>OU343133.1:2500000-3750000 GCA_910594945.2 Amphipyra berbera
AGAAAGATTTATTTTTATTCAGCCTTTCTTTCAGCGGTTATCACACTCGCAAAATGTTGTCTGACTGTGTTAATGTTTCTGCAAAGAAATGTATTAGTTTTTGTTTCATTTTTCCAATTCTTTTTTACCAAGTGTGTAGGCAAGTCATCGATTTTAAAAGAAAATACTTGTTTTGGTATCGGATCGTTCATTTTCATAACATTTCTTTCAGTTTTTACAGCTCCTTCCAGCGTCCATGTAAATTGAATCACTATTCACTATTAACTATTCTAAGCAGTTCTTCTTACCAACGGTTCTTGAGCATATCCACTGCACCACCATGTTATCACTTTTCCTTGCAAATCTTCCCTAAACCTAGGTAGTGTCTTGAAGAACCACTACAATGAAAACATGAGACAGGGTAGCAATTATTTCAACATCCTTAATAACTTTTGTGACATCCATGTGGCTTACTCACGTGCATATTTCGGTTATACCAGACTTATTTTGGACTCAATCAAAACCCTTATTCCTGGGCTCCACATCGGCTAGGTTGCAAGCCTATGACTTACACGCACGTATATAAATAATATTCTGATTATATATACGATTAGTTTAGACTGCTTTTAGCCAAGTGACACTCTGAGAGACCTGTACTAAGATCTGATGGAGTACGGTTGTCTGAAAGGCGTGCGTTTACTTTCGCTTTTTGTGAAGGAAAATATTGTGAGGAAACCGGCCGATGCCTGAGAGATATTTCTCAACGGCATGTGAAGCCAAGTCAGAGGCCCATGGGCGGCATAAACTCTGGCACCAGGTTAGTCACTAACCACACGAAAAGAAGAACACTTTCACTTTTCCTTTCAGTTTTGGCAAGCTTCAGACATTTTGTTTGCACTCTCCTGGACGAGACATCACCACAGAAGACGCATTCAAATAAGACAATCCCTGCAGTCTACTGCTGCAGCTATGGGTCTCTTCCAAGTCCCGAATAGCAGAACAATCATTCCTTCGTCTTCCGTATCTATTCTTCCATAAAAGTCTTTCAAATTCCACTTAACTGCTCAAGGATAGCAGCCGTGAAGGTCATGTTTAGCTCATTAAAATAACTACATTGTCATGTCTTTGATTTCCCAGAGATATTAAAATTTACTCTGAAGATTTAAACGATACGTATCAACTTCATCCAGGCTAAGCGCCAAGAGTGGAGGAATGATTAATTTCAAGTAGAGTATCTAGAAGGAGGTTGTTAGTAAGATCCTTCATTATTTACATTGCTTTTCATGAAGACACTTAATTGGACGGTTAGTTGATCCACTGAACTACATAGTTTATCTAACATTTTAAGACAACAGTTAGCTGCTCAGTAGTTGTCCTAAAACATTCGGCGCTGTAATATTATTAAGTATCGAATATGTTTCCACACGTGATTATTTTTGCTATCATCACAGTGTAATGTTACGCGTTTTTCAAGCCATAGTCCATTTCCTTCATCCATAATAGGAAGTTCTGACAAAGCTTTGCTGTCTGTCCTCTGCAACACTTGTGGAAGCAAGGTTTGTTAAACACAATGAGGATTTACTCCTTTCTTAACCGCAGGTCACGACGCTAAGAACCACAATTAAATGGACCTCCAGTATGACCGCCATACCTCATGAGCAGACGTTCCCATAAATATCTTAGCTACTCCCTAGGCGTGCAAATTGCCTTGTCGTATTCCCACACATCCTTATTTCAATCTGGTATACCGTATAGGCAAGTCCTTTTGACAGGAATCATGTTTGTTCTACTATCTTAACCTGGGTCTACTGCGATGCCTTTTGACAATTTGTGGGACTCCATTTTGATGGTTAACGAGGTGCAAAAAAAGTCTTCTAACTAACCTTCCTCACGTCTCTGGCTACATATTTTTCTGGATGGGGCCTTGTATAGTACCTATGTATTTAAGAAATATATAAGAGTTGTTTGTGGATATGAATATGAAACAAGTTCGTTAAGAGTTCTCACAGACTAGCGGCACTTTGCCGAGAACTTTGCAGGATTAACTACACCCGTCACCGCTTGTCGACGGCTTCCATCGATGCGTCGGCCGCAGCCGACGGCAACGCTTGCAGTTGTACTGTTCTACGTGTAATCCCAGACTCTAGCACTTAGCTCTGAGTAGTTACTCCAACCTTCAGAGTGACACCTTTCGTAGTCCAAAATGCATAGCCGGTACCAGGAGCAGATAGGTACCCACTTAAAAGTATGATGCTAAAGGTCCTTGTTTTTCAGGGTCACCATCAGCCGGTAACTGGGACAACTTGGAGTTGGCCGACGAGATCATGGACGTGAACGAGACGCGGCTTGAAGATATGTCCAGGACAGAGGTGCTTGGCCATATACATGAGGTAAGCAACCCTGGGGTAGAAATACGTGATTCCAACATTTTACTTAGTGGTAGGATCTATACGGTCCGCCTGGCTTATTACCACCTTCCATTAAAGTCCGTCGCCAAGCAGTTTACTGTGTTCCGTCGTGTGTACGTGAGAGCCAGAGGGGTATAGGGGAAATCCTCTATATCTGTGTTCCTTGGATTCGTGTGCTTCATCTTAGACCCGGTCTGCGCTTACCATCAAGTGAGACTAGGGCAAAACGCAACCAAATCAAGAATAAAAAAAAACAGCTAAATTTATAGATGGCTGAATGTAGGAACTAAGGAGCCCCAGATACCCCATAGATTGTTTTATGCTATGGAAATTCAGCTGCCCTGCTAGTGATTACAAAGTCGTCCGAAGATATTACTGTAACCGGTATTCTTTGAAAGCAGATAAGAGATTATAGAATTATTAATTATGTTGAATATTAATTGGAGACCTCACATGAAACTAAAGTATTTTTCCTTAGTAATTTTGTGGCGTGAACCTATGTAGTTACCTTAAAATCTTTGCTCTTGTAAGTAACGTAAAACTTAATGTAGATCGGAAACGTAAAATTCATTTTATATTTGTTTCTTTTGGTCCAAGAATTTTTATCTTCATCCGATATCGGAGACAGCCTTTTAACCACGAAGATTTAAGTGAAAAACGTACTTGTAAGAGTGACAGAGTGCTTAGTAATCGTTGATCAATCAGTTTTGAAGAGATACCCATTGGCGCACTCTTTCCGCACCCTCCCTTGAGGGCGTAAGCGGAAAAATGAGAGCGTATTTAAATAAATGACGATCTAAATGGCGCAAAGTGGGGCGATTGTTTTCTATGCTCCGGCTAGCACTGATTAAGGGTTCGATTTCCGTAGCGACACAATTTTAAAGACAGTTAGAGCTAGACAAAGAGCTTCCTCAAAATACACAAAAATGTTTTGCCTGTAACAGTTCAGCGCCTTGTTGGTCTAGTGGTCGCAAGCGCGACTGCTGAGCATAGTGTCTTGGGTTCGATCCCTAGGTCGGGCAAAATATTATTGGGTTTTTCCATTAGAAATTTCTCAGTAGCAGCCTGGAGTCTGGATTTGTGCCTTGTTAATGGCAATAAACTCGCCCCCTTACATGGGACTTAAACATAAATGGCGAAACGAGGTTGTACTAAAACCTCCTCTGCCGATCCCTTCGGGGAATACAAGGCGTGATGTTATGTTATCCATACTATATACTATAACTAGTGACTCGCCCCGGCTGCGCACGTGTGCAATGTAGATATTAATGTCGGGCTTAGAAACCTACCTCTTGAATCACTCTATTAAAAAAACCGCATCAAAATCCGTTGCGTAGTTTTAAAGATCTAAGCATACATAAGGACAGACAGACAGCGGGAGCGACTTTGTTTTATACTATGTTAAGAAGATATTATAAAGAGGAAAGATTTGTATTTTTGTATGTAACGAATAAACTTATAAACAACTGGACCGATTCAAAAAAAATCTTTTTCCGTTAGAAAGCTACGTTATCAGTTATCACTGAGTAACATAGGCTATATTTATTACTGGAATAAAACTTCTTACGCGGGCGGAGCCGTGAGGACACAGCTATGTTATATGTAATTCAACTATGACGGCCATGTTTGATTCATGCAATTTTAAATATCTTTCATTTCGTTCAGAGCTCCAGCTGTCTGCTCTCTTCACAATGTAACGTTATATTATTAATATTTTGACAGTTAACAATAACAGTATTGTTTGATTGCAGTGCATTTCATCGTGTGTCATCAAACTGCGTGTCAAGAGACGTAGCGAGACCAAATTATGTGAGTATTTAATTTAATTGTGAGTATTTAATTTAATTTAATGATCGTCGGGTCTTCTTCTTATCGTGTGGTTAATGACTGACCTGGTGTCAGAGTTTATGCCGCCATGGGCCTCTGACTTGGCTTCACATGTCGTCGAGAAATATTTATAATTTCGCCGTTGTGTTTAAGTCCCATATAATAGCGGGCGATTGTATTCTCATCAACCGGGCAAAAATCCAAACTCCGGGCTGCTACTGAGGAATTCCACACGGAAAAACTCAATAACACTTTGCCAGACCTGGGGATCGAACCCAGAATCTCACGATCAGCCGTAGCGGCTGCCACCACTAGACCAACAAGGCAGTCGTCGTCATCGTTTCGTGTGGTTAGTGACTAACCTGGTGTCAGAGTTTATGCCCATGGGCCTCTGACTTGGCTTCACATGCCGTCGAGAAATATCGCTCAGGCATGTTTCCTCACGATGTTTTCCGTCACCGTTTTTAAGCAATTATACAATACGCACATGAATCCGAAAAGTCAGAGGGTGTGCCTTGGGTTCGAACTCGAGACCTATGACTTGGCAGTTCGACGGTCACACCACTAGGCTGTCACTGCAATGATGATAATGAATGATGAAAGCATTTTTTGTTGTTATAAAATGTAAAACCGTCAACAACAATTGGAAATTTGAGATAAGATTTTTGTTCACATTTAAATTCATTGTCTGAATGTCGTGGTGGCCCGGAGGATACGGGGCCGCTTGCTAAACACCAGGTTACAGGTAAACCCAGGCATTTACAAATTACCAATGTGACTTTTGCCGTCCAGTGGGACAGTTACATAACAGACATAACATAATCAGCTCATTACTGTCCCACTGCAGGACACGGGCCTCTACTCAGAATGAGAAGGGTTTAGGTCTTACTCCATCACGTTAGCCTGGTGCGGGTTGGCAGACTATACACACCATCGAGAACTTTATGGAGCCCTCTCAGATGTGTAGGTTTCCTCTTGATATTTTCCTTCACCGTTATTTATTTTAGGATCTCCAACAAAAGATATACACAAAACATTACATATTGTTAATACCCAAAGTGTTTCGTAGGTGTACTCCTTCAATTACAGGAGACCACAGCATACACAATAAAATGAACAACTAAGCTAACAAATTAAATAATTAATAATAAAATAATTTTGAAAAAGGAAGATAAAAGCACAACAAATTCTGTTAAATAATAAAACATAGAATAATAAAATACCAAAAATTAAAAATAATAAACATTAACATTACAATACTTTTCTAAGACATTTCTTATATATACCGAGAGATTGACTGATATCTAAATTTGTGGTTTTAGTTTTAGCTAGTATGTTATATTGCCTACAAAGTCTTGGTAGAGCGGCGTAATGACCTAGGTTTGTTTTGGAGCCTGGGATGTAAAATAGATTATAAGTATTAATCCTGGGAATCCGAGTTGGAATTTTAATCCCTAATGAGCCCAAAAGTTCACTGCAGTCTATCAGTGAACTATTAGGGATTAAAATAACCGTTAACGCAAGTGATAATCAAATTATGATCCCCACATGAATTCGAAGAGTGAGAGAGAGAGCCGGGCTCGAACAGTTTCAGGCTGTCTTTTTACTGTGCTATCGATGGCCACGGGTAGAGGTGGGTAGGGTGGCCTACTCTAAGCCGGGTTTACACGTGTTTAAAACTTTAAATTAAATAAAAGTGATGAAAATGTAGACCGTCACTTATTGGTAGACGTGACTCTAGGTGGTGCCAATGTAATTAGTACCGGTGGTAGGACACTTCTTGAAGATCTGTTCAACAATAAGGAAAAATAAGGAATGATCAATTACTTTTAAGCGATACACTAACTGCCGCACTCAGAGACGTTTACCGGTTACTTAAGCGAGTCCTTAGTAGAGATTTAACTCGGAAACCTAGGATCCGTATTAAGAGGAAATGAGGGCTGCAAAATATTAATAATTTGAATAGGTTTTTGCGATCTATTTCCGTCTCACCCCTCCCAATTGAGAGCGAAAGAGACACCTGCATCTCGGACTGATTCCTCCTGTGCAGTATTAGCGAAACTCGCACACTCGCATAACAACCACATCGCACATCGTATGACGACGCGTTTGGTGCAGTGGCTGAGCGATCGGCTTCTGCGCTACGGGTCGTGGGTTCGATTCCCACACGGAACAAATATTTGTATGGCCTACAGATAGTTGTTCCGGGTCTGGATGATTGTGCATGTGAAGATTTGTGTCTGTAAACGCACCCACGATACAGGAGAAATCCTAGTGTGGGGCAACGTTTTTAAAAAAAAAAAAAAAAAAACAAATTAAAAAATTAACCCAAGTAGAAAAATATTAATTTCCAATAAACAATTTTAAAACCTAATTTATAACTTTGCATTTCTCGTCAAACATCATCATTAAAACGAATTCTGCAAAGACAAGGACCTCGCAAAAATCTACCCACCGGAGCCTCGCAATAGCTAAGGCCGCCCCTGGAAAACGGTGGTAAAACCGGTTGATTTTTATAAAATTTAATCGGTTCTAGTTCTTTTAATAATTCATTTATTGACAAAAACAAAACATAGGGACATAGTGGTGGTAGATATTTATCATATGGTAAAAAATATTTGCTCTAGTGACATTAAATAAGGAGGAAACTGAGGAATACGTTTGTATGGAGTAAATGCCGACCGCATTTCCTCTTAATAAACAGCTCTTATTTAAGAAATCTTCTAACAACAGCTACCATAAAGTAGAATTCCATACATCTGACAACTGTTTTTAAATAGCTCTTAAGTCATTTTAAAACTACAATTAAGATGGGACCTCTCAAATGAAAACTGTTTATTAATACGGGCCTAAGAGTGGCTTAAGTAACCGTTAACGTCTCTAAATGTGGCAGTAAGAGCAATAGCGCAAACCGCTGTGGTGTGGTCGTCCGGGGAAGTATTACCAACATAACTATTTCTGCCGCCAAGCAACATTGCTATGTTCCGATTTGAAGGATATGGGTACCGGTGAAATTACAGGCACATGATATTTTCCAACTTTGTCTCTAAGATTGGCAACGCATCAGAAATTTTCCTGGTGTTGTAGGCATTTAGGCAGCAGCGACCGCTTTGCATCAGGTGTGCTGTAGGCTCTGGGGTCGCGGTGCATGCTTTTACGAATCCCGTGACCCCGGCCGAACGGTCAGGAGGAGGAACACTGTTGGTTTTTAGCCGGTAAGAGTCCGGCAGTCCCCCTCGCCTTCCCCGGGCGAGTGACATCCATGAGGATTTTCCAACGACAAAAAAAAGTGGGCTGATGGGCTCGTGGCTGCGGATCATATGATTTGCAAGGTTAAGCTGAGCTTGCCGCGGTCAGTTCGTGGATGGGTGACCATTTGTTACACTTCGGGACCCCTTCATGTCTCGGAGAGCACGTTAAAGCAGTCGGTCCCGGGTGTCATACGAATACCTATGACCGTCGTTACGGGAAGCCAGAAACCCGAAAGTCTGGCAACTGGTCTAATCTTAGGATATCGGCATTGCCCAGTAACTGGGTTGCGAAGGTCTGATGGCAGTCGTTCCGTGAAAAATACTGGTATTCAGCCGCGTCTGGTTAGACTGGAAGCTGACCTCAACATAGGTGGGAAAAGGCTAGGCAGAACGGTCTGGCATAGGCTAAGTTCATTGAATTACGATTGAATCAGTCCATCACAGTCCTCAGCTGAACAAACGCCTCTCTTTGGCCTTCTACATGCCTGTTTCAGACGGAACATCGTAAAATAAACAAACACAATTCAACAATGTATAACATTAACTCTTCTGAAGAATTTGTAATGAGATCATGTAAATGATGAATATGCTGTTGGAATTTGAGAAATAAAAAGATTTATTTTAACTTCGCTTCAACTCATTTCACGTAGCGCTACGTTGGTAGAGATTGATTCAATGCTCCGTAATGGGAACTCAATTTGCATTGGAACTTTGGTTCGAAGCTTACAAAATACTTTGCGAAGTGCGTTCCTGAAAAATTGCCAAAGAGTAAAACCTTTCTCTCAACAAACGCTGAAAGTAAAATATAGAGCCTTCGCTTCGCTTAAATCATCTCGCACAAGTTACAATTTATTGTAAATAAGAAATAGACCGGACAACCTGCTATTTCGTGGAGATCACCGGACAAACCCTCTGTCCGCCTTTCACAGACCGTTGTCTCTCTCTCTCTCTCTTTTATTCTTGTCTTTTTCGTGTTTGACCCTAGTCTCACCTGATGGTAAGCGCAGACAGGGTCTAAGATATGGAGCACACGAATCCAAGGAATAGAGATATAGAGGGATTCCCCAGATTCCCTTATACCCCTCTATGGCTCTCAAACGACGAAACACAGAACGATAGATACTTATCATAAGCACAACGCATGAAATGAATATTATATTTGGAAGTTACAGGGTCTTAAGATGTCCCCGTCTGTGCTGCCTACAGAAATCTAAATACTGTGGTGCTGGCTGTGCTGGCTGCAATTATTGTAACGATACAAACTATACGTTGTGAGATTGAAGGCATTTAAAATGTTCCTCTGTCAGGCACGGAACTGTATTATAATATCAAAAGGCTGAAGGGGCCTCGTGGCTAATTACCAACTGCGTGGATAATATGATTTGCGAGGTTAAGGTGGGTGATCGTTCAGCACATATCGAGACCCCTCCGTGCCTCGGAGAGCAAGTTGAACAGTTGGTTTCGGGTGTCATGCGAATACCTATGACGGTCGTTACGGGAAGTCAGAAGCCCGAAAGTGTGACAACCGGTCTAACCTTAGGATATCGGCATTGACCAGTAACTTGGTTGCGGAGGTCTGATAGTAGTCGCTCCGTGTAAATTACTGGTATTCAGCCGCAACTGGTTACACTGGCAGCTGACCCCAACGTAGTTGGGAAAAGGCTAGGCAGGACAGAATAATTTCAAAAGGCCATTCCAGACGTTACCCTACATTGTTAGTTGTTACACTCGCATAGTTTTTATACCACAATGTCTGGACTTTAAAAGAGATCTTGATCTCTGAGTTTGTTTCGGCTTTTCTTGACAGAGCTAGTCAGATAGGAAATGTCGACACCATCAAGTCTTAAAAAAAACATTACATTGACTTGTAAAAGTATCTGTAAAAGATTTATTTACAGAAATAAATGATTGATGTAGTTAATGATTTATGTATATCGAGGTGTTTAGATACTTTCAGCTAATTACTTACTCACTTTCAACCGGCGTGCGTGTATGACAAGATGTATGAATGTGGATTAAGCGAAAGGAGTATGTAAGGGTCGTAGCATGTGGCGTTCTATAGTTTCTGCCTACCCCCATGGGAAAAAGGCGTGAGTTTATGTATGAATGTACTTAGTCACAAACTCCATATAACCCATATACCGAAATAAAAACCCATCTAGAAAGCGAAACTACATTTCCTAATGTATGCTGCACCACGTCTACCGCGATTGTACTTCTCTTTGCAGTAATATGATTACGGCCAGTCCGAATGGCTTCTGCAACTAAACCAATACGCGGCTTGCAACTCCAAACTTCTGTAACGACTTTATTGTGATGGATTAAAGTTCAAAGTCGTTTACTTAATTACCGAACGACAGCGAATAAGTTTCAGTACGTCATTCCACCGCCGGTATTGTGCTCGTAAAACAACGAATGTGTGTTATAATGACAAGGTTCTAATGTCGTAGTGTATTCAATTTTATGGGACGTTGTCACATTCGTTCGTGTAACTGTATTGCACTTTCGTGGTTTTGAGGGCGCTCGCCGCGTTTTCGCTCGGACATGGCAGCCTTTGAGGTTATATTTTCAGTGTTGCCATATTTAGAGACGTTGCTTCAGTTTTGGGTACTTTTAAATAATTAGCCAAGTTTGTTTTCACGTCATATTTATTTTTATGAATATAGGAAATTTTATGTTTGTCTACTTTTAACTTTGTATTCAAACATTCAATGCATACTTTTATTCATAACTTTTTGTAATTGAAGAAAATTATTCTGTAGAATTAACATTGAATCTTACTAAATCAATGGTCAATGGTTATGTTATTTCCAACAAGAATCCTATGTATGTGCAATGTAGAAAAAATAAGTGAAATGGAGTACAAAGAAGGGTTTAAAAATAAAACCACAAATAGTACAGCATTAAACTAAGAAATAACATTTTTTTATGTCAGCTTATACTGTCCCACTGCTGGGCAAGAGCCTCCTCCAAGTTCTTTCATGTAGGTAATCTTTTCCTTCGCCACCTCAAATCAGCCGTCGCGGTAAGCGTCCAGGTCATCTCGCCACCTTCCATCTGGACTGACGTCCATCTATCCTTTCTAATAAGAAACTGAATAGGACCAACTCTGTGTACGTAGCTGTTTTTATAAAACCCGAATTAACTATGACTTTCAAATAAGAACAAAGACACTCCAATTTCAAACTCAATTTGACAACCACACATTTTTCTAACTTTACCAACCAGCCAATACGCTCGCTGACTCACAAATGACATTACGGTAAAAAATAATTCTGACCACGGCAACACGCCATACAGCCTAGAGTGAGAAAGAAGGTAACAGGTTTGCGAGCGCTCACGACTTACGTGTAGTGTTCACTTAAAACATCGTCAAATAATATTTAATAACAATCCCCTGTTATGAACTGATACGTTTCCTTCAACAATATGTGGTGTATTTAGTGTGAGTGTTAAACAAGTGTCAGTATTCGCGGAGAGTTTGTCAGAGGTGAGTGAACTTGCGCTTCGTAAGGCTTTTGCCCTTTGGATCAGGATTCTGGAGTGGACGTCGCCGTCGTCGACGGACGTTTTCTGTGCGATACTGCTGTCAGTGTTAACTTCGTGTTGAAACGTTTCTCTGTGGAAAATGAAGATGGTATTTTAGTGAAATTCTGTGTTTTAATTGAAAATCTATAAGCCGAGTTTTACGGGATGTGCCAAGCTGACGGATCCGGTCTCAATACCTGTATATTTCTTTACTTTTTTGCTGTCTGTATCTTCATCATATCAGGGTTAATGGCCACTCTTGGCTATAGCAAACCATCCTCTGGGACATAGCCTTAATACCTTTGCGTTTAAAAATTGACGATAGGAATATGAACCCGTGTTTCTTGTCAGGTATCTATTAGATAAAGCATAGTAAGCTTCCTCCAATTTCAGACAATGATTTAGTGGTGGCAGAAGAACAGGCTTATCCAACTCTAGAATCATTTACGCTCCTGCAAACTTAATAAAGGATCTGGAATTCATAATAAAAAAAAACAAAATTAATTAAATTGCTGGAAAACTATTCACAAGTTTAAAAGAAAAACATTATATTCATCTGCTGTTTTTCACCCCCCCTCATTAGACAATACGTTGGCAACAGGTTGCGAACTCATTGCCAGAGGGTGGTAGGGTAGTTCACTATTCAGTACTATTTCATATACATGTCATGCCAAATGTGTAAGTAATATATCTTTCACTAAGTGTATTACCTTAGTTAAATGCTATTCTTGTTTCCTCTGAGGATTGCGACATTCATTAGTGTCTTAGCTCTTTGCTTTACTTTTGGATCCTCCAACACCCCTTTCTTTTCGTAACTCTATTGATTTTCACGGCATTATACGCAACTCTGTATTTCTTTTTCTCTATACGAGGAAATCTGACCTGTGAAACCTATCCATTTATTGAATCCACTGAATGTAAAATTATCAAAAATAATACACGTGTTATTCAATAACCATAATCTTCAAGGTACAACTTATCATAGACTAAAGAATTTGGTAATGACCTCGTGCCATATTGCGTCATCAAAAACTGCACATCGCCGATAAAAGTCGTGGAACCTTCTCAAATAGTTTAGCCATTAAAAAGTAATTACTTCCATACACTAGTACCTATGTACGTTTAAATATGTATATGTACGTGACAACTGCGTAGGAGTCGATTTTTACAAGAAACTGCTAATACTAACATTTTTTATATACATTATGATATTATTATTATCAGAAATATTACGATTATTAATCGTTTCTTCTCTCTATAAATTAAACATTGTATAAGAGTGAGGGATTTTGAGAAAGTGTTTTATAATACTAATCTGAACAAAATTATATTTTTTTACTACGAAAATACTGGTTCTCGTTCAAGAATGTTTAGTTTATTAATTAATGAGATGCTGTTCAATAGTGTCCAAGGTAGACGTTGCTGTTCAATGTTATCAAAGTTAGATGTAGGCTCGGTCAAAGGTTAGTCATTAGCCTCAAAGAGTGTTCCATCATCGTTATCATCATCAGCTATGACTCTCATCTCATCTCATAATACAATTACCATATTAATTGCGCTGCATTTTGTCCTACAAATTCCTAATATAAATGCCTATTTTTTTTTGGAATTTTGTAACCAGAATTTCACTTGAAAAGTGAAAATTAGAAAAGTCCATCTCGTCGAGGCTATTTAATAACTCATAAATATGATTTATATTTATTATATTCTATTAGTTCCATATTTTATGATACACGTACTCATTGGACGACCGCTGAAATAAAACGAATCAGACAAGTTTATAAGCCCGGTCGCGCGTTATCAGAAAATGTCAGAAAATTCCTGACGCGTACGCGTAGGTTTTTGCGCATACATTTTGTACTAGAGCCATTACGGGTAGTCAAAGCCCGAACTTCTGACCACCGGTCTAACAGTAAGATATCGGTATAGTCCAGTTGTTGGGTTGTGGAGGTCTGATGGCACTCGCTCTGTGTAAAATACTGGGTATTCAGCCGCATCTGGTTAGACTGGAAGCTGACTCCAACATAATTGGGAAAAGGCTAGGAGGAAGAGAAGAAAGATTTTGTACTAGAGCCCACAGGCTGTCGGACCCGGCAAATTCTGACAGTTTGCGGGGTCTAGTACAAACAGATTGTCTTTCGGCGCACGACAGAAATTTTCTGACGGACAATTTCTTACAATTTGCGGTCAGCCTTGCCGCAGAGGCTATCGTCGGTTAGGTTGCAAAAATAATCCTGTGCCTACATTTGCATTTGTGCATTGATCCGCAAATTTATTGTGGTTTGTCGTGGAATTCTTAAGAAAAGAGAGAGTAAACCCAATTTGGATTAGTTTGATGCCTAGTTTGTTATTCCTTAAACGACCCCTTCGCTCTTTAGTTACAGATTGGAAGAAATTGTGTTTATTTAGCAAAAGATTTTGAAAATCATGTTTTTGTCGTGTGTCTTCTCTCAAATATTACCCCAAAGTCCACTAACTAACTATCTTTTTAAATTCGATTGCTTCAACAAGGAAAGCGTTTAGCAAAATTTCTAGGGATGTAGCATACCAAAATATGAATCGCTATTGACTTTAAACCCAGCGTTGGTTTATTCTACTTAGATATGGACGAGAATTTTATGATATAATTTCATCAAAATTGTAGTTTTTCTAACAGAGTTTCTATATATTTAACGATCAAATAATGAATAAATTAGTGCTACAAAAATATGAACGGAAGATCTTCCAAGGATTTCATCTTCCTTACCGCCGTACCCCCGAACAATCGCCATGCAAAAAACCGGCTGGCCTTGTTCAAGACCAAGTCATGCGCGTATACATTATACCTCTGTATGTTACTTGTATGAATATAACTGCCTAGCCTTTTCCCAATGTTGGGGTCGGCTTCCAGTCTAACCAGATGCGGCTAGATATCAGTATTTTAAATAGCCTTCTGAACTTTGCAACCCATCGATGTCAGATTTTCGGGCTTCTGATTGCCTGTATCGACTATCATAGGTATTTGTTTGACAATATTGTTAAAAATCGCAATTAAACCGCAGCACAACCACGGCATTTTAACTATTTTTGCTTTAAAAGATCCTATTGGTCCACCGGCCATGGTTGAGCTGCGATTCGACTGCGATTTTAAACAATTTTGTTAGTTCAATTGCCCTGCTGCACCGATGATTTAACGTGCTCTTCAATGAGCCTCGATGAGATAAGAACAGCTACACATCATGGCGAGATACGCGGTTACCATTTAGCCATACAAAACCCATCAAAGTTAGCTCAGAGTGTTACTAGGTATCTTCAGGAAATAAGGAAACATTTTCTCAACAATGGTAGTTATGTGCGAACTGATTGATGTAGTGATAATTGTTTGGGTTACGTCATACAGCTTGTGCAATATCGCGAGAGTAGCATTCATCATGTCACTGCAATCATTATTACTTAATTTTGGTTTTGGTGGCAAGCGCGACTGCTGGTTGTGAAGTCTTGGGTTCGATCCCTTAGTCAGGCAAAGTGTTATTAGGTTTTTCCGTATGGAATTCCTCAGTAGCAGCCCGAAGTATGGATTTGTGCCCGGATGATGGCGATAGGCTTGCCCCTTGTTACATGGGACTTAAACATATCAGCGAAACGAGGGTGTTGCTACACCTCTGCCCTACCCTTTGGGGAATACAGGCGTGATGTTATGATGTTATATGGTTTATTATTATCTAGTAAAATGATGGTGAAAATTAGGATACTGTAGGGGTTGTACTTGTGTAGATGTTTTGTTTAATTTTCTTTTGTCAACCTATATTTCGACTGTTGCTAACATTGTTGTCCAGGTCTCTCATCGATTTTCCTCGTCCTTGTCCTCCCCAATAGGTAATTTGCCTTCGAAGGCAATATGGAGATTGGAGACCTAAACAGATGACATTTTCTCTCGTGTCGACACGATCTATACAAGAATAGCTAATGTCGCGGTGAAAAGATTATCCAGACAACAGGGTTGATAGCGAAGCTGACTGCTCAGGGTAAAGGTGTATTCAGGGTGGGGCAGATGGGACACTTACCATGGCACAGAAAAGAATAGGTAATGGTCTAGATTCAGAGAACTCACTACCCATGCCCACAGAATAAAGACCAATGACAGATTTCGTCAATTCTTATTTGGACCTTAAAATGAGTTTATGGGGCAAAATTGCTCCATAATCCCATTCTGCGCTTAAATTTATTGAAAAGGCAAATGTTTACTGTCTGAGTGAGATTGCCCCACCCTGGACTAAATCCTGGTTATACCTATGGCTTAGGGTGCGCCGTGCTTGAGTATCATTACTCTTGAACGCTCTTTAATGCACCCCAATGACTTAAAATACTTCCTAAACATTTCTCCAACAAGCTCTAATCGTCAAGAGAAATGCATAATGCAGAAGGCAACCATAAACTTAAATATACCTACTTTATATACGACGCAAATTGCGGATAAACATCTCAGGTATAATCGTTAGTCATCAAGCGAGTCTAGGCAATAGATGTATCATAGTTGCGGCAATAGTTCACATAGTTTATGCAGTAATCGGTGGCGCTATTCATTCTCTTAACATACATAACATTAATTATAATTTAACGACAGTTTTTCTACATGTCTTTCTTTGGATTAGAAGAAACGGCGAATTTGAATGTTTAAACATTGCACCTTTTAATTAAATAACATCACGTCTTGTGTTTCCCGAAGAGTTCGCAGAGAAACCCTGGTTTCGCCAGTTGTGTTTAAGTCACTTGTAATAAGGGGCGAGCCTATTGCCATTAACCGGACACAAATACAGACTCCGGGCTGCTACTGAGAAATTCTTAATGGAAAAGTCCAATAACACTTTGCTCGACCTGGAGATCGGACCCAGGATCCCATGCTCGGCAGTCGCGCATGCGACTACTAATCCAACAAGGCAGTAAACGTTTTAATTTTCCACCTAATCGAAGTCTATGCAAGAGTTTGGAACTTTAAATGCCGACTATATATTGCAGCGTTGCCCAATATGTGCGCAGATGGTAATTTCTTTCTCTTCCCTCTATTTTCAGGACAGCTTACAAGCCTCTGTCTTTATGACTAGTATTATTTTGAGCCATTATCCGGCTTTCCCGCCTTAAGATGTTCACAAAACACGGCCCTACCCGGCAGAGTGTGTGAGCGAGGGCTTTATCTAATGCATTAAGATTTAGTATGTGTTCTGCAGGTATTTTCGAGATTTCGGGATTAAGGAGGAAGCCAAGGTCTATTGCGTAATTTTAGAGTTAATGAATGAGAAGATTTTCTTTATTATTACGTGTGTGGGATCTTAAATATTGTTCTAGTTCACACACATGCCCATTGCTGGGCACTGAACTCTTCTCAGAATGAAAAAGATTTAGGCCTTAGTCTACTACGCTGGCATGGTGTGGGTTGGCGGGCTACACAAACTGTCGAGAACTTTTTTTTAGAAGCCCTCTCATTTGTGAAGTTTTTCTCACGATATTTTCACGGTTAAAGAAAGTGATAATCAAATTCTGATTACTTGATTCTGTCCTAGTTATTTTTTTCATAAATTCCATCATAAAGCACTTATAAATCGTCGATATGGTTCAAATTGACCTTCCGTGGATTGCCAGCACCAAACTAAAATGTCTCTTGATGGAAAATCACTCTCTAGCGCAAAAATCGTAGACCTACTCGTTCGTCCAACGTTGGAGATGGGAACAAGTTTGAAAGAGCTGGTAGTTCTGTTAGCACTTCACATTCGCAGTAACAAAGCGTCCGTTCAGTCCTGGCGTCCGAAGCCAGAGTTTTTTCAGCTTCATCCATATGTACAGCTTGAAATTGTGTTACTGACCCCATTATAATAGCCAAGGAATTTTCAACTACCGGTTTTTGACCCACCTTATCCTGACCTATATATCTTCTTTCTGAAAAATAACTTTATCACTCTTCTTTTCTCGATCTGGAACTAAAGCAACTCCAAAGTGACGCGCGACCATTATTATCTGTCTTACTCGCTCCGTTAATTAAAGAATACAAACAGTGAGTGTTATTTAAACATATTGTCTTAAGAACAATGCCGGCTCGACTAACGGTTGCGAATCGTTGTAATGACAATAGTGTAGTACTGAAGTTATATAAAAAAGAGATGCAGAAGATCTGCTCGCTAAACCCACGTGAAAAGTCAACGGCAGGTTTAAAACCGATGATATGAATCAGGCAGGTATTGATTGCTAGAACGTTTGCGATACATTAGATTCGTATGGGTGTAAGTGCTAGGGAAGATTACATGCAGTTTGGCGCAAGTGCCTAGTAAAAAAATAGACTTGAACATGTATGAAACGTGAACTAGAAATAATAGCGTCTGCTTTATTTCTAGTACATGTTTCATACGTAAGACATAAGTCCCGTCTCTTAAACGTAGTGATTATATTGGTATTTGGTAACATGCAGCTTCCTCAAATCATAAACCTACATGCTACATTTTGCCACCAATCAGCTGCAATTGTAGAAACATTATCGCTAGCCGATGGGATTGCACACCTCTGGCTTATGAGTGATCTCAAATCACATACTCATCTGTAGTCTGTATATTATTCACTGGTAGTCGCTTAGTGATTTTGATTCGAAATTTTGCACCCTGGCGGTGACAGACAAGGCAATTACGCCTAACTAACAGGTTGCTCTTCAAATACTGCTATGTTACTAATGTTACTGTTCACAAATAAAGATTATTTGATTTGATTCAAACTGCGCCTGGGCAGTAGCGCCACCAGGGCAAGACCGTTCGCTGCCGGCTCCAAACCACTTGGCAGCAGCTAATGATCATAGCATTAAATGGTCACTACGGTAAAATTGATGTTGACTATAGTTGTAGTTTGTACGCGTTTGATTAGTACGGCGTCAATAGTGTCAGTTAGATGGTTTATTGTGTGAAATAAACCTTCTGTTCCTAAATCTTTTGCGGATTACAATGTACGGTTAAAACATCGGCATCACGGTACTGCCGTTACGTCATTATGGCTGCCGATTATTCTGTCACCATGTGTGGCGTGTGGGTGGATTGTTTTAAAGAAGTTTGGGTGTATGTAGTTCTTGGTTTTGTACTGAAATCCTGCTTTTACGGTTTAGATTGCTTTCTACCAGAGTTGTAATTTTCTTTACACAGTTCCCCGATGTATTCAATCAATCAACTCAGCCTATTGTAGTGCTCTCCTGAACATAGGCTGATGATGGTTATTAAGTGCCAAGTCGAGGTGAGTCTATTGCCATTCATCAGGCATAATCTCAAACTTAGTGACACTACTGAGAATTTTCTAACATATTAAAAAATCACTAATAAAATTGCTCGGCCTGGGTGTCGAACTCAAGTATCCTGACGCTCAGCAGTCTCGCTTATTCAACTAACCAAAATTTCGATCAATTGCGATGATACCACAACCAAACCGTTTTACAGTTTCGTAATGAACAAAATCACCAAAATTTTGGCAGTAAACGAAAACAATATGCCCCCAGGACATGTTATACCTATACACGTGTAGCACTGATCGAAATTCTTTGGCAACTGGCCCATTTTGGAAAGCAAAGGCGTTGATGGGATGGTCGGAAGGTTCATTAAATGGTATTTTGTGAATATAAAGTGATATTGTAGCTTCTTATAAATTTGTAGTTCTGCCTAGCCTTCTCCCAACTATGTTAGGGTCAGCTTCCAGTCTAATCAGACGCGGCTGAATGCCAGTATTTTACACAAAGCGACTGCCATCAGACTTCTGCAACCCAGTTACTGGGCAATGCCGATATTCTAAGGTTAGACCAGTTGTCAGACTTTCCGGGCTTCTGACTTTCCATAACAACTGTCATAGGTATTCGTGTGACACTCAGGACCGACTGTTTAACGTGCTCTCCAAGGCACGGAGGTGTCTCGATGTGTAACGAACGGTCACCCATCTACGGACTAACCGCGGCAAGCGCAGCTTAAGAGGAAACGCGGGCTGCAAAATATTAATAATTTGAATAGGTTTTTGCGATCTATTTCCATCCCAACCCTCCCGCAAACCTTCCCAATTGAGCGCGAAAGAGACACCTGCATCTCGGACTGATTTCTCCTGTGCAATATTAGCGAAATCGTACTTTCGTATTTCCCTGTTTCCTTCTTCAAATCTAGACCGATTTTAATATCTTTTTCTGTAATAATTTAAGAAAAGCTTTGGTTGTGTCTGTATTTTTTTCTTTTATTTTTTATATCCGTCAAATTTGTTTGCCAGATGTTTGAAAACGGTGGTAATACGGGTTGATTTTTAAAAAATTTAAACGTTTCTAGTTCTTTTAATAATTAATTTATTGACAAAAACAAAACATAGGGACATAGTGGTGATAGATATATATCATATGGTAAAAAATATTTGCTCTAGTGACATTATACAAGGAGGAATTTGAGGAATACGTTTGTATAGAGGATCGTCTGATCCGCGCGGTTGGTAATTAGCTTCGAGACCTTCAAATTGGTAGTGTCAGTTGCTAAATGAATATAACAGCATGAAATATCAGTAACTAGTTTCCTCGATTGAAACACTGAACTAGTATGCCAAAGGATTAGAAGCCGATACATTCAGTTACGCATATTTCGCAGAATTTAGGTAGGTACCTGTTAAATTACAAATTCAAATTCAATATGAATTCGAGGAATTTCGATATCGATATCTTATTGTGTTCAATATGTATTTTATTATACCTTTATTCATCTACTAGCGGCCCGTCCCGGCTTCGCACGGGTGGACATTTTTTCCGTTCTTGCAACATTTTTCATTTATGCTCCGCTCCTATTGGTCTTAGCATGATGTTATATAGCCTATAACCTTCCTCGATAAATGGACTATCCGACACAAAAATATTTTTTCAAATTTAACCTGTAGTTCCTGAGCGAGTTCAAACAAACAAACAAACTCTTCAGCTTTATAATATTAGTATAGATACTAATTTTATAAAGAGGAAAGATTTGTATTTTTGTATTTAACGAATAAACTTAAAAACTACTGAATCGATTTCAAAAATTCTTTTGCCGTTAGAAAGCTACGTTATCACTGAGTAACATAGGCTACGGGCGGAGCCGTGAGGACACAGCTAGTATTGCATATAAATATAAAATACATTCTTAAATACAAATGAAATAAAATAAAACATCATCTATATACTTAAAAATATGCAACTGCCCTGTTGGTCTAGTGGTGACAAGCGTAACTGCTGATCGTGAGGTCCTGGGTTCGATTCCCAGGTCGGGCAAACTGCTATTGGATTTTTCTGGGTGGAATTCCTCAGTAGCAACCCGGAGTTTGGATTTGTGTCCGGTTGATGGCAATAAGCTCGTCCCTTATTACATTGGACTTTAACTTTTTTTTTTATTAACTCTGCCCAACCTTTCGGAGAATACAGGCGTTAGTTTATGTACTTAAAAATATAAAAAAATAAGTCACCGACATTGGAAATAGGGCCAAGATACTTGTAGTCACGGCTCCAAAGAGAGGACCCTATTAATAACTATTTACATGTTTATTCATTATATGTACATAT
Source organism: Amphipyra berbera (assembly GCA_910594945.2). Lineage (NCBI taxonomy): Eukaryota > Metazoa > Arthropoda > Insecta > Lepidoptera > Noctuidae > Amphipyra > Amphipyra berbera. Next base: position 2,520,544 of record OU343133.1, read on the forward strand.
CTTATTACATTTTTAAATATTTCAATAAAAAAATATATAAAAACATTTAAAAATATATCCTAATTACATTATTGTTAGCGCTGATAAAACTGATGATACCTACATCGGCAAAACCCAAATGGAAATTCAGTAATTTTCGGTAAAAATATTTCTAATAAATGTCGATTCTTCCTTGTAGTTCCATACGACATATAAGGTACCAATCTACTCTTTGAATCATGCTCTAGAATAGAATAGAATATACTTTATTGTACACCAAAATTGTAACACAGCTCTTATACAATAACAAACATTAAAGGGTACAATGGCGGTCTTATTGCTGATAGCGATATCTACCAGACAACCTTTGGATGAACAGGAAGTCAATGAATAAGATAGAGGGGTAGTCCATGGTGTACTGCTGCAAAATATATACTACACACCATACATAAACATAATACTTACATATATATAAATATTGTAATATACATATATATGATATATAATTATGTGATAGGGAAAACAAGGTAGATTGATGATGAGGTACTGATTTATGAGGAATTAGAAACGTGTTGAGAGAAGAAATGATCTTTAACTGATTTTTTAAAAGAACTCAGGGACTGAGCTTTTCTTACTGACATCGGCAACGCATTCCACAAACGTACAGCTTGGACTGTGAACGATTTGTCAAAGAATTTGGTAGAATGCGAGGGCATCGAAAGTCTCAAATTTTCCGATGATCTTAAGTCTCTAGTATGAGTGTCATGAAGGAACTTAAAACGTTCTTTGAGATAAGGGGGGTTGCAGGGATGAACAGAACACTGTAAAGCAATGATAATATATGAGCATTCCGGCGAAGGCGGATTGGCAGCCACTTGAGCTTAACGCGAAATTCTCTATACATATTTCGTTAGACCACAAAGCAGCTATATAAAAACATACACACATAAATACACGCCTTTTTCCCATGGTAGGCAGAAACTATAGAACGCCAAATGCTACGATCCTTACATACATACTCTTTTCGCTTCATCCATATTTATATATTCTTCATCCACATTCTTGTCATACATGTACGCCGGTTGAGAGTACTACGCACTTGTAATATCTATATAGCTATATCTACTGCTGAGACTTCTCCGTGCCTAAGAGAGTACGTTAAAAAGTCGGTCCCGGGTGTCATACGAATACCTATGACAGTCGTTATAGGAAGTCAGAAGCTCGAAAGTCTGACAACTGGTCTAATCTTAGGATATCGTCATTGCCAAGTAACTGGGTTGCGGAGGTCTAATGGCAGTCGCTCCGTGTAAAATACTGGTATTCAGTCGAATCTTGTTAGACTGGGAGCTGACCCCAACGTCGTTGGGAAAAAGCTAGGCGGAACATAGCTATATCTACTGCTATTATTCCCTTTGCTTCTACTAACGGGGTGTCCTGCGTAAGCGAAAAACGCGACGCGCTGCGACGCGACGCGACATGACGTGGAACAAATACGCTTTACGTCGCGTCTCGCTACATAGGCCGCTAGTAGGGAATGCCGTTGTCTTGATCGCGTTTGTCGCGTTCGTCGCTTACGCAGGACACCCCGTAAGCACAAAACAGATAGGTACAGAAGTCAATCTACATACAAGTGCGCTCGAGCAACGCACTCATAGACACTGCTCACGGACACGATATCTCGGACTGTTTGGGACTAGAGTGCGAGTGAGTGCGAGCGCGAGTGCCATGCGTTTGAAAGAGATAGATATATAGATAGAGCGACCGCCGAGCGTAGGTATGAAAACTGAAGTACATACATGTGATTGACTTCTGTACCTATCTGTTTTGTGCCGTAAGTCATTCTGTGGTTGGGCATTCAGCATTGGTAAATCGTTTCTAAAATTATAGCTCTTCAGCCTTCTATGTTCAGCGTCTATTACGTATCTTGCTACACATCCAATCAATCGGTAATTGGAATTACTAAGTAATTGCCCGGGTTAATCAATGATGGACCAACTATGTAGTTTTTATGGAATGTTGGCAAGGAATTCTTCTTTATTGCAATCTTTTGCAAATGCTGGGCGTGTCTTTATGCATGTGCAATGTATTGTATCGTTGGTATTGCTGTGTGTACTGTACTAACATAACATCACGCCTGTATTCCCCGAAGGGTTGGGCAGAGGTGTATAGTAACACCCTCATTTCGCCATTATGTTTAAGTGCCATGTAATAGGGGGCGAGCCTATTGCGATCAAGCGGGCACAAATCCAAACTCCGGGCTGCTACTAAGGATTCCACACGGAAAAACCCAATAATACTTTGCCCGACCTGGGGATCGAACCCAGGACCTCACGATTAACAGTTGCGCTTGCGATCACCAGATCAACGAGGCAGTTACTGGAGGTTGTACTGTACTATTTGCAATATAGCTTACCCATTTTGTTATTATTATTATAAATTTCACCACATTTGATCACTACGTGCTCATTGCTAATTAAGAACCGCGCGGATCATATAATTTGCAAGGTTAAGCTGCACTTGTCAGGGTCAGTCCTTGGATGGGTGACCACTCGTTACACATTGAGACCCCTTGGTCCTCAGAGTGCCCGTGAAACCGTCGGTCCCGGGTGTCTCACGAATACTTATGACAGCCGTTACGGGAAGTCAGAAGCCCAAAAGTCTGTCAACCGATGTTACCTTAGGATATCGGCATTGCCCAGGAACTGGGTTGCTAGGTCTGATGGCAGTCACTCCGATCACTAGGTGGTCTGTTCCGTATTTTTGATATTTAACTACTTTTATTATCATCGTCATTGTCAACATGCTGACCACTGAGTGATAGCTTCTTCACTTTTGTGTTCTTCTCTGTTTTTTATCAATTGGATCCAGGTCGTTTTTGTTGTATTCTTTTAATTTTCGTCTTAATCAACTTATAATCATTCTTTTATAGATAATATATCTTCTAATGTTTTATATTTAGATTACCTTTTGCAATACAAATATTTTATAAAGCAGCGATCTTTCTATCCTCCTCCTACATCAAACTAGGGATCTATTGTATGAAATGACATGAATACATTGAACGAAACACAGTATACCTCCAGCATTGCGCATCAAACGAGATCGCTATTGAGCCGCTCTCCCAAACCTTCAATCACTTCGGATCGAGTTTGTCATTCTATTGTACGATGCGACAAATCGCGTCAAACTGCGACTATAAGTCAGCCGACACTTGCGACAGAGGTGACTCAACTGTGAGTGCCTGTCGGTGTTAGGTAATAAACGCACGTATTGTTGAGCTGAGCATTTAAAATAATTGATATTATCACGTTTCTAACTATTCTAAATAGTCATTTTTATGTTGTAAAGCTAAGATTGTATCTAAATATGCAGGCTAGTCGTAGCTAGCTCGTATCTGATTTTAAATAACTTTCGTTGTATTCTCCTTCACTTTTACTGTTCTTAATGATCTTGAAATTCTGGATTCAATTTTTCATTTAAAGCCAAAATTTCTGTTCTTTGTTTTTCGAGGTTCATACCTTTTATGTACAGGTGGGGCATAATCTTCAAATAGGTAGTTTATTTTGTCAATTTTTTAATTATTCTTGCACAATCGAACATCTCCGTAAAGACGTTAGCATTTAGAAAACTACCAGAACAAATAACAATAACTAAAACAATTTATACTGGAATGGTGTGGGTTGGTAGACTACACAATTCATCGACAGCTTTTTGGAGCCCTCTCAGGTGTGCAGGTTTCCTCGCGATGTTTTTCCTTCGCCGTTAGCGCAAGTGATAATCAAATTCTTCGCATATGAATTCGAAAAGTTAAAGGCGCGGGCCTTGGAAAATCCTTATGGATGTCCCTCGCCCCCTGAAGGCGAGGGGGTCTGCCGGACTCTTACCGGCTAAAGACCAACGGTGTTCCTTCTCCTGACCGTGCGGCCAGAGTCGCGGGATTTGCAAAAGCATGCACCTGGTCAAACTCAAATCCTACTCCATGGACGGCAAGAGTTCTACCGTCTATCGCTGCTTTTACGCCATTTGTACTTATTTGATTATAATTATTGCTAAAGGAACTAAAACACAACACAAAGATAGTACCTACCACAACTTTCATTTATAAGCCCTTCCTCACTGGCAATTCCCTCAAACATTGCCTTCCCAAAGGAATCCAGGCGTCTTTCCGATAACCAGCAGATTTGTCAGCCGTCGTAATGACTACTTCGTAACTTAGAAATAACTTGGTTCTTAGTGTAACTTAATATTTAATAGTAATGGGACCTCTCTGGATTCCGTGTTTAGTCTTATACCGAGTTAGCTCTAGAAGAAAAGTTTGTTATAATGATGACGCTAGAGATGTAATTAATTTACTGGACTGCCTCATTGCTTTAGTTGGTCTCGGGTGTAAATCCTGAGTTGGATTCTTAGGTCAGGCAACGTGTTATTAGATTCTTGTGTTAGGAATTTCTCGGTAGCAGAGTTTTCGATATACGCCTGGTAAATGATATGGCCGCGCAGTTCTTAAATTCTTCTTTCGTCTTCTTCTTTTCGTGTGGTTAGTGACTAACCTGGTGTCAGAGTTTAGGCCGCACATGGGCCTCTGACTTGCCTTTACATGCCGTCGAGAAATATCTCTCAGGCATGGCGGTTTCCTTACGATGTTTTCCTTCACCGTTTTTAAGTAAGTGATAATTATACAATACGCACATGAATCCGAAAAGTCAGATGGGCGTGCCTTGGGTTCGAACTCGAGACCTATTACTTGGCAGTCCGACGGTCACACCACTAGGCTATCACTGCTGGTGTTCTTCTTTCGTGTCGACATAAGATTAGTTTATGCCGCGGTGAAAAGATTTGCCATTCAGCCAGGTTGGTAGAAGGTTTGACTGCCCAGGGTGAGCCGGATTTACTTAAGGAGAGCCTTTAACGCACTCACATCAGAAGATGATCATCATACGCAGCTTCTTTTGACACCATTATTCCCGAAGAGCCAGTCTTTTCGACAAGATGAACCGAGTCGTCAACCCATAGTCCCATCTTTCTGAATTTACTTATGGAGGGTCTTTTAACGCACCCTCATCAGAAGATGATCATCAACATTCGCAACATCTTTTAACGCCATTATTGCCGAAGCACCAGTCTTTCCGACAAGATACCTACTACGAACTAAGTCGTCGACCCAGGGACCCATCTTTTTTAATTTTTCAGTAAAAATCTGGGTCTTTCGCCGTTTATTGCATAGGATCTGATGGAAGACAATGGCAAGTCAGTAGACGCCTCTGCTTGCCTCTTAGTGGAAAACATGCTTGATATTATGAATGAGTGAAGATGTTCGTCACGGTAACTAGCAGCAGTGTTATCTAGGTAATCAGCACTTCACTTTTTCTTACTTGCGTGCAAAGATGGGTATCTCTGAAAGAGACGGGGATCTAAATCTATCTTATTCTGAGTTAAGGCTCATACCCAACAGTGGGTCGATAATGGGTTGATTACGTATGTTTTGAAGTATGAAATGTATGTACATAACATAACATCACGCCTTATATTCCGCGAAGGGTTCGGCAGAGGTGTTTTACTACACCTTCGTTTCGCCAGTTATGTTTAAGTCCCATGTAATAGGGGGCGAGCCTATTGCCATTAACCGGGCACAATTCCAGACTCCGGGCTGTTACTGAGAAATTTCTAATGAAAAAAAACCAATAACACTTTGCCCGACCTGGGGATCGAACCCAAAACCCCATGCTCAGCAGTTGCGCTTGCGACCACTAGACCAAAAAGGGAGTCAGTGTAAATGTCAAGGCAATGTATTGATATGATAACTATTGGTTTTGTGACTGTTCCATCTATTTCATTAGATGCAGTTCAGTCAACAATGATAGTATTTATCGTAAGTTTTACAAAAACGCACATACTAAATACACAGTGATAATCTAGTGGTGTGACTGTCGGACTGCCAAGTCATAGGTCCGGAGTCATGCACCTCTGACTTTTCGGATTCATGTGCGTATTGTAAAATTATCAGTTGCTTAAAAACGGTGAAGGAAAACATCGTGAGGAAACCGGTATGCCTGAGAGATATTTCTCACGGCATGTGAAGCCAAGTCAGAGGCCCATGGGCGGCATAAACTCTGACACCAGGTTAGTCACTAAACACACGAAAAGAAGAAGAATACACAGTGAATTTCGTTCGTTTTTTTTGTCTTATAGAACATCCTTGGTAGCTCTATTTTTATTGAAACAATGAAAAAAACTTGATGCCACATTACATTAACCGCACTATCAAGCAACTATGTCCCTTAACCCTTAAAATATAACCATCAGATTCCCTTAAAACACCACTAATGATGATGTATCGCCTATCTTTGACATCAGAAAGCGACCACCACTGCGCACAAGGGACAACAAAGCTTAGGTCAACACAAATAGAGTATAAAATCAATTGTCTTTTTCACACAAGTTGGTCAGTTAGTACTCTGCTAAGTACGGAACCAGTTTTTAATATACATTCCAGTGCAAACGGATAGAACGGTACTTATTATGTGTACTTGTGTCTATGGTCTAGGGTCTGAGGTCTAGTTTTTGTACAAGGACGTAAATGTCTGCTATTTGTGGTCATCGCTGCTGCATTGTATGGTTTTTTAAAGTCTTTGGAGTGTGTTTTTGGAGCTAAAATATGAATATTATTTGTTGTTTTATTTTATATATATTACAATTTGTTTTGTTTTATTTACATAAGTTATCTTTGTGTTAATGTTTTCTCTTGTAACTGGTTTAATATCCGCACGTCATGATCACTGAAAATTAGCGCTGTGTTTGTGGTCCACGCTACAGCACAGCATTATGCTGAATGGTCACCTTTTGGTCACAGTTTTTTTTTTTATTTATACAATAATGTTTTGTCTCTGTTACAAATTTTTTTTTTTTCTTTCTTGCTTTCTAAATAAGGTTAATATCATGAGGCTTAGTTGGATTTGGAGTTAGTTAGGTTGGTAACTGCCTAGTTGGTCTAGTGGTTGCAAGCGCGACTGCTGATCGTGAGGTTCTGGGTTCGAACCCCAAGTCGGGCAAAGTGTTATTGGGTTTTTCCATTGGCAATTTCTCAGTGGCAGCTCGGAGTCTGGATTTGTGCTCGATTGTGCAATAGGCGCGGCCCCTATTACATGGGACTTAAACATAACTGGCGAAATGAAGGTGTTACTATACACCTCATTTATCGCAGTTGATATCGTCATAAATATCATTCTACGGTTTTATATAACTAATCCAAGACAATTTTCTATATTATGACTCGTGGAAGATTTCACTGTTATTGATGTTGCTTTATTAAATAGGGCTCTTTTTTTCGATTCTAAATTCTCTTGGAGCTCAGGGATTTCCGGTGGAACACACCGGTGCTTCTATTGTGCTATGCCTTTGGCACTTCCAGGGGAAACAATGTTGTTTCCCCAACACCCTAGCGGTGCACAGCAGCATATTAAGATTGTTATTCCCGTAGGAGCATTAAAACATGTTTATAACTAACTGCTATGACATACATACATAAACTCACGCCTTTTTCCCATGCGGGTAGGCAGAAACTATAGAACGCCACATTCTACGACCCTTACATACCCCTTTCGCTTCATCCACATTCATACATCTTGTCATACACGCACGCCGGTTGAGAGTACTAAGCACCTGTCCTTTATGAAGAATATCACACGAGCAACAAATAACTGCTATGAACACGAGACTACTAAAGAAAATCCTTACAACGCTTCCAAGTTCCGAACTGTGTCCGCAATCTTGGATTCAAATCCCAAATGACAACCTTTCCGGTCTTACCTACCTCGGAATTTTGCACCAGATGCCTTAAATTACCCTTCCGAGGAGCTCAAAAATTCCCCTAAAATTTCACGCCTACTGTAACACTAAAGTGCTGTGAGGAGGGACATTCTTCATTTTTATGGTCGTACCCTTACCGTGTACTTTCTTGCGTAGCATAAATAAGTTAGATGTCCCGGGGGTGCGGTTGCTCATCGGTGGAGGGTTACTTTTCATCCGGATGGTAACAAGACGGTATTTTTTGGGGAAATTTTGAAGTGAATTGCGTATGAAAGTGCTTTATGTTATGTGGTCTATTTTTAATTTTACGATCTTCTTCTTTTCGTGTGGTTAGTGATTAACCTGGTGTCAGAGTTTATGCCGCCCATGTTTCTCTGACTTGGCTTCACATGCTGTAGAGAAATATCTATAATTTCGCTGTTGTGTTTAAGCCCCATATCCTAATAGCGGCCGATCCTATTCTCATTAACCGAGCAAAAATCTAAACACCGGGCTGTTACTGAGGAATTCCACACGGAAAAACTCAATAACACTTTGCCAGACCTGTGGATCGAACCCAGGACCTCACGATCAGCAGCAGCTGCTGCCACCACTAGACTAACAAGGCAGTCGTCGTCGTTTCGTGTGGTTAGTGACTAACCTGGTGTCAGAGTTCATGCCGCCCATTGGCCTCTGACTTGACTTCACATGCCGTCGAGAAATATCTCTCAGGCATGTTTCCTCACGCTGTTTTCCTTCACCGTTTTTAAGCAAGTGATAATTATACAATACGCACATGAATCTGGAAAGTCAGAGGTGCGTGCCTTGGGTTCGAACTCGAGATCTATGACTTGGCAGTCCGACGGTCACACCACTAGGCTATCACTGCAATATTTTACGATAGAGAGTTTTGAAGCGGTTTTACCGAATGAGTGTAGAGGAACTTCAAGAATACTCCACCAAGAAGAACATAGTCAGCTTGGTTGTCGGCAATAAGATTGACAAGCATATCAGTTTTGGACCCAGTGCATAATATCAGCAAGCAGATTGGGTCACCCGCGCGATGGTGTATCGAGTATTCCCAAGGAGGGTTGATGTCAGGCAGGCGGCCGGTCATAAAACAATAAGCCAAAACCTCTAACAACATGTATTAATGAAATAGGTACATGTTGTGCCGACCCCACCTAGTGTGGGATAAGGGTAGGGAGAAGAAGACAGTTTTGAAGCGATAATACTTCAACAGTTCGTTTGTTGATAAGAGATCTCGATCTCCAGTCAACAAACTATTGTAAACTGTTGTAAGTATTTGGATGACGTATTTCCCGTAGTTATCACTGGCTTTGTTCCTACTGGTGACCAATGGGAAAAAAATCTCAAATATCGTCAGTGGCGATAATGAAATTATTTTGTAAAAAAATTCGAATTCAATTATTTTTTTAAACTTTGCTCCGCCCTAAGATATCTCCTGTATCATGGGTACGTTTACAGACACAAATCTTCACATGCACAAACGCCCAGACCCGGAACAACTATTTGTAGGCCATATAAGTATTTGATCCGTGCGGGAATCGAACCCACGACGCGTAGCGCAGAAGCCAATCGCTCAGCCACTGCACCAAACGTGTCGTCAAAATTTCCGGGTAAATTAGCAGCTTTTTCCAAAGATCTAAAATTGCAGTTTGAATTTTCCGAAATCCAACTCGCGACTCCTTTGTCGATCTTTCTCTATCTATACTATAACTAGCGGACCTGGCAGACGTCGTCCTGCCCTAAAAATTTGGTGACATACCGATAGCAGCGCCACCTACCAGGTCTGATTGTGAATCTAAACCATCCAGGGCGCCACCCAAACGCATACAAAAAAAATCATTCAAATCGGTCTAGCCGTTTAGGAGGAGTTCAGTGACATACACACGTACAGTCGAATTATATATATAAAGATATTATAAAGAGGAAAGATATGTATTTTTGTATGTAACGAATAAACTTAAAAACTATTGGACCGATTTCAAAAATTCTTTTGCCGTTAGAAAGCTACATTATCACCGAGTAATATAGGCTATGGGCGGAGCCGTGAGGACACAGCTAGTTCCTAATAATTTCGGATTTGGCCCTCCAGACCCATCTTAAAAAACTCATCATGTATCGTGTCGGTATTCGGGTGGGTAGTTTATCATACTATCGTAATGTCGTGGGAAAATAAAGGCTAATTTACACGGTGCAAGTTTCTTGAAGCAAGTCTCATGTTATCTCTGTTTTTCTCGGAGAGAAAGACAAAATGTAAATGAGCCTTAAGCGAATATCTAGTTACCCAACCGAAATAAGGGGTGGCTTTACGAATTTTTGTAGGTAACCTGTCCATGTTCATAGTCTCATAGATACAAAGCGTCAGTTTCTGATTGATAAATGATTTTAATTTCTGTAAATAAATCTGTTACAGACACTTTTACAAGTCAATGTAATGTTTTTTTTAAGACTAGATGGCGCCGGCATTTCCTATCTGACTAGGTCTGAGAAGAAAAGCCGAAACAAACTCAGAGTTCAGGTCTCTTTTAAAGTCCATACATTGTGGTATAAAAACTATGCGAGTGTATGGTTATTTTGGAATAAACAAACTGACTTTATACTAATAGAACGCAATACTACTATCTACCTATGCACATGATATCATAGCATGACAAAAAAAAGAAAACTGGGGTTCGTGGCTTATTAACAACCGCGTTGTTCATATGAAGGTTAAGCTACGCTTGCCACGGTCAGTCCGTGGATGGGTGACTACTCGTGACACATCGAGACCCCTCCGTGTCTAGTAAAATACCTATGACAGTCGTTACGGGTAGTCAGAACCGGTCAAACTTTAGGATATCCGCATTGCCATTTAACTGGGTTGCGGAGGTCTGATGGCAGTCGCTCCGTGTAAAATACTGGTATTCAGCCGCATCTGGTTAGACTGTAAGCTGATCCCAACATAATTGGAAAAAATGCTAGGCAGAACATAGTAGAAAAAAAAAACAATGCAAGTTCACTTCTACGTCTAACATAAACATAAGTACTCACTCACCGGAGTCCTACTCCTTAATATATTCAAACAACAATGGCTGACGCATCACAGAGGCGCTCGATTGCCAACTGAATATTAATTGCGCCCGCGCCGCGCGAATTGTTTCAATAGATTCTAATGCACGTGCTCGTAGGCAATTTTGACGAACTAACCCTGGAAAGTGAGGTGTTCTGTGTTTTGATCTGTCCACGTGGTTTGGTTGAAGTTTGGTGATTGGGAGAAGATTGGAAAAAGATCAGGACAGACTCTTCAACTTACTAGACTACTTGTTAGTTTATTTTACTTAAACATAACATCACGCCTGTATTCCCCGAAGGGTTGGGCAGAGGTGTATAGTAACACCCTAATAGGGGGCGAACCTATTGCCATCAGCCGGGCACAAATCCAAACTACGGGCCGTTCTAAGGAATTCTACACGGAAAAACCCAATAACATTTTGCCCAACCTGGGGATCGTACCCAGGATCTCACGATCAGCAGTCGCGTTTGTCACTCTCGCGATTCCTTAGTACCAACTCGGAGTTTGGATTTTTGCCCGGTTAATGGCATTAGGATCGCCTCCTATTACATGGGACTTAAACATATCGGCGAAATTATGATGTTACTATACACCTCTGACTAACCCTTCGGGGAATACAGGTGTGATGTTATGTTGTGTGGTTATGTAATATTATTTTATTTATTATGGTGACCATTCGTTGTCAGCCTGTCTGTATGTCATAGTGATGTATAAGGCTTAGTCAGGTAATGAACTAGGTAAGCTCATAATCCAATCTATCGGACGTTGTGCGACTGCATTATTGCATTAGCCAATACAACACATTTAAGGGTGCGAACACATTGACGAAAACGCGTCAATAACTACAAAACGCGCGCTATATTTAAGGAAAGTTGTCGCGTGCATTGATGATCAATTGTAGGTACTCTTTGGCTTTTACCTACGGTGTGTCAAATTGCCTACACAAAAATGTCAAATCTACCATCCGTTCTAGATCAGTTCTGTCGCAGATGAGTCGTGTCAAAGTTCCGTCGTGTCGGAGTTAAGGCTTGTCGCAGTTCAGTCTTTCGAAGTGTCGGTCGAACTTCAGTCATACACTCAGTCTTTCGGGTCGGTACGAACTAGATTTGACATGAAAGTTTATTAATCAGATCACGGGACTAAAGTGGTCTTCAGTTCTTATAAGTTTTTTTATGTTGGTATAAAAGAACACTATTGTAGAAACGACTGAATGTTAACTCTTCATCAATTAACACTATTGATTTACTCAGTAGGTTCTAATTAACACAAATTATTGATGATTACAATGCTGATCCAAGTAATCCATTTACATTTACTTAATGAATTTATTTTTGCTAATTATTATTATTCTTTAAGGAAAATTACAACTGTTAGTACCTACACAAATCATGTATTGTATATGGGAAATTCCTATAGTTACAACACCTACACTCTTGAGGGATTGATGAGTGATCATCATGATAATTATTCCGAGTCGTGCCGCTTGACAACATATATTAACCAATGATGTCTTGTCCACAGTATCAGACATCGGCCACAACATAATCCAAGATGCGTTCCTCATCGCCGTGGAGGAGCAGGCGCGGCAGCGCTTGCAGCGGCTGTCGGCGCTCAAGCGGATCACGCCCGTCGACATGTCCAAACTGTCTGTAGAGGTAAGGATAATGTTACGTGTTACAAATTTAAATGTGCTAGACTTGTTTACTAGTAAGTACCTACCTCGCTGGATCATCAAGGTGCTTGTGTACACATTGACGAATGCCTCTTTGACGCGCGAGAAGAATAATAGTTTTGAACGCGCGTCTTAAAATTAAAAAGGAGTAATGAGTGCGTACCTTTACGAACGTAAACCATGAATCGTCATAATAATTGGAATGCTGCTATCCGTCAATGTCCTAAGATATAATTTTGTACTAAAACTTGGATATCGCTCCTGCCATCTGGATCTCGTAGATCAGTGAAAGAATCCACCGCATGAAGCTGGATTATGTGCGGTGTCCTTTTATACCAGTGGCAATAAATAATGGTAATATAGAGAAATACAATAATTAAGCTAGGACAATGTGTGCGAGTGAGTTGGCCTGCATTCAGTCCGACACTCCACTCGACGAGGCCACTCGTGTTGCTGGCCCAAGTTGTGAAATGTAGCGAGCATACATAATATAAAAAAATATATACAATGAATTTGTAAAGACAGTGTGTGTGAGCTGGCTAATGGCTTGCATTCAGTCCAACTTCATGCACTCGACGAGGCCACGCAACTCCCCGTCCCAAATTGGGCAATGTAATGAACGATACAAAATTGCATTTATTCATCAGTCCTCCTCATCTAATTTAAGGCAATAGGGGATAAATTAAAATAGAATTATAAACAATAGCAGGAAGACAGGTTATAATATTGATATCTATAGTTTGCTCATTTCATTCTAAAGGATCCCGGATGACCCCTTGAAACTTATGGTTTTTGTTATAAATAATTCGCTTAACACTTGTTCCGAGCTCCAGATTGCATGTACCATCATCTCCGGACGATTCGTTACTTCCATTCGTAGTTGGAGCGTACTTGATTCACTCGTCCGCCGGAACGCTTCGGATTATTTCAATATCATTTGCAGCTGAAACAGGTGGAAATATTCGCGTTTGAGCTTCATCAGAGTTCGTTTAACATTAAATAGGATTCTCTATTTTATTTTCCACCTTTTCCAGTTCCTATATTCGTATAAAGGGTGTAAACGTAATCATGTAATTCCTTAAAACCTCGTGATGTAGGTACCTACTGCTGAGATAGATTAACCCTGCAAGGGATACTTATGAATTCAATTGAAAAAAAATACAAGAAGTAAATATATGTTCTTAACGTGAGGCATTTTAGCACCCCGAGTGAATTGGGCAGTATCGCTCATCGCGCGGTCATTTGACTCGGGGCGCTAAAATGCCTTTTCTTTTTTATTGAATTCAAAGTGTCCCTTGCAGGGTTAATCTATGTCAGCAGTACATCACGAGGTTTGAAGGAATTATATGATTTCGGTTACACTCTGTGTTTAAGCAAGAATTATGGGAAATGAATCTTCACTTTTTCCCTTCTGATACAGCTGTGATAACAATGTTTGCATCTAAATACAGATCAATTGTATCAATTGATTGACTTTGAACTTTGATCCGTGAATTGGCAATTGATGTGATGGACTTTTAAACGATTATCTACTTGAAGATGCTGATACTATAGGTACTATCATCAAATTTAGAACTACCGGTACAAAGACAAAAAGTAACTTTTCTGAATGAAGTTTTGAAAATTCGCACATTACATGGTACGACTAATTTGAATTCGATAAACTGCCTAAAGATATATCATTTTGAACTTTAAAGGCAATATATGATAAGGATTAACATCAGGGGCGTAGCTACCGCCTATCTGCCGTATCAATTATACGGGGCCCTCGGACCACGGGGGCCCCCAACGTGCGTAAGCAAAAATTAATAAAAACTGTCAGACCTGTCACTATTGTCCATAGAGGCAGAAACTTTAGAAAAACTAAAGTCATCATCAGCTATAAATGATTTAATAAATCAGTTTGCCGAATAAAAGGCAAGAATAGTGCATATTTAATTTGAGTTGTTTGTAAAAATTTCGGAAAAAGTGACAGATAGATAATTATGACGAATAAATATTTCTTTTAATTTTATGCAAACATTTTTTTTTCCTTTGTGAGAAATCTTCACCCTTCCTAAGGGCCCCCAAACAATTTTTTATACGGGGCCTCGCCAAGGCGCACTACGCCACTGATTAACATGTGGATGGGCAACCAATCGTTATCAACATCCTTTCGTGCCTCGGAGAGCACGTAAAACAGTCGGTCCCGGGTGTCATACGAATACCTATGACAGTCGTTACGGGAAGTCAGAAGCCCGAAAATCCGGCACCGGTCTAACTTTAGAATATCGGCATTACTCTGTAACTGGGTTGCGGAGGTCTGAAGGCCGTCGCTCCGTGTATAATAGGTACTGGTATTCAGAAATCAAATCAAATATCGTTTATTTGCCAATGTAGGTATATTACAATAGATGGTAAGTAAGAAATTAGTTCGCTACATTGTATCCATACAGATATACAAATTAGTTTGGTTTTTGTAATTCTAATCTAGGTAGGTACTTAACGCTAGTGAATTTATAATTATAATATCTATTAACACCAATTATGTCTATCCTTGTAATTATATTAAACATATCATTATAGAAACATAAATATAATTGTAACAGTTTTATTATTCTACATCTATATATATATTATTCCATATTTATATATTTATTCTATCTCTATCAGTCATAAATTCAGTCATAGTATAGTAACACTTATTTATTAAAAAATGTTTTAATTTCTTTTTGAAGAGAGGTAAGTTTAAAGTTCTAATTTCCTGAGGTAATCTATTATATATTTGTGGAGCCATCATAAAGATACTTTTACTGAAAAGAGCTGTATTGCCATGTTCCACCTGTAGGGCACCAGTATATCTTTGCCTTAACCTAGAATCCCGTGGAGGCTTTAATTCAAATAAATTAGAGTTACTTTTAACGAAAGTGGCTACTTCGTAAATATATAAAGATGGAAACGTAAGTATTTTTAAGTTATAAAAATGCGGCTTACAACTGTCTCTGGGATGAAGGCCACGTATAGCGCGAATACATTTTTTTGTGCTATAAATACGTTATTTTTTTCAGCCGCATCTGGTTAGACTGGAAGCTGACCCCAACATAATTGGGAAAAAGCTAGGCAGAACAAGTATTAACAGAGTCACAGATTTATTAGCCCATTACATTTTGGGTCTTCAGACCTTCCTATTCTAGCCGTGTAAAAAAATATGCGACTCACAAAAAACGGCGCCATAAAATAATTGCCACATCAAGGGCCCACTTGTTGCGTTTCGCGTTTTTAAACGTTCGTATAGTCAAGTGGCGTTTTTGTTTCTAATTGGGGTCGTGCCCATACCGTGGTGACGTATTGTTGAAACCATTAACATTTTTCATAAAAACCATGACACTGACATCTGCTATATTATGCGTAGATTGTTGAACACGATAGTCCTTTGTTGGAGGCGTTTTTGCAACGTTAATTTTTATTTGTTGTGTTAGAATAATTATAATTTTAAACGTTGCATTAATAGCTTCAGTAAAACTCTTATCATCATTGTGGTTTTTTGATTTCTTACTTAGCTTGGCTTAACGGAACTTCTTGTATTCAGTCTGTTGCAGGACACTAGTCTTCGCCAAGTTGCCCTACATCACCCAATTTTCCACCTTCTGCATCCAAACTTAGATCAACCGAAATCTCAACAATTACAATTTCCACTGCTCTATCCGCACTTTATTCATCCATATCTTTTCTTACTTAGGCAACTATTTATTTTTTATTACCATCTTCAAACGGTACGGAAACCCACACTTCAGTAAACGTGTTAAATGTTCTGCGAACAGCGATAAGTGACTGTCACATGGCTTGAACTTGGACCCATCCACTGTTAACGTTTCACCATAGCTATATGTATTATGTATCGCCCCGTAAACTTCTAAAGCTTAACATGGTCCTGCAATGAGTGATTGTGGTGAAATATTGATAAAATCATTATTCTTGGCAATTGGATGAGTGATGGGAGGATATAATTTTAAGCGCATAGGAGAATTCTGCTGCCTATTCTCTTGGTCCCATTCTTCTTCCCTTGTGTCAGTACGAGCTATATGAGAATAGCTCATCCCGTGATGAAAAGATTAGCCAGTCAGTGAGGTTGGTAGTGGGACTGAGTGCCCAGGGTGTGTCAGACGTACTTAAGTATCATCACTTCTGAAGGTTCTTTCAATGCACCCCGTATTTTTGGATCCCATACAGGACTATTGTAATTTAAGAATTCTACCTATACTTCTTTTTCTTCTCCCTGTCCTTATCCCACATTAGGTGGGGTCGGCACAACATGTAATTCGTAAATTCATATTGTTAGAGGTTTTGGCTTATTGTTTTATGACCGGCCGCCTGCCTGACATCAATTCTCCTTAGAAATACTCGCTGCGCCGTCGCGCTGGTGACCCATTGTGCTTGCTGATATTATGCACTGGTTCCCAAAATGGTAAACGAACCTCGAGTACCTACCTATACTGTTACTATAAAAAAAGCACCTTTATTGATTTATTTCCAATTTCTGTCAAGGATGGAATATGTATTTCATGATTGAAATGCTTGAATATTGAACTCGTTACTCTCGTTACATTGTCAGAATTTCTCATAAATTTTTACTGATTCCCCAAAAGTTTTGGAATATTTAAACAATTCAATAAAAATTGCAAGAATTTGAAGTACTTTTATTTCAGTGTATAGTTGCAATGTACATATTCGAATTAATCATGAAAAAAAAATGGTTTTAATTTTGCATCGGAATCATACATCTCAGATTCCCAGGCTTTCAATGAGACACCTAAGATCTGTGTAGGGCACCAAATAACAGAATTTGTTGCAGAGATACCGAAAAATTTTTTACTTTGCCTTCAATGTTCAATATATCATATTCATGATAAAATACTAATTATAAGCCAGCTCCAATAAAATTTATTGCTTTATTATCTGCACTCGTCTATAGAACCTTGAGTACATTCTAAAATGAGTCGATAAACACAATTAAACTAAAGGTTTTATATGTGCAGTTAATTTATTTTGTTCTATTATGAAGCCTTTACTATTATGAAGCCTTTACTATTATGTATTATTAATAATGCATTGTATTGTATGGATGTTTTTTAATTTATATTTTCTTCTTTGTTACACTTTTTATTATTTCCCAAAAAACAATATTACAGGCGTGGATTACGGAGATTTCTATATTAAGCTCAAGGCTTGTACCGCAACCAATAATGGTCGTAAAGTTCAGTATTCCAGTATTCCATTGCACTGTTTTCATTACCTATCAACATCAATGTGAATAAATATTGCTCACTGAAACAGCATTACTAATTGTATGTTGTTCGTGCATCATTATTTAGAGTACCTAATAATGAAGTTTTGATGCCATCAATATTGCATACCAGTTCCTAGACAGCGGTAGTTAATTGTATTATTTAATTTGTACCGTCGACATTGTCGTATACCGAAGTCTTATTGTACCTTACAGCTAGTTCACACAGAAACTGTTTCTAAGATTCGTTTTTATTTAGTGATGGTGCCTGTAGTTGAATGAGCGAGTTCACATACACGACAGTATACCGAATCCAGTAAAAATTTTTGGATCCGTTATTTTAATCGTATCCTGTCTGCCAGATGCGACGCAGCTGCCATTTATTTAACTGATCTGTCAGTACTGATGTGAACAACACTTCCAGTACCGACAGGCCCGTTAAAACGGATCTGCTGTGTGACCGAGCGCATAGACATTCACTGCTGAACATGCAATTGCAGACGCCCGAACAAAATTTGGCTTACGTTTCATTCTTTGTTTCAGCTAAATCGTCGAAAACGAACACAGCCAGAAAATAGACAAGAGCTCAACGGCTACATAGCAAACTCGACAGTCTACGTGACATCAATAAACGAGAACGGGGCAATCGAGAGCAAGCCGACCATATCTTCCCCGAAAGCCCAACCCAAATCCCTCCAGGCCAAACCAGCGCCCGTCATAGCCAACGGCATCGACAAAAAGAAAGAGAAGGACATAATAAAAGAAGAAGATAAAGTGGAACCGGAGAAACACGAAGTGGACATAAGTGAAAAGGTTACAGTGGTGTGTGAAAGTGACAGTGGTGTTGTTGTTGATAGGGATATTAGTGACCTATACAGTGTGGCTAGGGAGCATTTGAATAACGGCAGGAGTGAGAAACTGATTGGAGAACAGCCTGACCATAGGATCAGGGCGACAGCTGTAGTTGAGAATAATAAGCTTGGACCTGGAGAGAACCGGTGAGTTTTAGATGATAAATTATTGGTTTTAGATGTTTTTGGTTATAAAGAAGAAGAATTATAAACTATATTCAGTCTATATTGATATTAAAATGTTAGATAGAACTAGCTGGCTTAATGCAGCGGAAATTATAACTAGTCGTTTATTTTAATAAATATGTAAAAAGATTCTTCAAGTTATTATTTGAGACGGAACTGTTTTTCCCACTTTTTGTTACATGCAGACGTTTTTTGATGGCTTAGAGAAAATTAAAGTTAATTGTAGTTTTATTAAAGTCTGTAGCGGTTTTTGGAGTTTCAACGAATTCGATCTGTTTACATAACATCACGCCTGTATTCCCCGAAGGTATGGGCAGAAGTATATAGTAACACCCTCATTTCTCCGTTATGTTTAAGTCCCATGTAATAGGGAGCGAGCCTATTGCCATCAACCGGACACAAATACAATCTGTTTAAAAATAACAAATTAAATGTTTTGGAGTTATTTCGGATTTGGGACGTATGGACGTACCTATCCAACGTTACGACTTTATACTGTTGAATACATTTAAATTTAATTAGTCTTGAAGCAAAGATTCGAAAAGGTACAAAAACAGCTTAAAACAATGGAACTCCGTATTGATTCAATGACAAAAAATCTACAGTGTCTTAGAAAGTCAACGAGGTAGGAAGCTGTAACATTGGCAGTACTGGCCAACCAAGGTCGACACTATCTCTGTAAACTGATCATATATCACATCTATCCGCTTACAGTCTCGTAACGGTAATTCTATCTTGATTATGCTCTTAATTTATTATTAATAATTCTCAGTATATCTTGATCTTTCATGGCGGCGTTGCAGCAAAAGCTAATGTCAGAAATTAGTAAAATTCTGTGAGTTCCCTATTTTGCCACATGCCAAGATATAATGGGCACTCGGTAGCGGTGTAGCGGCCATGTTTTCCTATTGGAAGTATGACAAGCTACATGGAAACCTTTAGGGCTATAAGATCAAAGTTATGTTCAACATTGTATTGAAATATGGTTTGCTACTGATATTTTTGCCAACATGTATCAAGCAGGAATGTTAGTTGTTACGCTAGCATTTATTGCTAATAGTTTTGATAGTTATATTTTGTTACGAGATTTACTTGTTACCTTTGAGTAATGAGGTGGCAGTGGTAGGATCTATACGGTCCGCCTGGCTAGCTACCGCCCTCACATTAAAGTCCGGCGCCAAGCTTTTTACTGAGTTCCGTCGTGTGTATGTGAGAGCGAGAGGGGTATAGGGGAATCCTTCTATATCTTTGTACCTTGACTGTGCTTACCATCAGGTGAGACTAGAGTAAACGCGACCAAGAATTAAAAAAAACTGCAATTTTTTTTCTGTTGCGTTGTTCTTTTATTGCGTCACTAATAATAGAATACGCATATCTTCATGTAGTGCCAATCAATATAAGTAGCAAGCATTATTAATATTTTACGCACGTCTCTTCCGGGCTGAACAGATCCAAAGATTGTATGCCACTACTTATATGGTGTCCATATTAAAATTATAAAATAGAATAATCTATAAACTGCAGAACGTTTTTACCTCATTTAAAAACGAAGACAAGACTAGTGTGTCTTTCTTATTCTAGGAAGTGTAGTTTGATACCTTTACAACCTAATTTATAATCGAACTAGACTATTACCCGCGGTTTCACCCACATCCTAGGGAAACTACTTAATGTACCCGGATAAAAAGTATCCTATGTGTTAATCCAGGGTATAGTCTATCTGTGTGCCAAATCTCATCCAAATCCGTTCAGCCGTTTCTGCGTGAAAGAGTAACAAACATCCACACATACAAACTTTCGCGTTTATAATATTAGTAAGGATTTAACCGACCTCAATCCAAAATCTATGGATTGATGTAGGTTTATGATAGAAATTCTTTACGTAGAAGTACTATCAAAAACCTATATCAATCCATGGTATAATAAATGTTCTGTTGGACCGAGACCGATGCCGTACTGGATTCATATTCACTTGAATTAAACACTTCCTTGCTTTTTTTAAAGAATTTATATTATTTTTCATGAGGGGTTCCTGGCTCATTACCAACTGCGCGGATCATACAATTATCAGGGTTAAGCTGCGCTTGCCGCGGTTAGTCTGTGGATGGGTGACTATTCGTCACCATCGAGACCTCTCCGTGCCTCGGAGAGCACGTTAAATAGTCGGTCCCGGGTGACGGCAGCAGGTGATGGCAGTCGCTCCGTGTAAAATACTGGTATTCAACCGCATCTGGTTAGACTGGAAGCTGACCCCAACATAGTTTGGAAAAGGCTAGGCAGAACGGAACGGTATAATAATGTGTTCTACCATGGATCAAACTAGAGATTTTTGATTCAGATCGGTTATTACTATCGTCATCGTTTTTCGTTTCTTTCTACTAATCATTTTGTTATTCTTCTTCTCCAACATATCGTAGTTCTTCATTATCAGCAGTCTGCATTTAGAACTTTTCAAAAATCTCTTTGTCTCTGTCTCGCTTCTTTATTATACAGTGTGGAGTAATCATTGTCTCCTGGCTTGCTAAAGGCCTGGTCAGACAGAGAGCGTGGCCGGGTGTAATATTCACGTTGCGTGTTGATCGCGTGCTCTTAGCACCATACCACGCCAAGCTTCATGTGGCAGTCTCTGTGTGGCGTCTTCCATACATTGTCATAGTAATTCGCACGCCAAGAGCATGCAATCAACACGCGACGAATATCACACCCAGCCACGCTCTCTGTTTGACCAGGCCTTAAGAGTGTATTGTCTCATCGTCTTAAATTAGTTGTAACCACCATAAAACATTATATTAATTACTCTAATAGACGTGACTGAACATAAACACCACATAACATGTTCAGTATGGATATCTTGAAGACTTTATTATTGAATTATTGGACAGTTAGTCATTAAATGCAATTGTTTATCTAGGATTAATAGTAATTTCATAAGAGCATCAGCCATCATCGAGGCTGGGTCGTACACGTGGTTATAGCCTCTATCTTGATTAAAATACTGTAAATAATATCTTGATAGATAATTACTGGTATTAGAATGATGGTTGCATGCATGTGTTATTATTGTTGGGCAATCCTTGACGCCATACATTGACGTCATGAAATAGCAATAATAATAATTGTTCTGTGATTATGTATGATGTATGAGTCATCAATTAATTGTTTGAATTGTGTTTTTTTTATCCAAGTTTATCGAGTGCGCATTTCGTTTTGTGTATGTAAAAATGTATGTTTAAAGTGCAATTTCTGAATTCTGTTTAATTTTGTACCGAGCTAATCTTTATATTTACATAACATAACATCACACCTGTATTCCTCGAAGTGTTGGGCAGAGGTGTGGAATAACACCCTCATTTCGCCGTTATGTTTAAGTCCCATGTAATATGGGGCGAGCCTATTGCCATCGACCGGGCAACAAATCCAAACTTCGGGCTGCTACTGAGGAATTGCACACAGAACCGCAATAACACTTTGCCCGACTTTTTCATCTTTGGAAGGTCCTCATGGTTGCCCCTCGCTCGGTGAAGGCGAGGGCTTCTGCCGGACTCTTACCAGCTAAAAACCAACGGTGTTCCTCCTCCTGACCGTTTGGTCGCGGGATTCGCAAAAACATGCAACGCAACCCCGGCAGGCTTTGCCCGACCTAGGGATCGAACTGAGGACCTCACGATCAGCAGTCGCGCTTGCCACCACTAGACCAACGAGGCACTTTATATTTACTCTGGGGATAAGTGTCGAAAGGCTCATTTTGATAGAACAACAATCTATGTGCAGCAAGAGCATTAAGTAGAAATATGAACAGGTCAGTAATTATAGATTGCAAATAATCGTTTATAGGTATCAAAGTAAGCTATTCATTTCCTCCAATTGACATTTATTCGATTGCATAAAGGTATTTTAATGATGGTGAATGCAGTAGGTACCAGTTATGTCATGATGCAACATCCCATCTTATGTATCAAGTTTCAGTAGTCGACGACAACATTATATTAAGTAATTGTCAGGTAACACTAAATGCCCCACTGCTGGGCTCATCTCAGAATGAGAAAGAAGGGTTTAGGCCTTAGTCTTATGTTTAAGTCCCATGTAATAGGGTTCGAGCCTATTGCTATCAACCGGGTACAAATCCAAACATCGGGCTGCTGCTCAGGAATTCCACACGGAAAATCCCCGAACTGGGAATCGAAACTAGGACCACACGGTCAGCAGTCGCGCTTGCCACCACTAGACTAATGAGGAAGTTTACGTAATTTACTTAAACCTTTTTTTAAATTTCTAGAATTTTTTCGGAGCTTCCTTTAATGTTATTCAGTTATGCGTGTCACGCGTCCTTGCTCAAGTGCAACCTCCGAAAAGGCTTCTTCATCAAACTAGACAAAAAATCTAGCAAGGTTAATGGCTAGATTATTGCTCGTTTATATTTTTTTTAGGATCAAAATTAGCTAAATAATTACAATGTTTAAGTTGCTTAGTTATACGAAATCGTTGTGTCAGCCATTTCACGGATAAATTATTGTAGTCGGCAGTCTTATCCATATTAATATGTTTGGTGCAGTGGCTGATTGATTGGCTTCTGCGCTACGGGTCGTGGGTTCGATTCCCGCACGGAATAAAAATATTTGTATGGCCAACAGATAGTTGTTCCGGGTCTGGGTGTTTGGGCGTGTGAAGATTTGTGTCTGTAAACGCACGCACGATACAGGTGAAATCGAAGTGTGGGGGAAGGATTTAAAAAAAACACATTATTCCCGGATCTTTCCGAAGTATAGGTACTTTAGTTGACTTCCAGTCTAACCAGATACGACTAATTATCTGAATTAACGCTCTGAATACGAGGTTCTACGTCGATCCGTGGACTGCAATTGATAAATAGATACGAAATTCAATGTAACCCAGATCATCATTCTTCATCATCAGATTTTCCCAAATTACCGTCGTCGGATCGGATTATTTGGCCGTGAAGAAGACGGATGAAAGAAGATTACACATAGCGGAGATGAGAATGTTGAGATGGTTGTATGGAACTCTCGAACGCGAATAGATAAAGTGAGAAATGAATATATTAGAGGGAGTTTAAAATGGCACTAGTGACAGAAACGTTGAAAGGAAATCGTTTGTCTTGGTATGGGCATGTGATGAGGACGGATGAAACGTGTGACTAGGAGAGTGATGAATATGAATTTTGATGGATGGAGGGGGAGAGGGAGACCAAAGAAAATATGGATAGATTGTGTGAGGGAGAATATGAAGGACAAAGAAGTAAATGGGGTGACGGCTGACAGGGAAGAATGGAAGAGAAGGATATATTGCGCCGACCACAAATAAACTTGGGAACAGGGCAGGAAGATATTGATGACCGTCGTCGACAGTATCCAGTGTACAGAAATAAGAAAGAAGGAGAAGTGGTAAGGGGGCGTGTCCACCGCGACATGTACAATTTACACATGTCCTGAGAAATGGCCGTTTCGCAAAATCAGTTCTCAATCGATCGTGTCGGTGAAATATTGTTAAAATTCCGTGTTCGTTGATGACTTCGTTCTAATATCTTTGATCCAGTGTAACCGTATACGACTAAATATCTATGTGGTGGAACTAAGTACGGTGTTCCTCCAACGAAAAGGGAGTATTCTCCTACTAGGCGGGTCTAATGCCTGGCGTTGATGTTGGGAAGTTGTGTATACAGGGTGTAAAAGAAATCATGTAATTCCTTCAAACCTCGTGATGTACTGCTGACATAGATTAACTCTGAACTGAATACTTTTGGATTTTATAAAAAAAAATATTACAAATAGTAAACATGTGTTTTTAACGTGCGGCGTTTTAGCGACCCGAGTTAAATGACCGCGCGGCAAGCGATAGCCGCGCAATACGCTCGGTGTGCTAAAATACCTCACGTTAATAACACCATGTTTACGAATTGTTATTTTTTTATTAAATCCAAAAGTATTTAGTTCAGATTTAATCTATGTCAGCAGTACATCATGAGGTTTAAAGGAATTACATGATTTCGTTTACAACCTATATACTATCTGCGTGTCAAATCTTGATACCGCGATGCAGGATTTGTGACATTCCATTTGACAGCTATCATTGTTGTCGCTGTAGTCTGCTAGATAATCGTCGTACTGCGTAATTCTTATGTGGCGTGATAGATGCCACCACATCTATATTAACTATTCAACGAGATTGTTTGAACTAGATATCTACATTACCAGTACCACTACCGTTCATCTTATTCATGGTATATTTATTCCCATCTACAACATGTAAATGACTGGTATACCATAATTAACTGAGATAAGATCAGATGATGCGCGAATCTGCCTGTATCGAGTGCGTGATGCTTCTCGTTGCATGTCTGTGTTGTTAAATACAGGTTCTTAATGAGCGTGTGGGTTCTGTTGGAATATTTATTTTTATGATTGTATAAATTTCATTTCAATGGGAATTGAATTAATTGAGTACTAGGGCCCTTACAGTCGGATTTTGAGTTGAGAATTCTAAGACAAGCAGAACATTTGAGAATGGATTTGATCTATAATCTATGCTCAAATGTTACTTTAGGTCTGCTTATCGTATAATTCTTAACTCTATATTCGAAATTTTTTAACATTATTTTAACAAATCATTCTTCTCCCGGGTTGTTAAAGTTATAGTATTATCAGATTGTTTTTATTCTTGTCTTATTGCTTGACGGCAGCGGTATAGTTTCATTTTTCATTATCATAATTATAGTATTAAACATCTACATTCTTAACTTTGAGATGATGCTAATGACGTTCTCAATTTTTGTTAATATTTTTCGAAGAATGGCCCAGAAACTGGCTATTATTCCCTTAGACATTTGAAAAAAAACGCGACTGCGTTCTTTTTATATTTTTGCAGTTAATGGTGGCGGTACTAGGAAAGGCCATTTAACAATAATATGTCATAATAAACAAGAGCCCAGCCCCCTGAAACAAAATCCTTTTTCCTTAAATGTTAACACCCCCGGAAAGGTTAATTTGTATGGAAATTATATTTACTTACGTCGAGTAAATGTCATTTCCATACAATTTGATCTTTCCGCTGCAGGCGTTAACGTTTAAGGAGAAAGGACTTCGTCTAGGGGACCAGGTCATCCCACTCAAAAATTACATCTAGCATAGCTAGATGCATATAATAGTATTAATTTGGCTTTACGTTTAGACTGCAAATTAAGTGTTCAAATGCTGTCTTCATTTTTAATAAGGCATGTCATTTCTATTGTCGTTAAAGCTTGGTTTTGGCTGAGTCTATCTGAAAAACTATCAAATTAATCTTTGTTCTGGCCGCTCTGTCAAAGCAATGCGGTATTTTTGCTAAAACCTTTTTTGCCAAAGGAAGCAGTACCACACACTCCTTTTTCATACTCAATTTCCGATTCCACTCTGATCGAATACTTGAAACCTGAAAATACTACTGCTTCTATCAACCCCAAGGAACCCAAAGCAACCGGTTAATTTTCCTATCCACTGGTTGACGCAGACGCACTAGTTAGTGCCAATTACGTATGAGACGCGTTATCTCCGCTATTATCCGCTAGATGTCAGCACACTAGATACTTGGACATTTGTAGATCGGAACGTGATGGTATTATGTGCAGTAATTTAGATGATGGTAAATACAGCCTACATGGCTGAAAATTGGAGCGTACTACGGCAATTTTGGATCCAATCCGCAGGGCCATCTGTAGACGAGACGATTTCATAGCAACTTGTTCTGTCTAGCCTTTTCCCGACTATGTTGTGGTCAGCTTCCAGTCTAACCAGATGCGGCTGAATACCAGTATTTTACACAGAGCGACTGCCATTAGACCTCCACAACCCATTTATAGGGCAATGCCGATATCCTAAGGTTAGACTGGTTGTCAGACTTTCTGACTTCTGACTACCCGTAACGACTGTTATAGCTATTCGTAAGACACCCGGGACCGACGGATTAACGTGCTCTCCGAGGCATGGAGGGGTCTCGGTGTGTAACGAATGGTCACCCATCAACTGACTGACTGCGGCAACCGTTACTTATCCTCGCAAACGGTATGACCCGCGCGGTCATTATCAAGCCATGAGCCTCTCAAAACAAATATACGAAGTTAAGCTAATTAAAAATGTTTAATAAAAGATGAGATAATCATGAAATATACACGGGAATTGGGTTTTTCCATTAAGAATTTCTACGTAACAGCCCGGAGCCTGGATTTGTGCCCGGTTAATGGCAATAGGCTCGCCCCTATTACATGGGATTTTAAACATAACGGCGAAATGAGGGTGATACTATAGGTACACCTCTGCCTAATCCTTCGGGGAATACAGGCGTGAGTTTATGTTTGTGTATATGCGAATATCATCACACGATATAATACATAATATTATATTTAGGTAGGTACGCACATCTAGTTGATTAGATGAAATACAAGAATCTTGGTATTCCGATTGTTTTAGCCACCTTAGACCATGAAAACTTTATTTTTATTTTTTGTTAGAAAAACGTTGCCCCACACTAGGATTTCTCCTGTATCGTGGGTACGTTTACAGACACAAATTTTCACATGCACTAACATCCAGACTCGGAACAACTATCTGTAGGCCATACAAGTATTTGTTCCGTGCGGGAATCGAACCCACGACCCGTAGCGCAGAAGCCAATATCTCAGCCACTGCACCCAATGTGTCGTCAAAATACGTGAATATAAAAGGAATTAAAATATAATTATGTAAAACAGTTTGTTTTATAATAGTTTGCTTAGTTGTCGGCAATAAGATTGACAAGCAGATCATTTTGGGACCTAGTGCATAATATCAGCAAGCACATTGGGTCATCCGCGCGACGGCGCAACGAGTATTCCCAAGGAGGGTTGATGTCAGGCAGGCGGCCGGTCATAAAACAATAAGCCGAAACCTCTAACAACATGGATTTCATAAAAACATGTTGTGCCGACCCCACGAAGAAGAAGTTTGATTTTATAGATAAGAAATACGAAAGTAGGTAAAATATAGTAGTTCGCTGAAAAAATTACGATACTGTTTTGTTTAAAAAACGTCATCAGAAGAAAAAGGCAAGTTCTCTAATTTCATTTTTAAAATTCACACCCCGAGAGGATTGCAAACCATTAACAATTTCGGAAAATTTGAACAGCTGTTCTATTGAAGCTGTTTATGCGAAATGAAATTATTTTTCGTTTCTCGCAATGTTTACTTATTCCAATGTCAGAAAAAACAACGCGTATAGTTTAAAAAATATATGTGCGTTTCGTATTAATTAGCAATTCCAGCAAAAATAAACCATAATTACAAATCTTCTTTTCGTGTGGTTAGTGACTAAACTGGTGTAAGAGTTTATGCCACCCATAGGCCTCTGACTTGGCCTCACATGCCGTTGAGAAATATCTCTCAGGCATGCCTTTCTCGCGATGTTTTTCTTCACCATTTTTAAGCAAATGATGATGATGATAAAGCAATACGCACATGAATCCGTAAAGTTAGAAGTGCATGCCTTGGGTTCAAACTCGAGACCTATGACTCGGCAGTCCGACGGTCACACCACTAGGCTATCACTGCTAACATTACAAATAATAATTGAATGGCAAGAAATATACTCGTCTTTATGAAAAAAAAAACAAGAAAGTGTTTAATTTACGTGAATATGAATCCAGAACGGCATTGGTCTCGGTCCAATCATCATGTTCTGCATCGCTGGATGGCACCCTCTGCATGGTGTCTACCTCCACATAATGAGTACACCATCCCATGTTCAATTCCAATTCAAGTGTGTAATGTTCGTTACAATACTATAGAACCATAATAAGTGTATCTATTTGATCGGAAAAAAATTCAAAATACGGAATTTTAGTTGAGGGTATCCTGAAAGATTTTATTCATCAAGTTATCACAACAAAATATTGTGTTATTGTAAATTTCAATTCACTTTCTTCACTTTTTAAGTCGATAATTAATTGTCTGAACGTGGCTTCATGATCGTTAATGATAACACCACAAATTCGCTTTTAGTATATTACAATTCCAAATATAATAAGTTACTCAAAAGGATAATACAGTATTTATGTATTTTCCATTTACCAAAACAAAACCAATATTTCTTAACCACAGCAAGAACTGTTATTATAATACGTCACGTCACTATCCCATAGGGAAAAATTTAAACTTTTCATCCGTTATACGCCATACGTTCACAACAATAGCTGAACGACCTCAGCCTTGCGCTGCGCCCGCGCAAGCAGGTAGATCAGTCTGATTCAGTCAATCGCCGGCACTTGCCGGAGAAGCACTTGTCGTAAAAAAATCGCTTTGTAACATAGGATAGGGTGGTTACCTGCCCCCACCTGTACGTTATCCCCCCTCGTTCCATGCGCGCGCGCCGCGTCCCGACTCCCACGCATCCCACTATTTGTATTCAGAATTTTTTAGTTATACCCGCCGCTGGACGCGTGTTTTTTTAATTTGAAGTGAATGTTTGGTATTTTTAGTGTTTTGTGTTGTGCTGTGATGTGCATTGTGTATTTCTAGGATGCATTATAAGCAATTGTTTAAGAGGTATGTTTTGAGTTTGTTTTAGTTTAAATATTCCGTTAGTATCCAACTGCTGGCTTGAGAATCTTAAGTAAACTTGTTATGTGGTCCCGAGGGTAAAGTTTTCAAGTCGTTAGGCGCAGCCTTTAAGATCATTGTTTCCTGTAAGATGGGAAACTAAACATGGATTATGTGGCAACTTAGTAAGCGTAGTGTGAATGTCTGGAAAATTCCAAACTGTTGTGGATTTTACTAAGAGTGTGAATTGAACATTTTGGTTTGCGTTATGAACGTTCCCAAGTTTATTTGGATATGTTACGTTTGTTTCTAACTTGTCGAGAAATGTTCCATGATATATTTGTAGTAATTTTGGACCTTTAACTTCGCGTGTTGTAGGACGGTAACCAGGCGAATGATTCACACCATAATTTGAAGTCCCATCGCATTTAGGCGTCATGATATTAATTTCTGTCAATCCAAAAATGAAGGAAATTGACAAGGCTGTATGGTTTTTAGACCTTTGCCTGTCTAGATCATTGGCGTATATTACAACAACAACATTAATTTCTGGCATAAATCGTAACCATAATTTTCATTCCTTCCTTGCTCCATTAACTGGAACTAAGTTACAAATTTATAATTACTATATATCCTTGTCAATATATTATTTCTATGTATTATTTCCTTCTAAAGTTATTCAGGTCAATACTCTAGTATTATTTCCTGAAATAAGATCTGTGTAATTATTCGATACTAAGGCCACAGCATTATTGATAAGTACTACAACGATAACTAGTTATTTTCTTTGATTACTAGGCACTGCAGATGTTATTCCCACGATATTCGCATACAGGATGTGTAAATTACACGTAGGTATTATCATCAATAATGAGATGCATGTAATCACAAACATCAATTAACATACCTTAGCAAATGAGCAGTCTACTTCTAGACTACAAAAAAAATGAAAAAATACAAAAAATCTTACCTAGCAATTGAAGCTTAAAAAATTCAACCCCATCGTCTAAAGATTTAACGGTAATCTCAGAAACGATTCTTCATAATTCTAACAACAATAGCCACAAATTCCTTGAAACAATAAAAAAATCGGCTCCATTGTCCCTTTTCTGATAAAACCTTATCAATATTGTTGAAAAATTACCAGCTACCGTGACCGGCGACGATTTGTACAGGTGCAAATTGGTTAACATAGGAGCAAAATGTGGTGTAATTGTGATACAAACTACAGAAACTATTGCGTGAAAGAGACAGCTTGATCCAGTTGCTAGTGTGAATGTGTACCAACTTCATTGAGATGTAGTAAATGCAGGTAGCAAAGCAACACCATTTCTTTTGGCATTTTATTTAAGAAAAAGATTGCACATTGATGGCCGGTTCCTATAATTTATGGAGTGTTATTGGCTAAAATTGAGGCTCTTGTATCTTTACCAATAATGAAGCAAAGTCCTCATGACTTTGCATAATAGACCCTCCCATATAGAAGTAGCATTCACAGGTAAAATTAGCTTACGAGTGTATTTGCTCAGTTTGTCAATAAAATGCTACCATCAGTTAGCAAAACGATTCGTTTTTGTTTATAGGAACCAGGCATTTATAAAAGTATCACCTGCTTATTATCTGGCGCAAATCATAGAAGTTTGAAATTGACAGATGAATGGAGTGTTACTTCTTCTTCTTCTCTTGTGTGAGCATGAGCTGTACGAGAATAGCTCATGTCGTAGTCAAAGGATTAGCTAGTCGGCAAAGCTGAATCAGGTTTGACTGCCCAAGGTGTGTTTGACATAGGAGGAGGAGGGCTGGGGCTCTTTTAACGAGTGTTACTAAAAACCTTATAAGCAGATCTCCAGGTGACGTGGCGCGGACGGATAAATCAAAGAAACATAAAGTAAGCTTAATAGCTATGGAGCATAGGGTCATTTTTGCCGAAGGAAAAGCGTGCCCGCGCCTAAAGGGAATGACACCGCCACCAGGTCTCGTCAGATCTCTTCTGTATAAACCGCGCCTTACATTTGCCAACTGTCAATAAGTGCATTAGAATGTGGTTGTATAATCATCTCAACGGTATTTATATCAAACTCTGTTTCAAGTTCTTTGGCATTAATTGTAAATCTGGCTGACCCGTTACTGGTGGTATTACATGTTGTACATGACACGTAAATCGGAGTTGAACAGGTATTTCCCAGCAGTCCGTGTGAGCCGGCACTAACGCCTCGTCGTCGTGTCCCAGTTTTGTAACGATTGTTAGTGAAATTCTCTGCAGTAATCATTGTAATTTTTATGGAATTATCTCTAATTGTTTCGCTATTAAATTCAACAATTTCTTATTTATCTTTGTCTTTCTCATCGTTTCTTACAATCATATTTATGTAACTGTTTTTTTTTTAAATTGCATTGCGTTCGTTGACCCTTGGTTTTGCCTTCTTCATCAAGATCAAGATTCAGATTATTTCTATTTGAAATCATAACCAGACAGAATTAGACATTTCTTTAGTATTTACATTTATGATGTATTAATTATTATGTGCGTCTAATTAATTACTGGGGTAAAAGTAAAAGCGGAATCTCTGAAACGTTAAAAATGATGCTTGCTTTAGAACGAAAAATTAACGTTATATTTATCTAATAAAGTCATATTTTAAAATCTTATGAAAATATGGCCCTTCCGTTCGTTTTAACTGCATAATAACATATGAGGTTGTTACAGTGACGACTGGAATACTAAATGCTTATGCTAAATGTTCCAACAAAATGTCTATCAACACATAATATTGTTGGAACTTATAAAACTCCCATTATAGTTTTATTTAAAATAAAACCTGCGTTAATCAATTTGCTTATTCCATTGAAAGTTACAATTTGTCTTGAAACTGGAACGGCGGAGATTCCGGTGAATCGTGACGTGGTCCATGATTCGGTTTAACGTTTAACGCGTGACGTCAAGACATTTTTATAATTAGGCATGAAGTAAATATGACTTGCAATTTATAAATAATATTGTAATAAAAGTGCAGTAACCGCAGTTGTACGGGGAATTTGTTGAATGCTCTAAATAATGATTGGAAAAACTTCACACTAATAAATCATAGCACCATTCTAGGATTCACGACATCTCCGGTTAGTGGAAATGGTTACAAATATCAATGAAGGTACATCATTAAGATTTGGATCAATTGAATATCCCAATGTATCATATGTACCACTTTAAAGTTGTACCTTAACACTCTGTTCTCCATTTTGGGAATCCACTTCATCCCAGCTGCCGTCTTTACCAGTTTATCCATTAGAAGCTATAAAATAATGTAACGAACCCACGATATCGTTGAATAGGCTCATAATAAAGCTTATGTACGGCACGAAACACATCAAAATTTCTTAGAAGCATCGCTTAGCCGCGGGCGTCTACATTATTAATCCTTACTGGAGTTCGTTTGTATCTTCTTACACCTACTTTATTTTTTCAAACTTTCCCAAGAAAGTGTGCATTAAAGACGGCTACACACGATGCCTTGAGGCGGGGCCGGTAATATTACGAGTAATAAGAGCTGCTTGTGTGCCACGTAAAACGCCTTTCACACGATTCTTTGTATTAGATGCTTCAATCTTATCTATTTCAATTGGGTCTTGTACTAGTTCTGTTGTATTTTGTGGTTTTAAGTTCAAATATTTTTGAACGCCGTCTATGATAATATTATTTTATTTTTCGTGTCATTTACCAATCTCGTAACCAAATTGACTTCGTATTCCCAGCGATTGTTGATCATAAACTGTTTTGGATTTTATACCAAATTAACGTTTTGTTCCATCAATAAGAAAACACGAGCTTGTAAAATTTTCAAATACTCTTACATTCTAATGTAACTTTACACGTGTCTAGCGGTATAAACGCCCGTTCTCACCGCTTACTATGAATCTATTAATATTAGAGCGATCGGTCGCGCGAGCCATCGCGTGTGGAACGATCTTACAGAGCCCCGATCGAGTTTTACCACTTTTTTGAATGCTCATAACCAGAATGGACTGATTGTCTGCGGATATCCTATTAGCTTTTTGTTTGTGACAGACTCATAGATAAACTAGTTGGGTTCTAGTTGACTGGTCCTATATGAGACTTGTTTTTATTGATTTGGTTTTCCCTCGTGATTTTGCCCGCATCATAGGTCCTTATGTGGCGTGCTGTGGGGGTACGATAGCATTTTTCCGTCTATTAGTTTGCTAGACTTTGTGAAACGTTTTAAGAGTATTTCCCCTAGTGCCTCTACGCCTAGAATAATGACTTTGTCATCCTCTAGCCTATTACACTTCAGCCTAGTTTATATTTGTCATAACTGACATTTGTGCAGTCGTTTACCAAAGTATACGACGATCGTGGACTATCGTGTCATCTAAATGGTTCTGCCTATCCTTTTCCCAACTATGTTGGGGTTAGCTTCCAGTCTAACGAGATGCGGCTGAATACCAGTATTTTACACGGGGCGACTGCCATCAGACCTCCGCATCCCAGTAACTGGGCAATGCCGATATCCTAAGTTTAGATTGTCAGACTTTCAGGCTTCTGACTTCCTGTAATGACTGTCACATGTATTCGTATGATACCCGAGACCGACTTTTTAACGTGCTCTCCGAGGCACAAAGGGTTCTCGATGTGTAACGAACGGTCACCCATCAACGGTCTGTACGCGGCAAGCGCAGCTTAACCTCGAAAATCATATGATCCGCGCGTTCGGTAATGAGCCACGAGTCTCTCAAGATTGCAATGTTGTTTGAACACCCAATTACTTTAAGGTAAAGATGTTCACAGTCTCTTTTCATCTTGTTGACATTTTAAGCTATCGTCTGTTCAATTCATTAGCTATTCTCTTAAATCTCTTTAGCTATTTACGAGGAGTAGTTTCGCTTGATATTAGTCTAGGTAATGACATGAAGGTCTGAAACTGGGTCCTAAAAAGGTAGAAAAATAGTAAAATATTGTTTTTTTTTGTAATATGATGTCGTTTGGACGACCTTTTTTGCTCGTCCGTACTTAGGACCTGGGACAGCTGACGGACAGCCTGTTCAGTCCTAAAATACTGGAATTTGGAATTGCTGCGTATACAGGGTGAAATTGAAAACAGTGGCATAACTTAAGGGGGCGAGTTCTTCTTATGATCAATATTAATCTTATAGGGATAAACGCAATTTAAGTAAAAAACATCGCCTGTCTTATAAAACCGTTTTGGTTTTGGTTACACCCTGTATACAAAAGTTCTACCTAGCCTTTTCCCAACTATGTCGGGGTCTGCTTCCAGTCTAACCAGATGTGGCTGAATACCAGAATTTTACGAGTACACGGAGCGACTGCCATCAGACCTCCGCAATCCAATTACTGGGCAATGCCAATATCCCAGGGTTAGACCGGTTGTCAGATTTTTGGGCTTCCGACTTTTCGTACTGTTATAGGTATTCGTATGACACCTGGGACCGACGGTTTACACGTTAAACAGTCGGTCCCAGGTGTCATACGAATACCTTGAAGAGCACGCTCTTCAAGGCACTGAGGGGTCTCGATGTGTAAACGAATGGTCACCCATCCACAGACTGACCGCGGCAAGCGCAGCTTAACCTAAATCATGTAATCCGCGCGGGTGTTAATAAGCCACGAGTCCCTTCTTCTTTTGGTGTGGTTAGTGACTAACCTGGTGTCAGAGTTTATCCCGCCCATGGGCCTCTGACTTGGCTTCACATGCCGTCGAGAAATATCTCTCAGGCATGCCGGTTTCCTCACGATGTTTTCCTTCACCGTTTTTAAGCAAGTGATAATTATACAATACGCACATGAATCCGAAAAGTCAGAGGTGCGTGCCTTGGGTTCGAACTCGAGACCTATGACTTGGCAGTCCGTCGTTCAAACCACTAGGCTACACTCTGTGTACAAATAATAGTAACCAAATTTTCAATCCCACAAAATTCATAAAGGCCTCTGTAATCTCTTGCTTATGCGCACGGGAATTACCATTTTTTACCATTCCTTACATTTTTTACTGAAGATTGTAAGCTAATGATAGTTTTCAATGCGCCCGCGTCGTTTCAACTTGACATTGGCTTTATAATTAGTGTACGTGGGAAACGTATTGTCAACGATACGAGTTGTTTTGTTTATAATTCTTTAGTTCCTAGGTGAAGACGTGATGTTTGTTTTGTCAGATTGTCATAGATTGTTGATATACATAGTATTTGCATAAAACAGATAGGTACAGAAGTCAATCTACATACAAGTGCGCTCGAGCAACGCACACATAGACACTGCTCACGGACATGATATCTCGGACTGTTTGGGACCATAGTGAGAGTGAGTGCGAGCGCGAGTGCCATGCGCTTGAGAGAGATAGATATATAGATAGAGCGACGGCCGCGCCGAGCGTAGGTATGAAAGTGAAGTACATACATGTGATTGACTTCTGTACCTATCTGTTTTGTGGTATTTGTAACAAAGTGATTTACTTCTATTGAATTCGAAGTACATGAACTTAGAAACTGCCTCGTGGGTCTAGTGGTGGCAAGCGCGACTGCTGTTCGTGAGGTCCTAGGTTCGATTCCCAGGTAGGGCCAAGTGTTATTGGGTTTTTACGTGTAGAATTCCTCAGTAGCAGACCAGAGTTTGGATTTGTGCCCGGTTGATGGCAATAGGCTCGCCCCCTATAACATGGGACTTAAACATAACGGCGAAATGAGGGTGTTACTATACACCTCTGCCTAACCCTTCGGGGAATACATGCGTGATGTTATATTATGTTATGTTGAAGTATATTTCTGGTAGAAATCTTTAAAGTGCACAGGCTCAAACTATTATTTTGATTTACAATCTTCAGCGGTTATTTGGGTGAATCGTTTGAAAACATTAAACCAAGACCATAAAGACATACATTTAACCTTTTCATATAGGTACTACACCTTATTTATAAAAACGACTCCATATTTCCGGAGCATATTGACTTCAGTACATTACCCATAAACCTAATACCCCAGAAACGCGACGGGCAACCGAGAAACATCACAAAATATCCCCGTGTCAGTTAAAACATCGTTTAAAAACGTTTACTCGATGCGTATCCGAATTCCTGCGTTATAATCCGAAACCTAATTCGAATATTAACTCGATATCGCGGGAAACACGCACAACACTTGAATACTGAGTACTCCCATTGTCTCCTGCCTCCGTTCCATAACGACCTATCTCAGAAAACAGCACCCAACATAATCAACTTTATCTCTGCAGATATAAAATTCATTTTTGCTAAAACATTACTGTTAGGATGTCGACGTGAAGTTATGAAAACGGGTCGTTTTCTTAAGAAACGTCGTCACTGTGAAGGCTTGAACAATGACAGGTTTTGATACAAATTTCCTTTGTGGAAACGACTGTTATGGATGCCGTTTCGTGTATAATATGTAATAAAACGGATATTGTCGTCTGTCGTGTTTTGTTTTGTGTAATTGAAAAATTTGGGACTTGTAATTAGCGTGTTTTGATTCTGTGTGTGATGTTATACTTTCTTGAATGTACTAAGCATGTCTATGGTGCTAATTGAGTTAAAATGAGTTACAAATAGTGTTCTAGGATCGATTGAATGCACTTTATACAAGGTGAGTCGGAAAGAGGGTACCTACTAAGCCGAAAGGGTGTTAAAGTACCTATAATAATGGATAACTTTTGTTCTACAACTTTCCCCCAAAGTCAATAGTTCGAGAGAAATAGCTGTTCAAAGATTTCATAAAAAATACGCTATATTCTGCCTATACTCAGCTATGATCAGACGTGTTTACATTTTACGCCATATTTGGGGTCACGGATTAGAAACTCCATTTTCTAAATTCATAACTAAAGCAATGATGAAGAATTTTTGAAAAAACTAAAATAAAAAGAATTTTCCATGAAAAAAATTAATCGAATTTTAAAATTTTAACACTTTCTTTAAAACAATCATCAGTGATACATTAAGTGGCCCGCGGCTTAGTACCCCCTTTCCGACTAACCTTGTATATCAATCTACATCTATTTTTTCTAATTCTCAGCTTTAGTCCAACGTTGGAA
This sequence comes from Amphipyra berbera, assembly GCA_910594945.2. Classification (NCBI taxonomy): domain Eukaryota; kingdom Metazoa; phylum Arthropoda; class Insecta; order Lepidoptera; family Noctuidae; genus Amphipyra; species Amphipyra berbera. Next base: position 2,557,992 of record OU343133.1, read on the forward strand.
TTCCTTAGGCATCTTCTAAGTTTGTTCAAAAAACTCAGTCCTCTTTATATCCTGTTCTTAACCAAATGTACCAAATTCATATTTTGGCACATTTGCAATTAATATGAAAAAAAATTGTACGAACTTAGCAGATTTGTCTTGTAAAACTGCTCTGCCTAGCTTTTTCCTATCTATGTTGGGATCAGCTTCCAGTAGCTGAATAGGTACCAGTGTTTTACACGGAGCGACTGCCATCAGACCTCCGCAACCCAATAACAAGGCATTACCGATATTTGTCTTGTAAACCATAGATTATTAATATAAGATCAGTGAAAAAAGTTCTTGTTTTATTACAAAATTTTATAGAATTACGAGTATGTTATGACTCTTATGACTTGACCCGTTAACCGATTTGATCAAGACGGTCGTTGATGTCTCAATTTCAAGTAAAACATAAAGATTCGATGAGAAGCATTAATTTTTATTAACAATAACAAAATGGTTGATCGTAAAAATGAGGATTTCTTCAAATATGTTTATAAATGTGTGTTGATAACATTGGTTAACTTCTCCGATGCATGTTTAAATAACGTTAGCAAAGGTTGAAATTAAACTCGAAATCTAATATGTAGGTCTTCTTCTTTTCGTGTGGTTAGTGACTCACCTGGTGTCAGAGTTTATGCCGGCCATGGGCCTCCGACTAGGCTTCACATGCCGTCGAGAAATATCACTCAAGCATGCCGGTTTCCTCATGATGTTTTCCTTCACCGTTTTTAAGCAAGTGATAATTATAGGTACAATACGCACATGAATTCGAAAAGTCAGAGGTGCGTGCCTTGGGTTTGAACTCGAGACCTATGATTTGGCAGTCCGACGGTCACACAACAAGGTTATCACTGCTGTTAAAAATATGTAATATGCAGGTGTTGGTGCGATTTTAATTAGAAATGAAAACCTTTTAGAGGACATTTCGACGGTCCCTACGTATACTATAGAAACTATAAAATCTCAGTTTTTATTTTATCTGCTTAAAATGTGTGAAATTATGTTATCTTAAAGGTTATAAAATAATATTTTTTCAAAAATCACGTAAATCGGATCATAAATCTCAGCGTAATCGGTGTACATACACAATAAAATAAAAACTGAGATTTTGTAGTTTCGATAGTATACGTAGGGACCGTCGATTTTTTGACGTAATGCTATGTAAGTACTTTAGCTGATAAATTATTTATATTTATCTAAATAAATCTGTTACAGACACTTTACAAGTCAATATAATGTATTTTTAAGACTAGATGGCGTCGGCATTTCCTATCTAACAAGCTCTGAGAAGAAAAGCCGAAACAAACTCAGAGATACTCTTACGCACTGCAAACAATTCCTCTTTCAAACATAGATGAACGTTACTATCAATCGCGTTAACCATACTAAAACAACATTTTATAGAAAGTATTTTTAAAAGAATAACAAGAAAGCATCTCTAAATCAGTTTCCTACTTAAACCGTACTTAACTGGAATCGTTTTTTGTAAGTAAACCAACAAATAACGTGCGTTATCTAAGCTTTTAACCGATTACTTGTAAGTTAAGTACATAAGGTACTTCAGATTTTTTTTAGATAACACCTTTATAGCATTTATTTATTGACGATAAATATGTGTATTTTTAATAATATGGTAGAATTTTGAATCGCATGTCAATGATTTTTATTGATTTATTGTGCTTATTAATTATTGATATTATCCAAACGATTCGAAGATTATAAAAAAAACCAGAAAATTTCATGTCATTTTATGTTATAGGAATAGATTGAAAGCATTTTTATTAACCGACTTCCAAAAAGGAGGAGGTTACTATGTTCGTCTGTATGTGTTTTTTTTTTTTTTTGTGTATGTTCATCGATATTTTCGCCAATTGTGAACCGATTTTAATTATTCTTTTTTTTTTAATGGATAGGGTATACTTCGAAATTGGTCCCATTTAAATTTGGTGAAGGTCTGATGAAGAACTTCGGAGATAGACAATGAAACTCCTCAATGACGAACAGTACGCATATTGTGATGATGTGATTATGTTACGAGCAGCGTCTTTAGTAGGTCCAACCAAGTTTTAATTAAGGCCACTAAAATGAAAAAAATAAAAACTTTTTTACAAAAAATTAAGCCGACTTCAAAAAAATAATAAAATAATTACCATATAAAATTAACAGTTTCAGAAGTCGGTGCCTTCAATTTGGTTCAGCGTGGATCAGCACCGACTTCTGAAACTGTTAATTTTATATGGTAATTATTTTATTCTTTTTTGAAATCGGTTTAATTTTTTTGTAAAAAAGTTTTTATTTTACTAAAGAAGTTTATCTAAATTGAAAAATATTTTCTACAACAGGTCTTAAGCTAGATAGTAAATTGTACCTACATACTATAATGGATATTACCATAACTTAAATTTAAAAATAATAAACTTTACAATCGGCTACAGGTACTGAGTATCCGAACACGTTTACTATAATAATCCTCTTACGATTACATCCAAATCCCAGCTACTATTGGTTGGTAAGTTACCAATTACCAATGGTAACAAGTAAAATTAAACAGCCCGTTGACCCGTACACTTTCAAATGGAATTACATAAAAATCTCTGTGACGGTGTGTTAAAGTAAATTCTGTAAGCTTTCGCTGCTGACCGTAAGTCACGATTACAAACGACTGAGGAATTCGAAAGAAAAGGTACGGTTTTGGAAGGTTCTCTATGGGAGAAAATTTTTGGGACTCCGTACGGTAACAAAATTGAAGCAATAGGATTTTTTTGTTTTTTTTTATTATTTTGGTAAAGTACTTAATCTGTGCGTAAAAAAATAGAACAACCTGTATGTGATGTGTGTAGCAAAAAAATCTTCAGAAAAACCCAATGATGAACACTAACCAAAACAATTAAAGTGATTGTGTTTTTTTTGGTATGTATTTCATGCATAATAATATAACAACCTGTATGTGATATGTGCAACAAAAACAATTAAAGTAATTGTGTTTTTTTTTTGGTATGTATTTCATATATAACAACCTGTATGTGATGTGTGCAGCAAAAACAATTAAAGTAATTGTGTTTTTTTTTGGTATGTATTTCATGCATAATAATATAACAACCTGTATGTGATGTGTGCAGCAAAAACAATTAAAGTAATTATATTTTTTTGTACTTATTTCATATTTTAAAATCATCGTTTAAATATTTTGCAGTACCGTCGTAAACTTCAAATTACTAACATAACAACATCACGCCTGTATTCAGTATGCCAGGGTTGGGCAGAGGTGTATAGTAACACCCTCATTTCGCCGTTATTAAATGTTTAAGTCCCATTTAATAGCCCTAAGCCTATTGCTATCAACCGGGCACGAGTACAATTCCACTCGGAAAAACCAAATAACACTTTTCCCGAAGGATCGAACCCAGAAACTCACAGATTAGCAGTCGAGTTGTAAACGCAAAATCGTAACAAAATAAGAAAAAAAATGCCTCACTGCTATCATCCATGAGATTTTCAGTAAGCTTCATTTTTATCCCATAAGTGGCTTATTCAAATAAGGTTATACATCGACGGGACCCTAAAGTCGTGCTTCGGGAGGAATTTATGGCATTTTCTCTAATGTCCATTCCCATTACACTGGGAGCCTTGATGGGCCGACCATGGCGTGCGCGGTCCAGCGTTTTGAAATAGGTAGATGAAAATTATTACTTATTACAACTAAATTATGAACATAATTTTATAACCTGGCGGTTCTATTAGTAGGTATTATAATGTGGGAATTTTGAAATGTTGGAAGTATATTCATTTCTGTTTATTTGATTTGAGTTGCATAATATAACTGTCATAAATTACGTGTAAACGTAATGTAATAAAGGTTATAGGTATTGACACTAAACTGCCTAGTTGGTCTAGTGGTAGCAAGCGCGACTGCTGATCGTGAAGTCCTGGGTTCGATAACCAGGTTGGGTAAAATGTTATTGGGTTTTTACGTGTGGAATTCTTCAGTAGCAGCCCGGAGTTTGGAATTGTGTCCAGTTGATGGCAATAGGCTCGCCCCCTATTACATGGGACTTAAAAACATAACGGCCAAATGAGGGTGTTACTATACACCTCTGGCCAACCCTTCGGGGAATACAGGCGTGATGTTATGTGTATTGTAAATTTTTCAAATGTCTACTATTGGCGATTAAATAATAATTCACTTAGAAAAATCATTTCACAAGCATGACTGAAAGATGAATGACCTTTCGGATATGGAATAACACTAAGAAGGCACCTAAAACGTTCTTTGAACAAAAAAAAAATCAATCATCAAATACTTTTTTTATACACAAATTATCATCCAAAACATGTTGCACCTGCAAAATATTCAACTTAATTAATGAACCTTCTTTATAACATAAGATTATGAAGCCTTCACTATAATTCAAAAACAATTTCCTTTGCCTTCAAACAACCTCCCAAAAAAAAACAAATCCCTCCCGGTTACGTCACCCATAATTTGTTACCTGCATTTTTTCCGCGTCCAGAAACGGCTGGCATTCGAAATCCGAACTGTGTGTATATTTCGAGTGGTCCTCTTTTGTTACTCCAGTTAATGGCATGCCAAATATTTCGTGAGAATTTCGTCCGGGAACTACGTCCACGTGTATTTGGACCTTTTTTTTGTTATTTTATTGTTGTGTACCGGTGTTGTTGGATGCCGATTGTTATTATAGTACTTTTACTTGGAGATAGTTATCCGTTAAAAGATGTACTTTTTTCTGAGAATTATTTGATGGTTTATTACTTAATCTGCGTTTTCTTAATCCTCGTTTCATGATACAGTTACTGCTTTATGGGTAACTCGTATTTGTTATGAATTAGGTGTTTTGTTACCTGTAACAAAATGTATGTTTGGGTTTTATTAAAATCTTATATTAATAACACTTTTAAGTAATAAGGGGCCATTTTTGACCCACCTCTCCCCCTTGTCAGCAAAAGTAAGCAAAGCTTTTACCCCCCCCCCCTCGTATGCTTACGTAAACATCGGTAGGTATATATGTATATTTTTTAAACTGATTAGGTTTCTTTATTGTTATTCTTGAGCTGCAGTTTTTAAGTCAAGAATAATAAGTAAATAAATAAAAATTGTTGACGTAATCATCATCTAGCCACCCCCGTCCACCATGTCATCAAAAATAAGCTGAGCAAAGACCCCTTCACCCCCCTTTCGTGCTTACGTAATACTTGAATACCCCTAAGTAACGCACTGAACTATAGCTACTGGCTCCTGGCAACTCCACATAATTATGTTTCATACAACTTAAAGTGTAAATAAGCCCTTTGCTTATCTCTTTCTTCACAAAACATTTCGTTGTTGAGTAAATCTCTAGTTATTTACTACGTTTATACAAACAGGCTTGGTGACTCTTGGTGACTAAGACTTAACAACATCTAAGCAATAGCAGCTGTTAGTAAACACGTGAGCAAGACGCCCAAATACAGGGTGTAAAAATAGCCTTAACGAAGGCGAAGTCTACGCATACTGTACATAAAACTACGTAACATACATCAAAAATAATTGCTGGGAAACGACATTTATTTTTTGGTTTTTGAAAAACAGCTTTTAATTGTAGCGCGCAATGGAAGCGCGAGCGCAGCAGACTGTGTCTACATTTAAAAAATGTTGATAATGTTTGTATAGAAGAATGTCTAAGCAATAACATTTAAACTTAGTTTTAGTGAAAAACGTACAGTAATAGGGTGACTTTGACCTTCAATATCTCCATAACCAGTCGGTTCCCAGGTGTTGCCCAATACCAAAAAATCTTCGTAATGATGGGGAGAATCGGGCTCTCGGTTTCGTTAAAGGTTACACCCGATATGTTTACCCGTGTCGAGGTATAAGAAAACAGGTCCAGAATTAGACGATACCTAAGTCCAAATGAACTGTAGTAAAAACTGTTTGCGACTTCTGACCAGAGGCGTGAGAATCTGTTTATACGCAAGACTTGCAAAACGTGTAGTAGTTAGAGCACAGAAGTCCATGAGATCAATCCTCAGTGAAACAAACAGTAATAAATCAACCATCCATAGTCTGATAAAAGGAATTGGCCATCTCTTCACTCGGCCTTTTCCCTACCACGAACAAAATATTTTGTAGTATAAGGACACAGGTAGACCAAGCGATGTTACCCTAGTAAAACTGAGTGACTAATAAGTCAAGTATCCCCTAGTCGACCGATAAGAGCTGTTTGCAGCGTGCCTGTGAACGCTGCTTAATCCGTCTCACTGTAGGGTTGACACTAATCCTATGATATTTTAACGTTCGTAGAACATGGCGTTTAAAATTCGAGATAACAATATGTAAATTTGGCCTGAATGGGCAATGTATCGGGAAGCCAATCTTCTCGAAATGTTATTATGTTTACGGGAGTAGCAATCGCAGTTTCAGAGGCCATGAGAACCAGAGTGGCCTAATGGATTTTGTTGAAAGTAATAGAGCCACAATAGCCTAATAGTGAATCTATAATTTTTCAATAGATGGCACCACTCTCACGCACACTTAAGCCACTGTTTTTCATAAACTTTCGTCTTTTCCCATGGGGGTAGGTAGAAACTATAGAACGCTACATGCTTACATACTCCTTTCGCTTCATCCACATTCATACATCTTGTCATACTCGCACGCCGGTTGAGAGTATTACGCACCTGTCCTTTGTGAATAACATCACCAATAACATCGATGTTATATCTTTCTAGGGCATTATTTTCAGTACATATCTTTTTATACATATTTTTTTTAGTACATATCTCTATGAGTAACACGAAGATACGTTAGAAGTACGAGAGTGAAAGAGAAAACTATCTGCTGCTACATATACACCAAATTGGTGAAGTTTTGGATTGTCATTTTTGGCGCATCAATGACTAAATATATACTTCTAATATCATTGTGCTATTCCTATTTTTATATTTATTTGGTATTGAGATACAAGAGAACTATACGCTTGCATGTTTTCCACAAACAATAGTCCCTGTTTTACACATTTTCAGCGTCCATTTCTAAACGAGAAGTAGTATGATCCATCAACATTGAGATTTATTCATGAATTTTGCTTCACGGGGTGATTGTTTCCCGTGTCATATGATAAAGTAGAAGCGTTGTTAAGCCATGCATTTATTTGTGAATATTTGTTTCTAAACACTGTTTCTAAAACATTGAATCATGTTGCGGTAAACACTACTGACAGTGTTTGATGGCAAAAGCTCCGAAACATTGTTTCGTGTGTTTAAGAAACTACATGCAAGTTACGAGTATATCCGAATAAAGCGATACGTGACTTAAGTGCTTAAAACAATATGTAAATTTGGCCTGAATGGGCAATGTATCGGGAAGCCAATCTTCTCGAAATGTTATTATGTTTACGGGAGTAGCAATCGCAGTTTCAGAGGCCATGAGAACCAGAGTGGTCTAATGGATTTTGTTGAAAGTAATAGAGCCACAATAGCCTAATAGTGAATCTATAATTTTTCAATAGATGGCACCACTCTCACGCACACTGAAGCCACTGTTTTTTTATATTAAAACGCTCTCTACGATTTCTCCTGTATCGTGGGTGCGTTTACAGACACAAATCTTCACATGCACAGACGCCCAAACCCGGAACAACTATCGACCCCTAGCGCAGAAGCCAATCGCTCAGCCACTGCACCAAACGTGTCGTCAAGACATTCTATAGATTGTGGTGTGTTTTGAAGTTAACAAACACTCTAGAACACCACTACATCAGGTTCCGAAAACGGCAGAAATATCAGTACCAATTTACCCAACCAAAACCCTTGCGGTGTTTACACCTCCCAAAAAGATAATACAAAAACAAGCCAGCTCACCAACCCTAATCCTGAGTAATGCCAAGAATATTTAAGGCGACGGAGCCTTAATAACAGTTTTCTAAGCGTCGTACGTTATTTATCGCTTGCCCGTATATTGCCCAAGTTTCAGCCAGCCTCATTATTCTTTGAGAGTTTTTATGTTTGGTTGCTTTTAATATTAGTTGGAGTAAGTTGTTTATTGATAGGTAAAAGGAAGGGAACTCGCAAAGATTTGTGAGATGTATTCGTGTGTGAGGATTGAGCAATGAGGAAAGAAGGTCGCGATGTTTTCTGGACATGTATTTGGTAAACTACTTTTATGAAGTACTGAGTTTATCTTTACTTGTTTCTTTATGTGTGGAGCACATCATGTCAGTGCCGTTACTTAGATATGAATTCGTAGATGGATTAAAATGCCGGGTTCCTATGGCCAAAAATGAATCCTTTTACCAAACTGGTCATACAAATAAACTCGTAAGCCTTATCAGTGACGTATGTAAGGGTCTACTATGCAAAGCTCAAGTCTTTGCTTCATTATTGGTAAAGGCACAAAAGTATTAATTTCTATCAATAACGCTTTAGGAGTCGGTCAAAAATCTATGTGGGACTGATTTCTGAATGATGATGTATGTAAGTTTTAAGACGAATGACAGGACGTGTGTTATAGAGGCAGAGAGATAGGTACGATGATTTACGACGAAGGGAGACGTGAAGATGTTAAAACGAAAAACAAAAACACCCGTTCCCAGATCTATAATTTCAAACTATTGACTATTCCTAATTTTATGGTTCACGATTATAGTACATGGACCTTATTTGATACAAATCAAAGGCTTAATCAAGCAATCAAATATTTTTTTCCATCGTCATCGAAAATCGAATACACCAAGACTTACATCAGTCAAGGTGCTTTACGATAGTGTATTATTGTTTCGACTTCAGTATACATACTTCGTGGTTGAAATACAAACCTTGTATGAAACTGAAAAGATAAATCTATGTGCGGTTAGCGTCTGCAGTCCACGTTTCCAAGAAAGCCAATATTCTAACGTGGTTTCCTAATGACTAATGACGTTGCAGATGTTCTTGTATGGTAAAGGGTTATTAACGTCAACAAGATGGGTGGTTGTACGTCTTGCTAGTTAGCAACAATGTTGCGTGCAAGATGTTAGAGTCTTTGATGTATGTTGCTGGTGGTTGCTGACCGGAACAGGCTTGTATCTGCATTTAAAATATGAATTTATAGATGAATGTTATTAGCTGGTACGAGCTGACTAACAGGATTTCTTCCTTTCGTGTGGTTAGTGACTAATCTGGTGTCAGAGTTTATACCACCCATGGGCCTCTGACTTGGCTTCACATGCCGTCGACAAAAATTTCTCATGCATGCCGGTTTCCTCACGATGTTTTCATTATTTTTAAGCAAGTGATAATTATACAATACGCACATGAATCCATCATCATCATGAAAAGTCAGAGGTGCGTGCTTTAAGTTCGAACTGGAGACCTATAACTTGGTAGACCGACGATCAAGTCCGACTAACAGGTAGGGTTGCGACAGTTACGAGTTTAGGGAATAAATTAAACATTTAACTTCAACGGCTTTCTGCGAAGCTGCAGTGAGTTGAAACGTCAGTTTAACTGTTAAGCCAAGTTAACATAATGGCGTTAATACTTTCAATTTTTAGCCCGTTTAGGATAATTGTCAGTGTGGGAGCTTAGGCTAACAGATGGGATAGCGATGGGCGAGTCCGAGATGTTCAAGTCGATTGTTTCCATTGTCAAAACATCTCGATGGTGCTCGATGATTTTCTCTCGGAGCCGACTTGAGCCGACTTGAAGACGGTCACGAGTTACGAATGCAACATCTCGAAGTTGCGCCGCGAGTCGTTGGGCCGATAGGTGCGAGTCAGCTGCAACGAGTAACGACTGGACGAGTCCATTACGACTCGAGTGGATAAGTGCGAGCGAGATCGCAGCGACGCGACCGGGTGAGTCGGTCGACTCGGAACAATCGAAAAGCATCTCGATTGTTAAAACGGAGACCGAGATAATCGTGGACACGATTGTAATTTTACAGCGACTGCGATTCGCTACTTCTGACTTCCCGTAACGACTGTTATAGGTATTCGTATGACACCCGGGACCAACTGTTTAACGTGCACTCCGAGACACGGAGGGGTCTCGATGGGTAACGAACGGTCACCCATCTACAGACTGACCATGGCAAGCGAAGCTTAACCTCGCAAATCGTATGATCCGCGCGGTTGGTAATTAGCAATGAGACCACGATCCTGTTTTTCTGGATATTAAAACAATAGTATCGCTAAATCACCAGTATTAATCTGATCATCCTATCTGATGGGACACTAACGGCCAAGTACTCAAACGTTACTCAACTATAAGTCACCGTTAAGTCTCATGCTGTCACTGTCGCTCCGGCTTTAATTGACAGTGACAGCACGAGACTTAAAATTGGGTAGCATTTGAGTATTTGGCCATTAGTTGCTCCAGACTCAGTTGATTGCTGATTGTTTTTAGCTTCAGTGACTTTTTGTTGATCGCTCGTCGCTTTTCCCTTCCAGATCAGAAACACTAGTCATAACATAACATCATGCCTGTATTCCCCGAAAGGTTAGGCAGAGGTGTATAGTAACATTACGCCGCCGTTATTTTTAAGTCCCATGTTATCAGGGGCAAGACTATTGCCATCAACCGGGCACAAATCGAAACTCCGGGCTGCTACTGAGAAATTCCACACGGAAAAACCCGATAAAACTTTGCCCAACCTGGGGATAGAACCCAAGACCTCACGATCAGCAGTCGCGCTTGCCACCACTAGACCAACGAGGCAGAAACACCAGTCGCTGTGGGTATTAGTGTCTCGAGACACAAAACAGTGCCTGGATTTCCTAAAGTGTGTCCCGCGTGAGGCAACTGTGGCTACATACACAAGTGTCCCGGCAGTCCCCGTAGTGATTTAAAGAACAAATAATACATAACACTGCTGCATACCAAACACGCTGCTCAGATGATATATTCGGCAAATATCTAAAAAGCTTTACGTTGGTCTTTGCTCATTACCCACCCCGATATGATTGAAAATAAATAAGATAAGATGAAAGAATAACACCATGAGTGACGGGGGGCGAAGGAAAAATACATAAAATTCCCCCCCAAAGTCGTAAGCTTTACCGTACACTGCGGAAAAATGTAAGGGTTGCAGGGGGTGATTTATTAGATGAATAAATATAAAAAATAAACGGAGAAATTGATTTGTCTCGTGCGCGTCGTTATTGGAATATTGGCTAAGGATTCGTCTTTTCCATGGATATTTTGAAAGCTACCACTTTTATTCAGTGTCGGTGAGATGACGACTGCATAAATAAATAAAAAAACTTATAGGAAAGTATGAAACTCCGATGACGTTTACATTTGACAGCTCCACTTGAGATGTTGCTCTCAGGCCGCCATGTTGAGAGTGGTTTAGTAATATGAGCCTTTAAGATTTATTAGATACTAGCTCTGTGTCCTCACGGCTCCGCCCGTAGCCTATGCCAGTGATAATATAGCTTTCTAACGGCAAAAGATTTTTTGAAGTCGGTCCAGTAGTTTTTAAGTTTATTCGTTACATACAAAAATACAAATCTTTCCTCTTTATAATATTAGTATAGAAGTGGCGGCAGCATCCACTTGATTAAGACCATAGACACAGATCTTCCCTAAGTTACGCCACAACTTGATTCTGACTTGTCTTCCGCATACAGTTGACCCAAGATGGCTTCTTCAGGTCGCCGTAGGTCGAGTCGATGACCTTTAAGTTAAATAATGCTTTCAGCACAATGGTTTACGAAGTCACCTTTAAGCTTACCTACATAGAAGAAAATACAGCTCTTTCTTATTATGTTACTAGCGGCCAGTCCCGGCTTCGCACGGGTGGACATTTACCCCGTTTTTGCAACATTTTTAATTTATTCTCCGCTCCTATTGGTCTTAGCGTGATGTTGTATCGACTAAAACTAACTCGATAAATGGATAATCCAACACAAAAATATTTTTTCAATTCCAACCAGTAGTTCTTGAGATTACCGCGTTCAAACAAACAAACTCTTTAGCTTTATAATAGTAGTATAGATTGCCCTTTAGTACTCGTATATTAGATCCTCCTATCACCACTACGATACAGTCTCTATTACCTACACACGTGGTTTGAAACCATGCCAATACCTCATGTTGAAATCTTACTTATTTCGAAAGGGAAAGGCGAGAACAATACCTTGTAATGTACGAGAACTATGCAAGTATGGATGTGCTACCTAAATAATATACAGGGTGTAAACGAAATCATGTATTTCCTTCAAACCTCGTGATGTAGGTACTGCTGACATAGATTAACCGTGAACGGGATACTTTTGGATACAATAAAAAAAACAAGATTTGAACATGTGTTCTTAACGTGAGGCGTTTTAGCGCCCCGAGCGAATAGGGCGGTTATCGCTCGCCGCGCGGTCATTTAACTCGGGGCGCTAAAATGCTTCTTTTTTACTTGTTAATTTCTTATACAGGATAAGAAATTAAGTAAAAAAGAAAGAAGCCAGAAGGAAAGAGAAAGAAATAATACAGTACATTTAGATGGTAGTGAAAATAAATATATTTGTATTAATATTTTCGCGACACACATGACTAGCCGGGCAATCCCAAAGAATGCAAGTGAGTAAACCGTAAACAATGATAAATTAGTATATTATGTAGAAGATGACAGTGATGAGGCTGGATGCGGAATGCCAAACATCGAGTGTATGATGCGATTTGAGACACGCCTATTTCAGCAGTGCATACTTATACCATTGTGCGGATAAGAATTTGATTATCACTTGCGTTAACGGTGAAGGAAAACATCGTGAAGAACCCTGCTCACTTGAGAAGGCTCCAAAAAGTTTTTGATGGTATGTGTAATCCGCTAACTCGCACCAGGCCAGCGTGGTGAACTACGGTCTAAACCCGTCTCATTCTAAGAAGAGGCCCGTGCCCAGCAGTGGGACAGTAATGGGCTGATTATGCTTATCGTTGCTTAAGTTCTAACACCGCGTAACACAAAATAGTTAACTCTTCAGGAGGGCAAAAACTTGAACTTTTTCTACTTATCATATAATCGTTTTTAATCCACAATATTCTATTTTATTTTGGTTTTTTCGACGGAGCACTTTCGCGACATGATCCAGTATGTAACTCGCCTGACTTACACGCTGTTTTAGCTGTTTACATAGCTTGATGGAAAAAATATGTATACGCGTATGTATACGCGGTGGATTTTGTTTTTCGCGTTGCTATTGGATTTAACCATTGATTTTGATTGGTCAAACGATGCGTTTTTCGATTCACTATCGAATGACGTGCGTAACTCAAAACTACTATTTTTCGGGTTACGGGGTTTTAGAACTTGAAGCGACGTTATGCTATTTACCATTGCCTCTCAAAATTAATCCTCTGTACTATGGTTATTATTACCTATCAGAGCTAACAGAAACACTGATTATATTCGTCATATTATATCAATACTCATTAAATTTATGACCGATAATATACTATGACGCTAATTACATGTCGCAAATCGTTTCTCTGAACCGACTTTACGCTTTTACAACATCCGCTGGAAATTGTCAGCAGATATTAACTCTCTTACATAAGTAAGCGTGGAAACTGTTAAAATAAGATTAAAATGTTTAAAGGTGAACAGTGAAAGTGAGGCTGGTGATTGGTTTCATGCTTTTCTGGAATTATTTAAAGAAAAAGATAACTCGTTGTCAGCTGTTGGTCGACATGAGGAAATATCTGAGGAAATGGTTGTATAGGAATTTATTGATGAACTAGAAGATGTGTTCTGCCTAGTCTTTTTCCCAACTATGTTGGGGTCAGCTTCCAGTCTAACCAGATGCGGCTGACTACCAGTATTTTACACGGAGCGACTGCCATCAGACCTCCGCAACCCAGTTACTGGGCAATGCCGATATCCTAAGGTTAGACCGGTTGTCAGACTTTCGGGCTTCTGACTACCCGTAACGACTGTCATAGGTACTCGTATGACACCCGGGACCGACTTTTTAACGTGCTCTCGGAGGCACAGAGGGGTGTCGATGTGTAACGTATGGTCGCCCATCCACGGACTGACCGTGGCAAGTGCAGCTGAACCTTGCAAATCATATGATTCGCTCGGTTATTAATTAGGCATGAGCTCCTCTGATGAACTAGACGATATTACTGTTATACTAAAGTACACTAACTAACACAGAGCCAAATACTCAAATGCTACTCAATTTTAAATTTCCATTAATTTCGTGCTGTCACTATCACTTCGCCTTATAGTGAAAGAGACAGCACGAGACTTAACATCATCTTAAAATCGAGTAGCGTTTGATTATTTGGCCGTAACTAAATATTATTATACACTAGCGACCCGCCCCGGCTCCGCACGGGTGTAATGTAGATACTAATGTGGGGCATATAAACCTTCCTCTTGAATCACTCTATCTATTGCTGAAAACTGCATTAAAATCCGTTGCGTAGTTTAAAAGATCTAAGTGTACATACAGTGGGAGCGACTTTGTTTTAATACTATGTAAAGACTAACGTTGTAATACTGCCACTTCGTAGAATGATTTTACCAACTTTCAATATTAATTTAGAATAATTTTCCATCTTTCGTAACGTAGTCCACTGTCAGACCTAATTATATTTTATATCATAGGACTAAACACACTTATCACCAATTTGCAAGCGTATACGATCGAAATTTCACAGGTAATGCGGTTAATGGTCGGTTCCTATGGCCAAAAACGGATCGTTTTGCTTACTAGTGGTAGTATTTTTAATTGCTAAACTGGGCATATAAATACAGGGTGTAAACGAAATCTTGTAATTCCATCAAACCTCGTGATGTACTACTGACATAGATTAACCCTGACCGGAAGACATTTGTATTCAATAAAAAAAAACTACAAGAAGTAAACATTTGTGTTCTTAACATGAGGCATTTTAGCGCCCCGAGTTAAATGACCGCGCGGCAAGCGATACCGCGCAATTTGCTCGGGGTGCTAAAATGCGTTTAGAACACATGTTTACGTTTTGTAATTTTTTTTATTGAATACTAAAGTATCCCGTGCAGGGTTAATTTATGTCAGCGGTACATCACGAGGTTTGAAGAAATTACATGATTTCGTTTACACCTTGTACATACTAATTTTACTAGTGATAGCTACTAATGTATGGGAGGGTCTACTATGCACAGCTATGGGTTCTTTGCTTCATTATTGATAAAGATACAAGAGTCGAAATATTTAACCAGTAACGTTCGGTAAAACATAGGAATTGTCCATAAGTGTGTTTAAAATTTGGTTAATGTGATTAGTTCCTAACCCCCAATACCTGAAAAGCTGATCAATTTTATCTGTTGCTAAATCTCATGTCACCACAGAATACCATCGTCGTCTATACTAAGGGCTTGTACACAAAACTGTGATGCGACGTCGCATCGTAGAAATATACGAGCTCGCACAACTTACGAATTGATTCGCGTAATTGATTTGTCCTATATCTTCTTATCAGTAACAGCAGTGCGCAAATCTTTTTACGTAAATTTATTCTACCTAGTACAAAATACATTCAATACGGTTGACAATCGTCGAGGGATTGGTCACTCGAACCTTGGAAGGAAGACGCCTTGCCGCACGAAATCGCATCGCAGCAATTTGCGTCGCAGTTTTCTGCGTTGCGGATTCGCATGGCGCCGATTCACAGTTTTGTGTACAAGCCCTAACTTGACATGAGCTATTACAGTTAATTAGTGCATTTTCGCATTGATTAGCCTTTCAGAAGCCAGTGGTTAGTCTCTCACATTAATAAGGTAATGCCCATTGTTCACTAAACATGCGGATTATTGACTGCAAATTAAGCCCATCTTTTGGCCTCAGTGAAAGATGAAAAACAAGCCCAGGGTATTTGTAAAGTACTAATTTGTTCCACAACATATTAATTTATGCCTAGTTGGATCGGGAGTAGGTACTTTAAAAAATTAGAAAGAATTTAATATTATATCAAAGAAGTTATAGAAAGAAAAAGATCATTGAAAAAATTAAAATAAAATCAATATCAAAATGGAGGAGATACACATTCTTCAAGTATTTGAATGGCGTATTTTATGTCCTTGTCGCACGAAACGGACATTGTACGGAGTAATGTCAAGTTACTATAAAGTTTTTGAAGTATGACGTCATCGTTCAATAGTGCAGTCTCTGTCTAGTTAACAATTTTAAATCGCTTATAACTTGGGCATTTTATTATATAATAGCGACCCGCCCTGGCTTCGCACGGGTGCAATGTAGATACTAATGTGGGGCATATAAACCTTCCTCTTGAATCACTCTATCTATTGCTGAAAACTGCATTAAAATCCGTTGCGTAGTTTAAAAGATCTAAGCGTACAGACAGCGGGAGCGACTTTGTTTAATACTATGTAATGATTTAATTGTTTTTTTCAGTATTACCTATGTTTTTTTGTAACAGTTACGATAAAATTGATAAAAAAAGTTGTCAACTATGCTATTCTATAATATTTAATTAGGGATAAGAATCTTAATACATATTGAAAGTAGAACCAGTAGGCACTTCGGTGTGGCCATTACTATCGTGTTGTATAAAACTAATTGTTTGTTTTTATATTCTCATAGCGCCAACATAAATATTATGTGTTGGCAGCAATTGTTTAGCTATCGAAATATTCAATGACTGATTACAATAATTAAAGTGTTTGTGTTTAAATGACTGACTCTGGGAAGAGAAGCAGTTAGGTTGTATATTAAAATGTATTCTTAGGTTAGGGATTGCTCTTTATTCCTAGCCTACCTACTTATAAACATAACATCACACCTGTATTCCCCAGAGGGTTGGGCAGAGGTGTATAGTAACACCCTCATTTCGCCGTTATGTTTAAGTCCCATGTAATAGGGGACGAGCCCATTGCCGTCAACCGGGTACAAATCCAAACTCTGGGCTGCTATTAAGGAATTCCATACGGAAAACCCAATAACACTTTGCCCGACCTGGGGATCGAACCCAGGACCTCACGATCAGCAGTCGTGGTTACCACCACTAGACCAACGAGGCAGTTATTACCTACTTATGTGCTGTATTTATTAAAGGCGATCAAAAAGAACTTCGTCTTGTATCGGCACAAGCTATACGCGTATATAACTCATGCCAACCATTAACCAATGGTGTAAAGATATGTCTGTCTGCAAGGTTGGTAGCTGGGCTGACTCTGCAGGTTGCGACGGAAGAACTTATGTAAAAGAACTAACTCCTTATCCAATTCGTATAAATGATATTGACTTTGATAGCCTGATGAAATTTTGTACAAGGATTTGTAAAAGTTACAGACCAAAAAATGTTTGAGATTTTGTTGCAGTTCAATTTTGACCGTGTCTTTCTATAAAACCTTTAAAATGTATACTTGAATTGTCAGGGATCTCTTTCCTATGCCTAGCCTAGCGTACCTTACCAGGAATGCCGCAAGGTTCGATATTTGGCCCAATCTACTCCATTTTCCAGGTCTTCAGCGTGTATTTGTGGTACTTGTAGAAAAATGTCTAACTACCTTCAAGTTACAGTCAAGATATTTTCACAAGAACACGTTGAATGTTAATAAACATCTAAAACGTACCTAGCTAATAAATTTATCGTTGGATGCGTCTGCGCAAGATACAAAGAAAGTGAACGTGTTTGTAGAATTAATTCGAGTACTTTCTAAACTTTTCTTCGGCACTGCATATGAGCTATTGTTTTGAAACACCGTAAGAATAGCAATATGTAAGTACCGATTATTTTTTACTTAAATGATCTAAGAACTATTAAAATTGGGAATTTGAAATTTGGTTAGTTCCTTGGAAAAACCTTTTGATTTTATGGTATATGTTTATTTATTTTTTGATATTTTTAATGAAAACGTTACCCCATACTAGTATTTCTCCTGTTTCGTGGGAGCGTTTACAAACACAAATCTTCATACACACAAACATCCAGACCCGGAACAATTATCTGTAGGCCATACAAATATTTGATCCGTGCGGGAATCGAACCCACGACCCGTAGCGCTGAAGCCAATTGCTCAGCCACTGCACTAAACGTGTCGTTAATTTGCAGTTTTGTAATGTACAGGGTTATTTCTAGAGTCAAAGACACAATCCCGATTTTCGGCATAATAGGTAATGTTTTTCTTGTATGAGCAATTTCTTTACTATTGTCAAATTAATGATCTTAAAAGTCAGTGCGATTTCTAGCAATTTTTCCATTTTAAGTCCAATATAGTATGAAGATTTCCAAAAATTTTATCGAATTTATCAATCCTTCTACCAGTCCTACCATTCCTACCACCATCAGTTAGAAACCGACCCTGCCTCTCACCGTGAGAACGGTTTCCAGTTACGATCAGTCTGGTCACTTGACGCTGACAGTAACACTATACCTCCAACGCGTATAACTTGACGCTTGTTTACTGTTATACTGACTTTAGTATCAGTAGGAGGTACTACAAGTCTGAAAGATTCTTACTTCGCATATTTAACTCTATTTAGGTATATACGACTTGTAGTAGGAGAATGTGCGGAGTCAGAATTTGTGTTGTTATTGTTTATGTTGACAGCTGATTCGGTTTGTAAGTTTTGATTCACACTAAAAGTGTCATATTTTAGAAGAAATTAAGTAAGCCTTGGAGGACTAGCTTATTCTCTGGCCAAAGAATTAGAGTTACCATCCAACGTGGCAGCGCTGCCAGTCTTCTGGGCACGCTTCCACATGACAATGATGTGGTGGAATATTTTGACGCCTCAGTGCTTTTTAAAATTATTTTTATACTGTATTGTAGTAGTTTAGATTTATTAGTATAATTTCTTTGTTACTATGATTAAATAAACTCGGTTTGAATAAATATGATTAAACAAAGTATGGCGGAGAGTTTTATATTGTAGAGGTTTTTGATACAGAATTTGTACCAGAAGCCATCAGACAAAATTGGAATAAGAGCGTTGGTATTGGAGTAAAACACCACGATCGACTGTTACCTATTTTTAATGGTACTCAGTGTGTGCTAGCACCGCACCGTGGCCGGGGTCACTTAAAATAACCTCCATAAGTGACGATATTAAGTACATCTAGCGCACCCTGGGTTAGGTCTGCTACCGACCTTGCTGAATTTTGTCACCACGAGATGTAGCATATTTTCATAAAACTCTTGCAGACATAAGAGAAGAAGAAACACCGTTACTATATACACAACATACCTCTAACTCAACCTGTATCACTTGAAAAATTCACCTCCTCTCAAAAGAAGCGCTCCATAAATATAAATAAAACAGTTTCACAGCCGACCCCACGTATCTAATAATACGAGCATGCGTCAGGTGGCTACCGGCTATCATCCCGACCCTACTTCCCGTCCCTTACGACCAACCTGCTAACATAAGGACAGGTAGACGAATAACTAAGCGTTTTTAAGCTTCCATATTTGTTGAAAGTTGTAGTGATCGTATTCGGGACATTGCTTGTTGAAATTTGAATGAATAGATGAGTAGTATTTTGGGTGTTAAAGTTACCTGCTGACTTATTATTAGTAGTTTACCTGGTTTTAGGTTTAATTTTCAGATTGAGCAACCGATTTTGAGCCTTCTGTATTCGGTCGAAGTATTTATTACACAGCATAACATAACAAGCCCATTACTTTCCCACTGCTGGGCACGGGCCTCTTCTCTGAATGAGAAGGATTTTAGGCCTTAGTCCACCACGCTGGCCTGGTGCGAGTTGTAAGACTATACAGACTATCGAGAATTTTATGGAGCCCTCTCAAGTGTGCAAGTTTCCTCACGATGTTCCTTCATCGTTAATGCAAGTGATAATCAAAATAATAATAATATAGTAATAATCCTAAGATTTCTACTGTTTTTTGTGTTTTTATCCGTGGGAACCTGTAATTGGCTCTATGTCGCGTATTCAATTGTTATTCATCTGTTATAGCTGTTGGTTCTCCTATAAATAAATAAATAAAATCAGATCCGCACATGAATTCGAAAAGTCAGAGGTACGGGCCGGAATCGAACTCAGACCCTCCTGCATGGAAGGCAAGCGTCCAACCGCTAGGCTATCACTAAATTTATAAATACCTTCAGTTTCACTAACACGCATATTTCAGAGATACTCAACTAGTTTTCTATTATTTCTAAATGTGCACACAAGCGGTTATACTTTCTAACAATGTGCATATATCTACTAGAAGGTAAACAGTCCCTTCACAGTTTATTATGGAAAGTACCGCTTATTACGGATTTAGGTCATAAAACTGAACCAGGTAGGTAGTATTTAAATAGAAACCTATTAAAGACCGCTATTATCGAAAGGTCAATGTCTAATTTTATTTTAAGAAAAGCTTGCAGCCATTTTATTCTCTGAAGTGGGCTTTTATTTACGTCTGTCGTTTAAACATAGTATTTGCTTTTAAAAATTTCCATTACCATCTGTTTCAATATTTTTGTGTTTGATACTATCTCAGATATTTCCTCATAATCGCCGTTTATATCTATTGTAAACGATGTCGAATACGGAGTACCAAAAGTCTCAAGTTGTACAGAGACGCTCACTGTGCTATATTAATTTACGATGTGTCAGAACCAAAGTCCCTAGCAAAACTGAATGAGTGGGTCGAGGAACTTCAAGCATACCCCACTAAGAAGAATATAGTCTACTTAGTGGTCGGCAATAAGATTGACAAGCATTTCATGTTGGAACTCAGTGCATAATATCAGCAAGCACATTGGGTCACCCGCGCGAACGTCAATGAATATTCCCAAGGAGGGTTGATGTCAGGCAGGCGGCCGGTCATAAAAGAATATGCCAAAACCTCTAACAACGTGGATTTATGAAATAAATGTTGTGCCGACCCCACCTAGTGTGGGATAAGGGCAAGGAGAAGAAGAAGAAGAAAAAGTTGCTCCTCTAACTATAGAGGATCCTATTCCTTATATCTAAGAATCGTTTCCAACTTCAGGTACTGTCTGTGCGTCTAGTATTCACCTAACCATAAAAGTTATAATTAGATATCCACTATAGTACCCTTGTAGGTACTGCCATGATCACCAACGTAGCGAAATTCAAGAAATTCTCTCTAGAAATATTAATTGAATTCATGAAATATTTTAAATGTAAATATGTATGGGTTCGCAGATACTATGGAAACAATATTTACATTTCAACTCTTTCAACTTCAACGCTACGTGTATACATGCTAGTACCAGCGTCAGGCACTAGTAGTCTGACATTTATCCTGAACTGAACCTATTTGGCGCAGCCGCTAGACACACAGAAACTTTATTTTTTGTTTATTCTTTCTTTTGTTTTGTCTCATGAATTTTTTGTCTGTGTGTCTGACTGCTTTCGTGCCAAATAAATTTCTTTCTTTCTTTTCTTTCTTTACTCATGATTGTATCACCTCCTTAATTAAGAACAATAACTGTTTCAGATCTAACATCAGTTCTAAGAACATTCTCTATTGCACCAATTATATCATTACTACCATTCAATATCCACGATTCACAGGAATTCCACAACAATCGAACTGACGGCATATTTTCCAAGGCTAAAGTCATTACCTACATTTCTTTGTCATCTTCAAACAGTTTCTTTACCTTGTTTGGTAAGGACTGCAAAAACTTGAAGACCCGATCACGATCAATCATCAATATTTTTATTATAAAGAGAAGAAATGTATGTTTGTTAGTAAGGGGTAAGTTCTTAGCTTACTAGACAATGTTACGTTACGGTAAGTCAGTAGCTCGAAAGTCTGACAACCGATCTAATTTTAGGATATCAGCATTGCCCTGTAACTAGGTTGCGGAAGTCTGATGTCAGTCGCTCCGTGTAAAATACTGGTATTCAGCCGCATCTGGTTAGACTGGAAGGTGACCTCAACATAGTTGGGAAAAGGCTAGGAAGAACACACTAGACAATGTTAAAATTGTAAGCCCTTTCGCACATTCATGGACCCATGACAGTTTCTTATATACAGCCAGGTGGCAACCGAACACCACTACTTTGAAACGAAGTTTTATCTTACACATAAGTGAGAAAACGTTTGCAGCTATGGTCGTCATAAAAACAGAAATCGTGTGTGACTGAAAAACTAGTTAGTACGTGTTCGCCGAATGGGTTTTTTCTACCAAACCTGACGCTCACTAATCTGTTTTCAAGTGTGGTAATCCTGATTTGCTCCATTATGACTATTCGTTGTAATGTTCTGGAAGAAGGTTCTTGTAGAGTTGTGAATATGATCTTTCCAAAATACTCGACCGAAGCAAAATCTATTTGCTAGTATAGTACATTTTCATACAATGCCATGTCTCGCATTGTGCATCGACTGCTTCCCACGCGACGCACCCCGATGTGCCTCGATGTGCTCCGATGTGGCGAGGTGTGCCAAATGATGTTCCTATTCAAGTCCACCGTTGATTGTATTGGCTTGTTCACCGCGGTGAATGTGGGTGAAAAATTGGTTTCAACTTGAACGTCATCGGTTTGTGGTTAAACCAATATAGAAGTAATCTTAAAGACTTAATTATTTTTATCTAATTATAGGAACAGCATCTGTGCTTACACCGACCATTAAACATAATTAATAATGTATTAATTTAATTATGCATGAGCATGGGATTTTGGATTCGATTCCCAGGTCGGGCAAAGTGTTATTGGGTTTATTAGAAATTTCTCAGTAGCAGCCCGGAGTCTGGTTTTGTGCCTGGTCTATGGCAATAGGCTCGCCTTCTATTACATGGACTTAAACATAACTGGCGAAACGAGGGAGTACTAAAAATACCTCTGCCGTATCCTTCGGGGAATACAGGCGTGATGTTATGTTATATTCTGTAATTTAATTACATGTCATCATCATCATCCTCCTGTCCTTATCGGCGCAGTATGTCTTCTTCTTCCTTACATCTCTATAAGCCGTCATCTCAGTACTGTAGTTTTTTTATTAGCAGTGATAGCCTATTGGTGTGACCGTCGGACTGCCAAGTCATAGGTCTCGAGTTCGAACCTAAGGCACGCACCTCTGACTTTACAGATTTATGTGCGTATTGTATAATTATCACTTGCTTAAAAACGGTGAAAGAAAACATTGCGAGTAAACCGGCATGCCTGAGAGATATTTCTCGACGGCATGTGAAGCCAAGTCAGAGGCCCATGGGCGGCATAAACTCTGACATCAGGTTAGTCACTAACCACACGAAAATAAGAAGACCCCTTTTCTAGCCAAATAACTGCCTAATTTGAAATATGTCTAAATATCCAGTTCTAATTTCAATTCATCATTTAGCTCAGAACATCAGATCAAGACCACAATTCAACCACAAGTATGCGGCCATTATTGCAGACACCAATTATGTTGAACAATAAGCTCTTGATTAAGGGTAGTCGATTATGGGCGATTAACGTAGTAATCGATCTAATTATATGATACTCCAATCGATTATGGAGTGGTTGAATGGTGGACTAATCGAATGATCGTTAGTATGATTCGTGCGATTTGGAAGACGTGATAGCCATGTGTTGTTATAATCAAAACTAAGCAATGAATAAACATAACATCACGCCCGTGTTCCCTGAAGGTTTGGGCAGAGGTGTATAGTAACAACCTCATTTCGCCGTTATCTTCAAAGCCCATGTAATAGGGGGCGAGCCTATTTCCACCTACCGGGCACAAATCCAAACCCTGGGCTGCTACTGAGAAATCCAATAACACTTCGCCCGACTTGGGGATCAGCAGTCGAATAACAATAATGTCATCAGCACTTATAACGTTTCCTTACTCTTCGGACTTTAATATATTTAATTCATCAAAATATTCAGATGTGTATGGAATACGGAAAAACATTTTTCATTACTAAGTAGAACAGTTTATATTACACGTGTAATTTTTAAGTGCTACTTCGATTCAATCATAATAAGACAATAAATAAAACACGCTATCGTTAAGAACCTTAAATACGTCTATAGTAACATTAAGTAGTGGTATAAGTATAGAATTTTATTATTTTTGAAGAACATCTATAAAATAATTTAGAATCAAAATTTTTATATAAGGTAAAACAGTCGGAATATGGTGTCACTTAATATCTTCTAGTTGTAAATCTAATTCTTCTTCAATTTCACTGAATGTATACAATGTATCCCAGTATGTAGTAATACAACTTTAAGGGCATATACACAAAATTTTATCAACAAAAGCTCCTGACACATGGGGTCGAAAATCCACTTACAAATCTTTGTGAGGTCTAAGGTCTTAAATTGTAGGTGTTTGAGTATGTAGAGGTCGAAATACTAAAATTATTCTCTCTTTGAGGGGTGGGGAATCGACCCCAGAAGTGGGTGTTTTTGATGATAAAATTGAGTGGTGGACAGAATTACACCATCGGCGATCTACCAAAATAAAATTGGACGACAAGCGATCGACTCGCAAGCAATTTTTTTTTATGTCAAGGCATTTATTTTACATACCTAGCGTAGTATTTAGAGGCCCTGTGTGTTTTCCGCTAATTTCTCGTAGGAAGGCACGTATTTACTAAGTGCCAAACGTAAGCACGAAGATAGATGTTCGTCAGTAAGACGATTGCGGTATTATATAAGTATGCGCGCGATCGACCCTAAAACGCTTGCGATCGTCCGGTCGACCGCGATCGACTGTTTGCCCACCCCTGGTATATACCACCCTTAAAGTTTTATTACTATATACTGGGACACATCTATACTTCTATACTAATATTATAAAGAGGAAAGATTTGTATTTTTGGATTTTTGTATGTAACGAATAAACTTAACAACTACTGGACGATTTCAAAAGTTCTTTTGCCGTTATAAAGCTACATTATCACTGAGTAACATAGGCTACGGGCGGAGCCGTGAGGACACAGCTAGTTGTATATATTTTTGAAGCTGGCGGTCCAATGTTTAATGACAATAACCCTTACTAAATACTCAAAAAAGCTCAAACTCTTGTTGATATTATTGAATAAAGTAAAAAAACAGAAGTAGCAATAGAATACGAATATTCAATTATGCCAGCAGACGTAGATAATGCTTCAAGTTCAAGATCCAGCCATTTGTTCGAAATACGCGTTGAATTTATAATGGCAGAATGCTTTCCACTTTCCACTGCAGTCGAATCGTGAGGCACAATTAGACGGCCCACGCTGGCTGGTGGTAATGTCACGCCTTTTAGTTTTCTTCAGGGTTAAAGTTATGGGTTCAATGCAGACAGTTTTTTTGGAAAGAGAGAATATTGCTATGTTGCTGAATGTTATCAGAGCTATCATTAAAAAAAATCTTCTTATCTTTAAAAAAACGTTGCCCCACACTAGGATTTCTCCTGTATCGTGGGTGCGTTTACAGACACGAATCTTCATATGCACAAACACCCAGACCAGGAACATACACATCTGTAGGCCATACAAATATTTGTTCCGTGGGGGAATCGAAACCACGACGTCCACGACCCGCAGCGCAGAAGTCAATCGCTTAGCCACTGCACCTAACGTGTCGTCAGCTCATATGATCCATTCAAATTCATTGTCTCTATATCAAAATGATAGATTCGCAAGTTTGATACTTGCCTATTGTGGACGGATTTCTGTAGATTTACTCATTCAAAACCTTTCGTGATATTTTGTTTCTGACACTGCCTCGTTGGTCGCAAGTGGGACTGCTGATCGTGAGGTCCTGGATTCGATCCCCAGGTCGGGTAAAGTGTAATTGGGTTGTTCCGTGTGGAATTCCTCAGTAGCACCCCGGAGTTCGGATTTGTGCCCTGTTGATGGCAATACGCTCGCCCCCTATTACATGGGACTTAAACATAACGGCAAAATAAGAGTATTATATACACCTCTGCCCAACCCTTCGGGGAATACAGGAGTGATGTTATGTTATGTTTCTGACACTGGATATTTCACGTGTTTTGTTTTTATCAATGTTTCACTCATTCTTGATTTATAAATAAAAAGCAGAACAAAATGAATGCTAAAAATAAAAATCTTATTTACTGTTCTTATCGGCGACCGTATCAAATAGAACAACGTTTATTTTAATCCAATGTAGGTAACTTTATTTATATATTTCCTCGTCATCCTCACCGGAAAACAGTTCCATTTCTAGGAACTAGACTGCTACATCCATGACGTAAGAATACTGACACATCAGTACCTAGTTCTTAATGAGTTATTGTTGTTCTCCCTTGCATTTTTCCAACTATGTTGGGGTCAGCTTCCAGTCTAACCAGATACAGCTGAATACCAATATTTTACATGGAGCGACTGCCATCAGATCTCCGCAACTCAGTTACTGGGCAATGCCGATATCCTAAGGTTAGACCAGTTGTCAGACTTTTGAGCTTGCCTTTTTTTTGGTAAATCGACGTTTTCTAAAAATGAAACCTAGCTAAATCGATTTATCGCCCCCGAAACCCCCTGCATTCTAAAATTCATGAAAATGTTGGAGCCGTTTCCGAGATTCTGATTATATATATACAAGAATTGCTCGCTTAAATGTATTAGATAGATAGATAGATAGATATCGCATCGTAGGGTGCACTAAGAGAACCTCCACAAGTGATGATACTCGAGTACATCCGGTGCACCCTGGGCAGTCAACCTCGCTGTCAACCTTGCTGACTGGCTAATCTTTTCCCCACGGTATGAGCTATATATGCATAACCTCGTGCCGACACGAGAGAAGAATTTATCGTATCTAGTATGGGTAGTTCACTTCGACAAATTCCAAACAAATGGATTCTATATAGGGTGTAAACGAAATCATGTAATTCCTTCAAACCTCGTGGTGTACTGCTGACATAGATTAACCCTTTTTTTATCGTGGGAAAATCCTCATGGCTGTCCCTCGCCCGGGGTAGGCGAGGGGGTCTGCCTGGACTCTTACCGGCTAAAAACCCACGGTGTTCCTCCTTTTGACCGTCGGCCGGGGTCGCGGGATTCGCCTAAGCATGCACCGCAACCCCGGCAGGTCTTGGTCCACCAACTGCTGGTGCAACTCTCCACTGTGGGGCCCCACCCCACGACCTCCTGAGAGGCGCGAGGAGACATAGATTAACCCTGCATGGGAAACAATGCCTAAAAATGCCTAGGTAACCCATGCACCACAGACTATAAATTAGTAGCTCGTATTTTTTTAATTATTTTGTGTTTGGGTTACCAGGTAATTATAATAATATAAATTTAAATTTAAGTACACATTTTTGTTGTAGTTTTAAGTTTTTAATTTTAAGAATTTTTATATTTATAATTTTTAAGCATACGTGTGCGTCCGCTTGGGCGAAAAAATAAATACTTTTTCTTTCTTCTTTCTTTCTAAAATGCCTCACGTTAAGAACACATGTTTACTTCTTGTATTTTTTTTATTAATGCCAAAATTAAACTTTTTAACAAAAAAAAACCGACTTCAAATTGTCTATCTCCGAAGTGCTTCATCAGATCTTCACCAAATTTAAAAGGGACCACTTCGAAAGAATACTCTTTCAAAAAAAAAAAGAATCATTAAAATCGGTTCACAATTAGCAAAGATATCGAGGAACAAACATACAAAAAAACAGTCGAATTGAGAACCTCCTTTTTTTGGAAGTCGGTTAAAAGTATCCCATGCTGGATTAATCTATGTCAGTAGTACATCACGAGGTTTGAAGGAATTACATGGTTTCGTTTACACCCTGTTTTGTCCAAACACAAATATATTCTCAGGCCATACATTATGTGTTACAATAAAAACTAAACTATACCGTCAAATCACTGATATTTCACTGTATTTATTAGTACACATTCTAAAATACATTGTCCTCTATTGTTTGCGCTCGAAACATCAATAGTCCCTTCCGAGACCAGTTCGGCAACATTACAGGTTATATCCAAACAATTGTGTAGCGTTGCCTCCACCAATGTGTTGTTGAAGCCAACAAATATGTCGTTCAGCCTCAACAAATGTGTCGCTGCGCCACAATAGATTCTACAACAATACAGCCATTTTATATGCTAAACGCAGCAACGTAGTTAAGTGTGGTGCTGCACAAAACTGAGGGGGTTGAGGAGGGAGAGGGGTGAGCTATTATAATATCAGATATAGAACCCTGTACGCGACATGGATTAGTTAATAGCTTAGGGAATTGAAATTGTGGAAGGATGTGATAAACGCATAGCTAAAGTGAGGTAGAGATTGGCGTTGGAAATTATTACTGTTGGGCCATCAAAATAATAAAGAAAAGACCGTAAAATTGACAAACTGCACGCAAGATGGACAGGGATGAGAAAGGTGGAAGACATGGCGATGGTATAGTCATTTGAAGGCTTACAATCAGCTGTGAGTGGTAACAGACTGATGGCCAATGATGATTCAGAAGAAATTAAGAAAGAAAAGATGTCATTACATTTATTTAGAGCAATAACATTAGATTCTACTTCAAATTAGATATATAATGTAAAACATAACATTACGCCTGTATTCGCCGAAGGGTTAGGCAGAGGTGTATAGTGACACCCTCATTTTGCCGTTATATTTAAGTCCCATGTAATAGGGGGCGAGCGTATTGCCATAAACCGAGCACAAATCCAAACTCCGGGCTGCTACTGAGGAATTCCGCACGTAAAAACCCAATAACACTGCACGATCTGGGGCTCGAACCCAGGACCTCATGATCAGCAGTAGCGCTTGCCACCATTAGACCAGCGAGGCAGTATGTAATGTTTGCAGGTAATACCCAACTATCTCAATGAAGTCATGGGAATTTCATATCTTACGCCGTATGTATAACAAATAGTAAGAATACGACTTTTACTTCTAACATTTCTTCGCTAATCGCCAACAGTTTACACTTTCCAAACCATCACCAAAGTGCATAGACCGCTCTCCTAAAAAATATATCGTCTAAACATAAAGAATCACATTTTATTCATTTATTTTTTAATTTCTAACTGCACATAGCAGAAGCATAATCAGCCTATTACTGTCCCACGGCTGGGGACGGGCCCCTTCTCAGAATGAGAAGGGTTTAGGCGTTAGTCTACCACGCTGACTTAGTGCGGGTTGGTGGACTAAGCACACCATCGGGAACTTTTAGAGCTCTCAGGTGTGCAGGTTTTCTCACGACGATTTTTCTTCACCGTTAACGCAAGTGATAATCAAATTCTGATCGGCTTGCGGGCTGGGATCTAACTCAGACCCTCCAGCACGGACAGCAGGCGCCAGGCTGTCACTGCTTTTCTAAACATAAGCTATCCTTACTATTTCTTACCGTACATGGATTTGCGCCATCTTTTTGATCACCATTATTCGTAAAGACTTTACTGAAGGCACAAGACCAGTATCACTAAGCAGCGTGGATGCTCTCAACAATAACCCTGTGAAATCTTAAAACTGTTGTCTCAGAAATGTTGCATATCACATCACCTCTTATTCCCCGAAGAGTTGGGCAGAGGTGTATAGTAACACCCTCGTTACGCCGTTATGTTTAAGTCCCATGCAATAGGAAGCGAGTCTATTGCCATCAACTGGGCACAAATCCAAACTTCGGGCTGCTACTGAGGAATTCCACACGGAAAAACCCAATAATACTGCCCGACCTGGGGATCGAACCCAGGACCCCATGATCAGCAGTCGTGCTTGCCACCACTAGACCAACGATGCATTTGTAATTAAAGTTATGCTTTAGCAGCTAATTAGTGTATGAAAAGATGGCTCTCGGCTCATTTCTTAAAATGACGGTGACATTTCACAAATATTTGATTCCCAACAACACTCTTCCCCACTCTGAAACAAATATAGTAAACAGAAATCAATACAATGAACAATACATGTTGGATTACTCGTACAGTACAAATCCCGGCAAAATTACATTAGCGCGTGACGTCACACCATAGACACCCACCTATTGGCGCGTTTTGTTTATCAGCGTGTTATCTGTGCTCTGGCAATTAGTCACCGCGGTACCTACCTGACGTACGCCCGTTCCTAATTTGAATTTTCGTTTATCGTAAATGTTTTACGCAACACCCATTTTATTTCGAATATTGAAAGTAGAATACGTGCTTTTTTTTTGAGAGTGTAATATTGTTTTTTTTTTAGTGTGGCCATTTAATGTGCTGTGTTTACATCGTGATATTGTTTTTTTTATCTGTTATTGTGGTTTTATGAGAATGTTATGAAATAGTTGGTCCTATGTTCCGAAAAGTGCTGTTTTGTGAATTCTTTGCGGCTTCGCCTAAATTGGATCACAGGTTTGGCTTCCTATAATTGCGTTTAAGTGTGGGGAGACATCATATCTCAAGGTAGAGTAATAAAGTTAAACAATTCGTTTTGATTAAACATTAACAATTTTTTTACATTTACAAGTTTTCTACGTACAAAAAAATTAGAAAGTTCCAGCCAGATAGCAAGCTGTTTGGCTTCCTCTTAGAATTTTGCATCCAATTATACCTTTGCTAATCTAATTGACATAATGAGAAGCGTCAAGTTCAAACATACATGAGTCAATGGGACCGGTTTTGTGAGCTGTGACGATGACACTCGAGGTGTCCACAATAAGTACAGTTTGTTACAGTCCAAATAGTTTCCTTATTTTGTCGTTGACCTGAGTCTGCGGGCTAGAGTTTTCCTGTTTTGCTATATAGACTTTATAGATCTTCTTCTGAAATAGATAAAGCGGTTGTAAACTTAATGTTTTTTTATTGGACTGTTTGTATGTGGTCCTTTCGGACCATTTCTACGTAACTGAGCAGCTATTGGCGAGACCTAAAGGGTCTTCAGCCAAATGTAAAGTCAATGAAGTTATGGGAAGTAAAGAAAAAAATGTTTTTGGATCACTTTTCATGTCAATTTCATACATTTCATTGGTTCGTTTTTCAATGATTGTTTTGTTTTACGCATTGCATGAGGAATTTGAATGAAAACCTGAATGTTATTATAGTAAAAGAAAAGATGGTTGTCGTCTTGAGTTTTTTTGTTTGCTCTTGACTCTAGTCTAGGTCAGAGGTGACAGAGACAAAGTCGATGGAGTGAGCTTACCCAGAAGAAGCCTGTTAACTCTAACTTTGTAAAGATTCTGGTTGTATGTGTTCGGGAACACAGACGTAATTTTTAGGATATAATTGAAAGTATTTGTAAAACTGTTGTTATACATAATGAGTTTACAGCCGCTAATTAGATTAGTAATGATACAGTTGTAGAGTATGATAAATATTAATTGCTCAAAGTAAGTTACTGCCTTATAAGAACCTACTTTTATTAGAAACAAGAATATATTATGGCTATCAGTTTAAGTTTTTGTTAAGTACATTTGAGTATAACAACTAACGGAAATGAGTAATTGAGAATGCAGATAAACAATAATGACGACAACATTAGTGGAACATAATTTTTTAAATAAACAAAGTTAAGGATTGGAAATAAAATGAACTCTCGTCCTATAAAAGATGATGAGGAAGAAACCAATCAGTTGCTGGTAATAGGAAGTTCCATAAAAAAATGCTCCCGGCTGATCCGAAAGTGAATGAATGAATGGTATACGGTTCTTTATCATTTCGCGGAAATTGAATGAGTCAGATCAGGGAGAAGTGGTCTGGTAGGTCGGCGTTCATAAAAATCGGAAGAAGTGCATAAAATATTTTATTTCCTCTTGTGTATTGTCTTTTTGTTATTCAATTGTGTTTACGCTATGTATTTTTGTTTATATTGTGAGTTGTTTGCAATTTGTTATTTATTTATTATTCTCTTTCTTTCTTATTTACTTTTTCTAGATGTAGTTATAACACGCATTTATTTCGCCTTGAGGCAAGCGTGACTGTTGATCGTGAGGTTCTGGGGTTCGGTCCCCAGGTCGGGCAAAATGTGTTAGGGTTTTTCCGTGTGGAATTCCTCAATAGCAGCCCGGAGTTTGGATTTGTGCCCGGTTGATGGCGATAGGCTCGCCCCCTATTACATGGGACTTAAACGTAACGGCGAAATGAGGGTGTTACTATACACCTCTGCCCAATCCTTTAGGGAATACAGGCGTGAAGTTATGTGCTTTGAGCTTTACCAGCAATTTGTTTCTTCCATAAAATTCTGACTATAGACGAATTTCCACAATCTTTTTTGTCCGTATCCTGTCAAGCCCAATTGGTCGAGTGCATTATCAAATACAATATTAGGCCCATTACACACATTCAGTTTTATTAAAAGCACGTTGTAAAAACCAAATGATATTTAAAAAAAAGTTTTACAAAACTCATCAACATTTCGAAGGTTGCGCTTAACAGGTGCTATTACGGCGATCAGCTGATAATGTTAGACAGAGAGGTGCTTAATCTTCTGTCTCTTTCGTACATAGGTGTGGACGAGTCGGTTGTTCGTCCATTTCCTGTGTTACTTGTATAGCTCGATGCCCGATGTTTCGGCCGAGTACCTGTCATTAGATCGAATACAAAACTAGTTAATAGTATATTGAATGAGTTAGCTTTATGTTTATATGAGTACATCGATTGCTTTTTTCTATTTTGTATGGTTCGAAGTAGAACGGAACGGGTACAACGAAATGGAATCAAATGGAAAACAAAATGCGTGTGGTCCTTAGGTCCGCCTATGGATCTTATAGTTATTTATTTCAAGTATTACATGGACAAAATTACAATTAAAAGGAATGCGTTGATTGCGTTGTATAGATAAAATATAAACAATTATAAAATATAATAAGAATACACGAAAAAACACACAAAAGCATAAAAACTTAGGAATGAAAATAATAACATTTATGGAAATTAGAAAATAAATATTTTATGGGTATCATAAATGATACCTATAAAGTATTTAAGTTATTCACCCAAAGACGCTTTAATACATACATTTAAGTGCGATTAGCCTTTTGTGTTGTGATAATCGCGCAGCGTTTTATACTTGTATTTAAATGATAAATGAATCAAATCAAATCAAAAGATTTTTATTTCTCTAAATAAATCTGTGACAGACACTTTTACAAGTCAATGTAATGTTTTTTTTTAAGCCTAGATGGCGCCGGCATTTCCTATCTGACTAGATCTAAGAAGAAAAGCCGAAACTAACTCAGAGATCAAGGTCTCTGTTTAAGTCCAGACCCCAGACATTGTGGTATAAAAACTATGCGAGTGTAACAATGTATGGCATAGGTATTTGTAAAATAAATACATATTTAGATAGGTTTAATATGGTATTTATAAAATAAATGCATTTTTAAGTAGGTATATGAATGAATTTGTAAATAAATGAATGGGAAAACCACACACAAACAACTTTTAATTTAATTGTTTTCATTACGTAGTAAATGATTTAAAAAAATATTAAAAACAAGTTACATAACGACGCATTAAGTACCTAATGTAAGTAGTTAGTTTTGCAACTCTAGCTTTATTATAAAAAAATACGCCGCATGCTACGATCCTTTCGCTTCATCCACATTCATACACCTTGTCATACACGCTTGCCGCCCCGCCCCAGTTGAGAGTACCACCTACGCACCTGTCCTTTGTGAAGAACATCACTAATAACATCGATGTATGTCCTTCTAGGACATCCTCTACCGGCATTTCCACTGGCATCCGCCTTATAAACCTTTAGCTTTTATATACATTTTTAATGGCTGTACTATAGCTAAACGCTCTTTAACTTCTTCGTTGTTTTGTTTTACACTTATAAGAATATGATAATGACGACTCCTACCCAGCATAACATAATAATATAATGGTTGTAAGGTTTTTATAAACAAGGGAGCTAATCTCAACAGTTTTCATATTTTTCGAGGCATACTCTTTGTAAGTGATGATTAAAATTCACTCAAAACCTGGTGAAAGCTGAACATTACCCATGCGGGCGATTAAATCGTTCACCAGCTCGTGTAAATACCGCGCTATGGGGAAAATGTATGGTGTGTATACAATAGGAACATAACTGTGTATTATAATATCTGGGCTAATGTGTGAATAAAAAGTGGACTATCATACTTATTACCACAACATAACATCACGCCTGTATAGTATAGTAACACCCTCATTTGGCAAGTCTATGCCATCAACCGGGTACAAATCCAAACTCTGAGCTGCTATTAAGAAATACCACACGGAAAAACCTAATAATACTTTGCCCGACCTGGGGATCGAACCCAGGACCCCATGCTCAGCAGTTGCGCTTGCGACTACTAAACCAATAAGGCAGCTCTAGGCTAAAACTAAGTTGCACCAGTCGGATTAAAGTCGGATTAAAGTCGGATTAAAGTCGGATTAAGTCAGATTATTACTATCAGTCAATAGATATTTGTGAATTGTCTGACATAGACATCGTCAAAGTTTTTTTTAAATATTGTCTTAAATAAATAATGTCTTAAATATTGTATGGAAATTTTTGTTTTAATAAAAAAAAATATATAAAGGTTGCCCCACACTATGATTTCTCCTGTATCGTGGATGCGTTTACCGACAGAAATCTCACATGCACAAACATCCAGACCCGGAACAACTATCTGTAGGCCATACAAATATTTGTTCCGTGCGGGAATCGAACCCACGACCCGCAGCGCAGAAGCCAATCGCTCAACCACTGCACCAAACATGTCGTTAAATGTAGTTTTGCCACAATGAAAACTATTTATAAATTGTAACTGCATTTGATCCAAAACTGTAGAAATTCCGACTAGTTCTGTCGAAAAAGTTTGTTCAAATTATCTATGACTTAACGTTTGTTTAATTTAACAATTATTTTATGCTGCGGTTGGGCAAAAGTCCATACGATAACAAAATAAGTGTAGAAATTACGGTACGATGACAGTAGATAGACAGATAGTTGGTAAATTGACACCACTCACAGTTAATTGCAGCATTTACGTTAAAAGTTGATAGCTCTAATGGTGCTGTTACATAATGGGCCATGATGGACACACTTTTTTGTAGTACTCTGTACATTAATAAAACGATACAAAAAATATTGGCAAATATATCGATTAAAAAAATTAACACTTCAATTCGATAAATAAAATTGCCGTTATCGAATAAAAATATCATTTACCTAACAATTTACGGTTGGTAGTGTTGGTACCTTATTTTTTTTTCGTTGGAAAATCCTCATGGATGTCTCTCGCCCGGAGAAGGCGAGGGGGTCTGCCGTACTCTTACCAGCTAAAAACCAACGGTTTCCCTCCTTCTAACCGGGGTCACGGGATTCGCTATTGCATGCACCGCAACCCCAGCAGTGGTAGTGTTGGTACCTACTACTGTTAGTAGTCCAATAAACCATTCGTGATTAACATCAGAGATATTTATTTTTTTAACAAAAAATTAACTGATTTTTTCAACCAATAAAATTATCGATGAAAATATTTATTTAACAGTTAAATAAATTCAACCAATAACGTCTCTAGGTACAAGATGAAGTAAAGCCAAATCCTTATAATACCTATATATTGTCAGTCTGCTTGAAAGATCTGCCTAGTAATTCGTCATGCCATGCCATTCCATAACTTTGAGTGACGGAAAAGTTGAGGAGTAATAAGTTAGCGTGGTATAGACCTGTTATGAGGAGGGAAGGAAGTCATGTTACTAGAAAAGTGAAATATGAATTTGGATGGATGTAAAAGTAGAGGTAGGCCAAAGAAAAGATGGATGGATTGTGTGAAGGATGATATGGATAAGAAAGGAGTGAGTACTGAGATGACGGCTGATAGAGGAGAATGGAAGAGAAATACATGTTTTACCGACCACACCTAGTGTGAGATAAGGGCACGGAGAGTATGACGCCATTCCATAACTTTCATATAACTATTAAAAAGAAAGAGAAAAGAAACAACCTAGAACCCCAAGAGGATTGCTGATGCGTTTTCAATCGTAGAGGTAAAGTTGAAAAGTCTCATGTGCCTATAATTACACTGGCACTCATACCCTTCAAACCGAAACACTGCAATGCTGCTTGGCGGTAAATAAAGGTACCTATGTACTGTGCCTTTACGTCGTTAAGAAAAAATAGTTAAGCTTAAAAGCAGTATACGAGATCCCTTTCGAGAACATTCAAGCCTTACTAATTTTAGAAGAGATTCCAAGTATCCGATCGGAAGGGCTCGTGGCTAGGTGATCATTCGTTACGTATCGAGACCCCTCCATGCATCGCAGAGCACGTTAAACAGTCGGCCCCGGGTGTCATACGAATACATATGACAGTCTGACTACTAGTCTAACCTTGGGATATCGGTATTGCCAGGTAACTGAGTAGCGGAGGTCTGATGGCAGTCGCTTCGTGTAAAATACTGGTATTCAGTCGCATCTGGTGAGACTGGAAGCTGACCACAATATAGTTGGGAAAAAACTAGGCAGAATATTACAAGTGTCCGATCAACTGATAAACATAAAAATTCCATACAATACACCACTAAAGTGACCAACAAATCTTAAACAATTAAATCCACAAATCATTACAACAATGTTAATGAAACCCATTACAAACAGGATGTTACGATGTAAATAAAAAATGGCGCAAAAACACAAGAATACACGCCCGTTACGAAATAACATGGCGTACAATAAAACAATACGTGCTAGTACACTAGTTCTCAATGTTAGCACCATCATCTAAAGGTAGAAAACGAGGTGAGATTACTGAATGTTATTGTAGGCAGTATCTATATTGAAATTAAAGTCTTAAGTCAGATAGGAAAGGCTGGCGTCATCTAGTCTTAAAAAAACATTACATTGACTTGTAAAAATGTTTGTAACAGATTTATTTACAGAAATTAAAATCATTTATCATTTAAGCCATGTAGATATTCACATATAAACAAGAGTTTCAGATACAAGATGCCAGCAATCTCTGAAACATCACGTAAATGTTTCTTGATGTTTCTGATCTTTTATCGTCTACATCAGTCACTTGATGTATCTCATAGAATTCTATCGAATCATCTTACATTGTTACCATGTTTGTAAACAAGTGAAACACACATCAAAACTCGTAAACATCTGTTATGAAACAAAATAACAAACAGTATTTATATCAACATGACGTGTCAATGTTTCAGAAATACGTAGATTCTTGTTTCTGACACAGTGTTTAAACATAAATGTTTATAAATGAATGGTGTTACATTTAGAAGTAGTCAGCTTCCGTAAGCAGATCTTAGATTTCCGGAAAGTAAAGTATATTTTGAGGTAAACCAGGATACATTCTACTTCTGTTCAACGATTTGTATTAACAAAATCCATTCAGCAGTTGGTGCGTAATTGAGTTACACATTAGAAGTTGAGCAAAGAACATCGTTTTGAAATCAAATCAAATCATTTTATTTGTGTCAAACATGGATGATAATACAATGTTACAAAGTATTTTTGATTTTTAATAAGTAATTATAGTCCAACATGTTTTACCTATAAAGGTGTGCAAATGAGTAATCTCCATTGAAAATAATAAAATCAATCAAAATTTAAAAAATAAATAAATGAATAATAATTAAAATGTCAAGAATAAAAATACACCATGCATAGGTCATAAGTCTAAAGTGAGTCATTGAGAACGATATAATTTAGAATTTGACGCTAATAAATAATGATCAGTATTGTCAATATCATAATATGAAACTGTCATTCGCAGCCATACAGCTGGCCTAGTTCATTATTAGGACGGCCTACAATTTATTATTCATTGATCAAAATCTAGCTCTAAAAGCAAGTGAAAAAAGATCAATTCTTGAAAATAAAAACTTACCAGCCTTTTACTTTCGTAAGATTATTCAGGAAAAAGGTTTACTATCCCTTTAAAAGGAACCTCTCACCTGAAACTGTTTTCTTAGGAAATGTCTTAAATAATGCATTTACCCTTTAGCGCAGCATTTTTTACTCTTGAATTAATGTAGTGGTCACAAAACTGGCCGGATTCAATTCTCAAGTCAAACAGAGAAAGAATATTGTCACCGGGAACTGTGGGTATATTTCTGACTAAACCTTGTGGGGAACCGGAATCATCATCATCAGTTGAACGCTTGTCTCCCATAGGATTCGACTTAGGCACCTCAGACTTTTCGAATTTATACGCGAATCAGAATTTGATTATCACTTGCTTTAGCGGTGAAGGAAAACATCAAGAGGAAATCTACACACCTGAGAGGAATCTGAAAATTTCTCGATGATGTGTGTAGTCCACCAACCCGGACCAGACCACCGTAGTGGACAAAGGCCTAAATCATTCTCGTTCATCCATGCCCAGAATAGCTAGCCGCTATTAATGCAACAAAATAATCAGTATTTGATTATAATTTACAATAAAACCAACCCAACTCTTGCAAAATCAATAGATAATCTCACAATATAATAGCAATATTGAAAAGTTTGTTATACAATGGTTGTGGGCGTTTTAATAATAAGAGATGGGCGTGCGAGCTGCCGAACGTGATCGGAATGATAGCGAGATAAGGGAGCGGTTGAATTCAATAGAATTAGCACACACTGTGTTTGTAGCAATTGATTTTTTGTAAGGGTTAGTTGTAACACTCGGTGTAAATGTAGCGTTGGTTGTAACAGAGCTTGGTATTTTGTTGACTGTTCTTTGTAGATTGTCTGATAATGTAAAAACAATATTGTTGTATAATGACGATATGTGTTAAAACCAATTGTGATTGTAACTGAGGGTGCATCTAAATAAATCAGTATTCAACCAACCTACGTGTGTTTCACTACATGGTGGTAGCGGTGCGTCGTTTTTAATGGACCCGAAACTATAAAATATTACGTAAAAGTGCAGTAGTGCATCGTGATTTTAAGTAATTATGGAAGACGCGCGTCCTCCAACGGAGTTATCACTCGGCGGTCTGGCCGTGCGGTTCGAAGACGAGAGAAGCTGAAGAGAAGCTGTTCGAAGTGTTTCTCAAAGCCTCTGGGGTGAGCAAAGACCCTAAAGAAGTTCAGGCTGGTAGGTTGGTTGAATACTGATTTCTATAAATGCACCCTCAGTTACAATCACA
Source organism: Amphipyra berbera (assembly GCA_910594945.2). Lineage (NCBI taxonomy): Eukaryota > Metazoa > Arthropoda > Insecta > Lepidoptera > Noctuidae > Amphipyra > Amphipyra berbera. The sequence goes on from OU343133.1 coordinate 2,596,939, forward strand.
ATTGGTTTTAAGACATATTGTCATTATACTACAAATGTCATTAGAGAAAGATTGAGAACAGCGTTATTTAAAATCGATGTTTACGTAGCTATATTGCTTACTGAAGTTAGAAATGTATAGACCTAGACTGTCGACAGGCTAGTCAGAAAAAGATTGATCATAAATATGGTATTAAGGACAGCGTAAAGTCATTAGCCGAAATCGCAGTTAAAGACCATGTACCAATTTCGGAACATTGCATTACTCATCAAAATACACTCATTCACATGTCAATCAAGCGTGTTCGTTTTTTAGTTCAACCATCTTATATTGTCATCGTGATGTGTGAATGAAAATAAATTGTATTACTTTCGGGTCATCAGTACCATTTTTTTATTCTGCTATTAATCTTCATGCTTTTTAGTCTACGGGCTCCTTTTTTTTAGTTGGTACCATGTTCCCTTCATTAATAGACTCATGGTTTTTTTGAAAAGTTTTTCTGCTGTCTTCTGCGACAGGCAGTGCATCTTCGAGTGGTCTATTATTGGCTTTTCTTATCTGACGTAGGGTTAAACTTCAATATTTTCAGTGTTTCTTCGTATTTTTTCCTTAGTGATAAAGTTAAATAATACAGAACAAAAACCAAAATTATAAAGATCTCTTATTCTAAGAGTCTGTTCCTTCTGGTTCGAGTATCTCTAGTAGCTTCGAAGTTACACCAATTCTTTAATTATTGCAGACTGATCTGCATGTTGATACCTTGTTAGCTCATATTGTTATTCCTCTTCTTTTTCTGTCTAAAGTTATTAGTCCAGGCTTTTGCCAGGGTCCACCTTTTCATTTTCATCCACTTTTAACTCTCTTGTCATTCTTCACAAAACTGTAACTGTTGGTTCAATATTAAATGCCTCGATAGTAAGTATTCGAATTGGAGCATTCGTTGGTAACTTAAGGGAAAACTTGAGACGAAAACGAACATTGTTTCTGGAGTACTTTTCCAATAACTTTGCCCCTTATTGCTTACGTAATAAAGGTCACTCACACTGACCCGCAAACTATTCCCGGCACGTATCTGTTTCCCTTGCCTCTGTATTTATAAATGGTTTAATAATAGTTGCTATAGGACTATGTTAATCTTTATTATAATAGATAGGTTTACTGTGAAGAAAATCTTTTTTAGAATGTTCATCACTGACATGATAAAAATTACTGATTTCTTTCATTATTTACACAATTTCAATTGTTTTGATTGTATATTCCAGAATGTGGTCATGCACAGTTGCATGTTTTTAATTGAAATAAGATTATAGATAAAGCTTGTGTACATTTATTAGAGCAGGATCAATTTTTGTCCCATGATAATGATCATCACTCTGTCAAAAGTAGGATAGGAAAATAAAAAAAGACGTAAGAAAAAGAAGATTGTGGCTACTGCACCATTCATTCTATTCACCAAAGTTCAAGACATGCATGTGCTGTTAAGAGATTTATAGATATCCATTCAACCATTTCCAGATTACCGAGAAAGCTAAACTCACAAGCTGGAACTTGCTGGATTCGATCAATCCGAGTTCGTCTTCCTTATACAATACAAATAGTGACAACACCTCAACCACTGTGTTACATATAAACAGGAGAATGTCAGACACGTGTGTACAAGACGAGTACAATAGCCATTGTTACATTCGTGACTCCAATCCAATGCATATGTGATGTAGGCACAACACGATGATCGGGATTTGCTTTAGATTTTGGTTGTCAGTGGTTACTGCGACAAAACTTATGTCGCCGGTTTCACCCAAGTCTCAAGCAACATAATTATCTCTACCTGTCCTGTCACTGGTTCTGCCTAACCTTTTCCTTACTATGTTGAGGTCAGCTTCCAGTCTAACCAGATGCGGCTGAATACCAGTATTTTACACGGAGCGACTGCCATCAGACCTCCGCAACCCAGTTAGAGGGCAATGCTGATACCCTGAGGTTATGATAGACTGGTTTTCAGACTTTCGGTCTTCTGACTTCCCGTAACGAGTGTCAGAGGTATTCGTATGACACCCGGGACTGACTGTTTAACGTGCTTTTCAAGGCAAGGATGGGTCTCTATGTACAACGAATGGTCACCCATCCACAGATTGACCGCGGTAAGTGCAGCTTATGAACCGCGCGGTTGGCAATTAGCCACGAGCCCCTCCTAACCTGTCCTGTCATTTAATAGTGTCTATCAGGTCAGTCCCCAACGTCCCACACGCTACTGAATAACACTGTACTAAATACAACGGTATAAGACAGTTGTATCTCCAACAATACGCGCGAAGGTAACATATCTTTATATTTCCGAGTGCCGCCGGACATATCAGTGTCAGCACTATCGCACATAACGCCGGTGTAAGACTTAGGCATTGTGTTGAAGGCTTTCATGACAATATATTGATATACAAAGGGTGTATAGTGAGGTGACAGTGATTGTTTTAGGAGAACTGCGTTTGGGGACTGTTACAGCTGAACAATAGATAGGAGAGATGTACTTAACTGACAAGCAAAAACTTGCAAAGGCCCGATACTTCCAAGGCAATTGAAAATAATACAATAAACAATCATAGATTTCTATTTACCCATCGACTGTTGAGCATGGGGTCCTGGGTTCCCCAGGTCGGGCAAAGTGGTATTGGGTTTTTCCATAACGAATTTCTCAGTAGCAGCCCGGTGTCTGGATTTGTGCCCGATTAATGGCAATAGGTTCACCCCCTATTATGGGGCTTAAACACCTCTGTCGAACCCTTCGGGGAATACAAGGCGTGATGTTATGTTTAACTCTATTATTTTATTGAACATCCACGCCATCATCTACGTGATTGCCATCATGTTTAGCGTTTGCTATTATCTACATAACATTGTCGGTACCTATGTGGAGTTCTGGAGATATAACACATAGAAAAAGCTTCATTATAACAGGAAGACCACATGTTTCTTTTGCTAACGCAATTACTGAATGTACATCTACCAAAATTAGTTTTGTGCGGCAAAGGACCAGTTGATACAAATGTTTCACCAGGTTCAACAAAAAATACGAACACAAATTTTGAAACATCGAACTGTTTCTAATTCCCTTTATAATTAAATTAAGTACTTTAGCGATCGCCGATCAATTTCCATCAGGCGAACATAAGATAATCGCTTTACTTGTACATCGGTTCACAAAACGGGTCACCAGAGTCGCTGTACAAAGGCTTCTCGCCTCTCATCGGGCGGGCCGGCCTATTATGATGCTCTATTCAGGCCGCTTCCTATACGTGGGGGGGGGGGGGGAGCAATCGGAAGATAGTGTGGAGGCGTTTTGAGTATGAGAGGGTGTTTGTCTATTTAGAATTGTATGGTGATAGGTATTGTCATAGTTTGTGATTCAGATGTAGGTACGAATTTTAGTAAAGGTTTCTCTGGGATATGACTATCTTATTGTACAATAGAGGACTGAAAAGATACGTCAGATTTCAAATTCATACCTTTCCCACTGGCACTGTTACCTTTTTCAAACTGTTGAACAGAACAGACCAATGTATGGAAAATTATGTTTAATTATTTAGTAGCAAAGTTCAAAATTGCCTTTAGTCTCCATATGAAGTAGTAGTGCCATGTAATGTCTTTGATTTGATTTAAGGAGTTTTGTTGTAAAAATCTTGATATCAATCAAATCAATGATTAAATAAATTAACATAGTGTCTGTCACCATTTAATATCCCGTCAAAAAATACTTGTATTTTCATTACTATAATGTTGGCAATATAGTTACGTAATCGGTAAAATAGTTCATTTCTTGCACTGTGCAAGCAAAAATAGACCTTAAGGTGCATAACTGTTTCATTTCCCTACTGTACCATGAGGGTTGCCAGAAACAAAAGTATCGTCGATTATACTACTTTGATTTTCCTTACCCTTTACCTACTTATAAAACGAAATTATATTGATGTCAGCTTACAGCTGCTACTTGCGGTTCAATAAGCAAAGGGTCATCTGGAGCAAAAACGTATAATTTAAAATGTTTTACCAATCACCTATAACATCATTACTAATGTTATAAACGCGAAAGTATGTATGTATGGATGTATGCATGTTTGTATGCATGTTTGTTACTCTATTACGAATAAACGGCTGAACAGATTTGGATGAAATTTGGCACACAGATAGACCAGGTCCTGGATTAATACATAGAATAGATTTTATCCGGGTACATGAAGAAGTTCCTTAAGGATGCGAGTGAAACCGCGGGTAGCAGCTAGTAATAATATAAACTCACACAGAGCATTTCCTCTCGCAACAATAGTTCATTAACACTGAACACCATAATCGGACAACCGCAAATCGGTATAAAATCGAATGGCTCCATCCGATTGTTCCGCACTGCACTAGATGACCGTTACGTCTTACGGTGGTACGTAATCGAATACATTTTCTACTGTCTCACTGCGTTGTAAATGTTTTGTTTTTATTACTCGATTATCGATTATTTTATGGAGCGGTGTTGTACCGATAGGAATTGAAAACTGTTTATCAACTCGATAGCGTATTTAGGAGTGCTGGTTAATTGTTTTAATCTGGAATTTTATTAGGGTGATAATTTAACAATAAATGGGTACTAGCATATGTGAATTTAATTTAAATAGTCGGTTTTCAATTTTTTATACAATACTCTACCCACTAATATTCCTTGCGAAGTACGAGTGTGTGCGGTGTAACTTTGAATGATAGTTTGAGGAATGATGAGATTAGACATAGTTGCGGTTTAAAAGTTAATGTAGTGACAAAAATTGAAAGGAATAAATATGCTTAGTTGGTTAGGTCATGTTGAGAGAATGAGTGAACGACAGTTAAAAAAAGGAATTGATAAGGCCGATGTCAATGGAAACGCCGGTAGAGGACGTCCTAGAAGGGCATACATCGATGTTATTGGTGATGTTCTTCACAAAGGACAGGTGCGTAGTACTCTCAACCAACCGTAGTAAACTCTATCCATAATTTATAATTAATCAAAGCATCACCACAATGTAATAATGTAAACATTTTTCACATATTCACAATACTGAATAAAATTCAATAAAAAATACTCTTTTCACATTTTCATTTTCAAACCCTCATGCAAATTCGCAACATTTGAAAAACATGCAGAAAAATGCCTGAAAATGGGAATTCAGTAGTTTTCCATTTCTATTTACACGAAGCCGAGCGCGGCAACCGAGCAGCTTTTAATAATTGCATCTGTGCTGTTCCTTTGAGCCGGGACACGAACTGCGCCCCTTAGGGTCACTATACAGGGTGTAAACAAAATCATGTATGTAATTCCTTCAAACCTCGTGAAGTACTGCTGACATAGATTAACACTGCACGGAATACGTATAGATTCAATAAAAAAAATTACAAGAAGTAAACATGTGTTCTTAACGTGGGGCATTTTAGCGCTCCGAGCGAATTGCGCGGCTATCGCTCGCCGCGCGGTCATTTAACGACCAATAGACAACAACAATATAATTTCATTTATAGAACGACTATTAATAATAATAGCATTTATTGCGAGACCCATGATCAGGACGGGGCGCTATGGGTTAATTGATATCTAAGAAGCAATGTGATGTGAATGGTTTTTTTGTTTTTCACGTCCGTACTTTTGCATATCCTTGTTTTGGGTGTCATTATAGGAACAGGATTTTTATAATTGCACTGAGCTGATCTCTTGAGCCGGGAGACAGAGTGCGCCCCTTAGGGTTCCCACGCTGTTGATACTCTTTTATATTTTGTTGTTGGTCAAGTTCTTATAGAGTCAAGTCGAGGCGAAGAAAGTCTTATAATAATTAAAGTGCTGGAGTAACTGAAAATTCATAAAAAAATCCAAGACACGGAATCCAGTTCCAAAGCTTAAGAACTCACTGCGGTAGCCCACTATATCCATAAAGCAGTTTACACATAAATAAATCCGCAAATAACTCAACAAATAAGCAAATAAAAAACAGACCTATTTTTCCGTTTCAATAACAAATAAAACTATCGTCGGCCTACACACTCTTTTGCTACAGTCGTCCTGAACTAACCTAACATTAATAGTTTACATGAGGAATTCCCGGGGTGAGCTGACGGATGGTCGCACTAGTCGGGACTTTATTTTATGTGCCCGGGCTAAAATTGGGAATATTGCGCCCCTAGGGTGTGGTGCGAGGTATAAGCTTCGAAAATAATGCATATTAGGTTTTTTTAGAATTGTTTAAAAAGATTGTATTAGGTAATAGATGATGTAACTTTCTATTTGGATCCAAGTTAGATTGAAAATAAAGGGTTGTAGCGTACAATGAAATACAGCCTTCATGTTTTATTTTTATCACTGGTTGGCCATCTAAATTATCTCATCTGTTAAATTCACTAACTTTTGAAATTCTGTCATTCTCATTGTTTTGGATCCATCATCACCCTGTCAGTATAAAATTATAGTTCAACCAAGCCTCACGGTTTTGATTTCTTAGGGACCAACCCCTAAAGGGTGTTCTAATGGTCAGTGTACACTCTTCAATGAAAACCAAACCCGACTCGAAGGACCAAAGAACATATTTACAAAGTCTTGGCACATAATAAATAAAACAAGTCATTTAGTGTCCGATCCAGCATCGAATAAGTTGGGTTTATTGATGTAGGTATAACTACTGTATTGTATATTTTAACCAGATATTATATAATACACAAGCGTCATACGAATTCCTTCAATCGATTAAAATGGGCGTGAAGAAAGATAACCAAACATATGCTTTATTTTTTGTTCTTAAATATAATACAGATCATTCGATTGAAAGAGAGCTTGATAATAATTCACAATGTTTTATTTCATTCATACAGGCATTTGTTTAAAGTATGCAGTATTGGCAGAAATGGTCCTATTACCTAACCAAAAAAATTTATCCTGCGATCAATCTTCACCTTCTTTTCGTGTGGTTAGTGACTAACCTGGTGTCAAAGTTTTAGCCGCAAATGGACCTGTGACTTGTCTTCACATGCCGTCGAGAAATTCTCTCAGGCATGTCGGTTTCCTCACGATGGTTCCCTTCACAGTTTCAAGCAAGTGATAATTATACAATACGCACATGAATCCGAACAGTCAGAGGTGCGTGCCTTGGGTCCGAACTCGATCAATGCTTGCATTAGTCTGGTAATACATGACCAGTTCCTTTATCCATAATATTATAAGTATCAGGTTTTCAAGCTGCATAATCAGTTTCAGTAATCAATTATCCTACATTTCTTGGAATATCTTGTACCACACAGCAAGGTCGTGCGTTTTATTCCCAAGCTCACCCGGCCATCGGGCAGACAATAAAAGTAAGCACTTCACTGACGGGATTAGCCGTAATAATCATTCGCATTGTTTGACAATATTCTCGTCTGCATGGTAAGGGTTGCCGTCTGCGTCTGTCTGTTGCGTAAGATGTTGCCAGTTGCGAAATTATTTGGCTGTAGGGGTAGAATAGAAGGATGTTTCGTTCGGAAGCTGAAGTATTTTCTTTAAGACATGGCAAACAAATTATGGAATGGATTAAGATGTTTTTCAGTTTAAGGACCGGTTTTACAGTAGTAACTCTGAACTGGGAGATAAATATATGGATAAGTTTGAGGGAAGAAAATCTGTCAAACCACCATATTTATTTTCCATAGAGTTAATCATCAATCATGAAATGTGCCCTTAGAAAAGGCAACATAAAAAAAAACCAGCCAAGTGCGAGTCGGACTCGCGCACGAACGGTTCCGTATCATTATGTATAAAAACGGCAATAAAAATAATCATATCTGTTATATGGGAGCCCCTTAAATATTTATTTTATTCTGTTATTTAGTATTTGTTGTTATAGCGGCAACAGAAATACATCATCTGGGAAAATTTCAACTATTTAACTATCCTATCACGGTTCATGAGATACAGCCTGGTGACAGACGGACGGACAGCGGAATCTTAGTAATAGTGTCCCGTTTTATCCTTTGGGTACGCAACCCTAAAAATTAAGCCGTCCTGGGACGCAAGGCAGATATGAAAGATCAAAACTCAGTTTGAAAAAAAAAAACTGGCCGAAGAGAGCAGATGAGTTACGAAGTTCTGCCGTCGTGTGTCTGCCATCGCGAGCGTAGCCACACAATAGCCGCAAAGATCGGACCTTTAGAAGTTTTATCTATCTACCTTGCCCAGTAACTGGGTTGCGGAGGTCTGATGGCAGTCGCTCCGTGTAAAATACTGGTATTCGGCCGCATCTGGTTAGACTGGAAGCTGACCGCAACATAGTTGGGAAAAGGCTAGGCGGAACAACTTTTATCTATCTAATAACCTTTCCATTTAAAATAAACGCTGCGGGATATGGTATTCTTAGTGAATTTTAAGCAAAGAAATATCGCCAAGAGTGATATATCTTTATTGTTGTTTGGCAAGAATTGTTAACCAAATTAGCCTTTACAAGTTTGTCGTTTTGTTTGCGTTTAAAACATTAGTCAATGTCTGAAGGATAATTTGGAAATTAACTTGAGTACACTTTAGTTACGTTTGGAGAAAAATACAGAGTTCGATTTAACTAAAGTTACATTACGTTTCATTGGCTTCGTGTGTTCTTCTTTTGACACTGCACTAGGGAAAGTCAGAACTAACCACTACATCATTATTACACACTAGCTGTGTCCTCACGGCTCCGCCCGTAGCCTATGTTGTTGTTGTTGACATCGGATTATATGCACTATCAAAATGCTAAAATATGCATGCAAATATGCACTAAAAAAGGGCGAAATATGCACGAAATATGCACAATCAAAAAACCATTTATTATTAGAATTTACGTTTATTTTCACATTATTTCTACAAGGTTAGTCGGAAAGGGAGTACTAAGCCGCGGGCCACTTAATAAATCACTTGTTTTAAAGCAAGTGTTAAAATTTAAAAATTATGTTTGTTTTTTACTGTATTTTTTTTTTCATTTGGCGGCCTCTAACTTAAGGAATATGAGCCTACCTACCCCAGGCTAGCTTGTACATGGCGTAAATTAAGGATAAAAAGAGATTTAAAAAAACTCATACGAGATTATGTATTGAAAGTACGAGATATTTGGCAGACCTGGCACGAGAAAAAAAATTCGCCATCTGGCAACCCTGTGTACATAGGATTCAGTGCGCTCCATAGGAGAAAATAATATATGGTGCGCTCGCTGAGTTTGTGTGAGGTGGACGTGTCGGCGGCATAATACAACACGCCTAACACGTATAACTACTGAAATAAGCACTGTCAATGAAAAAGTACCAAAATATACAATAACACTATAAAAATAGAATTATATACATTTGCATATGCAAACATGCAAATGCATATAATCCGATGTCTAGCGATAATATAGCTTTCTAACGGTAAAAGAATTTATGAAATCGGTCCAGTAGTTTTTAAGTTTATTCGTTACATACAAAAATCCAAATATTTCCTCTTTATAATATTAGTATTGATTTCCTTTGTGATTTCAACCAGAACTTCATACATACATAACATAACATCACGCCTGTATTCCCCGAAGGGTTGGACGAGGGTGTATAGTAACACCCTCATTTCACCGTTATGTTTAAATCCCATGTAATAGGTAGCGAGCCTATTGCCATCAACCGGGCACAAATCCAAACTACGGGCTCCTACTGAAGAATTCCACAATTGCCCGACCTGGGGATCGATACCAGGACCTCACGATCAGCTGTCGCGCTTGCCATCATTAGACCAACAAGGCAGTCCAGTCAGAGCATCGGATAGAAATATTCCATCTTTCTTTAAAAAATAAAACGCGTAACTCTTGTCTCACAAAATCCTTTTCTATTTATACAGATGAGATGGAAGCCCCCTAACAGTTGCCGGCTGGCTTCCATTCTGATAATGGAAGAAAATTGCCTTTTTTGCGTAATACCAACCATTATTATTTATATTTCGGCCTCAACACTGATTGGTATACGAATCTGAGAGTAAAATGGCTTAGAAATTGAGGCCACGGGTTTAAATTGTTGGATCGAAAGAAGTCCAATATGGTGGGAGAGAAAATGTGCTGACCTCATTATTATAATGTGGAAACTGGTGGACCGAGGGATTTAATTATACGATGGGTGTGCCGCAGGGTTAAGATATGGAATAGAAAATTAAAACGAAAGGATATCTAGATGAGAGTGCTAATTTAGCCGGTCCACTCCGCACCCAGATTTTTGCAACGTATTCTTGAACATTTTAATTGGTAATGTTGGTTTTAGATTTTTAGAAGGGTTCATGACTAATTACCAACCACGCGGATCATACGATTGGCGAGGTTAAGCTGCGCTTGTCGCGGTCAGTCCGTGGATGGGTGACCGTTCCTTACACATCGAGACCTCTCCGTCCCTCGGAGAGCACGTTAAACAATTGGTTCCGGGTGTGATACGAATACCTGTGACAGTCGTTACGGGAAGTCAGACGCCCGAAAGTCTGACAATCGGTCTAACCTTAGGATATTAGCAATGCCCAGTAAATGGGTTGCGGAGGTCTGATGGCAGTCGCTCCGTGTAAAATACTGGTATTCAGCCGCATCTGGTTAGACTAGAAGCTGATCCCAACATAGTTGGGAAAAAGCTAGGTAGAACGAACGAACGGTTTTAGTTTTCGAATAAGATATTTTTTGTACTGCCACTTTTGTTTGTATTGTCCATTAACAAATCAAGGAATTGAACTTTAGGCATACATCCTTGTTTTCTCTTCATTAAAGATGATTATTGATGATGTTCTTCACAAAGGTCAGGTGTGTATGAATGTGGATGAAGCGAAAAGGGTATGTAAGGGTCGTAGCATGTGGCGTTCTATATTTTCTGCCTACCCCTATGGGAAAAAGGCGTGAGTTTATGTATGTATGTAAAGATAATTACTCGATGTAACCATTTCGTGAGAGAAGAACCTATTCGAAGTGTATATTTGGTTCTTCTCACGTCGTCATTGACATTGAGGTGATCTGCCTCTAACACTAGAAGTAATAAGACGATAATAAAAAAAGCAGTTTTGAATATACGCGGAAATATTTAGCTATCAATTTTAGTACAAGTTGTGTAACAATAAGGTGTTAAGCCACTTAGCTCTGCACATGCACCTAGTCTGTGAGAGCAAAAACCACGTAATTACAATCAGTCCGTTACGTAAAGCGGTGCGAGTTACGTATGCGTGACGTTAAACACCACTGCTTTCGTCAGTCCATAGCAGCAGGCCGTCAGTCTTGACGGACGCGCTTCCTTATACTTGACGGTGTGATGACGCTTTATTTCTATTTACAAAACAACTGATGCCTACATTCTCACGGTGGGCAGAGGCGTACACCCATATTCTAAGACGTCCCTCCAAAACTTACTCAGTCGAGTAAGTTTTATATGTATTAAGTATGAGTCCATACTCGACCCAGGACGGCATCGAAAAAACCTTCAAAATTGTATTCTTAGTCGCAATTTCGAGTGAACTTTGAGGTTCCTCGACTGAGGGGTCCTCAAATGAGTCGAGGTAGAGTGGAGTCATTATGTCATAATTTTGTTTGTCTGCATCGCGCAAATAACGCCGCGATAAATAGTTGTAAGGATTATCGTAAGCATATTCGATAAATAAAGTCTTCAAAATTCATTTTTGTTACATACGAACTTTCACACTTCCTTCCTTACGGTAGGTTCCGAGGTACCTTGAGTTTGACAGATGATTCCTTACCTCGACTGAGGAAAAATCTCAAGTCGAGGACGTTTATGTCAACTATAACTACCGATGGTAGTGAAAAAGGCTGAGTCGAGGTGGAGTCGAGTAAGTTTTAGAGGAACGTCTTAGAATATGGGTGTTACTGTCTTGGGGCGCCCAGAGTATAAAGTTCAAAAGTTTTCATTTCTAATAGGGTTTTAGATGCACTTTTGATGGTCAACAGTGCAGTAGTAGCACAGAGGACAATTTTTTTTTAGTAAAATTTTTTGCTTCGCCTTAGCAAAGAACGTTGTTTTCGGGAGAAACACTCACTAAGACTTTCCCCCACTTAGAATCAATTCAGAACTTCATGCCCTGTCGTCACATGACGAGTAAAGACCAAAGATAGTGATTTATAATCTTTTATAGTTTAGAGGAACATTTAAGTGTTGAATAATTAAAAAAACAGATTGATAGGAAATACTTTCTGCTATGGAGGTTAAACTCGTATACAGGGTGTAAACGAAAATAGAATAACCCCAGGCGGGATACTTTTGGATTTAATAAAAAAAAGTGTCCCGCGTGGGCTTAATCTATGTCAGCAGTACATTACGAGGTTTGAAGGAATTACATGATTTCGTTCGCACCCTGTATTGTTAATACCATAACTCATGTGGGCATGTGCGGAACGCTATACTTATAACTGCAACAGAGCGATTCAGGTTTTTCTCAGTCACTCCAATGCTTGTACATTAGTAGTCGTGAAAAGAATAATTTGTCGAGTCAGAAGATGTTTATTGCTCGTTATAATATGTTGTTATCATTTTACAGTGTTGGATTCCGTGTCTTTACTAAAAAACTTATTGTCAGATGACGTTCGCTCGCAAAATACTGAGATTTAATTTCATCTGATGGAGAGACTGCAAGCCAAGCTTAGCATATTTCGGAAGTCAAGGATGAGATGATTATTAGATCAAAAAAGATAGCAATAACTTTAATATAACATAACATCACGCCTGTATTCCCCGAAGGGTTCGGCAGAGGTGTTTTTATTACACGCTAAGACCCATGTAATAACGAGCCTATTGCCATCAACCGGGCACAAATCTAAACTGCGGACCGCTACTGAGGAATTCCACCCGGAAAAATCCAATAACACTTTGCCCGACCTAGGAATCAGACCCAGGACCTCACGGTCAGCAGTCGCGCTTGCCACCAATAGACCAACGAGGTAGCTATATAGCAATAACTTTAAGTAAAGGCATAAACATACAAATAAGCCTGGTAACGGAGAACGAACCCAATGAGTGCGCTCTTTTCTTTGTTTTTGGATGAATGCCTAACCTCTCCTCGATGAAGGAGGTTCAACCCATTACTGTCCCACTGTTGGGCACGGGCCTCTGCTCAGATTGAGAAGGGTTGAGGCTTTAGTCCACCACGCTGGCCTGGTGCGAGTTGGCAGACTATACACACCATCGAGAACTTTATGGAGCCCTCTCAGGTGTACAGATTTCCTCACGATGTTTTTCCTTCACCGTTAACGCAAGTGATAATCAAATCCTGATCTGCACATGATTTTGAAAAGTCAGAGGTACGGGCCGGTATCGAAATCAGATAAGCGTTCAATTGCTACGCTATCACTGCTTAGTACAATTCCATCTATATTCATGTTGTTACATGTTACATTCCAGGCCGCGCAGACGATCCGGTTCCAGCATAGTGGTCCTTGGCGCCGAAGAGGAGAAGCGACCGCCGCCGGATGACGACAAAGACATGCTCACCATGCTCTCACTCACTTCTGATACCGGTAAGCACATCATACTTAACCTACCGTAGTTTAGTTCTGCTGGCGAGGTCAAATTAGGGGAGATAATGCCCGAAGTCCCTATATTAAACATGCGGTTTGGTGACGACACAACCAGACCTCTCGTTCTGATGACTTTGTTTCTCGTCACCAGCCTGGGGCATTTGGGCTTGCGAATTGTGTTCAGTCACAAACTCCCTCTATCATAGCTTCCGTCAGGTGGATCTGGAATAATAAAGGGTCATTTTTTAAAAATTAAAATAGCATTGCCCAACACTAGGATTTCTCCTGTATCGTGGGTGCGTTTACATTCACAAACGCCCAGACCTGCAACTACTATACCAAACGTGTCGTGTGTTTCTACATTTGCGCAGATAGAAAGCAGTTTTAAAAACCTTTCTGTGTTTCAAACATCCAACAACAAAAAAAGAACATTTTATCATACATTGATATTCCGTTTGTCGGGCCAACAAAGTGCGAGATTGAACTTCATGGAAAAAAAAGAAACTTTATGAAAAAAATGCTCGGCGCGCAATGGAACTCAGTAATTTTCCCAGATATTAATTCAGTCGCTCATTAATTTTTTAACAAAATTCCCTGGATCCGCGTTATTACTGGCTTTTGTGTCTTTCCTGAATAACTTTCTACGCTGTGTTAGTTTAAATTCACGTTCCATATTTGAAGTTGAATTTTTTACTACAATCTTTTTTTCTTTTTGTTGACGCTGCTAAATTAAGGCCGGTTGCAAATGAATCGTCTTTTTTATAACACTTCTGATGTACGTAGTGTTATGAACCGGTTTTGTTACTTGAAGTAGAACCAATGATAGTTAAATATATTGAAGCGGTTAATAATATTTAGTCATCATTAGCCTAGCCATTATCCAACTATGTTAATGTTAGTTTCCATTCTAAATGCATCCGTATCCGTCGGAAAATATTACGGCGATGTATTCATTACTTATAGTAAGGATGAGACCAAGAAACATCTCATTTGAAACTACCTAATCATTATAGAAGACAATTACTCGTATGTGTTGTATAACTAAGAAACATTCACCAACATCGTAATAGATGTAATATTACCAACACAACAAATTAAATCTGAAACAGAAAACAAACCCAGTCAACCAAGAACAGTGATTCTAAATGTTAGAACATCAAGCAGATCGTAGACACATTATTTTCATCAGTTTTTATCGCCGAACGGCTTACAACAAACAATGGAACAAAAAATAAGGAAGCTACAGATGTATTCTTCTAACTACCTTAAAAGCCTTTTGAAAATTTGATAAATTCGTGAATTAATTGTTGGTTCGAAGCCTTGGTGCCTCAGAGAGCACGTTAAACACTCGGTCCCGGGTGTCATACGAATACCTATGGCAGTCGTTACGGGAAGTTAGAAACCCGAAAGGCTGACAACCGGTCTAAGCTAAGGATATCGGCATTGCCCTATAACTGGGTTGCGGAGGTCTGATGGCAGTCGCCCCGTGTAAAATACTGGTAGTCAGCCGCATCTGGTTAGACTGGAAGCTGACACCAACATAGTCGGGAAAAGGCTAGGCTGAACCATTGTTGGTTCGAAACAAAAATTGTCCATGTTTATTTTTTTCTGAGCTTAATAAAATGGTTGACTTCATTTCGTAAAGGTCTTCTTCTTTTCGTGTGGTTATTGAATAACCTGGTGTCAGAGTTTATGCCGCCCATGGGCCTCTGACTTGGCTTCACATGCCGTCGAGAAATATTTCTCAGGCGTGCCGGTTTCCTCACGAAGTTTTCCTTCACCGTTTTTTAAGCAAGCGATAATTATACAATACGTACATGCATCCGAAAAGTCAGAGGTGCATGCCTTGGGTTCGAACTCGAGGCCTATGACTTTTGACTTTCGTAAAGGTCAAAAGCATGCATATGAGTATTTATTTCTTATATGCAATTGAAACGTTTTTGATTTATGCGCACTGACTGCTGCATGATCTTCAAAATTCGTCGGAAAATCTGGTTTTACCCAGTTTGATGTGTTGTGCTTAGTTCGCTGAATACCTAACTTGTTCTAACATACATATTCTAAGGCTTTCATTATAAGAACAGTTTTCTGTCAGTTTTACAACAGTCCTTGGTTTGACTAACGGAAACCCACATTTTCTAGCCAAGCACTATTTAAGAACGAATAAAAATACTGAACGGAACGTTTCTGAATGAAACATAAATACCTATTTATCACTAAACAAAGGGCAATAAATATCAGAGTTATTTCAGGCCAGCGTTTCATATAATTAGTAGATAAGTGATCGCGTGTGGTTGCGCGGCACGGGTCATTGGTTGTCGCACGTCAACCAGACGCGGACAGTAATATGATTCGACAGATGCTGTTAGATATAGAACATGATCATTGAATAAATAATACTGTGTACTGCAATATTACTGAGATCGGTGTTAAGGCTGAGATGAATCTATTTGTATAACATTTGATCTGGGACTTGCGTAATATCTCGTATGGCAAAAATATTCTACTTCCACACACTAAAGTCACAATCTCAATTTCCAGGTCCCCACCGCGAGATGGCGGTGGACGTTCCGGACAGTTTCATCGCGAGGAACAAAACACCTCCCCGCTACCCGCCCCCGCGGCCCCCGCAGGTACGACTCCGGACCTCCAGGGATGACGAGCCGCTCCTCTCCTCCGGCGGGTCGGGTACCAGCTTCGGCAGCAAGCAAAGCACCGTCCTCCACACCATAGACATATCTGCACCGAGCTCTGATGGGTCCGACAGCTTCAAAAACAACAGCACCATAGAACTGCTTTCACTCCCACAAAGTTCTGATGGTTCGGGAAGCTTTGGCAGCAAGAAAAGCAAAGGATCCTCAGAAACAGCCAAATGTGGAGACCTTATATCTGAACGATCAGACTCGGTAGCTTCCAATGCCACTCACAATTTGAGCGACCACAAAATACAGCTCCTTATTTCAAATGGCGAGGATTCTTTGATAGATTGCAGAGAGGGAGTCACGTATTCAGCGAGGACAGATTCTGTGTTGATCAGAGAGGCTGTCTACGCTTCATACAAGCTGCCTCCTGGCTTTGACACGACGCCAGTGCTCCTCGGGAGAGAGGTGGCAGTGGATGTTCCTGACACTTTTGTCCAAATTGTGAAAACGACTCCTAAATACCCGGGTACCGCTACCGTGGACAGAAAGAGCGTGGCGTTTCAGGTAAAGGGCACATTGCTACGCATGGTTGTCATGGGAACATTGGAGTTGTGGGTATTCTTGGGACCGTCATCTTAGTTCCTGAATAATGCGATGTTGGAAACAGCACATATGAACCGTTATTAATAGTTAAAAAAAAAACTGGGTATGATCATCAAAGTTCTCATTTGATTTGGTAGTGATTGACCATTAACACCAATTCAACAATTTCCTTTCAAATGTTAATAGTATATTTCAATATTATCAGTTCAAAATTGATCCATTCATCGGTTTAGGGTCAAAAGCCTCTGTAACATTCGCATTGTGTTTAGAAGGAACTAAGATGTGTAGGTTGTATTTCAATGGATGTCGGTCTGGTGGAGATTTAATATTTCATGACTAATATCTCGTCGTTGTAGGTAATTACTAACAAAGTCATTAACAATTTGGTGTATAAGGTTATGGGTAGAATCTTTATAATTTTTAATCATTATCACTCCATCATCTACGAACACATTTTCATCTACACTGTCACGATTTTATCATGATATTATTTGAGACATAATCAACAAATATTTTACATAAACTATTTCTAAGACTTGTTTTAGAATATCCTCTTTGACGATCAATTCTGCTTTTAAGAATTTTACCTAGACAAAATTAATCATTACAGCTTGCACCTGACATATGAGGCACCTGTAGCTATTCAAAGCAAATTCTTGAACAAATATTGATAGTTTGATACGAACTTTATTTGAATTGCGTCAGCGTCTGTGATCATGGAGGCCATTAATGTTTTTCTCCACATTCGTTAATAATGCAATAATATTACTTCTTGCTTTAAATGGTACATTCATTATTTAAGGATGAAGGTTCTCAATAATACTTTCTCTTTCCCCATTGAGTAATGTTTTGATAATATTTTAATCAAAACTTTTCTTCTAAAAGTCAATATTTATTTAAGAATAATCTTAATAAACTATCTGACAACTAATCAAATCAGGTTCTTACGAACAAACACAAAAGAAGAAAAGCACTCCTAGAAATATTTCTTCAACTGTAATATACTCAAGCCCTTAATGAATGGGCCTCATATCTAAAAATAGTAATTTTTATCTTCATTGCCACAAAGATAAGGCAATTACCGGCTTGCAAACGGTACAGAATTACAGAGAACACGCGTATTCCGTCACCTTCACCTCGTTTTGTAAATACGCGAATCACGACATGATTATTATCAATTTTTACTTCTGTAAGTAATGTTTTATAAACACTGGTATCAATAATATTATTAATAAATTCTAGTTTCAAAACAATTTATTCTTTTTCAGAACTTGGATTTGTATCCGTATCGGATACTACCACTGTTTTTTTAATTATATTATCATCATCACCATCTCTGTCATTCACAGCCATTTAAAATATTTTATTGGAATTATGAAAGCAACACAATTCGGCAACAAAATAAATACATGCACTTAATTAAAAGATAAGACCCTGTATACATTTAATCAAGAGTGTGAAATACTTAATCTAATTTACCAAAACGCCATTGATTCATACGGCCACATCATAATTGATTAATTGGAACTACTGTTCAGTATTAATAACGAGAGTTTCTCTTTATTTACAAGAACTTTCATTGAAGTAGATAGGAACCAGATTCCTTTAACGGAATGATAATCATCAAAGAATGGAAACCATAATGAAATCTTCTTTTTCTTATCTCGGTGGTGAAAATATTTAGCCAGTCAGCAAGGTTGGTAGCGGGACCGACTGTCCAGAGTCCACAAGACGTACTTTTCTATTGTCATTCGTAGAGGCTCTTTTAAGCCAATCAAATAGACTGTATGGGATTGACAAAAGTTATCGAAAATTCATGTGATTTTTTCCCACACATTTCACAAAATTTTCTATTTCTTGACAATCGGGGATTGTCCTCTAGTCTAAGACGACCCATATTAATAGAAGGGTGTATGATAGAGCCTCCACGAGTGATGATTCTTAGGTATGTCTGCCGCACCTTGGGCAATCAGCCCCACTACCAATCTTCCGGACTGGCTTATATTTTCTCCACATCATGAGCTATTCTCGTATAGCTCGTGCCAACAGAGAGATAGAGGAGGGGCTAAAAGCTAGGATATAGCAGCTGCCTGATTTATTCAGTTCACTTAATACTTGGTAGTTCCTTTAAATCCATCATCCATCAAATCACGCTTTTTGCACTAAAACGCTCAGCTGTCTGCGGCCAGAATTTTGATTGTGGAGTTCTGGAAGCCGTTACAATTCAAAATATTTTTGAATCACATTTGGCTGTTTCTTCGGGATCAGCTTTGATATTTGGTTTGAAGAATATTTGGAATTATGATATAAACGCTGTATATAATTCAAGTGGTACAATATTTATACCCAAATCTTTAACAAATCGAACATACAGCTACTTTCGCATTTCAGAGTTATACGCCAACTTTATTTCGTATCAGTCATTTACTTGCCCACTATCTTGGTCTACGAATGACGGTACAATTTTCCACCCAGGAAAACCTAATATGAAAAATACCCTAATATTATTGCCGCGTAAATAATACATTACATAAACAGTAGGAGAGTTTCCTCAATTTCTCATAGGCGTACTCAAATTGAGGACATAATCAAGTGAGGATAGGTTCTTTCTATCCCTCTCCAAGGGTCGCCTGATGCCTTGAAATATGCGCCATTATTTTCCTTATTACACAGTACCAAACCCTCATATGTATCTAACGTATAAACGACTCAATAATACGATAGATATTTTCTCTTCGATATTTTGTTTACGTTGTCTATATTTTGGGATATTTACGCCAAAATATTCATTGATACAGAATTGTGTGAGTAATTCTGCATTTATTTTATATCTTAAACATGGATAGAGTTCCAGTCGTTATAAAAAAAAGTGACCCAATTAATATTTTATTATGTAAAGATATTAAACGGCTTAAAATATTATTTCTGGTATGTAGTAACTATGTTCTATATATGTATCTTAAAAAATCTGTACAAGTAACTATTTGTATGTGTCATAACCTAATATTACTTTCTTTTCAGGTGGCTAATTTATTTAGTAAATTATATATAAATAAATATTTCATAGTAAATGTATTGTCTAATATTTGCATGTCATATTTGGGTTATATTGATATTCTAAAAACAGATACACTATCATTTCTTATATTATTATTGTCAAAATTGTTAATTAATATTACGTATATTTATAGCTCAAGTTCCGATTATTTATAATTGTTGTTACCGATATACTTAACTTTTTTGTCTGCTACATTTTATCTATATTTATTATTAGTTTATTGTTCTTTCTTTAATGGATTTCTTTTTCTTCCGTAATTAAATATTATCGGACGGCAGATTCGTCGTTTTAAAATTATAATAAACTAGCGACCCGCCCCGGCTTCGCACGGGTGCAATGTAGATACTAATGTGGGGCATATAAACCTTCCTCTTGAATCACTCTATCTATTGCTGAAAACTGCATTAAAATCCGTTGCGTAGTTTAAAAGATCTAAGCGTACAGACAGTGGGAACGACTTTGTTTTATACTATGTAAAGATAATACAAGCCTACTGCTGCCTAGCATCAAGCTGGCATGAACACTTTAAGAACACAACACCGGAATCTGAAAAGTTATTCTAATTTAAAATCATGTCTCTTTTAACCGAAATATATCAAAAACTTAAATTACTTTAGTGATTTATTGCTGTAGGTAATTTTGTGAATGTATCATTTAATAATAGAACTTGACTCATAAATTGTAATGAACAAGACATAATAATATTCAAAAAACAGATTTATATTTTAATTTTTTGTATTTTTTTCAACATACGCATTTTATTGCAGAATACGACTTGAATATTTTATTGTCTCAAATGTTAAGAATATGTATCGTTAATGGCCAAATACTCAAACGATACTCAATTTTAAGATTTCGTTAATTCTCGTGTGCTGTCACTGTCACATCGCCTTCAAGTGATAGAGACAGAACAAGAATTAACGGCAACTTAAAATTGAGTAGGTAGCGTTTGAGAATTTGGCCATAAAACTTCCAGTTTCTGAAAACCTAGTCAATTTAATTTTATTTTCTGTTATCTAATGTTAACTGATGTGATTGGTTGACCAAAATACTAACAAGCAATCATTTCGCTTGACGTGAGATTTGGCAGGTTATTAGTTACTTTTCCATTGATTACCGTTTCAGAAACTGGAGTTTCATAGTAGGATCAAAATGCATGTCTCTACTTTAAGGTAGCGAGATGGTTGGCTTGCATTTTGGTGCTTTAGACTGATCGCACATTGTCCACTAAGTTGGTGGAGACACAATTGATCGCTATTTGTTTGTAGCTGCAGGTACCGTTTGGTGTATGACCATTTTTTTTTCAAAATCCTTTGTATACTTTTCGCCCGGGGAATGCGAAGGATCATGTCAGTCTTACCGGCTAAAAACCCACGGTGTTTCTCTTCCTGACCGTTGGCCGGGGTCGCGAAATTTGCAGATCATGAGAGATCATGCACGGCAACTCCAGCAGGTCTCTCTCCTTCTGTGGGACCTAGCCCCACATCTTCCTGAGAGGCGCGCCGCCTTCACGGGCATGTTACTGGTCGGGTGACGGATCCCCTAACCCACCGCCCGAAGGCCCCTCGCTACGGTTGCCGGAGATCGTCCTGCGCTCTCCGGCTCCTGGTTCATCTGGCGCGGGAAGGGGAGAGATGCAGACACTTCCGTCTACCTGTCTGCTTCCTCCTTGGTCGCCATCACCTCCTCGCAAAAGAAGGCGATGGCTTCCTACGCATTTGGTGCATGGCCTGTAGCTAAAAAGAAATGGCCATCAACTGTGTCTTGAACAACTTAGTGGCCCATGAGCAATCAGCTTCAGTATGAAATAATTAAATACCTATCTATAGTAAATTATCTTATAATTGGGTACAGCATGTGTATAAAGTGGGATTGTGTATTGTATTTTATATGATGTTTAATTGTTTCCAGATTTGAGGTTTTGACTCTATTTTAAATATTTTTAACGATAGCAATCTTCCTTTACGGAAATTATTTCAACTTTTTTTTAACTCAAGTCTGGAATTTAATAGTACTTACTTACCTATATGTTGTGCCATGTTTGGAATCATACCAGGAATTTTTAAAATATTTATGCTGTTTAAAGATAAAAAGTTATGACAAAAAAGTTGAAAAGTATGAAAAGTTATGAAATATCTATAAGTGTTTCAACTGCTGTTATACAATGACATTTAGATCTTAAATTCTAAAACATTGTTTTTGACAGTTCCTGAATGATTATTTGTTTCCCCAGTCAAGCATCTGGGTTCGATTCCTAGAAGAAAATCTAATACACTATTATAATCGAGTTTGTCACGGTGATTTTTAAAGCATGCACAAGAATCTTCACCATCTACCTATAATAGAGACGATTTTGCCTAAGACCACCCCTCCCACTGCTAAACCACAAAAGGATAGCCCTACAATTCTCCCTCCATACAACCCTACACCGCGGTACTAACCTTATTCATCTCTACAGCAGGTGAACGGCACAGCAAAGACGGCAGCGCCGGCGGTGCCTCCCCGCGACACTGCGCGGGATGCACCGCCGCGCCCCCCCGCGCATGACAACGTCAGCAAGGAGCAGATGGACTCCATCAAGAAGTACCAGGTTAGTGACATATAATGTTACTCACACACGCTCAAGGGACATTTAATTCCACCTTTATAAGGCTTTGTATGGAGTTGGTTGGTTCCAAACCAAAGTGGACCATGTACTTTATGGAAATCAAGCCACTGAAGACCAACAAACCAGTAGCCTTTTTTTCTTTTTATCCTGCGAAAGTCCTCATGGATGTTCCTCACCCGGAAAAGGCGAGGGGTCTGCCGGGCTCTTAACGGCTAAAACCCACGGTATTTCTCCTTTTGACCGTCGGCTTGGGTCGCGGGATTCGCATAAGCATGCACCGCAATCCCGGCAGGAACAAACCAGTAGCCTATGCTAATTCGATCCAACATTCTGAGACCTACTTAACTTTCGCTGGATCTTCCAAGGTCAAGGAAAGCTAGTGGCAGTCACAGTCTTGGGTTTCTAAACTGTGTTATAGCAAAGCCTTATTGCATTGGTTGGTCTGATCTGTAGCCAGCGTATCAGAAACTGGACTGGATTCGGGACTGTCGTAAAGTTTGGGATTTTAACTTACATTTTTATTTTCCAAAAGTGCTTTTAGATGTAGACTGATCTTTTGACCATCTTGATGTGTTTATATTGTTGTAGTACTTTGATCGCCGTTTCTGTCTCCTACATGAACGCGAGATGATTGACTCAATTGTTTTTAAACTTTTACGCTATGTCACACGAATACCTATGACAGTCGTTACGGGAAGTCAGAAGACCGTAAGTCTGAGAACAGGTCTAACCTTAGGATATCGGCATTGCTCAGTAA
This sequence comes from Amphipyra berbera, assembly GCA_910594945.2. Lineage (NCBI taxonomy): Eukaryota > Metazoa > Arthropoda > Insecta > Lepidoptera > Noctuidae > Amphipyra > Amphipyra berbera. Next base: position 2,620,097 of record OU343133.1, read on the forward strand.
CTGGGTTGCGGAGGTCTAATGGCAGTCGCACCGTGTAAAATACTGGTATTCAGCCGAATCTGGTTAGACTGGCAGCTGACCACAACATAGCTGGGAAAAGGTTACGCAGGACATGGAACGTTATACGATTTTTAATCGTTTATAAGTAATTATATGAATAATATTTATATAATTAACTATAAACAAAAATAAATAAATAAAGAAAATATATTTAATTTAATATAAAACTGTAAATTAAAAGAGGGCATTAAAATGTTTTACCGCGTCGCTGCCAGCTGGTAACGTGACCCAAAGACTGGCAGCATTGACATGTTGCATGGGTATTGCAAAGAGGCTGGTCTATACCAAAAGGGCTGGCCTTTACTTTGCTGCTTAAAAATATTTGGTCATTCAATGGAACAGGAAAATAATAAACAACCATACAATTAACATTCTCATTAATCATAAGCGTAAGGAAAAACAATTAATACTCGACCACGTTTCATTGTAACTATTTATTCTGTGGTTTCGTCATGTTACTTATATTATTTAAATTGCTCGGTTTCATCCACTACACCTACATACATAATGTAGGTACCTATAAATACTGCAATAACATAATACCATTATAGCAGTAAACACAGGGCCGTAGCTACCGTTGTGTCAGTCGTATCAGTGATACGGGCCCCCCGGGCTGCAGGGGCTCCCGCGCTTCAGGGGCCCCGATGTGTGTAAGCAAAAATTCGTAAAATGTTATCCATAATCTCACTCAAGCTCTGAGGCCGTCCTGCCGGGGTTGCGGTGCATGCTTTTGCCAATCCCGCGACCCCGGTCGTACGGTCAGGAGAAGGAACACCGTTGGTTTTTAGCCGGTAAGAGTCCGGCAGACCCCCTCGCCTTCCCCGGGCGAGGGACATCCATGAGGATTTTCCAACGAGAAAAAAAAAAGGCCGTACGTCAAACTCTAAACTCTTAAACGCTGAACTCAGCACACCCCAGACACTCTACAGGGTGTAAACGAAATTATGTAATTCCTTCAAACCTCGTGACATAGATTAACTCGGGACGGGAAACTTTTGGATTCAATAAAAAAAATATTACACGAAGTAAACATGTGTTCTTAACGTGAGCCATTTTAGCGCCCCGAGTCAAATGACCGCGCGGCGAGCGACAGCCGCGCAATCCGCTCGGAACGCTAAAATGCTTCACGTTAAGAACACATGTTTACGTATTGTAATTTCTTTTTATTGCGTCCAATTGTGTCCCTTGCAGGGTTAATCAATGTCAGCAGTACATCACACCCTGGAACCATGGATCATGATTTTTGGTTTGGTTTTCTCCATTTGGGTTTCACTGCAGTCGGGTAGATGAGCCCCCCGACTGATACAGGGCCCGTCTAGAGCAAACTACGCCACTGAATTAACAGTAGCAGTAAAAACATCATCCCATACATATTCACGGTTGACCGACGTACAACAGATGCGTGGGCGCATTGTTTGGCACCGTTAGGACTATTGTGCGTTCCTGATTTGTCGTTAGATTTGCAGCTTTCTACTTTAAATGGACGAAATAATTTTGGAATTATTTGTTGTGGGAATTTTCTGTCCAAAACACATTGAGTTGTACATATTTGTTTTTGGTTGACCCTGGACTGTTGTTTACACCGAACGATTATGGTAGAATGGAGATTGGAAGAATATTATAGGTCAATAAGATCATGGTCTTTGATGAGGGAATGAATAAGGAGTAGGAGGAAACAGAATTGGAATAATTCGTGGTCAAATTGTCGAGGACCACAACTCACAACCATCGGACAACTAGACGCACTGCAAGTTACCATCTATACTTAGTAGCCATTCCACCAATTCGCACTAAGCGCTACCAAACATCCTTCATAATGCGCACTGCAAAAGAGTGGAACTCACTACCTGCGTCTGTGTTCCCGAACGCATTCAACCTGAATCTCTTCAAAGTTGCAGTTAACAGGCTTCATCTGGGTAAGCTCACTCTATCGTAGACTTTGTCTCTGTCTCCTCTGACCTAGATTAGAGTCAAGAGCAAACCCAATCCAAATAAAAAAAAAAGGACCGACTGTTGTGGCTCAACTTGGGAACGGTCTGTCCAACTATGGACTGCGATTGGCTGAGTTGATTGTGGTCAAATTATCGGCCAATACTGCACACATCAGCGTTCCTGAATTATCCATAAAAATATCATGAGGCAACCCATCATCTGCTGTGTTTACATTTTAGGCCATTATTATTTGGGGTCATAGATTAGTAGCCCCGTTTTTGCAACGAATTCAGAATCAGGGTTGTCAATTTTATAAAATTAACTAGCGGCCCGTCCTGGCTTCGCACGGGTGGACATTTCCCCCCTTTTTGCAACATTTTTCATTTATGCTCCGCTTCTATTGATCGCAGCGTGATGTTATATAGTCTATAACTTTCCTCGATAAATGGACTATCCAACACAAAAAGAGTTTTTCAATTCCAACCTATAGTTCCTGAGATTATCGCGTTCAAAACAAACTCTTCAGCTTTATAATATTAGTATAGATGGAAATTATTTTTTAAATTATTTTTTTTGAAATATTATCGCTTGCTGTAAAGTCATTTAGTGATACTTGAAATTGCCCGCGGCTAATCTTTTATATCTTCACGTTAAGTTTAAATATATAGCCATGACATATTAGTTACCTATCTGCGGTTAACAGGAAACTAGCATATAATATTCTAGGAATTCAGTTAATTCCACATTCAAGGTATTTGATGTTTGTATCATTTACGATTCAAGGCTAAAATATTGTATGTTATTAATTTAATATTCCATTTTTATACCTACTAAAATACTTTGGTTGAGGGGAAACCCTGAAGTGTTAGAAGAAGAAAGAGATACAAAAACACGACGATTCGCCTATGACGTATTGTGTAATGAAGGAGAGAGCAATCCTTTTTTTTTCAACGTAATAGAATTGTCATGAATTCCCACCACCCTGGGGACGCGGAAGGTGATGTCAGACTGATATCGAATAAAACCTCCACGGTGTTCCTTAAAAGACCAATGGCCAGAATCGCAGACCAGAGGGGGTCAATTCTATTCAATCTTTGCCAGATAAGGTATTGGGTTGTGTGTTCCGCCTAGCTTTTTTCCAACTATGTTAGGGTCAGCTTCCAGTCTAACCAGATGCGGCTGAATACCAGTATTTTACACGGAGCGACTGCCATCAGACCTCCACAACTCAGTTACTGGGCAATGCCGACATCCCAAAGTTAGACCGACGAGTGAAGTTGCTATGTACCTCATTAATTATTTTATGTAAACCGAATTCTGTAGAATTTTATAAATATTACATAGTCAATTGTCGTCTCTTCACATCGCAAATGTAAGGTGACATCAAAGCTGAATTTACGTTTTTTTTTCGTAATTCTTTTTTGACGTGACAACGTCTTATAAAACGATGAACGCCAGCAGCATGCACGAAAAAGCGTGACTCATCTCATTGTCACGTTCCGTCTGAGGCGAGCGTGCGAGCGAGATCGCGGGACAAGCGATAGTGAGGTACGATGTTTTGTTATGACGTTGTCACGTTAAACTATCGTCCGTAAACCGACTTTACAGACAACCAATTTTTTTAATTTAAGATAAGGTATTCGGTATTAATATAAAAGAGGGCAATACTATACAACCCTGGCACGGTTTCAATCCTGAACCATAATAGTTGATAACTTCTGGTAGTTTAATTCACAAACTAATTTAACCACGGTCCATGAATTTAACTGGGTGTCACGTGCAATTTGCAAAAAGTTCCAGTTACAACTTCTCTTTCGCAGTTCACTTCATGAACTTTAAATTAAATTCATATGAATGATTATTTGTTCACGTGGATCAAGTTAAATTATTAATTTGACATACTCTAGAGCAAGTTTTATTACTGCTTTTGCTTTAAATTTATTCATGAACGAATGAAAAATAAACTCTGACGCAGCTGTAGTGTTACTTAGCTATAAAAACACGGGTCTTTGGTGTTTTATGTCATTCAACAGTAAAATTGGATAGGGTGGTCTTAAAATCTTTAAAAGGACTGCCGCCACACTGCGCCACCTTTAATATTTAACACAGTCACATTAACTGGATTCCAGACAATGCTTCCATTTCGGTTTGGACTGAAATTGGAAAAACAAAATTCGGAAATAACTCTCCCTTTGTGTACATCTGTTTCGGAAGCTGTTGATGTCATTTCTTTTTTGTTGTCAAAGTCGAGGTTGAAAAACGTTTTTTAACAAAAATATTATTTTTGTACGACTTTTTTTTCAATCCCTAGCGGTTGTACCTACGCACGCTTGCCTTCCAGAGGGTCTGAGTATGATCAGCCCGCACCTCTGACTTTTCGAATTCATGTGCGGATCAGAATTCAAAATGTTGGCGTTAACAGTGAACAGTACAGAGAATAACTGCCTCATTGGTCTAGTTGTGGCAAGCGCGACTGCTGATCGTGAAGTGCTGAGTTCGATCCCCAGGTCGGGCAAAGTGTTATAGAGTTTTTCCGTGTGGAGTTCCTCAGTAGCAGCCTGGAGTTTGCTCGGTTGATGGCAATAGGCTCGCCCCCTATTACATGGGACTTAACCATAACGGCGAAATGAGGGTGTTACTATACACCTCTGCCCAACCCTTCGGGGAATACAGGCGTGATGTTATGTTATGTTTTTCTTTTCAATGCCTATCGGTTGTACGCTTGCCTTGCACGCAGGAGGGTCGGAGTATGATCCCGGACAAGCACCTCTGACTTTTCCAATACATGTGCTGATCAGAATTCAAATATAACTTGCGTTAACGGTGAAGTACCACATTGTTAGGAAATCTGCACACCTGAGAGAGCTCCTAAAAGTTCTTGATGGTGTGTGTAGTCCGCAAACCTGTATTTAATCTATACTAATATTATAAAGCTGAAGAGTTTGTCTGTTTGTTTGAACGCGCTAATCTCAGGTACTACTGGTTGGAATTGAAATTTATTTTTTATGTTGGATAATCTATTTATCGAGGAAGGTTATAGGCTATATAACATCACGCTACGACCAATAGGAGCGGAGCATAAATGAAAAATGTTGCAAGAACGGGAAAAATGTCCACCCGTGCGGAGACGGGACGGGCCGCTGGTGTTATACAGGGTGTAAACGAAATCATGTAATTCCTTCAAACCTCGTGATGTACTGCTGACATAGAACAACTCTGCATGGAATACTTTTGGATTCAATAAAAATAAAAATTACAAGCAGTAAACCTGTGTTCTTAACGTGAAGCATTTTAGCGCCCCAAGCGAATTGCGCCGTATCCCTCGCCGCGCGGTCATTTAACTCGGGGCGCTAAAATGCCTCACGTTAAGGACACATGTTTACTTTTTGTAATTCTTTTTTTATTGAATCCCAAATTATCCCAAGCAGGGTTAATCTATGTCAGCAGTACATCACAAGGTTTGAAGGAATTACATGATTTAGTTTACACCTTGTATAACTGTGAAGCAATGCGTAGACCAAATTTAGTCCGTAATGATGTCGTCTAGCCAAAATTACATATATTTTCTTGAAATGTCTTGCCTCTGAGGCTTTTTATAAAGGTGACTTCAAAACTTCAAACGGTGTCGGCTAAAAAGTGACATCAAAGCTTTTTTAATCATTGCCGACGCACTGTGATGTTAGAAATACCTTGAATATGGTTTTATCGTGATTCTGCTAGACTAGTTTTCTGTCCATTTAGAACTCGAAAAAAGTCTGTGTATGAAGTCTGAAACCTGTTTTTTGCTGCTCTACATTTTTTCAGTTATTTCTTATCTGTTGTGTCAGCCAAATTCAGCGTTTACTTTTAATTTTATACAGATAAGAGTCCATTTTTTTTAATGTTCTGTACGTCATTCGTTATTTTTTCATCCACTGCGCAATTACTTTCACAATTCTTCTCTTCTTGTTCTTTTCGTGTGGTTAGTGACTAACCTGGTGTCACAGTTTATGCCGCCCATGGGCCTCTGACTTGGCTTCACATGCTGTCGAGAAATATCTCTCAGGCATACCAGTTTCCTAACGATGTTTATGTTCACCGTTTTTAAACTAGTGATCATTATATATTACGCACATGAATCCGAAAAGTCAGAGGTGCGTACCTTGGGATCGAACTCGAGACCTATGACTTGGCAGTCCGACGGTCACACCACTAGGCTATCACTGCTACTTCCACAACTTAAATGTACACGTGCGTTAACATTAAAAATAACAATAAAATAATATGACTATTCAATATTCACACAACAATAAAGCTAAATTAATAATTCTACTCAACGCCAAAAGTAGGTATAATGAAACCGTTTCGTACATAAACGTACTTTGGTTTAAAGTTTATGCTTTGTTACAGCAAAGAGTAGTACGTGAGGTGTTAATAAAACCCACGCGTATGTATTACAAATGCAAAAGTAAGTTTATTTGTTTGCAAAGTTTTCGGTTAACTACCAAACCAATTTTGATGATTTTTGGCAAATAGAACTTTTGGCCTCGTGCAGGTAGTATAAATTCTTATCCTTTCTTTTTTTTTGTAAATATTGTTTTTGTTTTTGTAACTGCCTGTGTGAGTCCAAAATAAATAATTTTCTTTCTTTCTTTCTTTCTTTATAGGGATTCTGTGAACTAACATGACAAGACCCTCTGCTGCATACTGCAGTTTCTTTTAGTATCGTCACTGGAAAGCCAATACTACTTAAGCGCCATTTTGGCTAAAATGAGTTATGTATTATATCGTTGGATTGGATTTTTTTCTGCGTCGATTAGTTGGGATTTCGTAAGATAATAGAATAAAATACGAAATCCCAACTAATCGAAGCAAAAAAAAATCCAATCCAACGATATAATACATAACTCATTTTAGTCAAAATGGCGCTTAAGTAGTATTGGCTCTCCTGTGACGATTATTATTTCTTTCGTTAAACCCATCCATATTTATAACTGTTTACAGTTTACCCACGTGCGTTTTTCGGGATAGCCCGACTAGTTTCGACTTACGACTATACCGCGTGTTCAACTCATGATTAGCGGACTATTTGGGTCCGAAACTAGTCGGGCAATCCCGAAAAAGGCACGTGAGTGACGTTGGTAAATCGTAAATAATCATGAATATATTTTGTTTTACATCTAATGTGGTAGACGAGTGCGCCATTTTAATCATGACGTGTTTCATAACATAACATAACATCACGCCTGTATTCCCCGAAGGTTTGGGCAGAGGTGTATAGTAACACCCTCATATCGCCGTTATGTTTAAGTCCCATGTAATAGGGGGCGAGCCTACCATCAATCGAGCACAAACCCGAAATCCGGGCTGCTACTGAGGAATTCCATATGGAAAAACCCAATAACACTTTGCGCGACCTGGGGATCGAACCCAGGACCTCACAATCAGCAGTCGCGCTTGCCACCAACGAGGCAGTTTCGTTACGGAAAATTAAAAACTAAACGCGGCCGGAGTCGTGCACTCCACTAGTATACTATACAATTATAATTATTACTTTGTTAGTTCTCCACGTGTATTATGAAATGTTGTTTTAGTAAAGATATAAAAGGACCATTTTCCTGTATACACATGTCTTTAAACTGATGGTAAAACGCTATGGCAGATTCGCCTCATGCTTCTTTCCCTCAAGGGACAATTATTTCCCTTTCGTCGCTGCGCCTTAAATATCCGCTATGTTTTTTTTTTATATTCGGTTTTTGGTGCTATTTTATAATACTTCTTATGCCACGTAGGCCTGTGAAATCTGTTTTCTAATAATTTATTTGGTTAATTAAGGAGATAGCAAAATCAGCTATGTAATTTTGGCCAAAAACGGCTTCAAAAATCCTCTATGTGTGCAAAGAAACACTATTTTTATTTCGATGCGCCCCTCTTAGAATTACGTTTCAATATGACACATAGCGGGTTTATTATTTTAAAATAGTGTGGAAAATCCGCTAAGTGTTCTAGGAAGATCAACAATGAAAACTCTCTAGTAGAAGCATAAATCCGTCAAAATTTACATAGCGGTATTTACGACCCAAAAAAAATTCGCTGTGACCAAATTCATTCAAAAAAAAATCCTAGCATGTTGTATGGCAGAAAAAAGCAAAAAAATAATATTTTATGATGTGTCGACATAAAGTCTAATTTTCTACATACTAAGTTTTTAAAAATACGTTTGGGAAAAAACAGTTTTTTGTGTCTCCTGTAAAGTTGGGTTTTTTCTCATAGCGGATTTTGGAAGCGTAGCGACGATTTGTTGTTGGTAACCTGCGATTGTCGAAGGGTATTGTAGAAGTACCTATAGACAAAGTACACTCACAGTTAGGTGCTACCATTTTCTGGTATAGTACGAGTCTGTAGTCATTTATTAGGCATCTTTTCTCACTGAAAAATCTCAAACCTAAGAGGCGATTTTTGTCGACCCTATTTCTTAGTTCATCGTTAGGCCCTTGTTCAACTATGGACGTTTGCGGGCTGTTATGTAATGAATTGGAAAAGAGAAAGTCGGCTGAGGTATACTAAAGTACGTACTTGTATGCAACGGTTTGGAAGTTATAAATACTTATTTACTGTTGCACTTTCCAAACAGAGTTATTTTTGCTTAGTACACGTGGCTTATAATAATTTTGTTGAGTTCTTAATTGGTCTACCAGTTGCTCGCTCATAGTACGAGTTTTGATTCCCAAGTCGTACTTTGAGTGCCGAATTAGGAATTTCGATTTTAAAATTTATCTGTAATCTTCTTGTTTAGAATTAGGTGTGTATGTCTGTTACTGGTGATAGGGTATGGCATGGAGGCTGTTCAGAAAGCAGGCATTTTACCAAAAAAAATATTGAAAAAAAATAATACAGGTTTTAATTTGTAGGGTACTGGTCCTATTTCGATAAAGTATAAAGATACCTTAAAATAAGTCATACCGGAAATTTCGCAGACGTCATTAAAAACGGTGATTAATATCTCATGAATGTTTATTAGTAAAGTCACAGCTTATGTTATGTTAATTGTGTTTAGTATACCTGCCGGCAAGGGGACCGCCATATTTATAATTATGTTCCACGTTTATATTATAAATCTATACTAATGTTATAAAGAGGAAAGATTTGTATTTTTGTCTGTAACGAATAAACTTAAAAACTACTGGATTGATTTCAAAAATTCTTTTGCCGTTAGAAAGCTACATTATCACTGAGTAACATAGGCTATATTTATTACTGGAATAAAACTTCTTACCCGGGCGGAGCCCTGAGGACACAGCTAGTTTGTAATAAATAGGGTGCATAGAATGGTGTTACATGGTAAAATTTGTTCAAACCCATTTAACCATCAGCAACATCATGCAAATTTTACTTAAAACTAGAAGCTTTTGTATTTTACAAATGCTTTATAAGAATAAATATTTATATAAAAATGTTATATAAATATTCTTCATCAAAAATTCTTTCTTCTCACCATAATTTTAAATTTCTTAGATAGAATAGAACGTGTTCTGCAATAACCAGTAGCGTTGCTATCAATTTATTTAAGGGTAATTCTTTCATTCCTTTTGAGATTAGAATTACTAGACACATTGTGTAAAAATTGTTTTTATCTAAAAACTGCTTTATCTAAAACTATCTTTACCCGACCCGACTTCGCACGGGTAGCACTAAGTATCTAACCTACCTATTATTTAGTGACATTTAATGTTTGTCAGGTAAAAACAGTTTGTATGGGAAAAGAAAAGTGTTGTTTGTACTATTTTCCACGCAATTTTTATCGTTTTTCTCTCCATGAGAACCTTCCTTGTGCCTTAAGGAATATATTTAAAAAAAATTAGCCAAATTGGTCAAGCCGTTCTCAAGTTTTGCGCTTAGCAACACATTACTTAATCTAAAATTAAAGAAATCCTAAATACGCTAAAGGTATGCGAAGTACTCATAATTGGGGACGAGTTCAAGTTAATTCGCGTTCAAATCCTAACGTGTTTTTTAAAGTATAGTTTTGAATTATTGTATATAAGTATAGTATTGAATCAAATCCAAGCATCTGTAGTGGATCAAAACATTAGTGTTCGATACACTAAATCCGTTAATGTGCAACTACATAGCGTTTACGAGATTGAAGCAACACAACAGGTTACATTCGACGTTATGAAATAAAAATTCATTTGCAACAAGCCTAGAAATCTTGGATACGGCATTTGGTTTTGTTTGTTTCAATGTATTTTTTGTATATTTTTGATTGGGTACTCAATTATTATATAATATTCCAACGTATTTAACAAATCAAAACAAGTTTTGCAAAATTGTACAATTTTCAAAATTCTAAAAATCTATGATCGACATTTTCTACGAATATCTTCACGTCTTTAACATTTTCACTCTTACATTTTATTTCATTGTACTTTGTTGCTTACTTTATTGTGTTTTTTATGGCAATCAATGAATATTCTTTCTTACTTAACTGTCAGAAGGGCTGTCACAACCATGTAGTTTCTGATTACATCAAAATAAAATAAAAAAAACTAATTGAACGAAGGAACAGCAATTTAAATTCCTTTCTTTGTATCTGTCACGTCTATTCGTTATGTCACATACCTTAATAACATTATTTTTATTATTATTCATTACATCAATTATAATGTGTATTATTCATAATTTAATTAACTCTACCTAACAGTACACTAAATTAAAGTCGAGATATTACGGGCTAATTATTTCATGTTGCCTCTTCTATGAAATGTACGTTGCCATCGTGACCCAAATATGAAAATATTAGGTTTAGGTTTCGCAAAACGTGTTACAGAATAATGCTAATGTAATTTGTACCTTAATTTAGTTTTTTGTTGACCCTGCTAAGCAAAGCTTTACTCTACAATGAAAACCTTTTTTAACCTAGCAACGCGGAGACGGATAAAAAGAATAGGATTTTTGTGGTCCTTTTTTCCGGGTACTTTGAAAGAACAGGTCGTTTGGTCATTAACAACCACAGGAATACTTTCTTTAACAGAGAGACTTTTTAAATTATAATTTGATGACAATAATGTATAAGAGAAAACTAGTACTTCTACACCTGATATTCCTTCATTTGACGAGTTAGCTATTCTCAGTTGGCTACACGGTAATATAAATATTATTATAAGGTCTCATGATGAGATTGATTGAATTATACGTGGAAACAATGCTATTATAAGATGCAATATCTCTAAATTCTTTTATGGCTTCAGACAATTGGTATAAAAAGGTAGAAGCACTTAAACTGAAATGAGATAGCAACAAGGTTGGTTTTAAGAATGTTAACAATGTTTTTAAAACGGATACTATCATCTTAAAAGGAACTTGTAAGCTCCATTTTGAAGAGTTAAGGGTAAGAGATAAAATGTGATGTGGTCCATTGATATTCCACTTTTATTGTTCTTTTATTCAGATTCATCCTAAGTTTATTACTGTGCGGATGTACAGTAATTTTATTATAACATTCGTCGGAGCTATGCGCTTAGAAAGCCGGTTGGTGTCATGATGATATTAACACGTGCATGTTGCTTCTATAACATCTGATTTTCATTCGTTTCGTCTTCTTCCAAAACAAATTCGGGTGTTAAAACATGGTGTTCTGGAGATACTTACTCTCTTTCTGAGAGTTGATCACTTTTATCTGCACCTATTCGGCAAATTTTGCGGGTTTCGGAATGTGTAGCTCTAAGCTCCTTAACGCACACATGCGTTGAATAACTTCCAAAAGGACAATACGGCTTTATTTTTCTTTCATTGCTTTGCAGCTTGCACAGCACTTAAACCTCATTCAACAAAATCATAATATCAACATTGCCACCTTCAGTGCTCACTAGCAAAACAGAACTCTTAGTAAACTTGGTTCCTAGGGCCGACCGGCCGAGCAGGCACGCTAACCGCCAGTACGCTCCCCGCCTTAGCTGCGATGCTACGCGTTCCGGCCGTTTCGAGTGTCAACAATATTACATCAAAGTGACGTGTATTCGAAATTCGAATTGTGAATAACGAATGGTTTATAAGTGTGTGTTTATGTTAATGTTATGTATGTGATCGTTCATTGGGTACTTGTGGCGTTGGTATTTTGTTGTACGGAATCAAATAAAAACATTGCATTACTTGTGATTTGTAAGTTGTAAGATTTAAACTAAACTGGTTATTGTTGTGGTTTGTTGTAGGCGATAGTCTGACAACCTGTCACCACTCAATTGTGGTCTAACGTGTTCCTACGAAATGTGCAACTTTAAGTGAAGTCAACTTTTAATGTCATTTAAGGCTCTATCGACCTCGTTAAAGTTGTAACTGTTGTGACTTTCGAAAATAGGAAGTGTTTAGCTAACTTGGCTATTTACGTCGTAACGTGCAAGGATCTTACCGATTGACCAACATAGAATTAATGACCCGAGTAACCACAGCAACATGAAAATAAATAAATCGAAAACGCAAATTAATTTATTTGTAAATAAAACGTGTGATTGCTTATCGCAATCATTTTTATAAATTAATATTAATCACATTTTGCTTTATTTATTTAACTCGATACAAGATCAGATAAGTGTCGGCAAAAATAAAGCAATAAATATTGTTTTAAAATCGGAACCCAAAATGCGAAACAATTTTAACATGAAAGGAAGTTTGTTCAATTAAAATGTATTTTCACTTTGCAATTTGAATCCGAAATAAACATTTCACACTCGTTTTTATTTGAGTAGTATTATACTGTTATTTTTATTTGCTTCTAAATTGTTACAATGTGTCCGGTTTTATTATTTATTTGTTTAATAAAGCGGTATTTAATTACTATCCTACATTCATGCACAAATTTCACCTAGGGAGAGGGAGGAGCACTAATCTTTCTTTCTTTCAATTACAGGGGCTAAGTGCACTGAACTTTAGATACTATAAGAGCGCTTTAGTGTTTCAAATTCAAATGTTATTTCGGTTTCATGCGCTTTGCAAGTAGAAGGGAAATGTGTGCTAGTTACTTCCTTTCATACGAAGTCAACTGAGGGTCAAAAGGTAAATGGGTTACTTCGAAGGTCTTAAAATAAGTCGTAACCAGTTATTCTTAATGTTTCAGGTTTTATACTATAGCGGGTTTTAAGATTTTACAATGCTTAAGGATGTTTTGCATTTTTATTGCTATAAATACAGTGGGTTCTGCTTCGACATACACTTAACGTTATGAGGCCTACAGACCTCTAAACTTACCAATTTAGCACCGAAGTATTAGAATTCTTAGGTAGATGTATTGAATACAAAATGCAATCTAACCTACTGATAGATTGGTAGGTTAAGAAAAGTCCTCCAAAATGTTCTATTGAAATTCCTAATTTTAGAAGTTTACCTCGATGATTTATTCGTTGCAATAAGATGTTTCTAAGCGCTCTCACTGCAGTTCGTATTATTTATATAGGGATAGTGATTGTTAATCGGACGCATTTTTTTTGGAGTTTTGATTAGAGAAACATAACTGTTCATTGATTACCTTACCTTTGACCTTAACTCTTACCTTTAATGGTAGCATATGACTTGGGCGATGATGATAAACTGTTAACTTACAGCTAGTTCACACAGACACTGTTTACAGGACCCGTTTTAGCGGATCCGTTTTTGTTTTGATGATGACGCCTGTAGTTGTTTGAACGAGTTCATACACGACAGTATTCCGAATCCAGTAAAAAATACTGGATCCGTTATTTTTATCGTATTCTGCCTACCAGATGCGACGCAGCTGCCATTTGTTTTACTGATCCGTCGGTACAGATGTGAACAACGCATCCAGTACCGACGGATCCATTAAAATGGATCCACTGTGTGAACGGGCTCTTACGAGCCTACACTGTTTCTACAAATAACGTGGCTAAATAACTACCTATGTATAAAAAGTATACAATATTGATCACACATCGGTGAATTAAAATGTATGCCAAGATGTTACTTAAAGACAAAAACTAAATAGCGTTGTCAGAAGTTATTGTCTTAATCATTAGTCATTAGCTCATCGGTGACAGTTGGTACCTATGTATGTACCTTGTCTGTGTGTGTGTGTGTGTGTGTGTGTGTGTGTGTGTGTGTGTGTGTGTGTGTGTGTGTGTGTGTATGAATCGAATAAATGGCTATTTGTTTAAGTCTTTTATCTTAACCATTGAGGTCATAACGGGCTGTTAAATGAGAACTAAATTGTTATACGTAAAGTTTTAGGCAGCCTAGGTTTTTTTTCTGAAATATTTTGGGTCACGTGATTATCATGAGTCATGTCAATGTATCATATTAAACTTTTCGGTATGAAAACAATTGTAGAAAAAAATATTTTTGCCCGGTATGGTTTGTAGTATAACCAAAAAAAACCTCAACAGCTTACCATACCGCCATGTTGTAGGTTAATAACATTAGTAACAACATAACATAACACGCCTGTATTCCCCGGAGGGTTGGGCAGAGGCGTAAAAACACCCCCATTTCGCCGTTACCATGTAATAAGGGGCGAGCCTATTCAACCGGGCACAAATCCAAACTCCGGGCTGCTACTGAGGAATTCCATACGGAAAAACCCAATAACACTGCCCGACCTGGGGATTGAACCCAGGACCTCACGATCAGCAGTCGCGCTTGCCACCACTAGGCCAACGAGGTAGTTAGTCTGTATTAATCATGTTATTACCAAATTATGCTTTCAAGCCATGTTTTGGCAATAATTAGCTCAGCTAATGCTTCGCTAAAAGCTCTGTTAGATATAATTACAAGGATAATGTTAAATAATTATGGTTCTTTAACAACTACAAATTCTTTGTCTGTAGTCAGTCATTTATTTTCCTTGTTCGACTGTTTCTACGTCAAATAAAGAATTTAATAAAACTCTAAATCGGCTAATACGGCTTGTCATTTTAGATAGCCGGTAGATATTTGCTTTGATTGTATGTCCATTGTGTGTAATGTAACTTATTATACACGGCTACTTACTGTTTCTTCTCAGAGCTAGTCAGATAGGAAATGCCGGTGCCATCTAGTCTTAAAAAAACATTACATTGACTTGTAAAAGTGTCTGTAACAGTTTTATTTTTACAGAAATAAAAATCATTTATCACTTAGCGTGGTTCTACGATTTACTAAGTTTAAACGGATCGGAAGCCCACAAACTTGTCCCGCTACGGGACAGTCCCACGCAATGGGACAACTTGGGCTAAAACTAAATAACATGAAACAGATAGTAGAAGTAGGCCGGTATGATCCAGTTGGTAGAAAGCGACAATCCCTAAACAACATTCTGCTTATCTGGTATCGGCACGAGCTGTGCCAAGTCATAGATCTCGAGTTCAAACAAGGCACGCACCTCTGACTTTTCAGATGCATGTGCGTATTGTATAATTATCACTTGCTTAAAAAACTGTGAAGGAAAACATCGTGAGGAAACCTGCCTGAGAGATATTTCTCGACGGCATGTGAAGCCAAGTCAGAGGCCCATGGTCGGCATAAACTCTGACACCAGGTTAGTCACTAACCACACAAACTTTCAAACTAAAGATAATTTTAAAAAAATCTTTAAAGTAAAGTAAGTATTTCAAGCTCATAAAAAAGTTATCTTGAGCTTATAATAAAGTTACAGCCATAATAAATTCTAGCGCTGAGGTTAACTCATATCCGCGGTTAAGTTATTATTCAGTTAAAGCCTCATTAACCGGCCGAGCGCGTTACGTATGACCGCAGTTAGAATCTTATATAAGACTTGGCCCACAACAGCGGAGTTAAATATTTATGTATCATACATGCTTCGCCTCGGACTTTGCTAATGAAAATTTTCAACTTAATGTATGTCCAACTCATGTGCTAGTCTGAAAATTATTTAAGGTAGGTATAATATAATAAGGGGGTTACACATTATAGTTGTAGAATAGTTTATCTTCTTCTTTACATAGTATAAAACAAAGTCGCTCCCGCTGTTTTACGCTTAGATCTTTTAAACTACGCAACGGATTTTTATGCAATTTTTAGCATTAGATAGAGTGATTCAAGAGGAAGGTTTATATGCCCCACATTAGTATCTACATTGCACCCGTGCGAAGCCGGGGCGGATCGCTAGTCTTTATATATATAGTTCGACTGTACGTGCGTATGTCACTGAACTCCTCCTAAATGGCTGGACCGATTTGAATGATTTTTTTATGCGTTTGGGTGGCGCCCTGGTTGGTTTAGATTCACAATTGGACCCGGTAGGTAGCGCTGCTGTCGGTATGTCACCAAATTCTCCGGGCAGGACGACGTCTGTTGGGTCCGCTAGTATCTGTATGTAATATAACTTATTTTTTGTCCGACCCGGAAATCGAAGCTACGCTGAAAAGAGTACGCAAGATTTGCCTACTAACTACTACTACTACAGTTTCAACTATGCTATTATCTAAGGAACACAAAATTTGGGTCTTTTATAGGGTAAAGGCCCCAGTAGTCAGCCTTTTAACAGAATTACTAGATTCAGTTTCGTATATAATGAAATACAAAATTGTTTAAAAAAAAGTAATGCAATTAGTGATTCAATAATTTATTAAACTTTGCAACAAAACAAAAATAATACTAGAAATAATATGTTTTGAATAAAAAAATCAACATTAACTTAAATATGACACTTTTCTCCAATGCTCAGCCGCCAAAATCCACAAATCGGCCTTCTCGTCACCAGTTGTCAGCCTAGGCTACACTTATACAACATGTAACGTAATTAACGCACACCCTCAAACACCCCAATAAGAATATTATGTTATAATCGTAATACATACACTGAAATTTTAGTTTAACATGTATATGCATTGTTATTTACTAAATTAACGTTCTTGAAATAAGGTTTATTTTTCTTTATTTTGTATTGAATGACGGAATTTGTATTAATACAAATAAAAATGCACTTTTAAAAGTCTTTTTGCCTTGATTTACGGTCTATTTCAGTTTGTAGATATTGACTGTACAGGGGTAATGTGACAAATCTCCGTAGTTTTAATTATTTTTGAGATAAAAAAATACCTATATTAAAAATGATAGAAATCGCCTCAGTAAACGATTCCGAACAAACGAATTTCAGAATATGCGTTAATTATGTTACATATTGTATATTTTGAGATCACATTTTACATATGTACGAAATAAAAAATCTGTCAAAAATACAAAAATATTGTAGCTGAAGTACAACTTCACTTAGGTATAGTTGACAGATGGTCATCGGATATAGATGAAGTTTTCGCAGGACATATGAAAGCAAACAAAACAGTTAAACTGTACTCCTATTAAAAAAATCGTTATTAGTTGTTTAAAAATCTTCATCTTTATTCATCAAGTATTCATGAAGGTAAACGATTTTCTGATTTCTTCAGTTATGACTGCTCTTCCTTTAAACACACCTTCAAGAGTCCTCAAGGAGAGATTGAGATTTCTTCTGAAAAAAGACTGTAACCATTTTTTTCCTTATCTTCCGTTTACGAACGGGTTACTCCTGCCATCTTCAATTATTATATTTTGAACCATATTTAAGACATTATCAGGCTTAAGTTGAAATCTACACTTTACAAAAGCGATACTCCAGTTAACAATTTCAGTTTCTTCGGGTTTTGATAACACTGAATCAGGTCCCATTTTACGAGAACCTTCTGGTAGACGTAAATGAAGTCAGTCTTGCAAAGTTCCACGAGGAACACCATAAACTCGGCTAGCCTGTCTAATTTTCATCCCATTTCTTATGGCATCTATAGCTTGCACTAGTTTTTCTTCTGGATATTGAAGAATGGGCCTCGAAACTGACATGATTAAAATCTAAAAAAAAAATATAAAATATTACTTATATCAAATAACTTATTGATAATTATGATAGTAATGAAATATTTAACAAAAAAAATTTAAACAATATTTGTAAGACATATGGCTGAGTACTGGATCTATCGAATCCTATCCTCAGCCACCATAGCACATTCTCTAACGGGGCGGCCGACTACTGGTTTTACGTCGAAATTCAACGACACTTGTCTAAGAACATTTAAAGTGCTTGAGTAGGCCTTACAAATGATACCAATATCGCTTAAAAATAATAATAACCATCAAAACCAATAATCAGCCGGGGATGGCTGAGCTCTGGCATACACGTGAAAAATGAAAACCCAGTAATCGGCCATCTTGTAACCGACTTTAAATTAACGAAAAAACATTTCTTTTCAATAATTATTATTCTAAAACTAAACATCACACTTATAACATTAAAATTATGAGCAATACAATGAAAATTCCTTGAAAATCTCACCTATTTTGAAAGCACTGTTCGCTAAGAAAAAGATGGCGATCATCGCACGCGCAGTCACATCGGTTGACAGCGCCAATAAGAACTCAAATTTCTCCTCGTCTGGACCTCTTACACACAAATGTATCTCATAAATAGATCAATTGAAAGTTAGATAATTTATTATGCCTAATATTATTGGCAAATTTAAATTATAACGCTATTCCTGGCCCACAAACCGAATAAAAGGCCGAGTACTGGTGCAGGGCTGACTACTGGAGCCTTTACCCTAACTGTCTTTATAAAGTTTATAAAAACTGATACCTAAAGCAAAAAATATATTCTCGCCGAAGTAAAATTCTACCGTCTAATATCATCGGTAAACAACCACCGCTCAAATAACCGTCCTTGGATAGTGTTGCTTAACCTAACGATGTATTCCGAAACCTCATTACATAATCTAATTTTAACCCTTATCACTTCACGGGTAATACGATCATAAATACAATGTTTGTACTGAATTATTGAATATGGGAAAAGTCGGGTACATTTTGGCTCAGAGCAGTGGCGTCGTCCTAAATGGCAAACGAGCGTACGAACAATGTGTTCGAACTATTCGCGTGATCAAATATAGCAACGAATGATATCGCGTGCTGGATAAAATGATCAAATTATTCTGCCTGTCGTAGCCCAAGGCTGTCATAGGCGTTTCTGTCTTTTGTTGGAACTTTAGGAAGCCCTAAATCAAAACAATTAGGTCATAAAAAGCCAAAACGGTACTTACATTTGATCTTCTTCTTTTCGTGTGGTTAGTGACTATTAGTAGGCACTAAATGTACCCCGGAGCGGGAATGGATAACGACTGGTGCGATTCAGTAAACACTTTTAGAATTGATACGGGTGAATTATATATGTGAAGCTTTGTATGGCAATCAAAAAGGTGTACCCTGTTGAGTTATTGTTGGCTTATTCTGGTTAGTTGGAACAATTAATTTAAATATTAATAACATTTCTAGTTCTTCTTCTTTTCGTGTGGTTAATGATTAACCTGGTGTCAAAGTTTATGCCGCCCATGGGCCTCTGACTTGGCTTCACATGCCATCGAGAAATATCTCCCAGGCATGCCGGTTTCCTCACGATGTTTTCCTTCGCCGTTTTTAAGCAAGTGATAATTATAATTAAGTTTTCACACGCTTGCATCGCATTTTTCCTGAAGTTCGCGTCGAATGTTTCGCAAGACCGATTGGCACTTAGGACGACGCCTTAGTATTCCAACCAACAACAAAATAGGTGTGGTGTGATATACGATTTTGTAACAAAAGGGAATATGCTTTTAATATGGGGTCAGTAATGAATAACAGTGGTAATTACAGGGTTGGGCTTTTGAAGTCAATAGTTAGTGACTTATGATATTAATTTCGTTACCTTTTACCCTTTGGAGATACGCTTTTCTGCATTGAAGATATATCAGAAGATGTCTATTTAATTTTATGCGGATCAAAATTTGATTAACACTTTAAGGAAAATGTAAGGAAACCTGCAAAAGAGAGGGCTACAAAAAACGTTCTCGATGATGTCTGTAGTCCGCCAACCCGCACCAGGCCAACGTGGTGAACTAAGACTTATACCCTTCTCATTTTGAGAAGAGGTCCGTGCTCAGCCGTGGAATAGGTTAATAATGCTATGCTTTTACTTCTAAACTGCCTCGTTGGTCTAGTGGTGGCAAGCGCGACTGCTGGTCGTGGGGTTGGAACCCCAGTTCGGGCAGTGTTATTGGGGTTTTACGTGTGGAATCCCTCAGTAGCAGCCCGGAGATTGGATTTGTGCCCGTTTGATGGCAATAGGCTCGCCCCCTATTACATAGGACTTAAACATGACGGCGAAAGAGGGTATTACTATACACCCCTGCTCAACCCTTCGAGGAATACAGGTGTGATGTTATATTATGTTATTTTACATACTGATAAAAATAGGAACTTGTCATCATGGCTTTTTGTGGATACGGTACACAATATATTTTTTTCGTTTATAAAAAAAATTGCCCCACACTAGGATTTCTCCTATATCGTGGGTGCGTTTACAAACACAAATCTTCACACGCACAAACGCCCAGACCAGGAACAACTATCTGTAGGCCATACAAATATTTGTTCCGTGGGGAAAGCGAACCCACGACCCGTAGCGCAGAAGCCGATCGCTCAGCCACTGCACCAAACGTGTTGTTCATAGTGTCTAATGTATTGATTAGATGGCCAACTGTTTTAAATCTAAGATTTCAACCTTCCTCTCCAATTTTCACAGCTTCCAGCGTCACAGACTTGTGTTAAAATAACACTAGGCGAGCTACTTAATATGCACTTCCACAGTCTTTTGTTCCCAGAAATATAGTCCTAGGACAATCGTTCTGACCTCGTACCGTCTATTAATATAGCAACTCTGCTATATTAATAGAGTATTCGAAGCAAGACTAGAAATTAGACTGCTTGAATAGTGCAAATTTGCTATCGATAGTGTGAAAGTTATTTTGGGATATTTCAGTTTTTCTTCATCCTGGCTTATCTATATTGTGTTACTAGCAGCCCGTCCCGGCCTCGCACGGGTGGACATTTTTCTCGTTTTTGCAACATTTTTCATTTATGCTCCGCTCCTATTGGTCGTAGCGTGATTTTATATAGCCTATAACCTTCCTCGATAAATGGACTATCCAACACAAAAATAATTTTACAATTCCAACCTATAGTTCCTGAGATTAGCGCGTTCAAACAAACGAACAAACTCTTCAGCTTTATAATATTAGTATAGATAAAATAGCCTCCACGAGTTCGGCGCACGCTGGGTAGTCAGCCCCGCGACCAACCTTGCTGACTGGCCAATTTTTACATCACGGCATAAGCTAATCTCATAAAGAGCATGCACCCGAGAGAAAAAGTCATGTTCTATTATTTGCTTTGCTTGAAGAACTTAGTCATGTATTTACTTGCGCACAAAATCATTATGGCTACCTCCAGAAACAATCTGCCTGTTTTAGAAATACTTTAACATGGCCAGGTTTGATCCTGATGGTAAGCGCAGACAGGGTCTAAGATGGAGCACACGAATCCAAGTAGTAAAGATATCGAGGGATTTCCCTTTGACACTCACTTACACATGATGGAACACTGTAAACTGTATTGCCCTAGTAGCTAGCCAGTTGAACCGTAAAGGTCCTACCATAGGCATACTGACTCTGAGAAATCCGAGAGGAACAAATAACATACCCTGGGTCATCTGAGTAAAAGTGTAAAATGCTGTTCGTCATTCAAAGGTTCATATGACGTAAATACGTTTGCTAAACCAAAATTTAGTCTTACCATTATAAATAGAATTCCCTTTTCTATACAAAACGCTTCATTAGTTCATTACATTAGCAATGAGTAAGAAATTGGGTCGTTACTTAATTAACTTTGTTCTTAGTTAACTATAAATCATTGTCGTTAACTGCCAAGTTGTTAGGAAAAGAGAAAGTTGGTGTTATTAATATACAGAGTTTTACATCTTATCATTCAAGTCTAGCATTATTGAAATTTTGATCTCTATTTCTGGCTCCGTGCGTTTTGTCGTATAATGTGACGCCAAGAGGATGGACAGCAGTTCTCCATATCTGTGAAGTGTGGTGATTATGGTTATTACCCATGTGACCTTCCATTGTAGTGGTCATCAGGAGCCCCATAAATGATTACCTCAATTGAATTACTGTTAATGAGAGAGAGACTCGTGGCTAATTATCAACCGCGTGGATCATATGATTTCCAAGGTTAAGCAGCGCTTGCCGTGGTCAGTCTGTGGATGGGTGACCATTCGTTACATATCGAGACCCCTCTGTGCCTCGGAGGTCTCGGGTGTCATACGAATACCTATGACAGTCGTTACGGGTAGTCAAAACGCCGAAAGTCTGACAACCGGTCTAACTTCGGCATTGCCCAGTAGTTGAGTTGCGGTGATCTGATGGCAGTCGCTCCGTGTAAAACACTGGTATTCAGCAGGATTTGGTTAGACTGGAAGCTGACCCCAACATAGTTGGGAAAAGGCTAGGCAGATCGAATTACTGTTAATGAGGGTAGCTAGTTTGGCCTCAGAAACCTTATATTCAATGTCATCGATCCTAAACATAAAACACCTCAGACTGAAACAATATCTAAATAAAATTGTAATAAAATACAGACAAATAATAATACTGAGTAAAGTAGAATTTTTATGACGCCCACATCAGTAACCATGGCAACAAATTTGCCAAATAAACAACTCAATAACGCGGTGATAAAACGAAGCTACCGCACACATAGCGGATGAACTTTAATTCAGTTAGTTGTATCTATGCTAATCTCATAACATATACTAGAATATTAATTATTTATCAGATTGACATGTACTCCACATCATCATCCTTCTACCCTTGTCCCAATTTAATTGGGTTTGGCACAGCATGGCATCCATATCTATCAGCCGTCATCTCAGTTTTAACTTCCTTCCTAGCCATATCATGTTTCACACCATCCATCTACCTTATCTTCGGTTCGTCTCTTTTATTATACACATTCATACTTAAAACTTTACTCGTTATATTCTCCTCATTCCTCTGCGTCTCATATGTCCATACCATAACAATTGTTTGCTACTTAGCTTTTATGTTACTGGCTTGCAGTGGCGAAGGCTGAATTTTCTTAAAAGGGAAGCCGGACCAAACTCAAAATATATTATAACTTATTTCTTTGATTGTTACCTTCATAAGCAAATGTTATACCTGCAATGTAACTTCGTAAAAAATTATTTGTTTAAATGATAATTGAAAATAACAGATACTAGTATTTGCCATATTTCGAAAGGGAAGCCGATAGGAATCGAATTGTATGTAGCCTTCGCCACTGCTGGCTTGAACTCAACCGTGAGTAATCTATGCCTGTATGATGACTAACATCAATAATGTTATCATTCCTTGACTAGCTTAAGCATTTACCGATATTATTACCATTATTTTCAATTACAAACATTTGTTTACATTCTCTATCAGTCTAGACTCTAAGCCAATTAACTTGCTTATAAGGGCGACCAATCAAATATTCCTTTGTGGTACCGAAAATAAACATTCAATGGACCAAATTCTGGGAATTATAACATATAGGTACGTCTTCATGTCTCCAGGGACTCCCAAAACAAATTCAGATCGCAATTGGATTGTCTGTCAGACAAAGAAATAAATGACAGCCTGTAACAGCCTGTTACTGCCTGTAACAGGGTGGAACAAGGCGGCCGTTAGTTATTGAACAAGTATTGGAATCGAACAAAATGACAGACGTCAGGATTTTTGGAGTTTTGAGTGGTTAATTAGATTTCGACGATTGTGTTGTTTTCAGTTATTTGTTGTTTATGTTAGGAAAGGGTCCGTTTATTGATCCTTACGGAGCAAACACAACTGCGAACGTTGATTTCAGATTACCCATTGTGGTCCAGAGATCGATTCCTAGATTTTTTAGTCTACAGTTTGCTTCGTACTCGCTTCCTGTCACAAAGAACCTGATACCATCTTCAGCAATCTGAGTTGGTGACAATCTCTGCCTAACTCTCAGAGAAGTACAAGCGCAACGATTGTAATGGAAAGTTTATTTACCACCGGTTTCTGGAAAGCTGTAGTCATATTCATAACAACGAATGTAATTGGTCGACCAAAATACTAAGAACGAATCACATTACTTGACATGAGATTTAACAGTTGATTAATACATTTTTGCGTTGATTAGCCTTTCAGGAACTAAGGTTCTACCATTTGTCTATAGATTCCTCTAAGTTTATTGTTTATGGTCTATACAAAATTTGTTCAAGATTCTAGAGTCAGCCAAAGCATCGAATGTAAAAGACTGTTCATTACAGAGAATTAACATTTGTGTTCAAGTGTCAGTGTTCACTCAATGTCAACGTGTCTTGATTGTAAAATGTCAGCGTGGCGTGCATTACAGTGAGCATTCAAGGCTTTAGCCGGCTGTCAGCGGTCGCGTTAAGAGGTTTCTCTATAGCCGGGCCTAGTATTGATGGCTGGTACTTGCCAGAAGATGTAGCGAGTACAATGAAAGTTTATTACTAGTTCGGACGACAGTAGATGCTCGAATTTTAATACGAATGGAGTATGTTAATATTGGACAAAAAACAAATCTGCCTTATCTTAGCTAGTTGTCAATATTCAACGTCATTGACAATTTAAATAAACTATGAAATGAATCATGCTAACCACTAAAGCCTGAATAAAAACTTACGAGATCCGATCAATTTCTCAGCTATATTACGACAACTCTTAAAGAAACTGAACCAGAATTTCCAAATGAACTAGTTACATTACAGACTGCGAAACTTAAGACCGCGACATCCGCCAACTCGAAGGCTTAGGCAGTTCACGACGAAGCGACAGATATTTCTGTCCGAGGAATGAGGACATCTGAGATTGCGTAACTCCGTATTACTCCCGCTCCATGCCACCCTGCCATTCTACTCCCAACCAGACCGACAATGTGCTTAAATATAGAAAAGGTTCGCCTGATAAAGGAGGTTCATATTAGGAAACCTACATGAGATAGGCGTTTTGGAATTATGTAGGAGGTCGCATGTCTTTCGGTGGGACTCTTTTGTGAAGGAGATAATACGGTTGAGGTAGGATGGTATGCAGCCCTCGTGTTTTTTGAACGGTAGCGCAGTTATTGCGAACCTCTGCTAACTTTTTTGTTTTTTTTATTCAGTCGGATAGTGTTTACGTACTTTGTTGCTACGAATTTTGTTTATGTTTAGTTCTTGTTTAGATTCAGACTCGTCTGTTAAAACATTGCTATTACATGTAGGATTTAAATTATGTCTAATAAGAGGCAATATAAGATCTCGACCGAAATCGTTAAATAATTCTTTTACATAAAGGTCGTGATGATCGTGTGTAACAATACATCTCTAACTCTGCTCGCTGCAACTCTTCAGGGACTAATGTTTTTATTCTGCAGTTCTTTAGAATGTTTGATTTAAAACTGCAAAGCCGTGAAAAGACGAACATCGCTAGATAACTCCGTACACTGTATTGACTTAAATCTCGAGCGGAACGATATCCAGTCCAAAGTCTGCGCTTCTTTTTGTTTCAATCGCCGCTCAGAAGAAAAATAACTCAAATTGTAGCCTTATTTTCAAAGTACACAGTTTTAAAATAACATTGCACGTTGTTCTTATAGCAATGGCTGACGCACGCCGGTAAATCTTGTTAGTAATTTAAAACAAATGTAGGTTATGGCTTATAATACTACACTATGTAGAAATAAGCTCAGACATTGTGGAGATATTGTTCCACGAAGGATTTTCGTTAAGAAAGTATGTTCTATTTTGTATGCAGGACGCCACTGCGGTTTGCAAAATCTAATAATATTCACAAGACTTCAAGAAGTTTGTTTATACTCGTAGAAGTTATCCTTGCTTTAAAACAAGTATACTCAAACATAACTGGAAATTCATTGACACGCTTCAAACTGGAAATATCTCAAAAATATCGAGGATGACACTTGGTTAGTCAGATATTAACCTGTCAATGTCAGTTTGACGTGAACATGAAATATTGGAACAATACAGAAATATTGTGTGACTGACATTTTTTCCAAGATCTAGTGAAAAAAATTCAGTCATAGACAAGTGCTATATGTAAGGAGCGTTCAAGAGTCTTTGTCTGTTATTTGTTTTGACATCTATGCACTTGACATCTTGAATCAATATCATAGTGTTGGACTACGGATGTAACCCTAAACTTGAGTTGTTTTGGCATTTCTGCTTAAATTTCGTCATGTAGTGCAATGCCACCCATTATTATAAAACTGTCAGTTAGTACAACTTCTGAATTCTATTTAAACCGTTTATCAAAAACTATCGACTCCTAAACAAACTTCATCACTCAATCGAGATCGCACTCCATTTTATGAATACACCCGCGCACTTCAGCATACATCGCTGGTTGAATACTAACGCGTCGACCCCTGACATTTGGACGCCAGTGGATTTATTGACCCCACGTGATAACTTCACGTCTGAAAAGACGTACTGAGGTTTCGTTTAAAATGTTTCTCGTTCTCAAGCCATTACTGAATGGACACGGGCTTCTTTTCAGAATGTGAAGGGCTTATTCCAATCCGCTGGCTTGGTGCGGGTTGTCAGATTACACATACAATCGAGATTGTTTTTTGCACTTAAGTGTTCTGTTTCCATTTAACCCTCTTGGTTAAACCTAGGTGTAACCGAAATTAGGCTTTTAGCCGTAACATATAATTATACTATATTCAGTAGAGTATGACAATGTAAACAAACAAGAACCCAATTTTCAAATAATTCCTTTGTTACGAGGTATCAATTACACGAAACACGATAGCGATAATTGTAAAGTGTATTTTGTTTACATCTTGGCCCATGCTTCAGTTAACATTGTATATAAATATTTAACTATTCTGTCCTTAGGTTCAAGTGTTTATTCACTTTAATCTATTCTAGAAGAACTATGATTCAGTAGAATTCTAGGATTATTTTTGCTATTAAATTAATATGAGGATTAGAAATGTATTTGCTATTTTATTTAGGAATGAAAGTTAAGTTTTAGTAAATGTTCGTTCTCTAATTTAATTAAGTCAAGTTGTATGAGGGACAGACGGACAGAAACCAATTACTTAATGGTTTTCTTAAGCAATAGGCAAAACTAAAGGCCAGATGAAATTGGAATATTAGGTATTAATTTGAATATTTGTGGTTTACTGTGACTTTCATTACTGATATCTATTTACAATGATTCTCCGTCAATAAAATTAATATTACTATTGCGGAAGTCAGTTTGTGTGTTCCACTAACACTGCTCGGTAGTTCAACCGATTTACTTGAAGTATAAAAGATGAAGAAGCATATATCATAAAGATAAAATCAGATTCCTTTGGTAACCGAAAAACTTAGGATAACACACGGTCGAAGTCGCAAGCTATAACAACTTTTGATACAAATGACGCTGATGCCAGACCTGCTACTTATCTCTATACAAGGTTAGTCGGAAAGGGGGTACTAAGCCGCGGGCCACTTAAAGTATTATTGATGACTATTGTAAATCAAGTGTTAAAATTTCAAAATTCGAGAATTTTTATTTTAGATTTTTCAAAAATATATCATACCTGCTTTAGTTATGAATTCAAAATATTAAGTTTCTAATCCGTGACCCCAAATGTGACCTAAATTGCAAACACAGCTGATCATAGCTATAGACAGATAGAATTTAGCATATTTTTTACGAAATCTTTGAAAAGCTATTTCTCTTAATCTATCGAGTTTTGGGGAAAGTTGTAGAACAAAAGTTATCCCTTATTATGGTTACTTTAACAACCTTTCGGCTTAGTACCCTCTTTCCGACTAACCTTGTAGAGGAAAAGGGTAATCTGAAAGTAAATTAAATTTAAAGACTCCGAGAGTCCGTTATTAGTGACCAATCGTTTAATCATTCTCATTTCCTGAAATAAGCTTCAATGCTCTGCGGACCGCAGCCCTGCATATCTAATTTCCTGCTAGTGATCTAGTTAATTAAAGAAATCATTAACGTTGAATATGTTAAAGTCTCCTTCTTCATCCTTATGTTTTCCTGTACTATTGCTGAGATCCGCAGAAATTGGTCTTTTGATCGTGATGCAATTTGAAATTCTGTTTGACTAATTTTGTATTTGTAATTCTGGTTTAACTAAGTAACCAAGATTTTGTAGTACAAGGTCGCAATCTGCTGCGGCTTATTAAGCTAGTGCTCTTATGAAACGTTCAGAAAGAAAATGGCCGACCTATTTTTATCCAGAGACTACAAATATCATTGATTCGCAAAACATTTTCGATGTTTCCTATTTTTCTTCGGCATCATTGATATTGTCTTTTATTTCTTTCATATATTCCGGATAGAAAGAAGAATATCGTGTCAGTTTTTGTTCGGTACGTTCCGTTTGTGCATCGGATCGTTTGCTTTGGCTAAAAGAATCGCGGATGATATACGGCTCACAGTGCCGGAGGGAATATTTTCCGCTAACACAAATGTAGGTTTTCATGTTGTGATCAATAGTTGTGCTATGGTCTAATAGCTGGGGGATGGAAAGCCTTTTTGGGTCAGGAAATTGTGTGAAACTCAAAAAAGAAAAATTAAATCTAACAATTCTTCAGTAGCAGCCCGGAGTTTGGATGATGGCAATAGGCTCGGCTCCTATTTATTACATGGGACTTAAACATAACGGCGAAATGAGGGTGTTACTATACACCTTTGCCCAACCCTTCGGGGAATACAGGTGTGATGTTGTTTTATGTTTGAAATCTGACATCAATGATGCAGTCGTCGAAGGTTTCGATCAAAGACATTTAATAGAAATAGTAAGTTTCCATGGATGTCGATGAAATTCAAATTTTGTTAAAAAATGCATTAAATTGGGAAGAATAAAGTGGTGTCTACACTACTTAAAGACAATTGAATTCATCTTCTTCTTTTCGTGTGGTTAGTGACTAACCTGGTGTCAGAATTTATGCCGCCCATGGGCCTCTGACTTAGCTTCACATGCCGTCGAGAAATATCTGTCAGGCATGCCGGTTTCCTCACGATATTTTCCTTCACCGTTTTTAAGCAAGTGATAATTATACGCACATGAATTCGAAAAGTCGGAGGTGCGTGCCTTGGATTCGAACTCGAGACCTATGACTTGGAAGTCCGACGGTCACACCACTAGGCTATCACTACTTATCTTATCTTTATCAATTGAATTCATAGTACCTATACATTGTTTAATAATCCTACGACGAGTCTCGTGAGAACAGAGCAAAAAACGGAATTGATTCTGCCAAAAACACTTTTTCATAAAGATGAGTGCGTTCATTCTAAACTGAGAGCGGTCGAAAGATAGTAATCTTTTTCTTTTCTTCGGTGCATTATCCTGACTCGATGCCAAGATCCTTATATTTATTACTCAAGGATTTAGCTGTAGAGTAATGTATGACAGAGCGACTGCCAAAGGAATCCCACTGTTCCAGAAAAACTAGTCGATCGTAGATGGAAACTATATTACTAACAGCTTCTTACATATTATACTCTCATCATAATGCGTTAACGGTGATAAAACATCGCGTAGAAACATGGAAACATGAGAGGTTTAAAAAAATATATCCGTTGCGTCACGCCTGGCAGATGTGTAAAACCGAAACTTATTTTGTAAAAAAAAAGATGGCCGAATTAAACCGAAGAGAGCCGACGAGTTACGAAGGTCTGTAGTAGTGTGTCTGCCATCGCGGGCGTCGCCACGCAACAGCCGTTCTCACATCCGTACCGCCACATTAGATGTTTCAAATCCAAAGTGTTCTCAATGGTGTGTGTATGTTTTAAGTCCCATGTAATAGGGGGCAAGCCTATTGCCATCAACCGGGCGCAAATACAGACTCCAGGCTGCTACTGAGGAATTCCACACGGAAAAACTCAATAGCACTTTGCCCGACCTGGGGAGCGAACCCAGGACCTCACGATCAGTAGTCGCGCTTACCACTACTAGACCAACGAGGCAGTTAGTTAAATCAGACTCTTCTTCTTCTTCCTGCCCTTATCCTACACTAGGTGGGGTCGGCACAACATGTATTTCATAAATCCACGGTGTTAGAGGTTTTGGCTTATTGTTTTATGACCGGCCGCCTGCCTGACATCAACTCTCCTTGGGAATACTCGTTGCGCCGTCGCACGGGTGACCCAATGTGCTTGCTGATATTATGCACTGGGTCCCAAAATGATATGCATGTCAATCTTATTGCCGACCACTAAGCAGACTATGTTCTTCTTGGTGGAGTATACTTGCGGTTTCTTGACCCACTCATTCAGTTTTGCTAGGGACTTTAGTTAAATCAGACTATCCCTCGATATCGTCATCCCAATATATATTCTTGCAGACGAACCAGTTTTCAAAGTAATAATTACATCATCCGTAGGCTCCACATAGTATCGTATCCAATCTCAAAAGTTTGGAAGTGAAATTGGAACATTCATGCACTTTTACAAGCATTCCGTGAACCTATCCACCTAGTTCTACAACTCAACTTGATTAATAGGCACCACCAACGTTTTCCGTACGAGATGAAAAGTTTAAAACTACATACTTTTTACCGACTTTAAAAAAGGACCTACTCAATTCGTCTGTATAACTTTTTTTATGAATGTTCTCGCATAACGTCATTACATAATTCGAGAATGGAACTCTTCAATGCTGAACAGCACTCTTGTAATTTATATCAGAAGTGAAGATCACATTCCAATCATTTTAAGTGGCTGTGTTATTGATTAGTATAGCCATAAAAAAAACTTAAAAATGCCTCTCTCGGGCGTACAGGTTTCCTCACGATGTTTTCCTTCACCGTCTGCGCAAGTGATAATAAAATTCTAATACGAACTCATAGTCCCTTCTGGGTGGAAGGCAAATATTCAATCGTTAGGCTATAACTGCTTTTTTTCCATGTCAAATGAAAATATATATTTTTAAAAGAGTTACCATTAAACTGATCAGTGATTAAATTATATTTGATTGGAATTAAAAATAACTTGAGCAGCAAAAAACAATTACTGATCAGCGAAAAACAATAATTGATCGGCGAAAAACAATAATTAATCAACAACAAACAATTATTGATCAGCTAAAAACAATTATTGATCAGCAAAAAACAATTATAGATCAGCAAAAAACAATTATTGATCAGCAAAAACAATTATTGGTCAGCAAAAAACAATTATTGATTAGCAAAAAACAATTATTGATCAGCAAAAAACAATTATTGATCAGCAAAAAACACTTAACTTATCAGCGATACATGATCAGTGGAGAGATTTTCGACAATAACTTATACAGCGTGTTAAAAAAATATATTAAATCACTGATCAATTAATTAGTTCCCTCTTAAAACTAAACCGTTTGAATCGTTGAATACTGTCGTATTATTCTACATATAAACATAGTATTTCACCGTATACTCGTTACTCGTACAAGGGAGAACAAACAACTAAAAACTGTTCTCTTCGCGTTTGTTTAGTGTTTAGTTAAGTATGCAAATACGAAGCAGGTTAACAAGCGTGAGGTACCTAGTTGTTCTGTGTTGTTGTAGTTGTTGCTAATTTTAGTTGTGTGTAAAATGGAGAGATATGTCATATGAAGTGGGAATTGTTGACGAAAGAAGATGCTTTGCTTAGTGATATACTACAGTAGATGTTAAGGCTGGTTTAGTCAATAATAGTTACCATGGTTAATACCTATAAGTAGAGCCCGTTCACACAGCGGATCCGTTTTAACGGATCAGTCGGTACTGTATGTGTTATTCACATCTGTACCGACGGATCAGTTAAACAAATGACAGCTGCGTCGCGTCTGACAGACAGGATACGATAAAAATAACGGATTCAGTATTTTTTACTGGATTCGGAATACAATCGTGTATGTGAACTCGCTCATAAAAATTCAGGCGCCATCACCAAAATAAAAACGGATCCGCTAAAACGGGTCCTGTAAACAGTTTCTATGTGAACTAGCTGTTATGCTATACAGAACCGCTATGTATAAAATACTAGCATTTAACCCGCGACTTCGTTCTTGTGAATTTTCACGCAAACTTCCATCCCCTATTTTACCTCCTTCGGGTAGAATTTCCAAAAATCCATTCTTAATGGATGCCTACGTCACAAATGGAACCTACTGTGCAAATTTCATGTTTCCAGCTTCAGTGGTACCAACACTACCAATGATGGCACCATAAGTTCTTCAATTTCCATTGGCAACCGTGCTTACCTTATTTGCATGAATCCTATCTTCTTCTTTTCATGTGGTTAATGACTAACCTGGTGACAGAGTTTATGCCGCCCATGGGTCTCTAGCTTGGTTTCAATGCCGTCGAGAAATATCTCTCAGGCATTTCCTTAAGATGTTTTCCTTCACCATTTTTAAGCAAGTGATAATTATACGCACATGAATTCGAAAAGTTAGAGGTGCGTGCTTTGGGTTCGAGCTCGAGACCAACTTGACAGTCCGACTGTCACACCACTAGGCTATCACTGCTGATACGAAAAAATCCTATAAGGTAAAAGTGTAAAGAAAGTTCTTTCAATAACTTACCTTCAGACTATCATGTATCTTTACATAGTATAAAACAAAGTCGCTCCCGCTGTCTGTACGCTTAGATCTTTTAAACTACGCAATGGATTTTAATGCAGTTTTCAGCAATAGATAGACTGATTCAAGAGGAAGGTTTATATGCCCCACATTAATATCTACAATGCTCCCGTGCGAAGCCGCGGCGGGTCGCTAGTAATATATACGACACATCTCGCTGGCGACTTCTGACTACCCTGGTATAATACATATTTTCCTGACTTTTCCAATCTCTGCATCCTTTATTTAAATTACTTGAAACCGTTCCAAGTCAACTTACATTTTTGCATGATAACAATAGGGATGACGTCACAAAGATCCATGTATACCGTGTGTACCGTATCCGTGTGTTTTAGGACTTCTTAGTTCAAACACATTTTGGTTGATTGACCAAAAAAAGTCAAGCTTTCTGTATATAATCTAGTACTGTCAATATAATATTCGCTTTTTCTCCAAGGATAGTAACTCCATAGCTTGGTTTATTAATAACGTAGGTCTATTGTTAACTGCAGTCTCTATTAATTTCTGAGTAGTCATTGTATGTAGAAACCATAAATTATCAAAAGCAGTCGTCTCATTCATTGCTACACAAAAGCCACTTTTCGTGTCATCCTTCCTAGTCATTTTTCCAAATGGTCCACTAAAGCCTCTTATTCACACACGTTTTTTTGCCGTAAAATCCTTCAGTTAATTAGCCGTGTGTAGGCACGGTCATCAGTGTTATATTATGGACCACTATGAAAGTTTGTTGACGGACACGACGGCACAACGGCACGGCTACGTTGCTGTATGCACCGTGGTTACCCCTCGATGCGCTGCGTTTGCGCACGGCTTGAATTGCATCAGCGTTGTATGACAGTCTATGAAAGTATGTTAACAGCACCGGACGTTTTCGTGGCGGGCGATTATTGCACAACAGCTTACAATGTGGATTTTGTTTTAAAAATAGATATAATTCAAGTTTGGCCGGTTGTTTACCATGTCGCGTACAAGTTCACACAATTTTTCAACGGCGCGGCTTTTAAGCCGTACAGCTAGGAAACTGTGCCGTGAATAAGAGGCCTAACTTCCTAGGTTGTATTTCCATGACACGATACGGCAAAATTTTATGTGGTTAATGTCGTATCGTTTCATAGAAAAATATGATGCTCGAAGTCTTTGTTACATTTTTAACCGACTTCCAAAAAGGAGGAGGTTCTCAATTCGACTGTATGTTTTTTTTTTTTGTATGTTTGTTCCACGATATCTTTGCTAATTGTGAACCGATTTTAATGATTATTTTTATGTTTGAAAGAGTATTCTTTCGAAGTGGTCCCATTTAAATTTGGTGAAGATTTGATGAAGAACTTCGGAGATAGACCATTTGAAGTCGGTTTTATTTTTGTTAAAAAGTGATTATGTCGTATCGTGTGGTGCGCCGTGTAAAAACGGTCCAATTAAACCTCACATATAGGCTATCCGCTTATCATCTCGCACCAGTTGTACTTACGCCATAACTTAGTATTATAGCTGTTAAAGCTAGCCTTTTACGATGTATTGTTTGTACCGTTACGATCTCAAATCTGGTGCAGCCCTCAAGGTATGTTGATACCGTTGGTTTACCTGAGAATAACGTTAGAAGGTGCTGTATCACTGTTATCTCAATTGTGATTGGTAAATGTTAATTCTTCATGAATAAATTTATTTGCATTTCCGTGCTTCGGAGAGCACGGTAACCGTCGGTCCCGGGTGTTAAAAGATATATGATAGTCGTCACGGGTAGTCAGTAGTCCGAAAGTCTGATAGTCGTGCTTGCCACTACTGAACCAACGAGGCAGTTACCCAAGTTACTTCGTAACAAAGACGAAATAGTCGTACGACTGGACGTATCACCGACTAAACGTTTGAATTGGAGCAACGTTGGCACTAAACCCTAAACTAAACTGTTTAGTTGGCTATAATCGGTCGTTGGCGAGATCCCTTAAATTGAATACTCCATCTCGCCACCGATCAAGATACACTGGGCCCGCTGTACATAAGCCCACGTGTTGAACGGTTAGTATGTATACAATGTGATTGTAAAAATAATTGAGAGTAGGTCAATCGGTGGGGAGAGATCTCAGGACCGGTTCCAACCAGTTACATGTAGCTTGCCGACACCTACCTTACCAGATACCAGATACTAATCTGATAACAGTGTGGAAGAATTTTTATTTAGAAGGGCCCGGTGTTTTTGTTTTGGGTGGCCTCAAGTTTTAATAGTTTGGGCTAGTTTTAATAATAGACTTTTTATTTTATCCCTTTTACTTTGAGTTAACATAATGATACGTAGCCACGAAAGATTACACAGTATTTCTCCCACTACAGATGTTTCTTGATGATGGCTAAGGTTCATTCACACCATTGAACATTTTAAACTGTAATGCCTACTGACACAAATGAATAAAGTCCATTTAAATAAGTTCAAGTTACAACTGATAATATTGTTACTTCAACGAATACACTAAAACAACAGATGCCCGGTCGTTCCTATACAATATTCAAGAGAAAAATAAAGCCGCGTGAGTGAGAGCTCTTCGACAACACCAGTGTATCAAAACTGGTGAATGCCATCGATAGTGTCGATTCGTCTCACCAAATTGAGCAGTGCAACGTTCGCATTACGCCGGCTTTTCCGGTTTGCGACAGCCCTAGCAACTAATGTAGCGACGCGACGCTCGCGTTGGTGCGCGTGAGTATGTGTGTAGGGTCACCACACTGTAGATAATGTATGGTACAAGTATAAACTGTATAATAATCGATCTCGCCACGCTTTTGCTGTGTGCGGGCAAAACACGAGGGCAATTTTATGGGGGACGATGATGTGATCATTTTTGTAGTAATAGTTTTCCGCTTGACAACCAATGGTTTATATCTAGGGCTCAGGAACTTTGAAAGAAAACATAAATCCAGAATCCATTTAATTAATAGTTAAGCGAAGTGTGTATGGCAAGGTATAGAAGTTATGGTAGGTAAATAATGCTTACAAAAATTATATACAGTTGTATGTAAGTTCAAATGGAACAACGATGCAAATGATATTAAAAAAATACCCGAATTCTGCTCAGAAATATCACTAAGACTATTTAGTGAAAAAAGAGGCTGATCCAATCAAATGCGAATGTCAATTTTGAAATTATTATTATTGACAGTGTATTGATGATAGCCAGATTTAATAGATTCATTGACTTATCCTCAAACCAAAATAAGCTGAAGGTCATCGAAACAAATTCAAGGTGACTCATCAATGATTATAATTCAAAACGTGATATGTGTGAATTCAGTTTGTTGTAGCTCTGATGTTAGTACAACTATTATCGCTGTTTTTTGTGCAAATGATCATACCTTCTCGGTTTTTTGTGAAGTAGGTAATCTGATTTTTTAGAATGTGATCTCATATTGGGGATGTCCATGTGGATAGGACTCTGTTTATAAACGGTTTTAATTAGCTTTATTTTGTATATTTGTTTGTTTGATTCAAATCTTGCGACAGATTTTTCAACTACTTCTGCTTAACCGATTCTTCTGCAACTTCGCACACAAAGGCAATTCTCGTGACAATACAACATTATATTAATTTCAGCCTTCAATTAACATATCCTGATGATGCAGGGGTACTGCAAGATAAAATTGTTTATCTAAAAATATATTTTAAGCGATTATTTATTTTAAATGGCAATTGTGCCGTTGACCACTATTCTGCCAGAATCGATAGGTAAATTCATATTTAATGTTTAACACGGTCTAGTGAATCAAAAGATAAATATTGATACTACACATACAAGCTTTGTTTATCAAATACCTATCTACAATGACGTTATTTCAGTATTTAGTAATTATGCTAAAGTGGCACAACGCGTTTCGGAGAACATGAGATCGAAACACGTTGTGTCATTTTTGTTTTGGTATTACGAGTAGCTACAATTACTGAAGCGTTTATGTTAACTTGCAACGTTTGTCCATACGCCAGTTCGCGTTTCACAAAAGCATTCACCAACAATTTCGAAGGTACCTTTCTACTTTATAACAAAACAGTTGTTCTGTTGCATTATTATTTCATATCGCCACTCAATAGTGTCGATGTATTGTGTGAAGTTTTGTCGCGACCAGTGCCCATTGTCTTCGACTTCCCATGCAAAAGTGAGCATTCAATAAAGCCGGCCATTCATCGGTCGTATCAGCATTCATAAAAAGCAGGAAGCGGGAAGTACGTGCCGGCTGTGGGCAGGCTTTAAAATGCGCGGGCGTTGCGCTATAAATAAAATCTATTTTTGTCTCTGGTGACATCTTTCGGATGTGCGATTTTTGTTTCCAATGACAAAAATAGCTTTGTGAAAAAGGTTGCATGCAACTGACAGAGATTGAGGTCAGCCTTTTAGCCTTTCAGGACATTCATAGATTAGATAAGGTTTAAAATTAAAAAGGGCTTTATTGTTTCCAAAAATAGAAACCCTTTTTATAGAACTGCGTCATAATGAAATAATTATTTTGGGTTAGATTTAAATAAAACGTTTTTCTTTTACCAATGATCGTTTACCATTTTTTAGTTAACAATGGTCGCTGTACTTGTTATGCACTAAAGCTTTGTTTTCTATTTGTTTCCTGCTGATCATAAATCTTAGCAACACAATTGAAATAAGTTATCATTATTTATCTCCGACAAAGCAACCGTCCGAATTTGAATATTAAAATATAAATAACTTTTCATTTCTGAAAATTAACATAAGTAGTTCTTTATTGTTATTTTAAAATGGTCAAATGATTGTAATGGCTGCAATTAAGGATATTTTATGGTTAATTATACAACCGCTCGTAAGTTACGGCGATATTTTTATGTTCATTACACTGCTCGTTTAGGTGATAAATAAATCTTAATTGTAATTTGTTTATAGCTACGAATAAAAATAAATCAAACTGTTTATTTTCGTCTATTTGAATAAACAATTTTACAACAGATTCAATTTTTTACTGAGAATGGATATTTCGTTTTCATATTTTATTGCATGAAAAAAATTCGCTTGATCTATTTTCTCGAAATCACTAACAATTTTACAGAATCCGAATCCAAATCCAATTTTCAGATGAAATTGCTGATTTCATTTCTTAAAAATCTTGAAGATAGAATTTATACGATTTTGAACGGACAATAGATATTAATTTGCTCATTAATACCAATACATGAACAACAGCATAAATGATTGAATATGTAAATTCTACTATTTTGTCTCCCAATCCGCGTATTCCATAGCCCCACGATCAGGTAAAGTCGTCAAGGCAACCGATTCCCAACACCGGACAGTGCCGACGTCTGCTGAATCAATGCACACCCTACCATCTCCTGTCTCATTGTCCATTACTAAAGTGACAAGGACAGAGATAGACCGATCGAATGCATTCAATGCGTTCAATGCAGGTGGATAGATTTTTTAGTGCCGATGCCGATATTATTAGTCAGGTCCGGAATGGTTTTTATTGAAGGTGGCCAATTTTATTGCTAACGATGGTTGGTTCAACAGCTTTGTATGAAGTATTATTGCTATTTCATTTATTTGCAGTAGTAAATTAATGCATCTGAGTTCAATTAGAAACCAAGGAAAGTACTCAGGCTTTAAATGCCAGTGCATAAAATATCGAAGTATAAGTAAATCGCAAAATATAATTTTCTCTCAATACACACCATATAATTTTCTCCCATGCAGCGGTGCCAAAAACAAAACATATAGCCATACAACTCTAACATCTAATCCAATTAATTCATTAAGAACTCTAGCTTCACTCCCAATTAACGAAGACCCAATGAATTCTTCATCAGCAATCCCACAGAACTCCAGAGCTAATCACAAATAAGTGCACGTCCAACTGGACGGTCCCGGAGGGTCAGTGAACAAATCTGGCACGTTTGTTGACGAGGCAAAAGTTCCTATTTATCTGTGACGCTATAAAAGTGGTGATCGTTGTAATAACGTTCCTTCGGGACACTAATTGCTGTTCTGATTGGTTTCCGTCCAAGTTCTGGTTAGAGTAAGTGAATTTGTTAATCTTCTGATTGTTTTGGTGTGACAAATGTGTTTTGTTATATGCATTTTTTTGTGTCATTTTTTGTTTTACCTGGATGATGTCATTCCTTTTTATACATCGATATGTTGTGAGTTGTGACGTTAGCTAAAGAAAAATCGCAAGCTAGTTATAATTTGCAGATTATTTAGTTTGGATTATAATTTAAAAGAGTAAATATTGTTTTCGTTCAGGATATTATTTCGTTTGCTAGTCACTATCGCCTGATGGAAGGTGAACACGTGGTCTAAGTTATAAAACAGTTGCTTATTTCTCTTTCATTTGCTGTAAATACTCCAGGATGTTATATTAACAGGCGCCAGCAATAAATTATGACATTCATTAAATATATAGACATCTAAGGAATGGTCTAGCTGTCTTTATTATAAATTATTATTGCAACTTATAAGGAAGTTTTTCATAATCTCCATATATAGAAGCATAATAATTAGTGTTACATGAAGTGTATTACTCAATCATGAGAACTAACAACTCTATTTGGATTGGAAGGCAAATGTTACACATTTAAATTACATAAATCAAGACATCGTAGGTGGTATGCAACAACATATTTAGTTATTATCCTAGGTTAGGGCTGGCATTCAGTCTTACTAGACGTGATTGAACATCAGTGTTCACTTGCTATGCAGCTCCCTCATTATCCTAGCTTTTTCGTACGATAGGCTCAGCTTCCAGCCTACCCAGATTTGACTAAGGATTCGTTTTAGTAGGCAATATATTTTTCGTAATTAGAGTTTACTCTCATTCGAGACTTGACATTTCTCTCTTTAAAGTTTCATACAGCGAAATGCAAACTTGTCGACGTGCTCCAGTAACATAATTTAGTGACATAGCTTAACGAAAAAGTGAAGCAGTGAGGACTTTTTGCTTGTGAGATGTGTGCTTTACTCGCAGAGTGAGTAAAATATAAAGTAAGATTAACATTTTATTAGTTTACTGAACAGCTTCTGTAGACAAAGTAAATTTTTATTAACATCAACGCTGAAAAATGCTAATGAAATGTGTTTGACTTACTTTGTTGTATCACATATATTTTGCATAATACAAAATGTATGCGTTAGCAATTGTCGTCTTCTTCCTAGCCTGAATATCAGTATTGTACACGGAGCGACTGCCATCGGACCTCAGCAACCCAGTTACTGGACAATGCCAATATCCTAAGATTAGACCGGTTGTCAGACTCTCGGGCTCCTGACTACCTATAACGACTGTCATAGGTATTCGTATGACACCCGGGACCGACTGTTTAACGTTCTCTCCGAGGCACGGCCATTTATTAACAACTGAAATTAACTTCAGGACTACAGTGCAATAAATAATTACTATTTCAACTGAACTCTCGATTCCCGATTCTGGTCAGCGCTTTAGCCGAATGGACCAATTCTATACGACAATTTCTATGACTATCAAAAATAACATCCACTCTTACTAAAATGGCCAGTTTCAATTCGCATGCACAATAAAACTACATAGTACTCTCTACAGTGGGGTATAAGTACTAAAATTCATAAAATGTACCACAATACAATAGAAGAACAGTACAAAATTCTGCAGAGATGGTAAAAATCGTTGGAAATAAAACTAAACGTACCGTACAGTGTTATACCGAGTCTGCATGTACAATGAAATTTTTTCGTCTATATTCCACCACTGTGAATGTTCTGGAACTATAACGTTCTAGCACTAGCACTTATGAAATTAGCTACTCAGTGTAACTGAGTTAAATTTTTAATCGCTCTACCTGTTACGATATTACTTTTTCTTTTTGGATAGTTATAAAAACAATAAATATTTTCTTACGGTGACTATGAAAGGAAGAAAATTCATGAAATGAATAATTATCTGTAATGTTCTAGACTATACTTTTCC
This sequence comes from Amphipyra berbera, assembly GCA_910594945.2. Lineage (NCBI taxonomy): Eukaryota > Metazoa > Arthropoda > Insecta > Lepidoptera > Noctuidae > Amphipyra > Amphipyra berbera. The sequence continues at coordinate 2,660,525 of OU343133.1, forward strand.
CCTAAAAAATATCACTTGAAATAAAACAGTCAAACAATGTTACCAATCGTCGCGTCGGCTTCAGCCTTAATAAACAACCGTGTTTATCATTAGCTAAAGAAATAAACTTGATACTTTCCGAATTTATTTAAATAGATAAACTAAAAATGCATACTATAGTGTCTAAAATATAATAGGCCCGTTTTGACAGCTGTCAGATCAGTACATTTTATGTCGAAATTGACATAACATGTTTTGATCGGACAGCTGTCAAAACGGGCCTATTACATTTTAGCCACTACAGCAGTGATAGCCTAGTGGTGTGACTATCGGACTGCCAACCATTTCTGACTTTTCGGATTCATGTGTGTATTGTATAATTATCACTTTCTTAAAAACGGTGAAGGAAAACATCATGAGGAAACCGGCATGTCTGAGAGATATTTCTCGACGGCATATGAAGTCAAGTCAGAGGCCCATGGGCGGCATAAACTCTGACACCTGGTTAATCACTAACCACACGAAAAGAAGAAGAAGAAGAACTAGAAATGTTACTAATATTTAAATTAATCGTTCCAACTAACCAGAATAAGCCAACAATAACTCAACAGGGTACACCTTTTTGATTGCCATACAAAGCTTCACATATATAATTCACCCGTAGCAATTCTAAAAGTGTTTACTGAATCGCACCAGTCGTTATCCATTCCCGCTCCGGGGTCCATTTAGTGCCTACTAATAGTTAATGAGCCAGCAATGTATAACTATTTATTATTCACGCCATACATAACTTGTTTTCTCGACAAATTAGCTTCGTGAATTATGTATGTATCGTCACGCAGTTCTATTTTGGGTGTAAGTTGCATTCCACGTTGATTGATGTACATTTAAGTCATCAAGGACATTGTTTCAGCTATGCAGTTCCGAATACCCTTGACACGTTCGGCGCAGTGGTTAAGTGATTGGCTTTCTGCGTTACGGGTTGTGGGTTCGATTCCCGCACGGAACAAATATTTTTATGGCCTACAGATAATTGTTCCGGGTCTGGGTAAACGCACCCACGATACAGGAGAATTCCTAGTGTTAGGCAACATTTAAAAAAAAAAACAAAGCTAATTACGTGATTTGTTATTATATATGTGCCTAAGTGCAAAGTATGTCTAAGTGGTAAAGTTTTTAGTCCAAATATAGGTACCACATGAAAATCATCATAGCAGTAACAACTTTGTTTTAATTTTAAATGTCTTGACATTTGATACATTCCGTCAATCCAAGTCAATAATGGCGACTTCATTGCTGAATATTGGACAAAATACATGATATGACTGAGATTTTTACAAGCGATACACGTATTGATACTTGATTTTGACTTGAGGATGGAAACAAAGACCTCAAGTCCAACTTTAACGCTTCAATCAATCAATTAGGCCTATTATAATCCTCTCCTAGTTATCGCCCTCCCCTAAGTTGCTCCGAGGCACCTCTTCAGTTTCGCTTTCACGCTGTCAAACTTCTATCCAACGGGACGGTTTGATACAAAGTTTGCATTTGTATATAATAACCTTAAAACAAAACAACACAAACTCAATTAAACCCCAGTTCATTTTGATACGATGTTTTGTATTACATAATTGGTTCAATTATTTGTGCTATTTATAGCAAATCATCCAATATATTTGTATTGTTTGTGCTATTTATGTAGTACCTACAGCACCCAATATACAGTGTGTAAACGAAATCATGTAATTCCTTCGAACCTCGTGTTGTACTGCTGACCCTGTACGGGATACATTCGGATTCAATAAAAAAAATATTACAAGAAGTAAATATGTGTTCTTAACGTGAAGCATTTTAGCGCCCCGAGCGAATTGCCTCCGATTCTATTCCTCGATATATACCTCCATTACCCGTTTACTACTCATTGCATCTATCAGCACAGTGTTTTGAGTGCATTACAATTAGCTTTTCAAATTCAAATTCAAAATTTAAAAATCATTTATTTCAATCCATTAAAGATCATATTATTAGTGAAATTATAATTTTAACTATAATAATTATATATAAAATCAAAATTAAATTAAAATCATAAAATAAGAACAATTAATAATACGCCTGCCTCTGAGTCATTTGTTTGTTTGTCATTACATTAATCATATAACAGTGGTTAATGTACTGACAATCAAACCTGTTCGCAAATACGCTCAGGATGGTGTTGGAGGTGGTCCGGAGCCTGCGCCCCAGAGATGTGCACCGCTTTCGCATCGTCGTGTAGAAACAGTCGACACGCGCGTCGGCGAACATCTCTGACGCGCTGCAGTGCCGGGGCATCCCCAACAACACCCTAAACGCATTATTATACTGAACACGGAGAGCGTTGTACTGCTTCTGATTATATGACCCCCACAGGCTGGCCGTGTACAGGGACGTACAAAACGCTCTGAAAAGAGTTATTTTGACGGCCCCCGAGCTACGAACAAACCTGCGGGCGATCATATTGGCCCTCACAGACAACGCCCTCCGCTCCCTATCGATGTCCGCATCGTCCCTCAGGTCAGAGGTCACGATATGCCCAAGATATTTAATGGATACACAAAAAAAAAAGTTGTTTCCCAGCGACAATTTTTGCGTAGGGTTACTTAGTTTGATGTACTGAATGCATGGTTGACGGCTTCGTGAAGGGTCCTTTTACACCTTGTATGTCAGCAGTATGTCACAAGGTTTGAAGGAATTACATGATTTCGTTTACACCCTGTATTTTAATTGTTTGTGATACTTATAGTACAACGTCCAATAAATTTATATTTGAATTGTTTGTGCCGGAAATGTAGCAAATACTCGCTTTTAATTCAGGTACACGTTTATTAAGGCTGCCTAGATTGAATTCATTCATTGTTGCTGGTTTAATTAAATTTGCTGCAGATGTGGGAGAATGGAGTAAATTCTCATGTTGCTTTTGGACGTCCGACGAAAATGGTATCCTCTAGAAATGTTTACTCTTCATAGGGATGTTGATTGACTACCAATTTATAGCAATCAAATGGCCGTTAGTTCAATTTCTACTCGTTAACCACGCAGTGAACTAGTGATGTTAATACTTAATTAGTGAAGAGCATTATGTTAATAAATCTATACTAATATTATAAAGAGGAAAGATTTGTATTTTTGTATGTAACGAATAAACTTAAAAACTACTGGACCGATTTCAAAAACTCTTTTGCCTTTAGAAAGCTACATTATCACTGAGTTACATAGGCTATAGGTGGAGCCGTGAGGACACAGCTATCGTTAATAATTAAAATAGTTTATCGGGTACTTTCGTTTTCCGGAGCTTCCATTAATATGGTCCTGGAAATACTACAGCGCGATTTCACATAATACGTAGACGACTCTACAAGTGTCAAATATGACTTCAAAGTCATCGTCATTCGAGTGTACCAGTATAATCTATACTAATATTATAAAGTTGAAGAGTTTGTTTGTTTGTTTGAACGCGCTAATCTCAGGAACTACTGGTTGGATTAAAAAAATATTGTTGAGTTGGATAGTCCATTTATCGAGGAAGGTTATAGGCTATATAACATCACGCTACGACCAATAGGAGGGGAGCATAAATGAAAAATGTTGCAAAAACGGGAAAAATATCCACCCGTACGAAGCCGGGACCCGGACGGGCCGCTAGTAGAAGTATATTACGAGTACGCTTGCTCTGACACATGTAATAAATGTAACAGACACATTACTAATTAATTCGTCTTTGTTCACGCAGCTCGCAGGGAAGCAATTAACAAAATTTAACTCTCTGTCAGCCTACACTGCGAGACAAGATGATTTTAGAACCCTTTCTTTAAAGACAATTCAGCGGCCAAGTTTGTTTCTCATACTCCCGAGCGGGTTTAGCGAATATACGAGCTGTCGCGATGCAGCCAACACATACATCCGAAATGGCATACTTAGATACATTTCTAGCAGTCAGGCGAAAGTGATAACACGAATATTCACCGCAGACTTAAAGGGACAACATAACATAACATCACGCCTGTATTCCCCAAAGGGTTGGGCAGAGGTGTATAGAAACACCCTCATTTGTCCATGTAATAGGGGGCGAGTCTATTGCCATACACCGAGCACTTAGTAATTCAAACTCCGGGCTGCTACTGAGGAATACAACACGGAAAAACCCAATAAAACTTTGCCCGACCTGGGGATCGAACCCAGGACCTCATGATCAGCAGTCGCGCTTGCCACCACTATACCAACGAGGCAGTTAAAGGGACTAATTAGCATCAATTCGCATAAATGCTAGAAAGTTCTAGACACACTTATCTGCATCCCTTGTGAAATCGTATGCTTTCTTAATCTCCGAGAGCATTTTATAGAATGCTTTAAAGCGTGCAAACGCGCTTAAGAATGCGAAAGCTGAATCGATGCGAAAAGGTGACAGCATGCATACGCATGTTCATTCAAAATGCCTATTTTCGCTTTAATTGACGCTGATAAGTATGTTTCCTCCGTAAAGCTGAAAACTAAACTATCGGACGTGACTGACGGACGAGGCAGACAGCCGCGACTTATAAGTGTGCACAGTCGTATGGGACGCGGCTGACCAGACGTCTATCGGACGTCGGAACGCTTAAGGACGGCCCAAGGTTACGTCCGCGACTGACGTCCGATAGTTTGCACAGTTTAGTGTACATTCATTATCCAGATACTTATATAGTCGCGGCTGTCAGCTGCGTCCGATAGTTTGTTTCCAGCTTAAGACCCATATTCTAAGACGTTCCTCCAAAACTTACTCGACTCATAGGTACTCGACTCAGGACGAGCTCGGAAACACCTTCAAAATTGTATTCTTGTATTCTTATTCTTCTAAGTCGCAATTTCGAGTGAAGTTTGAGGTTCCTCGACTGAGGGGTCCTCAAATGAGTCGAGGTAGAGTGGAGTCATTACGTCATAATTGTGTTTATCTGCATCGCGCAAATAACGCCGCGATAAATAGTAAAAAAAAAATTTTGGTACATACGAACTTTAACACTTCCTTCCTTAAGGTAGGTTCGGAGGTACCTTGAGTTTGACAGATGATTCCTTACCTCGACTGAGGAAAAATCTTGAGTCGAGGACGTTTATGTGAACTATAACTACCGTGTTAGTGAGAAAGCCTGAGTCGAGGTGGAGTCGAGTCAAATAAGTTTTGGAGGAACGTCTTAGAATATGGATGTAAGTGTGGCTTCAGCGTTAGTGTCATTCACAAAAAGTTTGCTAGTGATGTTCTTTTTGTACCGGCGTGTATCAACGACAGTATTGGGTCCCGAGCTACAAGCCTATCGACATTGGTTGAACCGTTTTCCTAATTTCCAACTATAAATAACTGAGAGTTTTCCAACAGGAATCCTCCGTCACAGTGATCGATTAGGGGATTACGGGACTGCATCCCTGGCTCTAATCGGGAACGAATAGGTACTAACAATATATCAACTGGGTTGTAGTCGTTCTAAAGGTTACATTATTATCTTCTATACAAATTAATACAATTGAAATGTCTGTACTGTCAAAACAACAGCAAACAATTTTTACAATTTTTGCCTGTCTATCTGTTTGTTCCGGCTAATCTCCGAAACGAATGAACCGATTTTGATGAGAGTTTCACTGGCAGATAGCTGATGTTATAAGGAGTAACTTAGGCTACTTTTATTTCAGAAAAAGAATCAGAGGTCCGCGCAAAACAATTAAAACCCGTCCGACTTCTACGCAGACCAAGTCGCGGGCACAGATAGTAGTTTTCTATAAAAATATTAAGTGGTTGGCTGAATGGTAAAAAAGACAATGTCTAGAACAATAGGCTTATGTGTTTTAAGCAATACGTGAAGTACCGTACTGGAAGTATTTTTTGACAAATTCAACTTTGAAGGGTTTAATGAATTTTATTACGCACTAGCTGCCCGGACAGACTTCGTCCTGTCAAAAGTTATTGGCCTGTAGTGGGAAAAGAAAAGTGTTGTTTTTACTATTTTCCACGCAATTTTTGTTTTTTCTCTCCATAAGAACCTTCCTTGCGGCTTAAGGAATATATATTTAAAAAAATAGCCGAATTGGTCGAGCCGTTCTCAAGTTTTGCGCTAAGCAACACATATGGCGATTCATTTTTATAAAGAACACTGTTCACTTTAAAATGAGCATAATGACTAAATCATAACTAATGATAATATTTATTTTAAAAAAAACTTATTGCCGAAATCGAACTATTCTAAAAGATGTTGTCATCAATCGATTTTTTAATACAACAAACTGTTTAACTATCCTTATTATTAAAATTGATATACATAGATTACATCAATGCATCTTTTATCACTTCTGCATGACTTCTTCATTTAATTTTGTTAGTGTATTTTAAGACGGAATAGACTTCAACGCAACGTAACGTGAAGCGAGTACCTATATAACATAACTTCACGCCTGAATTCCCCGAAGGGTTGGGCAGAGGTGTATAGTAACACCCTCATTTCGGCGTTATGTTTAAGTCCCATGTAATAGAGTCATCAACTGAGCATTAATCCGAACTCCGGGTTGCTACCGAGGAATTTCACACGGAAAAACCCAATAACACTTTGCCCGACTTGGGGATCGAACCTAGGACCTCACGATCGGCAGTCGCGCTTGCCACCACTACATCAACGAGGCAGTTTCTGTTATCTCAATCTGTATTCTCAGTAGTCTGGTATTTTCAAACTAAAGTAGTTAATACTTCGGGCTAAATCAGAGGTTCTCAAAGTTATTTCATCTACCGCCCACTTTGAAAATCTATTATATTTCAGCGCCCCCATTTGTTTTTTACTTTACCACATCTTAAAAACCGCAATGACATCCATTACTTCAAAATTTTTTTTTACTTATAACTTTGCCCCACACTACGATTTCTCCTGTATCGTGGGTGCGTTTACAGACACAAATCTTCACTTGCACAAACATCCAGACCCGGAACAACTATCTGTAGGCCAAACAAATATTTGTTCCGTGCGGAAATCGAACCCACGACCCGTAGCGCAGAAGCCGATCGTTCAGCCACTGCACCAAACGTGTCGTCAAAAATAAAAAATAAATAATAAATAAATTATATTAAATTTACCGAAATTTCTGGGCCCCTTACCGCCCCCCTTTAGGTCTCCAGCGCCCACAAAGGGGCGTCATCGCGTACTTTGAGAAAGACTGGGCTTTATGATAAGAATTTCAATCAAGATGTCTGTATATACCAGTAGCAAGTAGCAACATAAAAACGAATGTGGCTACACTCGTATACATTAGATTCCCGGTCCGGGCGATATTTACGAGACCTATAAACTACTTACGTACCCTCACAGAGTACTTCTAAAGGTCATAATGTCGACCTTTTTTAATGCTTAGTTTTTTTTGCAATAAAAATTTCGGCCATTTTGTGAATGAAGTAAATTTAGTCTACCTGTGGGTGTCACCCGGGCTATAAACAGAATTTGAGAATGAAAGGTTTAAGTAATAAAAACCCTTTTTGGTCAAATGTATGAATTAGTGTTGCAAGATTTATAAATAGTAATGTCGTTAAATCTGTTGAAAAAAGAATAGTTTGTAACAAACTTCTATTTTTGTATTTGGATATAGTTGATTTCTTAAATAGAAAAGTGATATATTACTTTAAATAAATTAACACAATGCTTGTTTTATAAAAAAAACTGTGATGGATCTGGACTGTTTCAAAAAATAAAATAATGTTCTGCCTAGCCTTTTCCCTACTATATTGGGGTCAGCTCCCAATCTAACCACATGCGGCTGAATACCAGTATTTTACACGGAGCGACTGCCATCAGACCTCCACAACCCAGTTACTAGGAAAACGCCGATATCCTAAGGTTAGACCGGCCGTCAGACTTTCGGGCTTCTAACTTCCCGTAACGACTGTCATAGGTATTCGTATGACACTCGGGACCGATTATTTAACGTGGTCTCCGAGGCACGGAGGGGTGTCGATGTGTAACGAACGGTCACCCATCCCCAAACTGACCGCGGCAAGCACAGCTTAACCTCGCAAATCATTAACCCACGCGGTTGGCAATTAGCCATGAGACCATCTAAAAAAAAAACATATTCAATTGTATAATTTCAATAAAACTAAAGTTTACTTAATTATAAAATAAGCATAGTTTTAACAGAAAATGATGATAGATACGCTACCGTAAAGTAGATGGCAACAAAAACAGATTTGTATGTCAAGGCACCTGACAAGGTTGGCAACATCTGACAGCCCAGATGTCTCAGGACCTAGTTACAACCATTTTACCTACTTACAACACTAAACAGATAGATGTAGATTTTATGTAGAAGGTTTAGCCGATTTACACTCAATGTTAATCTCCAATTACCATTAGAATTGAAACTGACTTTCTTTTAGAAATGTATGATAAATGAACGAGACAAAAATAACCTTTTAGAATACGACAATAATAATTATTGTCATAGTGGTGATAGATCGATCAGAGCGTCTCACAATGATTGTTGATATCACTGTCCCAAATGACGAGAACCTTGTGAAAGCCGAGAAAGATAAAGAAATTAAGTATCAAGACTTGGCACACAAGGTGGTCGACATGTGGGAAGTTGACTCAGCAGTCATTGTGCCGTTAGTTGTTACGGCCAATGGCTTAATAGCCAAGAGCCTCGACCAACATCTGATGAGGCTCTCGTTGGGCAGCTGGGTCAAGGGCCTGATACAGAAAGCGGTACTTCTGGACACGGCGCGTATCGTTAGGAAGTTCCTCTCTCTGAGGCCGTGACCACCGGTAGCTTGGACCCTGTTCCCGATGCCGGTGGGCTACTATTTTTTATATTTTTAAATGATTTTATATATTATCTTTTATAGAAAGATTTTAAAATGTAAATAATATGTATATAAAATAAAAATTATTGCCACATCGCACTGCTAGATGAATATTGTATCAACTCAAAATTTGATCAATTTGAGATAGCTCTTTTCTTTTTTTTTAATAAACGTTTCCCCATTTTAGGATTTCTCCTGTATCGTCGGTGCATTTACAAACACAAATCTTCACACGTAATTCATTTCATTCACTTCATTTGTAATCAATAACAGGAAGTAATTAATCAGTTGTCTGTCGTTTCTGAAAAAAGCCTCATTTTGAGTTGATACACCATTAATTTAGCAGTGCGATATCATTATATTTTTTTTATGCAGCCATTATCAACACACTACAGGGCAAAGGCGTCCCTACCCTCCTTCCACTCCTTTCGGTTTAAGGTTTAGGCGGCCAATCCTTCCAATAAGTGTCCAGTTCGGCCCATCATATCCTTCTAGGCCTGCCTCGACGTCGTCTAACGTTCAAATGTCCTGTCATTGCGACATTCGTATAATTTTGTAAAATTATCACCTGCTTAAAAACGGTGAAGGAAAACATCGTGAGGAAACCGGCATGCCTGACAGATATTTATCAACGGCATGTGAAGCCAAGTCAGAGGCCCACGGGCGGCATAAACTCTGACAACAGAATAGACAGTAACCACACAAAAAAAAGGCGACATTATAATTTGTTAGTGCTTTATTTTAAGGGACATTGGAAGCGTCCTTATAATTATTGACAGTAAACCAAAGTATGGATGGACTTGTGGACTTTTAAGTATTAATAATGATCTTGAAACTATACGATACTCCTTGTGGTTTCTACATTCAATAGAATATTTAAATCCATTTATGACAAAGGAATTCAGTCAGCGGACGCCCGTGACAGCTGTCTTTACACCTGCGGGTCTCATCCACAGCTGGTATTGCCAATGTTAAAAATAGTACATTATTCATCATACTTAGCCTACATCGGTTTTGAAATTTCTTTGTTGGTATAATAAGTTATTATAACGATATGCGCAGGTATAATTGTATGTCATTTTATTAAATTAATTGCTTACATATCAGGTACTTAAATCATTTAGAGATATAAGCTAATTAGAGATAATGAGTTCCGTTGATTGTTATTGCGCAGATTACACGTAAACACTACCTATAAGTGTTTGCAAGTATTGTATGGAGTCCTAAGTAATAGTAAAAGCATAGATGTACGCACAATACGGACACGCAATAAAAATGCATCCAACTAAGCTTGACTTTACATGGAAATGCTTCAGTATCCGCTTTTAGACTTATCTATTTAGTAAAATCTTTTCACGTTTTCTTAAAATACAACCTCTGTTCTATTTTTGTTTTGAAAACAAAGCCGGCGGTACGCCCCTCACGTTATCGTCATCACAACACACAATATCTGGCGTGACGAACTCGAGATAGTCTGCTCTGATAATAGCCAGTACTAGCACACTTTTCCGACTGTGCACACCTCTACTACAAAAAAAGTTTCAATACATCACAATGAAAATTTAAAAAAAGAACAGGAATGTTATTTCATTTTCAAAGTGACGTTTCTCAGTGTTGCCAGTGATCAGTGTTAAAAACAAAATGGCGAAGGTCATACAGACTTTGAACGCGTATTTGCTGGATTCCACACGATGTTGCATGAACGTGGATCGGTTGAAACACTTCTGTTTGTGTCGTAGGTTCGAAGACGAGACTGAGGTAATGTTCGTCACTTTGTATACGTCTTTATTATTTACGTAATAATGGACGGTTTATTGAACAAATGATTAAATAAAACTTTGCAACTAATCTTAGATCGGAAGATACTTATGTCACCTACATAGTACCTACTTACAGATAATATTGATAATGTTAAAAATATAGATATTCAATGTTAGTGTTGACTTCATTGTACCTCTTACATTTAGATGAAAATCGTTACCTTTCATCACGTTTTGTCTTTAACGTGAAAATACTTTTTAGCCGCATGACTGACTCCAGTTATTCTTGTAACAGTTTCATTATTGTCGTCTTTAAGCCGACTCCATGGAAGTCTGGACTCTCATGTTCTTAGTTCGGACCCCGTCTGGGAAGTGTCGGATAATATTTTCCATAGCCATCGCTATGGGCATATCTGACATCCGTGGAGCACAAAGGTTCCAGACGAAAACCAGCGTCAAGTACTTATAGGTAGTGCTTGACATTAAGTTGATCTGGACACATTTTGGGCCAGCCGTGAGACACACCCCATTTTTTTGTCTTTATCACACTTTTTATCTGTCGTGTCTCTTTGTGCTGTGTCCAAATAAAGGTATTTTTATCTTTATCTTTTTTTTTCATATCAAACGCTAGTCCAACTTATCCTCCTTTTAGCCTAATGTTATTCTAAGCTAAGGCTAACGATATGGCTCACATAATACGTAGTTCCGATCGAGCAAATGCTTTCACTTTCCCTTTGGCCGACCTCGATAATTATTGGCATCCAACTCCAGGCTTCAATGGACCGAGGTATATTAAGACGGTTACCTAATGTACTATGCTTAGGGTAAAGGGTTCGAAGCTTGTGATATCCGTACTTGTAAATATTATTAACGCGAAAGTGACTGTTTGTTTGCGCCATTTCACGTCTAAACAAAAACGATTTTGGTAACTTTAGGCAGCGAGGAGATAAGACTAACTTGGTACTTGGAGGACATTGATACTTTTCATAACTTAATATCACGCAATATAGTAGCACCTTCATTTCGCCGTTACGTTTAAGTCCCATGTAATAAGTGAGCTGATTGACATCAACCGGGCACAAATCCAAACTGCGGGTTGCTACTGAGGAATTTCACACGGAAAAACCCAATAACAGTTTGCCCGACCTAGGGATCAGACCCAGGACCTCATAATCAGCAGTCGCTCTTGCCACCACTAGACCAACGAGGCAGTTCTTGATACTGATAGTTCTTGATAGGTACTTATCACCCCGGAAAATTAATAACACTTTATTCGCGGGTACTTCTTATCACAAATTAAATACTACAGCGAAGACGGAGAATGCACTCTGTATCGAACAATTTCTTTTGTTCTATTCAAGTCTATAGAATTATGCAGTCTGAACTAAGCTTAACTTTTAGCATTTATTATCACAGTCAAAAATAACTTTTATATTCAGCGGTGCACGTTCTATATTTGAACGGATTTTAATTATCAGTTGGCCTTCCAATGTTTTATTAATCTGCTAGAGATAAGGTATTAAATTAAATTCATTGATCGGTGACTAAATTGATAAAATACATAGTTGAAATGCTTAGATGCTTCAGATTATAATTTAATTATCATGATAATGATAAACAAATGATGATAAACAACAATTGTTGCCACTTTAAAACTAACAATAACTCGACGATTTTAATATTGTCAAACTAAAAATTTGAATAATCAGATTTATCTTAAGATCGATTTTGTTGCTGGATATATATCTAGAGCTGTCCGTGAGGTCGTAAGTTCAATATTAGTAGGTATTAAACTATGTTTCTAAGTACTACATAATCAAGATTTATTAATAACTGAAACAGTAAACAACAATATTGTAAGTAATACCACTGTAGTGTATAGCAGTGATAGCTTAGCGGTTGAGCACTTGCCTTCCATGCAGGAAGGTCCGACTTCGACCCCGGCCTCAAACTTTTCAAATTCATGTGCGGATCAGAATTTGATTATCACTTGCGTTAACGGTGAAGGAAAACATCGTGAAGAAACCGAGAGGACTTTAAATGTTCTCGATGGTATGTGTCCGCTAACCGGCACCAGACCAGCATGGTGGACTAAGGCCACAAGGACATTATTATAAAAATAGAAATGTACAGTAGATGAATGAGAAGGTTAGGTTATCTACCTTAAGGTTTATTTTTGCTTGCTCAGGGCAAGAAACGAACTACTTTACCGACTACGCATTGCCAACATTATAGAAATGAAAGTACCTACAAGTATTTTTTGACAGGATGTTAAATTAAATTATAATGGTGACATAGTGACAGACACTAGTAATGTCAATTCATTTAAACATCTATTTGATCGATGTGATGGCATTACAACAAAAGTCCTTAAATTAAATCAAAGACATTTCATGGCACTACTACGTCATATGGAGGCAAAAGGTAATTTAAATCTTAACAACTAAATAATTAAACATAATTTTCCTTGCATTGGTCTGTTCCGATCAACAGTTTGAAAATTTAACATGTGCCCGCGATGTGGGAAAGGAATGAATTTGGAAACTGATGAAACTTTTCATTTCCCTACTGTACAATGGACGATCTATCGCAGACAACCTTAAGATGGAGATAATTTGCAAGTAAATAGAAATAATATATACTATGCTAACTTCAAAATATATACATTACCATAACAACAATAAGTATTACTCATGTATTGAATTAAAACGACCATGATACCTATTGTTAAACATCATTGTTATAATAACTGTGTCAGTTCTTTTTATTTATTATCGTAATATTGGTCCGTCTGTTCGTAAAACAAAAAAAAGGAATTCAAGTTTTACCTAAATCTTCAACCACGAGGTCAACTTAATCTTGCGTATCTTGATCTATCTAGAATAGTTAGGAAATTGGAAAAAACAGTGTAATATTTTATTGAACAGTTTTGCTTAATACCAGAAACAGTGTTTCAAAAGTAGGTTGCGTTAGAACGTAAAGTATTGTTCTGGAAATCGTCGCTAAGTTCTAACACCGCGTAACTCAAAATAGTTAACTTTTCAGGAGAGCAAAAAATTTATATTTTCTATTTATCATATAATTGTTTTTAATCTACAATATTCCATTTAAATAATCTTCTTCTCCCTGCCCTTATCCCACACTAGGTGGGGTCGGCACAACATTTATTTCATAAATCCATGTTTTAGAGGTTTTGGCTTATTGTTTTATGACCGGCCGCCTGCCTGACATCAACCCTCCTTGGGAATACTCATTGCGCCGTCGAGCGGGTGACCCAATGTGCTTGCTGATATTATGCACTGGGTCCCAAAATGATATTATGCTTGTATATCTTATTGCCGACAATTAAGCAGACTATGTTCTTCTTGATGGAGTATATTAGAAGTTCCTCGACCCACTCATTCAGTTTTGCTAGGGACTTTGGTTCTGACACAACGTAAACTAATATAGCACCATGAGCTTCTCTGTAAAAATTTGATGTCAATGTTCTGTATCGCTCCTGTCCCGGTGTATCCCAAATATCAAGCTTGACTTGAACACCGTTCACGTCTATGACGATAAAATAACTCACAATTTCTCAAAGTAAAAATAAACACGCGATAAATAAATTTTATAAAATATTGCATTGATATTTCGGTTGCCACTATTTACTCCGATTCATATTCTGCCTATCAGGTGACTAAGTAATTGAACAGATTTTAATTTATTACCGTCGAATCAACTCGTATAGAATAATTATTTTACAAAATGTTTGGTAATTTCATCATCATCAGCCTATAATGTTCCCACTGCTGAGACACAGGCCTCCTCTATGTGAGAGGGAATGGGCCGTAATCCACCACGCGGGCCCAGTGCGGGTTGGTAGATGTCACATGTCTTCGAATGTTTGATTCTAGGACATGCCGGTTTCCTCACGATGTTTTCCTTCACCGTTTTGAGAGCAGTGGTGATGAAATAAATTACACAAAGTAATGCGCCTGGCTGGGTTCGAACCCACGACATACAACTCGTAAGTCGGGGCCGTTACCACTGGGCCACCACTGCTCACTGCTTCGGTAATTTAATTAACGATAATCCGTCAATGCTTAACTCATTTCACTAAAGTTAATAAGCCAATAATTTCGTGTATTTATTATAAGTGGTTTTCCTGACATTATTTCCAATCACAATTATTGCTACAGTTACACGTAGGTACTTATAGCTTTATTAGTCATGAAATCGTAGTAAAAACCCAGTTCAACGAACTTATATGATACTAGCTGTGTCCTCACGGCTCCGCCCGTAGCCTGTTACTCAGTGATAATGTAGCTTTCTAACGGCAAAAGAATTTTTGAAATCGGTCCAGTAGTTTTTAAGTTTATTCGTTACATACAAAAATACAAATCTTTCCTCTTTATAATAATATTAGTATAGATTGTCGATTGTTTTTTTTTTTTTTTTTCATACATAAATCTGTCAAATTTGACTGTCATGACTACAAACGGGATCGTTACGTTCATTCAATATTTGTAAAAATAGAACGAGTGTTGCGTATTTTTTAAAATTCAATACCAAAATGTCCACCCGTGCTTGTCTTTTAATGTTTAGCTTACAATTTTGGATGCATGCCAAATTTTTCTATTCTTCTTCTTCTCTTGTGGTTAGTGACTAACCTGGCGTCAGAGTTTATGCTGCCCATGGGCCTCTGACTTGGCTTCACATGCCGTCGAGAAATATCTCTCAGGCATGCCGGTTTCCTCACGATGTTTTCCTTCACCGTTTTCAAGCAAGTAATAATTATACAATACGCACATGAATCCGAAAAGTCAGAGGTGCGCCTTGGGTTCGAACTCGAGACCTATGACTTGGCAGTCCGACGGTCACACCACTAGGCTATCACTGCACATTTTTCTATTAACACAAATTTAGTTTTTCTACGTTCAACAATTCGTACAGTGGGGACTGTTCCCACATTGTTTGCCGAAGTGAATGGATACGGTGTATCTTTTTATGATATTGTTGGATTCAATCAGGTTAATGGGTCATTAAGGTGCTCGTTCGATGGGATGGCAATTTCATACAATTTGTTGATTGTTATCCAATGCTTCGAATGTTTTTATTGAGATTTATTTTTTATATCGCCTTTTTGGACCAACGGCATCGAAAACGGCTTCAGACCTTTTGTTTATAATTAATCAGATTGGATTATTTGATAATTTTAGTTTAAGAAAATATACTAAATTATTCAACTGCCTCGTTGGTCTAGTGGTGGCAACCGCGACTGTAATCGTGAGGTCCTGGATTCGATCCCCAGGTCGGGCAAAGTGTTATTGGGTTTTTCGGTGTGAAATTCCGCAGTAGCAGCCCGTAGTCTGGATTTGTGCCCGGTTGATGGCAATAGACTAGCCCCCTATTACATGGGACTTAAACATAACGGTGAGACGAGGGTGTTACTATACACCTCTGCCCAAACCTTCGGGGAATACAGGTGTGATGTTATGTTACTAAATTTCCAAGATTCTCCAGTATGGCAGCTCTATTTCATATATTTGTTCCATTCCAAGATAAAAAAAATCAAACAAAAACATTTAAAAAAAAAAAATTTTTTTTCGTTTGACTCTGTTCTTGTAATATAAAATAAACATATATACTAACAACATCAGATCAGCCGATGTTCAACTCCTCGGTTATTTAGAGCGATGTCAATCGATACGAGATATAGATAATATGATGCTATCGATATCTGTCGATAAGAATGATCCACATTCTTGATCGTGTCGCCCTCTCGGAAACTGATAAAAACCTGTGATTAGTGTATGTGAAGCATATTATGTATATGAGTTTTGGGATATCCATTCCATAGAGTTTAAAATATTCAAAACATAGGACCTACCTTATGGAACTGTGCACCTATTTTTGACGTTTTAAAAGTGCCTGAAATCTGGTCTCTTTATAACAAAAAGCTTTGACTTTGACATATAGGTAGAATATAAATTTAAAAAATAAACAGTAAGTGGAATGAACCGGAAGACCAAGGTACAATACCAAGTTCATCTAACTTCAACAAAACTATTATTAACAATGAAAACTGTAAAGGAACTGAACTGAATAAATAGAACTGTCTTTTATTATGAAGTTAATCCTATGCCCAAGAAATTAAATATCCATCATTTTTCACCGTTACAAAAGAAAGCTCCAAAAATATATTCATAAACTGAACCCGTCTCTTCCCACACATTTATTATCATTGCGTACATCTCGTATCTAGATACAAGAAAATCTTCTGCGACCCTGACAGACGCAATTCTGAGCCGTGATGTATGGCTTGGTATGAAAACCTTCATACTGTGACATTTGTGGGAATAGGCAACACTAAAAATAACTCATACCACACGTCCCTTTGTAATGTCATGACTTTTGGCATTCGAGGTGTTATCTTGGAGTCCCTTTTCAGTTGAACCTTCAAGATGGGGCTCGAAACATATTGGGAAATAAAATTATACTGATGATCGCTTACAAGTTTAGTGGAGTCTAAAATGGTTCTACAACTCTGCCTAAAATGACATTTGACATAAATACTAGGAGAGAAGATGATAAAAAAACTTTGAAAACTAAACTCAGCTCTACTAATAATGTCATAATATTATTATATCTTAAACAGCCTATTAATGCTGATCAAAATCTTTTAGAACACACTAAAATGAAACAAAACAAAGTTAACGAAACAATTGATTCAATTTTTCACATTCAAGAATCCAGCAGATATTAATTTCCCCTCTCTTTTAATTAGGGGTGGCACAGACAACTACCCCGGATGCCGGAAATTGGAGCATGATAAAATGTCCCCGAGCGGGCCCAGCGAAAGTTTCACAAACATTTATATTAATTGCAATGAATGAATTGGGGGAACGACGCATGCGCGGATATTGACTGTAAGGGTGCCTGAAGACGTCTAATTTCACAGTTGATCTGCACGACCTTGAGTTGTAAAGATGAATTGGGATATTCATACTGGAACTTAATGAAGGTGTTCTATTCTCTACCCAATTGTGGAAGCCGAAATACAGCAGCCCTTTCGATTTAAAGTCAAGTAAATTGTGTGTACTTTGAAGTGAAAAATTCAGCAAAGACCTTTCATTCGTCTTTTCCCTCGTGATCTATTACAGCCAAGATAATTCTTTCCCTGAGAGCCTAATTCACCTCGTCTTTTCCATTGGGGTAGTGTTTTACTTCAATTTGAAGATCATCTGATGTGCTTTTTTCATCCAGATCCAGAATATGAAGCATATTATTATGCGGATCCACTTTAAATTCACTAACTTCTCGCAACTTAACCCCACTCATTAAATAATGAGCTATTTTCGAGGAGGCAAACAAAACTTTCTTCTATAGTAAACAAATAATTAAGTCTTTAACTTTTTCAAATGAGCTAAACTCGTCGGCAATAAATAAAAGATTCGCGTCTGTTCCTGAAACTCACGTAAAATGCGTTTAAAGGTACCATTTATTTAATTCCACGTCATTTTATGCAGAAGTGAGTTTAGAAGGAATAAATGTTCAAATTGTTCTGTCACGATTCTTACTGAAGGTATTTCTATGTTAATTTATTTGAATTGTTTTATCTTGTGGGAATAGAAGTCTGAAAGTTATTGAAGTAAGGTGAACCACTTGTACCAGCAGTGATCTTCGTCTACATTGATATAATCTATTATCTATAGCCCTTGTATACGTAGACGGATGTAATATCGCGTGTAAGCCCTACATTTTCTGCCTGACCGACAGGGATTTTTGCATCTATAAAAATCTGAGGATCCAAGTCAAATGCAAATATCTCAAAATATTGTCAGCAAAATTGCATCGTTGACCATACAAGTAATATCACCGACAGTATTTCAATTTATATGTCCACATCGGGACGATCGGTTAGACAGTTTTCAATTGAGTCTTGAGGCTGCTAGTAAGGGCTGTTTTTCTTCAATTTCCAGGCTATCACGGAAATTAAATTCCCCGTTAATCTTGAGAGTAAATTGAAGGAAATCATTCGGTAATTCTTCATACAAAAAGGGGCACGATGGTAAATGGTAAAGTTAATATGGACTGATGTAATAATCTTTTAAAATTGCTCCGATATATAATTATGACGGAACATTTCTTAACGTACGATAAACATATGTAGATGTGTGCCCTCAAATTAAACTGGTGGTAGCAAATACAGTTGCAGATCTTATGGTTCAAAGTTTAATACCGACGTTAGCAAAGATAAAATAGATATGTTTGAAAAAAAACTGTTATAGAATTCCGAATAAAATTGTCGATATTCTTATAAAAGACTGATACATAAATCTTTATTCAAATAACAAACAAAATATAAATAAAGATTGAAATAGAAAATAAAAGACATACTTCCTGGCTATTTCTTGTGAGGACTTGAAACTTCTTTATTTGATTCCCGGGGCGTCGAGATGTAACAACAAGTCACATTCTTCGTGCAATAAGTATTTGAGTAATGCTGCAAGAACTGATGCTCTCGACTTGAATATAAAGCTGAATCTGAAGTTTTCTTGGAATTCAGAAAATACGTTGAAATACAAAATAAGAATGCAATTTCAGCTTATATTTTGATACCCAAGTGTTATTTATAGCGTACTCTTGGTTAATTTTCACAACCTAGTCTAGGCTTCTCTCATATTCTGTCATAGTTTTCAATCTATTGCTCTAGATTTCTTCTCTGTCGTGCTTTTCAGTTTATTGCTCTTTCTGGACAATCTTTTCGAGCATCCAGATCATCTCTAAAGCATTCCATATTCTTCAGAGTACTTTTCTCGTGACTGCGCGAGCTATGCAAGAATAGCTCATGTAGTAATGCAAAGATTAGGCAGTCAGCAAGGTTGGTAGCGGGGCTATCTGCCCAGGATGCTCCGAACGTACGTTAAGTACCGTCACTCGTGGAGGCTCCTATTCTATACTAGGGGTACATTCTTTAAAAGCTATAGAACAGCTTCGATATTAAAGCTAGCAAGCATAACGAGAGTGGAAATACTGATTCATACCCAACAAGCCTTTTAACCTACATTTTAACAAGCAATGCATGTTACTCTATATTATAGTTTGTTTTCTTAGTTCTAAATAATATTGAAACGTAATTAGTTATTATTTATATTAAGCCAAGTACACATTTCACAAGTACACATACTATGTCTTTTGCGTATTGTGTACATAAATTTTACACGGCTCCAGTTTTGAAACACCACTCGTAAACTGTGCATGTCGTATTTTGTTTCTGTACGTTACATTTTAATTCCAAAACTTTCACTCAGGAAAAATATTTAATTAGTGCTGTATTCAAATTGTAGGTAGTGTTGTTTTGGTTGCGGAAAATGTTAAGATATTTTTAATTTCTGTAAATGTTTGAGCGAATGTTGCATTGACGAGGAAACATGACAAGAGATCTGTTTTAACTCTTGTTTACAGTTTAATTGCATTGGTATTAGATTTTGCTTCATGTGTATTGTAGATAGCAGTATCAGTAGGTAGTATTGTGACCGTCATTTGTTTATTTTCAATAACATTATCATTTTATGTTTCTAACTTCAAATACATCGATAGTACGTTTTATTTAATTAGTTTCCTTACATCTTCTTAAAACAGAACATTTATACCTGGATAACTTTTTTCACATTGGCAATTTCCAACTATGTTAGGATCGACTTCCAATAATTTACGGTTTTGATCCATTGACAGTATCGTTCTCATAGACTCATCGCGGTAACTGCTTTCCATAATATCCATTCGTCTATACATCATTTCCAGTGTTACAAAACCCTTTCCAATTTTAAAATCAAAACCATTCCAATATGACCGACTATCTACATCAGTTTGCCGCCGTACAACATCTGTTACTTTAATATCGATATTATCGATTTAATTCGCCGTATCGAATCGTTTCATAATCGATTTTTGACCTTGCCAGCCTTATCGTAACATTTAGACTGGTAATTTTACTACTAGTACTGTAAAGATATTTCTGAAGCGTTAGATAGCGAACGAGTAGGTATAGTGTAGGACACGTTAGAGCATTCTCTTTGAGAATTTGACATTTAGAGTAGATGCTGTGTGGCGAATGTCAGGCGACGTGTGACTGGAACCACAATTTATTGTATGCCTGTTGTTCGAGGCATGTCTTGATGCTAAATTAAGTATTGCTCTGCGGTAAAAGCTTTAAATGACAATCGAGAGTTTGGGTGTCAAATATAGTATTAAAATAGTATTATAATATTGTAACTTTACTACTACACATCGGGGGGCACGGCAGTGCCCCCGCCAAGTCGAGCGCGAAGCAAACACTGCCGTACCATCCTTTACTGGAACCATTTCGCCGCATTTTCAGGCCCCTATTTGAGAACCTCTGGATAAGACCAGAACGCAGAAATTTTTGTCATCCAGTAAGCTATAATCACATACTTAAAATCCAAAATTTCAAGTCTGTAGGTCATTTAGTTCCGAAGTTAAGCGAAAGTAAAGTTTCGCATTTATGACACTCACTCACTCATGATCATCAGAATAGAACTAGTACTTCCCATAAACTCAGAGAGCTGAAATTTGGTACAGAATTAGGGTTTAATGGCTACATAAAGGTAAAACTATAAAAACTAGGATAATCGAAGATCTGGAGTACCTGGTGACCCTGATTAGAAAACACAAGAGCCCAACCAAACTATTAGAGATCGACATACCGCCTTTACAAAAAATATTCAACTTGGTAGGCCGCTTCATTTGATGTCAAAAATCGAAGGTCTGACGTATCTGATGAAAAACCCTCAGCTGGTCTCAGCTGTATTAGAGATATGGTAATGCCCCCTTCTACTATTGGTACATAAAAAAATCGACTGTCATTGCAAAAATCCAGCGTAGTGGGACACATCTTCTAATCTAATTTAATCTAGCCTATAGCGTCCCACTGCTGGGCGAATGCCTCCCCTTCTGCTTTTAATACGCATATAAATAAAATTAAAGGAAAACTCTGGATAAGACCTTGACTGGCTTTTATACTTAAGATCAAACGTATTAAAAAATTATGTATTTTTTATTCTTATTTATTTCGTGTCAAATAAGAAAATCTAATAAAATAAATCAATATTCTAAACGTTTCTACAAAAAGAAGTGAAATCCCACCAAAAGCATTCTGTAAAAAACTAGCCAAGTCTCGATGGAGCTGCTTGTTTATCTCTAAAAAGTAATGAAATTTAGACAAAGTCGTGTCAAGTCTAAGGTTCCTTACTGCGATTTCTTTATTATTATAGTTAACGTTGTGTGACTTGGCCGTTGAAGGGTACACAAGGGTACAAAACCAGGTGCTCCATGACACCATTGCACCAATCTGTCGCCAGAACCGCTACCCATTGACGATGGAAAATTGCCACTTGATTCAATAACCAGTCAATTGTAGGCTTGATAAAGCTGCGTATTTCAATAATACTATGTATAGGCGAGCCTAAAACAAACAGTATACATTTTTTTTTCAGTACAGACGGACTTCTAATCATTGATAGAAGTCCGTCTGTACCTGTCCCGTTGACTTGTACCCACTAACGTATAAAGAATGTTCAACGGCCAAGTCACACAACATTAACTATAATAATAAAGAAATCGCAGTAAGGAACCTTAGACTTGGCACGACTTTGTCTAGATTTCATTACTTTTTAGAGATAAACAAGCAGCTCCATCGAGACTTGGCTAGTTTTTTACAGAATGTTTTTGGTGGGATTTACTTTACAACATATATTTCATAAATCCATGTTGTTAGAGGTTTTGGCTTAATGTGCTTGCTGATATTATGCACTGGGTCCTAAAATGATATGCTTGTCAATCTTATTGCCGACAATTAGGCAGACTATAACTAACTTAACTTTACTACTCCTATGGAGTACAATAAATAATACTATCTATCTATAACTACATTTAACTATAATTATTTGAACCAAACAACTCCTGTGTCGTACTTCTTCTCTCGTGTCGGCACGAGTTATAGGAGAATAACTCATGCCTTGGCGAAAAGATTAGCCAGTCAGCAAGGTTGGTAGAGGGGCTGACTGTCCAGAGTGCGCCGGAGTATCATCAGTCATAGAGAATATAATCTATGAAAACATAGTCAGTTTACCTATTATGAAGGATTACTAAGGCTCAGTTGCACCAACTAACTATAACCGTAACAATACCATATTTATGTCAAAGTATTGGTTTGACCGAAATTTTGGTTTGGTTATAGTTACTTGGTGCAACTGTGATTATCATAATGTGCCGATGAATACTAAAACACAAAAGAGTTAACAAAGTGCAAAAATCTATAATACATAAATATTTTTGGTCAACCGTTAGTTCCGGCCCACTGTGCACTCATAACAACAGGTAGGTATTTGTTCACAATGTTTACTAGTGCGTGCTCAACGTAATGCTCAACTGCTTACAGTCGTAATAACAGCTTAATTGCGTTACTATGCTCATCCATCACGGCGATGAGGTAAATTTAAAAAAAGCGCATTATAATGCGATTTGTTGGTTTAATGTCGATTCTTATTTGAGTTGTAATAAAAATTGTGTAACATGCAATGTAGTCTATAATTTTGGCGTCTAAAATTTATTGCTATCGTTTTTCACAACGTCGCTGCGCCTGCAAAATCCGCTATGTGTTTTTTTTGGAAATCTGTCTTTGATGCTTTTTTATAATAGTTCTCAAGCCATGTCCAACTGTAAAATACGTTTTATAATAATTTATTTTGTTACGTTCTTGACCAAATAAATTATTAGAAAACAGATTTTAAAGGCGCACGTGGCTTGAGAACTATTATAAAATAGCATCAAAGACAGATTTTCAAAAAAAACATAGCGGATTTTGCAGGCGCAGTGACGATATGTACCTACTTATTGTAGTGTAATGCGTAATACCCAATGAACATCACGTGCAAACGCCAATATAATAAATAAACATCATGTTTGAAACATGACACGCAAATATAAACATACTTTATTTACAAACATATTCTTGTCCTCTAGAAAAATAACAATTGAAACACAGTGTTTAGTGTTGCAACAACAAAAAATATTTCTAAAAGTGCAATGTGATATGGCGTTCAACATTCCCATTTGGATAAACCGTTATACGAGCGTATAGATCGTGATCCATAGATCATGGTGTCGTCATCGCCGCGCGCGCAGGCTCGCTCGCAGCACGATGTCGACCCAGAAAGAATAAAGGCCTACTCTGTGAGTATACTCTGTTGTTTGTTTACTATGCAATGGTGACTGAGAGTGAGTTTCTCCTGATTATATAAATGTTATTTACATTGATTTGGTGAAATGAGAGACTCGAAATCAGCTGCTAGCATTAGGATAATCAGAATGAGGTACTTTCATTTCTATATTCTTGTTTACATCTCGAAATGTTTCGCGTTTTTTTCTCTTTTTTATATCAACGAACAAAATACCCAAATTCTTGTTTTAAACAAGGCTTTTGTTGCAAGTGAATCTTGACAAGTTCTTGTTGTATTATTCGCCAATGTAGACAATGTGGGCAAAGGTCTTAAACCATACAGCCTGAATTTTGACAAGATTTTTACTTTCTTAAAATCCTGATTCATCTCCATTCAGGTTCCTTCCATCAATAACCGTACCAATTGTTACCACCAGCTAGTTCTAAGTACAAAACCTTATCAAAACGTGCCTCGATTCTATTATCCTCACCGCACTGGTTTTACAACTACTCTTTCTAAGAATCCTGATTCATCTCCATTCAGATTCCTTCCATCAATAACCGTACCAATTGTTACCACCAGCTACTTCTAAGGTACAAGCGTATCATACCTTGAATCTTTCATCCTCCATTATCGGTATCGGCACACAAGTTTTTAAAATCGGAACACTCGTATCCGATCCGGGTCCGGTGAAACGTGAACAGTTGAATACATGAATTGTATAGCTATCGGCACTTCCGCCTGTACACCGGACTCACTGAGGCTAGCTTTGTTGTGCGTCAACGGCATCGCTTATGAGGAAAGCTCTCAGGCAGGCGAGCTTTGTTGCCGACAGGTAACCAACAGGGCCAGTACCAAGCGGTTTGACAACAAAACCTGCTATAAACAATAAGGAGAGAACCGAACTTCAAACTCGACAGAATTTAATTGTATCAGAAAAAAATTCTACTTAATTAATCTCTTACACCGGTATGCGCAAACATTACTAGAAGGCCTCACAGTGTGCTCGAACGCACTGCGTTGAATACGGGTCTGGAATTGGTCCCCTTTGCGTTGCGAGATTAAAGGCAACCCATCACAGAGTCGTCTTCAATGTAGTGCGTTCGAGCACACTGACGCCTTCTAGTAATGGTTGTATATGGGTGTTACTCGTGGACTTACGGACAACGCACAGCTTAAACCGATGGGTCTAGAAGCATAAAATGTTGCACACTAGTACCATATATAACGTAGATGAACACTAAGAAACGATTTTTGAAAATTCATCCCCTATGGAGGTTAATAGGGGGTGAAAGTTTGTATGGAAATTCGTCGTATTTGAAGTTGGAAGCGTGAAATTTTGCACAGGAGTACCTTATGTAACGTAGGTGAGCACTAAGAAAGGATTTTTGAAAATTTATCTTTACATAGTATAAAACAAAGTCGCTCCCGCTGTCTGTACGCTTAGATCTTTTAAACTACGCAACTAATTTTAATGTAGTTTTCAGCATTAGAGTAGAGGAAGGTTTATATGCCCCACATTAGTATCTACATTGCACCTGTGCGTATCCGAGGCGGGTCGCTAGTATGAAATAAATCACGACTTTTGCTACAGGGATTTGTTATTTTTCAACAAATATGTCTGCTACTCTTAAATTAACCTTGGTATTTGAGTCTCGGCTGACCTCAAGGTCCACAGAGGTCAAGAAGGAAGGTTAATGCTTAACACCCGACGAGGTGACTAACTACCAGTGATACTAATTAGAGAAATCGATATTTTCCTTATTTGACGCTTTACAACTACTGATTTTGAGAAACACGGTCATTTGGAAGATACTCGTGAAACGCTTTCTTGTAAGCATAGTCCGGTATATGATCATATCGCTAGTAATATATATATACAGCCTTATTTTTTGTATACCATAAAACCGAAAAGGGGTCACTGTACTCATCATTATGAATAACTTTTACTTCAGGATCATACCTGAAATCGCAAAAAATAAAACGGCTTTTCTATACATTTTGTCGAGTTATGTGAACATATATGGAACAGCTGACTTTTTTCGCGATGTCAGGGTTGTTCACATAGTAAAAGTTGTTCATAGGTAATGATGAGTACCCTTTTTCGGGTTTATGGTATACCAAAAATAAAGTGGTATAACAGTTATAACCATGTTACTACGACGTATGTGGTTCAGTTCCAATTCAAACCTGATGCAGAGGCACAACAGCATCCATACTTATCTTCTTCTTTTCGTGTGGTTAGTGACTAACCTGGTGTCAGATGCCTTTGAGTTGGCTTCATATGCTGTCGAGAAAGATCTGTCAGGCAGCAAGTGATAATTATATAATACTAGCGACCCGCCCCGGCTTCGAACGGGTGCAATGTAGATACTAATGTGGGGCATATAAACCTTCCTCATGAATCACTCTATCTATTGCTGAAAACTGCATTAAAATTCGTTGCGTAGTTTAAAAGATCTAAGCGTACAGACAGCGGGAGCGACTTTGTTTTATACTATGTAAAGTTGCACATGAATCCGAAAAGTCAGATATGCGTGCCTTGGGTTCGAACTCGACCAATGCTCGATGGCAATCCGACGGTCACACCACTAGGCTATCACTGCTTATATTCATACTTACTATAGTATATTGAAATCTGTAGAAATATCTGCTGTTATTACAGCTGTGAGGGTTTCTTAACGTAGATTTGTTGCAGTTCATCGAGGTAATATATGTGCATCCCCAGGTGCACATTTGTTCAAAGCATCAGTGAGTCATAAAAGTGAACTGTAAAACTGAACTGCAGTAAGAACGATTATTGTAGTGTTTGTTGTTCTATCTAAACTTAGTGCTGCGACCTGCTAGAGATGGCGTTATTAGTTGAATTTATTTAACTGTAAACTGGTAATTAATAAATATTTTTATCGATAATTTTATTGGTTGAAAATATCAGTTATATTTTCGTTGAAAAAGAAATTACGCGAATGGTTTATTGAACTACCAACAGTGTTAGGTCAACACTACCAATCGAGAAATTGTTAAATGATATTTTTATTCGATAACGGTAATTTTATTTAATAGAAGGGATATTTTTTTTTTCGAGAATTTTATTGTTTAATGGGTAGTATCTGGACGACGATTTTTTTTTTGGTAAATCCACGTTTACTAAAAGTGAGACTTAGCTAGATCGATTTATCACCCCCGAAACCATACTAAATTTCATAAAAATCGTTGGACCCGTTTCCGAGATTCAGATTAGGTATATATATATATATATACAAGAATTGCTCGTTTAAAGGTATTAGATATTTGCCAATACTAATCTGTTTTCGATACGTAGAACCTGTAACCAATTTTCTGCATGCATTCTGTAAATAGGACAAGAATCGAGAGATATTATTAGATTCGATTGATTTCCCTAAGCGCCATTTTCGATCGACTCATTGTCTTTAGGGAATAGTTGAGTTTTGGTATGGGGAAACTTTCCATATTTTACTCCAATAAAATAGTGTAGTAAAATGTTCCATTTTCACACAAAAACCGTGGTGAATCGTAACAAAAATGTCATAAACCGCGAATTATCCGTAAAATTAGATTCATTTCAATCAACTGTTGACAAACAGTGATTTTTCGATAGCCAAAGAAATGAGAAGGTCCAATCCAACAAACATGCATCGTAGTTCGATTGCCGAAAAACTTCTTGAATTCAAAATTCGGCTTTTTGATAGTAAAATTGCTACATGTAGTGGCAGGTTGCCAACTTTTTATCTTACTTTTTTTTACTATGACAACACGATAACCTTACTGCCAGCAATCAGTCATAAAATATCTAAATTAAAGTTAAAAATAGCAGAGGAAATAAATATACTAACTGACTAATGCGACTGCTGATCGTGAGGTTTTGGGGTCGATCCCCAGGTCGGGGAAAGTGTTATTAGGATTTTCCGTGTGGAGTTCCTAAGTAGCAGCCCGGAGTTTGGATTTATGCCTGGTTGATGGCAATAGGCTCGCCCCCTATTACATGGGACTTAAACATAATAATGAAATGAGGGTGCTACTATACACCTCTGCCCAACCCTTTGAGGAATACTGGCGTGATGTTATGTTATGTGAAATAAATATAAAGAAAATAGGGAGAATAAGAAATAAAAAACATAAAACACGGTTCAAGCACAAGCATAATCTCCTTTCCTCAGTCGACAAGACTTGCAAGGTATGGTTATGATATCCACACACATAGTGCAACATACAATGTAATAGGTAGGTACAACATTGATAACATTGCACGTTGCACGATCGCATCGGCGTGTTTGCTGAGTGGACCTTCTAAACTAATCCACATCGTCCTCACACCTGCTAAGTAAACACAGTCGTCAATTTAAACAGGATTTGTTTGTAGAACTAGTAATGCTGTCGCAGGATAATGCGAGTGCCAGTGCTAGGCAGCGCAGCGGGTTGGAACTGTACGTGAACGTGAGAGTTGGGGCCATGGGAATAGCGATTAGTTTGCAAAAATTATATTTTTGTTTTTTTTTGTGTGCATTTTTTTTTTGTTAACTCCACGCGTGCCTCCACGGCTCCAACCTTGCTGACTGGCTAGTGACACAAAATAGAAAGGTACAGAAGTCAATCTACATACAAGTGCGCTCGAGCAACGCACTCATAGACACTGCTCACGGACACGATATCTCGGACCGTTTGGGACCAGAGTGCGAGTGAGTGCGAGCGCGAGTGCCATGCGCTTGAGAGAGATAGATATATAGATAGAGCGACCGCCGAGCGTAGGTATGAAAAGTGAAGTACATACATGTGCTTGACTTCTGTACCTATCTGTTTAGTGCTAATGAGCTTTTATTAGCTTGACTTCGTATATTTGTTTGTTTGTTTGATTCACATCTTGCGACATCTTTTATAACTACTTCTGCTTAACCGATTCTCCTGAAATTTCGCACGCAAATTCAATTCCCGTAACAATGCAACATTATAATAATTTCAACCTTCAATCCTTAAATCCTGATGCTGCAAGGGCACTGTAAGATAAAACCGTTTAACTAAAAGCTTTTTTAAAGGGATTATTTTTAAATAACTCGTGTCGACACGAAAAAGGAACTTATCATCTTCTTCATTCTTACATCTTCGAATGCCTTAAGTACTTGAGAGCAAATTTCGGCTATTTTTAATTTTTTTTATTTGAGGTGTGTTTGCTCGTGACTCTAGTCTAGGTCAGTGGTGAAAGGGACAAAGTCTACGATAGAGTGAGCTTACCCAGAAGGAAGCCTCGTCACTCTAACTTTGAAAAGATTCGGGTTGTATGCGTTCGGGAACACAGACGTCTCTCTTTCATCTAAACTTTTAGTGTTAGATTTTGTTATGATGCACACAATAATGTGGCTATTCATTCACCAGGTAGTACCCAGTCTTATCTGACTCCGAAAGTTTGGGACATAGTTAGAATGCATCCTGAACACAGCTAGTCGTTTCTGTTTACCAAAGTAACTTGTAACTTCGTGAGTACGCAACTAACTTGTCTGCTCACAAGTAATTTAATTTATAGGACAATGTAGGACAGCAAGGCGTAGGCGTAGCTTTGCTCTATTCTTAAACTTGCATAATTCAATAGAACAAAAAGAAACTTTGTGTGGCTTCGTTTTTTAATCTAATTGTTGAACATGGATGATCGATTCCATTCACATTTTAAAATAAAAGAACATTAGTGACGCTTGTTTTTCATGTTTTTTTATATTTTTTTTATTTTGCCCGCACTAGGATTTCTCCTGTGTCGTGGGTGCGTTAACAAACACAAATCTTCACACACACAAGCATCCACACCCAGAACAATTATCTGTAGGCCATACAAATGTTTGACCCGTGCGGGAATCGAACCCACGACCCGTAGCGCAGGAGCCGATCGCTCAGCCACTGCACCAAACGTGTCTCATTACACCACTGGGACGTGTGGAGGAACGAGGTATGGTATTTCTCCAACCAAAAGGGAGGATCCTCCAACCAGCCGGGTCTTTGCCTGGCGGGCTACTGCCCAACGGTTGATGTTGGGAAGTTGTATTAGACTATCTGCGTGTCAAATCTTGCTATCGCGATATAGGATTATGTGACGTCCTATATGAGTACTGTCTCTGTAGTCTGCTACACAATCGTCAGGCTGCTTAGTTTGCATGTGACGTGATAGATGTCGCCACAGACGTATAGGCCTCTGCCTTATCAAAAAGTCGACATGCTTAGGTTTATCAGCGCAGAACTCATCCTATTGCTCTGATAATGTTTTTTTCTGTTCATCACCGGGCTAGAATTTTTCAGTAGGCGGTTGGGTTGATGATCGGCTTTTTTCCAATTAGATGAAAGCGACAGCCACCTCTGATTTGTTCGATCTGCCTAGTCTTTTTCCCAACTATGTTGGCGTCAGCCTCCAATCTAATCAGATGCGGCTGAATACCAGTATTTTGCACGGAGCGACTGCCATCAGTTCACCGCTAACCAGTTACTGGGCAATGTCGATATCCTAAGGTTTGACTAGTTGTCAGACTTTCGGTCTTCTGACTTCGGTAACGACTGTCATAGGTACTCGTATGACACCCAGGACCGACGGTTTAACGTGCCCTCCGAGGCACGGAGGGGTCTCGATGTGTAACGATTGGTCACCCATCCACGGACTGACCGCGGCAAGCGCATCTTAACCTTGCAAATTATATGATCCGCGTGGTTATTACTTAGCCACGAGCCCCTCTGTTTTGTACTGTATCCAAATCATCGTCAAATATTTTTTACTGTTTTATGTTTTTCCTTCAATCTGTCTCAACAATTCGTAAAACCACCGTTTTCGGGGCCCCAACCAGGGAGCGGCCTAACGCTCAAACAGCTATATTGCGTAAAACGTTTCTCACGTAATGCTATGTAACTCGTACGGTATAGTACTCGCCGCTAGTACTGTATACTAGTGGAGCGTGGGCAGGCACTTAGCGTCCCCCGCACTATGTGACGACGTAATAATATGTAGGTACTTACAAGTAATGCTTGATAATGGTGGTGATTGATTAGTTAATAAGTGGGACATTATTTTAAAGTTTTGTGGTCATAATAGAACTTCGAGTATGTCAGACCAATCTATACTAATATTATAAAGCTGAAGAGTCTGTTTGTTTGAACGCGCTAATCTCAGGAACTACTGGTTGGAACTGAAAAATTATTTTTGTGTTGGGTAAGCCATTTATCGAGGAAGGTTATAGGCTATATGACATCACGCTACGACAAACAGGAGCGGAGCATAAATGAAAAATGTTGCAAAAACGGGAAAAATGTCCACCCCTGCGAAGCCGGGACGGGCTGCTAGTAAGTAAATATAAATCAAAGCACTCTGATACTTATAGATTGACATTAGAAATTTTAAGTGGTTGTAAGCGAAATGCATCGTTTTGACAGTAAATTATAGCCGTGTTATGATTACAAAATTAAACTTTCCTTTCGCCTGCCTTAATTAGTCTCATCTTCGGAAGATTTCCCCTTTCTCCGCCAATAACCATCGTTAAAACC
Organism: Amphipyra berbera; assembly: GCA_910594945.2. Lineage (NCBI taxonomy): Eukaryota > Metazoa > Arthropoda > Insecta > Lepidoptera > Noctuidae > Amphipyra > Amphipyra berbera. Next base: position 2,691,856 of record OU343133.1, read on the forward strand.
AGTCCATTGACTCTCCTATCGCTTTCAACATCGAGTCTGAACGAGCAATTAAAAATGCGTTCTGTCAAATCAGTGGAAACGTTCGAAATTTAAACTGAAACGTGCGAACTTCATACATAACATTAATGAAATTGAGTGGTTGCAACTTGCAACAGAGCAAACAGTTGTACGCCTACGAGTTGTAACAGTATGGTGATTCATCACTCACACGATTCAAATGAGATTCAACCATTACTTGTATGGAGATAACACAATGACATCAAATTGTGACATCTGCAAAGATAAGAGAAGATTTGGATCATGTATTGAATATTTTATCATATTTCATATGAAAAAAGTATTACTTACATTGACAGGTAATGATATCACGTATGATCACGAAAACAGGATAATAAAGAGAGTAGCAACGAGCCATAAAATTATTTGAAACCACATTTATATTACCTATACTAGCTTTTACCCGCAGCTTCGCTTTCGTGATTCTTTTTCACTCCCTTAAGGGAAGAATTTAAAAAAAACCCTTTCTTAGTGGATGCCACATTATAGAAAGTACCTTTTGCCAAAATTTCAAGTTTCTAACCCCAGCGGTTTAGGCTGTGCGTTGATAGATTAGCCAGTCAGTTTCTCCTTTTATAGTATACTAGCGGACCCGGCAGACGCCGACAGCAGCGCCACCTACCGGGTCCAATTGTGTTTTCAAATCATCCAGGAACCCATTGAACACACAAAATTTCAACCAAATCGGTCCAGCCATTTAGTTTGGTGACAAACACACGTACGGAAGAATTATAAATAGTAAGATACAGAAGAAAATTCTGTTCTATTCTATATCCTATAGATACTAAGAAAAAGCTTGCATTTACTATTTTTCCTCTTTAAAATCTCAAACGAAACTTTTTTCATACCTTACTATAGTACAATCATCAATCATCTCGTTCCACCCAATAGTAAAATCTATTCCTCTCGACTTTTTAATTTTCCTAATCCTTTAACGGCTTAAAAGGAAGTTTTAATCTTCTCAGAAATTTTTAACGATGTTAGTGATCCAGTTTTAATCCATCCAATTCCATCCAATGATTTGATGGAATTTGACGTATTTTTATGTAAACAGTTTGTAGACAAAAATTAGGGAAGGATTTTACCGTCTAAGATCATATTTTGTGATGTTTATACATCAATATTTGAGCATAGGTACCTACGAAAGTTTGGATTAATTTTAGATTTAGTTTCTTTTTATGAAATTCCTATCAAAGTTATCGCCTCTAATCTTTATATATATAATTTGACTGTACGTATGTATGTCACTGAACTCCTCCTAAACGGGTGGACCGATTTGAATGATTTTTTTTGTATGCGTTTGGGTGGCGCCCTGGATGGTTTAGATTCACAATTAGACCCAGTAGGTGGCGCTGCTTTTCCGGGCAGGACGTCGTCTGCTGGGTCCGCTAGTATCATGAAAATTTTCGACAGCTTAATAAAGTATAGTTCTATAGCGTTTTATAAAAAAGAAACACAGTAAACAAACATGAATATTCATGAAGATTCAGTGACTCAATGATTTTATTATCTCAGCTTTAACATCAAACCTTTTTTTATCAGCACCTACTTTGAATATATTAGCATTGCTAATTGCATTACTAATTCTGTTTGCCCTTCCACTACACCAAATATTATGGCGCGACGTATATCATCATTGTATACCATAGTATAGGATCGCTTTGGTTCAGCGGCTATGTGGTGCTAAACCACAACCTTTGATTATAACGTACTACCTATGAACTTACCTAATTTCTACTTCATACAAGGGTTGGGATTTTGGGCGAATATTATTTTGGTACGATAATATTTTTTTAAAACATTGATTTACTTATGCAGTCTGCAGAATAGTTTAAAAGAAAGGTACATACAGTGGAGTTCGCTTATAACGACTACAAAGGGATGCCGATATCTGGTCGTACTAAGCGGACGTCGTTATAAGCGTCAGTAAATACTAGATAAGAAAACCTAAATAAAGGCTGTTCTTAAGTCGCTATAAGCGGATGGTCTTTATAAGCGAAGTCGTAATAAACGAATTCCACCGTACTATGCTTCGTTCGTTTTCAAAATATGGAGCTGTTACTAACACTATACAATTTTAAGTTGCCGCTAAGTTTCGTGCTGTCTTTATCACTTTAAGGCAAAGTGAAAGTAACCTTTAAATACATGGCCACATGCGCCGTAAATTTTGAAAATTTGGAGTTGATCGCTAATCTTATTTTAATGAAATAACTTACTTATTTAACTTGACGAAGTACAAAGAAAGAAAGAAAACGATAATACCATTTTAGATTTGATAGCACTTGCTGCGAGATAAGGAATAAATGAGAAAAGTTACCTAAACTTCAACAAAGTGCATACTGTACTAGCAATTGACCCTTATAAGGGTAAAAACTTTCAGTCCACTGCTACAACTAGAGTATTAAAAGTAATTGCTACACCTGTTTTTCTCGACAGCAAAGGAATAACAAAATTGTACAAATTGCTCAATAAAGATATTCATAGCAGTTACTGAAGTCATAGAAAGAGCCATACTATCACAATACGAGAAAGAATAGAAGGTCCACGCGTAGCAAGTCATGATATGGGCAACACTCTCACAAAAAAATTGCCTAGGGTCAAATGAAACATTCTCGAACAACTGCAGTCGCCGATTGTACGTACTTTACCAATGGGGTAGAAAATTGGAGAAATAATGGCGCCACCATCTCTGGTATCAAAGCAATTTCATTAGTTAAAATGTGTTTAAAATGTCTTACTGTTTCTATCTTTCTTGTGGTACTACTTACTGACGTCATACCGGGCGATGTTAGAACGTAAAAACATCGTGATGTCCGGGCCGTTTGGCGCGAAATGCGACTGATATTCGGAACCGGCCCGTATAAGGCGCAGCGTTGTGGAAATAGAAGTAATGGCTGCCTGTGACGTCTACAAGCTGGATATTTTTAGAAAGCTATTGTAGGGTAGTGTACAAGTGGCTGAAATATAGGTTATAGAGATTAGGTGGAACATGATAAAGAAGCCATTTTAAATTTTAGCATAGTTTGATTCTAGTTCATTCTCAGTGACGTTAACCTACAATTATTTATTTTAAAGTGTAGTTTCAAATAGATACACAACTATACTAGAATCATTGTGTGATTTTATGCGGTCAATATCATCGAAATGAATGACACCAAAATTGCTATCACCATTGTCTTCTATTTTTCTCTGCCCATTCTCAAATATTTATGTCCTTCCATTCATAACACACCGAGTCCAGACAAGGAAAGATATATTGATTGATTAAATCGCTCCATTCAATATCTTGAGCCTTGTAAGTGACGTGTCGAAGCCATTATAGTTTGTTACCAATAAATCTCTGTAGTGACACCTAGGGACTTTCTCTCTTGCACAAGCAGGAACCCCGCAAATATAACATAGTTTATATAGATTATGATATATGACGCAGTAAATATGATAATAATCCCCTACTTGTATTAATAGAAGATGTGTTTGGTTGTGCCGCTGATATGGTAGTGGACGACATAGGGATTGCTGTCGATGACGTTCAACATAAAAATGAAGTGGGCTAAGTAATTAGGATAGCAGTTCCCATCTTTGGAAGAGATAAAAACGGGGATGATGATAATGATGATGAGAGTGGTAATAATAAGTGTTTATTAGTTAATGCTACTGAGGCTGCTAAAAGTGCTAATTATTCGGAGGATATTAACATCTTATCGATGAAGATAGAGCTGGAGAATATACATTGTTCTTAGCCAAAATTAATCATTAAATCTTTCAAAAATATGAATAGAAGTGCTAAAATTAGAAGAGTAATGGGAAAGTTAGACTTTTTTTTTTTTTTAAAAACGTTGCCCCACACTAGGATTTCTCCTGTATCGTGGGTGCGTTTACAGACACAAATCTTCACGTGCACAAACATCCAGACCCGGAACAACTATCTGTAGGCCATACAAATATTTGTTCCGTGTGGGAATCGAACCCACGACCCGCAGCGCAGAAGCCAATCGCTTAGCCACTGCACCAAACGTGTCGTCAAACTACTATTACAGACTACTATTGGAGTGAACTTTTTGATTGATCACATTATCCATTTCTGTATTCAAATACTATTTTTAGAAAGAATCATCTTAAAGTATTGCCAAAACCAAATTGCTATCGAAAATGCACCGCATCCAGGCTAATAGACATTATATTCCAAACGGAATGAAAGTTTCCATTCCGTGATTAAAACTTTGAGCTCGTGATTCGGACAGTTGGCAAATTACAACGAATATATATTTTAATGTTTTATTTGCGACTGACTTGGGTAAGGCTCTGTTATTTGCGTAAGTAGTCAAATTTTGTGAAGAATGAATTCATCAGTTTCAGAATTTATGCGATCTAACAAACATGGAATTTGATAATATAATTATAAAATGAACGATAATGCTAATATAGGCGATAGTGACTATTTTACATTACTAGATACAGCTGCGATAAGCAATTAAGTCCTTATTTTAGATACTTTGATGGTTTTATTTTTGATACCTGTTTTGACATCTGATATTATATAACATAACATCACGCCTGTATTCCCCGAAGGGTAGTGCAGAGGTGTATAGTAACACCCTCATTTCGACAGTTATGTTTAAGTCTCATGTAATAGGGGGCGAGCCTATTGCCTTTAACCGGGCACAAAAGCAGACTCCGGGCTGCCACTGAGAAATACCTAATGGAAAAACCTAATAACATTTTGCCCGGCACGGGGATCTAACCCAGGACCCCATGCCCAGCCAACAAGGCAGTCTGATATCTTTATCTTCTTTACATAGTACCTATAAAACAAGTCGCTCCCGCTGTCTGTGTCCTTATATATGCTTAGATCTTTAAAACTACGCAACGGATTTTGATGCGGTTTTTTTTATAGATAGAGTGATTCAAGAGGAAGGTTAATGTAACCCACATTAATATCTACATTGCACCCGTGCGAAGTCGGGGCGGATCGCTAGTAATATGATATAATGTAACTCAGAGTATAATGTATCAAAATGAATATCAATGTAACCCATCTACTAAGAGCCGATATTAAAAACCGATCTTAAACCAAAATCTCTGGATTTGTGTAGGTTTTGACTTTTGTTGATTTTCTTTCAAAAACCAATATCAATGTAGAGATTTAGTATTGAGATAGGTATTCATATCGGCTATAAATGAACGACAAAGAATCTGTCTATGCCCGGTTGCTATAGCCAAAAAATGGGTCGTTTTGCTTACTAATGATAGCATTTTTTATTACCAAACTAGGTATATAAATATACTCGTAAGCTAATTTTACCTGTGGTATCTACTAACGTATGGGAGGGTCTACTATGCCAAGCTATGAAGTCTTTGCTTCATTATTGGTGAAGATACAAGTGTCTTCACTTTAACCAATAACGCTCGGTAAATTATAGGAACCGGTCACAAATCTAGTGTAATTTTTGTAACTGACGCTACTGCTGCGATTGTTTTAAATTCATTCAAGAACAACAGAAAATACTCAAACGCAAAAGTAATAAGAAATAAGAAAACTTTCATACCGTTAATTCAGCCCTCATCAAGCTGTCTCTCTCTCAGTCCTCTCGCAAGCAACGCCTTAAGCCGAAGTCCAAATCCCCCCTAGGGGTCGCCCTTAGTGCTGTTGTTGCTAGCTAGTCATGATGTTAGTAGTAGTAATAGTAGTTAGCTTAGGTTAAGTATTTTACCCTCGTCCCCATTGGTTGGAGACCCTTCAGGTCTCGCCAATAACTGCCCGGTTACGTAGAAACGGTCCGCAAGACCACCTACAAGCAGTCGAATAGAAAAAAAAACCTAGAAAACTTACACTGGCTTATAAATAAGAAGACGAGGAAGATGAAACACATATACTACAAGTACAAATATATATATATATACGGAATAGAGTGCGAACTCCAACGAAATGATTTGATGTTCATAACCCAATGTTCGGCGGGGAATGTGTTTTTTATTAAATTTCCAGAACAGAAATCGGCAGAATGAGGCCGTGCCGCTACTTACTGACTGTGCTGCCAGTTCGATAAATAACTTGACCCCGCGGTTAGATTATCTGAGATAACTTTACGAAAAATGGTTGAAGATTTTTCAAGTTAGGTAGACTTTTCGGCTTCATAATATTTGTATATACCAGAGGTCCCCAAACTTTTTTGATTCGTTAACCACTTGCTACGTTTTTCAGTTTTGGGTAGACCCCTGCTCAGCTAATATTGCATTTTTGCAAATTCATCGACTTCATATGTGTTTTTGATTGATTTCTAACTTTAGTGAGGTGTACAGCGAAAAAACAATAAAAAAACACAAGTTTTATACATTTATTAAACTTTCGACAGTACCTACAATAGTACTATCGTCTTGGGTCTGTTTGTTACGTTTTCGGATAAAAACTAAACAAGAAATAATCTGTATAAGTATGTGGGTTATTCCATTAATGGGAAGTCAAAATTAAAGTCACAACCTGCTTATACGAGATCCACTATCGTGGACCACCGTTGACATTTCACGGACCCCCAATTATATTTTTCGCCCACATAGACCCCTTGTATGTCGTCGTCGACCGCTGGGGGTCGATACTGCCCACTTTGAGTATCACTGGTATAAACGAACGATAAACTTAAAGCATATAAGTACATTACTCGTGTGGAGCTAGAACTGCCCAAGTTTTCCAATCCAGTTTATATTTTAAACCAGGAATCACTTTCCATTTCCAATTATAGACTGCGATCAGAAAATCCATACAAACGATGAAAGTTTTCCTCAATTTCCAAAATTAGAAAATCTCCGTTTCTCTCCATTCTCCTGACCCCATAACATGACCGGATCTGTTTGTCCAACACGGCTATCAGTAATGGGATGACGTCACGCAAACATACACGACATACATAATTCTATGGCCACCATTGTATGTTAAACAACGCGGCGTTTAGCAGACAAAATGGTACCATATTGGTTAGTTTGTATTTTGTATGTCATGGTCTGTGAATTTTTGAATATTTTCGTACGTATTGTATTTGCAACAAAATAAGTACTCGGTTAGAATTTAAATTCACATAACACGGTTGGAGCAGAGTTTTAATTTGAGATTAAGACTTCAATACTTGTTTAACAAATTGATGTGAAGGATTGATAAATCGTAATTTCGCTAAGGGTTACGCGTGCTTCCCGTCTCTTCACTTTAGTAATAGTTCAACAATAAACAATAATTCTCAAAGAAATTGCAAAGGACGATAAATACTCTGTTTTTCTTTCACTGTTGCCATCAACCTGGCACAAATCCAAATTCCGGTCTGCTACTCAGGAATTACACACGGAAAAACCTAATAACACACTTTGCCCGACCTGGGGATCCAGGACCTCACGATCAGCAGTCGCGCTTGCCACCACTAGAACAACGAAGCACCATATTACATGGGACTTAAACATAACGGCGAAATGAGGGTGTACATCTCTGCCCAACCCTTCAGAGAATACGAGGCGTGATATTATCTTATGTTTATATTTATTTCAAGATCAGTTGGTTCCAAAAACACTTATGAAAGTCAAGGTTAGTTGCTTGGCTCTTTAATTCATTTGCCATTCTTAAACTTCTGCTTACTCGTTCAGAGCTTCGAAGTAATTTACTTAGAATTGTGATGCTATCCTCAAACTAGACGTAGTTAGCCCAAATTGAAGTGAATAGTTCTTAAAGTTATGTTAGTCTGGCAGTCTAGCCAGCGGGGGTAAATCTGCGATGCGCCGTGAAGGAATCCGGGCCGTTGGTCTGCACCGAACGGGAGTTAGATCTAGGAAGACTACACAGATGTTTTAGAAGCCCAACATCGTCTACATTCATAGTTTATGAAAGCAGTCATTAGTAGCAATTACTGCGGTTTTGTTGTAAGTTTAACACCCATATTCTAAGACGTTCCTCCAAAACTTACTCGAGTCGAATCCACCTCGACTTGACATAAACGTCATCGACTCGAGATTGTTCCTCAGTCGAGGTAAGGAATTATCTGTCAAACTCAAGGTACCTCGGAACCTACCTTAAGGAAGCAAGTGTCAAAGTTCGTATGTAATAAAAAATAATTTTGAAGACTTTGTCGATTATGGTTAAGATAATCCTTGCAAGTATTTATCGCGGCGTTATTTGCGCGATGCAGATTATTCAAATTATGACGTAATGACTCCGTCGAGGAACCTCAAAGTTAACTCGAAATTGCGACTAAGAATACAATTTTGAAGGTGGTTTCGAGGCCGTTCTGAGTCGAGTAAGTTTTGGAGGAACGTCTTAGAATATGGGTGTATGCTACAGAACCTTCGACCAACAATAGTATTACATTTCCGATGACCGCATCAAAAACGACCGGAAAAATAAGACCACAAATAATGTTGTGGTCTTATTTTGCAACATAGTTTTTTCAACCTTATTGCATAGAAATTACGTTTTATTGTGCCATAAATACTTTTGTTCTCATTTAAAAAATACGTTTAGGTACTTTTCAATAGAAGTAGTAAATATATTACGATAATGAACTTTATGATTAAGTGGTAAGATTTATAATCAACTTATATGCAATCGTGGCCAATTGAGCGATGTGTTTTTGTTCCTAATCCTTAATTCAGGTCTATTGTTGAAAAGTACAGGACGTAACGTTTTGGAAGAAAGTTACAGCTGGTTCACACAGAGACTGTATAGCGGACCCGTTTTTATTTTGGTGATGCCCCATGTAGTTGTATGAGCGAGTTCACATATACGACAGTATTCCGAATCCAGTAAAAAATACTAGATACTTTATTTTTATTGAATCCTGCCTGCCAGATTCGACGCAGCTGCCATTTGTTTAACTGATCCGTCGGTACAGATGTGAACAACACCTCCAGTACCGACGGATCCGCTGTGTGAACGGGCTTTTACAGTACACCGTTATCCTTTCAAGAAAGTTTACTGTTAACAAAAAGGATGTTTCTGTCAATGTTTTTAAACTGTTTTCTCCTTTTTGTTTTACTTATTTGTTGTACGACTACAAGCACTTAAGCGGCTCAAGCTACATTTGCAGGTCGAGGCCGAAGCATGACATTTATTCATCGCTCTGATTTCAAAAACAGTAACAACCGTACATTATGTATTTGGAACTATGTTTTTTTTTATTCTTGGCTTGGTCGCGTTTGGCCCTAGTCTCACCTGATGTTAAGCGCAGACAGGGTCTAAGATGGAGCACAGGAATCCAAGGAACAGAGATGTAGAGGGATTCCCCTATACCCCTCTGGCTCTCACATACACACGACGGAACACAGTAAGCTACTTGTCTTTAATGTGGGGGTGGTAGCTAGCCAGGTGGGCCGTATAGATCATAAGGTATAAGGTATAACGGGTTGGTCCAAAAGGTATAACGGGTTGGCAACTCCACGTCTGAGCGCGTATTTTGCGTCACGGGTGGTAAGTGTAGTCACTCGATCCATCCAAACTCCTCGAAAAAGGCCAGCACACCCTTGATGTTGCTGACGATCTCTCGGAGAGTACCTGGGTTTCCGAAGTACTTGGCCCTGTATGTGGCGACCTCAGGGCAGTTTAGTAGCACGTGGGCTGCCGTCTCGTCCTCCTCCATGCATGCTCTGTACAGTGGGCTGTTTGTAACTCCATTGAAAAAGAGGTGTTCGTATAGATCATACCACCAAGCGTGTCATATGACATATGCGGTTAAACTATGATAATAGCAACCTAACGCTCAATTAAAACAATTAACAAACATGCATAATCTAAATCAAATACTTTACCAATGACGTCAAACAGTAGCGACAAGGAAAATACAATGTTTATGTAAAATAAGTAAACATTACATAAGATTGTACATAAGCTCGTTATATTGTCGGTCAAGGTGTTATTTTAAGGCTGCACAGCCTTATGTAGTGATGTGTTATGCAGGACAGCTCAGTGATATGTGTGACAGGCTTCTGATTCATTGTCAGTAACGAAGTTTTAGGGTCAGATGTGACATAACTCATGGATCATAAGTATACACTCGCTTCATCAGCATTGTGATAGCCTAGTGGTGTGACCGTCGGACTGCCAAGTCATAGGTCTCGAGTTCGAACCCAAGGCACGCACTTCTGAGTTTTCGGATTCATGTGCGTATTATCTTTACATAGTATAAAACAAAGTCGCTCCCGCTGTCTTTACGCTTAGAACTTGAAAACTACGCAACGGATTTTAATGCAGTTTTCAGCAATAAATAGAGTGATTCAAGAGGAAGGTTTATATGCCCCACATTAGTATCGAAATTGCACCCGTGCACTAGTTTTGTATATTAATTATCTCATGCTTAAAAAACGGTGAAGAGAATATCGTGAGGAAACCGGCAAGCCTGAGAGATATTTCTTGACGGCATGTGAAGCCAAGTCAGAGGCCCATAGGCGGCATAAACTCTGAAACCAGGTTAGTCACTACCCACACGAAAAGAAAAAGAGTCTTATAAACATGGTTATGAGTTACCTCTTTACTTACGGTCTTGTTTTCAGGAAGCCTATCTAGGTATCATAAATTATAAAAGAAATCTTTTTACTTGAGTAAAATTAGTTACTTAATAAATTTTTTTTTACTTTTATCAGCCCACAAACGTTCACTGATGAAAAAAGAAATGCTTAAGTAATTACTTAAGACTTACTCGACTATAGATACGAGTGTTAGTCACAACGTTAACTGTAAGTCAATGGTCTTACCGTGAGAGCGGTCACAGGTTACAGAATTACTATGGCGCATTGACCATGTGAACTATCGATGCGATTGCAATACCGCATGTGAACCAGTTCGGTTTAGTGCGGTACTATGAAGTTATGTCCGTTTCTCTAAGTACCTATTATAACATAACATCACGCCTGTATTCCCCGAAGAGTTGGGCAGAGGTGTATAGTAACACCCTCATTTCAAGTCCCATGTAATAGGGGGCGACCCAATTGCCATCAACCGGGCACTACAAACTGCGGGCTGCTACTGAGGAATTCCACACGGAAAAATCCAATAATACTATGCCTGACCTGGGGATCAAACCCAAGACCTTACGATCAGCAGACGCACTTGCCACCACTAGACCAACGAGGCAGTTACTTATTATAATATGTATTACTAGCGGCCCGCCTCGGCTTTGCCCGGGTGGACATTTTTCCCGTTTTTGCAACATTTTTCATTTATGCTCCGCTCCTATTAGTCATAGCGTGATGTTATATAGCCTATAACCTTCCTCAATAAATGGACTATCCAACACAAAAATATTTTTTCAATTCCAACCAGTAGTTCCTGAGATTAACGCGTTCAAACAAACAAACAAACTCTTCAGCTTTATAATATTAGTATAGATTTTGCAGACTATACAACGTGTATCAGAAATGCATGTTCATATTTGAGGTGGCTGTTTGGACTCTACAGAGCAACATTTGATAGGTTAAACATTAAAAATCTGACATTTTTTTTTCGACTCTCAATACAAATGACATCAGGTGATCAGATCAATTCGTATGGAGAATAGCAAAATTTTTTGCTGGTTTTTTTTATTTGACCTATCAAATGTTGCTCTGAATAAGAGTCCAAACATCTCCCTTAAATATGACTACGTGTTTCTGTTACACGTTGTATATGACCAATTATGCAGTATTTACAGAAAATAATAAAACTTTTTAACAAAAAAAAAACCGACTTCAAATTGTCTATCTCCGAAGTTCTTCATCAGATCTTCACCAAATTTAATTGGGACCATTTGGAAAGAATACTCTTTCAAACAAAAAAATATCTTTAAAATCGGTTCACAATTAGCAAAGATATCGAGGAACAAACATACAAAAAAAAAACAGACGAATTGAGAACCTCCTCCTTTTTTGGAAGTCGGTTAAAAAAATAGTTTGTCTTCACTGCCTAAATCGTCTGTATTCGTATGTCTGCGTTCGATCCAGAATTGTTTTTACGCCTGACATTAACTTCAGGTTAGCCCAAGGCTCGCCCTCATTCCATGTGACTTATAACAACCATACTACGGCCGCACTAGAGTACAGAACCAGTAAAACATTGTCTAAATCTTTGGAAAACTTTTTTTTTGTGGAAATCTTCTTGGATTCCCTCCGGCTATGGAAGGTGGAGGGTTATTTTGGCCTCTTGCTGACTACAACCAACCGGTGTTCGACCTCAACACAAAATGGGGGATATGAGTTTTTCGGTAGAAGTTGTGTTACGCTTTTGACACGTGACAAGACCCTCGCGGTGCACAGCAGCACATGACTACTACATGCTGCTGTCCTCCTCAGGGTCGCTTGGTGGATGTATCTAGTCCTCACCCTTAGTGTCCACGACCCCGAAGCTACCCCGCGTGCGAAACACTTATCTATTAACTTGAGTTTAAAAATCTCAATTTATAATTTCATTTTTTCATTCACAGGAACAGCTCCGTCAGCGCAAAGAGGCAGAAGAGCGAATCGCAGCACAGAACGAGTTCCTCCGCACCTCCTTGCGAGGGTCGAACAAGCTCCAGGCTTTGGAGTCGAACCCCCCGTCGTCAGGCACCGCCTTCGTCAACGATGCGTATGAAGATGATGCCAGCGATGATTCCACGCAGCTTTATGCTGTTGTCGGTGAGTTTAATAAACTTTATTTTAACACCTGTCTGATATACTGGCAGGCTGATGGTTATGCTTAGAATTGACCATCTGCTAAGAGTTGCATGATCAGCGGAATACTTCAAGACGTATTTCAAACTCCTCATCATTGTCAGCCTTTTACTGCAGATTAAAAGCCTCTTCCATGCTTTCCTGTTCTGCGCCGATCTCATAAAGGAGTTCTTGCAAATTATTCGATATGGTCTACTCATGTAGCAGATGGTCTACCCATGCTTCTATTACCATATCCAAAGTTGAAAGTAATAACAAACATTCGAAAAAACTCAACGTATCTCTTCTTCGAATTACGTCCGGAGATTTTCCCGGGGATCAGAAAAATTTCAAGTGAACCAAATAATTCAGTGACGCCTGAAATTACCTTGCATGAAAATGTATTAGATTTTTAAGTCGGTGTGAAGCTTACATTGCCCTCTTACATACATAACGTCACGCGTTCTACCCGTCAAGAGTACGATCAAACTTTCTTGATAGAGTGATTTATACTATAGTTCATTACTAGCATAGCAACTTGCAAATGTCCACTGCCAAACATGGGACTTCCACAATAACCATTAGGCCGTTTTTTCAAGGCACACGACATGCCACGTCACTGGTGTCGTAGTAAATAGTTCCTAGAAATATATCGCACTCGGAGTCATCACGAAAGTCGTGACCGATGGAAAATCGGCCTTGCAAATGGGTTGGTGATTGGAGTATATTGTAATCAACAGTCAGTAGGATGCTGGTGAATCCTCCTCCTGTCATAATCCTTCAGTCATTTCTTATGATCCCCAATGATAGTAAAATATGGTCTATTCCTTGTCGAGAAACACATGGTATTTCTATTTCTGTCAGATTCTCATCATCATCCTCGTGCCCTGGTTCCAAGTTACTTGGGGTCGGCGCAATATGTTTTTCTCTTCCACTCTTCCCTGTCAGCCGTCTCATTATCATTTACTCCCTTATCTTTCATATCCTCATCACACAATCCATCCATCGTTTCTTTGGTCTCCCTCTCCCCCTCCACTTCTGTTAGATTCTGATCAACGAAATTCTCTTCACTATCAAACAATGTCGGGTCTATGGCAGAGATTTTTATAGAGGTAGATATTCATAGGTAACTATGAATATTCATCCACTATATAGCCCAAACTTTGCAATCCGCTAGGGAAACCATCCTTTCACAGTATGGTGTTATTAATATGCGGATCGGTGTTGCGGAAGTCTCTTGATGTAATCCCATAGTCCCTTACGACATCCATGGGAAGATATGAGACCTTTTATACTACATGATGAACAATTTGTCTGTACTTCGACGATAGCTTCCGTATTTTAAAACGCCATTGCATCCTTTTCGGGGTTGAATTTTGAAAAGCCCTTCCTATGTGCTTGCCTACATTATATTAAGAATATCTATGTAAAATTTCAAGTTTCTCGACCCTGTGTTTAGACTCTGCGTTATCTGTCAGTCAGTTAGTCACAGAATCGTTTCGTATAATTAATTTTTATATTAGAATAATTTTCTACAAAGATTTTCTTTCAAATCTTGGAGTTTTAAAGACACAATTTTTGGATTCTCAATATATTGTAAGGACTCGCTATTCCATGTATTTATTTTTGATTTTATTATAGAATATACTTTTACAAAAAAATACACATAAAATTGTTGTTTTAATACCACGGCCAGGTTTGAAGAATCAACAAAAGTATAAGATTTCTAATTATTTTGTCACTGTCAACGACACTTGTCTTGTAATGTAACGTTGTTTTGGTCTGTTCAATAAGTCAATCAAAACCGCCTACCGCAGGTAGACATAAGCCTCGACAATTCCAGCAATAATAAAATAACATCACGCCTGTATTCCCTGAAGACTTAAGCAGAGGTGTATAAACACCCTAATTTCGCAGTTATGTTTAAGTCCCATGTAATAAGGGGCGAGCCTATTGCCGTCAACCGGGCACTAATCCAAACTTCGGGCAGCTACTAAGGAATTCTACATGAAAAAACCCAATAAGACTTTGCCCGTCCTGGGGATCGAACCTAGGACCTCACGATCAGCAGTCGGGCTTGCCACGACTAGAATAACGAGGCAGTAAATCCAGCAATAATAATAATTATAAATGTTTTATTACAACTCATTAGAAAAAATACACGCCAAATTACTCTAAAATAACTCAGTCCAATAAGTCGTATTTACGGTTATACCGGTAAAGATTACGAGAATATTTCATTCCTGCAAAAACGCATATCAATATTCCGTAAAAAAATTCTCGCTGCCCCATATTTTCGCTTTCCCTTCGAACTACCCGGGTCACGTTAATTCCAGTTCACATACCGCTAGTTCGCTCCTCGTTCGGACGATATTACTAGCTAACTGGGACGCTGAGATGACAGATAAAATTATAACATCGAGTGTAAAACTGCAGCCAAGTTCTGTGCTGATGACCTGATAAAAGCGCTGATAAACTATGTGCGCTGAAGTGGTGCAAACTTTGGGTAGTTTACATGATGATTATCTCGTAACTTGTAATGTTCAGCAAAGTTTTTGAAAATTACTGTGATGTATTAAAATCTTGGCATAATTATTAAGAAAAAATGGTATTAAAGCAATATCAAAGAAAAACCTTTGGCTTCGACCACTTTTCTTTATCTATTTTATTCATCATAAATAAAAAATAAACATATTTTGCTTGACAAATTAATAGATAGGGTAGGCAGAAACTATAGACCGCTACGTGCTACGTTCTACGAGCCTACGAAAACGCCTACACCCATGGGAAAAAGGCGTGGGTTTATGTAAATTAATAAATATATGCCCGGTTCTTATAATCGAAAACGAATCGTTTTAAACCAATGGTAGCATTTTTTATTGCCAAACTCGGCACAATAGATACAAGTCTCAATTTTTACCAATAACGCTCCGCAAGTTATAGGAATCGACAAATAATAGGTAAAAAAATATAACTCTTCAACCAATACATGAAATGTTATAATTAACAACATTCGATTTGTAAGACATAATATATATATATTATGTGACTGACATTACATACTTTTAGGTACCTGGAGCATTCTTCGAAAAATATTAACAAAAATTGAGACCGTCATTAGCATCATCCCAAAGTTAAGAATGCAGATGTTTAATACTATAATTATGATAATGAAAACTCAAACTATACCGCTGCCGTCAAGCAATAAGACAATAATAAAAACAATCTGACAATACTATAACGTTAACAACCCGGGAGAAGAATGATTTGTTAAAATAATGTTAAAAATTTTCGAAGAATCACCCACCTACTTAATGAGAGAAAAAGTCTGCCTGTTAATTCGAACTTTGCCGTCGCACTGCCGCGTTCCCAAATATCAACACATATCTTTTGTGTTCAGGGTTTACGTGGAATAATGGGCCCTTGATTGACCTTAGTGGCTTTGATATAAGGGAAAGGGCTAAACTTGGTTCATATCAAGTAGAGATAATTACTTGAATATTTGCTAAGTTTGTGTGTTCAGGAGCTCAGAATTCGAGAAGCAATTGCTTGGTATGTCAATGTATTTTGATTGAACAGTTCAACAGATACAATTCAAATCAAAATAACCGATCAGCACTTTTTGAACGTCCACCAAAATAGTATGCCGCTCCCTTCAATTACCGCTGAGTAGTTTGAATGTGTTTCAACTACTCTTGCTAAAGTTTGGATAACTCATCTCTTCTCGTGGGTATTGAAACACGAAGCAGGCAATATCGGGTTCCAAGGCAGTATCCGTCGGTATACTGATAATATCTTTAATAATGTCCAGGATTCCGTAAAGGTTGTGAAGGTCAAAAGGAATACAAGTCGGATATGGGAACTGCTCATTGCCAACTGTTGAATGGACGATTAGATTCTTCTATACAACGTCTTACATTAATACCCCTAAAGCCGAAAGGGGGTTAAAAGGTCCCTTGTAAAGAGTCTATTGGCATTATTTGAAAGCCGTAGAATGACCAAATAAATAAAGAATTAGGATAAAACATAAAATAATCATCATTGAAACGCAACCCTAAAAACATAAAACTAAAGAGTAGACTACCCAGAAAGTTATTTACATTCTTACCTAATTTCCTCTGAGAGGTAAATGACAAGGACAACAACCATAAAAGACTACTTGATTATTTACATTTTTCATGGGGAATTATGTAACATGTTATATAGGACTCTAGGAATAAGACTGAAGAATTTAGGACAAGGAAGAGGTTTTTATATGGATAATGAAACTATGATTGCTGATTATGTGGCATACAAGGTGTATTTTGAATTGAAGTGGCATACCACGATAAGTTATCGCTTAATTGCCATATTAACAGTCATATTGAATTCCTTTGTACGTATTTATTGTGATTGTATGCGATTTGGTATAATTTATTCTTCACTAGCGACCCGCCCCGACTTCGCACGGGTGCAATGTAGATACTAATGTGGGGCATATAAACCTTCCTCTTGAATCACTCTATTGCTATAAACTGCATTAAAATCCGTTGCGTAGTTTAAAAGATCTAAGCATACACAGGGACAGACAGACAGTGGGAGCGACTTTGTTTTGTACTATGTAAAGATAAAAAACGGAATATACTTACAGGATTTTTTTAAACATATTACCCGCTTCGGACCCTCATATTATTAGAGGGGCTCGTGGCTAATTACAGTAAGTCAGTCCGTGGATGGGTGACCGTTCGTTACACATCGAGACCTCTCCGTGCCTCGAAAGCCCGTTAAACAGTCGGTCCCGGTAGTCATACGAATACCTATGACAGTCGTTACGGATAGTCAGAAGCTCGATAGTCTGACAACCGGTCTAACCTTAGGATATCGGCATTGGCCAGTAACTGGGTTGTGGAGGTCTGATGGCAGTCGCTCCGTGTAAACTACTGGTATTCAGCCGCATCTGGTTAGACTGGAAGCTGACCCCAACATAATTGGGAAAAGACTAGGAGGAAGAGATTTCCTGCTTCAGACCTCTGTCAGCATCAAGAATTTCAAAGGAGCAAAAGTTATAATTCCATATTATTTGTTCCAGACTACCAAGAAGTATGTGCAGCGCTCACCCGCGTGCAGAAGGCACTCGGAGCGAACGGGGAGTCGGCGCTGGCGGCGCGGGTGGCGGGCGCGGCAGGAGCATTACTGTGTCCTGCGCTGCGGACGGCCCTGGCCACCAGGTCGGCAGTACTCACGGCTGTCAGACACAAACGGCCCGGACTAGCGCCGCCGCACACTCACCGTGCTTCTGATAGATTGAAAGACGTAAGTACTTAGAGTTGGCTCTTCTTTCGAGTCTACCTTCCTGGCCATATTATGAGTGGCAAAGGCAACAGAGTACTCTCTGATTAAAACTTTCGGATTAGGAAATCTCTCTCTCAAGCTTAGAGGGCCACACAGTTATTTGACTGTAGACATCTATACTTATGATCTTTTTTTTAAATTAAATCGTTGCCTTTTGATTTGTCCTGTATCGTGGATGCGTTTACAGACACAATCTTCACACGCACAAACGCCCAGACCAGGGACAACTATGTAGGCCATACAAATATTTGTTCCGTGCGGAAATCGAACCCACGACCCGTGGCGCAGAAGCCGATCGCTCAGCCACTGCACCAAACGTGTCGTCGAATTATATAGCTCATCTTTGAAAATGTTGGACACACAGGACTAGTCCCAAGTCTTTGTCAATGTCCACAAAAATAATTATTTTAAAAAAATGCTGTCAATCTACATCTAAATCAGCACCCTAGATCCACCATTCTACTTCCTCTTACACAAATCTCTTCCAACAGTGCATGGACGTACTAGGAGCGCATACGTCGACGGGCGGCGAGACGTCGGCGCTTGCGGCGGAGCTACTCTCTATCCTGGGCGGGCTCGAGCTCGAGAGTCTGATACAGGCACACGACCAGGCGGCCGCGCTGCTGGACCCCGCCTGCTTTAATAGGGGCAAGAGGCATAAGGTGAGAATAAAGACGAAGCGACCCCAACTTAGTTGGAAAAAGGCTAAGTTGGTAAGCGATGCAAGAACTTTAGGAATCCATTGGATTGGTTTAAGTTTGATGTGGTTGGTGCATAGTTGGATAAAGATTTTTAATAATTACACCTATATTAACTTGAAAAATTGTATGCTGGTCTGTCTCTCGTATTGCAATGGATAGACAACTTCATTAGTCTCATCAAACACAGAAAAAAAATCAAATCATGAATAATTAAGTTCCTTTTACCAAAGGAACTGACAGGTTATAGTATTTAAGAAATAGTTTATTTATTTACCAGAAAACGTGGTTTAAGTTATTAGATTAGTGATCGTCCATCATCAATTGCTTCCCTATTACCATATCTGATCTTTTCTCCATCCGTGAAGATAGAAGATTGTTTTTGTGATACACGATTTTATATCTATCTAAAATACCTAACAAATTTTTTATTGAAAGAGCTCAACAGTAAAGAAAATAAACAATCTGAGAAAATAAGGAAAAAGTGTTTTATGCAAAATTCATGAACTGCACTTATGTATTAGGACATTCCAGTCAAAGTTTCCTAAGTGGACGTCCGTTGAAATTATAAAAACGTTTTGATGGGAATATTTCGTTCAAGACCAATACAAAGTTTTGCTATGGACATTATATTGCAAATACTGCTTGTTTTATTTATGAGGTTTATTTTATTTGAAGCGATTTATGATGAGATTTAAAAGTTCATAATTAATTATTGAGAAATTCTTAACGCTCACTAACATCAACGGTGTAAGACTATATTATCTATACTAATATTAGAAAGAGGAAATATTTGTATTTTTGTATGTAATGAATAAACTTAAAAACTACTGGACCGATTTCAAAAATTCTTTTGCCGTTAGAAAGCTACATTATCACTGAGTAACATAGGCTATATTTATTACTGGAATAAAACTTCTTACGCGGCCGGAGCCGTGAGGACATAGCTAGTCTACCAATAAATTAACTTCTGAAATACTCGATCTTATGTTCCCAATTGTATGAATGTTCATAAATATTTAATTACAAAAACGACAAAATTCAAGCAGTTCCTAGGGATCCTTAATTTCGTCTATCAATGGTGTCGATTCTGTAGCACATTTTGAGAGTACTAAACTAGACTTAACGCAACTGTCACTTTCTTTTTCTATGGAAACAGAAAGAGACAAACAACCATAGTTTAGTTTAGTCCTGTCAATGTGCGCAACAGAATCGACACCAAAGCTATCTAAGAAGACGAAAAGTGTAGACAGTCACCAATTTTTTTGGCCGATTTCAATTTTAGTTAAGTTTCCCTTTACGTAACAATACCTGTAAGATCTTTACAATATTTATTTCAGACTGGTAATAACTACAACCATAAGGGCGAGAACGACAAGGCGTTGACAGTGCACTCGCCTGACGACCCCAGCGAACACATTAAAATTATCAAAATCGAGAAGACTAACGAACCACTTGGTGAGTACAGTGGACAGATTTATGATGTAACTTAAAAAAAAAACTTTTGTCGCACAAGAAACATATCGCACCTTTAAAAATAAACCGTTTCTAAACGAAAATAGGAAATTGTACACAGGAACAAAAAAAGAAAAGAAAAAAACACGGATTTTTCGCAATAAAATTTAAGTACATGATGCACTGAGCCATTTTTTGAGGTTATATGGTGGATATATAAGTACGCTATAACATACGATTACAGAAAAGTATATTTTATAAATAGTACTTTGTTTATTGTGATTTTTTTACGCCGTCTAAAAGTGGAGATGATTTTATACGCCCTCTAAAAGTGGAGTTTTTAAGAAAGTGTCAAGTTCATCTTGTAGTTTACGTAATTTTAAGAAAGATAGATAGATGGATAGGTAGATATACTTTATTGCACACTAAAATAAATAAAACAAGGTATACACATAATTAACCGTACAAATGGCGGTCTTATCGCTTAAAGCAATTTCTTCCAGACAACCATTGGATGGAAAGAATTGTTAAGAAAAATATAAAGGGCAGTTTGCAGCGTACAAATATGCAACCTACTAAAAACCGGGAATCAACTAAATAATAGGTATAATCACAATACCTGTTTTAAATATATATATATATACACACACTCAAATAGGGTACATACATAATTAATTATATATACAGATAATTTACCTATATAAACCACTATAGAGCAAGATAATGTTCTTTAACCATTCTTTTGAAAGAAACCAACGTCTGAGCACGCCTTACAGGTACAGGTAGTGCATTCCACAAGCGTATGGCCTGTTCAGTGAAGGAGTGGTCAAAGAATCTTGTGGAATGCATAGGCATCTTCAGTTTCAAGTTCTCCGATGATCTCAAGGATTGTGAATGTGAATCACGCATGAACTCAAAACGCTCTTTAAGATAAGAAGGGGTAGCGGGAAAGATTAATTAATAACTCAATTCATTAAAAATTTCGTTTGGTAACGGTTTGTCTTTAAAGGTGCAATGGCCAAATACTCAAACGCTACTCAATTTCAAGTTGCCGTTAAGTCTTACAACACGTGTGAGTGTGAGAGAGAATAAAACAGATTGTACTTTTGTTATTTTTCGGCGACGATTTACTGTGTTTTGGGGAATGTTTTATATTGATGTGAATTTTCAAAATGAGTACCGACTGAAATAACAGAATCGCCGCAGAATAAATTAGGATGGCTATCGAGTATTTCGAAATTTAATTATCTTTTTTTATCCATAGGTGCTACTGTAAGAAACGAAGGTGAGGCCGTGATTATCGGCAGGATAGTGAGAGGCGGCGCGGCAGAGAAGTCAGGACTGTTACATGAAGGAGATGAAGTAAGTAAATAATAAATAGAAAACTATTAGGATGCTAAAGTCAGCTCATAATACTAAACTCTCTACTTTTAAAATATAATTTGGCATAGCATATACTTTAAGATGATTTAAAAACAAAAATATGATAATATTTTGTTATTCATAGGTAACTCTTTATCAATAAATCCTTGTCAGTTGTGCCTCTTAATTATAGTATAGCTACAATTCCTTCATAAAAGAAAAACGAAATAAAATATCATTATGACTCTTTTGAAGGACCATCTAGAACTTATATCATGAAAGGAGATCGGAGGAAGGCGGTTCAAGTTTGGACCGCCCTCCTCCGGTCCCCTTTTCAGTAATGTTTTAGCGCTGCTTATAAACTGTAAAAGCTGTCCAAACCCTTCTGGACTTTATTTGCTCCTGTTCATTCCTAACCTCAAAACTTTCCACCAGCTTCTAGAAGTGAACGGCGTAGCGATGCGTGGCAAGTCGGTGCACGAGGTGTGCCAGGTATTGGGCGCGCTGTCGGGCACGCTGTGCGTCGTGCTGGCGCCGCGTCGTGCTGTCTCCAGGGCGCCCCCCTCACACCGAGTGCTGCACGTGCGCGCGCATTTCGACTACGATCCCGAGGATGATGTTTATATACCTTGTCGAGAACTTGGTGAGTTGGATGTGGATTTTTTAAAGGTTTGAAAGCAAACGTTGCTTTTGAAACTACAGATAGCTTACTACTCGTCACGCGCATTGCTTTATAATGAAAGCAAGCAGATTTAAGGCAGTGTTGGACCATGAAACTTTTCGGAAAGTTTGACGTGGTATGCTGGCATCAGTTAAGATACAAAAAAAAAGGTACTACTATGAAGCAAAAGTAGCCCCAGCTGGCTGCCATATCCTTTCTTCTATTTGGAGTAAAGGAATCAATATTACGTCATCTCATGTCTCAACAGTAACTGAACTCCAGCTTCAATAACCACGTTTTATGTTACAGGTATAAGTTTCCAAAAAGGCGATGTCCTCCACGTGATCAGCCGCGAGGACCCCAACTGGTGGCAAGCGTTCCGCGAGGGAGAAGAAGACCAAACCTTAGCCGGACTCATCCCCAGCCAGGCGTTCCAGCACCAGTGAGTATTGATAACGTGATTTAACACTGTTTTTGGGGCACCCAATCTTTTGTTTCTTGAATGAGACATCGCCTATGCCAAGTGTTTTATTTTTATTTATCTGACTTTAATGTAGAACTCGTTAGGTTTTTTGACCGCGACGCACTTTTGAATTATTGCCATAAATTCAAATGGAAAAGTCAGTGGCCAATTCATTAACCAAATTGGTCAAGTTTTTTGCACTACATACAATGGTTACGATAAATCTTATATAGTGGGTGTGTTTCCACATGTTCTGATCATTATGACTCTCAAGAAACTGTATAATAGATAGCTCAAAATTAACAACAACTTATCACGCTTCTTTCAGGCGAGAATCAATGAAGTTAACCCTAGCAGGCGAAGTAGCGGCCAGAGATAAACCTCGCAAGGGAGGCACTCTACTCTGCGCCAAGAAACCGCCACGAAAGAAGAAAGGGAAGAAAGCAACAAGCGAAGCTGGATACCCGCTGTACTCCACGTCTGGCGGGGATGGTGAGTTGCTTATGATTACATAACAGCCCGTAAAACCTCACAATAGCAAAAACTAAGGTATTTTCTTTATAGCAGAAGAATTAAGGATCAATGTTTTTTTTTATTTTTTAAGTGATATGTTTAGTTTGAGATATTTGTTAATACTTTGAGAAGTCATAGTGTGTAGACATTAAGAAACTTTTTTTAATGACTAATGGTAAAGTACAATGGTTGTGCTTGTGCAGAAGCTTGCTGAAAGGAAATAATACCACACATAATATTGGAAATCTGCGGAAGTTGTACTTGTTTCAAAAATGCCTAAAAAATCTCCAGTTTATTATAAATAAGAATTTAAATATGAAGAAGAAGTAGTCAACTTTAACTATGTTATAACTTGTGATCAATAAAATTAAAAACAGAGAGCTGCCCCCTTCTTTAAATTTTCACCACTCCGCTCAGCCACCCAAACATCAAAATCTTCACATGAACATACATTATAAGTGAGATTAGTGAGATTAAACCTTCCAGAATACGAGCAAGAGGAGATCCTGACGTACGAGGAGGTCGCGCTGTACTACCCTCGCGCGTCACACAAACGGCCAATCGTGCTCATCGGTCCTCCTAACATCGGCCGACACGAGCTGAGGCAGAGGCTTATGGAGGACAGCTCAAGATTCGCAGCGGCTGTGCCACGTAAGTATTATCGGTCATCCTAATCATCATCATGCTAACCTTGAACCAGTAGCAGTTCAGAATACTATTTTATGAGAGCCACACCCACCTGCCTCTGCTCATGTGTTGGTATGTGGGAATACTGGTGTCCTTAGATAACATAACATCACGCATGTATTCCCCGGAGCAGAGGTGTATAGTAACATCCTCATTTCGCCGTTATGTTTAAGTCCCATGTAATAGGAGGCGAGCCTATTGCCATCAACCGGACAGAAATCCAAACTCCGGGCTGCTACTGAGGAATTCCACACGGAAAACCCCAATAACACTTTGCCCGACCTGGGGATCGAACCCAGGACCTCACGATTAGCAGTCGCACTTGCCGCCACTAGACCAACGAGGCAGTCCAGTATCCTTAGATTAGACCAAGTTTTAGAAATTGGTACCCTTGATTATTATAGACATCTTCATAAAAGCGCAGATCGCCGCCCTAACGTGTTTTTCAGACAAAGAAAGGACTCGCAGAAACCCATAATGTCTTCGAAAGCTACGGTAAACAATAACTTTTAATTGATAATCTTTTTATCAACCTCCCATAATCTATAACTGCCCGTGAATCATGAAACTAACTAATCTATTCACATTGTAGACACGTCCCGTCCGCGCAAGGACCACGAGGTGCCCGGCCAGGACTACCACTTCATCTCGCGCACGCAGTTCGAAGCCGACATACTAAACAGAAAGTTTGTTGAACACGGAGAGTACGAGAAAGCTTATTACGGTAAGCATCATTTTTGTTTGCGAGTCATCTTAACAACACCGAAAATTTCTAATCATGGTGGCTAACGGTATTTGAGAGAATAATATATCCAAAGACCTAATATTTACTACCTACGAAGGGCTACCTAGATATACATACTTTTATTATAAAAAATCGAAATGGCAGCAAAAACATACAATACATATAAAAACATAAAATCTACTCTTACAGAATAATGTCCTACCAAACTAAACAAATATTTTAACAATCTATTCCTCCTCCAGGTACATCGCTAGAGGCGATCCGTGAAGTAGTGAACTCCGGGAAGATCTGCGTACTAAACCTCCACCCTCAGTCGTTGAAGATCCTCCGCAACTCCGACCTCAAGCCTTACACGGTGTTCGTCGCACCGCCGAGTCTGGAGAAACTCAGACAAAAGAAGATTAGAAACGGAGAGGCTTTTAAGGTAATGTGTCTTTCTTTTTCTTATTTTCGTGTCAATAAACTCTTTACCTTTTCGGACCACTACGTTACTGGACTGGACTAAACTCAAATACTATCGTCCGGTATGTTGGTAGGTACTAGATCTAATAAAAGGCTTTCACCAAAACCTACTTTCATGGTGTTAATGTAAGATGGTGATATACAAGAAAAATTATGGAAATCATAATATTTTCATATACACCATATTCTCAAATAAACTGTACAATTCAAATACAGCTTGTTGGTAAACGTACGTACACTCTTAAATTAATTAATTTTGCAATTAGTATATGTTGATGATGTCATTAGTGCACGGTCATTTATTTATACAATTTTGTCGTCATTTACAGGAGGAAGAGTTAAAAGAAATAATAGCAACCGCACGAGATATGGAACTAAGATGGGGCCACTTGTTCGACATGATAATCATAAATAACGATACACAACGTGCCTACCAGCAGCTGCTGAACGAAATCAACAGCTTGGAGCGAGAGCCGCAGTGGGTGCCGGCGCACTGGCTCAAGCACACCTAGCGAGCAACCCGCGTTGCGCCACACGCAACACCGACACACACCCGAGTCGACACACAACACGACCATAACACTATCGACACTACCAATCGAACCATCAACGTCATACACGTAGCGAAAGACTTCGGTATGTCCAAACTGATCTTGATGTTCGATATTATCACGCAAATGGTTTTACATTTGCTTTTCTACTTCCTAAACGTTTGCGACGTTAAAAAGAGATTTAGAACGAAGTCGGATATGAGGATACTCGGTAGCGATAGAGAGGCATGTAGAGAGACAGGTACGTTCTCAGATCATAATGATGTAGATGAAAATATAGAATTTAGAAATGTGTTCCCAAAATCTTGTTTAGTTGAAATTGAATATTTAAATCAAAGCGAGAATCATTCGAGATCTTTTACGTTACTTTAACTTGATTTTACTTTCGAGTCGATTTTCACAGAACGAGTGTACCTATTTTAATCGTTTCAAACATCACTTTAGTTTAGCGTTATGGATTTATTTCAAAAATATTATAAGTGTTACAAGTGAGGTGCGATTTACTTATGAAGATGAGTGTAGAGGTGGTGTTATGAAATCAAAATGAGAGAAATAAAATAATATTTATTAATTAAAGTCGATAGACCACGAAATTCGTACGATTTTATCTGTATTAATTGATAAACTATTCATTTTGAACATAAAATATTGGCAATAATATCACTATCTGGTGTTAGGAATATGTTTTGTGCATAATTATATAGTGATTACAATAAAAGAACGATTTTATCTTATAAATCCATAGCGAGTTTCTTTTAAATTTTTTAACAAAGTATACTGCCTTAATCGTGGATGTTATGTCATTTTAAACTTCTAAGTAATTATTTGTTATTAAAATTAGAAACGAAGGAAGGTTAGTGTTATCTTTGTTTCTTATTTTAATAATATTTAGAAATAGTTATTATAATAAATGACCCCGAGAGTCAGTCATTAAATCCTTCGGTAGTTTAGACATTTATATATAAAAAAATCGAAATAATATTTTCAAAGTTTTGTCCTGACTGACTCGGCAACGCACGCCCCAAACTTTTGAACCTAAAAATATGAGTGTATTTAAGCGCCAATAAAAATATAAACTAAAATTCCCCTCTTTGAATAAAGGCATGTTTATATTCATTGCTTGATATTATTATTTATACAAGGCCATGGAATAATGTACATGGAGTCTTTACTTGTATTTTAAAATATTTACTTGCCTGCCTATACGTTGGCAGAAAAATAATTAAAATTGCCAGTTTTAAAATGGATAAAAACTAAAAAGTAGGCTATAGGTTCATTTAATACGGTATTATGGGTTTGCAAATAAATTGCTTCTACGAAACTATAAACATTCCAAAGTGATTAAAAATACATTCCTTTAGTAAAATTAATATTTTTTTAAGAATATCATTCAATTGTGAAGTCTGTCCAATGCAAACATATTTTATGTATTTTTTCTTTTGCTATCCTACATTATTTTGTAAATCAAATTATAGCAAATTACCTACGAACATGTTTTGTGATTATTAAAAAATATTCGCATGTATTGCCAGGCCGAATAATTGAAACTTAGCATGTTAAAAAAAAACTAAAATTGTTAAATTTTCCTAAACTACTACACCAACAATAATGCAATGGAATTTATAGTTTGCAATAAATAAAAATAGATAGTTAATAAATACGATGATAAAACAATAAAATATTTCTCTAAATTGCCAAATTTATACGGTACGTAGTTATAAAAAATAGGATTTTTTGAAAAATTTCTCCTGTAGTCTTCTTGTGGATTTCTCTATAAAGAAATGACTCGGTGGTAGGACGTTAATAGTTACAATAAAACCAATTAAAATTAACACTGCTATTATAGTGAGTAGAAAAGCAATATTTTATATCCGTATAATCAATTTACCTACTGTACAACGACATATCTGTTTTTTATAGTATACCTATTTCAATTAATATTTTCGGCCAATAAATTATTCTTTTTGGCAAATTTACCCGTTTAACGTATACCTACCTATTGATAAAATAATATTAGAAGGAATATTCGCGAACTGGGTGTGTTTCACAGCATTATTACGGCATGTTTACATGGATACCGTCAGTGTAACCAGAAAATATTAATAAGTTAACATCTTTGTGCCAGGATATCTAATTTTATAAATAATTTTCAAGTAACTAAAATGAAGCCGTAAAAATATTTCTAGGTTACACAGTACCTAAATACGATTGTTTTTTACTTAATGTAATTTCGATTCAAATTGTACAAGACAATAATAACATAGGATTTTACTCGAAGAAGTGATTCTACCACCAATACTTTAAATAAACCTATATACAAAATTTACTGACTTATTTTCAGTATTTATACCTACTAGAATTTATACGTATTAATATTATCTGGTTACGAACACATAAAACTGCGATATAGACGATAGTTCATTGCAATACAAATTAATGTATGCCAACAATATTCTAAATGTCCTGATTAATTAGTTCCGTTAATATTTGTATAACTATGTAGATAGACATGTGCATCCAAATAATTTAGTGCCAAATATATAAGGCCACGATGAACTGTGGATTTAATATTCATTTTTAACGTAATCACAATTTTTAAATATGTTATTTTATATGTATGTTGTAGGTATTCATCATTACCACTTTCATGTTATGTGTACTGATTTTAAGACATTGTGTCATAAAGTTTTTTTGAAATCGATCGTGAAATTGCATTAGTTTTGTAAGTTATTTCGTATTTGAATAACATATAAATCAGTTGTAACCTGTGGAGGTGCTAAAACTTGTAAACTATACTTAATTTGTTTTTTTTTAATTATTCTGTGTGTTTTTAAGTTATTGTTAAACTATTATGAGCACGAATAATGATTGGAGTGGACTTAGGTATTACAATTTTCACCATCAAAGAACAATTTTCCAAATATTTTTCATGCTCATATTATGAAATTGTGGATTTGTCGAACTTCACAGTATTGATATTATCTTATTTATAAATAGCCATGTATATAATTTATTAACAACTGAGGAAATGATAAAGATATAAATAAATAACATGTTAATAGTGAACAATTTATTGTAAATAATAGAATACCTATTAAATTTAATATCAGATAATAATGTTTGTTTTATTTATTCATTTTATAAGTAGATTAGTGTGATCTTATGGTCCCCGCAGAACAAACAAATAAAAAAAATATTGGTGCAGTGTATGTAGGTATATGTGTATGAATTAAACTTGTACACATAATAATATTATACAGTTATTGACATGTACCAACACCATATACCTACGGATCCTTATAGATGGATCAACCTATAGATTAAGTCTGTCAACTAATGTTGTTTACCTCATATTCGGAATGAGATTTTGAGAGACTTCTTAAAAATAAATAGGTAAGCAGCAATAGTTAAACGTTGAGAAGTTGTGATGCTACTTTTACCGAGACTTGCCAAACGTCCACAAGCTCCAAGCCTTTACAAACGCTTGAATGCCATTTACACGCTTGCGAGTGCATTAGTGTGTTCCGGACAGGCAAGTATGGCGGATGTAGACATTGAAGTTGTGTCGGCTATTGCTTTTGGTTTGCCATATTTTTATTCAAAATATAAACAAAAAAAGGAAGCGAAAAGTTCGGCAGAAAAGAGGGTGGATGTTAAAAATCCATAGAAACCGTACCTAACTACCAAATTCAATTTTTTTTAATATTGTTAACCTCTTGGACGCCATTGTCACACATATGTGACAAACGAAAGTTTATCCTGTACGCCAACGTCACAAATATGTGACAAGAACGATGGGATTACAGTTACCTTGGCGTGGGGAGTACGACGATGCATTCATGCTCTGGCGTTCAAAAGGTTTAGCCTTTGGCCAGACTGTAAACGCGGGCGCGGGGTGGGCGCGTTGCGGCGAGTTCAAACAGAAGAACTTCATTTGAGTGTCCATAGTGGGCACGCGGGCGCGGGAAGCGGCGCGGGCAACTTTGCGCGGGGAGCGCGCGGGTAGCTCACGCCATAGGTCGTTCATACAAGTGGCCGCAGTGAGAGCGCGGGCGGCAAGTGACAACCCGCGCGGGAGCGGGGATCTCAAACTAGTTCGAGCTGACCACGCGCGTTGTTGTGATGGCGTCTTCAAAATTAAATGTTGAAGAATTAATAAGTGCTATTCAAGCACTGTGGATGTCGGAACATCGTTTTTTAGTAAGAATTTTCCAGTAAAAATAAGTCTTCTTCATCCATATGATATTTTGACAAACACTGGACACGACAACGCTCAGAACGACGCCGCGCTCTACTGCGGATAGGCAAATCGCGCGCGTTCCCGCACCCGCGACCCTCCCCGCACCGCGCTGCCACTCTGGCCAAGCACTAATAGAATACAATGTATTAATTCGTATTGGCTGTTGTCAGAAAAAACAGATGCTTTACCCTGTTTTTATTCATTCTTATTCTTTATTGTACACAAGAAAAATTACAGGAATAAAACTACAATTAAGTGAAGTTATGTACAAAGGCGAGCTTAACTCAAAAATGAGTTTTCTACCAGCAAACCTTTGAGTGATAGAGAGAGAATGATTATGTGGTTGAGGGCAAAATCCAGTGTACAATTGTCTTATTTTTAAACTTATTTATGCTATAAAATATAATATACCTAAATAAATATATAATAAGAAAATATATACATAAATATATATAAACCATATAATAAACCTACATAGATAATATTACATATTAATCATTCAGAAAGGTAATGCTTCCTAATTCTACTCTTGAAAACGTTAAGAGAAGGACTGTCGCGAATTGCGTGTGGGAGAGAGTTCCAAAGACGCACTGCACGAATAGTGAAAGAACCATCATAACGGCTGGAAGTGTGTCGCGGAGTACGGAGCAAAAGAGAAGCAGTCGAGCGACAAGGTTTACCCCTGGGGACAAGATACTCAAAGCGTTCTCGAAGATATATAGGAGAGTTAGAATTATGAAGAATAGAGAAAAGAAGAGATAGAACATGAGTATCTCGACGCTGCCGAATTGGTAACCACTTTAGCCTGGTTCGAAATTCGGACACATGGTCATACTTTCGAAGACCAAAAATAAAACGGATACACAAGTTCTGCAGTCGTTCGAGTTTATTTAGAAGTTCCTCCGTTGCGTCAAGAAAACAGACATCAGCATAGTCTAATAGTGGCAGAAGAAGAGATTGTGCAAGAGTAACCTTAGTTTGAAATGGTAAGAATTTCTGGAGACGTTTGAGAGACTGAAACGAGCAGTAAACCTTCCTGCTGACCTGCGCAATATGAACATCCCAAGAGAGGTTAGTATCTATAAAGACTCCTAGATTTTTAACACTTTTGGAATACACTATAGGCACAGAACTGTACACAACTGGAGGGAGAGACTGGTGATCTAATACGTTAAACATGTATCTGCCACCAACAATGAGAGCTTGAGATTTAGCTGGGTTAACCAAGAGTCCGAAGGACTTAGCCCACTTGTTGATATTTTCAAGGTCATTATTAATGGCATCAACAGCTTCAGAGATGTCCCCTACTTTAAAGTGACGATATAACTGCAAGTCGTCTGCATAGAGATGATAGCTAGAAGTCAGGACCTTAGTGATGGCGTTTATAAAAACGGAGAAGAGAAGAGGAGAGAGAACGCCACCCTGAGGGACACCCGCAGCCAGATCAGATTTTTATCATACGATTGCGAGGCAATACATATTATCATTGTAATTACTACTCATGATCGTAGCGTAAAACTAAAAACGTCCGTTTGGTGCGAGCTTGTGAGCGAAACCAAAGTCTACAATAGTATACTGGACAAGCGAAACTAAACACGCGCCAACGTGTAAATATGTCGCAAGCGCTTGCCGCAAGCTTCCTCTGATCTGTGTTTAAAAACCGACACTAGTCCGGATCAGCGACAAGCTCACGCAAGCCAAGCCAAACACCCAGTTCACACTCTTGTGTTTGTGGACCTTTGGCAATCCTCGGTAAGCTTGTAAACGTGCCATGAGATTATACCTAAGTGAGGTTATAATATAATTTAGCTTAGTTGGAGCGGTTAACATGAATACCTACTAATAATGTGCTAACCGCATTATTAATACCTGTATAGGTACCTACCCAGTTAAGTTTTTTTGAAATAGTACAGTAGGCAGGTAATAATTCAATTAAAAAAAGAAACTAATTATTTTGTGGGTACTAGCTAATAATTTAAACAAAGTTTAGATAGGTACGTATGTACTTATACGACTTGACATAAAAGTAGCAATAGGTAGTTAATTAGCAACCCGTATTTTGTATAAGTGACACCAAAACAAGAATAGAAGTAAATGATGTCATAAATGAGATGGAGTTTCTGATTTGTGCAGAACATTTTGTGGACCCGTATGCGGATGACAAAAGACAGAATTTTCTGGTACAACTTAAAATAGGTTGAATTGACTATGTCCCTCAAACATAACCAAAGAAACAAGGTTTCCATAACAAGGCGATATTAGGTAAGGCCTATTAGGTATTAGGGAGACTATAAGAAGTCAGTTTGGGCCCGGTTTCCACACATTTCTTAAATATTTTATTATATTTTTTCGGAATAATATCTCTGATTTTCGTTAAGTTTCGTTAACTGAAGGTATCTGAGCTAAACTGTTGCCATTTAGTCCCAGTCCTAATATCAATTTTGCATGAATAATTATAGTACAGGTACAGAGATTTATAATTCTTTATTATTTTGCTTTTGGTAAACATTGCAGTATTTTCAGTGCTATACTATTACAATATTGTAGACGTGCCGTCATAATATATGTTTTTCACAACACTACAATGAAAATAATAAAACATTCGTAGAAGTTTACTTCACTGCGATGCTGGCAACCCAAAATTTGACGTTGACAGTTGAGACGTATCTACGTTGACACTATTGACATTATATTTATTTATTATTTGACAACTGACGTTCCACTTTCCAAAGGGAGCGAAAATCAACAAACTGTAATTAATTCCTTTCAACGCCTTTATACTCTACCAAATTACTGGATCTCAGCTAAAATGCCGTCCATGAAAGTGGAGGGCGACAGTGATGGGGACGGCGATATGTCTGGGGGTGATACGGAGCGATCCAACGGGTCATCGAGGGGTCCTGACAGAGATTCAAGTGCAGAAGAAGCTGATGAACCTGATTCTGATGACTCCTCGGAGATGGATGAGAGCGAGTGTGAGAGGCGACGGAACGAGTGCCTCGATAACTTAGGTTGGTATCTACTAATTACCAGTTGTTGTTTTTGAGGTTATGTTTACAAAACATTGTTGTTTTTGGCAGAATTGTTTGTATTTGTTTGTTTAATTTTGTTTTTTTCGCTATGTGGCAGTAGAGGAATCATGTAGAATGTGCCAGCTGCTTGTCAACTAAGAAAAAATAAAATAAAATATTTATGAACTACAGAATATGTGATGGGCTGGCATTCTGACACCCCAAAAAATAATTATGTTAAAAAATTTTCGATTTGCCATAATGGTGTCATACATGGCCCAAATAATTTGTAGGGTTACAACTTAAAAGGGATAACGGAGTCATTTGAAATGTGAAAGTTTTGAATTGTACTTCAATAAATCTTTGTGATTGATAGATAACTTTACATTCTAAGATAAAACACTCTATCTGCATCATAAACTACAATGCTGGCACAGACAATTAATAGTCTCAAAGAAATGAAGAGTATCTAGAAAAAGTTTAATAAAACACATAACATCACGCCTTGTATTCCCCGAAGGGTTCGGCAGAGGTGTTTTTTTACACCCACATTGTGCCAGTTATGTTTAAGTCCCATGTAATAAGTGGCGAGCCAGACTCCGGGCTGCTAAAAAGTTTAATATTGTTATTAAATGCCATTTCTATGCCTTGTAAGGCAAGCAATATAGGTTTTTCAGACCAACTAAAAAGTGTAGCAACTTTCTATAGTGTGCATTTACATTCTCTAATGACAATACCACATTGTATTTTATCAAAATACTCAGTAATCTCTTTTAAACAAATATTATTGTATCTTTACATAGTATAAAACAGTCGCTCCCACTGTCTATACGCTTAGATCTTTTAAATGCAACGGGTTTTAATGCAGTTTTCAGCAATAGATAGAGTGATTCAAGAGGAAGGTTTATATGCCCCACATTAGTATACATTACATCTGTAGGAAGCTGGGGTGGGTCACTAGTACCATATAAAATACATTCCTTTCCTGGCTGTTTAACATTAACCACATAAAACAACAGATTCATTCTGTTAAACCTATTTATGAAATGCGTCATGAGCATATTTCTTGAAGGGTAAGACAGGTGTATAGTAATTTATATTAACAATTAGGGAGAATTTTAATTAGGTTTAAAGAAGTTTATTCTCAATAAAAACAAAGTCACTTACATGAGAACAATAAATAATCTTATGCTATGATGTTAAGTTTGTCCCGTCCGTAATTCCCTAGTAAAATGAAAGGTGAACCTATTATCGTTTACCAGGCATAAGTCTGGGCTAGTAAAGTCCTGTCGCAGAGCAGGTAGAATTTTGTACAATGACCTTTGTGCCTACAACCAATTGCAATCTGTGTTGACGGCGGTCACCGCATCTGTGCGAGCGCGACGGCAAGATATTTCTGCGCGAGCGACAGAGATAAGTAGTGACGTGTCATTGTACGAAATTCTTCCTTCACCGCAACCGCACTTTACTAGGAATTGCCTCAATATTACAAACATCTAATAAACTCTAACCTTGGAAGCAAACCTTAGTCTGTCACTCGGCACTCATACTTGCAACTACTAGATCAATAAGGCAATAATGAAATCTGTAAGTAATATGAAAAATGTCTAACTTTTCAGCCAACCTGGAGCGTCAGTTCTCCGTCCTCCGTGAGCAGCTTTACTGCGAGAGAGTGAAGCAGGTGGATCACCAGCTAGCTGAAGTGCGTGGAGGACGATCCCAGGAGTACCTCGGACCTCTTAGGAGATTGCAGGAGAATATGAGGATCAGGTAAATTAAGACAAGGATTTTATTTTGGGTTCCTCATCATTTTTTCAGCAAGGTGATGCAAGCTTGACTGCTTTGTTGGTATAGTGGTGGCAAGGGTAACTGTTGAGCATAGGGTCCTTTGATCCCCAGGTTGGGCAAATTGATATTGGGTTTTTCCATTAGGAATTTCTCAGTAGCAGCCCGGAGTCTGGATTTGTGCCCCGTTGATGACAATAGGGTCGCCCCCTATCACATCGGACTTAAACATATCTGGCGAAACGAATGTGTTACTAAAACACCTCTGTGGAACCCTTTGGGGAACACAAGGCGTGATGTTGTGATGCAAGAAATCTCTGGGGTACATGAAAAGAGATTCCATGAGTGACGATACTTAAGTACGTCTGTACGTATGACCTTGCTTGCTTTGCCTGGACGCAAAATTCCACCACACATGGACACCAGCCCGTTATACCTTATACCTTAAGACCTTGCTGACTGGCTAATGTTTTTATCACGGTATAAACCATTCTCGTATAGCTTGTGCTGACACGTAAAAAAAGCACAGTGATAAGGAAAGGTATCACTAAAAAATACTCTCGGCAGTGCCCTATGTCCAGCTGTGAGACTGTTGTTGATTAAGCCATGCACTTTCTTGTAAACAAGTTATGATAGAAGTTGCGGGTAGTTTCTGAAAAATTACATAAAATGATTCTAAAAATGTGACACGTGTAAAAAAAGCATAGTGCTAAGGAAACATTACTAGAAACCTTCTCAGCAGTGCTCTATTTACAGTTATGAGAAAACTGTTGATAAAGCTATGAATTTACTTGTAAACAATGTTTTGGATACAAGTTGCGGGTAGTTTCTGAAACACCATGTAAATGTTTCTGAACACTATGTTTCAGAGTTCTTGCCATTAAAAACTATAAGTAGTGTATACGACAATACTGTGTATTTTGTTTCTGAAACAGTGTTTATAAACAAATGTTTAAAAATGAATGGCTTATAGATTATCAGAAACATAATTATTTAAGTATCTCAAAGGCACATGGTACGGAATGGGAGTTAGTTACTCTTAGTGCAGCAGAACTAACAATACTTCAAAAAGGCTAGGCTACAATTAATAATCTCCTGTATTTACATGGCATGGAAACTGAATGGAAAATAAATGGCCTATTGTAATCCACTGTCTGACCATATTTCAGGGCTTATTATATATTTAACATGATTTCAAAACAGTTAGCAGATCTATAATTGTTCAAAAGAGTTCAACAAAGGACAAAAGTCAAGTTAAAAACTGAAAAACAAGGCTAAGCTATTGACCGCCCCAGTCGGATTTATACGACAAAGGTTTTCGTGCCCGTGTCGCCTCAGTCGTATAAATATGACAGAGGAGACGCGGGCATGAAAACATTTTTATTTGTCGTATAAATTCGACTGGGGCGGTCAAAAGGTATAGATGAACACTATTTTGGATCGTTTGATCTGTTGAAAATTTATATTCTTTTCATTCTCCTATCAGGATTGAAGTGGCGGGAATACTGAAGCAGATGCGCATAGAGAACATAAAACACAAGTACGAGGCAGAGGAGCAGGCGGCACACCAACATTTTAAGGTAGGATTAGCTTATAATTCAGTTTAGTACAGCAATATCGGTTTGTAAGTAAAAACCTATGACAAACCATAATAAAACAGAGATGTGAAGTTAAAAGCAACGCCAGGATAATGTTTAGTTTGTAAGGAAATTGAAAATAAGTAACTAAACGAAGAAAGACAACAATTACAAAAGTTTTACTACATCTTCTGTTACGAAAAACCAAGTCGGTAAGTTTTAAAAGTTGTACTAAAAATACACTAGATGGCGCTTTTCTCAATAATCAAACACGTTGGGAGCAATGTTGAATCGTACCGATAGATGGCGTTAGTAGTTCTAAAATTCAGCGTCTCGGTGTAAAATGGATTCGTAAAAACGTTTTACGATCTCAAGGGGTAGTAAATTGCGTTGTCTTCCTTTAACATTATTTTTAACGACTTGAACTTTTAAGTATGTTCGTTAAAAGTATTTTTTGTTATTTATTTATTATTTTGTTTTAAAATAAATTTATATCGATTATTATTGTTGGTGTTACGTAAGACATTAGGTATTGCCCGAATTAGACTATCTTTATGATTATTTTTACTTTCACCGTATGTGCTATTTAGTTTGAAAACATGGTTATCATGGTACTTACCTACCTATAGTATGGCAACTCTATGGATGACGTAGGACTCCCATAAAAGACTTCAACGCAATACGCTCACTATCCAGCTATTGTTTTTCAATTTCCATCAACTTTTTTCTATTCTTATTATGAAACAATGAAATGTGTTGAGTTGACGTTTTATTATTTTTGGCATGAAAGAATATTGAGTTTTATCTTCGATCTAAAACGTAGATAACGTCTCCACCGTATGTAGTCTTTACAACATCAAAAGCATATTTTCTATACCTATTTACGTTTTGTTATCAGTACAATAAGACAAATTGCATGTCATAATTTGATTAGGTACCTACTTATTACTTGCGTTAATGGTGAAGGAAAACATCTTTAGGAAACCTGCACACCTGAAAGGGCTCCAAAAAGTTCTCGAAAGTGTGTGTACTCCGCAGGGGCGTAGCTACCGCCGTATCTGCCGTATCAATTATACGGGGCCCCCAACGTGCGTAAGCAAAAATTAATAAAAACTGGCAGAGCTGTCACTATTGTCCATAGAGGCAGAAACTTTAGAAAAACTAAAGTCATCATCAGCTGATTTAATAAATCAGTTTGCCGAAAAAAAGGCAAGGAGAGTGTATATTTAATATGAATTGTTTGTTAAAATTTTGGAAAAAGTGACACATAGATAATTATGATGAATTAATATTTCTTTTAATTTTATGCAAACATTTTTTTTTCTTTTGTGATAAATCTTTACCCTTCCTAAGGGGTATAACAATTTTTTATACGGGGCCCCGCCAAGGCACGCTACGCCACTGGTAGTCCGCCAACCCGCACCAGGTCAGCGTGGTCTAAGGCCTAAACCCTTCTCGTTTATAGAAAGCCTACGCCCAGCAGTGGGATAGTAGGTAATGAGCTAATGATGTTATGGTAAGACATAAAGAAATATAGTACCTACAATATTTTTGTATGAATAGGAGGAAAATATAAAATAAATAGATTTTATGTACTGAAATGGTACTTACAAGGAAATAACCGTCAAAAATTCCATGGAAATTACAATATGAAGGCAATACATGATTGTGTTCATGGTTTAACTTATTTTAATACTAACTGCCCGGACAGACTTCGTTCTGTCAAAAGTTATTGGCCTGTAGTGGAAAGAAAAGTGTTGTTTTTACTATTTTCCACGCGTATTTTATGTTTTTTTCTTTATAAGAACCTTCCTTGTGCCTTAAGGAATATATACTTTAAAAAAAATGGCCGAATTGGTCGAGACGTTCTCAAGTTTTGCGCTTAGCAACACATTTGGCGATTCATTTTTATTTATATAGATAGATTATATAGATTAAAGGTATCCCTTCTTCGTAACTAGGTGCTCCGTAGCATACGGCTGCATCATCTTAAGTGTCTTTCGACCTTTTTCACCGTATATTAGAAACTGGTGAAAAAAATAGCCTTAAAAAATGGTGTTCCATTATTTCTAATGTTTGTAGTAAAAGTAAACTTACCTTGGCTTTATAACATCGTGTTCAATTTGAAGCTACCTACCTTTAGCTATCTAAGTAGGGGAGGAATTTTATAAAAGCCTTACTAAGTGGATGCCTACGTTATAAAAGGTACTTACTGCCAAAATTTCAGCTCCTAACCCCAGCGGTTTAGGCTAAGCGTTGATAGATCAGTCAGTCACTTTCTCCTTTTAAATACAGGGACGAATTCATGTAATTCCTTCAAACCACGTGATGTACTGCTGACATAGATTAACCCTGAACGGGATACATTTGGATTCAATAAAAAAATAATTACAAGAAGTAAACGTGTCGCACCCTTAGGGCACAACACAACTCGAAATATTGAGTTTTTGAGTTTGTGTTAGATGGTCTCAATATCAACTGTTCTTCCACTTGTCTTTCACAGAAAGAGAAAAAAGACAATATTAAAGCAAATACTGTAATTATACTGTAAAAAATACCGTGAACACATTCCCTCTTATTACGAGAAATGGACTAAGAAAAACCTCGGTTTTAAAATAGCTCCATCTCTTTTTGTTATATGACGTTAGCAAGTGATGGGTAAATTAAAAAAAAAAAATCTTTTAACACGTTTTCCCAAAAGTTGATATTTTCGAGTTATGCCTTTACTTACTAAGCGTGCGATGTGTTCTTAAAGGCGGGTACAGACTGCTGTAACGTAACATAATGTAACATGAAAGGTACGTAGTACCCTATGCATGCGTAGTGTGCACGGTTCGTGCGCGCAAGGCGTCCACACTATGGGAATCATTGCATGATACATTGCGACAATGTGGACGGCAAATTCTTTCATTGCGTGTTACATTGCATGTTACATTTCGTAAGTCTGTACCCGGCTTAACGTGAGGCATTTTAGCGCCACGAGCGAATTGCGTGGCTATCGTTCGCCGCGCGGTCATTTAACTCGGGGCGCTAAAATGCCTTATGTTTAGAACACATGTTTACTACTTACTTATTTTTTTATTTAGTCCAAAATTATCCCGTGCCGGGTTAACCTATGTCAGCAGTACATCAGGAGGTTTGAAGGAATTACATGATTTCATTTACACCCTGTATATAAAGATTTGTATTTTAGGGTGCATTGTACAAGAGTCTCCACGAGTGACGAAACTCGAGTACGTACCTACGCCCGTCATACCACAAAATAGATAGGTACAGAAGTCAATCTACATACAAGTGCGCTCGAGCAACGCACACATAGACACTGCTCACGGACACAA
Organism: Amphipyra berbera; assembly: GCA_910594945.2. Classification (NCBI taxonomy): domain Eukaryota; kingdom Metazoa; phylum Arthropoda; class Insecta; order Lepidoptera; family Noctuidae; genus Amphipyra; species Amphipyra berbera. Next base: position 2,731,422 of record OU343133.1, read on the forward strand.
TATCTCGGACTGTTTGGGACTAGAGTGCGAGTGAGTGCGAGCGCGAGTGCCATGCGCTTGAGAGAGATAGATATATAAATAGAGCGACCGACGAGCGTAGGTAAGAAAATTGAGATACATACATGTGATTGACTTCTGTACCTATCTGTTTTGTGGTCAAACCCTGTGCAGTCAGCCCCACTACCAACCTTGCTGACTAGCTAATCTTTTCACGACGGTATAAGATATTCTTGTATAACTCGTGCCGACACGAGGGAAGAATATAAAATAACATCACGCCTGTATTCCCCGAAGGGTTGGGCAGAGATGTATATAGTAGCACCCTCATTTCGCCGATATGTTTAAGTCATAAATCCAAACTCCCGGCTGCTACTGAGGAATTCCAACCGGAAAATCCCAGTAACACTGCCCGACCTGGGGATCGAACCCGGGACCTCACGATCAGCAGTCGCGCTTGCCACCACTAGACCAACGAGGCAGGTAGACACGACAGAAGAATATAAATAATTTGTAAATGCTGAAGAAACTTCAACCTACGCTACATCACATTACGTAGCACGTAGTCCCAGATGAAACAAAGTATTAGGTTGCAGATAAGAATAGGTAAATCCTCACACAATTTAATAGTTTCGGTTTTGACTCTATCATAAAAACACCCTATATATTTTCGTGGTAGATCGGTATATACAACATGTAACGTAATTAACGCACACCCTCAAATACCCCAATTAGAATATTATGTTATAATCATAATACATACACTGAAATTTTAGTTTAACATGTATATGCATTGTTATTTACTAAATTAACGTTCTTGAAATAAGGTTTATTTTTCTTTATTTTGTATTGAATGACGGAATTTGTATTAATACAAATAAAAATGCACTTTTAAAAGTCTTTTTGTCTTGATTTACGGTCCATTTCAGTTTGTTTTGACTGTACAGGGGTAATGTGACTAATTTCCGTAGTTTTAATTATTTTTGGGATAAAAAATTACCTATATTAAAAATGATAGAAATCGATTCAGTAAACGATTCTGAACAAACTAATTTCAGGATGTGCGTTAATTATGTTAGATTCGATCCCCAGGTCGGGCAAAGTGTTATTGGGTTTTCCATGTGAAATTCCTTAGTAGCAGCCCGGAGTTTGAATTTGTGCCCGGTTAATGGCAATAGGCTCGCCCCCTATTAGTGTTACTATACACCTCTGCCCTACTCTTCGGGGAATACAAGCGTGATGTTACGTTTATATTTTCGTGACGTTAAAGTGCATCTAAACTTACATGTTCTATTGTTAGAAAACAGCTAGGGAAGCCCCACAGTTCTCTTAGCTATAAAATCAATAACACAACCTACACTTGTAATACGAAATGCGAAGGCTTTACTTTGTATAAACTTCTTATATACCATGCGGCTTCTGCCATAGAAAAACAAATACTTTTAAAAGGTGGCTAAGGAAAAAAGAAGAAGATGGCCAGTAGCATCCTCATATGCATGTCTTCTCTCGTGTTATGAGCTATACGACAATAGCACAAATGTGAAAAGATCAGCTTATCAGCAAGGTTGGTAGCAGGGCTTTACCCCGCGTGGGGTTAGAATTTAAAACTTCATCACCACACGCTGGGAATAGACGCGTGTTGTAACATTATACAAAACCCAGCACGCGACGTGGTAGGATCTATACGGTCCGCCTGGCTAGCTACCACCCTCACAATAAAATCCAGCGCCAAGCAATTTACTGTGTTCCGTCGTGCGTATGTCAGAGCCAGAGGGGTATAGGGGTATCCCTCTATATCTCTGTTCCTTGGACTCGTGTGCTCCATCTTAGACCCTGTCTGCGCTTACCATCAGGTGAGACTAGGGCCAAACGCGACCAAGTCATGAATAAAAATAAAAACGGGCTAACTGTCCATGGTGCGCCGACGTACTCAAGTATCGTCACTCGTAAAGGCTCTTTTAATTCAGTTCCTAAGTGCCAATAATAATTGACTGTAGAAGCAATTGAATGCTTACTTTCGATGCACGAGGGTCTGACTTGGACCCCAGCCCGCACGTCTGACACTCTGACTTTTTGAACAGAATTTGATTGACAGCACTGCAAAAGTGTGGAACTCACTACCTGCGTCTGTGTTCCCGAACGCATTCAACCTGAATCTCTTCAAAGTTAGAGTTAACAGGCTTCTTCTGGGTAAGCTCACTCCATCGTAGACTTTGTCTCTGTCTCCTCTGACCTAGACTAGAGTTAAGAGCAAACACATTTCAAATGACGACGACGATGACGACACGTTTGGTGCAGTGGCTAAGCGATTGGCTTCTGCGCTGCGGATCGTTGGTTCAATTCCCGCACGGAACAAATATTTGTATGGCCTACAGATAGTTGTTCCGGGTCTGGGTGTTTGTGCATGTGAAGATTTGTGTCTGTAAACGCACCCACGATACAGGAGAAATCCTAGTGTGGAGCAAAGTTTTTTTAAAAAAAAAAAAAAGATTGTAAAGAAACCCGTACCTACACCTGAGACGGTTCGAAAAAGCTCTCGATGGTACGTGTTATCCGCCAATCCGCACCAGGCCAGCATGATAAACTAAGACCTAAACACTTCTTCTGTTGAGAAGAGGCCCGTGCCCGGCAGTGGGGCAGTTATAGGCTGATTATGCTATGTTAACATTTCATCATGAATATTCATCGTAGCGGTCTGATGTCAGGCAGGCGGCCGGTCATATAACAATAAGCCAAAACCTCTAACAACATGGATTTATGTACATGTTGTGCCGACCCCACCTAGTGTGGGATAAGGGCAGGAAGAAGAAGAAGAATCATCGTAGCGATCTACGACATGTTCTGCCCTTCACGCCTAAGGACTGACATCGTTACATTTTAAGTACCAACAGTTCCAAAATTTTATATCGTGACAGTATTCTAAACTTGTTGATGTTTGTCGCGTTGTTTACTTAGCCGTACGTCTTGTCTAATCGATATAATAATACTAGCGGCCCGTCCCGGCTTCGCACGGGTGGACATTTTTCCCGTTTTTGCGACATTTTTCATTGATGCTCCGCTCCTATTGGTCGTAGCGTGATGTTATATAGCCTGTAACCTTCCTCAATAAATGGAATATCCGACACAAAAATAATTTTTCAATTCCAACCAGTAGTTCCCGAAATTAGCGCGTTCAAACAAACAAACTCTTCAGCATTATAATATTAGTATAGATATAGTATAGATGAACTACATTTGTGTACTGTTTTTAGTTACAGGTTAGTTATGTAAAAGGGACGTTGAACTTCATTTGATATTAATTATGAATACGCTTTTGTATCAAAACATCCATTTATTCAATGTTAGTCTTAGGTTTAATAACTATTAACAATCGTTTTACCACTCATTGTTAATATAATCTTCCTTCTACCTTTTCCCAACTATGTTGGGGTCAGCTTCCAGTCTAACCACATGCGGTTGAATAACAGTATTTTACACGGAGCGACTGCCATCAGACCTCCGCAACCAGATACTGGGGAATACCGATATCCTAAAGTTAGACCGGTTATCAGACTTTCGGGCTTCTGACTTCCCGTATCTTCTGACACCAGGTACCGACAGTTTACCGTGCTCTCTAAGACACGGAGGGGTCTCGATGTGTAACGAACGGTCAATCTATGGACAGACCGCGGCAAACGCAGCTTAAGCCCGCAAATGTTATGACCGGCGCGGTTGTTAATTAGCCATGAGCCGGTCATTGTTAATTTACTGAAATCCTTAACTACATAAACAAACAACGTACCTACCATAGCAACTGAGATACGATTAAGTTAACCAATTAGATGTCCTGGAATGGCTGCGAAGGGGTGTAGCCGCTTCAATTTTATTCGACTCCTATTTCTGTTCCTAATAACTTGGGTTTCATGCTCTTTGGGATCAATTCCGGATAGATCACTTAGTTGGTTGCATAATTCGGTTCGATCTTGCATAATCTATATAAATAAAAATGAATCGCCAAATGTGTTGCTATGCGCAACACTTGAGTTGCTATTTTTTTTTTAAATATTCCTTAAGGCACAAGGAAGGTTCTTATGGAAAGAAAAAACATAAAAATTGCGTGGCAAATAGTAAAAACAACACTTTTCTTTTCCCATTACAGACCAATAACTTTTGACAGAACGAACTCTGTCCGGGCAGCTAGTATTAAAAAAAAATATATCGATAAAAACGCTACAACTGCAAACAAAGAACAGTCTGAAATATTTACAAAAAACAAGGACTTCGTCTTAAAAAACACCACTTTATTACAGTATTAATTGTTAATTCATTGCTTTCTTTAAGGGAGCAATAAATCATCGAGGGGAAGAGGGGTGGGGGTCGATTTTGCAAGGTTAAGCTGCGCTTGCTGCGGTCAGTCTGTGGATGGGTGACCGTTTCGTTACACATCGAGACCCTTCCGGGCCTCGGAACGCACGTTAAACAGTCGCTCGCGGGTGTCATACGAATACATTGACAGTTGATACGGGTGACAGAAGCCCGAAAGTCTGACTGTTCTAACCTTAGGATTATCCAGTAACTGGGTTGCGGAGGTCCGATGGCAGTCGCTCCATGTAAAATACTGGTATACAGCCGCATCTGATTAGACTGGAAGCTGACCCCAACTAGAAGGGAAAAGGCTAGGTAGGAATAAGATTGCTTTCTTTAAATAAATTTTATCTCGTGTAATGATCTACTAGTTTTCATGAACCCAACAACAAGCTTCTTTTTTCAACTTGAACTACTTGCAGTACTTATGTAAAGAAAGGTCAATAAATTATGATATTTAAGTAGGTACACATAACATTTTTTTTCTAAGAAAATTGCATCAATTAGTTGTTTATGGTATGCGATACCTACTTCGTAGAACCTATTTACTACGAAGCGTACTTGGAAGCAGCAGACTTACTTATGTTTACACTTGTCTTACTTCTAGAGAAACTTGAGTCTTTATGATATTAATTAGTTTGTATGTTAAATAATCCCTTCAAAAACTTTTAAGTTAAACGGTTTTATCTTGCAGTACCTACCCGAGAGCATCAGGTTTTTTTTTATTTGAAATGGGTTTGCTCTTGGCTCTAGTCTAAGTCAGAGGAGACAGAGACAAAGTCTACGATGGAGTGAGCTTACCCAGAAGAAGCCTGTTAACTCTAACTTTGAAGAGATTCAGGTTGAATGCGTTCGGGAACACAGACGCAGGTAGTGAGTTCCACTCTTTTGCAGTGCGCATTATGAAGGATGTTTGGAAGCGGGTAGTGCGAATTGGTGGAATGGCAACTAAGTATGGATGGTAACTTGCAGTGCGTCTAGATGTCTGATGGTAGAAAGGGGCCGGTGGGATGAGGTTGTAGAGTTCTTGAGCACACTCTCCGAAGTACAGTCTATAGAAGACCGACAAGCAAGCAACCTTGCGGCGATGAGCCAAGCTGTAAAGCTTGTCATCCACCAGTTTTTCTTCGCCAATGAGCCTCTTAGCTCTGCGTTCCACTGAGTCAAGCGCGGCAAGTTGATATTTTGCTGAGCCATCCCAAAGGTGGCTGCAATACTCCATCAGGATCGGATTTGAAGATTAAAGGTTGAAATTATTATATTGTATTGTAAGAAGTAATTGAAAAATCTGTAGCAAGATTTAAAACAAACAAATATACGAAGTTAACGTAATTAAAACCGTTTAAAAAAACACTTTTATGATGAAACTATATCAGTTGCATGGTGTAAGCATGTTGTTGCTACGGAAACAAGGCAAAACAAATTATACATTTTTGCTTTTTTGCCTTTCTGAGGGGATCATATGATTTGCAAGGTTAAGCTGTGCTTGCCGCGGTCAGTCTAGCTGGGTGACCGTTTGTTACACATCGAGACTTCTCCGTGTGTCGGAGAGCAAGTTAAACAGGCGGTCCCGGTGTCATAGGAATAGGTACCTATGACAGTCGTTATGGAAATTCAGAAGCCCGAAAGTCTCACAACCGGTCTAACCTTAGGGTATCAGCATTGCCCTGTAACTGGGTTGTGAAGGACTGATAGCAGTCGCTCCGTGTAAAATACTGGTATTCAGCCGCATCTGGTTAAACTGGAAGCTGACCCCAAGATAATTGGGAAAAGGCTAGAGGAAAAGGTTTTCTCATAGAAAACATATCAGAACATTATTAAATAATAAAGAATGATTGTTGTTTATTATCATTTATTAAAGACATGCCAACGTGCTTCTAACATGTCTCCCAAGATAATGGCCGACCGACCTACCTGACCACAGATAGTAAAAATTTCACATTTAAGGATAGACACACTGGCGAGGGGGGCTCGTGGCTAATTACCAACTGCGCGGATCATACGATTTGCGGGGTTCAGCTGCGCTAGCCGCGGTCAGTCTGTGGATGGGTGACCATTCGTTACACATCGAGATCCCTCCGTGCCTCGGATAGCACGTTAAACAGTCGGTCCCGGGTGTCATACGAATAACTATGACAGTCGTTACGGGAAGTCAGAAGCCCGAAAGTCTCACAACAATAAAATACTATATATATATATATATATATATATTATATACAGTAAAATACTGGTATTCAGCCGCATCTGGTTATACTGGAAGCTGACCCCAACATAGTTGGGAAAAGGCTAGGCAGAACGAACGATCTTTTTTTTACTAGAGATCTCCGTAGAATAGATACAATGTAAACCTGGGAGCCCATTCAACAAAAAAAATGTTGCCAAATAGCAAGCGAACCATAACCGTCTGTCAGTTTTAATCTACGAAAATTTAATGTTCGGTTTGGTTGTGATTGATCAAAGTTTTTGTTCGGAGAATTAGCCCCATGATGTTTTAAAAGAATTCCCTTAACTACCACATTTACTGCCGCACTTAGAGACGTTTAACGCATACTTCAGCGATTCCGTTAAAAATCTCTGAGTGCGGTAGTTAGTCTTACTACTAAGGTCTGGCTTTTACTTATTTGGCTCTCATGGGCCCTTTGAAATACATTGAAGTCCTGTGCAGTTTTGTATAGTTACTTGCCTTTACAGAAATTAGCCCCGCAAAGTAGGGTTGTTTATTAGCAAGGATGACACTGACTGGCAAACTTAAGCTCCTGATTGGCTTTCACACTACCCAAACTAAGTTTTTATGAGCCGTCTGTGACTCATTCTCTGTTTTAAACGTTCTTAACACAGTTCATGAAAATAACATTCACCGTTCATAAAACTTTGATCCACTCTCCATTTAAAAAGTTCAACAAATCGTCCTACATACACATACATACTTATAGGTACGTTGATACACAGAGATAACCGCCACATATGTACACGAACAATGCCGCGTGTCATCGACACTAAGGCCATTCATGAAGCGCTGACGTCACGTCCGGTGCGCGCGCGCATTGTGCACAGCTCCTGTGATACTTGTGTAATATTTGATATGTAGGTGTATGGATTATTTGTATATTTATATTTGTTCTTTATTTTTTTCAAGCTTTTTTATTTCAATAAATAAGAAAGAAACTCAAAACGGCTTAAATGATGTAGTATACATACTTACATAACATCACGCCTTGTATTCCCCGAAGGGTTCGGCAGAGGTGTTTTTAGTACACCCTCGTTTCGCCAGTTATGTTTAAGTCCCATGTAATAGGGGGCGCGCGTATTTCCATTATCCGAGCGCAAATCCAGTCTCCGGGCTGCTACTGAGAAATTCCTAAAGGAACAACCCAATAACAGGGGATCGAACTCAGGACCCCATGATCAGCAGTCGCGCTTGCGACCACTAGACCAAGAAGACAGATGAAATATGTTTAAAAAAAAGATTAATTAATTCATGGTTTAATGACGATTAATCTGGTAAAAATAAAAGGACTTCTAGTCAAAAGTGTTTTATCACAGAAAAGGTCTTTTGCTTACCATTTAGCAGCGAGATCGATGAAATGGCTACTATATAATATAGAACTAGCTGTGTCCTCGCGGCTCCGCCCGCGTAAGAAGTTTTAATCCAGTAATAAATATAGCCTATGTTACTCAGTGATAATGTAGCTATCTAACGGTAAAATATTTTTTGATTTCGGTCCAGTAGTTTTTAAGTTTATTCGTTACATACGAAAATACAAATCTTTCCTCTTTATAATATTAGTATAGACTAGGTACGCTTTTGCTTATAGTTATGCACTAAGATCGATGAAATGGCTACTGTTCTGTTCTGCCTAGTCTTTTCCTAACTATGTTGGGGTCAGCTTCCAGTCTAATCAGATACGGCTGAATACCAGTATTATACACGGAGCGACTGCCTTTAGACCTCCAGTTATTGGGCAATGCCGTTATCCTAAGGTTAGACTGGTTGTCAGACTTGGGTTTCTGACTTCTCGTACCGACTGTCATAGGTATTCGTATACAGGACCAACTGATTAACGTGCTTTCCGAGCCACGGAGTCTCCATGTGTAACGAGCGGTCACCCATCCCCGGAATGAATATGGCAAGCGCAACTTAACCTCGCAAATCGTATAATCCTTGCGGTTGGGAATCAGATGAAATGGCTAGCTACGATATATAGAATAATAAAAATACACAAAGGAAAGAATAATATGGGAGTGCTCGGTAGTGATGCATTGGGCTATTTATTACCTAATCGTTATTATTTCATAATAGTTTTCATAATCAAGTAGGTTTTGCAAGGTATGCCGTGTAGTTAGCAGCTAATGTCTCCTTTATATTTTAAAAGGTAGGTACTTACGAGATTATCATGATTTGAGCCCAGACACGTAAATCTCCATAAGGCCATTTTCCCCGGCTTACAACACGCCACGACAGAATGTGATGAGGACTCCGACCGCCAATATTCCTAAGAATGAAACGACATGACGCTATGTCGTAATAAGCGGTTCATCTGTATATCGACGCTCGGCAGTGAAAACTTCGTAAATAAAATTTTCTTTAAAAGCGTATTATTTGTTCTTTAGATTGATAAACTCATCATACACGTACTAGTTCAACAAACGTTCAATTCAAATACACTGGCCTGCAAAAATAAGTATCACACTTTTAAAATTTCAATTTTTTCTAAACTATAGAAGTTAGAGATTTAAAATAAAAAACGTTTTATAGCAATTTTTATCAGCTTTCTTTGAAACTATAGTAACAAAGTTAAACTCTTTTTTGAGTCCTTTTTGTTTCGAAAATATATCTTGTGTAGGTACTTAAAAAGTTATTGCAATTTTAAAAGTGTGATACTTATTTTTGCAGGCCAGTGGACTTCTAAGCTATCTATGACGTACGATGACAAACTTGTATTAACATTGAATCGACCATTTTTTTTGCAGGAGACAGTTATTTCTATCTCTTTTAAAAATTTGTATTTTACACATACGTGGTTTTCACTGCCGACCGACGATATACAGCCTGTAAGTTTATTCGCTTGCAATCCGAAAACAGTGAACTCTGCTCATCATTCTGTATAACTTTTAGTATGGGAAAAACTACAAAGTCGTGAAAAAAACAGCTGTTACATACAAAATAATCAACGTTGCTTAACAACATGCATGGAACAGCTGTTTTTTAAACGTTGCCCCACACTATTATTTCTCTTGTATCGTGGGTGCGTTTACAAACACAAGTCTTTACACGCACAAACATCCAGACCCGGAACAACTATCTGTAGGCCATACAAATAATTGTTCCGTGCGGGAATCGAACCCACGACCCGTAGCGCAGAAGCCGATTGCTCAGCCACTGCACCAAACGTGTCGTTTGTCTCATAATAAAAGTTGTGCAGATGAGCTGAATTCATGGTTTTTGGATGTAAACCGACAAACCTTACAGGCTGTATAAAAGGAGGAACTGACTGATTGACTGACTGTCTGATCTACGAACGCACAGCCTAAACCGCTGAGGTTAGAAACTTGAAATTTTGACAGGAGGTACCTTCTATAACGTAGGCAATAAGGAAGGATTTTTCAAAATTTCACCCCCATAATTATGCGTAAGATAGGGGATGAAACTTTATATAATAAAAATCACTCAAACGAGCCGAGGGCAAAAGCTAGTAGAAATATATGGCGTTCGAGACTCGTGACCAAGTTATGTCATGTCGTGAACTGTGAAAATACGGTCGCCCAGTAAAAACTGTAAGAGCTGTCAAGCTAATTCGCTCACGATAAGTCTTTCAGGGAAAATGTACAAGGGCAATAAACCGTAAAATAAAACAAAGAAAATGATGCTCGCGACCTTTGACATGAAGAGCTCATGAATAAGCTCCTGTTGAATCACAAATTAGTCGAGTATACCAGAAATATCCACGAGAGTGCTTCACTTATAAACACAATGGAAAACATTTTTTTCAACAGCCTATTCATTTATAAACAATGTTTCAAAAAACGAATAAACATGTTTCGAAACATGTTGCGGTAAACACAACAGTAGGACATAGCACGAATTATATCACATTAGTAACGTAAACGTAACGTGAATAGTGAATTTTGAATCAGAAATACTCGTTTTGCACATACTATTTAATTAAATTGAAATCTTTATTCATATCCATACAGGGTGTAAACGAAATCATGTAATTCCTTCAAACCTCATGATGTACTGCTGACATAGAATAACCCAGCACGGGATACATTTGAATTCAAAAAAAAAATTACAAAACGTAAACATGTGTTCTTACCGTGAGGCAGTTTAGCGCCCCGAGTTAAATGACCGCGCGGCGAGCGATAGCCGCGCAGTTCGCTATGGGCGCTAAAATGTCTCACGTTAAGAACACATGTTTACTTTTTGAGTTTTTTTTTATTGAACCCATAAGTATCCCGTGCAGGGTTAATCTATGTCAGCAGTACATCATGAGGTTTGGAGGAATTACATGATTTCGTTTACACCCTGTAGATAATACAATTGTAATGTCGCAAAATAATAAACCAAAATGTTATAGGATAGTTTTATTTTCGATTCAAAATTAGCTTACATTAGCGATACTATACGTCAAACGTTTCTGCTAGGTTTACTGGCAGTTTTTTATGGAAAAGCTTCGAAACATTATTTATTGAAACGTTTTAAGTGGTGTTTCAGAAACTGTTTACAATTACTTTCTGAAACATTATTTACTTTAAGCTTATTTAGGTTTTCTCATAGAAAAAAAAAATCTCATAGATAAATAACAACCGCGCCGATCGTACGATTTGCGAGGTTAAGCTGCGGTTGCCGCGGTCAGTCCGTGGATGGGTGACAATTTGTTACACATCGAGACCCCTCCGTGCCTCGGAGATCACGTTAAGCCGTCGGTCCCGGGTGTCATACGAATACCTATGATAGTCGTTACGGGTAGTCAGAAGCCCGAAAGTCTAACAAACGGTTTACCTTAGGATATCGGCATTGCCCAGTTACTGGGTTGCGGAGGTCTGATGGCAGTCGCTCTGTGTAAAATACTGGTATTCAGCCGCATTTGGTTAGACTGGAAGCTGACCCCAAGATAATTGGGAAAAGGCTAGAGGAAAAGGTTTTCTCATAGAAAACATATCAGAACATTATTAAATAATAAAGAATTATTGTTGTTTATTATCATTTATTAAAGACATGCCAACGTGCTTCTAACATGTCTCCCAAGATAATGGCCGACCGACCTACCTGACCACAGATAGTAAAAATTTCACATTTAAGGATAGACACACTGGCGAGGGGGGCTCGTGGCTAATTACCAACTGCGCGGATCATACGATTTGCGGGGTTAAGCTGCGCTAGCTGCGGTCAGTCTGTGGATGGGTGACCATTCGTTACACATCGAGATCCCTCCGTGCCTCGGAGAGCACGTTAAACAGTCGGTCCCGGGTGTCATACGAATAACTATGACAGTCGTTACGGGAAGTCAGAAGCCCGAAAGTCTGACAACCGGACTAACCTTAGGATATCGGCATTGCCCTGTAACTGGGTTGCGGTGGTGTGATGGCAGTCGCTCCGTGTAAAATACTGGTATTCAGCCGCATCTGGTTAGACTGGAAGCTGACCCCAACATAGTTGGGAAAAGGCTAGGCAGAACAATTTAAGAATAGATACACTGACTGAAATCTATAATAAATACAAGTCCTCTTTATTGTATATCATAAAATACTAACATTTTGTACAATATTAAAAATATAACAAGTAATAAGTATCACCAGTTTTGTCGCAATTCGGCGATTCCAGCCAGGCAACTTTATGGAAGGAGTGGAAAGATTTATAATGAAGGGACAGTCTGTAGAGAACGAATGACATTAACATACGTAATTAATCCATTACTGTTCCACTGCTGGGCACGGGCTTCTTCTCAGAATAAGAAGGGCTTAGGCCTTAGTCCACCACGCTGGCTTGGTGCGGGTTGGCAGACTTCACACACCATCTAGAACTTTATAGTCTTCGCAGGTGTGCAGTTTCCTCACGATGTTTTTCCTTCACCGTTAACGAAGTGATAATCAAATTCTGATCCGCACATGAATTCGAAAAGTCAGAGGTACGGGCCGGGATCAAACTCAGACTCTTCGAAAGAATGAAAAAAATGAAAAATGTTTATTCATTGACAACAAGTATTTTACATTTGTTAGTGTGGGGATATTCTTTTAAGCAAATGTATGCTTGTGTTAGGATATCCCGCTCTTTCCTAAGTCGTTTACATAGATGAACTAAATATGTATTATCAATGTTGATTTTTTACATTTATCTAACTAATACATGCATAATAAAATGTAAACGGCAGTAATAGCAGAATGCGCATTGGTGTGTGATTTTGTATGTGGATGTTTAATTTTGCGTGTGTTTCTGTGTGTGCGTTAAATTTTGTGTGTGTTTGTGTGGGGGGGGGGGGAATAGGGAGTCTGTTCGTAGTTATGTAAGTTATGAATTGGGAACAGAATGAAGAAGAATGAAGACATAGTGTTTTTTCTTTTGGACTTGTAGACGGTTCTTACGAACCGCTTCTACGTAACCGAGCAGTTATTGTAACCTACAACGCTTTTTTCAGTAAAGCTATAAAAAGACATAGTGTTAGTCGGAGCGGTAATTAATGGGAAAACTATCCATAATAATGAATAATAAATTTTAATAATTTTTGTTCAACTACTTTCCCCAAAAGTCAATACTAAAAATACGCTAAACTCTATCTAGCTGTAATAGTAAATATGACCTTTACATTTTAGGTCATATTTACTATTATCGATTAGTTACTCTCATTGTCTGAATTCGCAATTAAACCAAGATTGTCAGCCATTTGTTTTTTATTTTTATGTATGAAAATAACCGAATTTTGAAATTTTAACACTCCTCGTAAAACAGTCTTTAGTAATAATTTAAGTGGCCCGCTAATTAGTACCTCCTTTCCGACTAACATTATACAATACTAGCTGTGTCCTCACGGCTCTGCCCGCGTAAGAAGTTTTATTCCAGTAATAAGTATAGCCTATGTTACTCAGTGATAATGTAGTTTTCTAACAGCAAAGAATTTTTGAAATCGGTCCATTAGTTTTTAAGTTTATTCGTTACATACAAAAATACAAATCTTTCCTCTTTATAATATTAGTAATGAAGTATAGATTATTATATTATTATTATAAAAAGCCTACATTATAACATATTCTTACATTATTAGTATTCGGTTTTCGTAAATCTTTCATCTTGTACACTTGACAAACGAGGTGCTATCCGATTCGTCTCCGACTCCCCAACGGATGTGGAGCGAGCTAAAATTAATCGCATCTCTTTGTTTTCTCTGGTCGGGCTCTTGTTTTTATACTTAATATGATATGTATGATAATTGGTTTTAATTCATTTGGTGTTGTCTAATGACAGTTTGGTTATAATAGGAATAAGGGGATGTATTTCTATATACGTTTGGATGAAGCGTTTTGGTTGTGTGCGTTGGTATTTCAATTTCAAACTGTAGAAACATTAATATGTTACTTTATCCGAGACATGTGTTATTTTCTATTTCATTGTAGAAGTTCTATGTATAATAGGGCCAGACATCCGCTTTTTTTGATTGTCGTTTTGGACACTTGTCTCACCTGATGGTAAGCGCAGTCAGGATCTAAGATGGAGCACACGAATCCAGGGAACAGAGATAAAGAGGGATTCCCTTATACACTTCTGGCACTCACATACACACGACGGAACACAGTAAACTGCTTGACTTTAATGTTCAGGTGGTAGCTAGCCAAGAGGACCCTAAAGATCCTACCACCTAGCGTGCTGGGTTTTGTTGAATCTTACAACACGCGTAAATTCCCAGCGTGTGGTGAGGAAGGTTTATATTCTAGCCCGTCCCCGCACAGGATAAAACTAAACACACAATGTAACAGTTATTTAAACTTCATAACCACTGTATTTTGGTTGAAAAAAAAACCAGTTAAATGTGTCGTTTTATAAAGTAAATAAATACATACATAAATACAATGCTATATTAGGCATAGGCAATTTTTAAAATTACGTCTTAGACATGTTCATATTTTACATAAAATACAAAAACGCAGGCCGACAGTATGCACAGCAGTCAGACAGTAGCACGAACATTTGACGTATAGTTAAGGATTATTTTGCACCAATCGGCTCGCATCGCATTGGATCGGAACGAATTTTACAATCTTTAACGATATTAAATCGTGTACACAGTATTTAAAGTCTATATTACCAAGCCGCGCACTGCAGCTTGACCACCGCCGTCTACCGCGACACGCGTTCGTAGCCGAAAGTATGCTGCGATGCGCGTACGGCTCCGTTCGCCTGTCTTCGTATCCGATCGGATCCTTTCGGCTGTCAACACGGTAGGAATGGAACTATTTGACTAAGCGCAGAAACGGATACGTTCGCAAGTGACGGTACGGAGCCGATCGTATGCGTCGACATCCTACCAGACGCGATCGGCTGTCGACGCATCCGTTCGTATCCTTTCCGATCCGATGCGATGCGAGCCGTTTAGTGGAAATCACCCCTTAGTAGTAATTTTGAATTGAAAATACAACTATCTTACAAAATTTTGGTAATTATTTTTTGCGACTTTGCACAATTTGTATCATACATAAATATGAATAAAGTTATCAATTTAATTAAATACTTTTTGCGAAACGAGTTATTCCGATTCTAAATTCACTTACACTAACGTTACTTAATGTAACAGCATTCGTGATAGGCTTACTGATCACATCTACCTTAGGAAACATAATGACGTCACAACAGGTCCAATATAGCGACCCCATACATAGATAATACATAAATCATACCTTATCGAAGTTCGTAACTTAGTTTTCTTTGCCTCACAAACTTTGTGTCTACAGTTGGTAAGTTATTAAAAGAGAAGTAAATCCCAAAGTTCTGTGCCGAACTGGGACGGAGTCAAGTTGGACTAAGTTAAATAAGGTTACGGCTCTGTAATCTTTGAGGAACAGTGACTATTTGTTTTCAGGTAAATGGAACACTGCTTACATGATGGTTGTGTGTGTAGGAGAAATTGTGGAATGAGCTCTAGTAAACTAGGCATTGTTATTTGGTAAAAGTTGTAAATAGGTGAATTATACTGGGTGTAAAAATGCTCTTAACGAAGCCGAAATCTACGCAACTGTACATCAAACTAAGTAATATACAGCACAAATAATTGCTGGGGAATGACTTTTATTTTTTGGTATAAAAAAAGAAACAGTTTTTAATTGTAGCACGCAATGTAAGCGCGCCCGCAGCAGATTGTGCCTACATTTCGAAAATGTTGATAATGTTTAGTACTAACATTTAAACTTAGTTTTCGTGAAAAACGTTCAAAAATATGGTGAGTTTGACCTTCAATATCTCTATAACCAGTCGTTTCCCAGGTATGGCCCAATACCAAAAAATCTTCGTAATGATGGGAAGAATACGTGGCTCTCTGCTTCGTTAAGGATATTTTTACACCCGATATAGTTGTAACACGGTTTACAGCAGTGATAGCCTAATGGTGTGGCCGTCGGACTACCAAGTCATAGGTCTCGAGTCCGAACCCAAGGCACACACCTCTGGCTTTTTAGATTCATGTGCGTATTGTATAATATCACTTGCTTAAAAACGGTGAAGGAAAACATCTTGAAGAAATCGACCATGCCTGAGAGATATTTCTCGACAGCATGTGAAGTCAAGTCATGGCTAAGCCCATGGGCGGCATAAACTCTGACGCCAGGTTAGTTACTAACCACACAAAAAAGAAGATCTAGCCATTGTTATTGGGTAAAGGTTGTAAATGGGTGATTTATACAGTTGTGACCTTTTTTTTATCCTGGAGAAATGCGCTCGCATACTAAACTACCACGGGGCGATAGTGCAGTTATGTGGGACTCAAACCCATTAAAACTCCACGGTGTCCTCCTCTGCCACTTATGGCGGGAACACGGGCACGCGTAAGCACTCATCCGCGAACCCGCCGCGGCTGTCCGTCACCGGACCCTCCTCTGGGGAGTACCCCCATCACCGGCGTACCAGAACACATGGTACGCCGTGACCACCCCGGAGACCAAACGAGCACAAGGGCGCCAGACAACCCCGTGTCTGGGCACCCTTGGTCCCCCTGCGAAGGGTCAGGTTAGTGGCCCCGCCGCCTACCACTTATCGGCCGCAGAGGATAGGAAGAGCGGCCAACGACATACCGACACTCCTCTCCCCCTGCGGCCCCACCGCGTCCGCCATCTGACGGTGGCGACCCCGTCAAGGCCGCGGAAGGTAGGGAGAGCGGTGCACCGCAATACCGGCACTCTTCTCCCGTCGCGGCCTCCACCCTTCAGCCACGTTGCCTCCCATGAGACATCGCGGCCCGCCTTAGTTGAGATGTCGCCCAGGCGACACCGCAACCTACTTGGCCGCTACGTCGAGGGCTTCTAGGCCCAAGCCCCGACAAGCAGCCCCTCCTCGGGTTACTCTTCGCTTCACCGTGGGGATCTACGCCACGGCTACTGAGCCCCCCCGCAACGACAATGCGGGAACCCACCGCGGGGGATACAGTTGTTACCTGCTATGACAAGTATATGCGCCTGGGCAATCTTCGTGTTTGTACCTATTAAATGATCTATCCGGGATTGATTCAGAGAAGATGAAACCGGAGTTAATCATATTATACATAAACCCTCAGTTAAACGGTTTTATCTTGCAGTACCCCTGCACCATCAGGATTTGAGAATTGAAGGTTGAAATTAATATAATGTTGTATGGTCATGGAAATTGAATTTGTGTGCGAAGTTTCAGGTAAATCGGTTAAGCAGAAGTAGTTGAAAAATCTGTCGCAAGATTTGAATTAAACAAATATCGCTCCTTGAAAAATATTGATCGTTTCTGTATACTTAACTCGATTTTGCAAAATTTTCGAGATTATACACTTTTCATGCGAAGGAGCGATATACGAAGTGAAGCTAATTAAAACCTTTTAAAAAAGACAGACCCGGTCGCATAATTTCTACAAATTAGGTAACATGAAGATTGCCGAGGCGAATAACTAACGTCGTAGTACCTACTGTATATCTGCCTAGCCTTTTCCCAACTATGTTGGGGGTCAGCTTCCAGTCTAACCAAATGCGGCTGAATACCACTATTTTACACGGAGTGGTTGCCATCAGACCTCCGCAACCCAGTTACTGCGTAATGCCGATACTCTAAGGTTAGACTGGTTGTCAGACTTTCGGGCTACTGACTACCCGTAACGACTGTCATTGGTATTCGTATGAAACCCGGGACCGACGGTTTAACATGCTCTCCGAAGTACGGAGGGGTCTCGATGTGTAACGAATGGTTACCCATCCACGGACTGACTGCGGCAATTGATTGTAGCTTGGCCTCGCAAATTGTATGATCCGCGTGGTTGTTAATAAGCCACGAGCTCCTCATGGCTAATGAACGTACATGTCGTAGTACCTACTGTACCTACATATAATTGAACTTTCTGTATAGTGCAAAAAAAGTATATTTTGTAATACTATTAAATACCCTGTAAACATTAATGCGATAATTTAACATCGAATTCGTTTGTAACGCAAATAGGCAGCAAATAATTTTGAAACGTAGAGTGCTTTGCGATTTACCTGGCTAGTACGAGTGTTCGGAAATGCGGTTAGGCGATAGGATTAGCTTCATTTTCAGAAATTACCGAATACTCGCTGAAAATTACACAGAATCCTGAATTGCGTTGCTTAAAATTTAATACAGATATATAATGCAGTAAATTGTGAGTAGATTGGCTGTGATATTTTTCACAAAGGACAGGTGCGTAGTGCTCTCAACCGGCGCACAGTGGCGAAAAAGTTACTTTTTTGTTTCAAATCAACTTTCCGTCTAGAGTTTTAAAGTAAACAATACAATTTTTTTTAAACTGTTAATGATTTAATTGGCTATCAATTCCTCTAGCCGGATTTTCTATTTAGGACCTACTTTTTTTTTATTGTCTCCCAAACCTCTAAAAAATACAGACTGATTGTAATGTATTACGATTGTGCTTCCTAAGGGGGTAGAAAATATAGTCAAACTGGTTTCAAGGGGGTTTTCGGGATCGCTGATTACGAATAAGTTATCAGATAACTAAAATTCAAGATGGCGAATTCAATATGGCGGACAAAAATAGTAAATAAAATAATAATAAATAGAAAATCCGGCCAGAGGAATTGATAGACAATTAAACCATTAACAGTTAAAAAAAATGTATTGTTTACTTTAAATCTCTAGCCGGAAAGTTGATTTGAAACGAAATAGTCACTTTTTCGCCACTGTGCGACGTACGTGTATGACAAGATGTATGAATGTGGATGAAGCGAAAGGAGTATGTAAGGATCGTAGCATGTGGCGTTCTATAGTTTCTACCTACCCCCATGGGAAAAAGGCGTGAGTTTATGTATGTATGTATTGGCTGCGTGTATAGTCTAACCACTCATTTACACATATAACAAGGAGTTATATAAGTTGTAAACAAATTATATAAAGGTCTTTTTAAAAGTAAGTACCTACTTGTTTTTAACACGTAAGAAGTATAAAATATTTAATCGTAAGTGTTTAATAAACTCTATATACTACTTAAAGTACTCATGTATTTGCAATAACTTTTTCGAAATAATTGACTGATATATATACCTTACCAATATTCGTTGTGTAAAGTTATGACAAGCTTATAATAAAAAACATGTAGGTTACACCGAAGTTAAATAGCGTTATAACTTTATATAGCGATTATTAGTAAGGTGGATATATACAAGGTTAGTCGGAAAGGGGTTACTAAGCCGCGGGCCACTTAAAGTATCACTGATGACTGTTTTATTGCAAGTGTTAAAATTTCAAAATTCGATAATTTTTATTTGCATAGAAAAAGATTTTTATTTTAGTTTTTTTTTAAAACATACCTGCTTTAGTTATGAATTCAGAAAAATAAGTTTCTAATCCGTGACCCCAAATATGACCTAAATAGTAAATACAGCTGATCATAGCTATGGACAGATAGATTTTAGCATATTTTTTACGAAATCTTTGAAAAGCTATTTCTCTTAAACTATCGAGTTTTGGGGAAAGTTGTAGAACAAAAGTTATCCCTTATTATGGGTACTTTAACACCCTTTCAGCTTAGTACCCCCTTTCCGACTAACTTTGTATATATTTATAATTAGCACATTACCGTCGCACTGCTGGACGCGGGCCTCTTCTTAGAATAAGAAGGGTTTAGGCCATAGTCCACCACGCTGGCCTGGTGCAGGTTGGTAGACTATACACACCATCGATAACTTTATGGAGCCCTCTCAGGTGTGCAGGTTTCCTCACGATGTTTTTCTTTCACCGTTAACGCAAGCGATAATCAAATTCTGATCCGCACATGAATTCGAAAAGTCAGAGGTACGGGCCGGGATCGAACTCGGACCCTCCTGCATGGAAGGCAAGCGCTCAACCGCTAGCTTATCACTGCTTAAGTAAGGCGGGTAGAATACCATTTTTTTACCTAGGTGTAAACTAAGGCATAATACATTTAGATTTTTTTTTATGGTTGGAAAATCGTCATAGGTGGACCTCGCCCGGAGAAGGCGAGGGGATCTGCCGGACACTTACTGGCTAAAAACAAACGGTGTTCCTCCTTCTAACCTAAGGCCGGGGTCACAGGGTTTGCAAAGGCATGCACCGCAAAAAAGTCAACGTCACGCGGTGTTCCCAGGTGGGCACCCATCCAAGTACTGACCGCGCCCGATGATGCTTAACTTCGGTGGTCGGACGAGAACCGGTGGTTTCAACGTGGTATGGACGTTGATATAATACATTTAGCCTAGGATTGAATCTTTTGGACTTTCTCACAAGCTGACAGCTACTTCAACACTACCTACTGGCTAAGCTGTTGCTACCTTTAAAATAAACTCTAAATAGATTCAGGTATCGATTACAAATCAATTCTTTAGCAATAGCATTGTTTGCGCAGGCGCCGGATGTGATAGTTGCGTTACTATTGTTTCTATATTTGGGTCAAATGGATAGCTGAAGGTTTCCGTTAGGTTTGTTTATGAAAGTTGTTTTATATTGAGCTGAGATACACGTAGGGTCCTTAATATCTTGCCACTTTAAGTTAATGATACGTGTTTCCAATCTTCTTTTCGTGTGGTTATAAACGGTGTAAATAGACCCTTAACGAAGCCGAAAGGCACTTATTCTCCACGTCATCGCGATATTTTTTTTGTTCTGGACTATGCCTGGGAACCTTCTAGTTACGGAGATATTGGAGGTCAAAGTTTCAACTTTTTCACTTTTTTTTAAATACTAGTTTTGAAGGTTGCAAATGTACTTGAAATACCTCCATTACCCGTTTACTACTCATTGCATCTATCAGCACAGTGTTTTGAGTGCGTTACATTGAGCTTTACAGTAAAACGAAATTTTTCACCCGAAAAGAAAGTCGTTTCCCAGCGACAATTTTTGCGTAGGGTTACTTAGTTTGATGTACTGAATGCATGGTTGACGGCTTGGTGAAGGGTCTTTTTACACCTTGTATAGTGACTAACCTGGTGTCTAGAGTTTATGCCGCCCATGGGCCTCTGACTTAGGTTCACATACTGTCGAGAAACATCTCACAGGCATGCCGGTTTCCTCACGATGTTTTCCTTCACCGTGTTTAAGCAAGTGATAATTATACAATAAGCACATGAATCTGAACATTCAGAGGTGCGTGCCTTGGGTTCGAACTCGAGACTATCACTGCTATACGTGTTTTTGAATTTTAACACTTGCTGTAAACTAGTCATCATTGACACTTTAAGTAAGTGGCCCGCAGATTAGTACCTCCTTTCCGACTACCCTTGTATACAATCAACATTTTCGATTTAAGGATGTAAATACTCCGTTACTGAAGACCAATGCCTCTTTGGTCTAGTAGTGGCAAGCATGAGTGCTGATCGAGAATTCCTGGGTTCGATCCCCAGGTCGGGCAGTGTTTTTGGAGTTTTCCGTGTTAAATTCCTCAGTAGGCTCTTCCCCTGTTACATGGGACTTAAACATAACGGTGAAATGAGTGTGTTACTATACACCTCTGCCCAACAATTCGGGGAATACAGGCGTGATGATATTTCAATTCGCTTGCAGACTTTGTACTGAAATCAGTTTCCTGCAAGCGTTTTGTCGACGGAAGAGTAGACAAAATGACATAAACGTATTGGCATTATTATATGTAATTTCATCTATTCTCCAGTCGACAAAACCCTTGTCTACGGAGGTTATACTACGCTTGCTGTAACGTTTTAATATAATTTATGGCTATAGACCCTCTATAGCATGGATCTATTTTGTTTTAGATGCGGCAATATGTACCTACATAACTTAAGTTGAATTTAGTAAGAAACAAACATAACATTACGCCTTGCGTTCCCCGAAGGGTTCGGCATTAATGTTTAGTACACCCTCGTTTCGCTAATTATGTTTCAGTACCATATAATAGGGGGCGAGCTTGTTGCCATTAACCGGGCACAAATCCAGACACCGGGCAGCTACTGAGAAATTCTTAATGGAATAACCCAATAACACTGCCTTACCTGGGGATCGAACCCAAGACCCCATACTCAGCAGTCGCGCTTGCGACCAATAGACAAACAAGGCATTTACTAAGGTTGAGTTGCACCAACTAACTTTAACTGTTAACTTGCTATATTTATGTCAAATTTGTACTGATTTGACAGAAATTTTGGTATGGTTACGGTTATAGTTAGTTGGTGCAACTCAGCCTACGATACTACAAGGAAAATAATATAAGGACTAGTCTGTATTCCCATTGCCCTATTTAAAGCTGAGCTATTTCATGGCGACGGCTGATTGCATTTGAATTAGCAAAATAAGTACAGCAGTGATAACCTAGCGGTGTGACTGCCAAGTCATGTAGATCTCGAGTTCGAACCCAAGGCACGCACCTCTGACTTTTTCGATTCATGTGCGTATTGTATAATTATCACTTGCTTAAAAAAAACGGTGAAGGAAAACATCGTGAGGAAACCGGCATGCCTGAGAGATATTTCTCGACGGCATGTGAAGAAGTCAGATGCCCATAGGCGACATAAACTCTGACACCAGGTTAGTCACTAACCACATAAAAAGAAAAAGAAGCAAAATAAGTAATAACCAAAGTCCAGTTTACATTGGTAGTGTATTAGCTTATACACTCACAAGTCTACTGCAACACGACTCTAGCGTTTACATTGTGCTAGAAATGGTATATACATTCCAGTGATGAAACTAAACGGCACTCATGCGGACTGCGGTCACATACTAAACCAAAGCATGTGGTCACCATTGAGGTAAGCTTATTGCAGATAAAATGACCACGCAGCTAGCCACAATATGTGTGGTCGCTGTGGTCAGGTAGTTCATTATGGCAATAGCGAGGTTTGTGGTGTTGCCCTACGCAAGGGCGATGTTTTGTATGTAAGGCTGGTTTTAGAGTCACGCTGACCATCGGCGCTGATAGCTCATCGCGTAGCTTGTCAGCGCTGAGGTTCAGCGCGAGACGTTTCAGTATTGTGCTGATCACTGCGGAGTACAGACGCACAAAAACACGTACGGCCGCTGACCCGTCGCTGACCACCGCACGCGCTGATAGCTACGCGTTATTCTAAAACGCTTCCCAGAAGTTCATACGTTTCAGCTGTCAGCGCCGACGGTCAGCGTGACTCTAAAACCAGCCTAAGAGACAGTGATAGCTTGCTTTCCATACAGGAGGGTCTGAGATCGATCCCGGCCCACACCTCTGACTTTTCAATTTCATGTGCGAATCAGAATTTGATTATGCATTTGCGTGGAAAAACATCGCTCCAAAAAGTTCTGGATGGTGTGTTAAGTCCGCTATACGCACCAGACCAGCGTGGTGGACTAAGGCTTGTACCCTTCTCATTTTGAGAAGAGGCCGGGCAGTGAGACAGTTGCCGGCTGATTATGCTGTACGCGAGATAATTTCTATCCGTTTAGGATTCAGAAAACTTCGTAAATTTCTGTAGTGCTAACATAATCATCTTCTATGCTGAACTGAGAGCAAAAGAAATAAGCATATTTTTAACCCATCTTCATCAAGAAACGAACGTACTGAAAAGTAGTGTTTTCCATATGATAGTAACAAATTTTATCAAGATAAAGTTGTATTTACACTCGCAGCATCTTTTACCTATTTAAGACTAGCGACCCGCCCCGGCTTCACACGGGTGCAATGTAGATACTAATGTGGGGCATATAAACCTTCCTCTTGAATAACACAAGTAGTTTAAAAGACCTAAGCGTACAGACAGCGGGAGCGACTTTGTTTTATTCTATGTAAAGATTTATTAATTATTGAACAACGGAAACGGAAGGGGACACCATGTAAATATTTAATGTAATTAATGCCTTTATGTACGATGTTCTGAAAAATTATTATCTTTATCTTCAGCGGCAATGTGTCTCACAGCATCGCTTACTTATTTAAGATTAATCAAATATTGAACATCGGAAACGGAAGAGACAACAGTATCAAATATTTATTGTAGCGTCTTTTATGTATTATTTTCTGGCAAATGAATATAACATAACATCACGCCTGTATTCCCTGAAGGGTTGGGCAGAGGTGTATAGTAACACCCTCATTTCGCCATTATGTTTAAGTCCCATGTAATAGGGGGCGAGCCTATTGGCACCAATTAAACACATATCCAAACTCCGGGCTGCTACTGAGGATTTCCACACGAAAAAACCCAATAACACTTTGCCCGCCCTAGAGATCGAACTGGACCTCACGATCAGCAGTCGCGCTTATCACTACTAGACCAACGAAGCAGTTTAATATCTTCATCCCAATAACACAGGTCCAGGTGTAGTTTGAGTGTTAATATCAGATCTTGCAATACATCTTCTATTTATACATAGATAATTCTTGTACATATACCGTATAATTACTTTTCTTAACTGACTGACTGATACATCAACGCAGAGCCTAAACCACTGAAACTGGAAACATGAAATTTGGACAGTAGATTCCTTTTGTAACGTAGGCATCTACTATGAAAGGCTAATTGGAAATTCTACCCCTATGGGGATAAAATCGGGGATGGAAGTTTGTTTGAAAATTCACGGGGACGAAGTCGCGGGCTAAGTGCTTGTAGATTACAAGATAATCTGTTCAGATTGAATTTGTCAGGGTAAACGTTTTTTTTATTAAACAGTCTTTAATTAGCTTCATTTCGTATATTTATTTGTTTGTTTCTACCGATATTCTACCTACCGATTCTCCTGAAACTTCGCACACAAATTCAATTTCCATAATAATGCAACATTATTATTAGGTCCCCACCTATGAATTGGCGTGTTTTTCTCACAAATAGAGAACCTCGTCACTTCTATGATTTAAAATATTCATCAATTGCCTGATATTACATCGAATAATGACCATCATAGACAACTACCAATAGTAAAAAAACCTTATTACTTATAGTTTTCTAGACATAAAATATACCTTAAAAATGACTTCACTTTTTGTTAGCAGAAATGACCACTATTGTTGTTTTAACTTAGCCAAAACTTATTTTTGTCACATAATCTAAGTGGCATACGTTATCTGTGTTTTTAAACATGAGTGCATAAAAGTTTTAAAACATTAGTGTTCATACTTGTAAAATAAATTAAGAAAATGTTAGTATGAAAAATGCAACTTCTTTAAAATTTTCCATACAAAACGCTGATCGCATAGGTGGGGACCTAATATAATTTCAACCTTAAATCTTTAATTCCCGATGCTACAGGGGTACTGCAAGATAAAACCGTTTAACTTTAAAGTTGTTTTAAAGGATTGTTTTTTATTTACTTTAGCGGTAATGTGTTGAATTGTACTGTGACTTTTTCAGCCTACTTTTAGGATTTGCCGGGGAGGATAGATTTATCGCACATTAAACATCTATAGAATAGATAATTATCATTACACTGATATTTTGAGAAATTAAGTCTTAAATTGCTTATGTCAGCTATAATGTTACAATTTAAAGGTAAGAAACTGAAAACATCCATCTTTGCAGTCGGTGAAAAATAGGGTTTTATGACGGGATTTATTACGCGTACAATTTTTGGAAACCAGACCACTTTTAAGCTTATACAAGGCACGGAGATGGCTTCAAAACTTGGAATAATCTAAACGTACTTAGCACTAAGATCTTAGTGAAAAGAACTCACTCCTGACTCCTACAGTCTTATTGGTAAACTGAATTTAGCTTATTGAATGACCACTTAAGGTTCAAACCACATCTAACGGAAGATGCGTCGCCGATCTTCCGCCGGTACACATAATTCCATACAAACATCTCACACCGTACACATTTGACCGAAGATGCGTTACTGAAATTCCTCGAGTAAATTACGCGACGGAAGATCGGCGACGTATCTTCCCTCAGATGTGGCTTGGCCCTAAGATTGCCTCTATAGCGATCTCATATAATACTACTTGTAGGTGTAAATTTTAGATCCACGCGATTGCATTCAATTGCGAAAGATACACCCATATTCTAAGACGTTCCTCCAAAACTAACTCGACTCGACTCCACCACGACTCAGCCTATAGTTGACATAATCGTCCTCGACTTGAGATTTTTCCTCCTCAGTCGAGGTAAGGAATCATCTGTCAAACTCAAGGTACCTCGGAACCTACCTTAAGGAAGGAAGTGTCAATGTTCGTATGTAACAAAAATGAATTTTGAAGACTTTATCGAATATGATTACGATAATCCTTACAAGTATTTATCGCGGCGTTATTTTCGCGATGCAGATAATTCAAATTATGACGTAATGATTCCGTCGAGGAACCTCAAAGTTCACTCGAAATTGCGACTAAGAATACAATTTTGAAGGTGTTTTCGAGGCCGTCCTGAGTCGAGTAAGTTTTAGGGAAACGTCTTAGAATATGGGTGCTAGTCTACTAAATAATTATCATAGTTACGTCATCAGTTTACAGCCAATACTTCTTATCTATGTATCTCAGGGTAATGACAATAGCAATTAATTGACGTCACGGAGACTGTCTGTATCAAATCGCCCAATATTTTGGGTTAACTCCACGCGGCATTCTCTCTGGCCCTATGAAGAAATTCTTATGAAATCATTTGATTTGTTTGGTGTATTTTTAACCAACTGCAAAATCAAAATCAATTTTTTTATTTCACATAAACCAATACAGGTGCTTATGAAACGTCGAATTTAGGTGCACGGTTCCAATTAGTTGTTTCCTATGGAGAAGAGCCGGCAAGAAACTCCATGGTTACTCTTTTAAAAATAATACCTTTAACAATTTCAGTGGATACAGTACAATGATTTAGGATAGTGAGAGAACAATGAGGTCCTGACCACAGACCAATGAGTAATATAGTACTAAAAGACTTGAGTACAAAAACTAACAAACAAAATAAAATTAAAAAAAAAAGTAATATGAATAATATTGTAGTAATTTACAAATTTATAGATGCAGGTCCACAAAGTTCTCACATTTACAAAAGTGAAAAGGAAGCTAAACTATATAAAACAATTGACATAATTAAAAAGCAAAAATAGAAATCCTCTATTCGGTGACTTCAGAAAATGAAAATTTTATTATATTACGACTATTATATTTTATGCTTTAATAATTTTAGAAGTCTGGTTTTTTTAATACCTAGTTATTTTTTCCTCTAATTGCAACACCACGAAAATTATCTACTAAAATTCACTTACGGACATAATCGCCCTGCGGCAATTAATGGCCTTGTGTAACAAAATGACCCCAAATTAGTCGGAGCAGTATCGTGCCCCGAAATAGGTTCAACGGCCCGCCGGGTCAACGCTCCCGCGTTTTCAGACGTCACTACGAGGTTTGAAGGGCTTGTGAACTTATTATATTTGGAATAAGAATTATAGTGTAATATAGTTATTTTTCCGTAGAGAAACGTATTTTGGAAGATTTTGTTTTCATAGAAGGAAAAGACTATTCTGTGTTCTGATGTACCATGTTGTAGGTTTTACAAGGTTAGTCGGAAAGGGGGCACTAAGCCGAAAGGGTGTTAAAGTACCCATAATAATGGATAACTTTTGTTCTACACCACAAAAGTCAATAGTTCAAGAAAATAGTTGTACAAAGATTTCATAAAAAATACGCTAAATTCTATCTATCCTCAGCTATGATCAGATGTGTTTACATTTTACGTCATATTTGGGGTCACGGATTAGAAACTCCATTTTCTGAATTCATAACTAAAGCAGGGATGAATAATTTTTGAAAAAACTAAAATAAAAATAATTTGTCATGAAAAATTTTTTTTATCGAATTTTGAAATTTTAACATTTTCTTTAAAACTTTCATCAGTGATACATTAAGTGGCCCGCCACTTAGTACCCCCTTTCCGACTAACCTTGTATATTACATTAGCGTAAATTGCATATAGGCAATTAAACAGTGCCTACCTTAGAAGATTTAATTACCTACTCCATCTTTAACTATTACTATAAATAAAATAAGCGTGTGTGACTATGATTTCTTTTGGTCAGAATCGTATTGAAATGGGCTTAAGCGTACAATCGAAAGGCGACATCGCTAGTCCGAAAACCAATGCACGCCACTGATACTTATATACTACCTGTATTTTCTTATTTAGTTGCAGCGTTCAGTTGCTAGTCATTCTGTGTTCAATATTGTAATTTACACGCATCTGCTGTGTAATTCTCTAGTAGAAGCACGTCGCTGCGACAGCGCTGCAGCGTGCTCTTGTAAACGGACGCAGCGCTGGCGCAGCGATGACTTTGCATTTAAGAATCTCATAGCAGGTTAGATTAGACGCTTACTGCGTTGTATTTGGGAAAAGACCACCACCATAAGAGATGAGTAATACAATGAGTTGAAAGTTTGATGATCGCCGAAATTAGGGATCTATTAATAATATTTGAATTGTTGTTTGGTCTGAAAGATGGTGGTTTGACAGATGGTTTGGTCATATAGAGAGGGTGGACGAAAGGAGATTGACGAAACAAGTGTACAAGGCGAATGTGGATGGAACAGTTGGAAGGGGCCGTCCTCGGCGAACGTATCACGAACAAATCGCGGACGTTCTCAAAAACGGCCAGGTTGGTAGCACCCTAAACCGACTAGCATGCTTGAGAAGGTTAATGAATATAGATGAAGCAAAAAGGGTGTGTCAGGATCGTAGCAGGTGGAAATCTATAGTCTGCCTATCCCAATGGGTAGGCGTGATTGTATGTATGTATGTCTTGGCGCTGTGTTCTAAACTCACACTTTGCTCTTGGTAATCGTAAGCTTCTTGCAAAACTCCTGAAGTGTTCATCCTGGGTAGTACTACCGCCATACTTGTTACAGCTGCCAAGCAGCATGTGTTCCGGTTTGTAGGGTGTGTTGCTGTTGAAATTTCAGAGACATGAATCTTCCCAATGTTGTCTCTAGGGTTGGTAATGTATCAGCAATCCTCACGGTACTGTGAGTGTGTATAGGCGGTAACCTCTTTCAATCAGGTGGTCTGCCAACAATTACATAAACATACATAACATCACGCCTTACATTCCCCGAAGAGTTCTGCAGAGGTGTTTTAGTACACCCTCGTTTCGCCAGTTATGTTTAAGTCCCATGTTTTAGGGGGCGAGCCTATTGTCGTTAATCGGGTACAAATCCATACTCCAGGCTGCTACTGAGAAATTCCTAATGGAAAAACCCAATAACACTTTGCCCGACCTGGGGATCGAACCCAGGACCCCATGCTCAGCAGTCGCGCTTGCGGCTACTAGACCAACAATTACCTTTAAGAATAATAACCTTCTATTGGCAACCAAAGCGTTCTGTTTTTTCTGCTCACAGCTAAGACTAGGTCTCTTACGCCCTTGTACGGGCCTGTGCTCTCTGAACCCAGTCTTCATTTCTTTTTGTTTTTTTTAATCGTCTCCACTTTTCCATTGCTTAGGTACCAATTTTTCTCTCAAGTTTTCCATAGTATATTAATTTTATTCTTACATACTGTGATCACTCTTTCTTTGAAGCGGGCGTTTAGAGACACATTTTTATCTGGTCCTTACGTTCACAGCCGCATTCTGTAGTGACCTACACCTATGAAAGAATGGCCTGAATTCGTCTATCTATACTAATATTATACAGAGGAAAGATTTGTATTTTTGTATGTAACGAATAAACTTAAAAACTACTGGACCGATTTCAAAAATTCTTTTGCCGTTAGAAAGCTACATTATCATTGAGTAACATAGGCTACGGGCGGAGCCGTGAGGGCACAGCTAGTATCTAATAAATGCTTGTATTATTTACGTCTTCATAACAGCATGTATGTATTGTTTATGAAAATACGTGCGTTTTGCTCGTGAAAATTCTTCTCGTCCATCTTCGCCTCGATAAAACTTAATTTTGTTATGAAAACTACAAACGTCTGTTTAGTCTACGATGAAAACATGAGACAACAGATAGATTCTTGTTTTTTAAAGTGTACTAGCAACACGTAGATGCTAGCATTTCCTGTGTTACTAAGGATGGTGTTCATCAGTGTCAATTCTCTGGTTAAACGACCGTTTACTGGAATAATGTGCTAGAATGTTAGGAACATAATTTCACGCTTTGTATTTCCCAAAGGGTTCGGCAGAGGTGTTTTAGTACACCCTCGTGTCGCCAGTTATGTTTAATTCCCATATAATAGGGGGCAAGCCTATTGCTATTAACCGGGCACAAATCCAGACTCCGAACTGCCACTGAGAAATTCCTAATGGAAAAACCCAATAACACTGCACTACCGCGCACACCCCCCTCCTGCAGCTCCCATACCTCAGGAGGTGACTAGCACTTGCACGCGGACTATATCAAATAGCTTGGTCGACATGAGAGAAGATTACCTTAGTTTGGTGCGAAAGGGTGCGCTTACACTCTGCATTTTGCATGCTTATACACTGGCCTGCAAAAATAAGTATCACACTTTTAAAATTGCAATAACTTTTTAAGTACACAAGATATATTTTCGAAACAAAAAAGACTCAAAAAAGAGTTTAACTTTGTTACTATAGGTTCAAAGAAAGCTGATAAAAATTGTTATAAAACGTTTTTTATTTTAAATCTCTAACTTCTATAGTTTAGAAAAAATTGAAATTTTAAAAGTGTGATACTTATTTTTGCAGGCCAGTGTATTGTGTGTAGAGATGCATACGGATGCTTATCCGTACGTAGAAGAGGCTTATGGTCAAAGCACACATATCAACTCGGAAAGGGATCGTAACCGTGTCGCCTTTCGCCTCGCCGTCAAACAGGCGTCAACCTAACGTAAGCACGTAACCAAACCGGATCAGCAGCTCCGATACGTCGACTCGGCTACGGCTAGGCGACGCCGCGCTTACGGCTCGCACTAACAGTAGTGTACTGCAGGCCGCGGGAGAGGTGAGAGGGGCAAGGGTGGACGAATAGACGTAAGATCGGGTACGGAGAGACGTAAGCGCGGGGACGACTAGCCGTAAGCACGGGAACCACGTTGACCACACACCGCACCGCGGTTCGTGATCTTGTCCCAAGGCGAGGCGATTACGTTACGATTCCGATTAGTGTGCGTTTCATATAAAGAATACTGAACGGCTTGAGTTGATACGGTGACGATCCCTTTCCGATTTGATATGTGTGCTTTGACCTTAAAGAGCAGTCTAGTCCTTAAGCATCGCGTTCGAATAACGCTAACGCTCGGGAAGCTCCAGTGTGGGTGACGCCTTTAACCTTCTCTATAACTACTATTAACTCGAGAAAACCCCGTTACATGCCGACTTTATATTCAGAATTTATATTAGGATATTATTTACTGTTGCGGCATGTATATTGATCGTGATTTATCATAAATAAATTCATACTCTTTTGGGGCATTAGGGAAACAGTAATATAGCTGTACGGTTTCCATGTGGATCTGATAATATCAGGATAACCAAATGGTTACGTAATGCTGTAACGGGCCACCCTCTCATTGAGGATTAGAAACTGCGCTTGCAGTCCTTAAAGTTACAGTATTTAATCAGTCTACGATGTAGGGCCGTTTCCACCAGGGGGTGCACGGGGTTCAGGCATCAGGGGCGCCGAAGCCACCGCGACGGCCTCTGAAGGCGGGTGCTGAGACTTCGAGGGCGGCGAGGCCCGAGAAATTAATGCACTCAGCAGTCAGCTCCTTAAGTATAGCTTTACCAATATCGTTCTACCTAGCTTTTTCCCAACTATGTTGGGGTCAGCTTCCAGTCTAACCAGATGCGGCTGAATACCAGTATTTTACACGGAGCGACTGCCATCAGACCTCCGCAACCCAGTTAATGGGCAATGCCGATATCCTAAGGTTAGACCGGTTGTCAGATTTTTGGGCTTCTGATTATCCATAACGACTGTCATAGGTATTCGTATGACACCCGGTACCGACGGTTTAACGTGTTCTCCGAGGCACGGAGGGGTCTCGACTGCAGTAAGTGCAGCTTAACTTTGCAAATCATATGTTCCGCGCGTTTGCACAGGCAGGTCACATATAGTGGCTATAATGTACTTTTGTTCACTCAACGGATCTACTTCCGACAAAAATCTTATCCGGACGTATGTCCGTCATGTAGACAAAGGTACATATAAACTAATATACCACCGTTGGTCTCGAGCAGACCTGGTGATTTCACCGGATCTAAAGACGTCACCGTGGACAAGAGGCCTAATAGGTTTGAATAACAATTCAACAATGTCCATTGTTTTTTATGTTCTATCAACCCAATTTCATGACAATTTTGCATCATACAATTTATATAGTTGTATTATATGAACATTATCATTGGTCTAGTGGTGGCAAGCGAGTCTGCCGATATCGATATCGGTCTTGGATTCGATCCCCAGGTCAGGCAAAGTGTTACTGGGTGTTTCCGTGTGAAATTCCTTAGAAGCAGCCCGGAGTTTGGATTTGTGGTAGGTTGATAGCAATAGACTCGCCCCCTATTACATGGGACTTAAACGTAACGGCGAAATGAGGGTGTTACTATACACCTCTGCCCGACCCTTCGGGGTATACAGGCGTGATGTTATATGAACGCATTGCGATGCGTGTGTTACGCAGTGTGCAGTTCTTTAGAAATTGATTTTCTTCACTATTTGCATAACCATCTAACTAAATACCAGCGTTAGGATGGTAGCTGGTACGGCCACCTGACCTGATGAACTGATGACCCTTTTCGTACTTTAACATCACGCCTTACATTCCCCGAAGGGTTCGGCAGAGGTGTTTTAAAACACCCTCGTTTCGCCAGTAATAGGGGGCGAGCCTATTGCCATTAACCGGGCACAAATCCAGACTCCAGGCTGCTACTGAGAAATTCTTAATGGAAAAACCCAATCACACTTTGCCTGACCTGGGGATCGAACCCAGGACCCCATGCTCAACAGTCGCGCTTGCGACCACTAGACCATCAAGGCAGTCCTTGGTTTTTGGTACTTTGTGTTACATTATTGTGTATTTTGTTTGCCAATTTATTTTCTCCTTCTACCATTTTAGTCTTTACACTCTTTAAATTTAAATAAAATAAAATCAAAAAAACTCGTTCGATTTGTCATAAAAATGGCACATCCCTAATTGCAACCATATAATCTACCTACATTATATCTGAAAGTCCACAAACTACTGTTATAAGGCAATTTGCATGCTATCCGTCTGCAACTCGTTGAATGAAGTGTACGGACTGTAACAGTCTGCTTGCAGTTACCAACTGCAGGCGTTGCATACCAAACAGTAAGTACTTAATCCCTGCACAACATTTACTTGATTGCGATCGTCAGGATATAATTGGGTTTGACTTTTGTAGAAGTGTTTTGCAGTAATAGATCATATTCCTTTTTTATTTGCAATAGACAGAATAATTAGTTCCACTTCGTATATTTTGTTTGTTTGATTCAAATCTTGCGACAGATTTTTCAACTACTTCTGCTTAACCGATTCTCCTGAAACTTTGCACACAAATTCAATTCCCATGACAATACAACATTATCATAATTTCAAGTTTTAATTCTTAAATCCTGATGCTGCAAGAGTACGGCAAGATAAAATCGTTTAACTTTAAAGATTTTTATTTATTATTGATATTAGTCGTGTTTGTCCCTTGACGCACCTGACGGTAAGCGCAGACAGGGTCTAAGATGGAGCACTCGAATCTAAGTACCGAAAATTTTACGACATATTTTATATTAATTTTATTGACAAAAATACCCCCTTTTGTAGTACCAACCCCCTCCTCTCTGAATGGCTACCATCCAAACAGGAACACAGAAATGTTGCTTGGTGGTAGAAATGGATATGGTGGTAGTACTTCCTCGAAAAGCTGGATTTACTTAAAGGCAAAGTAGACAACTGCCCTGCGTTGCTTAGGGTGGCGACCCTAAGCGTCATGGCGATGACCGAGATTTTTTTCTTCAATATTCCTCACAGAACGTTTTCATGCCTTCGTTTTACAAAGCTTAAGTTTCAAATCTCGATATTCTTTCATTCAAAGCTTCGAAATTACAAACAGCGTTCTTAAATTAAGTTAATCTGTTTTAATAAGTTAGAAAGGAGAAGGCCTCGGGACTTGCATTATATAGGGGTCTCTACATGGCTTAATCCGCCGCTGCTTACCCTGACGAACTCTTTCACAAGGAGCTCTAGTACTACAAAATTGAGCAAAAGAAAAATTATCTGGTGGAAATAGATGAAACCGGGACAGACCCAGTTGCCTTAGGCGATAGGAAAGTTTTACCCAACAGGCGTATCATTACCACTGTTGACAAGGGTTTTCTCGACTGAAGAATGGACCAAATTACATTGTCATTGTGCATTGTCATTTTGTCTACTCGTTTGTCGACAAGACCCTTGACTACGGTGGTCATGCTACAGTTACTCCTGCAGTAGAAGATCAGAGCTGTGAACCTGTGATGAATGGTCAACTTGCAGTTATCAAGTGAACAGTGTCTACATACCAAATGTTTACATTATTTAGCTCTCACTATCACACGTTCGTGACAACGTGTTGTTCTGTAATTTTAGCGATTACAAAACAATAGAACAGTTGGGAGTTGTTTAATTGCAATTAGCAAGACTTCTTGTATTCTATCCACTTGCAGTCTGTAGATAGATAGAATATTCTTTATTGTACACAATTAATTGATCTTACTAAATGAATAAATTGTGGTGTATTTTTTGTTAGACAGTTGATTCTTTATATTCTTCTCTCGTGAATGTTGAGATGGATGTGTTGGGTGACGTGAATGGATAAATTCAGAAATTAGTATATTACAGGGAGTTTGAAAGTCGCACCAGTGACAGAAAAGTTAAAAGACAATCGTTTGTCTTGGTATGGTCATGCGATGAGGAGGGATGAAACGTATGACTAAGATAATGATGAATATGAATTTTGATGGATGGAGGAGGAGACCAAAGAAAAGATGGATGGATTGTGTGAAAAGAGATTAAATTATGAGGTGACAGCTGATAGGGACGATGGAAGAGAAGGACATATTGCGCCGACCACAAGTAACTTGAGAATAGGGCAGGAAGATGATAATTCTTCTTCTCTCGTGTCTGCACGAGCGATATAAGAATAGCTCATGCCCTGGTGAAGAGATTAGCCAGTCGGCAAGGTTAGTAGTGGCTTCCAATACGCTATCGCCGGAATTCACATATTCTTCACCTTCTATACAATATCTTGTACAATCCTTCTACTCCCTCCTACCTTAAAGAACGTTTCGAGTTCCTCCATGACACACACTCGAGATCATTAAGGTCATCAGAGAATCTGACGTTAAAAATGCTAATGCATTCTACCAACTTCTTTGGTAAATCATTCACAGTTCAGGCTGTTCGGCTTTGGAATGCTTTGCCAGTTACAGTTAGACGTGCGCAATCCTTGGTCACTTTCAAAAGACTCGTCAAGGATCACTACCTATCAATATAGTTAATTTTGCATCTTTATGTATAGTTATTTATTGTCTGTTTAAATTTTGTATTACATACACATTACACTATATATATTTATATATATATATTTATTTCATATTTATTGTATAATTATAATATTTATTTATTTGTGTTTTTAGGTTTATTTAACGTACATAATTTAATGTCTCCTAATTAATTGTTACACTGTGAACTACCTCTCTCTTTTTTTCTTGCACTTCATGTCCATCCAAAGGTTGTCTGGAAGAAATCGCCTAGTGCGATAAGACCGCCCATTGTACATCTCTATTTTTATAGTTATGTTTCTTGTTTGTTTTGTGTACAATAAAGAGTATTGTATTGTATTGTATTGTTAGTAGTGGGGCTGAGTGCTGACGATTCTTTATATTAATTTGATACTGTAACTAGCGACCCGCCCCGGCTTCGCACGGGTGCAATGTAGATACTAATGTGAGGCATATAAACCTTCCTCTTGAATCACTCTATCCATTGCTGAAAACTGCATTAAAATCCGTTGCGTAGTTTAAAAGATTTAAGCATACAGACAGTGGGAGCGACTTTGTTTTATACTATGTAAAGATTAGGCCGTTTCAGATCATGTTTTGTTAATTTTGTATACCTACTTTTATTTCAATTTACCATTTATTTCGCTACGTGATCTCTAACACCTAATGCCTATTCAGAGTATAGCATTTTTAGTTCGGATTTTTCTTAAACGACAGTTTTATGACTAGGAACATACACATTATGTGGGTCATTTATTTTTAATGGTTCGTTAGCCACTAGCCAACTGCTGTTAGTAAAAGATTTTCTTAATATGGAACGCTCATAAAGTTCTTACAAAGAATGTCTGATAAACTCATTACTAATCACTGTGTATTTCAACATAACATTACGTCAACGCCGAGAGATCTATGGAAAATCAAAGACAAATCCTCTACGAAAAATTCCAAAGCAGAATCTTTTAATTTCCATAATTTTCCATATTAACTCGTTCAGAATTAATGTCTTCATAAAACACATTAAAACACGTGTTACAACCTGAGTGTTTATATAAATAGCCATTCCGTGGGCTTACAGCCTAACCTTGTGAAGATCATGGCGGTCTGCCAAGTTGAACGATAGATGGCGCTAGGCGTATCGAAAAGTTTTACACTCCGCGTCTGTTTTCAGGTTACGTCAGTAATCACGTTTTGACACTTTTTTCGCTTATATAAAGTGTTTTTATCACATTTTATTTGCGAAATCTCAGTTTTAGAGTCGTATAATGTGTATTTTGGTATGAAAATTAACATAGATTCGATTTTAAAGCTGATTTCGTAATAATGTTCACGTTATCTTATCTGTTATATAGATATACATTCTATTATATATTCAATTATTCAATATTGAAATGCGCAATTACTTGTAATGTCGCGTTACGTTCAGTGGTCTAAACTATATTTACCTACATCGGCTAATGCGCATTACACAATGGGCACATACGTCACACGTAATTAGATTACCGTTTAAATGATTGTCAATCTAAATAAATACAATAATCGGAATTCAATAAAAGGGTTTTATGTCGACAGTCAAAACACTTTCTTTGTTGTACTGCAAACAATATTCGAAGAAAAATGGTTCAACTTGAATGAGTAAAATTATAACAACTACACGAGGTCGTTAGAATCGTTATTCCGGGTCAAGTAAGATTAGATTAACACGCTAAATTGAGAAATATTCAGTCAAACTCAATGTAACAAGAGATATCTCATCTAAAAATACATCAAAACCCATTGCAATCTCCTTCGATTAACAAAAGCAAATATAAACCGTAGAAGGATGTTGTGTTCAAAATAATGCTCCATAAATAAGGTCCTCAAATTAATATCTGTCGACAAAAGGAACATACAAAATGGCGGCCACAAATAAGCCGCGTAGCGTTTCTGAAAGCGTCTGTCTACGGATGCTCGCGTCTCGTTCTCGCGCGACGTCTACGTAGCTGTGCGAGAGGGACGGCGATAGTACCCCGTGGGGCCTCGTGTCAAGGTGACGTACCCTCGCGCACGCGCACGCGCAAACTTGCGCAGGCGCGACGAGGTTGTTCCAATTTGCGAATTTTGTTTTATAGCTGACGAGAGACGGTTTTTTTCTTAATTGCCGTTTGGCTTCAGCTTATTTGATGACTGAAATGTTTTTATATGAAGTTGTTTTAATCGCCTTTTATATTTAGTTCTACAAATTGTTCTTATTAATTTAGTATTTGTACCAGTAAAATGGGGCTGGGTCATTCTTCGAAAAATTTTAACAAAAATTGAGAACGTCATTAGCATCATCCCAAAGTTAAGAATGCAGATGTTTAATACTATAATTATAATAATGAAAACTCAAACTATACCGCTGCCGTCAAGCAATAAGACAAGAATAAAAACAATCTGACAATACTATAACGTTAACAACCCGGGGAGAAGAATGATTTGTTAAAATAATGTTAAAAAATTTCGAAGAATCACCCGGCTATTTGAGAACCACGAGGTTAATTGGAATTCAGTTATGGAACGTACTTCTTATACGTATTTACGATTTCAATGAAATTGTATAGGTACCTACTTATTATTGTAAAAATAAATATTATTCATGGTAGTTAGTTAAACATTAGGTATCGAAACATCTCTTGTACCTTGTTCGTTCCAATTAACCCCAAGAATCTCAAATAGCACCATTTTACGGTAATTAGAACGAACTATAGTATGCTATGCCTTATTAGTTTAGTGGCCGCAAGCGTGACTGCTGAGCACAGGGTCCTGGGTTCGATCCCCAGGTCGGGCAAAGTGATATTGGGTTTTTCCATTAGGAATTTCTCAGTAGCAGCCCGGACTCTGGATTTGTGCCCGGTTAATGACAATAGGCTCGCCCCCTATTACATGGGACTTAAACATAACAGCGAAACGACGGTGTTACTAAAACATCTCTGCCTAACCCTTCGGGGAATAAATGGCGTGATGTTATGTTTATGTGTACACATACATACATAAACTCACGCCTTTTTCCCATGGGGGTAGGCAGAAACTATAGAACGCCACATGCTACGACTCTTACATACCTACCCCTATGTTTATGTGTAGTACTTAGATAATATGTTTAATTAACTTCTATGTATTGGTAAAGTCTACGAATGTGATAAGATCAATTAACACACAGAATGCATTTATTTGAACGTACCTACCTCATCGTTTTGTGAATTGTTTCGATATTGATAGGTCCTCCTCGCGTCGTGTTCCTCATTACTGAGGGTCGTGATTCCCCCATGGAATCATTTTTTCTCTGACAACCTTGCGCGACCTGTTTTTTTTTTTTTTTTTTTTTTGTCTTTGGCGATTTGGAATGCCTCGTGGAGTTTGGTGTCTAAAGCTTTGCGGACCTGGTCACACCATCTGATAGGGCCTCGACCTCTGGAATGTTTGCCGTCGAATTTGCCAGTTACCATTAGTTGCTCGAGGTTATGGCAATCTTTCCTGGCAATGTGACCAAAGAACTCCAATATCCTGCGGAGACAGATGGTAGACAGCCTGGTTTTAACATTTAACTCCTGTAGGATGTATTGATAGGTAGGTACGTAGAATATTAGAGTACCTACGCTAGGTATGTGCTGTAAATTTAACTATAACATCCATCGTTTATCTAGTTGTTAGATATTCGTGTCATAACGTAATGTAAACAGATTACAAAACAATATTTACGTTAACTATTCTAATTACGTAGGTATAACGTATCGATATTAATATATTGTAATTAAAATTTTCACTAAAATTGTGTTTACGTGCTAAAATATCAATTTTAAGAGTCCCAAGTGTGAATATTGTAGGTAGCTAACATTAACACTGCTATTAACTTCATGTGAATTCATGAACAATAGAAAAAAAATGTCTACCTACTCTTACTTATGCTAGGGTTGGGGGACTTACCCCTGGACCTCAGTTTCGTAGAATGAATAAAAATACCTACTTGTCTTCTTCTTCCTGCCCTTACCCCACACTAGGTGGGGTCGGCACAACATGTATTTCATAAATCCATGTTGCAAGTTGTTAGAGGTTTTAGTTTATTGTTTTATGACCGGCTGCCTGCCTGACATCGACCCTCCTTGGGAATACTCGATGAGCGTTAGCGTGGGTGACCCAATATGCTTGCTGATATTATGTACTGGGCTCCAAAATGATATGCTTGTCAATCTTATTGCTGACAACTAAATAGATTATGTTCTTCTTGGTGGGGTATTCCTACTTGAAGTTCCTCGACCCACTCATTCAGTTTTCCTAGGGACTTTGGTTCTGACATATCGTAAGATAATAGGTACAGCACCGTGAGCGTCTCTGTAAAAACTTGAACTTCTCGTACTCCGTATTCGACATCGTTTACAATAGAAATAAACGGCGATTTATACCTATATTTAAAAATACCTACTTGTATAAGCTACTAATTTAATTAAACAATGTTAGTCAACTAAAAGCACCGTAGGGGCTCGTGCTAATTACCAACCGCGCAGATCATACGATTTGCGAGGTTAAGCTGCGCTTGCCGCGGTCAGTCCGTGGATGGGTGACCGTTCTATATACATCGAGACCCCTACGTGTCTCGGACAGCTCGTTAAACTGTCGAACATGAACAATTACATGCAAGAGGGTTCGAACCCGGCCCGCACCTATGACTTTTCGAATGCGGATCGGAATTTGATTATCACATGCGTTAACAGTGAAGGAAAAACATCGTGAGGAAACCTGCACACCTGAAAGGGCTCCATAAAGTTCTCGATGGTGTGTGTAGTCCGTAAACCCGCACCAGGCCAGCGTGGTGGACTAAGGCCTAAACCCTTCTCATTCTGCGAGGAGGCCCGTGCCCAGCGGTGGTACAGTAATGGGCTAAAATTATGTTTGTATGTTATGTATGGTTATATTCTCGTAGGCGATAACTATAGTAACATAATTTCTATTTTAAAACCCAATGCTAGGTAGTAGCTGGCATTTACATTGTGCGTCTGTTAATAACCTGGTATACTGCCCACGCTTAATATGAAAGGGCGTTATAGTATATATACACCTACCTACAGTAATTGGATTCCGATTTATTCAGTTACATAGGTGGATGTTTACGTCATAACGATGATGACGTAACACCATCTCATTGGTCAAGCGATCGCAAGCAACGAATCGCGTAGTGTTGAGTTTGATACCTAGCTCATGAAATAATTGGGTCCTTTTGGCACAAATTATCAGTTACAGTCTTTAGGAAGGGCTCTGGTTACCCCCCGTACGTCGAGTCTCCCAGTACATTGAACCAAATATGATTCTTGCCGGGGTGTTATGCGTAAGCGACAAACACGACGCGGTGCGACGCGACGCGAGACGACGTGGAACAAATACGCGTTATGTCGCGTCTCGCTACATAGGCCGCTAGTAGGGAATGCCGTTGTCTTGATCGCGTTTGTCGCGTTCCTCGCGTTCGTCGCTTACACAGCACACCCCGTTTTATAATAACGGTAGTAAATTCGATACCGTGATACATCTTACGTTATTTCCTTGAAGTTGATGATCTTGACTCCTCAAGGATATCTTTCTGTACCTTTTTTTTGTCGTGCCAAAATCCTCATGGATGTCCCTCGTCCGGGGAAGGCGAGGTCTGCCAGACTCTTACCGGCTAAAAACCCACGGTGTTATTCCTTCTAACCTATGACCGGGGTTACTGGATTCGCTATTACATGCACCGCAACCCCGGCAGATCTTTCTATGCCTGATAGTATCATGCAAGTCATCCTAAGTTCAGCTGCATGAAGAACAGTATAAAAAATTACATCTAAAGCCTCGTGTGACACATGGAACCTAATACCATGGTGAATTTAGGATGTAGCTAGCATAGTATTTTTTATAGCGTTGAAAATAATTTGTTTACAGAACACGTATTTGGCTTTGGCAGTGATAGCCTAGCAGTTGACACTTCCCTTCCATACAGGAGGAAAAATTCCGGATTTAATTTGATAATGGTATCCGTTGACGGTGAATGAAAACATCGTGAGGAAACCTGCACACCTGAGTGTGCTCCAATAAATGTTATGGATGCTGATTCGCCTACCTCCATCAGGCCAGCATGATTGACTAAGTCCTTACACCCTTATCATTCTGAAAAGAGGTCCGTGTCTAACAGTGGTTCAGCAATGAGCTGATTATGTTATGTTATAAAGTACCACCTCTGCCTTATTCGTCGGAAGTATTAGATGTTACGGGTCTGGAGGTAGGCAACAAGTACCTATAGATACATAATTATTAATTTATGACGACGCACAAATAGAAGATGATAATATTGCATCTTTAGATGACCTTACACGGTAAGGAATATCAAATGACATTGCATACCTACTCTGTACCTACGTATAGCGGATAATGCGACTTTAGTGCATCTGGACAAATATTTGTTATGTCCACAGAAATTTATTCCAAGTGTGGATTTTTGCAGTATACTGTATATCCCATGTGGGGACGGGCTAGAATATAATTTTTTCTTACCGCACGCTGGGTATATACGGGTGTTGAATCAAAAAAACCCAGAACGATTGTTGGTAGGATCTTTACAGTCCGACTGGCTAGCTACCACCCTCACAACCTTCTTCTTTTCGTTTGGTTAGTGACTTACCTGGTGTCATTGGGTCACCCACGCGAACGCTCAACGAGTATTCCCAAGGAGGATTGATGTCAGGCAGGCGGCCGGTCATAAAACAATAAGCCAAAACCTTTAACAACATGGATTTATGAAATACATATTGTGGATACCCCACCTAGTGTGGATTAAGGGCAGGAAGAAAAAAATGACTTAACTGGTGTCAGAGTTTATGCCGCCCATCCTCTGACTTGGCTTCATATGCCGTCGAAAAATATCTGTCAGGCATGCCGGTTTCCTCATGATGTTTTCTTTCACCGTTTTTAAGTAAGTGATAACTATATAATACGCACATGACTACGAAAAGTCAGAGGTGCGTGCATTGGGTTCGAACTCGAGACCTATAACTTGGCAGTTCGACGGTCACACCACTAGGCGGTCACTAAACCCCCACCCCACATTAAAGTAAAGCCAAGCACTGTGTTACGTCGTATGTATGTGAAAGCCAGATATGGGAATCCCTCTATAACTTTATTACTTGGATTCGTGTGCACCATCTTAACATCCTGACTGCGCTTACCATGTCGAGCG
Organism: Amphipyra berbera; assembly: GCA_910594945.2. Lineage (NCBI taxonomy): Eukaryota > Metazoa > Arthropoda > Insecta > Lepidoptera > Noctuidae > Amphipyra > Amphipyra berbera. The sequence goes on from OU343133.1 coordinate 2,774,049, forward strand.
ATTAGGGTCAAACGAAACCAAATCAATAATTAAAAGAAAAGTTTATAAAATGCGATCTTGGGAGATATTGTTATAATCATCATGCTGCCACAGCGACCAGTGATTGTCAACAGTTTGCACTTGTACTTACAATCGCTACAAAGACGAGCGCACTGAACTGAATCCTGAATAGCAATATCAACGTTTATGCGTATACCCAACATGACTGGTCTGGCCTAGGTACAGTGCTTACATCCCCTAGTTCGTAGATCTTTCTTTCTCGCCAGTAACCGTTAGCAACACAGCTCACTCCTACAAGCGGCTGGGTTTCATTTTTGTACTGGAAAGGAGCTTGGCTTTACAAGTAGGTCGAAAAAATCGTCACCATCATTATCATCATCAGACCAGGCCCGTCTACTGCTGTACCAAGGCTTCCTTCAGTCATAGTAGACTTCTACAAAACACAGTCGTGATTAAAGGTATGTACAGACATCGCGAGGCATGCGCTCCGAATAGCTTGCCACGCATGCTTCAGCAGTTTGCCACACACGCCTCAGGCTGTGTAGACAGGATTGCTTACTGTGAGCATTCGCCGCTCTCAGTAAGCCATCCCGTCCCGTGCCTCGCAATGTTTGTATGCACGCCCGCCCCTGCTTGCTGTGCCTGCAGCCAGAACCAACCTACTGGCAAGAACTCCTCTTACTAGAGCCATTCGTGTGGTGAACGAGGTTCACGAGAGGGTTGATGTATTGTGGTGCAACTTGAGTGAATTCGCAAAAGTTACATTATATACAAGGTTAGTCGGAAAGGGTGTTAAAGTATCTATAATAAGGGATAACCCATGTTCTACAACTTTCTCCAAAACTCGATAGTTTAAGAGAAAGAGCTTATCAAAGATTTCGTAAAAAATATGCTAATTTCTATTTGTCCATAGCTATGGTCAGCTGTGTCTACAATTTAAGTCATATTTGTGGTCACGGATTAGAAACTTAATTTTCTGAATTCATAACTAAAGCAGGTAAGTATGTTTTTTTTTGAAAAAACTAAAATAAAAATCTTTTTACAGCAAATAAAAATTATCAAATTTTGAAATTTTAACACTTGCTTTTAAACAGTCATCAGTGATACTTTAAGAGGCCCGCGGCTTAGTACCCCCTTTCCGACTAACCTTATATAATATGTTATTTAGATGTAGGTAGGTTAAATTTTAGGATATATGTAGTATGTAGATTAAGGATTTAGCATGTAAGGCCGCTCTATCGCATTGGATCGCAGACCTGTAATGATATACTGACCTGCAAAAATAAGTATCACACTTTTAAAATTTAAATTTTTTCTAAACTATAGAAATTAGAGATTTAAAATAAAAAACGTTTTATAGCAATTTTTATCAGCTTTCTTTGAAACTATAGTAACAAAGTTAAACTCTTTTTTGAGTCCTTTTTGTTTCGAAAATATATCTTGTGTACTTAAAAAGTTATTGCAATTTTAAAAGTGTGATACTTATTTTTGCAGGCCAGTGTAGTTGTAGGTAAGATTTGCGTAAATAAGTAAATAAACGTTAAAACTAAGGCATGATGCACACGTTCGTGGCGTGACATTGAAGTGACAATGACTTAATACATGTAGCATGACTCGACCAACGCATATTATTGACGTGACGTGCCAGGGACATCCGCCAGAGTCATGAAATGCCTTACAGGTGTGCGCGGCGCCATAAGTTAACATTGAAAGTTGAGCACGAACAAATCGCGGGCGTTCTCAAAAAAGGCCAGGTTGGTAGCACCTTAAACCGACGAGCATGCATGAGAAGGTTAATGAATGTAGATGAAGCGAAAAGGGAGTGTCAGGATCGTAGCAGGTGGAAATCTATAGTCTGTGCTAACCCCAATGAGAAACAGGCGTAATTGTATGTATGTATGTATGAAAGTTGAAACGAGTTATGCGCGATTTTACTATAGTCCGACCGGATAACTCAGTCCTCGCCCGCGACGTTACAGGGACGCGGGGGATGACGACTAAAAGATGATTTCCAACAAACAGCTCGCATCGCATCGGATAGGAACGGACACGGACGGATGCGAGCCGTTTGTTGGAAATCATCTTTTAGTCGTCATCCCCCGCGTCCCTGTAACGTCGCGGGCGAGGACTGAGTTATCCGGTCGGACTATAGTCATATTATATGCCACGCCACGTAGACGTGAAATGCTGTATTTTTATCTCTATATAATTCTTATAACATAACATCACACCTGTATTCCCCGAAGGGTTGGGCAGAGGTGTATGTATAGTCACACCCTCATTACACCGTAATGTTTAAGTCCCATGTAATAGGGGACGAGCCTACTGCCACCAACCGGACACTAATCCAAACTTCAGGCTGCTACTGAGAAATTCCCCACTGCAAAACCCAATAACACTGCCCGACCTGGGGATCGAACCCAGGACCACACAAACAGCAGTCGCTCTTGCCACCACTAGACCAACGAGGCAGTCGAAGTAGTCAGTTCTTATAACGTTTCATCCATACTCCAATAACGATGGAAGTATTCTCATATTTTCTACTAATGGAATTCCTAGATCATATTGCGAACATAAATAGAAAATACCAGTTTTGTAAAATATTTGTTATGCTACGCAAACAAGACGAGGTTCCACTAAAAGCGTTTTATCATATTGCTTTCTCTTTAAATTCCGGGTTAGATGTTCGTTTCATATTCGCCCGTTTCATATACAGAGTGATATTTCTTCGCATTTGTGATGCTACGAGTACAAGGAGACTTAAAAAAAACTTAAAATGCATACTGCATTCTAAAAAAATTCTTACTTTTGACCTTTTCACCGCCAACGTACACAGAACGCGATGCCTCGCCAGCGCCAAGCTATAAATGTATAACGAAATATATAGTAAACAGTAGTGATGAGCTGATGACCTGCTAAATACAGTAAACTTATTTTTATAACATAGTTAAAATGAAGAGCTTCTAATGAAGTTGTGGCGGTGGAAGCACGAAATTCTGGAACTTCTATTGAAGTCCGTGGCGGTGAAAAGGTTAAATATAATTTAAGTTCTCCTTTAAGAAAAATGTACTATTTTCAATATTTAAAGTACTTTTCCTCCCCGATCACGTGTTTTGGGACACCCGGTATGCGTTGAGTAAATGGAATCAAATTGTGAAGTGTATTGATATATCCTGAATGTTTCTGTAAATCAACTCTACGACATATCTTTCAATCAAAGTCGAGTTTTAGTTTTCACTGGAAACTGTAGTATAAAACGTTTTTGTATCAATCTGTAAATGCCTCTTAAACGTAAACGTACGGGTGGGTATTGACCACTGTTGGGTACGGGCCTCTTCTCAGAATTAGAAGGGTTCAGGCCTTAGTCCACATCACGCTGGCCTGATGTGAGCTGGCGGACTACATACCATCAAGAACTTTTTTGTAGCCCTCTCAGGTGTACATGTTTCCTTACGTTTTCCTTCACCGTTAACGCATCTTATTTACATAGTATAAAACAAAATCGCTCCCGCTGTCTGTACGCTTAGATCTTTTAAACTACGCAACGGATTTTAATGCAGTTTTCAGCAATAGATGGAGTGATTCAAGAGGAAGGTTTATATGCCCCACATTAGTATCTACATTGCACCCGTGCGATGCCGGGGCGGGTCACTAGTGTTATATAATATGACTGCGATCTCAAAAGCTTAACACCTAAATGGATAATAATACCCTTCTTTGTGATATAAACCTTTACTCACTTCTTACAAACCCATAGACACTTGTTGGGATCCTATTGTAACCAAGATCATACGACACGCTTAGCTTTAGATTTAGGAGTGCACAATCATTTGCAATTTTCCGCATAACAGCTACTATGCCATAAACTCCTGTTGATCAAATTCGACACTAAAATTCACTCTTCTAAACTGATTTACTTTTTATAACATAACATCACGCCTTAAGTTTCCCGAAGGGTTCGGCAGAAGTGTTTTATTTTTTAGTACACCCTCGTTTCTATTACCATTAACCGGGCACAAATCCAGACTCCGGGCTGCGACTGAGAAATTCCTAATGAAAAAACCCACTAACACTGCCCTACCTTGGGATCGAACTTAGGACCCCATGCTCAGCAGTCGCGCTTGCGACTACTAGACCAACAAGACTGCCTTTACTTTTTGTACTCGCTAAATATCATCCACCTGAAATACGGTCAATTTATTGGAGGCCTTTTCAGGATTTTATCACTCGCCGCTTTCAATAGGACCTATTCACGGCATTCACAGTAGGAAAGAAGATCTCATTCCAATAAACAGTCCCGGGGCCTTCCATACATGCTTCCTACACAATTCACCCACGGGACATGAACACCTACGCTTCATTTCTACCATACAACTATTTGTATTTGTATTCATTGGGATTTTTAACTGCTGAAATGTGTTTAAAAATTTTCTATTTACACTCAAAAACATTATGTGAGTGTTTACAACATTTTCGGGTGTAAAAGTCGCGATAATCTTTACATAGTATGAAACAAAGTCGCTCCCGCTGTCTGTACGCTTAGATCTTTAAAACTACGCAACGGATTTTTATGCAGTTTTCAGCAATAGATAGAGTGATTCAAGAGGAAGGTTTATGGGCTTGTACACAAAACTGCGAATCGGTGCGATGCGAATTCGCAACGCAGAAAACTGCGGCGCAAATTGCTGCGATGTGATTTCGTGCGGCAAGGTGTCTTCCTACCAAGGTTCGGATGACCAATACCTCGACGATCGTCAACCGTATTGAACGTATTAAAATAAATTTGCGTGAAAAGATTTGTGCACTGCTGTTACTGATAAGAAGATATAGGAAAAATCTATTACGCGAATCAATTCGTTAGTTCTTGCGATGCGTCGTGCGAGCTCGTATATTTCTACGATGCAACGTCGCATCGCAGTTTTGTGTACAAGCCCTGTAGTACATTGCACCCGTGCGAAGACGGGGCGGGTCGCTAGTATAATGATAAAGTGAAAATGGTGGACCTGGAAACCCACTCGCAAATAGCGACAAATTCTTGGCATAGTTTTAAACACATACGAGTAGCGTAGGGTAATCTAATATTACTCTATGACTTCTAATGCCGTACGTCGAAAGGAGTTTCTTTCGCAGCTTAAACTGAAAGATTTAACAGCAGTGATAGCCTAGTGCTGTGACCGTCGGACTACCAAGTCATAGGTCTCGAGATCGCAGCCAAGGCACGCACCTTTAATTTTTCGGATTCATGTGCGTATTGTATAATTATCACTTGCTTAAAAACGGTGAAGGAAAACATCGTGAGGAAACCGGCATGCCTGAGAGATATTTCTCGACGGCTTGTGAAGCCAAGTCAGAGGCCCATGGGCGGCATAAACTCTGACACCAGGTTAGTCACTAACCTCACGAAAAGAAAAAGACTTATCGTTCGGCAGAATACGGATTATTTACTGAAGGGATGGGTACCAGTTGGATTTATAAATAGGAAATGAGCTGGCTTCTTTTAGCTTTCAACCTGCTATGTTTAAGACTGACAGATATATGGGATAACCAATATAAGCACTCTACTTGTCAGTTTATCTGATGTGGGTCCCCCATCCGCAGTGCGTAGAGCTATCCTTACAGTCACCAGCCTGATACTAAGGACAATAGCTACCTTTTTATTTACCCCCGACGCAAAAAGAGAGGTGTTATTATACGCTGAACCCTTTGTGTCTGTCTGGTTGTCTATGGTACCGTAGCTCCCAAACGGATTAACTAATTTCGCTTTGGACTCCAAAGCACCAAATAAAGACCAAATGTTGATTGCTTCGACTACTTGCTACCTTTTTATATTAATTAATCGGACCAAAATTAACTTCAATCCGATTTTCTTTTTCAGTAATTAAAATCAGATTTTTATTATTACATAACACCACGCCATGTATTTCTCGAATAGTTTGGCAGAGGTGTTTTTAATACCCCCCTTGTTTCGCTAATTATGTTTAAGTCCCATGTAATAGAGGGCGAGCGTTATTGCCATTAACTGGGCACAAATCCAGACTCCGGGCTGCTACTGAGAAATTACTAATGGAAAAACCCAATAACACTTTGCCTGACCTGGGGATCGAATCCACAGGACTTTACGATCAGCAGTCGCGCTTGCTACCACTAACTAGACCAACGAGACAGTTTTTATTTATATTAACTATATCACATATCCTCAAGTTCTTTCAGATGTTACAGTAATTTTTTACCTTTCGATCATTTATTTATTGGCTTACCTACAACTGTTACACTGATATATACAAAAATACAAGTTACAGAAATTTAGACTTAGTGTACAATATTATGCGGTAAACACAAAGAGCAAAAATAATATTAAACTAAAAAGGGACAAAAATAACTAAATAACTAATTTAACTGTAACAAAAACAGTTACCTACTCGTACAATCCTGGGAACCTCATATTTTATTCAAATAGTTTCAGGTTGCCATTTAGCTGCCTGTATCTGTGCCTAATCCACTATCCTTACACGGCGTAATACGGTTTAGACTGGGGATTTCAAATTAAGTTAGTTTAGTTAAAACTAAATGTAGGGATGGGAAATGTAGGAAATGTGAAATGGAAATAGTTTGTGACGTCGATATCTTAATCAACTATTGTTATACCTAGTTGAGAAATAGAGGAATACTCCTTTGTCCTTTGTTTTCACTCATTCTCTCAACATGACCAAACTACTTAAGCACACTCCTTTAAATTTTTGTCAATAATATGACATCATGAACCTAAATAATAACTATTTTAACTCTTAACTTAAATAATACTACATAATATAATTTCCCAACGCTACATTAGGTAGTAGCCCAACCCAGACTGTATAACGAGTTTAGCAAGTAATTAAACACCAGTTAACTATAATAGGGGTTAATCCAATTATTAGTAGAGACTGTCCGGCAGGCTCAGATCTGTCCGGTCAGTATGTAAACTTGGTCGGTGTAATTAATTAACGTTATTAAAGCCCTATGTCCGGGGAATTGTATGTCGGACTTCCAATTGACTCTAGGGTACCTATTTTAGGCGTTGGACTGCGATGTTTATCGCCTATGATCTAACCTACCGTTAGTGAATTTGGGAAGTCTTCCAAATACAGGTACGGGATTTGCAACGCTATTTTTAGAATACATACCTACACAGTGCTGATCGTAAGGTCCTTGTACCTATTTTAGGCGTTGGACTGCGATGTTTATCGCCTATGATCTAACCTACCGTTAGTGAATTTGGGAAGTCTTCCAAATACAGGTACGGGATTTGCAACGCTATTTTTAGAATACATACCTACACAGTGCTGATCGTAAGGTCCTTGGTTCGATCCCCAGGTCGGGTAAAGTGTTATTGGGTTTTTCCGTGTGGAATTTCTCAGTAATAGCCCGGAGTTTGGATTTGTGCCCGTTTGATGACAATAGGCTCGCCCCCTATTACATGGGACTTAAACATAACGGCGAAATGAGGGTGTTACTATACACCTCTGCCCACCCTTTCGGGGAATACATGCATAATGTTATGTTTTTGTTAAACCCGAAATTAGTGTTGTCGGTAGCTGGTAACACTGGGCAATGCTGTGTCGATCAGCAGTCGCACTTGCCACTACTAGACCAACGAGGTAGTTTCAGTTTCAGGTTTAGTGTATACTAAAAATAACCTTGTATTTGAGGGAAGGTATTTGATGTTTCTGTAAATTGGGTTGGTGGTTGCTTTGATTCTACATTTCTATCTTCTATCGACTCTTACGGCATGAGTTATTTTCGTATAGCTCGTACCGACACAAGAGAAGCAGATTACCTCATCATCATCTTCCTGCCCTGGTCCCAAATTACTTGTGGTCGACGCAATATGTTTTCCTCTTCCATTCTTCCCTGTCAGCCCGTCACATTATCATTTACTCCGTTGTCCTTTATACCTTCCCTCTCACAACACAACCCATCCATCTTTTCTTTGGTATGCCCCTCCATCCATTCGCATTCATCACTCTCTTAGTCACACGTTTCATCCCTACTCATCACATGCCCATACAAAGAAAAAATATTTTCTTTCAACTTTTCTGTCACTGGTGCCATTTACAAACTCCCATCTCCAAGAAGCAGATTACCCCATTGAAAAGAAATAACTAGTGGTAGCCAAGAGCTTACTGACTTGCTTGTAAAGAACCGTGTTGCGGGTTTAAACCCACTGAACTCACTCACTCACACTGAACACTTGACTTCGTGTACTTTCTTAGTTAGTCTAAGAAACATTGACACATTGACGTACAGTGAAGAAAAACATCGTTAGGAAACTTGGACTTATTAATCTGAAATCACCAATCCGCAGTGAGTAAGCGTGGTGATCAATGCTCGTTCCTTCTCTGTATGAGAAGAGGGGTTTGCCTCGCAGTGGGACAGTTACAGGCTACTTTATAAAGAAATAAGTACCTACCTACCTAATTGTAAAACGCAAACGTTATAGTCAGTAATTACAATAACATTTGCGTAAACCTTTTGCCGTCTTAACGTACCTACTTACATGCTTACTTGTGCAAATATAATCACTTTTTAACAAAAATAAAACCGACTTCAAATTGTCTATCTCCGAAGTTCTTCATCAGATCTTCACCAAACAAAAAAAGAATCATTAAAATCGGTTCACAATTAGCAAAGATATCGCGGAACAGACATACAAAAAAAAAAGAACATACAATCGAATTGGGAACCTCCTCCTTTTTTGAAAGTCGGTTAAAAATTGAGGTCCCATTATAAGCGCTCAGCAGCACGCTGTGACCCATCTTAAAATCCCTTACGTTGCTTGAGTTCCTTGTCAGCTTGTCACAACTTGTGAGATTTTATTGAAATTATTAAGCCTTAACATTAACATATCTTTGACATTTAATTTCTTTTGAAGTCCGAAACTAATATTCGGTTTCGGTTTAAAGAGATTTATTTTCTTAAAGAACATCTTAAGAATAAGATGGGAATATTGCGGAATTAATATAAAAAACCCACTCATATCATGTGACTTGAGGGAGTTAAGCGATATAATAACATCATACCTAACATAACATCACGCCCGTATTCCCCGAAGGGTTGGGCAGAGGTGTATAGTAACAATATAAGTCTCAAGTAATAGGGGGCGAGCCTATTGCCATCAACCGGGCACAAATCAAAACTCCGGGCTGTTACTATGGAATTCCACACGGAAAAACCCAATAACACTTTGCCCGACCTGGGGATCGAATCCAGTACCCCATGCTAAGCAGTCTCGCTTGCCACCACTTGACCAACGAAGCAGTTATAATAAAATCATTGAATGAAAGTTAAAACAACTTCGCGAACAATGCTCCTTGCTAACACGGGTTAATATATTAAGAACTACATACTCCATCTCCATCAAACTACATCTCTGCACTTATACAAGGTTAGTGGTAAAGGGGGTACTAAGCCGAAAGGGTGTTAATATACCCATAATAAGGGATAACTTTTGTTCTAAAACTTTCCCCAAAACTCGATAGTTTAAGAGAAATAGCTTTTCAAAGATGTAAAAAATATGCTAAAATCTATCAGTCCATAGCTATGACCAGCTGTTTTTTTTTCAATTTAGTTCATATTTGGCATCACGGATTAGAAAATAAATTTTCTGAATTCATAACTAAAGCAGGTATGTTTTTATTTTTGAAAAAATAAAATAAAATTATTTTTGCATACAAATAAAAATTATCGTATTTTGAAATTTTAACACTTCATTTAAAATAGTCATCAGTGATACTTTAGGTGGCCCGCGGCTTAGTACCCCTTTTCTGACTAACCCTGTATACAAGAGATTAACGAAACTAGTTACGAAAAAAGCAATGAACAGTGTACATAATGCATGGTTTAAACAGGTAAACTTTGCCTAGGGTAAAATATACTGGCCTGCAAAAATAAGTATCACACTTTTAAAATTGCAATAACTTTTTAAGTACACAAGATATATTTTCGAAACAAAAAGGACTCAAAAAAGAGTTTAACTTTGTTACTATAGTTTCAAAGAAAGCTGATAAAAATTGCTATAAAACGTTTTTTATTTTAAATCTCTAACTTCTATAGTTTAGAAAAAATTGAAATTTTAAAAGTGTGATACTTATTTTTGCAGGCCAGTGTATTACGTCCAAAATTCAGTAAGAGCGCTTATAATTAACGCACCCTCATATGATCCCCCATAAGTGGCTAGTGTAGCCCACTTGAGTCGATTGCCAACAAATAAAGTTAAAGTAGTAATAATAACATTTGGGGGAACAAACGCTTAGCCTTTGGCCAGACTGCAAACGCGGGCGCGGGGCGGGCGCGGTGCGGCGAGTTCAAACAGAAGAACTTCATTTGAGTGTCCATAGTGGGCACGCGGGCGCGGGAAGCGGCGCGGGCACGCGGGCGCGGGGAGCGCGCGGGTATCTCACGCCATAGGTCGTTCATACAAGTGGCCGCAGTGAGAGCGCGGGCGGCAAGCGATAACCCGCGCGGGAGCGGCGGATCTCAAACTAGTTCGAGCTACCACTCGCGTTGTTGTGATGGCATCTTCAAAATGAAATGTTGAAGAATTAATAAGTGCTATTCAAGCACTGTGGATGTCGAAACATCGTTTTTTAGTAAGAATTTTCCAGTAAAAATAAGTCTTCTTCATCCATATGATATTTTGACAAACACTTGACACGACAACGCTCAGAACGAAGCCACGCTCCACTGCGGACAGGTAAATCGCGCGCGTTCCCGCACCCGCGCCGCTCCCCGCACCGCGCTGCCAGTCTGGCCGAACACTTACAGTTGTACCTAAACCAGACCTGTTTAGTTGATGATTTTTGATATGTATCTGGTTTATCATGATTAATTATATATACAAGGTTAGTCGGAAAGGGGGTAGTAAGCCGAAAGGGTGTTAATGCACCCATAATAATGGATAACTTTTGTTCTACAACTTACCCCAAAAGTCATTTGATTAAGAGAAATTGCTGTTCAAAGATTTCATAAAAAATACGCTAAATTCTATCTATCCTCAGCTATGATCAGATGTGTTTACATTTTAAGTCATATTTGGGGTCACAAAAGCTCCATTTTCTGAATTCGTACTTAACCAAAGCAGGGATGTTTTTTTTTTTTTGAAAAAACTAAAATAAAAATCATTTTGTATGGTTTTATTTAGCGGATTTTGAAATTTTAACACTTTCTTTAAAACAACCACCAGTTATACATTAAGTGGCCAGCGGCTTAGTACCCCTTTTCCGACTAGCCTTGTATAAATACTCTTCCACACAAATAATAAACTGTTTGTGTGGTATGTGTGGATGTGAATTTTAGGATTTTAGAAAGCAACCCCTAATAGAAACCCGTTGCATGGGTGCAAATGGTTATTGAACTTTGTATGGGAAAATGATTAGGCTAATTCAGGAAACCTTTTGAAGCAGGAAACGAGAATGACGCCTGCACATATCCTGATTCAAAAAAAAATCCTGAGTTAGCCTATTAATTTTCCGTATAGATTCCCTGTGTTTGTCGACCTGAAATATGGTAAATACATAAACAACACAAAATCGTAGACCAACTTCACCATCTCCGTTTAAATTCAACCAAAGTTTATGACTGATATATCCGAAATCCACGCGGACGAAGTCGCAGGAAAAAGCTAGGTGTCGCTACTAATACTACGTGCGCGCTCTTCGCTACCGGGCTCCTTAAGATCTATTTAGATATGGGCTATATTCACTACCGCTGTGGGTAGCGTAAACCGAGTGGCCGCGGAAGCCCATACAAATATAATCCCGACACGTAACTTGGCAAGGTTTTGGCGTAGTGGGAGTAAATTTGCGCATGTGTACACTTGTGGAACAAAAAAATTGAAACTTTTATTGCTTATAATTTTTCTGTGTTTGTTTGTTTTTTTTTAAAAAAACGTTGCCCCACACTAGGATTTCTCCTGTATCGTGGGTGCGTTTACAAACACAAATCTTCAGACGCACAAACATCCAGACCCGGAACAACTATCTTTAGGCCATACAAATATTTGTTCCGTGCGGGAATCGAACCCACGACCCGTAGCGCAGAAGCCGATCGCTCAGCCACTGCACCAAACGTGTCGTCGTGTGTGGTTATTGCCATAATTTATTAATAAACAAGTCTGTTTAGGTCAGTGATACCAAAAGTGGTCTATATCGACCCCTAGGGGTCGATGACGACCTACTAGGGGTCCATGAGGGTGAAAAAAATAATTGGGGGTCCGTGAGACGTAAACGGGGGTCCACGATAGTGGATCTCATTTAAGCAGGTTATGACTTTAATTTTGACTTTCCATTAATGCAATAACCCACATAATACAGATAATGTGTTGCTTAGTTTTTACATGTGCTATTGTAGATACTGTTGTAAGTTTAATAAATGTATAAAACTTAACGTGTGTTATTTAATAGTTTTTCGCTCTACACCTCACTACAGTTAGAAATCAGTCAAAAACACATTTGAATTCGATGAATTTGCAAAAATGCAATATTAGCTAAGCAGGGGGTCTAACCAAAACTGAAAAACGTGGCAAATGGTCTACGTGACAAAAAAACTTTGGGGACCTCTGGTTTAGATGAAAGAAAGAAAGGAGAGGAACTCTTTGCTCTACTCTTGTCAAGTTACGTGCGACTGTACCCGGCGGTATTTTTTCACTACACACAGCGGTAGCGAACATCGCTTATACCTAAATAGGTCTTTAGTTATGTATCTTGTTATCTAACTAAATAAAGTTCAAGTAATGTTTTATTTTAATGTATTCCATTAGGGCCAAGCCACATCTGACTGAAGATACGTTGCCGATCTTCCGCCGCTACACATAATTCCATATAAACATCTCATACCGTACACATTTGACCGAAGTTGCGTTGCTAAAATTCGAGGAAAGGAAGATTGACGACGTATCTTCCTTCAGATGTGGCTTGGCCCTTAATGATAGAATAGAATATACTTTATTGTACACCAAAATTGTAACACAGCTCTAGATAGTAAAAAATGTAGCTCTTGTGGTACCTAGTAGCCCTATTTTTTTTTTTTTTTTTTTTTTCTCGTTGGAAAATCCTCATGGATGTCCTTCGCCCGGGGAAGGCGAGGGGGTCTGCCGGACTCTTACCGGCTAAAAACCAACGGTGTTCCTTCTCCTGACCGTACGGCCAGGGTCGCGGGATTCACAAAAGCATGCACCGCAACCCCGGCAAGTCCCGGTCCGGGGCCTTGCCCCACGCCCTCCTGATACCTAGTAGCCCTGTAAAGTTTTGCCGGTTAACTTGAAGTACTTAACACAATATTGTGCATTCTGTGGCGAGGAAAGTGCATGATTCATCGCTAACCTCGATTTTCCCCAACCATGTTAGAGTCGGCTTCCAGTCTAACCAGATGCGGCTGGAAAGATGATTCGTTTTTTTAAAGCATTATTATTTACGTATCTACGTAAGATGATGTAGTGACAAAAATTGAAAGGAGTATGCTTAGGTGGTTTGGTCATGTTGAGAGAATGAGTGAACGGCGATTAACAAAAGGAATTTATAAAACCGGGTACAGACTTACGAAATGTAACATGCAATGTAACACGCAATGAAAGAATTTGCCGTCCACATTGTCGCAATGTATCATGCAATGTAACAGAATTCCCATAGTGTGGACGCCTTGCGCGTACGAATCGTGCACACTACGCGTGCGTACTACGTACCTTTCATGTTACATTGCATGTTACGTTACAGCAGTCTGTACCCGCCTTAAGGTGGATGTCAGTGGAAACGCCGGTAGAGGACGTCTTAGAAGGGCATACATCGATGTTATTGGTGATGTTCTTCACAAAGGACAGGTGCGTAGTACTCTCAACCAGCGTGTGTGTATGACAAGATGTATGAATGTGGATGAAGCGAAAGGGGTATGTAAGGGTCGTAGCATGTGGCGTTCTATAGTTTCTGCCTACCCCCATGGGAAAAAGGCATGAGTTTATGTTACTTAATGCTTGTTATGACAGGACTTCTGAAAATTGGTACATAAAAAACTTCGTTCTGCGTAGCCTTTTCCAACTATGTTGTGGTCAGCTTCCAGTCTAACTAGATGTGGCTAAATACCAGTATTTTACACGGAGCGACTGCCATCAGACCTCCGCAACCCAGTTACTGGGCAATCCTAAAGTTAGACCGGTTGTCAGACTTTCGTGCTTCTGACTTCCCGTAACGGCTGTGATAGGTATTTGTATGACACCCAAGATCGACTGTTTAACATGCTCTCCGAGGCACGGAGGGGTCTAGATGTGTAACGAACTGTCACCCATCAACAGACTGAGCGCGGCAAGCGTAGCTTAACCTCGCAAATCGTATGATCCGTGCGGTTGGGAATTCGCCACGAGCCCCTCACTTCTTCTCATAAAAAATTACGTAGTTTGTCGTGAGGTCCTGGGTTTGATCCCCAGGTCGGGAAAAGTGTTACTGGGTTTTTCCATGTGAAATTCCTCAGTTGCAGTCCGGAGTTTGGATTTGTGCCCGGTTGATGGCAATAGGCTCGCCCCCTATTATAAGGGACTTAAACATAAGGGAACGTACCCATACTACGTGACCCATTTTTTTTTACAATTTTTTATCCCCCCCCCCCCTCGGTGACCACCCGTAGTGTATGACCACGTGCCCCTGCGACCAAGCGTGGTATTTTGAAGACCCCCCCTCCTCCCCCTGTACAGGTCACGTAGTATGGGACGTTCCCTAACGGCGAAATGAGGGTATTACTATACACCTCTGCTCAACCCCTCGGGGAATACAGGCGTGATGTTTATGTTATGTAACGTAAGCACGTATTTCATTTTGATTGGATTGCAGAAGATTGAAATCAATATCTATATTTAAATATTGTTCATGAGCGTCGCAGTCAGCATATCAAAACTTCAATAAGGTTCTTGTATGTCTAATTCTGAATATGAAAACAGAAAACAAATACAACTGAAACCTTTATCGTGCCATTTTCCAAAGTTTAAATAAAAATGTAGGAAAGACTTCATAACTTTGAAGGATCTGAACTTTTAAAGTTGTGACATTAAATGATAATACATATTTTACCGTTTTTATGTATTTTTCATAGTTGTTGGAATAAAGAAAAAATTTCAAAATACCCACCTAATTTCAGTTAAACAACTACCTAATGTTGTTCTCCGACATCTTCTAGACGAAGTTGCCGGCACAGCTAATATTTAAATACATATATACATACAATCATGCCTGTTTCCTATTGGGGTAAGCAGACACTACAAGTTTCCACCTGCTACGATCCTGACACACCCTTTTCGCTTCATCTACATTCATTAACCTTCTCATGCATGCTCGAGTATTGAAATAAGTTTGCTATTTCTACTTTAGTTATAACCCTTCTCTGTTTACGAAGTATTAAAACCGAACTTGGATTGTGCCGGAAATACCGTCTGAAATCTGCTACGAATATCTGTTCCGGTTCCCCGAAAAGAGTAGACCCGGTCCTTTCTCCCCGTAGTTGTCGTCAAAGACAGCTGAAGAACTATTATGTCACGAATGGGCAGCATTATTATCATGTAGGTATACCTTGTCCATTGTTGATCGGTATAGTGATGTATAGACTGCACTATGCATTAGCCATTCGATTATCGATCATATTATACAAGGTTAGTCGGAAAGGGGGTACTAAGCCCGTCGGAAAAGGGGTGATGACTGTTTTAAAGAAAGTGTTAAAATTTATAAATTCGTAAAAAAAAAACCATGAAAAATTATTTTAATTTTAGTTTTTCAAAAATCTTTCATCCCTGGTGATAGAGTTTTTAATCCGTGACCCCAAATATGACGTAAAATGTAAACACGTCTGATCATAGCTATAGAATTTAGCGTATTTTTTATTACATCTTTGAACAGCTATTTTTCTTGAACTATTGACTTTTTGGGAAAAGTTGTAGAACAAAAGTTATCCATCATTATGGTTACCTACTTTAACACCTTTTCGGCTTAGTACCCCCTTTCCGACTAACCTTGTAGTACCCATAAGGAAAATTTCATAGAGACATTTATAATGTAGAAGGTATAGCGATTTATTCTTGACATATCCCTTTGTTGCTGTTTCCGTCTCTAAAAACTTAAATTGTAAAAGCAGCGACATTGAAACTATCATCAAGATAGCCAAGACCAATCCTGATTAAATCATCTTTCAAACAAAAAAACGGCATTGAAATGTGTTCATCCGTTTGCAAGCTACGATACCACAGACAAATAAAATAAATGATTAATAAAATACAAGGTAATAAAGAAATTTACAAACATACAAGATACGCGCAAAAAACATAACCCTTCCTCGGCACTCGGGTAAAAAGGCGTTCAAACTTATAACACTACAATTTTTGCGTTGGGGGTTAAAAAAAAGAAAAAGGAAATCTCGCCTTTCCTTGTAGCCCAGTCGGAAAAAAAAGGTTTACCTTGCAAAAGGCCTGCCTGATCTGATTTTTGGATATGCGTTATATTAAGATGTTCTTATGATGTCTAGTTTTCGACCTTGAGTGACATCCGCGCGCTCTGCTATCTCGGATTGAAGACCCCAAAAATGAGTTTAATTAAATATCTCCTTAACTATTTCAATTTCAATTTATTTATTTATTTCAGATAATAAAAATCCATAATTTTACATAAAAAATAAAATAAAAACGTAATAGAGAATTTAAATCAAAAAAAAAAATACAAAATAAATTATTATAAGTACGAGGTGCCGCTAGCGTGCAGTCGCATCCACCTCATCAACATTGGTGAGTCCCACCTCTGGGACAATGCGCCAAGAATACCATTCGGGCTGCCACGCACACGCCTTAACAGCGAGGCGCACCTTTTTCTGATTATGGCGAAAAAATCATCAGTCTGCGCCTCAACAAACATAGCGGAAGCACTACAAAAGCGTGGCAGCCCCAACAATATCCTAAACGCATTGTTATACTGGACACGCAGAGCACCGTACCCCCGCAATGTAAAATTAGTCCACAGGCTGCACGTGTAGAAGGTCTGACAGTATGCCTTGAATAATGTTATCTTTACTTGAGTAGTGCAACGTGCAAACCTACGAGCCAACATATTACACCGGATGGACAGTGCCCTGCGCTCCCTCTCGATGTCCTCATTGTCACACAGGTCTTCGGTCACCCAGTGACCCAGATACTTAAAGGCACTGACCTTTTTTAAACGCATGCCGCATAGAGTTACATGAGGAACATGGGAGTACCCTTTGCTTCCTGACTTGAACAACATGAACTCACTCTTATTCGCGTTGTATCTGAGCCCATGGGCTTCCGCGTACGATTGGCAGATGCACACCAATTTCCGTAACGCTGCAATCGATGGGCTCAGTAACACCATATCGTTGGTTTTACGGCAAACATTGTTCTGATCAATTTTTTAGAAGATTAAATTCCCTACAGTTCTTGTACTAGGCATGTTTCTCTATAGCTAATACCAACCAGCGTCAGGCACTAGTAGTCTGACATTTATGCTGAACTGAACCTATTTGGCGCAGCCGCTAGACACGCAGCTTCTTTATTTTTTTTAGTTTGTTTTGTTTCTTAAGATTTTTTTTTTGTATGTGCGTCTGACTGCTTTCGTGCCAAATAAATTTCTTTCTTTCTTTCTAATAATTTACCACATATTGCGCTTTAAAGTAGACAAAATGCACAATTATTACAAAATCTAATTTTAACCTGCGACGCTAAAAGTGGTGTTTTAAGTTTGAAGCCTATGTCAATCTGTCTGTGTGTTTGTCTGTGGCATCATAGCTCCAAACCGGATAAACCGTTTTTGATGCGGTTTCTTTTGTTGGAAAGCTGGTTTAATCAAGATAATTATAGGATTTGTTTGATGGAAATCGGTTCAACCGTTGCAAGATCATCAGCTCTTTTCACAGTTGGTGTATAGATATCTGACAACAATGTGTATTAAATTCACATTCACTTTGTGTGAAATCGACGGGTCCTACGTATAATGGTGCAAGTGTAAAAACACAGCTTTATAGAAGAGCGGTTTAAAGATCTCAAATATTTATTATATCCCGTATAAAATAATACTGTTATTTTCATTCGTTTGCAAATTTGTAACCAGGTAACTATCTACATTAAAAAAACAATTGAGTAAAATATCGGTGATTTGAAGGCGATTGATGTAGAAAAGTGGATGTCACATTTTTGCGGGTTGTACCAGTAGGTATACGTAGGACCCGTCGAAATGTGTTTCAAATTAGAAATTTTCATAAGTACACCAAAATCTGAACTGACGGCCCTTTGCAAGGTAAAACGACCCAGCGACTGGGATATTGCTGGAAGCCATAACTGGTAATATAATATTATAGACCCTCTCTGCTTTTGCCACTCAAGATAGCCGTGATATGGGGAAAACAACAAGGTTTTATTGTCGTTATGTGGAGTGTACGACACTCGAGCTAATCTGTGTCACCGCGTTGGTTGATAATGTATGTAAATGCAGTTTATTTGTCCTCGTTATAGTTAAGATTAGTTAATTCTGGCTAAATGATGCTTTAATGGACAAAAAAAAGCTGTATTTGGTAATTAAATCAGTCTCCGAGGAAGAGGGTTGTGATATGTATGGCTGCAGTACAGTTCGGGGTTACGGTGCATGCTTTTGCGAATCCCACGACCCCGGCCGACTGTAAGGAGGAGGAACTCTGTGGGTTTTTAGCCGGTAAGAGTCCGGCATAACCTTTCGCCTTTCCCGGGCAAGGGAATCAGTGAGGATTTTCCTACGATAATAAACAAACAGCACAGTACTACGACACAGCATAAGAATAGCTAGAACACATCTATACTAATATAATATTAGAATTATAAAGAGGAAAGATTTGTATTTTGTATGTAACGAATAAAATTAAAAACTACTGGACCGATTTTAAAAATTCTTTTGCCGTTAGAAATCTACATTATCACTGAGTAACATAGGCTATATTTATTACTGGAATAAAACTTCTTACGCGGGCGAAGCCGTGAGGACACAGTTAGTTTGTTATATTTATACTCTCATGTTGTAGCACCATGGCTAAGAAGAAATCTCCCTTGGTAATACCAGTAGTATCACGGGTAGTATCATGGGTATGCAGTGGACATAAGTTATGCACTTCGGCAATCTTCGTGTTTCCGAATTTGTACGAATTGTGCGACTAAATAAGAACGTATTTACTAAGCTGCTATAAATAAGCTGTTTTTTGGTACATGTTCCGATCAATCCGTGCAACTTAACGTACTTAATTTTACATAGTTGTGAATGTTTCCTCACGATGTTTTTCTTCACCGTTAATGCAAGTGCCAATCTCATTCTGATCCGCTCATGAATTCAAAAACTCAGAGGTGCGCGGCAAGATCAAACTCAGATCCTTCTGCATGAAAGGCGAATGTTAAGCCTCTAGTCTTGCTAGCTGTCTAGTTCAGTAGTTACGATGGTAACGATAACGAATGAGGATACTGACGGAAGTTGAAACCTTTGATCAATCCTCTTCTTAGCGTGTCGAGCAGTGATAGCCTAGTGGTGTGACCCTTGGGCTACCAAGTCATAGGTCTCGAGTTCGAACCAAAGGCACGCACCTCTGACTTTTCGAAACGGTGTTTCGTTTTTAAAAACGGTGAAGGAAAACATCATGAGGAAACCGGCATGCCTTAGAGATATTTCTCGACGGCATATGAAGCCAAGTCAGAGAGGCCCATAGGCGGCATAAACTCTGACAACAGGTTAGTCACCAACCACACGAAAAGAAGAAGAGCGTGTCGACGGCATTCTAAATTGAGTCGACTCAGAACTTAGCTAGGTACGAGTTTAGCAATATCAGTAGCGTCCATTAGTTCCAGTTGCAGGTATCAGAGCACGCAGAGCATGATGTCGGTTTTCCCATCGTTTGTGGAACAAAGATCAATGACCATCTCTTTGTTGTTGATAGAGCTTCATGTGTCAGTGCTTGTAAAGACGGTTGGCTTTAAAATTAGGGGGTTTTCTTATCATTTTATTACACTTTACAGAATTCTCTATCTTGTCTATATGGTTTTGCAAATTATCTTTAAGTACATCTCGCACATTATCAGAAAATGTCAGAAAATTTCTGACGCGTACATGAAAGCCATGCATTTTGTACTAGAGCTCAAAGGCTGCTATAAATTCAAATTTTAACAGTGTGCGGGTCTAGTAAAAAACGTACGCGAAGAGTGCCTTTCAATAATTTTCTGACAGACATAACATAACATCACGCCTGTATCACGCCACAGGTAGGGCAGAAGAAACTCTCGTTGGTCTAGTAGTAGCAAGCGCAACTGCCGATTGTGAGATCCTGGTTTCAATCTTCAGGTCGGGTAGTGTTATTGGGGTTTTCCGTGTGGAATTCCTCAGTAGCAGCCCGGAGTTTAGTGCCCTGTTGATGGCAATAGCCTCGCCCCCTATTAGGTACATGGGACGTTTTCTGACAGACATTTTCTTATAATGTATGGCAAGGCTTATTGCGACTCTATTTGTTTTGACATCGCTATTGCATTTGACAAGAGAAAGTAATTTTGTTTATGAATCGACTCCCACGACTCGAGGACTCGTAATTATGAAAGTATCTCACGCTGAGGCTTCTAAGGGGGGACAAGTATCACGTCAACAGTCGTGAGAGACCGTGAGGTAGGCCTCATTAGGTAGCATTAAGCGGATGTAGATTTATTAACGCATTGAGTTACCTTACTCGCTTTTTCATATTATGTAGTTTTTCTTTTTTTCATGATGATCTATGCTGCATACTATACAATCAAATCGCTACTACACTATATTAAAAAGTCCCAAAAAAACTTTAATCATTTAAAAACGATTAAAAATAGTGACTTTCCACAATCTTGGTCTCTATACTGACCTATTTTGAGGCCTTGTTAAAGTACTCTATACACTCAATAGAAAAATGTGTTGCGGGCCTTGCGGGGGCCGCTGCGGCGGCGGTTGCTGCGGTGGATGTTGTTGCCCTTGTATCACTATCTACACCTGCTGCGCGAAGATTTGCTAGTGGCACCTAGTGGCGCCAATTCACGCAGACAAGCCATGGTGTCTGCGTTGGAGTGTGGCGCACCGACGCCTTCGATGTTTTTGTTTTCGAAGTACACTCCGTGCCGTTTTGTGGAAATAAACTGCTATACTTTACGATATTTTCCGTTAGAAAATTTCTGACGCGCGTTGAAAGACACCCTGTTAATACATTTTGTACTAGACACCGTAGACTACCAGAATTTTCCGGATCTGACATTGTAGTGCCTAGTACAAAACATACGCGCAAAGTAGGTTCACGCATGCGTGAGAGATTTTCAGTCAGAAGTTTTTACAAAGATTTAATTAATACTTCTTCATTCATGGTAAGGGGAATGTTACCCTTGCAGTAACGGATAGGTAGAGAAACAACGGTGTTAGGAATTGTGAGCTTAAACAAGGAAAAGGTGGACATTGATGGCAGTTACGAGCAATAATACTTATTCTATTTTATTTATTAGGGTCAAAAATTAGTTACTGCCTTGTTGGTCTAGTGGTTGCAAGTGCCACTGCTGAGCATGGGGTCCTGGGTTCGATCCGCAGGTCGGACAGTGTTATTGGGTTTTTCCATTAGGAATTTCTCTGTAGCGGCCCGGAGTCTGGATTTGTGCCTGGTTAATGGCAATAGGCTCGCTCTCTATTACATGGGACTTAAACTTAACTGGCGAAACGAGGGTGTATTAAATACACCTCTGCCGAACTCTTCGGAGAATACAAGGCGCGATGTTATGTAAAAAACAGTTACATATTATAATGGTACCTACAATACTTATCTTAAATTAAATTGGTAAACATATAACCCACACCATTGTCCACGAATCAAGTAAAAGAAAAAAAGAAAAAGAAAAAGAAAACAGATTGTATTAAAATGTATATTATATTTAGATAAACAAAAGAAAAACGCCACTGTTTATTCTTAATTAAGTTTCGGAGATGAATAGTTCAATGGCCATTGCTTAAAATTTCTGATTGGGTAGAGAATATATGTTTTTGTCTATAAAAAGTGTGTTATAAGTTTCCACAAGGCGACGAAGAGGTACTCGTGCTCATTCGTTCTGCACATATTACTCTCACACAACATATTATTCTTATTTATTACTGCACATATTATTACCAGGTTCACACGATTCGATTCTAGTTGATCAACTGCTGAATCGCATGCGATTTGAACAGTCTGAACATACTTTCAATTAAATTGAAGCAACAAAAACGTTATAACTTTTGTTGATCAAGTCATTTGTTGAAAGCGATTCGACCCATCTGAACCTGTCATTAGGTGTTTTAAGGTCAAAGCACACATATTCAATCGGAAAGGGATCGTCACCGTATCAACTCGAGCCGTTCAGTATTCTTTGTATGAAACTCCATACTGCAACGCAAACGTAATCGCCTCGCCTCGGGACAAGCTCATGAACCGCGGTGCGGTGCGTGGTCAACTTGCAGTTCACGCGCTTACGGCTCGTCGTCCCCGCGCTTACGTCTCTCCATACCCGAGCTTACGTCTCTTCGTCCACCCTTGCTCCTCTCACCCCTCCCGCGGCCTGCCTGCAGCACACTACTGTTACTGCGAGCCGTAAGCGCGGCGTCGCCTAGCCGTAGCCGAGTCGACGTATCGGAGCTGCTGATCCGGTTTGGTTACGTGCTTACGTTAGGTTGACGCCTGTTTGACGGCGAGGCGAAAGGCGATACGGTTACGATCCCTTTCCGAGTGGATATGTGTGCTTTGACCATTATGCAACTTAACTTTGACTTACAGTGCGCGTCAAATAACTAGAACAAACTGACGTCGACTGCCAAACTTGAAGGGTTTACTAGTACCCCTGAAGAGTTCCACTATCCACCTCCTAGCTCTATCATCAGACCCTGATCACCAAGTGCAATCTATAGGACTCGTCAAAACGAATCATATTACTCGTACCTCGCATAGATCACGCAGTCGACGCCATCTTGTTTCTAGTTATTTGACGCGCACTGTACTTTATGTATCTCAAATACAGGTGATTTCCACCAAACGTCTCGCATTGCATCGGATCGGAACGGATTTTACAATCTTTAAACGATATTAAATCGTATACACAGTATTTAAAGTCTATATTACCAAGCCGCGCACAGCAGCTTGACCACGGGCGTCTTCCGCGACACGCGATCGTAGCCGAAAGTTTGCTGCGACCCGCGTACGGCTCCGCGTGGCTCCGTTCGCCTGTCGTCGTATCCCATCGGATCCTTTCGGCTGTCAACACGGTAGGAATTAAACTATTTGACTAGGCGCAGAAACGGATACGTTCGCAAGTGACGGTACGAGGCCGATCATATGCGTCGACATCCTGCCGGACGCGATCTACTGTTGCCGCATCCGTTCGTATCCTTTCAGATCCGATGCGATGCGAGCCGTTTGGTGGAAATCATCCCTTAATATATTAGCTCACGGATAACCACAGCCCTTAACTAGTTAGTTAAAGGTTAAAAGCCATCGTTAAATAATCCTTATTAGGTCAGCAAATACGCTGGCTGTAAGGACACAAGTAACGAGGTCTTAACTTTCAGTCAGGACACACACACACGCACACACACACACACACACACACACTAGTCTAAATTACATACTGAAACTTCTGTTCGTGTTTTGTGCTTTCAAAAAGTACCCATTGGTAAAGTTTTTATAAAAAGGAAAATAAGTTATAACATAAAGACTTGACAGAGTCTACTTTGTAATGCAAAGTATTTTATGATGAGAACTGTGCAGTTTAATGTACTAAGTTTAATTTGACGTAAGTTTTGTGCGAGGTTAAGCTACGCTTGAAGCAATCAGTCCGTGGATGGGTGATCGTTCGTTACACATCGAGACCCCGTTGTGCTTCCGAGAACACGTTATACAGTCGGTCCCGGTTGTCATACCTATGACAGTCGTTACGGGAAGTCGGAAGCTGGAATGTCTGACAACTGGTCTTACCTTATGATGTCGGTATTGCCCAGTAACTAGGTTGCGGAGGTCTGATGGCAGTCGCTCCGTGTAAATACTGGTATTCAGCCGCATCTGGTTAGACTGGAAGCTGACCCCAACGTAGGAACATGCTAGGTAGAACAGTTCCACGTAAAGTTCAACGGCTGCTTTGTTGACGCGGATCCCTTTAGCATCTACATTACTTAGGAGACCAAACTTTAGCAATGAAATGACATCTAAGTACGATCACGGACATTGATTGTCGAGCCACTTGCCACCATTCATAATTTGGCCGTGTTTTACAACTGTGATTATTGTCACTGTTATCAGAAGCTGGTAACACTGGACATTGTTGATAAAGGAGGGTAGTCAATGTGAGTACCATGTAGGCTAGCTTTATACACGAATTTCGTATACGTTTGGCGGTTCTTGAGTTTCTTTTTTTGTGACCAACCCAATTGTCCAGCTTATTGATAGCGTCGTGCAGCTGTCGGGTTGTTGAGCTCCCTAAAATAAGGTTTGAGCTCCCCGGTGACTGATGCAGATGTGCCGTCAGTTACGACAGATCAACTCGAACCTGCTATAGCACTTTCCTGAAAAGGCCATTCCAGACGTTGCCCTACATCGTTTCACTCGCATAGTTTTTATACTATAGTGTCTGGACTTTAAAAGAGACCTTGATCTCTGTTTGTTTCGGCTTTTCTTCTCAGAGCTAGTCAGATAGGAAATGCCGGCGCCATCCAGTCTTAAAAAAAAACATTACATTGACTTGTAAAAGTGTCTGTAACAGATTTAATCCAGAAATAAAAATATTTATCATTTAGTCGTCAAGATGAATCAACGTACCCGAAGTTATAAAAACAGTGGTCATTCGACGGAGCAGGGCTTTATTCGATGTCGAACAGCCGAAGAAGTCTGACCTTTTATATCTGACTAGCTGCCCGTACAGACTTCGTTCTGTCAAAAGTTATTAGCTTGTAGTGGGAAAAGTGTTGTTTTTACTATTTTCCACGCAATTTTTGTTTTTCTCTCCATAAGAACCTTGCTTGTGCCTTAAGGAATATATTAATAAAAATTGCCGAATTGACCAAGCCGTTCTCAAGTTTTGCGCTTAGCAACACATTTGGCGATTCATTTTTATTTATATAGATTAGCTTGTCCTTATTTTCTGATCTTGTGTAAATTGTGCAAATTATTATGTTGTGAACTAGATTCTATAACTAACCACTAACCCAAATATAACTTTAGTGGTGGAGAGTTTGTTGGTTTCATTTACCTTATACACGATACTCCCAATCCTGACATACCGATATTAGCTATAACTGTAATGATAGATTCACCCCTACAAGATTGTGTTGCTGTTCTTTTACATCACGTTATAGATAACTGCCTCTTTGGTTTAGTGGTGGCAAGCGCGACTGCTGATCGGGTCTTGGGTTCGATCCCCAGGTCGGGCAAAGTGTTATTGGGTTTTTCCATGTGGAATTCCTCAGTAGCAGCCCGGAGTTTGGAATTGTGCCCGGCTGATGGCAATAGGCTCGCCCCTATTACATGGGACTTAAACATAACTGGTGGAACGACGGTGTACTAAAAACACCTCTGCCTAACCCTTCGGGCATACAAGGCGTGATGTCATGTATGTTATGTTATAGGTAACAAATTACAAGTCATGTCGAAATTACAGAACTTTGTATAACCCGACAAAATTAAGAATAGTGAAGGTGGCTCAACAATCAATGTCTGTGACCGTACACAAGGCCACAGTATGTCAACTACCTGATATATTGTTTTTGTGACCCTTAAGACCACTTAGAAAGAAAGAAAGAAAATAAAATATATTATTTGAGTCTCGTTACAGACATACAAACATAAAATAAAAAATCAACAAAATGCAAAAGTTATATGCCTCTACGAGACAAAAAAAGGAGTCCATCTCAGCATAATGCTGCTACACCGAAGTATAGCAGCGCTGGTTTTCGGATGGGTCCTGTAAACACCCTTGTTTCCTTCACCACTAACCACACGACAACCTATTGAAGTTATTTATCCCGGCTATTGTCAGGTCTTTTACTGCCTCGTTGGTCTAGTGGTGGCTAGTGCGACTGCTGATCGTGAGGTCCCGGGTTCGATCCCCAGGTCGAGCAAAATGTTATTGGATTTTACCGTGTAGAATTCCTCAGTAGCAGTCTGGAGTTTGGATTTGTACCTGGTTGATGGGAATATGGTGGCTCCCTATTACAGGGATTTAAAGCGAAGTGAGGATGTTAGGTACTATACACCTCTGCCCAACCCTTCGGGGAATACAGGCGTAATGTTATGTTATCACGGTTTAAAAGTCATTACATAAAACGTAACGTAATATTACGCGTTCGGCATCGAATACTTAAAATGATGGATCGTATATCTATTGGTAATACCTTAGAAACGCGCAAGACAGCGTACAAATGATTTCGAGATGGAATTACGATGGCTTACCCTTATCATTTTCTTTTTTAAGGCTTCCCACGACGTTTTATATTATTATTTAGATGGTAATGAAAAAGTTACCTTACGGGAATTTTTTTGAGTAAGTAGGTAGCTACCTAATTTAATTTTTTTGTTGTACATTTTAATTTATAATAAAACTAAATGAAAATTAGGCTATAGGTAATTTTTTTTTCTTATTCGACTGCTTGTAGATGGTCTTGCGGACCGTTTCTACGTAACCGGGCAGTTATTGGTGAGACCTGAAGGGTCTCCAACCAATAACTATAGGTAATAGGTAGGTAAGTACCTATTTATAATGGGTTTAATAAAATCGGAATTTGATTTTTTCATGTTTTATTTCTTAGGGTGACAAAGGGAAGAATTGACACATTATTTATCGAACTATTATTATTACCAATTTACGGTTCATATAGGTAATGTTTGTAAAAACTAACACAGGCATCCATAATTATAGTACATAACGTAACACAACATCACACCTTTATTCCCCGAAGGGTTGGGCAGAGATGTATAGTAACACCCTCATTTCGCCGTTATGTTTAAGTCGCATGTAATAGGGGGCGAGCCTATTGCCATCAACCGGGCACAAATCCAAACTCCGGGCTGCTACTGAGGAATTCCACACGGAGAAACCCAATAGCACTTTGCCCGACTTGAGGATCGAACCCAGGACCTCACGATCTGCAGTCGCGCTTGCCACCACTAGACCAACGAGGCAGTTTAATCTATATAAATAAAAATGAATCGCCAAATGTGTTGCTAAGCGCAAAACTTGAGAACGGCTCGACCAATTTGGCAATTTTTTTTATATATTCCTTAAGGCACAAGGAAGGTTCTTGGGTAGAGAAAAAACATAAAAATGATGTGGAAAATAATAAAAACAACACTTTTCTTTTCCCACTACAGGCCAATAACTTTTAACAGAACGAAGTCTGTCCGGGCAGCTAGTTTTTAATAAAACAAAATTAAGTAAAGGTATACGTAATAAGTAGGTATCTATTTATAATGCTTTTCATAAAATTGTAATTTGATTTTTCCATGTTTTATTTCTTAGAAGTGTCTTACAAGGGGAAGTATTGGCATACTATTTATCGAACTATTATTATTACCAATTTACGGTTCATGTAATGTTTGTAAAAACTAACACAGGCATCCATTATTATAGTAATTAAATAATAATTAGAACAAATATAAATAAGTAATATAAGTACCTAAGACACTTAAAAACGTGGCACGAATTTGATGTGCAAATTAAGAATACCTACACGTATTTAATCAACTACCTAGTCCTATCGCAGTGTACTGCTGGACATAGACCTCTTCCACGGAATATCAATAAAAATAATTCACGACTATTAAATTCACGTAAAGTAGAATGCTACATAAATAATACGAGCATATTTTATCTTAAACAGCTCTCAACGTTGTAAATTCATAATATTTTATATCGCTCATAAAATACAAGTGAGCATGTATTTGAAGGGTTTGGCGTAGGTACTATTTATAGACTACTTTATTATGACCAACATAATAAAACAACCGAAGATGAACCTTCTTTTGTCTAAAATACTTGTTGGGTGACGTCATTTGGCCGTGATACTAATCATAAATCATTCGATTCCATTGACATACATTGTGTAGTTACAGTATGAAATAGATATAATCTTTGTCTTGTTTATTACCAAATAGTGGCCTCTCCGAAGTTATCAGTAGGTACAAATAGGAAGTAGTTAGAGTAAAGACCACGCCCCGGCCGAAACGTATTTATCATCGCAAACACGAACCTAACAATAACTCACACACGGTCGCTAGGTAAGGATCCGAGAAACAAGCGCTCGGATCGAAAAGAGCGTGGAATCCGTATACATAGTACATATACCAATAACTTGGCCGATACGTGTCTAGAAGCAACAATGCACGCACGCCGATTTCTAAGCGTGCTGCGAGAGAAAGCGTACTTTCCACCCCCGACTCGAAATAAACATGTGCACGCGCAGCTGATCAATCCTAACCCGCAATAGATCGACAAAATCGATTTTCGCTAACATCCAAACGATTTTTGAACAGTTTTCACAATGCGAACATTTTACGTTTTATCATTTCGCGACGTCACAGCAATCAACAAAGGCACGGGTAGTGATCGCGGCTGCGATTGCGACGTTGCCGTGCGGCTGCAGGAATGCGGCCGCAGCGTTGCCAAGTCGCCACTCGATATGTCGGGCGATAAACGCGAGTGCATTGGGCGGCGCGGACAACCGAACCCACCATTTTGTTTTATGTACAACGCTTACATAGAGTTCTCATTTTGAATATTTGAAAATTTGAATGTTCTAGAACGTTTTAGGATGCAACGGTCGATTTATTCTTGTTTTGTTGACAGTTGTAACGTTTTTATGAAGTTTTGTGCATTGCATAGACGCTTGTTCTATTTATAGCCGATATTAAGGTAGCGTGAACCGTTTGGTCGTCTGATTCACGTTTTGCATCGGCGCGTACAAATTCTTCAAAACCTAGCTTTGTATAACTCTACTTATATAAATTTTTGGGAAAAATCACTGTTGTTTAGGAGGAAAATGTTTATAAGATTTTTTTCCTTATCAGTATATGGAGTTATATTATTTTGTTTCCCGGTTGTATAATTATAATTTTTTGTTTATGTGATAATTAGGTTCATTTTAGCTTGAAGTATCGACGCATACCTACGTTTACAAGTTAGCTTCATGTTTCGTCAATGTTAGATGAATTATGCATAATACCTACACAATTGTATGTTCATGAAACACTCGTGTAAATGAACGAACCGAGTTTATGTATAGATGACTAAGTAAAGCTGCTATACTACTGTTTTCATAATTTTTTCGTTATTTTTGTTCCAAATTACTGATTTTTTTATTACAATTACATAAAGTTTTATCTTATCTAACTTAAGGGTAATTAAAAACATAACTTAGTATCCTAAAGCAAACTGAAATCATTTATTTCAATACCTTCTGAATTGGTCTAACGCGAAATAGAATTAGAATTACAATCTTTAATCTAGAATATCAATAGTATTCCTAAAATAAACATGATATCTGATATCCGAAAAGCAAAATTATGTACATAATTTACATAAACGGTCCTCCGAACTGCGCACGCGCTGCGCGACGACGACAGATGGCAGCACACAGCCCATTCGACGATCGATCGTGATCATTTATCATTTGACACGTAGGCCTGAGGGTGGGGCCCGCGCTATGAAAATTTTATCACTATGACTTAGAACAACGCTGGCCTATAAAAATGTTATGGGTTTTCAGGTTATTTGCGTTTACTTCACTGTGTAAATTCGTTTATAGTTGTATTAAAAAATAAACTTCAGGTTATTGTTAATGTAGGCAAATCTCAATCTTGTTTCGACTGGATGGGCAGAACTTCAAGCCTCAAATCCAATTTAAACAGAATTTCAACTAATTCTTAAACAAAATGAGTGACTTTGTTAAGTTATTTTAATTAAAGTTACATACATACGTATGTATTGTCACGCTCTTTCCCGTTGCGGGGTGAATGAACACCAAGCTACAGTACCGTTTGGAGCACGTATAACAGCGTTAGGTTAAAATGAGTACATAAACCATTGCTTTGAACTTTTTCCCGAACTAATATCATT
This sequence comes from Amphipyra berbera, assembly GCA_910594945.2. Taxonomy (NCBI): domain Eukaryota; kingdom Metazoa; phylum Arthropoda; class Insecta; order Lepidoptera; family Noctuidae; genus Amphipyra; species Amphipyra berbera. The sequence goes on from OU343133.1 coordinate 2,804,194, forward strand.
CTCTATCAAGTACATGATCAATTTCTTCTTCCTTGAGTCTTCTTCGTTGTTTATACAATAGATGTGTGGCAGGTCTTTGTGAATCATTACATTCACCAAAATTTTGTCGAAGTTCTGAATATCGTAGTAAGATTTTAATAATGTAGAGATCTTCCTGTATGTTGCATTCCTTGAAAAGAGATTGATACCTAAGCAGAACCTCATCTAAAAATTACTTGCAATGATAATAAACATAATTTTCGTTTTCCAGGTAAGCAGCGGATAAGATAGTAAGTTATGTAAGTATTAAGTTATTTTTCGTGGAATCTTCTTCAATGTAATTAATTATCGTTTAAATATTATATGATGATAACTTAAGAGTTTATACTGACTTTTTAACTACACGTAAGTACCTACCTTATCTCGTGAAAAATTGAATGTGCTATTATTTCTTTCATAAGTAGTTTCCGGAGTTTCTTGTTGTCCATTATGCCCGAAGCTACCCCTTGTAACACGAAGTACTGAGAACTATGATAAAATGTCTTTGTCATCAAATTCACAGCAAAATATAATGTTAAATTTTCTTTATTTATGTAATATTATTAGTAATTATTTATCTGGCGTTATCCCAATGTTGGGCAAAAACCTCGAGTTAATTCTTTCATCGGCCTCTAATGGTTGGGGCATTTATTTTTGTTCCTTATATTTCCTTACAGGATTTTTTTTAAATAGGTGTGCTGTTTTATATTAAGACCTATTACCATCTTAAATACGAACCAATTTCACATAAAACTGAAATAACATCAAGAATTAGATGACGTTTGACAGGGTCTGGTACAGGAAGCTGTGGTTTGGGACCGTGGGGAGCTCAGCAGGGGTCCTTTAATGGTATAAAGGACCCCTATCGTGCAGCGGGATATTAAGAGCTTACTTAATTGCTTGGACCAGATTTTCTAAGTCAGTTTGTAAAGCTATTTGTTATCCGTTCCAAATACTATTAAGGATATGACCTTTTAGAACTGTCCGAACCCAAAGCACGCACCTCTGACTTTTCGGATACATGTGCGTATTGTATAATTATCACTCGCTTAAAAACGGTGAAGGAAAACATCGTGAGGAAACCGGCATGTCTGAGAGATATTTCTCGACGGCATGTGAAGCCAAGTCAGAGGCCTATGGGCGACATAAGCTCTGACACCAGGTTAGTCACTAACCACACGAAAAGTAGAAGACCTTTTAGAACTGCGTTACGCGACAGTGGTTACGTGTACTGTCAGAAAAACGGGTGAATTTAATCAGTAAATGATTTTAAAATATTTTTGCACTCGACTCTTTCTCTTTCAAAATAATCATCCTCTGATAAGCATGTCCTGAGCACGACTGTTTAACATATATCGTCTTTTAGCACTCATTTTAGTCTCAAAGTCATGTTAGTCATTTTATTCCTCATAACTTCACGCCTGTAATCCCCAAAGGGTTGGGCAGAGGTGTATAGTAACATACTTATTTTGCCGTTATGTTTAAGTCCCACGCAATAGAGTGCGAGCCTATTGCCATCAACCCGGCACAAATCCAAGCTCCGGGCTGCTACTGAGGAATTCCACACGGTAAAACCCAATAACACTTTGCCCGACCTGGGGATCGTACCCAGGACCTCACGACCAGTAGTCGCGCTTGCTACCACTAGACCAACAAAGCAACGAAGTAGTCTCTTTCTCTTTCAAAATAATCATACTCTTATAAGCATGTCCTGAGCACGACTGTTTAGCATATCTCGTCTTTTAGCACTCATTTTAGTCACAACGTATAGCCTCCCTTCTAGCATTTTTTCCCATCTGTGTTGGGGTCAGCTTCCAGTCTAACCAGATGCAGCTGAATACCAGTATTTTACACGGAGCGACTGCCATCAGACCTCCACAACCCAGTTACTTGGCTGTTACTGTTAATTTTGGTCACAAAGTACCATAAATATATACAATGCAATAATAAATAATGTCGATAGCGTTGCTGACGTTACTGACAGCTGTCAGGTGACGTCAAACGACACTCCATTCAAGAAGGTCCTATTCTACCAGCATACGGAACGAGTACTACTTACTCAAACCTCTTCTTTACATAGTATAAAACAAAGTCGCTCCCGCTGTCTGTACGCTTAGATCTTTTAAACTACGCAACGGATTTTAATGCAGTTTTCAGCAATAGATAGAGTGATTCAAGAGGAAGGTTTATACGCCTCACATTAGTATCTACATTGCACCCGTGCGAAGCCGGCCTAACACTGAAATACCATTACCTTCCTCTTAGCCTTTTCCCAATTATCTTGGGGTCAGCTTCCAGTCTAACCAGATGCGGCTGAATACCAGTATTTTACACGGAGCGACTGCCATCAGACCTCCGCAACCCAGTAACTGGGCAATGCCGATATCCTAAGGTTAAACCGTTTGTCAGACTTTCAGGCTTCTGACTACCCGTAACGACTGTCATAGGTATTCGTATGACACCCGGGACCGACAGCTTAACGTGCTCTCCGAGGCACGGAGGGGTCTCGATGTGTAACAAATGGTCACCCATCCACGGACTGACCGCGGCAAGCGCAGCTTAACCTCGCATATCGTACGATCGGCGCGGTTATTTAGCCACGAGCCCCTCTGAAATACCATTACCTACTAAATTTAATATAACAGGTCATTATAACAGCACGCAGAAGCGTGTTACCGGGGTTTTCCATGTGGAATTCCTCAATAGCAGCCCTGAATTTTGATTTGTGCCCGGTTGATGGCAATAGGCTTGCCCTCTATAACATGGGATTTAAACATAACGGCGAAATGAGTGTGTTACTGTACACCTCTGCGCAACCCTTCAGGGAATACAGGCGTGATGTTATGTTTAACACCATTAATAGCGTAAATAGTCACAAAGTCGTAAAACACTTACCTTGCGCCACTGGTCCTGCTTACTTCTGGATAGAAAAATTATTTATTTTCAACATACTACCGCTTACTAGACTAATTTCTCTACCAATGTAAACACACCCTTACACTCCTATTTGCGCAATCATATAAAGAAGGTACATGACGAGTCCTGTTATTCAAATCGTGACGCATTCGGCTTAAACGATATGCTGACGAATCTGGACTCTCCCCGTCACTAATAAAAGCGTGAATGGTGATATATGACGCCACTGTATCGCAGTGATTCATTTGTCAGACGATTCTTCAATTGTAAGATACTCATCTCGTTATTTGGGTAAATTGTGTTGTTTGACTGCTTTGTTGGTCTAGTGGTCGCAAGTGCGACTGCTGAGCATGGGGTCCTGGGTTCGATCCACAGGTCGGGCAAAGTGTTATTGGGTTTCCTATCAGGAATTTCTATTGCTGAAAACTGCATTAAAATCCGTTGCGTAGTTTAAGAGATCTAAGCGTACAGACAGCGGGAGCGACTTTGTTTTATACTATGTAAAGAATTACAGTGTACAATAAAGATTGCCTAGTGTGGTTTCCACCAAAGGTCAAGTCACAGGTTAATATTAAACAAACTAGATACTGTACAACTCTTAAGAGTAGGTACGTAAAATGGGGGCGCCACTACATGATAAAGTTTATATTCTCAAAATAAATTCTGTAGTAGAACTTTGGATAGTTAAATTCATTTTGAATCAATTTGAGCTTCTCAATACACATTTATCACTTGGTAAAACAATGATCGACACAGCACTGACAAACATTAAAAAGGAGAATGCCAAGATTTCCTTTACGACTTGGCCAGAACCGACAAAGATGAAACATGTATTATTGAAAAGGGCTAATATTGTAGAATGTATAACAATAACAACATTTCCGCAGGAAGTACACCAAAAAAAAGTTATAGGTCGATAAAGATGAATATAATAGTAGATTATTTACCTAGGGAAGAAAAATAATTCGAAAATCGAATTAAGATTTTCTTTATATTATTTCTACATTTTCATGAATTCTTTTTTAATCCTTATCGTACTTAATGGCAACGGAACTACTGTATACAGCCTTGATATTTTTTGTAAAATTGTTAATATTACTATTTTATTTAAGGAATTTAATTATGTGACTAACAAAATAAAACCATTTTTATTGGCTAGAATAATGTAATAACCCTAAAAATACACCTATTAGGTTTTTTTAATTGTTCTAGAATGTTCACTCCCGCGTAAAAGAGAAGCCATAATATTAAATCCGCCAAAGAAATAATAAGGGCTCAAAACTGAATTTTGTTTAGTCGAAGTACAAGGCTGTATGGATTTTACGAGCTTTGCCTGCGTACATTGGCTAAAAATAATAATAGAACAGCTATCAGTCGGAACTTTTTTCTGTACGATTATTTATTCTGTATTTTGAAGAAAAACAGAGTGTAAATCTCGGGTAAAAGTATCAATTTCCTACTCGAACTATAGGCGCCCTTGCTGCACTTCACGCATCACATTCTTCAAGGGAAGAATTAGTTCGATGATAGTAGATTATTAACTAAGGAGTTAAAAATCTACTATCATCGATCTAATGTTTTTAACGATAACACTGAATAAAACATTGTTATACTGATGAGAATAACTATTAGGACTGCAAACGTGGACGATGCTACGATCGAAGCATGTGGTGATCTGTAGTTACTACCCCCCTTGGAAAAAGCGTGAGTTTATGTACGTATGTTTTAGAACATTATGTACGTACATAAATATGATATATAGGGATATAAAAAACATGCATATTTAAACAATTTACTGTACGTCAAACATGTTATCATAATTAATTAATAATTCATCCAAAAATTGAGCAGAAGTAATTATAATATTATTTTGAAACTTGCCCAGCCGACGATCTTAACATAATATTGTCAGTGTGAGCACAGCAGCCTACGATTCTTCGCCCAATAATACAAAAATAAATAAATTAATATCATTTAATAAATAAATAACATGATTTGTTATGATACAATTATTTATGTTAACATAAATGTCACATAATTTTTTGAGAGCTGTAATCGATTTTCAAATATAATTTTTTAATCGATATATATCGTTATACTGGCTATATTTCTAATTGTGATTGGTATGTAAAAAAAAAGTTATGAAACTATTATTGACATCAATGGTTGAAACTTACTACGACATTATAAATATTATACTATTTAAAATTACAATTCGACGGTGTACTTCTCCAGATTTTATTTATATTGCATAAATCTTACAAAAAATAAACACGAATTATCCAAATTACGGTATGTCTGGCGGAACTACTTGATACTAGGCCGGATCTTGGCATTCCCCTTTGTCCCTGTATCAACTTCTTCGTCGAATTATACTAAGGTATAAATCGATACACACAAGTCTCTCGCATTGCAAACCTCTATTAGACTTAGGAGGAACTCCTTAAAAGGAGAAATTGTCCCTAGTTAGGTAAGGTTAAAGACCGCAACGCTAGCGCTCCCGCAAGGTATGCGGTAGCTTAATTACCTCGCCGAGGAGGTGATAAAAAGGATAAAATGAGCTGGGTTATGCAATAATGTGTCAACCCACAAAAATATGAATTCTGTGTTAACGCCATCTAGTTATTGTGGTAGGTCTACTTAACGCTTGAAAATACAAATTGCATTAAAAATTTTTTGATAGACGGCGCTCTATTAAAGGAGAAAGGGCCAAATGTTTAGAAGTTGGTCTACTCCTCCTCTAGCAATGAGTGATATGTCATTAGAAAGGTCTTTTTAAGCGAAACATTTGGTACTAACAACTAATGTCAATTGTTGGTATTTTCGTAGTTTTAACACCTTTAAAGCGAAAAATCGTTTATATCCATACTATCACATTTCTTATTTTTTTGTTACTTATACTAAAGTATCGCTACGTTCTTATTATATTATTTGCAAAAAATGTGTGAAGAAAAAGAACTTAAACATAACTGGCGAAACGTGGGTGCATTATACACCTCCCCCTTCGGGAAATTCAGGCGTCAATGTTACGTGTGTTACTTCGGTAGGTATCTTAAATCTTAATAAATTAATGATATAAAAGGAGAAGCTGACTGACTGACTGACTGATCTATCAACGCACAGCCTAAACGGCTGGGGTTAGAAACTTGAAATTTTGACAGTAGGTTCATTTTGTGACGTAAACATCCACTTAGAAGGGATTTCTCGAAATTCAACCCCTAAGGAGTGAAATAGGGTTTTTAAGTTTGTCTGTGAAGTAAGAAGCTTGAAATTAAATATTAAGGTTTTGGTTAGAAATAAACGTACACTTGTTTGAGCATTTTTGGAAATTCAACCCTTAAAGGGGTGAAATAAGTGTTGAAAGTTTGTATGAGAAATCTGGTACTTTTGAAGTAAGAAGCATGGGGAGAAACTGACCGACTGGCTGACTAATCTAGCAACGCACAGCCTAAACCGCTGGGGGTGATAAAAGACGGACGTTTTGGATTTTAAAATGTCACTTTAAAATGGGCTTAACGAGGATTTCAAACTTCACGCAAGCGAAGCTGCGGGCAAAAGCTAGTCTTAAATAATGATTATGACAAAGATCCTATGGCAAGACGTGTAAAAAGATAATAAATAGCAATATTTGAGCGTTATCATAGTTTTTAAATGGTTACATTTAATGAGCTTTAACTCGATAAATACTTATATTTAACAGTAGCTGTAATACAAAAAAATGTTCTACTTAAAAGAACCTTTCTATTGATATATCATTCATTAGTAGAGGAGGGGAGACCAAAAGGCCCATTCTCCTTTACTACAGTTCTGGGCATTTTTTCAAGTGTTGAGTAGACCTACCGCAAGAACTAGATGAAATTAACAAAAAAATCTTATTTTTGTGGATTGGCACATTATTGCATATCACGGCCCAAATTAAGTTTACCAACTGCCTCGTTGGACTAGTGGTGGCAAGCGCGGCTGCTGATCGTGAGGTCTTGGGTTCGATCCCCAGGTCTGGCAAAGTGTTATTGGCATTTTCCGTGTGGAATTCCTCAGTAGCAGCCCGAAGATTTTATTTGTGCCCGGTTGATGGCAATAGGCTCGCCCCTATGGACTTAAACATAACGGCGAAATGAAGGTGTTACTATACATCTCTGCCCAACCCTTCGGGGTATACAGGCGTGATGTAATGTTATGTTTTATGTTAAGATCAGAGTGGAATTATTGTAGAAAGCTCCTTGTGATATGTTCATCGGGGAAAGAACTACCGCTTTTTTTTGCCACCAACCAGCATTGCTGTTTCCAGTTTTAGGGGCAAGGGTGTCGGTGAGATTACAGGCAAATACGAGACTTTCTAACTTAGAGCTAACTCTGTTGTCAATCTGTGAAATTCGGATTGAATGCAAAGCACAACCATCAAACACTATTGCAGCTTATTCGGATCGTATTTTCTCGGATTCGGATCAGATGCAGTGCACAAGCGCTCTTAAGCCCATATAAACAGCTCTCATTTGAAAGTTGTTCCAACAGCAGCTACCATAAAGAAGAATTCCATACATTTGCCATATTTTTTTTTAAATACCTCACAAGACTATACTTATGACAGATGTCTCAACTGAGAGCTGTTTATTAATGCGAGCCTTAGTCCCTAAGTTGCAGGAGTTTATATGCGGTGATAACTGTTTTGCATCAGGTGGGCTATCCACCTATTTGTCAAGTTATAATACTATGGATCTATTTGTGGTCAAACCAAATCGCAGCTCAAAATTAACTATCTCAAGTGGAAATGTTCATTCTACTGAGTTTTAATATAAAGCCAAAGGAAAATCCAGAATATAATATTGGTACGGAGATAATCTAACACAAATTGAAAATATCCGCCCACGAAACAGACGAGACGGGCGGGAGGAAATTCAAACGTCTGTCTTGTTATTTTATAACTTTTATTCACAAAATATTATTCTATAACATAAACTTGTTGGTTTAGAAGGAGGCTTGGAGCCGTACGTTTCACTGCCATCTGTACAGTCATTAAACTAAGGGAGGAAGTTCGAAAACCCTTAGTTTTTAAAGTAGAATCCCGGAATTTTTTCTCGCGCTAAAGTACGATGCGAGTTGGCAGACTTTTTTTAGATTAGTCCGGGATTCAGTAAAACCCACTATCTAAAAAGCTGCGTGGACGCTCCCCAGGCGCACTCAAAACGGATGGCAGCCCTTTTTTATCTTGTGGAAATACTCATGGATGTCCCTCGACCGGGGAAGGCGAGTTCTGCCGGACTGTTACCGGCGGAAAACCAACAGTGTTCCTCCTTCTAACCTAACGTATGGCAATCTTAACCCTGGGTTTAATTTGATTACCAGGTCAGGAAAAAGTATTCGGGACGCTGCTGGTAGAAGAAAATCTGCCCTAATGGCTTATCATTTTATGTTAGAAGGTAATAAATAATTCAAGTGGATGTGCCGTAGCAGAGAGGGCTAATTTACTTATTAGGCTGGACATCCACCAGAGCTGTGCGAGGAAAATGTGCGGTGCAAAGATGTGTAGCGAGGATGTGAAACGGTGTGACCCTTTCCACCAGAGCTGTGCGAGGAATGGGTAATGTAATGCGTAAAGTGTTAATGTGTACAAATGAGCGGTGCCAGGATAGGTAGCGGACTCTTTTAGAATATGAGGGTGGTGTGGCGGGAGCGGTACACATTCCTCCTAACACATTCCTCGCAACACATTCCTCACAACACATTCCTCGCAACACATCCCTTGCTCGCGTTTCTCGCTTGTTTTGTATGAACAAAAACCTCGCTCCGCTAAGCCCATATCCACCAGAGCTGCGCAGAGCGAAGCTACGTAAATGAAGTGATTCTATTGGTGCTTACAAAACACATTCCTTGCTACGCAGCTTAGCACAGCTCTGGTGGATGCTCAGCATTAATCCTGTAAAAACTTGGTTTCTTTTAAGGGTAGCAGAGATCTATATACAAATAGATAGAATTGAAAATTATGTTTGTAATGTCAAAATAATAGCTTTTTACTAAATGCATATGAAAGTATATACGGTATATATATATTTAAAAAAAACAATTTTTAAAAAATCTGTCTCTCTGTCTGCCTGCCTGTCTGTCTGTTTGTTTGGGCTAATCTCCGAAACGGCATGACCAATTTTGACGGGACTTTCACTGGTAGACAGCTGATGTTATAAGGAGTAACATAGGCCACTTTTATTTTAGAAAAATAAATGGACTACCGCGAAAAAAAAATTTAAACCCATCCGATTTCTACGCAGACAAAGTTCCGGGCACAGAGTTAGTCACAAATAAAACTAATTTGACGCAAACGAGGTTAAAAGAAAGAAAGAAAGAAAGAAAATTATTTATTCTGGACTCACACAGGCAGTTACAGAAACAAAAACAATATATATAAAAAAAAAAAGAATTTAGACTACCTGCTCGAGGCCAAAAAGGGCTCCTATCTCAGCATTATATTGCGACATTTAGAAAAAAAAACAAAATGTCGCAACCGTCGCCAAAACCCGTCGCAGGGGGACCAGGGGTGCCCAGACTGCCCAGACACGGGGTAGTCTGGCGCCCATGTACTTGTTTGGTCCCCGGGGTGGTCACGGCGTACCATGTGTTCTGGTGCGCCGGTGATGTGGGGTGCCCCCCGCGCCTCTCAGGAGGTCGTGGGGTGGGGCCCTACAGTGGAGAGGTCCACCAGCAATTGGTGGACCAAGACCTGCCGGGGTTGCGGTGCATGCAATAGCGAATCCCGCGACCCCGGCCTTTGGTCAGAAGGTGGGACACCGTGATGGTTTTAGCCGGTAAGAGTCCGGCACACCCCCCCGTCTTCCCCAGACGGGGGATAGTCCATGAGGATTTCCCCACGATAAAAAAAAAAAAAGAAAAAAAAAGGAAGTAAGCTATCAAACTAGCAGCAAGCATGCTTATAAATAATTATAAATACACAAGCCTTTAATTGACTGCCTTGTTGGTCTAGTGGTCGCAATTGCGACTGCTGAGCACGGGGTCCTGGGTTCTCCCCAGGTTGGGCAAAGTGTCATTGGGTTTTTCCATTAGGAATTTCTTAGTCGCAGCCCGGAGTCTGGATTTGTGCCCGGTTAATGGCAATTTGCTCGCCCCCTATTACATGGGACTTAAGCATAACTGGCGAAACGAGGGTGCACTAAAATGACCTCTGCCGAACCCTTCAGGGAATATGAGGCGTGATATTATGTTTATGTTTAATACGAAATAACTACATACTTTATTTTATTTTTTTATTCTGAAGCTTACAAATTCATAGAGCGTTTGATCTCAGTAAAGAGGATTTTCCGGAAGCTGCGTTCATGTTATTAACTCGGTCTCACCCGTCGACGCTCGTGACAATCCTAACACCTGATAATAAATAAGATTCACATGGAAACATATTATTGTCTATACTTCAGATAGAACAGAATAGTTTGAGAACAAAGTATACAGAATACAGTAATTTTATCCTCTTTTCTCCGCTAACAAACATTTAGATAGGTATATGTGTTTCCCAACTATCTTGGGGTCAGGTTACAGTATAACCAGATGCGGCTGAATACCAGTATTTAACACGGTGCGACTACCATCAGACCTCCTCAACTCAGTTACTGGGCAATGCCGATATCCTAAGTTTAGACTGGTTGTCAGACTTTCGGGCTTCTGACTTCCATAGGTATTCGTATAACACTCGGGACCGACTGTTTAACGTGCTCTCCGATGCACGAAATGAGAATACAGCACGTATTTCTTTAAATTACATTTCCATATTAACTATCAGATCAAATCATTTATTTTGTGAACATAAATAAAAAATAGATGGAATAATATTTAAAATTCAGAGACTGTCTATGTTCCGCCTATCATACACTACTACATTTATATCATAGTTTTTATTCGAAAGCCCAAATACCAATTGTTGTAAATTTTACTTAAAAAATGACAGATTATTATACAAAGTTCCATCCCCTATTTTATTTCCTTAGGGGTAGAATTACCGAAAATCCTTCCACAGTGGATGCCTACGTCACAAAAGGAACCTACTGCACAAATTTCATGTTTCCAGCTTCAGTAGTTCAGGTCTGCTTTGGTGAAGCAGTCTGTCAGTTAGTCAGTCCGAACATTTTTCTTTAAAAGTATAGACTAACTGTCCCGTCGGTCTAGTGGTGGCAAGCGCGACTGCTGATCATGAGCTCCAGGGTTCGATCCCCAGGAATTCCTCAGTAGCAGCCCGGAGTTTGGATTTGTGTCCGGTTGATGGCAATTGGCTCACCCCCTATTACATGGGACTTAAACATAACGGCGAAATGAGGGTGTCACTATACACCTCTGCCCAACCTTTCGAGGAATGCAGGCGTGATATTATGTTAAGTATAGATTTAGTGCGAACATGTTTATGCAGATAATACAATCGTTCTCCCAAAATCCTACGCACAGTGCGGCTAACTTCATGTTTCTACCCAGGTATAAACTTTTATGCAAATCGGCTATTACACCGCTTAGAAGCAACCAACTGAACTAGCGCTTAACTTCTGGTCGGTGGATGTAGCTCTGACCTACTTTAGTTTTAATTATTTATGTTTTTATAATTTACCAACATATGGATCTACCTTGTCCGAAATAAATTTGATTGATTGATTGATTGATTAACTCGATTAAGTCATACTATTATGCCGTTTATGCAACACTGACTAAGCAAATAGAAAGTTTATACTTACTTACATACAACTTTATTGAGTGTGCTTTGTTCTACTACGTTATGTAATAATGGTCATTTTATATGCGGAAGTATTTCGGAATATTCCATTTTATTTTCGGAGGGGCTAATGGCTAATTAAGAACGCGCGCGTTAAGCTGCGCTTGCCACGGTCAGTCCGTGGATGGGTGACCATTCTTTACACATCGAGACCCTCTGTGCCTCGGAGGTCACGTTAAACAGTCAGTCTCGGGTATCATACGAATACCTATAACAGTCGTAACGGGTAGTCAGAAACCCGAAAGTCTTTCAACTGAAGTCTGATGGCCGTCGCTCCGTGTAAAATACTGGTATTCACCCGCATCGTTAAACTGGAAGCTTACCCCAACATAGTTGGATAAAGGCTTGGCAGGATAAACCAATGTGGAAGTATTTAATGCATAAAAATATCTGCAGTAATAAATAATATATTCCGATTTTAAGTTACAGGCAGGGAACGTTTACACTCACAAAGTAAAAAGCAGTTTTACAATTTTATTTATGGTTATCATTGGCTGTGTTATGGATACGTTTCTTCGTAAATTCTATCAGTGATTGGTCGAATGCATAGGGACTGAAAACACTGAAAGGTTACGCCCTGATCTGCGTATGATCACTGTTAGGCTGTAAATATCTAATTAAGGGCTGTGTTTGTGAACACCGCCTATAATGTGGTTACAGATAGTGCCATCCACGAAGACGCGCCTCTCTCTTTGTCTGTGTCGCGTGTTCTCTGTCACTCTGTTTGGCCAGACTGGCAGCGCGGTGCGGGGAGCGGCGCGGGTGCGAGAACGCGCGCGATTTACCTGTCCGCAGTGGAGCGTGGCTTCGTTCTGAGCGTTGTCGTGTCCAGTGTTTGTCAAAATATCATATGGATGAAGAAGACTTATTTTTACTGGAAAATTCTTACTAAAAAACGATGTTTCGACATCCACAGTGCAGATCGTGCTTAAATAGCACTTATTAATTCTTCAACGTTTAATTTTGAAGACGCCATCGCAACAACGCGCGTGGTCAGCTCGAACTAGTTTGAGATCCCCCGCTCCCGCGCGGGTTGTCACTTGCCGCCCGCGCTCTCACTGCGGCCACTTGTATGAACGACCTATGGCGTGAGCTACCCGCGCGCTCCCCGCGCCAAGTAGCCCGCGCCGCTTCCCGCGCCCGCGTGCCCACTATGGACACTCAAATGAAGTTCTTCTGTTTGAGCTCGCCGCACCGCGCCCGCCCCGCGCCCGCGTTTGCAGTCTGGCCAAAGGCTCTAAGATGAAGAGAGAGAGCGAGAACACGCGATTTAGACGAAGAGAGGGGCGCGTTTTCGTGGAGGGCACTATCTGTAAACAACTGTTACTTAAAATTCTAGTAAATTCTTCAAGTAAACGGTTGTTTGACTATAGAATTAATGTTGATGAATACCAACCTTAGTCAGCTTACAGTTAGCCACTAATTGTAGCTCAATATTATTCGTAATAAGGCAGTTGGTTCATCCTTATTTCATACAAGCGGGTGACATGTGAAAAACACTGAAAATCTTTGAAACTGTTGGAGAAATATCCAAGAACTTGAGATTGATATATAATGTGCTAACGTATAACTCACGTAATACTATTGCTAAGAACGATTTCGCTAATAGGGAGAGTCAGATGCAATTATATGAAAACACTGCGAATTGAAACATGAATTTATAGAAATGTTTTAATATTGTACCTACTCAACATCTCTCATAATTTGTTAAATTTAAAGATTCCGTTTCCTTTTTGTTCTTAATTTCATCCTTTAATAATGCAAAGGGATTCCCTTTGCAATATTAAAGGATGAATACGATGTAGGTAATACATCGTATTACAACTGACTGTTACATTAAACTTTCAAAATAAAACCATCCATTTTATAAAATCCACTAGAAAAAGATCTAGTTATGTTGGAAGTACGACAGCCACAGACAAAAGGCTTCAAACTTATAACACCCCTCTTTTTCGTCGGTTGTTAAAGAAAAGAAGCATTCCCAATTACCTTATAACCACATTTAACATTAATTTAATCGTTACCTCGGTAACGGAAACTCAATATAGATAGAAATACGTCTTCCGGTGAAACCTAAGAGTGCAAAATTGAAATAAGATTTTCCACGTCTCGCGTAACCGGGACTTCTCAAGAGACGGCAGAATATCAGGAAATGACTAAATCTCGCGATAGTGCTTCGCTTCCATCTCTGCTCAGTTCATTTCTATTCCTGTGCAATAATCCCGTAGAATGAGACCGGTACTGTTGATAACTAGATTTCCCTTGTCGTACTGTTGTAGTTTATCTACTTAAACTATTTATTTATCATAGATGTTGTTCGCAGATTTACTCGCATTATACGAAAATTACTTCATATACCCGGATAAAAATGTCCCTTTTTTTTAGTAGTCTATGGAATGTCTCGCTGCTGAGCAAAGACTCCCCTTTTGCCTTCCAAACCTCTCTATTTTGTGCCGTTTCTAACCATGTGAGACCCGCAAAAACATCTACATCGTCACGCCACCTACGCCGCGGCCGACATCGACGGCGATGTCTTCCTCCAGGTGTCCAGTGAGTGACGATCTTAGCCCATCTGTCCGGATGCATTCGAGCGACATGACCGGGCCACTCCCACTTATGCCTGACTGTTTTTTCTCCAACATCTACTACTCGATTACGGAGCGCAGCGTGGTGTTTCTAACACTAAAAATGTCCTATCACGTGTTAATCCTTGATGCTTTTTGAGTTCAAAATTTCATCCAGATCCGTTCAGCCGTATGTGTGATTAACAAACATACATTTTCACAAACTTTCACATCTGTAATATTAGTATAATTAGTAGAATACTGTTACACATCGAGACCCCTCCGTGCCTCGGAGAGCACGTTAAACAGTCGGTCCTGGGTGTCATACGAATACCTACAAAAGTCGTTACGAGAAGCGAGAAGTCCGATAAGTCTGACAACTGCTCTAACCTTAGGATACTGGCAGTGCCCAGTAACTGGGTTGCGGAGGTCTGGGGGCAGTCGCTCGGTGTAAAATACTTGTATTCAGCCGCATCTGGTTATACTGGAAGCTGACCCCACATAGTTGGGAAAAAGCTAGACAGAACTAGTAGAATGCTGTTTATCCTTCCAAGAAAGTACCTATCTGAAGTGATACTCAGAAAACCTTTTCGCTTAGAAGTTTTCAGCGATAAGCCGAACTGGAGATACAGGTACACTATTTAGTATAAGTCACTCTAGGGCTCTTAGTTCAGTAAAGCCTTGGATACACCAAAGGACAAACGGGGCAACAAGCCGCGGGAATTGACGCGCGACATCTACGTAAAATGTCCGGGGATTATGTCGCGGAACAATTCACTGCACACACCTGCGCCCGCTTTCAAAGCGGTGGCATGCAACATGTCTCGCGTCACTTAGAAATGCCGCACAATGTTACGGGGCAGTGTGCAAGGTTGCAGCGTCACGTAGACTCAATGTTGCGCGTCATGTTGGGGAACATTTTGTCCGCTAGTGATTCCAAGGCTTAGTCAAAGAACTAAGAACATGTCGTGAGGAAAGTATTGAGTATGAATGTTGATGGTTATAAGAGTAGAGGAAGACCAAAGAAGCGATGGATGGATAGTGTGAAAGATGATATGGCTAGAAAGGGGGTGACTACTGAAATTACGTCTAATAGAGATGTATGGAAGAAGAAGAAGACATACTGCGCCGACCCCAAATAAGTTGGGATAAGGGCAGGAAGATGATGAGTCAAAGAACTAAGCAACCAACTCCAAATAGGGTAGAAGCTTTCATCCACAAAATTTGCATTAGTTCTCCGTCATATCCAGGCAATGATATCAAAATTAGGCACAAATGCAGCCAGATGAAACCAATACAGTTTACATAGGAGTAACTTAACTGAACGACATGCGGCTGATACTAGAATCTAGATTATAGTTAGCTTAGTTGTCGGCAATAAGATTGACAAGCATATCATTTTGGGACTTATAGTGCATAATCAGCAAGCACATTGGGTCACCCGCGCGACAGCGCGACGCGTATTCCCAAGAAGGGTTCATGTCAGGCAATAAGTCAAAACCTCTAACAACATGTATTTATGAAATACATGTGTGTGCCGACTCCACCTTATATGAGATAAGGACAGGGAGAAGAAGAAGAAGATTATACCGAATAGACAAAGGATATACATTGCGCATAATAAGAAGAACCTCTGATAATATTAACACTGTCTACACCGAATTGTGAATTTTACAGATAATTTTTATAAGCGAAAACTTTTAATTGGCTATTTTTTACACAAATGAAATTGTATACTCAAATGTCTACAAATATGTCAAATGTATACACAAAGAACCACACAAATACAAAAAATTGATTACTTGTTATCGTTTCATCAGTACTTTTAATGCTCATTCTTCTAAGCAACAGAAAAAAGCCAGGATTTTGCTTCGAAAATTTCAACCAGACTTGGCTGTACGTTTACATACATAACATCACGCTTTGAATTGCCCGAAGGGCTCGGCAGAGGTGTTTTTATACACCCTCGTTTCGCCAGTTATGTTTCAGTCCCATGTAATAGGGGGCGAGCCTATTGACATGAACCGGGCACAAATCCAAACTCCGAGCTGCTATTGAGAAATTACATTCCGAAAAACCCAATAACGCTTTGCCCGACCTAGGGATCTAACGTAGGACCACACGATCAGCAGTCGCACTTGCCACCACTAGACCAACGAGACAGTTTATAATCGTTGATTACGATTACTCGTAATCGTTTCATCACTACATTTAATGCTCATTCTTCAAAACACCAGAAAAAGCCCAGGATTTTACTTCAAAAATTTCAACCTAGCTGATGGCTGTATTTATACATTTACAACAGTAAGTAAATAAATCAATTTCAAATGTCACTGTTTACGGATTGTTTTACACAAGACCTTGGAGTTTCATTATCTATTGATAGACGTCGTCTGCATTACAATTAGCTCTTTGTTCCTACACTTCGTATTATTGGAGTAATAAAATATTTACGTTGCACTTACTGGGGGTGCTTAAGGTCGTCCTGGTAAAACAGTTATGGATTATGGATCTTGCATTCTTGTAGTATTTTTCACGTATAATATATGGGAATACCTTAGAGGGGCTCGTGGCTAATTAACAACTGCGCGGATCGTATGATTTGCAAGGTTAAGCTGTGTTTACCGAGGTCAGTCTGTGGATGGGTGACCTTTCGTTAAACATCGAGACCCCTCCGTGCCTCGGAGAGCACGTTAAACAGTCGGTCCCGGGTGTCATACGAATACCTATGACAGTCGTTACGGGTAGTTTAAGTATGCATACACACACTGTGGTATAAAACCGTTTGACATCCGTCACCTCAAACTTCAGGTCCAGTTGAAAACCAGCGTCAGGCACTAGTTGTCTGGCATTTTTGCTGAACTGGGCCTTTTTGGCGCAGCCGTGAGGCACACTTTCCTACTAATCTCTTTTTTTTCTGCTTTATGTTTTATGTGCCTTTTAGTCTGTGCTAAATAAATGTATCTTCTTTCTCTTTCTTTCTTCTTTCTAGTCATAAACCCGAAAGTGTGACAACCGATCTAACTTTAGAATATCGGCATTGCCCTGTAACTGGGTTGCGGAGACCTGACGGCAGTCGCTCCGTGTAAAATACAGGTATTCAGCCACATCTGGTTAGAATGGAGTCTGACCCCAACATAGTTGGGAAAAGACCTTTGCTCTTTAAATTTTTTACGGAAAATTGAGGTTTATTGATATTTTAGGTAAAACATGAACATATTTGAGACATTATTGTGTCACCCGCGATTACTATATTGCATTGCAATTGCATTTAAGACAAACGTAGGCGAATAACAAGAGTAAAAATCCAGAATTTTCGGTAAAAAAATCAAATAATTTATTGTGTATTTAATTTGTAATTTTATATAACTTGTACACTTCGGTAATTGTTCTCCTCAACATCAAATCTCTCTATCGCTCTAAGGTTTGCTGTTAGAAAACTCATTTGTGAGTTAAGCTCGCCTTTGTACATGAATTTACCAACGGAACTGTATTATATATTATTATTTTGTGTACAATAAAGAATAAGAATAATTAATGAAAGTTCCACTTATCAGTTGTAGGTAATTTAAATACTAAGGTAATGAAGTATCGAGTCAATTTTTTTTTCAGGGTGCGTAAATAACTGATAACCTACCTAGGACAAGACATTACCTACCTAGAATAAGACAATACCTATATACATTTCTGTACCTAAGTAGATACTTTACCAAGACCTTACATGACTAAGTACTTATTACAGCTGGAAAAGCGTTTAAGGTCGCCTAGAGTTGGTTTAGATACCCTTTTAACTCATAAAAAATTGCCATTTTGTGTAAACATACTTTATGATTCTTTTTTAACTGTTAGCTGTTAGGACACATAGTTCACGCCTGTTTTCCGCTAGGGTGGGCAGAGACAATTGAAAACCACCTGCTACGATCCTGACGTACATTCCTCGCTTCCTCAGAGGAAGTTCCTTTATATCCATTATCCTTTTCATACAATGTCCTACCGAGGCACACTTTTCCGACTTTCCCATTTACAGTAGGCTAATTCAGGTATTGTTTTGAAGCAGGAAAAGTTACAGGTACAGTAGGGGTATGAAAATGCTATACACCTTAAGGTCTATTTTTGCTTGCACTGTGCAAGAAACGAACTATTTTACGGACTACGTATTGCCAACATTATTAAAATGAAAATACAAGTATTTTTTGACAAGATATTATGGTGACAGACAAGTAATGTCAATTTATTTAATCATCAATTTTATAGATGTCATGGTTTTTACAACAAAGCTCCTTAAATCAAAACAAAGACATTACATGGCTCTATTACGTCATATGGAGGCAAAAGGTAATTTTGATCTTTGCTACCAAATAATTAAACATAATTGTCCATGCATTTGTCTATTTCGTTCAACAGTTTGAAAAAGTAATATGTGGCCGCGATGTGGGAAAGGAATGAATTTGAAAACCTACGAAGCTTTTCGTTCCCCTACTGTACTTGCAGGTTTCTTTAATAGTACAGTTTTCTTTAAAAAAACTGTCAAATATGTAGAAATCTACACGTTTCCAGGGTCCCAAGTCTGCTAATTTACGAACGCTTCGATAGAGTGTCGATAGAATAGTTTTAGACATTTGGTATTCTGCTGGTTATTTTAGACCCATGGCTTTCCATTGACTTTTCATTGAATTGTCATTCAACTGTCATTGAATATTACTTCAATAGAAAACATTGAAGTTTTAGCAGAATATGTAATCTGTCACAATCGTAATGGATTCTCAATAGTGTCGGTGGGATGAGAATTGTATGTCATTTCATTTAAATTAGCAGATACGAAACCCTGCACTATAACCGCTTCTAAAAAATACCTGAAGTAGCACAACTGGTGATTGTGAGGTCTTGTGTTCGATCCCTAGGTCAGACAAGGTGGTATTGAGTTTTTCCGTATGGAATTCCTAAGTAGCAGCCCAGAGTTTGGATTTGAGCCCGGTTGATAGCAATAGACCCGCCCCCTATTATATGGGACTTAAACATAACGACCAAATTAGAGTGATACTATACACCTCTGCCCAACCCTTGGGGGAATACAGGCGTGATGTTATGTTATATCAAAATGGCTTATACATTAAAGGCCGATGCCTTATAAGCTCTCAATATGATTGAGAGTGGGCTGATTGTCATTTATTGGACACAAGTCCAATTCGGATCTACGGAAGGTTTTCTGGTTGAGGCTGGTATTCACCAACATTTAATCTCCGGTTAAACAAACATTTACTCGAAAAAAATTGTGGAGTGTTAACGCTCCTGAGAGCGGTACTGAAGCAGTTTATGAATCTGTGGCCGGGCCCAGGGCGGACTGTACTAAAATACTGGACACATTCTTTTATAATCTACATATTATTATATCACTTACCGGGGAAGGACAACATCGTGAGGAAACCGGCATGCCTTAGAGATATTTCTCGACGGCATGTGAAGCCAAGTCAGAGGCCCATGGGCGGCATTAACTTTGATACCAGGTTAGTCACTAACCACACGAAAAGAAGACTTACCGGTGCTGCGCGAGCCGTGTGCCGCGCAATCTTCCATCG
The DNA here is from genome assembly GCA_910594945.2 of Amphipyra berbera. Lineage (NCBI taxonomy): Eukaryota > Metazoa > Arthropoda > Insecta > Lepidoptera > Noctuidae > Amphipyra > Amphipyra berbera. The sequence continues at coordinate 2,824,026 of OU343133.1, forward strand.
TCTTCTTTTTCGTCTCTCCCTCGTCCTGAAAAGTTATTAAAATTACCACAGCAGTGATAGCCTATTGTTGTGACCGTCGGACTGTCAAGTCATAGGTCTCTAGTTTGAACCCAAGGCACGCACCTCTGACTTTTCGGATTCATATGCGTATTGTATAATTATCACTTGCTTAAAAACGGTGAAGTATAACATCGTGAGGAAACCGGCATGCCTGAGAGATATTTTTCGACGGCATGTGAAGCCAAGTCAGAGGCCCATGGGCGGCATAAACTCTGACACCAGATTAGTCACTAACCACACGAAAAGAAGAAGAAGACTACAACATATTATAAAAAAATTATGGTTATTATGTAATAAAAAACTTACCTTTTAATGTAATCACATACAAAAAGTCATGTTTTAATCCAGCGTTTATGTATGTCGAGTTGTGTATTATGAAAAACCTTTGTAGCTCTTAAAACGACAATGAAGCTTGTTTCCGTAGCAACAATTATGAGACTTGTAGGTATACACTGACCTACATAAACGTAAAGAGTGTTATAACGTTATGATTTTTAAGGGCTTGTATACAAATATAAGTACAGGGTTTTTCAATAGAGACAAGGTATCTTTGACAGCCGATGGCGGCCATATTAGATTGTAAATGAGTCGCTATACAGTTGAACAGCCCGTTGAAATTATTAAAAGGAAACGCGGGCTGCAAAATATTAATAATTTGAATAGGTTTTTGCGACCTATTTCCGTCCCACCCCTCCCGCAAACCTTCCCAATCGAGCGCGAAAGAGACACCAGCATCTCGGACTGATTTCTCCTGTGCAATATTAGCGAAATCGTACTTTCGTGTTTCCTTCTTCAAATCTGCACCGATTTTTTTTTTGTAATAATTTAAGAAAAGCTTTGGTTACGTCTGTATGTTTTTCTTTTATTTTTTATATTCGTCAAATTTGTTTGCCTGATGTTTGAAAACGGTGGTAAAACCGGTCAATTTTTGTAAAGTTTAAACGTTTCTTGTTCTTTTAATAATTAGTTTATTGGCAAAAACAAAACATAGGGACGTAGTGGTGGTAGATATATATAATATTATGTTAAAAAATATTTGCTCCAGTAACATTATCCAAGGAGGAAACTAAGGAATACGTTTGTATGGACTAAATGCCGACCGCATTTCCTCTTAAAGTGTATTATAAAACGGCAGTTCCATTCGCCAAACGTTTCGTTCGTTAGGAAAAACTTATGGTCAACATAATCGTCTTAAGGAGGACACTATCCGTCACACAACTGTATAGCGACTCATCATGACAAATGCCGAACATTTAATGACTCATCTGTCAAAAATTCGCGCCTATAGGCAATCTAATATGGCCGCCATCGGCTGTCAAAGCTGTCCCTATTGAGAAACCCTGTACAACGCTATTTTTATCTTAACCTCAAAAAGATTTTCGTCAGAACTGCCTGAATATGTATTATTTTGCCAATTGAATACAAGTTGAAATGTAAACTTAGTTTTGGAAAGAAAATAACGTTTACACATTAAAGTCCAGGCCAAACAGTTTACTGTGTTCCGTCGTGTGTATGTAAGAGCCAGAGGGCTTTAGGGGAATCCCTCTATATCTCTGTTCCTGAGATTTGTTTGCTCCATCTTAGACCCTGTCTATACCATCAGTCCATCAGGTGAGGCTTGGATCAAACGCGACCAAGATAAGAATTTAAAAAAAAGAACGAGGTATAAAAATTATACCAATCGATGATTGAACTATATGAGTCGATGATTCTGAACAAACTAGTTTCAGGTTTAGTGTATACTTAAAATAACTTTGTATATGTGGTCATCTTTTGTAATGAAACTTGATAGATAGTTGGCTGATAATCTGTCCCACTTTGGGCACGAGCGTCTTCTCAGAATGAGAAGGGTTTAGATGTTAGTCCACCACGACTGCCTGGTGCGGGTTGGCGGTCTACACACACCATCGTTTAAAAACAACTAGTGACCCGCCCCGGCTTTGCACGGGTGGAATGTAGATACTAATGTGGGGCATATAAACCTTCCTCTTGAATCACTCTATCTATTGCTGAAAAATGCATTAAAATCCGTTGCGTAGTTTAAACAATCTAAGCGTACAGACAGCGGGAGCGACTTTGTTTTATACTATGTAAAGATGTTTGGACAAATTCAACAAATAATCAGAAGTAGTCAGAAGTCCGAAAGTGTAACAACCGGTCTTACCTTAGGACATCGACATTGCCCAGTTACTGAATTGCGTAGGTCTGATGGCAGTCGCTCCGTGTAAAATATGGTGAGACTGGAAACTGACCCCAATATAGTTGAGAAAGGCTAGGAGGAAGGGAGGACAAATTTAACTAATGACGAACGTTATAGTCCGACCGGATAACTCAGTCCTCGCCCGCGACGTTACAGGGACGCGGGGGATGACGACTAAAAGATGATTTCCAACAAACGGCTCGCATCGCATCGGATCGGAAAGGATACGGACGGATGCGAGCCGTTTGTTGGAAATCATCTTTTAGTCGTCATCCCCCGCGTCCCTGTAACGTCGCGGGCGAGGACTGGGTTATCCGGTCGGACTATAGTTGGCCTTCGTTGGCTAAGGCTTCCCTGCATTACAAAGAATCGTAAAATCGTGGGGTCCCTTGATAACGTGGAATGTCCAATTGAACACCCCCTATACCGCGTTTACCTATAACTAAGGTGGGAGAAGAAATCCAATAATCGTAGCGAATGAGAAAAGAAATGCTCCAATGATTCGGAAATAATGAAATCCCATCAAACCCATTTATGTAAAAAAAGCCAAGTCTCGCGACTCTTTTGCGGTAAACAGTTCTGATATCCAATGCAGAGCCAAGTCTGGCGTTTGATTTATAAAGATATTTTTCGGATTTGACTAAAATAATGAAATTTGCTCAAGGAAACAATGCTGAAATCCTGAAAGATGTTATTAGGTACGTTATTGCTTCACATAGTTTTAAACATATTTGAGGGGCTCGTGGCTAAATAACAACCGCGCCGATCATACGATATGCGAGGTTAAGCTGCGCTTGCCGCGGTCAGTCCATGGATGGGTGACCATTCGTTACACATCGAGACTCCTCCGTGCCTCGGAGTTAAACCGTCGGTCCCGGGGGTCATACAAATACCTATGACAATCGTTACGGGTAGTCAGAAGCCCGAAAGTCTGACAAACGGTTTAACCTTAGTATATCGGCATTGCCCAGTTACTGGGTTGCGGAGGTCTGATGGCAGTCGCTCAGTGTAAAATACTGGTATTCAGCCGCATCTGGTTAGACTGGAAGCTGGCCCCAAGATAATTGGGAAAAGGCTAAGAGGAGGAAGAAGTTTTAAACATTTTTTTTTAATAAACTATTCCCTCCACCGGAATTTCTCCTGTATCGTGAGTGCGTTTAAGGGTCACAACTCTTCACATACACAAACAAACCCGGAACAACTATCTGTAGGCTATACAAAATATCCCGTGCGGAAATCGAAACCGCAACCCGTATCGCAGAAAGTCAATCACTCAGGCACTGCGCTAAACGTGTCGTGTTTTTCTGTTTTACGTGTACCTTTATCGGTTCCTTTAGGCCGGCTTTACACCTGTAAGTTCTCCTCACGTAAGTCCCTTACATAATTAACTTACGATACATTTGCAAACGTAAACTCTCTTGTAAGTAGAATATCGACTAATTTGTAAAGTCGAATTAATTGTCATAAGTCACTTACATACATTTTACGGAAGCAACTTACAAGTGTATTGGCGGCCTTATTTATTTATTGAAAAATCAACGGCAATTACTGACAGGGTTGCCAGATGTTTGAACCTTTGTTTCATTATATCGCATGGATGTCGCGTTTTGTCGGCTGAAGATAGGGACAACATAGAATAAAGAATAAAAAAGTCTTGTAAGTAGCGCTAAGGAACTATCAACTATTTGAAATTGTTGAACCCTCTAAACCAGGGATGCATAGACTTATTAGGACTAGGGGAACTGGGGCAGACTATGAGCTAAAAGCAGGCCACCACAGTTAAAAACAATCTAAAAAGTAAAAATTAAGTTTACAGAAAAAAAAACTGTAGATAGGGCATTTAAAAAACTTAAAAATATTGCATTATTGTCATAAAAATGCATAACAGAGTTTAATTAGCTGGCAGGCCGCATGTATATTGATGAAGGGCCGCGGTTTATGCGTCCCTGCTCTAAACTAGTAGTTAAGTGTGATTTTATGTAGGAGTTCCTCGGTAGCAGTCGGAGTCTGTATTTGTGCCCGGTTGATGGCAATAGGCTGGCCTCCTATCACATGGATTTAAACATAATGACGAAATGGGGGTGTTAATATACACTTCTGCCCAACCCTTCGGAGAATACAGGCGTGATTTTATGTTTATGTAGGTAAAGAACATTCGCTGGCTTATTATCAGGTTCACACTTTTAAAGACTCCTTGGTTTCGGCATTGCCTTGTAACTGGGTTGTGGAGGTCTGATGACAGTCGCCCGGTGTAAAATACTGATATTCAGCCGCATCTGGTTAGACTGGAAGCTTACCCCAACATACTTGAGAAAAGCGCTAGGTACCTAAGTTTTAAAGATTCCTGGAGATATTTCCTTAGATTCGTGTGTTTTCTAAGAAAGTAAGTACGTGTGCTCCATTTAGACCCTAACTGCGCATACCACCAGGTAATACTAGGGTTGCCATCCGTCCGGGTTTCCCCAGATTTGTCGTAGTTTAGAGGGCATCCGGGGAGCGTCCGGGCGGGGCTTCATTTGTAGTTCGGGTTTAAAAATTTAAAGTTTTAGACCGCCCGCGACACACGCATTGTGCCCGCACGCCGCGATCAACCTACTCGCTAAATTCACCGTCAACCTGTTGACGTGTCCAGATTCTGGGCTCTTAAATCCAAGGTTTTCACGCGTCTTGTCCTGCTTGCCAAATTTTAGTGATGGCAACCCTAGGTAAGACTAGTGTCAAACGCGACCAAGTCAAGAATAAACAATAATAAAATAGATCTGCGTTATTAAATTGCAAGAAAAACCGGTTTCCTATTTCATCTTAACATTTTATACTTACATCAACTGCACGACACGATGGTAGGCGTTTCCTTGTCACAGAAAAGGACGAAGATAGCTAACAGAATAAAATGTATACACAGAACCCAATATTCAATTTGTGCCACAATTATTGACATAATGTGTACCACAAATTTAAAAGCTATATTCCACATTCCGGGCACATACTTGCGGTGACCGAATATGGCGACACGTAGACTGATAACGGCTGATAACGATGTACCTACCACGTTACTCTGTAATAGATACCGCAAACCAATATTTTGATAAAGTGTTGGTTAAAAACAGAACTCGTTTTAAATTTTTGATCATTAATTAGCACTGAAATGCATTTGTTCCGCGTAGAACCGAAATTATTTAAAATTGATTGCAGTCTAATCTTCTATATAAATAAAAATGGATCGCTAAATGTGTTGCTAAGCGCATAACTTCAGAACGGCTCGACCAATTCGGCAATTTTTTTTTATATGTTACTTAAGGCATAAGGAAGTTTCTAATGGACAGAAAAAACATAAAAATTGCGTGTAAAATAAAAACAACACTTTCTTTTCCCATAGGCCAATAACTTTTGACAGAACGAAGTTTGTCCGGGTAGCTAGTAGGTATAATAATAATAAGCAATAGCAAGATTGCACTAATTATTTATTTAACAGCCTCGTTTGTCTAGTGGTGGCCAGCGTGAATGCTGGTCGTGAGGTCCTAGGTTCGATTCCCAGGTCGGGCAGTGTTATTGGGTTTTTCCGTGTGAATTCCTTGGAGTTTGGATTTGTGCCCGGTTGATGGCAATAGACTCGCCCCCTATTACATGGGACTTAAACATAAGGGCGAAATGAGGGTGTTACTATACACCTCTGTCTAACCCTTCGGGGAATACAAGCGTGATGTTATGTTATTTATTTAAATAAGTCTATCCTTGTTAATATAATTATCAAGAAACACTTGTATGAGAAGCAATTTTCTTCTTTATTATAACATTAGTAATCTAATGGCCAAATACTCAAACGCTAGTCAATGTTAAGTTGCCGTTAAGTCTCGTGCTGTCTCTCTCACTCTAAGGCGAAGTGACAGAGACAGCACGAAATTTACGGTAACTCAAAATTGAGTAGCGTTTGTGTATTTGGCCTTCAGACCGGTACGCAATGATGCTCAGTTTTATATTTTGATTTAAGATAAGATTTTAATAAAGATTTTTATACAAATCAATCTGCAGGGATTTCGCGAAATATCGAATATCATCATTTATAATTCCCTGCGACCTATACAATGTATTGTACATAAAGACGAACGGGCATCCTGTTACAATATTGTACATTGAACAGTACCTACGCGTCACGGATCTTTGTGTCTGTGAAGTTAGCTGCAGATCCAGTTTTCTCATTCAGTACGGAATTGAAAAAAGAAGAAAGGTGTACCTATATTGGACGCATTTTTTATGCCTGACACCGTTTTCTCCGGGATTTCTTTTCACTTCCGAAAAAATTAACACAATAAGATTACCCGCAGCTAACTTCACAGACACAGATCTGTGGCGCGTACTGTACATGGCTGAGCAGCTATCGCAGTGATGAATGTGTATTAAAGTTGAACTCACGTTGAGTAGTTCATATCAACAGGTGGTACTGCGTAGCAAACGCATGGAATTTTCTAGTTGTAGCTATCGCTTTGTCGTTCCTTCTACCTCACAGAATAAATCATAATATTCAGCTGTGCTGAGAGATTTTTATTTTATTTTGTACTTAGGTTTATTCTCATTTATAAAATTGTTGTTAACTTTCCCGTATTCGTCAAAGTAGTTGTTAACTCGGATCTATTCCACTTCTAGATATGTCATGGTGTAGAAATATTTTATCATAAAAAGTAATTAATTTTTTGACCAACGTGATGACTTATCACGCTTTGGTACAGCAAAGGAGGGGAGGGGCTCATGGCTAATTAACAACCAAGCCGATCTTACGATCTTACTGTTCATTACACATTGAGACCCCTCCCTGCCTTGGAGAGCATGTTAAACCGTCGGTCCCGGGTGTCATAAGAATACCTATGACAGTTGTTACGGATAGTCACAAGCCCGAAAGTCTGCCAACCGGCCTAACTTTAGGATTTCAGCATTGCCCGCAGTTATTGGGTTGCAAAGGTCTGATGTCAGTCGCTCCGTGTAAAATAGTGATGTTCAGCCGCATCTGGCAGACTGCAAGCTGACCCCAACATAATTGGGAAAAGGCTAGGAGGAAGAAGCTTTGGTACAGCAAGAAGCAAACATATGTGCTTACCAACGGATTCAAAACTTTCCAGTAGCTATCAAACCCGAATCACGAGAATAGTTGATGTATCTATGGATAGTACGGCTATCTGTTCCATATATAGACACATATTTAACCGTTTTATGCATAGTCTGATACCACTTATTGGCGGTTTAAATCCGTCGGACAGATATTGTACGAATCTCGTACTTAAACAATTTTATTATTATTTTGTTTATCTGTGGACCGCAGCGATGGTGCAGACACAATATAATCTGTGGTGCGATTTGCCCAGGCACACTTTTTTTATTATAAACTAGCGGCCCGTCCCGGTTTCGCACGGGTGGCATTTTTTCCCGTTTTTGCAACATTTTTAATTTATGCTCCGCTCCTATTGGTCGTAGTGTGATGTTATATAACCTATAACCTTCCTCGATAAATGGACTATCCAACACAAAAATATTATTTCAATTCCACCCAGTAGTTCCTGAGATTCAAACAAACAAACAAACTCTTCAGCTTTATAATATCAGTATAGATTTTATAATTAAGAAAATAAGTACCTAGGTAACATTATATTAAAACCCGTCTACTTATTTTATGTTTTGGCGTATTTTATTTTGCCCGACCGCTGAACAGATATTATTGCTTTTAACTGTACTTAGGTATAAGTCGAATGTTTTAAGCCTGTCAGAAAAAATTACCTTTATAAATGTGAATGTTACAAGTAAAATCATTTGCAAGTTTAAATAAGACAACCCACACCAATAATCACAACACATTTTAATTTCGCTCTGCATTGCGGAGCCAAGATTTATTTATATGCAGAAAAACATCAGTGCTATAAACGCGACTAATTAATTTGTCACGATTATTTTTAAATTACACATGTAGACTGACTCCATCTTGCAAATGCACGTCAGAACGACTTTCCCTCTAATCTTTTGGTAATTTTTTGATGGAATGCGAAAAATATTGGTTACTTCCCAGTGTAGGTGGCGTTTAAAGATTATTGGGGTATATTAAAAAAGCCTCCACAAACTAATTACCTCCGACGCACCCTTTTTTTATTTATCGTTGAAAATCCTCATCGTGGATGTCCTTCGCCCGGGTAAGGCGAGGGGGTCTGCCGGACTCTTACCGGCTAAAAACCAACGGTGGTTCCTCCTTCTAACCTAAAGCCGGGGTCACGGGATTCGCTATTGCATGCACCGCAACCACGTCCGACGCACCCTAGGCAGTCAGCCCCGCTACCAACCTTGCTGACTGGCTGATCTTTCCACCACAGCATGACCTATTCTCGTATAGCTCGTGCCGACGCGAGAGAAGAAGGTTGCGTTGAATGCCCTAACGAATCCCGCAACCCCAGCCTCCTCGGAAGAACACCGTGGTGGTTTAACCCGGTAAGAGTCTGACATACATCTCCGTCTCCGGCTCCATTTTCGTCAGGGTGGAGAGAATTAATAAGGACTTGCCCTAGTAAAAAAAGTATTGGTAAAACCGAAATATGTACAGAATCTCTCTTCATTTTCGTTATTTTCGTGGAAGGAGTCATCATGATCATCATCATAACATCACGCCCTACTCCCTGTAGGGTTGTGCAGAGGTGTTTTAGTTCACCTTCGTTTCGCCAATTATGTTATGTGTGTAGGTAGGAGTCTACGGAAAATTTTAATTGTTGTATTAAGAATCGTCAAAATATAAATTAAATAAGTAAAAATTATTAATTTACCAAACAAAGAAGTAGTCTTTACACGGTTTCATCGGATAATGTACCAGAAAACAGCTTATTTTTAACAGAGAAATACGAAACATCCAACGGTTGGAGGTTTTTAACAAAAAATAAATACCTTTATAAAGAAACGTTGCAAACCCTGCGGTTGTATTCTATTTATTATTCTTTGTATATCCTGCAGTCCTGAAAACAGCTGAAAAGGACACCCCCACCCACCCCGACTACGAATTACGTTGATTCAAAAACGAAATATAATTTTATATGCTTTTTATTGAGTGAATGACCTTCCTTACATAACATAATTAGCCCATTACTGTCCTACTGCTGGGCACGGGCCTCTTCTCTGAATGCTAAGGGTTTAGCCGTTAGTCCACTACGCTGCCTTGGTGCGGGTTGGCGCACTACACACGCCATCGAGAACTTTATGGAGCCCTCTTAGGTGTGCAGGTTTCCTCACAATGTTTTTCCTTCACCGCTAACGCAAGTGATAATCAAATCCTGATCCACATGAATTTGAAGAGTCAGTCTCCTGCATGCAGGCAAGCGTTCAACCGCTAGGTTATCACTCCTTGCTGCTGCATTATGTTCTTAATAAGGCTTTTAATTACTAAAGCGCATCCCTTATAAGTAACAGCCTAAATAACGAAAAGCGCAATCTTATCTATTCTTCTTCTTCCTGCCCTTATCCCACACTAGGTGGGGTCGGCACAACATGTATTTCATAAATCCATGTTGTTAGAAGTTTTGGCTTATTGTTTTATGACCGGCCGCCTGCCTGACGTCAACCCTCCTTGGGAATAATCGTTGCGCCGTCGCGCGGGTGATCCAATGTGCTTGCTGATATTATGCACTGGGTCAGTTCCACGACCCTCTCGTTCAGTTTTGCTAGGGTCTTTTGTTCACCGTTCACGTCCATGACTTTACTAATTTAATCTTATCTATAATTTACTTTATTATACTGCTGAATACCAGTATTTTACACAGAGCGACTGCCATCAGACCTCCACAACCCAGTTCTTGGGTAATGCCTATATCCTAAGGTTAGACCGGTTGTCAGACTTTCGGACTTCTGACTTCCCGTAACGACTGCCATAGGTATCCGTATGACACCCGGGACCGACTGTTTAACGTGGTCTCCGAGGCACGGAGGGGTCTCGACGTGTAACGAACGGTCACCCATCCACGGACTAACCGCAGCAAGCGCAGCTTAACCTCGCAAATCTTATGATCCGCCCGGTTGGTAATTAGCCATGAGTCCCTCAATTTACTTTATTAAGAGGAAACGCGGGCTGCAAAATATTAATAATTTGAATAGGTTTTTGCGATCTATTTCCGACCCACTCCGACTGCAAACCTTTCCAATTGAGCGCGAAAGAGACACCTACATCTCGAACTGATTTCTCCTGTGCAATATTAGCGAAATCGTACATTCGTATTTCCCTGTTTCCTTCTGCAAATTGGACCGATTTTAATATATTTTTCTGTAATAATTTAAGAAAGACTTTGATTATGTCTGTATGTTTTTCTTTTATTTTTTATATTCGTCAAATTTGTATGCCAGATGTTTTAAAAATGGTGGTAAAACCGGTCGATTTTTGTAAAGTTTAAACGTTTCTAGTTCTTTTAATAATTAATTTATTGACAAAAACAAAACATAGGGACATAGTGGTAGTAGATATATATCATATCGTAAGAAATATTTGCTTTAGTAACATTATCCAAGGAGGAAACTGAGGAATACATTTGTATGGACTAAATGCCGACCGCATTTCGTCTAATATGGTGTCAAAATACACAAAGATTGACTATGCAGAAGATGTTATGTTGAAGGTGAACCATGCTTCTCAATCACGTGCTCACACGTGTAACGTTGTTAAAAGTTACGCCTTACTTGTTATAACTAACAAGCGTGAATGAAATATTGTCGCAACACTTCTAAGTGCGCTCAGTTTATATTGGCGGTTAATCACGGCTCTGCTCACAACAGCAAATAGGAAACATTATGTTAAAAATTCTGTATAGATCTAGTATTCTGCTGATAGTGAGGTCCTTGGTTCGATCCCCAGGTCGGACAAAGTGTTATTGGGTTTTTCCGTGTGGAGTACCTCGGTAGCAGCCCGGAGTTTGGATCTGTGCCCGGTTGATGGCTATAGGTTCGCCCCCTATTACATGGGACTTAAAATATAACGGCGAAATGAGGGTGTTACTATAATCTCTGCCCAACCCTTCGGGTAATACAGGCGTGATGTTATGTATAGTAAAGCACCAAGCCATCCTGTTGCCAACAGGTTTTTTTTTAACTTGAAAGCTTTCAATCTCACTAAAATAGTGATTTCTGTTCTGCCTAGCTTTTTCCCAACTATGTTGGGGTCAGCTTCTAGTCTAACCAGATGCGGCTGAATACCAGTAGTTTACACGGAGCGACTGTCATCAGACCACCGCAACCCAGTTACAGAGCAATGCCGACACCCTTAGGTTAGACCAAAATAAAATAGTGATAATTGTTATGTATTTCAACAAGTTTATTACAATAAAGCGGCTATTCATCAATAAAGTTGCTAAGTAAAAAACAAGTTTCCTTCGTCATCTTAAATATGTGAATTGTGAGAAAAATATTCTGAGAGTATTAAACGTAGGTATATACGTGTTGTATGGACTGTCTCGGGTTGAAGAAAACCCCTAAGAAGCTTCGTAACTTTGTCCGATCTCTAGAGCAAGTTAGAGGTCAAGAGGCTTACTTGAGGTAACCTTTGTTGCTTGGTTTAATATAGCTATACTGTCGGACTGCCAAGTCATAGGTCTCGAGTTCAAACCCAAGGCACGCACCTCTGACTTTTTTGTGCGTATTGTATAATTATCACTTGCTTTAAAACGGTAAAGGAAAACATCGTGAGGAAACCGGCATGCCTGAGAGATATTTCTCGACAGCATGAGAAACCAAGTCAGAGGCCGATGGGCGGCATAAACTCTGACACCAGGTTAGTCTTTAACCACACGTATAAAATGGGGATTTAGTACAGTGGTTAAACGCTTGCTGTACATGCAGGAGGGTCCGTGATCGACCCGGCCTGCACCTCTGACTTTTCGAATTCATGTGCGGAACTGACTTTTCGAATTCATGTGACCTCTGACTTTTCGAATTCATGTGAAGGAAAACGTCGTGAGGAAACCTGCACATTGAGAGGGCTCCATAAAGTTCTTGATAGTGTGTGAAGTCCGCCAACCCGCACCAGGCTAGCGTGGTAGTCTAAGACACCCTTCTCATTCTGAGAAGAGACCGGTGCAGCGGTGCCCAGCAGTAGGACAGTAATGGGCTGATTATGTTATGTATGTTATGATGAGGATCCTTTTCGATTGAATGTAGACCAGCGTATAAATTAGCTATTTCCGCAACTCCAACCGCTTGAAAAGTTTTAATTTTCCAGTACAAAGTTACGTTAGCTCAAGATACCATCTACATCTGTACCAGATTCCAGCCAAATCTTTTCAGATGATTGTGTAACAAATATCTAAACATTTAAACTTTGGCATTTAAATAAATTAATAACCATAGTTTTTGTCTCGTGATCGAATGCGCAACTTTTTGTTTTTTTTTTACTTATGTAATACATTTATTTACAGAATTATCCTAATATACCTATATATTCAATATAAATCTTAACTACTATAATACAAATATAAAGTAAAACAATCAAAGGGCATCAACAAATTCGTCCGCATCGCTGTCAACAAGAAAAGTGCCCAAAAGGTTGGCAGCATTGCCACGTTGTATGGCAATGCTGATTCTTTGGCCAAAATATAGGCCAGCCCTATGGTCACGTGAAGAGTCGACCAACCGCTTGGCGATGTCGCGAAAAACTAAGTGGGCACTCGGACCCCATGGCCCTAGTGTTTCAACCCCAAACGGCTCAAACATTAAGATCCAAAAAGATTGGAGTATTTGCGCCGTTTGAGGTTTTCCGCACCTGCAGCAGCCGCCCCAGCACAGCCCGCCGTGCTAGGAAGATGGGATGGCGCAAGGGTGTCGACACATGTTAAATCCCACACCAAAGGCCTACCTACCTTCCAAAGCATTATGGTCATTCCGTCTGGTCTCTTCCCATCGTCGCGTGCCAAGCCATTGGGTTCTAAAACAGCTGGCACCCCGGCGGTGACAAGAGCACGACGGATGATGTCATTAATGCTAGCGTGCCGTGCTATCCGACCTGCGCTCTTACTACAAGATAGGCCATGGTGACCGAGGCAGTCAACACCTTCACCGCATTGGCAGCGATGCGGAACCACGCAATGAGCGCCAATCCACAGCGTTATTGGATATTTCCGTTATAGGGTATTTCACTTACTATTATAGTTAGTATTATTTTAAATGCCTCGTGGGTCTAGTGGTAACAAGCGCGACTGCTAATCGTGAGGTCCTGGGTTCGATCCCCAGGTCGGGCAAAGTGTTATTGTGTTTTCCGTGTGGTATTCCTCCGTAGCAGCCCGGAGTTTGGATATGTGCCCGGTTGATGGCAATAGGCTCGCCCCGTATTACATGGGACTTACACATAACGGCGAAATGAGAGTGTTATGACACTTCTGCCTAACCCTTCGCGGAATACAGGCGTGATTTTATGTTTATGCATTTATTAAATTCAATAGGTAAACATGGTTTTTGTCTTGTCGTCGCAAGCTCAATTTTCGATGCTGAATTCGATTCAAGTCTGTCAGTGTTATTGAATATTTCCATTAAGGAATAGTATTTGACTTCTATTAAATTTAGTATTTATTTAATAAAAGTATAGAAAGAAATCTACACGTTAAATCAGATTTAGGAATTAACCTGATTTTGGTTTTATATTTTGTCCAATACTTGTTAGGAGCTCGTGGCTAATCAACAACCGCGCGGTTCATATGATTTGCAATTTGATGGGTGACCATTCGTTACACATCGAAACCCGTGCCTCGGAGAGCACGTTAAACCGTCGGTCCCGGTTGTCATAAGAATACCTGCAGTTGTTACGGGTAGTAAGAAGCCCGAAAGTCTGATGGTATAATGTTATGATATCGGCATTGCCCGGTAACTGGGTTGCGAAAATCTGATAGCAGTCGCTCCGTGGAAAATACTGGTATTCAGCCGCATCTGGTTAAACTGGAAGCTGACAACAACATAGTTGGGAAAAGGCTACTCAGAACGAACTAGGACTAACTAACGACTAGGATCACTTTAAAGGCATTTAAAGGTGTGTGCAACCCGAAAGCGACAAAGTTCCACTAGCAAATTATGTAGTACAAGTTTGCATGCCGTTACGCGCTTAGTTCGTAAAACTAGGCAGAGATGGACTAGCAGTCTTAGCTGCCCTAGACCGTGTAGTACCAGCCGCCTTCTCAGCTCTATTACTGTAAAATACAATTAACAGAAACGTGTACGGGTGAATCTAACATTACAGTTATAGCTAATATCAGTATGTCAGGATTGGGAGCATGGTAAATAACAACATAGACTCTCCACCACTGAGAGTAGGTACTTATATTTGGGTTAGTGGTTAGTTTACAATTTAATAATTTACAAAAGATCAGAAAATAAGGACAAGTTAATCAGATATAAAAGGTCAGACTTCTTCGGCGGTTCGACATGGAATCCTTTGCTCCGTCGAATGACCATTGTTTTCATAACTTCGGGTACGTTGATTCATCTCGACGACTACCCTCCTTTATCAACATTGTCCAGTGTTACCAGCTACCGATAACATTACTGAGCTATGATTTTTTTTCATGATTCGTCCTCCTTTGTCCGGGCCTATTTGGCCTTACGGAAAATCCGCCTCTGACTCCAGATATGTCCACAGTTTAAAAGTTCGCAGCTCAAGTCGATTTTCGTAACAAAACACATAACATCACGCCTTGTTTCTCCCGAAGGGTTCGGTGGAGGTGTTTAGTATACCCTCGTTTTGGCAGTTATGTTTAAGTCCCATGTAATAGGGGGCGAGCCTATTCCAATTAACCAGGCAGAAATCCAGACTCCAGGCTGCTACTGAGAAATTCCTAATGGAAAACCCAATAACACTGCCCGGCCTGGGGATCGAACCCAGGACCTCATTTGGCGCTTTACAGACAAGCCTATCGTTGAACACGTGTTCAGCAAATGATGAGCCAATGGAGACAGGTGCTAAAATTCCCGGAGATACGAGCCCGACTGTGGGAACAGGGTTACAATGAGACAACTGCTCGTCATTATGTTCGTTAAGTCATTTGTGACAAGAGAATTGCATTTTTTTTTTTCAATTTCAGGTCACATAAAAAATAATTTCTGGGCAATGAACTAAGGTTATATTTTAGGAACAGAACGATACCCCCTATCTGTCATATATACAAAATTAAATGGTCAGATAATAAAAAATATTTAACCAAATTTGACAATAATATTCTTAGCAGCTTTTCAAGCTTATAAATCAACTCGGCCTCTCGCAGTCCCAGCTTGGAATAGTTCTAAAATAACGATAATTTCATCTTTCAAATTCCAAATATGTACTAAAATCTTTTGGGATATCACTTTTTTAATAACAGTAAATTATAATTTTAATATGAAATTATGAAGGACATACATCGATGTTATTGGTGATGTTCTTCACAAAGGTCAGGTGCGTAGTACTCTCAACCGGCGTGCGTGTATGACAAGATGTATGAATGTGGATGAAGCGAAAGGGGTATGTAAGAGTCGTAGCATGTGGCGTTCTATAGTTTCTGCCTACTCCCATGGGAAAAAGGCGTGAGTTTATGTATGTATGTATGAAACTATATTGAACTCACTGTACAAGGTTAGTCGGAGAGGGGGTACTAAGCCGAAAGGGTGTTAAAGTACCCATAATAACGCATAACTTTTGTTCTACAACTTTCCCCAAAAGTCAATAGTTCAAGAGAAATAGCTGTTCAAAGATTTCATAAAAAAAATCGCCAAATTCTATCTATCCTGACCTATGATCAGTCGTATTTATATTATACGTCATATTTGGGGTCACGGATTAGAAACTCCATTTTCTGAATTCATAACTAAAGCAGGGGTGAAGAATTAAAAAAAAAACTAAAATAAAAATAATTTATCATGGAAAAAAAGTCGAATTTTTCAATTTTAACACTATCTTTAAAACAATCATCAGTGATACATTAAGTGGCCCGCGGACTAAGTCGATTTCTTATTAAAAACACTGCAATTATATTCATTGCCTAAACGACAAAACGTAGTGTCATACAGAACATTATAATTAATAGAGTAACGAAGCAATATAGATCGTCGTTCACATCATAAAGTCGATAAATAAACACGACAGTTAATTAATATCCTATTCACCCGGGCAAAGGTCTCCATGACACGATATTGAAATAGCTGTCACGCGTTTACGTAACAGAGATCCGCCGCTCAGACAACCTAAACACGCTTGCAGAAGCGATTACTAAGCAATTAGAGGGCGCATCATGAAATCAAATTAATACATACAATATTAAGTAGAAAGTTGGTAATTAACAAAACAAATACACAACTGTGATGGCAGTCCGCCCATAAACAGTATTCAATAATGTTAAAAACCGAAGGCTCGCCTTGATGTGATGCCAAGGAGCGTTTATTTTTGTAGCGAAAGTCTGCGCTGGCGCACGCTGGGGAAAAGAGCCGTTAGCCGAACGACGGCGGAAACTGCCGAGCGCGCCCGAGCGATACTGTGTGCGCGCTGAATACAGCGAATGTGTTCTAAGATATTGTTTTTGATTTTTTGTTTAATTCTGTACTCGCAAACTTGTGTTTCATGACTTTTTATACGAGTTGTAATTAGTTTTTAGTCAAATCAACAGCGAATTTATTGTTTTAATCGATATTTTAACAAGAAATTGGAGTTAAAACTGTCCGTGTTTACGTCACATGGTGTTTTTTGTGCGTTACCATCTATTTACACTATCTCACGGAAGACGGCTAACCCCTCGGTTGTCGGGAGCGCGTTTTTTCTCTTTTTATTATTATTAACTTGGCTGAGACATAAAATCGTACGTTGTTCTCATGTAGGTGTCTTAGCTTGGCTTAAATTACGGTTCACTTGAAACTGACGTGGTGCGAATAGAAATGCTCGCTTAAGTATTGTGTCTTTACAAGAGTTTGCGTTAGATGGATGCTTGGGATTTAGGAATACAAAACGATAGTCATTTATTACACTTATTTGTATTAAACAAGATGGCGTCCAGGATGACGTTAATCTTTACGAAGAATACCCGCGTTATCAGACTTAAAAAAAACGAAGTGGTTTTTATTGTATTTCAAAATGTCGAGCAACTGCAATATTGCAGCATGCTAAAGTTAGCATGCTAGCTGAAGAAAAAAAATTACTCTGAACATATTAACTACCCATGATTTTTTTACGTTCATACTTTTATGTCGTGAGAAGAGTTCGTGGCTAACCAACCGCGCGAATCATACGATTTGCGACGTTAAGCTGCGCTTGCCTCGGTTAGTCTGAGGATGGGTGATCGTTCGTTACATATCGAGACCCCTCCGTGCTTCGGATAGCACATTCAACTGTCGGTCCTGAATACCTATGACAGTCGTTATGGGTAGTCAGAAGCCCGAAAGTCTGACAACCGGTCTAACCTTAGGATATCGGCATTGCCCTATAACTGGGTTGTGGAAGTCTGGTGGCAGTCGCTCCGTGTAAAATACTGGTATTCAGCCGCATCTGGTTAGACTGGAAGCTAACCCCAACATAGTTGAGAAAAGGGTAGGCAGAATGAAATCTGGCGTCGATAAACGTCGAAGAACAATCTATTTTGCTTAGATTTACTTTTATCAAACTGCACATATAAATGGACTCGTAAGCTAATTCTAATAGGTACTAACGTATGGGAGGTAAGACCATGGGAGGGTCTACTATGTAAAAGCTAGGGGTCTTTGCTTCATTATTGTTAAAGAAACACGTCTTCATTTTAAACAATAACGCTCGGTTACTAAGGGTGCTGCAGAGTGTAGAAACTTTGTAGGGACTCAATATTTTAGTGTCGACATAACATCACGCCTGTATTCCCCGAGGGATTGGGCAGAGGTGTATAGTAACACCCTCATTTCGCCAGTATGTTGTAAGTCCCATGTAAAGGGGCGAACCTATTGCCGAATTATTATTTTTATTTAGTGTCGAATTGTCATTTAATGTCTATTTTGATTTAAGCAGCTAGTTAAAGAGGTTGGTAGCGGGATTGACTGCCTATGGTACGCTGGATGTACTATGCGTGCCAAATAAGAATAGGATCGCGCTTGCTACAACTCCACACGATAGCTGTCAAATTGGTACTGCCAGCAAAAAAATACTATGAAAAAAAAAAGTTATATTTTTTTATTCATAGATTTCATTATTATTTACATTCATTTTTATAAAATGTTATTTATTGAATTCCATAGATAAATAATTTTGGATAATTTAATAATATTTGAAAATAGTATCCATTAAAGAAATGAACCAATATATATAGTTAACTTCACGAAATGCTACTGGTCACCCTAATATGTCGCCATAATAATAATATAATTACTGTGTAATTAATTTGGCGTAAAATTGATAAGAAATACCAAAAAAGTGAACAAAAATAATTAAACTGAATATAATTTTTTTATTTACTTTTTTGCACACCTTACACTTTGGTAATGAAGTTGACGAGTATTGCGGAACAAAATGGCGTCTTGACAGTGCTATTCTTATTTGGCACGCATAGTACTTAAGTATCGTCATTCGTCGAGACTCTTCACTATAGTACATTTATTCTTAAGTTAAGTATTATGTAAAGAAGAATTACGATTATTACTAAATCACTGTTGACTCGAACAAAGTAAATAGGTACTTATTTGTTTTTCTAATACTTAACACGTAAAACAGTCAGAAATTGTTCAATTTGTTCATACATACAGAAGTCTTTACATGTTATTTTGTGACGTTAGTAATCAGGCGAGCGTGGTGAACTAAGGCTTAATAAACCCTCTGAGAAGAGGCTCGTGCCCAGCAGTGGGACAGTAATGGACTAATAATGTTATGTTAGTAACGTAATATTAATGTGAGTGAAATTTGAATTAGAAATACCTACTCGTTTCGCACACACTATTTATTTATTATTGTTGGTCTAGTGGTCGCAAGTGCGACTGCTGAGCATGCGGTCCTGGGTCCCATCTCCAGGTCGGGCAAAGTGTTATTAGGTTTTTCCATTAGGAATTTCTCAGTAGCAGCCCGGTGTCTGGATTTGTGCCCGTTTAATGGCAATAGGCTCGCCCCCTATTACATGGAACTTAAGCGTAACTGGCGAAACGAGAATGTTACTATACACCTCTGCCCAAACCTTCGAGGAATACAGTACGTGATGTTATGTTATTTAATTAAATTGAAAACTTTATTCGTATCTATGTATGATATGGGGCATGTCGCAATAAAATAAACCAAAATGTTATAGGACAGTTGTATTTTCGATTCAAAATTCTCTTACATTAGGGATATGATAACGATACTATACCTACGTCAAATGTTCGTGCTAAGCCTACAGAACTAAGCCGTAAAAAGTATCTACTGTCGTCACGTAAATTACGTAGATACATAGATAGATAAATACGTGAACCTTTATACGTAGCCTGCATCACAATTTTGCGCCGTTCGATATTCTTTTATATGAAAAAAGTTTGTTGATAAGAATTCGTCCAGAAACAAAACATGTAGAAAACTAGCACTTCCCCGCGACTTCTTTCGAGTGAATTTTCATACAAACTTCCATCCCCTATTTTACCCCCTTAGGGTAGAATTTGCAAAAATCCTTTCTTAGTGGATGCCTACGTCACAAAGGGAACCCACTGTCTAAATTTCATGTTTCCAGTTTCAGTGATTTAGGCTCTGCGTTGATGAATCAGTCAGTCAGTCAGGACAAGTAATTATATATTTTTAGATTTACCTGCCTCGTTGGTCCAGTGGTGGCAAGTGCGACTGCTGATCGTGAGGTCCTGGGTTCGTTCCCCAGGTCGGGCGATGTGTTATAGGGTTTTTCCATTAGGAATTTCTCAGTAGCAGCCCAGAATCTGGATTTGTGCCCGATTAATGGCAATAGACTCGCCCGCTATTACATGAGACTTAAACATAACTGGCGAAAAGAGGGTGTACTAATACTTAAAAAAACACGTCTGCCGAACCCTTCGCGGAATATAGGGCGTGATGTTATGTTATGTAAATTTACCTATTTGCTATGGTTACGTAGTAATAGTTTAGTATTCTCTGCTATGGTGGAGTTTGCTTTCTTAAAAAGCTTACATCTTACTATGCGTGCCAAATAAGAATAGGATCGCGCTTGCTACAACTTCACACGATAGCTGTCAAATTAGAACTACCAGCAAAAAAATACTATGAAAAAAAAATGTTATATTTTTTTATTCATAGATTTCATTATTATTTACATTCATTTTTATAAAATGTTATTTATTGAATTCCATAAATAGATAATTTTGGATAATTTAATAATATTTGAAAACAGTATTCATTAAAGAAATGAACCAAAATATATAGGTAGTTAACTTCATGAAATGCTACTGGTCACCCTAATGTGTCGCCGCAATAATAATATAATTACTGTGTAATTAATTTGGCGTAAAAATGATAAGAAATACCAAAAAAGTGAACAAAAATAATTAAACTGAATATAATTTCTTTATTTACTTTTTTGCACACCTTACACTTTGGTAATGAAGTTTACGAGTATTGCGGAACAAAATGGCGTCTTGACAGTGCTATTCTTATTTGGCACGCATAATACACAATAATTCCTGAATCGATAAGTTACATTGCTATTTTCTACGTCACTAAGAAATTATAGAGTTACTTTCACAGGGTTACTACGTATCATTAATAGAACACATTCAAATAAAAAATACCTAAACTATAGTTGATTAGATAACAAAATACTTAAGATAACGAAGAGCACGCACATTGTAGGTAGGTGTCTTGTATTAAATTAATCTACTAAAATTAATCTGCGTTGGGTCTGTATCACAATAATGATTACGCTGTCTTGAGGCTGAAGCTTAAGCAACTTATGGCTAAACACTCAAACGCTACTCAATGTTAAGTTGCCGTCAAATCTCGTGCTGTCACTGTCACTCTAAGGCGAAGTGACAGAGACAACACGAAACTAAGTGCAACTTAAAACTGCATCGTTGGTCTAGTGATGGCAAGCGCGACTACTGATCTTGAGATCCTGGGTTCCATCCCCAGGTCAGGCAAAGTATTATTGGACTAGTCCAACGAGGCGAGCCCATGTGCGGATAGATACCTTAATGAACTCTGTCCCCCTTCTTCTTCTTCCTGCCCTTATCCCACACTATGTGGGGTTGGCACAACATGTATTAGAGGTTTTGGCTTCTTTTTGCGAGGAGGTGATGGCGACCAAGGAGGTAGCGGAGAGGGAGAGGGAGGCCGCTTCTTCTCTCCCTTCTCGAGCTAGACGCACCGAGCGCCGGAGGGCGCGTGACGATCTCCGGCCACCCTAGTGAGTGGCCTGCGGGCGGCGGGTTGGGGAACCCGTCGCCCGACCAATAACGGGCCCAGGGAGGATGGCGCGCCGTGTTCCGCGCGCGCCTCTCGGAAGGATGTGGGGCAGGGGACCAACTGCCCCACCACAGGAGAGGTCCACCAGAAGAAGCTGGTGGACCGAGACCTGCCGGGGTCGCGGTGCATGCAACAGCGAATCCCGTGACCCCAGCCCTAGGTCAGAAGGAGGGACACCGTGGGGTTTTACCCAGTAAAATTCCGGCACACCCCCCCGTCTTCCCCAGACGGGGGACAGTCCATGAGGATTTCCACACGCAAAAAAAAAAAAAAAAAGAGGTTTTGGCTTATTGTTTTATGACCGCCCGCCTGCCTGACATCAACCCTCCTTGGAAACTCTGAACTCTGTCCCCCTCTTTCTATATTAACCTACTCTGAAATTGTCCATACATACAGATGGTCCAAAATGCAGGATCATATGTTACGAGTTTCGTTTTGTTCGTTGTCTTGTTCCTACGTGAGATGCATTGCAATTCGCAATACTTATTAATGACTTTTGTCCCGACAGTTTCCGGTAGCGCAGCAAATGAAAATGTTTCACAAGCTCCTGTATTACTACGTCTATGCTGTTTTTGTAGAATTGGTAGAAGCGTTAACTGCCTCGTTGGTCTAGTGGTGGCAAGCGCGACTGCTGATCGTGAGGTCCTGGTTTCGATCCCCAGGAGAATTTCTCAGTAGCAGCCCGGAGTTTCGTGTTGTGCCTAATTGATGGCAATAGGCTCGCCACCTATTACATGGAACTTAAACATAACGGCGAAATCAGGGTGTTACTATACACCTCTGCCCAACCCTTCGGGAAATACAGGCGTGATGTTATGTGGTAGAAGCATTTTTTAAATAGCTTCTTTTTCTAAGCCAATTGTTGTCGTTTAATGTGTACTGCGCTTAAATAATTAATAGTATTGGCTTTAAGAGTCGTAGCTTAGTAGGTACTCATGTCACTTATCATAATTAGCCCATTACTGTCCCACTGCTGGGCAAATGCCTCTTCTCAGAATCAGAAGGGTTTAGGCCTTACTCCACAACGCTGGCCTGGTGCGGGTTGGCAGACTACACACACCATCGAGAACTTTATGGAGCCCTCTCAGGTGTGCAGGTTTCCTCACGATGTTTTTCCTTCACCGTTAACGCAAATGATAATCAAATTCTGGTCGAACTCAGACCTTCCTGCATGAAAGGCAAGCGTTCAACCGCTTGGCTATCACTGGTTACGCATGTCACTTATGCCTCTTAATTCCAAAGACCTGTTTTTCAGTATACTAATCCTGTAATTCCATATATTTTTTTGATTCTTTAACTTGATTGGTTTGGACCCTAGTCTCACCTGATGGTGAGTGCAGACAGGGTCTGAAGCACACGAATCTAAGTAGCAAAGATATAGAGGGACTCCCCTTTTTTTCCTTTTTTTATCGTTGGAAAATCCTCATGGATGTCCCTCGCCCGGGGAAGGCGAGGGGGTCAGTCGGACTCTTACCGGCTAGAAACCAACGGTGTTCCTCCTCCTGACCGTTCGGCCGGGGTCGCGGGATTCGCAAAAGCATGCACCGCAACCCCGGCAGGAGAGGGGCTCCCCCTATCTGGCTCTCAATTACACACGACGGAACACAGTAAACTGCTTAGAAACCAACGGTGTTCCTCCTGACCGTTCGGCCGGGGTCGCGGGATTCACAAAAGCATGCACCGCAACCCCGGCAGGAGAGGGGCTCCCCCTATCTGGCTCTCAATTACACACGACGGAACACAGTAAACTGCTTGGCAGTTAATACCTTTATATATCTTTGAATTTTTCTCAGATTTACATGTTGTTTACTCGTAAAAATATTAAAATTTCATATGAGACATTATAAAATCAATGTTTTCGAAAGTTTCTTACATAAAAACACGTCGGAGTGTGAAGTAATTAATTATTAATGATCAACATCTGACGTCAAGCGTCTGATGGGTGTCAAACTTAGTATGGGAGAATCTTCGTAGCCTATTTAACTCGAAACTAGCTATAACATCATATAACATCACGCCTTGTATTCCCTGAAGGGTTAGCAGAGGTGTGTTAGTAACACCCTCCTTTCGCCAGTTATGTTTAAGTCCCATGTAATAAGGGAGCGAGCATATTGTCATTAACCGGGCACAAATCCAGACTCCGGGATGCTACTGAGAAATTCCTAATGGAGAAACCCAATATCACTTGGGGATCGAACCCAGGGCCCTATGCTCAGCAGTCACGCTTGCGACTACTAGACCAACAAGGCAGTCAACTTGGTGTAAATAATGTTTAAACAAAATAATAAAACATATATTAGGGTTTTTTGAAAATCAACCCCCACGGGGGTGAAAACGGGTGGTAAAGTTTAAATTGAAATAGAAAAAAACTATTTACGCGGACACAGCCACGAGGGCATAAATAGTTATACATACAAGGCTACGAATAACATAACAGAGTATTGAAACAAAAAACCATAAACAATAATGTTATTTCTTTATGAAATGGGCAAACGCGCGAGCATCCCCCATGACCTCGTACCGTCAAAGTCAATGCACATTGCACCTGCTCGGCCACTCATTGTGACCACTTACTCCATTACAGATTATAATCCTACTATAATGCAGTTTACACGAGCTTAGTAGGTACTTGTCATTACTGCTTATCGCTTAGTACATAGGATCGACTTCTAATTACTCGTACTTGCAATTTCACTAATACTAAACACTAATTCAGCAAGTTTACACGCAAAGTATTAGTGTAGTACTAAGCTTTAGTTACTAAACTCATGTAAACTATGCATCATGCACATTTATATAACCAATAAATTCATTATAAGTGCATACAATATCTAAATCTCTAGAGTACATGTGATTATAACCTCAAACACGATGGAACACCCTTCATTCTTTTACCTACCCTGTAAATCATCATATTACAGAACGCACACATACAACCAAAATACCTCTACGCGACACACACAGCCACAAGAACCATGTAGCGAGACGTGTTACTAAAATTAACATTCTTCTTCGCGAGAGCGACACAGTTTCATATTATGAAAAGATACATAGTATAACATCATTATGTACCAACTGCGTATGGGTAGGTAAATATGTGTGTCGATACGGGCTAACTGCGTCTGTGTGCAACGTGAGGGGTCATGTGGCCGCTAGATGGCGCTGTTGTGTGCAGGGGTCGCGTATTGCAACGTATCGTAAATTCCTATTTGTAAACATTTGGGGTTGGAAATTATAAAGGGATCAATGTTTGGGTGCTTGGGGTAGTGTTTGAATTGGAGAATGATTTTGAGATACGCTGCGTATATTTCATTCTCAGGCGGAAAGATGAAAATAAATTTTTTGCCGTGAAAACCTAATTCTCAGCCTCTAGCCTTTATTCTAAGATAAACCCAAGATGAAGTTAGATTTATTTCGTTAATATCTGAAATTAGGTAAATCGTAGATCTAGTAAAAAAAACACGTGTTCTTTCACTTTACTTGCTCATTGGCTAACAATCTAGATGTACTTAGTATTCAAATCGTAACCCTTTGATTGGTGATGATTTTAATTCTAAATGAATGAAATTTTAATAAATGGCTAATTAACTCACTACTACGTGAAACAACGCTGTCATCGCCGTACTATGGATATTCAACGGACTATCAGTATACATCAGACATCAGCTTACCCTTTCATAGTATAAAAGGTTAGTCGGAGACGGGGTTCTATCTGAAAGGGTGCTAAAGTATCCATAATAATGTACAACTTTTGTTCTACAACTTTCCCCAAAAGTCAATAGTTTAAGAGAAATTGTTCAAAAATTTCACAAAAAGTACGCTAAACTCTATCTATTCTCAGCTATGATCAGCTGTGTTTACATTTTAGGTCATATTTGGAGTCACGACTTAGAAGCTACATTTTCTGAATTCGTAAGTAAAGCAGGGATGAAGAATTTTTGAACAAACTTAGTTAAAAATCAGTTTGTATTGAAATAAAAATAACGAGAGTACATCGATCGATGAGTAAACGGCGACTAACAAAAGGAATTAAAAAGGGGGATATTAGTAGAAACGCCGGTAGAGGACGCCCTAGAAGGACATACATCGATGTTATTGGTGATGTACTTCACAAAGAACAGGTGCGTAGTACTCTCAACCGGCGTGCGTGTATGACAAGATGTATGAATGTGAATGAAGCGAAAAGAATATGTAAGGATCTTAGCATGTGGCGTTCTATAGTTTCTGCCTACCCCCGTGGGAAAAAGGCGTGAGTTTATGTATGTAAAAATTATCGTATTTTGAAATTTTAACTTGTTTTAAAACAGTCATCAGTGATACTTTAAGTGGCCCGGGGATTAGTAGCCCCTTTCCGACTTACCTTGTATAAAAAAAATCTTCAACAGTATATAGATGCATCATTCCGAATACCAGTACATTCGTTAGTGGTTAGTCTGACGTCATCACGTGACGTCACTGTCTGTCTGCCCACACAACTCCGCTTCTGTACATTTTATATTTATAACAACTTTACCGTGGTATATTTTACTATTTAGATTATGTAGAACGGTGATATTATCTACGTGGTCGCCATCTTGTATTTTGTTTTTCCTGACCTATATATGAATGGTCCAGTTCTCTTGGAGATATAGGACGCATTAGTAACCATATGACTACAGGGTGTAAACGAAATCATGTAATTCCTTTAAACCTCGTGATGTACTGCTGACATAGATTAACCCTGAAAGGGAAACTTTTGGATTCAATATTAAAAAAAAATACAAGAAGTAAACATGTGCTCTTAACGTGAGGCATTTTAGCGCTCCGAGTTAAATGACCACGCAGCGAGCGATAGCCGCGCAATACGCTCGGGGCGCTAAAATGCCTCACGTTAAGAACACATGACTGTTTACTTCTTGTTTTTTTTTATTGAATCCAAAACTGTCCCTTTCAGGGTTAATCTGTGTCAGCAGTACCTACAACACGAGGTTTGAAGGAATTACATTATTTCGTTTACACCCTGTATAGTTTTCTCATATGTCTGGCGAAACTTATCATTTATATGAGTGTGTAAACGTTCACGTCCACAATACAATGGTCGTAAAGAATATTGCTATAATCAACATGTTTTGCAAGTTATTACCCAAGCAGCAAAGTAGTCATGTAATTTTGAGCCTATGAGATACGAGGTTTTATAAAAGTTGTATAAACGAAAAGTGGATGTTTATAACATAACATCACGCATTGTATTCCCCGAAAGGTTCGCCAGAGGTGTTTTTAGTACACCTCGTTTCGCCAGTTATGTTAAAGTTCCATGTAATAGGAGGCGAGCCTATTGTCATTAACTGGGCATAAATCCAGACTACGGGCTGCTTCTGAGAAACTCCTAATGGAAAAACCTAATAACACTTTGCCCGACCTGGGAATCGAACCTAGGACCTCACGATCAGCAGTCAAAAATCCCTAAAATACATATTATTATATTGAATTTGTGAATGTTTTGTTGATAAGGTGAACAGCAGGCCTACCACGTACATTTGAGGTATAGTATCGTTATCGTATCGCTAATGTTAGCGAATTTTGAATCGAAAATACAACTGTCCTATAACATTTTGGTTTATTTTATTGCGACATGCACAATTTGTATTAACTTTATTAATATTATAAAGCTGAAGAGTTTGTTTGCTTATTTGAACGCACTAATATCAGGAACTTCTGGTTGGAATAGAAAAAATCTTTTTGTGTTGGATAGTCCATTTATCGAGGAAGGTTATAGACTATATAACATCACGCTACGACCAATAGGAGCGGAGCATAAATGAAAAATGTTGCATAAACGGGGAAAATGTCCACCCGTGCGAAGCCGGGACAGGCCGCTAGTCCATAGATATGAATAAAGTTTTCAATTTAATTAAATATTATGTGCGAAACGAGTATTTCCAATTCAAAATACAATCACATTAACGTTACGACATAACTGAACTACAGTAAGCCTTTGGCCAGACTGCAAACGCGGGCGCGGGGCGGGCGCGGTGCGGCGAGTTCAAACAGAAGAACTTCATTTGAGTGTCCATAGTGTTTGACCAGACTGGCAGCACGGTGCGGGGAGCGGCGCGGGTGCGGGAACGCGCGCGATTTACCTGTCCGCAGTGGAGCGCGGCTTCGTTCTGAGCTTTGTCGTGTCCAGTGTTTGTCAAAATATCATATGGATGAAGAAGACTTATTTTTACTAGAAAATTCTTACTAAAAAACAATGTTTCGACATCCACAGTGCAGATCGTGCTTGAATAGCACTTATTAATTCTTCAACATTTAATTTTGAAGACGCCATCACAACAGCGCGCGTGGTCAGCTCGAACTAGTTTGAGATCCCCCGTTCCCGCGCGGGTTGTTGCTTGCCGCCCGCGCTCTCACTGCGGCCACTTGTATGAACGAGCTATGGCGTGAGGCTACCCTCGCGCTCCCCGCGCCAAGTAGCCCGCGCCGCTTCCCGCGCCCGCGTTCCCACTATGGACACTCAAATGAAGTTCTTCTGTTTGAGCTCGCCGCACCGCGCCCGCGTTTGCAGTCTGGCCAAAGGCATAGTAGGCACGTGGGCGCGGGAAGCGGCGCGGGGAGCGCGCGGGTAGCTCACGCCATAGGTCGTTCATACAAGTGGCCGCAGTGAGAGCGCGGGCGGCAAGCGACAACCCGCGTAGGAGCGGGGGATCTCAAACTAGTTCGAGCTGACCACGCGCGTTGTTGTGATGGCGTCTTCAAAATTAAATGTTGAAGAATTAATAAGTGCTATTCAAGCACTGTGGATGTCGAAACATCGTTTTTTAGTAAGAATTTTCCAGTAAACGTAAGTCTTCTTCATCCATATGATATTTTGACAAACACTGGACACGACAACGCTCAGAACGAAGCCGCGCTAGACTACGGACAGGTAAATCGCGCGCGTTCCCGCACCCGCGCCGCTCCCCGCACCGTGCTGCCAGTCTGGCCAAACACTCACTCTGTGCGAATATTGGTTTTATAATCAGTAGGAAATTGAGATTGACACGGCTGATTCCGAAAATAATGGCAACATAATAACATTGACAGCTTATTTCTTATTGTTTGATATCCCTCGATTAATATTTAGATAGCCACAACTTATATTACTTGGAACCGTGGATATTATTTTGACAAATAAACAAATCTAACGAGTTTAGTCTTTACATAGTATAAAACAAAGTCGCTCCCGCTGTCTGTACGCTTAGATCTTTTAAACTACGCAATGGAATTTCATGCAGTTTTTAGCAATAGATAGAGTGATTCAAGAGGAAGGTTTATATACCCCACATTAGTATGTACCTACATTGCACCCGTGCGAAGCCGGGGCGGGTCGCTAGTTAAAAATAAAGGGTTTTACTAGAAGTAGGAACTAGTCACATTCTTCTTCTACCTGCCCTTATCTCACACTAGGTGGGGTCGGCACAACATGTAATTCGGAAATCCATGTTGTGTTGAGGTTTTGGCTTATTGTTTTATGACCGGCCGCCTGCCTGATATCAATCCTCCTTGGAAATACTCGTCGCGCCGTCGCGCGGGTGACCCAATGTCCTTGCTGATATTATGCACTGGGTCCCAAAATGATATGCTTGTCAATTTAATTGCCGACAACTAAGCAGACTATGTTCTTCTTGGTGGAGGATATTAGAAGTTCCTCGACCCACTCATTCAGTTTGCTAGGGACTTTGGTTCTGACACATCGTAAACTAATATAGCACCGTGAGCTTCTCTGTAAAAAGGGACTAATCACACTATTAGCACAAATCACAAAACTGCGGGATGGTTTTAAGCACACTTATGCTGTGTGCTTAGAGCTGAGAAAGCATTCTGCTGCGTGCGAAAGCGCACGTAAGCGTGCGAAAGCTGCATCGATGCGAAAAGGTGAAAGCATACAAAACATAGCATAACATACCGCCTGTATTCCCCGAAGGCTAGGACAGAGGTGTATATAGTAACACCTTCATTTCGCCGCTATGTTTAAGTTTCATATAATAGTGGGCGAACCTATTGCCATCAACCAAGCACAAATCCAAACTCCGGGCTGCTACTGAGAAATTACACACGGATAAACCCGATCACACTGCGCGACCTGGGGATCGAGCCCAGGACCCCACGATCAGCAGTCGCACTTGCAAGTACTAGACCAAAGGCAGTGAAAGTATACATAGGTACATTTATTTAGCTATTCATTCAAAGCGCCACTTTTCTATGTGTGAAATTCGAATTGTTGATGCTGATAAGTGTGTTCCGCCCGTTATGTTTTTTTCCCTTAGAAGAAAGATATGCGAAAAGTAATTACGAATAGCTAAATTTGTTTATTTAAAACAGAATAAACATATAACATCATCACGTTTCCTGGAACAAACTCCACGATAACAAAGTTTTAATGGGATTTCCGCCATTTTGAATGGTAATTTTCTCGCTTTCCGCAGAAGGACTGCTTAGTAATTCTAACGTTTCTTATAATTTGGTAATTCATGGGTTACATAAACGACGTAGTTATCTATACTAATATTATAAAGCTGAAGAGTTTGTTTGTTTGAACGCGCTAATCTCAGGAACTACTGGTTGGAATTGAAACATTATTTTTGTGTTGGATAGTCCATTTATCGAGGAAGGTTATAGGCTATATAACATCACGCTACGACCAATAAGAGCGGAGCATAAATGAAAAATGTTGCAAAAACGGGCAAAATGTCCACTCGTGCGCAGCCGGGATGGGCCGCTAGTATTCTTATAAAAACTCGTTATAGTACGACACAGCTTAGAACTGCCTTGTTGGTCTAGTAGTTGCAAGCGCGACTGCTGAGCATAGGGTCCTGAGTTCGATCCCCAGGTCGGGCAAAGTGATATTGGGTATTTCCATTAAGAATTTCTCAGTAGCAGCCCGGAGTCTGGATTCGTGCCCAATTAACGGCAATAGGCTCGTCCCCTATTAAATGGGACTTAATCATAACTGGCGAAACGAGGGATTTACTAAAACACCTCTGCTGAACCCTCCGGGGAATACAAGGATGTTATGTTACAACTTAGAAGCCGCATTGGCATACTTGATAGAACAACCAATGGCAGGCGCTCTTTATCGCGCCATTCAACCTTATTGCGTCAGCGTAAAGATCATTTTTTACTGCAATCGCGCTTACCCCAGTAGGGTGGCAGATACCCCCATTGCGCCGTCAACGGTCTAGGTGCCTGTGAAAGGGACTCGTACGCTAATTACTATAGCACAATTATTACTACCTTCATGTAACAAAGATTTTCTTGCCTGAAAACTGAATTTACACTTTGTCGAAAACTGACCTCACGCTCGGCTACCTTTTTGTTAACATAACATTACGCCTTATATTCCCCGAAGGGTCCGGCAGAGGGGTTATTAGTACACCCTCATTCCGCCAGTTATGAAGTCCCATGTAATAGGAGGCGAGCCTATTGTCATTAACCAGGCACAAGTCCAGACCCCAGGCTGCTACTGAGAAATTCCTTATGGAAAAACCCAATAACACTTTGCCCGACCTGGGGATCGAACCAAGGACTCAATGCTCAGCAGTCGTGCTTGCTACCACTAGACCAACAAGGCAGTCCTTAGACCTTTTTGTTGTCCTAGTAAATGTCCAACTGCTGAGAAAAGTCCTCCCCTTTTACCTTCCAAACCTCTCTATTTTGTGCCGTTTCTAACCATGCCAGCCCCGCCTACATGTCTAGATCGTCACGCCACCTACGCCGCAGCTGACCTCGGTAACGATGTCGTCCTTCAGGCGTCCAGTGTATGACGATCTTAGCCCATCTGACCGGCATGACCGGCCCACTCCCACTCAAGCCTGGCTGTTTTGTCTCCAACATCTGCTACTTGCGTTGCTCGGCTACCTAGATGGTGTTATTTGAAAAGTGGTAATGCGCCAAAGGACGTACTAGTGAAATAAAAGTGCCACCACCGCAAACCCTCAGCAATTTCATTGGTTAAAATGTGTTTAACATTATTGATATTGACAATTTGACTTGTTCTGATTGGTTGTGATGAGGTCTTACGGTGGTGCTGCCATCTGCTTTCGTTTTTCCTATTATCTTCTATACAGGGAACATTCTACCTTATATTATTTCTAAACCTATTTCCAAGCTTATGCATCATTTCAATCACTATAACTACATAGTAATTGTAAATATAAAATACATACTACATAATCTTGTAGGGGTGAATCTAACATTACAGTTATAGCTAATATCGGTATGTCAGGATTGGGAGCATGGTAAATAAAGTAAATTAAACAAACATAGACTCTTCACCACTGAGTGTACTTTTAATTAGGTTAGTGATTATTTATAGAAGCTAGTTCACAATATACCACAATATAATAATTAACACAATATCAGAAAACGAGGACAAGCAAACCAGATATAAAAGGTTAGACTTCTTCGGCTGTTTGACATGGAATCCTTTGCTTCGCCGAATGACCACTGTTATTATAACTTCGGGTACGTTGATTAATATTGACGGTTACCCTCCTATGTCAACATTGTCCAGTGTTACCAGTTACCGATAACATAAAATAAAACAATATCCACCGCCGCGTCTGTCTTTCAGTTTGTCTGTGCGCGATTTTCTCCGTAACTACTGAACGAATATTATTTTGGTTTTCAAGATTAGATAGATAGGTTCTCGGGGAAGGTTTATGTATGTAATGTATAAACATATTGTTTAAATTAGCTGCTATCACGACTTGTCAAGAAACTAGCAAAAATCAAATTCTATGTATCTAGTTCTTTTTCTTCTTTTAATTGTTGACATTCAGATGACTCAACAGGATGCTGCTCTTAGATTGCCATGTTGAAAGGGGTTTATTCATACTAGCCTTAGCTGTATCGTGGTATTGGAAAGAAAATTACAATGATAGGTAACACTATAGGGCGTTTTTGAATGTCAAGTATTGTGACAAGGTCAATTTGAAATCGATAGGGCCATTCTATTCGATAAAGCTTTACCCGTAACTAACACACCATAATAAACATATACATATAATCACGCCTATAATCCTCAAAGGGTTAAGCAGAGGTGTTCTAATATTACAGGAGTCTGTAAACCCACGTTTCGCCTCTTCTCTTCTCTTCTTTTCGTGTGGTTAGTGACTAACCTGGTGTCAGAGTTTATGTCGTCCATGGGCCTCTGACAAGGCTTCACATGCCGTTGAGAAATATCTCTCAGGTACGCTGGTTTCGTCACGATGTTTTTCCTTCACCGTTTTTAAGCAAGTAATAATTATACAATAAGCACATGAATCTGGAAAGTCAGAGGTGCGTGCCTTGGGTTCGAACTCGAGATGACTTGGCAGTCTGACGGTCATACCACTAGGCTATCACGTGGCGGACTTTGCCATTCTGTGGGCACAATTATGGTGCCAGACCTCTTCTGTTTAATTAATTTACGTTAACTCTAGTTTACGGAAATCTAATGAGGAAAGTGACACTGTTGAGTAAAGATGATCCTGATCATTGGTTTTGTAAATTATAGGACAAAAATGAAAGAGGTGGCTTATTATGAATTCTACTTTTTATTTTCGTTTTTAATATACAACTAATTACCAGTCGGTTGCCAGTCGCAAAATGTTATTTAGCATGAAAATGGCAAACTCGTAAAGTTGGCCTCTCTAAAGAAGATTAAACCATCTGACCCATTATCACCTCGCTAAGTAAGGACCCATGTTACGGTAAGAGAGGCATTTTCGCAGTATTGTACTATGAAAGGTAAAAGGTACTGAGTTAATAGATACAAAGAAATAGAATAATTATATAAGCAATGATAGCCTAGCGATTGAACTCTTACCTTCCATACAGGATGGTCTGAGTTCGAATTCATGTGCGAAACCTGCACACCTGAGAGGGCTCCATAAAGTTCTCGATGGTGTGTGTATTCCGCCGACCCGCACCAGACCAGAGTGGTGGACTAAGACCTAAACCCTTCTCGTTCTGAGAAGAGGCTCGTGTCCTGTAGTGAGACAGTAATGGGCTGATTATGTTACGCTATGTAATAGAATAATTTCCGTGTCTCACAGAATATCTTAAACTGTCGGTCCCGGTTGTCATAAGATTACCTATGACAGTCGTTACGAGTAGTCAGAAGCCCGAAAGTCTGACAACTGAATATCGGCATTGCCCAATAATTGGGCTGTGGAGATTTGATGGCAGTCGCTCCGTTTAAAATACTGGTATTCAGCCGCATCTGATTAGACTGGAAGCTGACCCCAACACAGTCGAGAAAAGGCTAGGAGGAAGAGATGTAATAGAATAATTTCTCAAACATAACATCACGCCTGTATTCCTCGAAGGGTTGGGCAGAAGTGTATAGTAACACCCTCATTTCGCCGTTATGTTTAAGTCCCATGTAATAAGGGGCGAGCCTATCGTCATCAACCGGGTACAAATCCAAACTCCGGGCTATTACTGACACTACAGGGTGTAAACGAAATCATGTAATTCCTTCAAACCTCGTGATGTACTGCTGACATAGTTAACCCTGAACGGGTTACTTTTGGATTCCATAAAAAAATACAAGAAGTAAACGTGTTCTTAGCGCATTTTAGCGCTCCGAAAGAATTGCGCGGCTATCGCTCGTCGCGCAGTCATTTAACTCGGGGCGTTAAAATGCCTTAGAATACATATTTAATTCTTGTACTTTTTTTATAGAATCCAAAAGTAACCCTTTCAGGGTTAACTATGTCAGTAATACATCACGAGGTTTGAAGGAATTACATGATTTCGTTTACACCCTGTATAATAACACTGTGCTCACAGGACCTCACCGATCAGCAGTCGCGCTTGTCACCACTAGACCAACGAAGCAGAATTTCTCAGATACATACAAAGTAAAAGAATTATTTGTTAAATAATGTCAAGAGTATCAATTGGCGGTCGTTGTAGCGTCGCTCGAGTGGGATGAACAGTTAGATCGTCGGTTTTGTAGGTTGCACCGTTGTTGCATTCGATACACGACACTTACCGAGTTTGTGGCAACTGTAGCAAAAGTAATACGATGTATATTATGTTTTAAATCGCTTTGTAGTATGTTATAAACTGGGTATCCCTTAATACGTGGTCATGGAGGGAAGGTACTTTAGATATTAAAAAAAGAAAATTTCACGTTAAGGAGTCTTTTTTTTTTCCAAATTAGAATACTGCTTTCAAAGTTTGATAGGGGACTTTTTTTTATCGTTGGGAAATCCTCATGTATGCTCGCCCGGGGAAGGCGAGGGTGTCTGCCGGACTTTACCGGCTAAAAACCAACGGTGTTCCTCCTCCTGACCGATCGGTTTGGGTCGCGGGATTCGCAAAAGCATGCACCGCAACCCCGGCATTGATAGGTGACCTGAGTTTGTTGTTAACTCTTGACGTCATAATGTAGGTAGTACATGAGTTCATTCCATGATTGTGTTCTCACTGAAACTAGGCATACATTAAACTAACGTTCAAGGTTCGGTTTTTTTTATATACAATTACATACATACATAACCCTGAGATGTTCACCTATTAAGGAGTCTCTACACCCACGTTTTGCCTCTGCTATTAAGTCCAAGCGAGCCTATTCCCATTTTTCGGGCACAATTATAACGACAGGTTCTCCTCTTACAACTCGCATGTCTGGCTATGGAGGGGAATTTTATTCTTAACTAGCGACCCGCCCCGGCTTCGCACGGGTGCAATGTAGATACTAATGTGGGGCATATAAACCTTCGTCTTGAATCACTCTATCTATTGCTGAAAACTGCATTAAAATCCGTTGCGTAGTTTAAAAGATCTAAGCGTACAGACAGCGGAAGCGACTTTTTTTTTATACTATGTAAAGATTATTCCCCCACAAACATATTTTTTTAATATATTATTAATATTCATCATCACCGCTTGCCAACAAGCCACAAGAACGTAAATACGTTAGCATTACAACGTTCACCTTGCAGGATCTCCCGACACGCTGACCCAGATACTCAAGGCTATTTTATTACCTTTACTGCTGAAATGCTAGCTAAAAAATAGACCGGTGGATTGTTTAGAATGAAACCGGTCAAATGCGACTCGAGACTAACACACCGAGAGTTCCGTGCAATATAACGTTTAAATAAGTTGTTTTTTTTAATTTTCTTTGGACACTAGTATTTAAAAATGATTTTCTTCGGAAACTCTCAATGTCTGATACTTCGTTTTGTTTTTCCTATCAGACCTTCTATCACGTCGTTTGGCTTGCCTAGAGATAAGGGAGAAAGGGATACCTTTTCGCACATTTTCAAGTATTTTAAATCAAAAATTAAAATGACAAAATAAAAAATTCTAAGAATTATTTAGTCTTTAAAACAAGCCGGTTACGTTTTGACCTTGTAAAAGAAAGAAAAAGTATTTATTTTTTTCGCCCAAGCTGACGCACACGCATAGGTACTTAAACTTATAAATATAATATTTCTTAAAATTTAATACTTATTACTACAACATTTTGAACTTAAATTTAAACATATAATAACCTGGTAACCCAAACACAAAAAAGTAAAAAAAAACTAGTCCACACAATCTATGGCTACTATTTACAGTCTATGGTGCAGTAACCAAGTAAGTATGGAACCCTAATAAAATTGTAGATAGAAGAGCTTAATATTGCTTAAACTTGTGTTATTACGAGAACCTTAACTAGGCCAATTCAAACTAGATATTCTTGCTGTAATGAAATAGTCTTGAACAAAAAAAACATCCATAAGTCTTCGATACATTTCTAATTACGAAAAGAATGTATAAAATAGCATAAGCCTAGCATAATCAGCCCATTACTGTCCCACTGCTGGGCACGGGCGTCTTCTCAGAATGAGAAGGGTTTAGGCCTTACTCCATCACGTTAACCCGGTGTGGGTTGACAGACTACACACACTATAGAGAACTTTATGGAGTCCTCTCAGGTGTGCAGGTTTTCTCACGATGCTTCCTTCACCATTATCGCAAGCGCTAATCAAATTCTGATCCGCACATGAATGCGAAAAGTTAAGAGGTGAGGGCGGGTACGAACTCAGACCCAATAATAAAATAATCTACGTGAATTATTTATAGCAAGTTGCTTTCGGCCACTTGTATCATTAACTACTTTGTTAATATTACTTCCACAAGTGTTCCAGTAGCATAAACATACTGAAGCGTCCACACCAAGCCAACGAACACCAACGAACGTTCGTTATTTGTTGAATTTGATCAAACTTACACCCGTATGGACAAACATTATATAAAATACATACAACAGATTCTTGTGGGGGTGAATCTATAATTACAGTTATAGCTAATATCGGTATGTCAGGATTGGAAGCATGGTAAATAAAGTAAATTAAACCAACATAGACTCTCCACCACTGAGAGTACTTTTAATTAGGTTAGTGATTAGTTACACAAGCTAGTTCACAATTTATCACAATATAATAATTAACACAAGATCAGAAAATGAGGACAAGCAAATCAGATATTAAAGGTCAGACTTCTTCAGCTGTTCGACATGGAATCATCTGCGTCGTCGAATGACCACTGTTTTTATAACTTCGGGTACGTTGATTAATCTTGACGGTTACCCTCCTATGTCAACATTGTCCAGTGTTACCAGTTACCGATAACAATTACTAGAAGACCTCAAGGTGTGCTCGAACGCACTGCGTTGAATACGGGTCTGGGATTGGTCGCCTTTATGTTGCGAGATTAAAGGCAACCAATCACAGAGCAGTCTATAACGCAGTGCGTTCGAGCACACTGTGAGGTCTTCTTGTAATGTTTATGTGTACGGGTGTTAGTAGGTATAGAACGACTCTAGTTTCATTCGGATTGAAGTGGCAAGCGGCGTTCCTTGGCCTTCGTTGGCCTTCGTTAGCGTCTGTTGGCTTGGTGTGTACGTACCATAAGAGGCTGGCATTGGATTTCAGTTCAACCCTATTAAGACAAGGTGAATGAAAACAATTTGAACATTTTCGAGGTTTAAGCCCAAAAACTAGGTCGCATGCAAACGGCCAAACCAATTAGCTGATTAACTGGGACATTGTCGGCAAAAACTTAAAGACTGTCACACACGGTGCTGATGCTATAATATTTTATCTGCAAGTATCTTATAACATAAGATACGATAATATATTTATATGAAAACCAATACTTCGTTCGTTCTGCCTTTTCTTTTTTTTATCGTTGGTAAATCCTCATGGATGTCCCTCGCCCGGGGAAGGCGAGGGTGTCTGCCGGACTCTTACCGGCTCTTACCAACAGTGTTCCTCCTCCTGACCGTTCGGCCGGGGTCGCGGGATTCGCAAAAGCATGCACCGCAACCCCGGCAGTCGTTCGTTCTGCCTAGCCTTTTTCCAACTACGTTGGGGTCAGCTTCCAATCTAACCAGATGCAGTTAAATACCAGTATTT
Source organism: Amphipyra berbera (assembly GCA_910594945.2). Taxonomy (NCBI): domain Eukaryota; kingdom Metazoa; phylum Arthropoda; class Insecta; order Lepidoptera; family Noctuidae; genus Amphipyra; species Amphipyra berbera. The sequence continues at coordinate 2,862,082 of OU343133.1, forward strand.
TACACGAAGCACCTGCCATCAGACCTCCGCAACCCAGTTACTGGGCAATGCCGATATGCTAAGGTTAGACCGGTTGTCTGACTATCGGGCTTCTAACTTCTCGTAACGACTGTCATAGATATTCGTATGAAACACGGGACCGACGGTTTGAAGTGCTCTCCGAGGCACGGAGCTTAATGTGTAACGAAACGGTCACCCATCCACTGGCTGACCGCGGCAAACGTAGCCTAACTTCGCAAATCGTACGATCGGCGCGGTTGTTATTTAGCCACGAGCCCCTCATATAAAAACCGATACATTCAGTTATTAAAATTGGTAACTGCAGAATAAAGATAATACTTTACGTATATTTTATATCTGACTGAATATGTTAACATGGGTCGATATCGTCAGATACTTCACGGTAAAATATATATTATTTGAGCCGTGTGTGTTTGTCCATTGATTTCTATGAAGACTGATATCGTAAGAATATCTTGTAGTATCGAATCTGAACCGTGTGTGACAGCCTTAATGCATTTATATCTTTAACACATATCTAATTAATATTCATAATTAAACGCGTTTATTAAAAGTACTGTTACTTTGTAAAAAGGTTTTTAGTGTAGTAATTATTGATAGAAATTAGAAAATGGCTGACCGAAAACAGAGTAGAAAAGAGTTCAACGACTCTTGCGACATCTTACTACATAGATAATTTTTGAATTATGCTATTAAAGATAACGATTAGATTGGTTAAATAACCATATATCGTCGATCGGCAGTGAACACCAAGTATGTATTTTTTAAAAGAGATAGAAATAACTGTCTCCTGCAAAAAAATGGCTGATCAAATGTTAATACAAGTTTGTCGTCGTACGTCATAGATAGCTTAGAAGTATTTGAATTGAAAGTTTGTTGAACTAGTACGTGTATGACGAGTTTATCAATCTAAAGAACAAATAAAACGCTTTTGAAGAAAATTTTATTTACGACGTTTTCACTGCCGAGCGTCGATATACAAGGTTAGTCAGAAAGTGGGTACTAAGCCGAAAAGATGTTAAAGTAATCATAATAATGGATAACTTCTGTTCTATAACTTTCCTCAAAAGTCATTAATTTAAGAGAAATAGCTGCTCAAAGATTTCATAATTAATACTCTAAATTCTATCTATCCTCAGCTATGATCAGCTGTGTTTACATTTTAGGTCATATTCGGGGTTACGGATTAGAAGCACCATTTTCTGAATTCGTAACTAAAGCAGGGATGAAGAATTTAATAGGGATGAAAAACTATAATAAAAATGATTTTTGATGGAAAAGAAATTAATCGAATTTTATAATTTTAACACTAGCTTTGAAATAGTCATCAGTGATACTTTAAGTGGCCCGCGGCTTAGTACCCCCTTTCCGACTAACCTTGTATATACCTACCTATGTATTATACATCACACAAATTCTATTAAAAGAAACGTAGATCGCAACCGAACTGTTCATTCAAACACTTACGTTTACACGTAAACAGTCGGTCCCGGGTGTCATACGAATACCTGCAACAGTCGTTACGGAAAGTCAGAAACTCGACAGTCTGACAACTGGTCTAACCTTGGGATATCGGCATTTCCTTGTAACTGGGTTGCGGAGGTCGGATGTCAGTCGCTCTGAGTAAAATACTGGCATTCAGCCGCATCTGGTTAGACTGGAAACTGACCCCAACATAGTAGGGAAAAGGCTAGATAGAACAACATTTACAGAAACTGTCAAATTGTTTGGCAACAAAACCAAATATTTTGATAGTTTTCATTGATTAACGATTATGGATCGTTTGCGATTCGGCAATAATTTTGTTAATAGAATCTGGCTCCAAGCACGTATTACGTGCAGTAAGTTTTTATATTATGTGGAAAATGTTAGTTATAGGTACATTATTCACATTTTAGTTTTAAGTTCTATACCATAACTAATATTGTAATGTGTAACCATTTATTTTCCCAAATAAAGTAACCTAACCGCCTCGGCAATCCTCGTGTTTCCGAATTCCTACGAATAATGCGACCACAATCTTTCTTTCACAACTCGTTACTGAGTGGAGCCTACACAACCTCAGACGACGTCGCGGCAGGCCCTGAAGGAGATGGTGGTAGACGAGCTTGACACTTATTGGAAGGACTAGCTGCAGAAAACATTAAACCGAGAGGAGTGGAAGGAGGGTAGGGAGGCCTTTGCCCGGCAAGGCTGAATAAAATAAAATAAACTTTCTTTATCTTTATAATATTTTACAACTCTGGCTTCCTCCTCTTTGGATCAAATTCGGATAACTTACTAACGGCTGATTGTTCATAAACCAAAATTTACGGATTGTATTGAATTTCTCTCAAAAACCTCAATACAGGATGTAAACGAAATCATGTAATTCCTTTAAACCTCGTGATGTATCCAAATGTATCCCGTGCAAGGTTAATCTATGTCAGCAATAAATACATCACGAGGTTTGAAGGAATCACATGATTTCGATTACACCCTGTATAGATATTTTGAATTGAGATTCGTTATTAATACCGACCGTTAATTGGTCGCATAATTCGTACAAGTTCGGAAACACGAAGATTGCCGAGGCTCATAATACTTATACCATAGTACCTACTGTATATATCTATACGTTGAAACTTTATCTGTTTTCATACCGCGGTTAATGTAAAAATTCTACTTCCCATACAAACTGGCCAAGCTAATCAAATTTTGAGCTAACTAATCAATTTTACAGCTGAAATGGAGTCACTATACCGCGTAATCGAAATTTCAACGTTTATTATAGTAATATAGGCGTCATTGCGAAACGCGATTTGTCAGAAGCTTATTCTGCAGTAATGTACATAACATAACATCACGCCTGTATTACCCGAAGGGTTAAGCAGAGGTATATAATAGCAGGGTGAATATTCGAAATTTTTTAACATTATTTTAACAAATCATTCTTCTCCCGGGTTGTTAACGTTATAGTATTGTCAGATTGTTTTTATTCTTCTCTTATTGCTTGACGGCAGCGGTATAGTTTGAGTTTTCATTATCATCTAATAAGTATAGTATTAAACATCTGCATTCTTAACTTTGGGATGATGCTAATGACGTTCTCAATTTTTGTTAATATCTTTCGAAGAATGCCCCAGAACCCTCATTTCGCCGTTATGTTTAAGTCCCATGTAATAGGGGGCGAGCCTATTGCCATCAACCGGACACAAAGCCAAACTCCGGTTTGTTACTGAGGAATTCCACACGAAAAAACTCAATAACACTTTGCCCGACATGGGGATTGAACTCAGGGCCTCACGATCGCTTGCCTCCACTAGACCAACGAGGCAATATATAAATTGACAACATAGAGCAATATGCAACGTGTTACAAAAATACCCCTAAAGCCGAAAGGGGGTTAAAAGGTCAAGAGTCTATTGGCAATATTTGAAAACCGTACTATGACTCAAATGTATTGTCATGGGAATTGAATTTGTGTGCGAAATTTCAGGAGAATCTGTTCAACAGAAGTAGTTGAAGAATCTGTCGTTACGGGAAGTCCGCCCGAAAGTCCGACAAGTGTCTCACCTTAGGATATCGGCATTGCCCTATAACTGGGCTGCGGAGGTCTGATGGCAGTCGCTCCGTGTAAAATACTGGTAGTCAGCCGCATTTGGTTAGACTGGAAGCTGATCCCAACATAGATGGAAAAGGCTAGGCAGAACAAGTCTTTCTAATAAAAAGATAATATAATTAAAGAAGCCTTTATAAATCAAAGACCCTTTCCAACTAAAGTTTCATTTAGTTGCATCGGTGTGTATATCCAATTTGTTTCAGTTTAATGGACGGTCGGACTGTAGCGGACAGCGAGCTGCAGTCTAAATGAATGCAACTACTGATTGCCTGGTTTAAAAACAGAATCGTGTAAACTAGTATTTTTTATTATTTTTTATGTTTGTATACCCAAAGCGTGCCTATAGGACCCTATTACTGAGCCTACGCTGCCTGTGCGTCTGTCCGTTCGTCTGTTTGTCACTAGAGTATATCTCTGCAACCGTAATAGGTAGTTAGTGTTTAACAGATTATGTGTTGGTGTGGCATGGATCTTGGTAATTAATAAAAAATACAATAAACCAAATCCCAATGGACGAGAGTTATCAAAAAACTACCAGTTACAGCATATTTCGTGAACGATTTTTTAGTCTATACTTCTATAGGTAGAGGTACTAATATTATAAAGAGGAAAGATTTGTATTTTTGTATGTAATGAATAAACTTAAAAACTCTGGACCGATTTCAAAAATTCTTTTGCCGTTAGAAAGACACGTTATCACTGAATAACATATGCTACGGGCGGAGCCATGAGAACACAGCTAGTTATTTATAAATTGAGATGGTGTGGATCAAAATATCACATACCTATCCATTTAAAATAATTTCTCAGAAAACAATAATAACTAAGCTATTCTTAGATCACTGTTTTAAAAGGCTTTCTTTGTATGTCATTTTGACGAGTCATAAATATGCTATTGAAAACAATTTTTCGTAAATTTTATTGTTTCGAGGCGGAAAAGAAACTGAAATTAACTAAAGTGCTTAAGTGAGCTTCTGATCCTTACCTCCTCATAAAACGCACAAATCCTCAATTAAAACGTCAATATTATTAAAATGAAATTAAATTCACTTATCATCTTATAAAACTTTTCATTTAAAAGCATGAAAAGTCTTGTAATAAAATAAAAAAGTTACTATTAACTAATTCAGGACTTTCAACGTTCGTATCAAGTAAAACTTTACTTAATCAAATATTAATGAGGCACATAAATGACGTTAAATTTAAAAAGTCGTAAAACTAAGTTAATCATTTGCTTTACGCGGTTGTAAAAACTTCAGTGAATATAGTTTTACGTTTTGGTGCAGCGGCTGAGGGATTGGCCTCTGCGCTACGGGTCGTGGGTTCGATTCCCGCACGGATCAAATATTTGTGTGATTTACAAATAGTTGTTCTGGGTCTTGGCATTTGTGCATGTTAAGATTTGTGTCTGTAAACGCACCTATGATACAAGGGAAATCCGAGTGTGGGGCAACATTTAAAAATAAAACCGGCCCAGTGCGAGTCGGACTCGCGCACGAAGGGTTTCGTACCATTATCTATAAAAACGAACAAAAAAATCACGTTTGTTGTACGGGAGCCCCCTTAAAAAAATATTTTATTCTGTTTTTTTAGTATTTTTCGTTATAGCGGCAACAAAAATACATCATCTGTGCAAATTTCAACTGTCTAACTATTACGGTTCATGAGATACAGCGTGGTGACAGACAGACGGACGGACGGACAGTGGAGTCTTAGTAATAGAGTCCCGTTTTACCCTTTGCGTACGGAACCCTAAAAAAAACAAAGAATTTAACCTCCTTGTTGTTTTTCCGGGGAAGTCCTACCACCACTATTTCAGCCGCCAAACAACATTTCTGTGTCCAGTTAGATTTTAAATTCACTTGTTGGACTCAGGCCCCGCGTAAGTCTATAAAAAAACTGGTACTTTAAAATAGTTAGACAGAGGAAGACATTTCAATCAAACATTGCCACTAAGGGTCGGTATTTTAATCCCTAGTTCAACCAATGGTTGAAATTGTAAAAATTGTACTTTTAACCAATGGTTGATTTAACTAGGGATCAAAAAACCGACCCTTAGCGTGGTTGTTAAAAATATCCTCAAAACGTCTAATTCCACATTCAATACATACAATCGTTTTTACATATACCTGTAAGGTTGGTGGAGTTCATTCTATAATTAGCTCAGCACATTATTGGCTGTGTTGCAAAAACACTGAATATTTATATTTCCTGCTCGCTTACTGGGAATACAAACAATACTACAAAGTAGCACTTTGTACTTACCATTTTAATGATGAATGAATACTCCCACATATAGTGAAAAATTGTTACTGCCTTTTTATCTCTGTCATGTGGGATGCGAAAAAGGCCACGTATTCATTAATGGACAAATATCCCGCGACACAACATGTCGCTAATGATGTTCGCAACATCGCACGACGTCGCCAGACATCGGTTTCCGCAACATTTTAGTATTAAGCCTCGTATTCACTAGGCAATAATTGACGCGCAACACGCGACGCTCAACATGTTCGGCAGCATATCGCGCAACGTTGCCAGCTGCTGCGCAACATGACGCACGGCTTGTTGTTTGTTTCGATGCAACATCCAGTTGAGCATCAAATGTTGTCGAGTGAACACGTGACGCACAGAAATGTCCAAGTGGTGTAACGAATACACTGAATACATTTTCTTTATTTTGTAAATAATTTGTAACCCACCAACGTGGGTTTATTTTTGTTGCTGTCTTCGATAAAATTATTACTACCGCCGCTGAAATCAACACTAGTTCCTCTGGCAGCATGTTGTTGACCACTGATGCGAGCGAAAACATGTGCAGACAGACAACGTTGCTAAACAAAAGTTACGCGCGGACTTTCAACACGTTGTGCAACATGTCGTGCGCCAAATGTTGCCTAGTGGATACGAGACTTTTAAGCCTTGGATTCACTAGGTATCAAAACGTGCCCCAACATTAAACGCAACATTGAGACTACGTAACGCTGCAACGCTGCACACTGCCCCGCAACATTGTGCGGCATTACTAGGCGCGGGACATATTGCAAACCGCTTCGAGAGGGTGTGTGCAAGCGAATTGTTCCGCGACATTGTCCCCGGGATATTCACGTAGATGTCCCGCGTCAAGTTCTGCGACATGTTGTTCCATTTGTCATTTAATGTATCCAAGGTTTTATGACGAGTACCGAGGTACCGTGCAACATTGCGCGATCTCGACGTTGCGCAATATTTTTTTTTCACAGTGACGCTTATCTGTTTGTAAAGTCGGGATTATTCTAATAAGGGAATGGAAAAGTTAAAGAAAATTATGAACATTCGTTTTAAATAACATAACATCACGCCTTGTACAGTCACGTGTAATAATATGTATACACATAGCGAAATTAAACAGCTATTTCCTTCTAAAATATCTATCAGAATTATGAAATGATCTACACATAGCTTCTACAATAACATTCGAATAACAGTTTCGAATATTTCTAAATTACACATTATTCTCTAAAAGAAAATCGCTTTTTAGGTTCGCTATGTGTATACATATTATTAGACGTGACTGTACTCCCTGAAGGTTACGACAGAGGTGTTTAATACACCCTCGTTTCGACATGTTTAAGTCCCATGTAATAGGACCGAGCCTATTGCTATTAACCGGGCACGAATCCAGACTCCGAGAAATGCCTAACGGAAAAACCCAATAACACTTTCCCCGACCTGGGGATCGAATCCAGGGCCCGATGCTCAGCAGTCGCGCTTGCGACATTCGTTTTAGCAGTCTTATTATGATTCCCATCTTCAGCAGGAAGTTTATGGGCTGATATCATGAGTTGTGACGTCAGCTATGTCAATTGGCAATATGATATACAGAGTGTAAACGAAATCATGTAATTCCTTCAAACCTCGTGATGTACTGCTGACATAGATTAACACTGCACGGGATACTTTTGAATTAAATAAAAAAAGAAGTAAACATGTCTTAGTAACGTGAGACATTTTAGCTCCCCGAGTTAAATGACCGCGCTGCGAGCGACAGCTGCGCAATTCGCTCGGGGCGCTAAAATGCCTCATGTTAATAACACATGTTTACTTCTTGTATTTTTTTTTTATTGCATCCAAGAGTATCTCGTGCAGTGTTAATCTATGTCAGCAGTACATCACGAGGTTGGAAGGAACTACATGATAACATGAAACTTGGAGTTCCCCATTGCTAAAGTATATGGAATCCCCCCTAATTTATAACAACTGCTTCCAAATTGCGTAACACAATCACACTCGACAACAGCTCTAGCGTGATTTGTTCCGAGTATCAATAACATTTATAACAAGTTCCGAGTACTCGGATCAGTATCGTAATGATTTTTTCCGCGAACACTGCGTCATCAGCGCAATCGCAAAAGCTATATTGAAAAGAGAGCTATATTGTTTCACAATTGAAAGTAATTGCTTACCGAAATTCACCATCAATTCAATTCTTTTGAGCAGAGTATTCAGTAGGCATAACTAAAACAAAACTGAAATCTAAATTTTGATCGAACAGTAGAATATAATTATACATTTCAACATAACTATAATAATAAACATAAATATAATGTACTATAAAAAATGTAAACAATATTTGACTACTCTTCAATAGAGATATTTTCTGTAAAATCGATGAAAAATTCTAAACTTACTTAAATAAGAAGTGTTTCAAATAGATTAACATCACACAATTTATTTTGTTAGAAATGTAATTTTATGAAATATTTTACAGAAAAAATCTCTATTAAGAGTACCTATAGTCAAATGTTTACAAGAGTAGTCAAATGTTGTTCCGTGAATAGGGTGTAGGACATAAGTTATGTGCGTCGGTAATCTTCGTGTAGCCGAATTTATACGAATCATGCACAACCGACTCCTTGGTATTAATTATTATTATAAAAGAACGTAGGCTTCGTCCTCTTTGAAACAATTCCGGATAAGTCACTTAATTGGTCGCATAATTCGTGCAATACACCATGCACCTCTGCATAACCGTTTGGGGAATACAGGCGTGATGTTATGTTAATTCGTACAAATTCGGAAACAGAATATTGCCGAGACACTTCACTTATGTCTTAGTACTGTTGTACTTCGGGTAAAAACACTGATCCAGAAAATCGAAACAAAAGAGGATGTAAATAAAACTTACCTGTGATCCTCACCCGAAGCCGTAAATAAATATTGACGAATAAAAAGGGTTGCTACTGAACCTTCTTTTAGATATACGGTGACATGAAAACATCAGTACGGCAACTTTATTAACATACTCCCAGTTACCCACGGTTTCTCTCGCATCCTAGGGGAACTACTGCACGTGCTCGGATAAAAAATATTGTTGTCTTTAGCTGGTAACACTGGACAATGTTGATAAAGGAGGGTAGTGCTACAGATGAATCAACGTACCCGACGTTTTAAAAACAGTGGTCATTCGACGGAGCAGAAGATTCTATGTCGAACCGCCGTAAAAGTCTGACCTTTATTATCTAACTAGCGACCCGTTCCGGCTTCGCACCGGTGCAATGTAGATTCTAATGTGGGGCATATAAAGCTTCATCTTGAATCACTCTATCTATTGCTGAAAACTGCATTAAAATCCGTTGCGTAGTTTAAAAGATCTAAGCGTACAGACAGCGGGAGCGACTTTGTTTTATACTATGTAAAGATAAAGATTAGCTTGTCCTTATTTTCTGATCTTATGTAAACTGTTATATTGTGAACTAGCTTCTGTGACTAACCATTAACCTAAATATAAGTTCTCTCAGTGGTGGAGTCTATGTCGATTTCATTTACTTTATTTACCATGCTCGCAATCCTGACAGACCGATATTAGCTATAACTGTAATGATAGATTCACCCCTAGAAGAATCTGTTGCTGTCTTTTACAGTATCCTGCTTTAATAGAGGACATTTTTCATATAGCAGTGATAGCCTAGTGGTGTGACCATCGAACTGCCAAGTCATAGGTTTCGAGTTTGAACCCAAGGCACGCACCTCTGACTTTTCGGAAACATGTGCGAATTGTATAATTATCACTAGCTTAAAAACGGTGAAGGATAACATCGTGAGGAAACCGGCATGCCTGAGAGATATTTCTCGACGGCATGTGAAGCCAAGTCAGAGGCCCATTGGCGGCATAAACTCTGACACCAGGTTAGTCACTAATCATAAGAAAAGAAGAAGATCGAAGACATGCTATCTCTGTACCAAATTTCATCCAAAACAGTTTAGCCGTTTATGCGTAAGGCATATTTATCCATATAAACACACTGCGGTCAAAAATACATCTGAAAAGCCTGATGATTATCACCGTTCATTACAGAGCAATCATTGGGAGGCCATTTTGTTGCCAGATTCTACTATCTTATTAACAACCGCGCGGTTCATGCGAAATGTCAAGTTAAGCTGCGCTTGCCGCTGTCAGTCTGTAAATGGGTGACCGTTCATCGAGACCCCTCCGTGCCTCGGAGAGCACGTTAAACAGTCGGACCCAGGTGTCATACCTATGACAGTCGTTACGGGAAGTCAGAAACCCGAAAGTCTGACAACCGGCCTAACCTTAGCATTTCGGCATTGCCCGGTAACTGGGTTACGGAGGTCTGATGGCAGTTGCTCCGTGTAAAATACTGGTATTTAGCCGCATCTGGTTAGAGTGGAAGCTGACCCCAACATAGTTGGCTAATTCGCTAATTCTACTTAGAAATACGTCTTTTTTTATTCTTGACTTGGTCGCGATTGGTCCTAGTCCCATCTGATGGTAAGCGCAGACAGAGTCTAAGATGGAGCACACGAATCCAAGGAACAGATATATAGACGGATTCCCCTATACCCCTCGGCTCTCACATACACACAACGGAATACAGTAAACTGCTAGGCTAAACTTTAATGTGAGGGTTGTAGCTAGCCAGGAGGACCGTATAGATCCTACCACCAAGCGTCAAAGCGTCTAAAGATCTATAGCAGACAGAAGACCATTTTCTGTAACCATAAATAAAACAAGCATCAAAAATAAGCCTTTATCCATCAATAGACTACAATAGACTCAGTTTTCCTCTTTAAAACATTAATATTTAAAATAAAAGCAATTAAAACCAATAACCTAGACTGACCTAACCATGATTATTATTAAATAAAGTCTTTGAATAAAATTACATGACTGTATAAAGACGAGAATCGATCGCCGTAGTGCGCATGACGGTGACGCGATGCGGCCGTGACGTAGACACATAGCAATACATAAGGATTATGTACTAAATAAAGTCGGCAAGTAAACGGGAAAGCCGGTCGATAATTCTTCAGGATGGAGAAGTTATTTTTAAACAGGGAGAATGAGATTTTTGTGTTGTTCTTGATTATTTACTTGCATTAATGGTTAAGGAAAACGTCGTAATGGAAACCTGCATCCATCAGAGGGCTTCATAAAGTTCTCTATGGTTTGTGTAGTCCGCCATGCACCAGTCTAGCGTAGTGGACTAACGCCAAGGACTAAATCTGCCCGTGCCCAACTGTGGGACAGTAATGTGCTGATTATGCTATACACAGTAACATAATTAGCCCATTACTGTCCCACTGCTGGGCACGGGTCTCTTCTCAGAATGGGAAGAGTTTTTAAGCCGTAGTAAACACGCCATCGAGAACTTTATGAAGTCCTCTCAGGTGTGCAGGTTTCCTCACGATGTTTTTCCTTCACCGTTAATGCAAGTGATAATCAAATTCTGATCCACACATAATATAATATACGCAGTAGCACTATTTAATAAAATATAAGTACTAATGACTTACTCAAGAAGATTCACACATCATAATAAAATTGTATGTTAAATTCTTGATTATCTATTTATTCTTTCTTGAACTACATACTAGGGTCCCAAGTCTGCTAATTTACGAACGGTTCGATAGTGTCGATAGTGTGTCAATAGAATAGTTTCAGACATTAAGTATTCTGCTGGTTATTTTAGACCAGTGGCTTTCCATTGACTTTTCAGTGCTAGCCTAGTGGTGTGACCATCGGACTGCTAAGTCATAGGTCTCGAGTTAGAACCCAAGGCACGCACCTCTGCCTTTTCGGATTCATGAGCGTATTGTATAATTATCACTTGCTTAAAAACGGTGAAGGAAAACATCGTGAGGAAACCGGCATGCCTGAGAGATATTTCTCGACGGCATGTGAAGCCAAGTCAGAGGCCCATCGGCGGCATAAACTCTGACACCGGGTTAGTCACTAACCACATTAAAAGAAGAAGACCGACTTTCCATTCAACTGTCATTCAATTGCCATTAAACGATTACTACAATAGAAAACGTTGAAGTTTTAACAGAATATGGAAACTGTCACTATGGTAATGGAATCTCAATAGGGTGTCGGTGGGATGACAATTGTATGTCATTTTATTTAAATTAGCAGACTTTACCTTGAGAGGTTTTACAAGAGTCAACATGAACATAAACATAACATCACGCCCTTATTCCCCGAAGAATTGGGCAGAGATGTTTAGTAACACCCTCATTTTGCCGTTATGTTTAAGTCCCATGTTATAGGGGGCGAGCCTATTGCCATCACCGGGCTCGAATCCAACCTCCGGGCTGCTACTGAGGAATTCCCTTGGAAAAATAGTTCATTATATAACCAAAATATGGTTTATAAGGAAATTCATGGTTTAAGTTCTGTATGGTAGGTTAACAGGATAAGTTAATAGTTAACAGTTCAAAACGATACAGAATATTGACATCAAGTATACTCCACCAAGAAGAACATAGTCTGCTTAGTTGTCGGCAATAAGATTGACAAGCATGCAGCACCCGCAAGGCCGAGATGGAATAAGATAGTAGGTGGTGCTTGCCACCAGCAAAAGCATTCCCAAGGAAGGTTGACCTCAGGCTGTTGCGGTGCATGCTTTTGCGAATCCCGCGACCCCGGCCGTACGGTCAGGAGAAGGAACACCGTTGGTTTTTAGCCGGTAAGAGTCTGGCAGACCCCCTCGCCATCCCCGGGCGAGGGACATCCATAAGGATTTTAGGGGGCCTGTCATAAAATATAGCCAAAACATTTGTGCAGTATGATATGAGACATACTGCGCCGACCCTAAATAAGTTGGGATAAGGGCAGGAGGATGATGATGATGGTAGGTTAACAGGATAGCTCTCAGCGCAGGGTCACGGCATCAGTACAGCAAATAAACGTGACAAAATTGCATCATATGCGAATTGAAATGTGTGTGAAACATTAGCGGGTATTAAGATTACGCTTATCAGTGATTATAATAGATACTGCGGCTGCACGTTTTTAGATATTGATACGATACAAGATTATAGTCATACTTATTGAAATGAGACTACTTTTTATAGAATTGATGATTATGTTTAAACCCGAACGAAGCGTTTTTATTCCACTTTCATTGTGAAAACCGCCAAACAGTGGAATACGCTGCCTGAGTGGGTATTCCCCGACAGTTACAATCTGGGTGTCTTCAAGTCACGAGTGAATCGGTTTCTTCTGGGCAACCGTGCTCCATCGTAGACGGCATCATCGCTTAACATCAGGCGGGATAGCGGTCAAATGCAGGACTAGTAACAAAAAAAAAAAAAAGATTTTCAATTTGAATTCCTTGTTGGTCTAGTGGTCGCAAGCGCGACTGTTGAGCTTGGGGTCTTGGGTTCGATCCCCAGGTCAGGCAGTGTTATTGGGTTGTTCCTTTAGGAAATTTTCAGTAGCAGCCCGACTTCGGATTTGTGCCCGGTCGAAGGCATTAATAGACTCGTCCCCCATTACATGGGACCTTAACATAACGGCGAAATGAGGATGTTACTTTAGACCTCTGCCCACCCCTTCGGGGAATACAGGCGTGATGTTATGTTTGAAGTATTTATCATGTGAGTGGATAAGAAAACGTCAGCTCACTTCAAGGAAGAAAAGATGTCTAAAATCTAACTGGCTGGTAAGCTTGTAGCTTCCGCAGCGACATCGAATAAGAATAAGAATAATTTATTGGTCCATTGTTACAAAATAAATTTAAAAAATAATAATATTGTATGCTTACTGTAACTAGAATATTTAAATCGCGTTCATAGGGTTTGTTACTCTAGAGATTTTTCGATTTGTTTATTTCCATATATCGGGTGTAAATAATAATAACGAAGCCGAAAGCCACGTATTCTTCCCATCATTACGAAGATTTTTTGGTATTGATCCATTCCTGGGAACCGACTTGTTATGAAGATATTGAAGGTCAAAGTGGTCATATTTTTGTACGTTTTTCACGAAAACTAAGTTTAAATGTTATTACTAAACATTCTTCTGTACAAACATTATTAACATTTTTGAATTGTAGGCACAGTCTGCTGCGCGCGCGCTTATATTGCGCGCTACAATTAAAAGCTGTTTTTAATACCAAAAAATAAAAGTCGTTTCCCAACAATTATTTTCGCGGTATGTTACTTATTTTGATGTACAGTATGGGTAGACTTCGGCTTCGTTAAGGCAATTTTTACACCCAGTATAATGAATATCTCGAATATTAAGGTTTTTCCGACCAACTATATGATACTTTTTCTTCTCTAATTAGACATGATAGTTAAAATCTTTCGGGTACCTCATACCTTAAAACTTTCTTATAACAATAAACAGGTTACGTGTATTGTTTACATTCATCGCAAAAGAATTCTATACAGGGTGTAAACGAAATCATGTAATTCCTTCAAACCTCGTGATGTACTGCTGACATAGATTCACCCAGCACGGGATACCTTTGCTCACAATAAAAAAAAACAAGAAGTAAACATGTGTTCTCGCAGTCAAGTATTTATTTTAGCGCCTTCTGGGTTAATTTATGTCAGCAGTACATCACGAGGTTTGAAGGAATTACATGATTTCGTTTACATTCTATATAGTTTATATTATTAAAAACTTGGGCACATAATAAGTTTTGATATAAATAACTATAATCCTAATTACAGTAATCCAGTCTAAGTTGAGCCATTATACCAAAGATTTTTCAAGAATGTATAGTTCTACTTATATTGGACGATGTTCGCCATCAGTATTACTTGCGGACTAGGTTCTTCCCGAGTTCTATGAACGACCTTATAGAATGACTTACTTGCTCTTATAAGTTCGTAATAAAGGTTAACTTTACCATTTTTTTAAATACACAAAAAATAGCTCCGTAACGAAAAACACGGTTTTACTGTAAAGACCAAAACTGTACATGATATTGAACTTTATCACATAGTCATAAGGTTCTAAATTAAGTAATATATTCAAATTATAACGAAACTAGGCTTTCACGAAGGAAGAACGTAAAAAAATGTAATCTGGACTTTGTTGTCTGGTTTCCGATCGATCAGTGACCTCGTAGCGCGTAGCGGCTTCGTAGCACCAACAGTGCTACGAAATGGAATATGTACTACTTTTACATATGTATACTTGTATATAATGTATATTTATATATATTTATAATTGATTTTAGATTAAAGATATAGATAATACTGTTAATTAACGTTAATAACATTTTATTAGAAAAAAAAAATATTTCTTGATATTTTTTGTTTATTTTCATTTTTAGGCATAGATCTAAAATAACACATTATCTGATATAACAATAGTAAATAACATTCGTAGCACTTTCGTAGCAGACTTAGTGCTACGAGGTCAATATTTTTTAATCATTTATTTATAGTACTAGCTGCCCGGACAGACTTCGTTCTGTCAAAAGTTATTGGCCTGTAGTGGGAAAAGAAAAGTGTTGTTTTTACTATTTTCCACGCATTTTTTTATGTTTTTTCTCTCCATAAGAACCTTCTTTGTGCCTTAAGGAATATATAAAAAAACAAATAGCTAAATTGGTCGACCTGTTCTCAAGTTTTGCGCTTAGCAACACATTTGGCGATTCATTTTTATTTATATAGATTAAACTTCTGGAACGTTTTGAAATCGAACGCTATAGTAAAAGGTTGCCTATGAATTCCTATCTATTAAAAACAATAATGACCCTCAATCGACCTTCAAAACTTTCAAGAAGCTTTCCGATTCCATAGGACGTAAAAAACGATACGTCATCCTTTATCAGCATCGACGTTTAAAGGTAAAGGTAATCATAACATTGCACACACGGTCAATGACCTATTTTAGGTTTAGGAAGTATTTCCAAATAAAACTTGTGTAGTTATCCAACACTGGTTGATCCATCGTTTCTAATAAAATGTATGAAGCGAGGGTTCAAGTTATACTGTCACTAGCAAGAATTTCCAAATAAAACTTGTATAGTGGTTAGTGATCCAACACTGGTTGATCCATAGTTTCTAACAAAGTGTATGAAGCGAGGGTTCAAGTTATACTGTCACTCTGTTCAACGAAACCGTGTCTGCGCATGCGCTTGGCCGGCCTTTTTACTAAACTGTTAAATAATTACACTAAGCGATATTCGTGTTCAAACAAAGTAATTAATTACATTACTTAATTCAGTGTGACATCTATACTAATATTATAAAGAGGAAAGATTTCTATTTTTGTATGTAACGAATAAACTTAAAAACTAATGGACCGATTTCAAAAATTCTTTTCCCGTTAGAAAGCTACATTATCACTGAGTAACATAGGCTATATTTATTACTGGAATAAAACTTCTAACGCGGGCGGAGCCGTGAGGACACAGCTAGTCTCAAATACAATTATATACGATGTGAGACAATTTCGGTCTCGTTGGTCTAGTGGTGGCAAGCGCGACTGCTGATCGTGAGGTCCTGGATTCGATCTCTAGTTCGGGCAGTGGTACTATTTTTCCGTGTGAAATTCTTCAGTAGCAGCACGGAGTTTGGATTTCTGGCCGGTTGATGGCAATAGGCTCGCCTTCTATTACATGGGACTGAAACATAATAGCGAAATGAGGGTGTTACTATGCACCTAGTATAGTAACAGCTGTAGCCGTGATAGCCTAGTGGTGTGACCGTCGGACTGCCAAGTCATAGGTCTCGAGTTCGAACCCAAGGCACGCACCTCTGACTTTTCGGATTAATGTGCGTATTGTATAATTATCACTTGCTTAAAAACGGTGAAGGAAAACATCGTGAGGAAACGTCGAGAGATATTTCTCGACGGCATGTGAAGCCAAGTCAGAGGCCCATGGGCGGCATAAACTCTGACACCAGGTTAGTCACTAACCACACGGAAAAGAAAGACAGCTCTGCCTAACCATTCGGGGAATATAAGCGTGATGTTATTATGTTATGTCAGACAGTTTCATACAATGTATGGCATATCTTATGACGTCACAGTCATACGATAACTGGGCCGTGTTATGCAATAATGTGTCAACCCACAAAAATATGAATTTTGTGTTAACGTCATCTAGTTCTTGTGGTAGGTCTACTATAACGACGCTTGAAAAAATACCCAGAACTGTAGTAAATTTAATACAGCGTCTAAATCTTAATGCAGTTTGCATTTTTTCAAGCGTTGGGTAGACCTACCACTATAACTAGATGGCGTTAACACAGAATTAATATTTTTGTGGGTTTTTCAAAGTTAAAAGTCAAAGTTTTTTTTTTTCAATGTCATAGTTTTTTATTTCAAATAGACCAGATTTCAGGCACTTTTAAAACGTCAAAACTAGGTGCACGGTTCCAAAAGGTAGGTTCTATGGAGAAGAGCCGGCAAGAAACTCCATGAATACTCTTTTCAAAATAGTAGTTCATTACAATTCCATTACAGTAGTGTGAGAAATATAATGAGAATAATGCAGGTTAATGTAACAAATAAACTCACATAAGAGTAACAAATGGAAAAATATGCCTTTAGGATTGCCATAGCAGTTAAAGGCTGACCAGTCTCGACAGACGGCACCCGTTCACGAGCATGACGTGCACATCCGCATCGGTCAGCTCAACCATATTATAGGGAACCCAACGACCGAACAAACAACGCCACCATCAGCAAGACATTTAAGTGAGCATGACAGACTCATACTACCAGGTTGACACATTATTGCATAACACAGCTCAACTCGTCAGCTTCATGTCACGTGTATCTTCCGATAACTGACAGATAAGCGACAAGATCACATTGTATCTCGTGTTATTGAAGTTGTTATAAACAATACTATATTGTTGGATAGTTAAATATTTAATTGACGTTAATAATAAACCTATGACGTAGTTATAAATTCATGATCATCATCAGTAACGTCAAACGCAATAACCCGCTATTAGATGTCAAATTCAAAAAAGGGAGGAATTGTGTGGGAATTGAATTAAAAAGTATACTATAAGTATACTCCACCAAGAAGAACATAGTCTACTTAGTTGTCGGCAATAAGATTAACAAGCATATCACTTTGGGACCCAGTGCATAATATCAGCAAGCACAGTGGGTCAATCGCGCGACAGCGCAACGAGTTTTCACAAGGAGGGTTGATGTCAGGCAGGCGGCCGGTCATAAAACAATAAGCCAAAACCTCTAACAACATGGATTTATGAAATACATGTTGTGCCGACCCCACCTGGTGTGGGATAAGGGCATGAAGAAGAAGAAGAATTTCATATTCAAAAAATTAATTTATTGAAAACTAGCGACCCGCCCCGGCTTCGCACGGGTGCAATGTAGATACTAGTGTGGGGCACATAAACCTTCCTCTTGAATCACTCTATCTATTGCTGAAAACTACATTAAAATCCGTTGCGTAGTTTAAAAGATCTAAGCGTAAAGACAGCGGTAGCGACTTTGTTTTATACTACGTAAAGATGATTTAATGACATACGTTCCACATACAACATATGGTTCACTATTGATTCGCATAAATTTTAATAGCATAATTTATCATGGCATACTTTCACTTATCCTAATGATCGTTCCATAATATTAATTCTACATAAATCGTTAAGGCATAATGGTTTTAACCATAATAACCTAACCTAATCTACAAAATTACACCGAAAATTAGCCAAATGATAGTTATGCCTATCTAAACAGTATGCCAAAAAATATTATGTCAAAGTATTATTTTGCCATTAAAAGTTAAGCCTATCTCGTAATGCCGAAGTAGATTAGGAATTAAAAAAATGTGCGAATCAAAGGGAACCCGCAACATATACAACTAGGTACTGGTCTGCTACAATGAATGGTCGCTGATCAATATTGCCAATATCGCCAGGTAATATCAGATGTAAAAAGATCCTAACGAAGCCGAGAGCCACGTATTCTTCCCATCAGTACGATGATTTTTTTTATATCGGGTCATACCTTGGAACCAACTGGTTACAGAGATATTGAAGGTCATAGTCACAATTTTTATTATTATACGGTTTTAATTAGCTTCACTTCGTATATTTGTTTGTTCGTTTGATTCAAATCTTGCGACAGATTTTTCAACTAGTCCTGCTTAATCGATTCTCCTATAACTTCTCACACAAATTCAATCCGTGACAATACAACATTATAAAAATGTCAACCTTCAATCCTCAAATCCTAATGCTGCATGGCAGGAGCACTGCTAGATAAAACCGTTTAAATTAAAAGTTTAAGTTGCTGATCGTGAGGTCCCGGGTTCGATCCCCAGGTCGGGCAGTGTTATTGGGTTTTTCCGTGTGGAATTCCTCAGTAGAAGCCTGGAGTTTGGATTTGTGCCCAGTTGATGGCAATAGACTCGCCCCCTATTACATGGGACTTAAACATATTGCCGAAATGAGGGTGTTACTATAATACCTCTGCCCAACCCTTCGGGGAATACAGGCGTGATGTTGTTTTTTAAGGGATTACTTTTTACGTTTTGTTACGAAAATTAAGTTTAAATGTTATTTTCAATTTTGCTGCAATATTGCCTCACAAATACCTACGCAATATGTCATATACCATGACGTCAAACAACGCGATTGGCCGAAAAAATCCAATGAGTCATACCTACTTGTAACGATAAGCCTTCAGATCCAGCGAAAACACATTAGTGAATCAGACTCTATATATTGATGCATCATGCAACGTTCCCGGAAAACGTATGCTTTGGTAGTGACATCATGACTGAGATTGGAAGAAGAGTATTATTATTTTGAGAGTAGAAGAAAAACATAGATCGGGGGCACGGCAGTGCCACCGCCAAGTCGAGCGCGAAGCAAACACTGCCGTACCATCCTTTACTGGAACCATATCGCCGCATTTTCAGGCCCCTATTTGAGAACCTCTGGATAAGACCAGAACGCAGAAATTTTCGTCATCCAGTAAGCTATAATCACATACTTAAAATCCAAAATTTCAAGTCTGTAGGTCATTTAGTTCCGAAGTTAAGCGAAAGCAATGTTTCGCATTTATGACACTCACTCACTCACTCACTCACTCATGATCATCAGAATAGAACTAGTACTTCCCATAAACTCAGAGAGCTGAAATTTGGTACAGAGTTAGGCTTTAATGGCCACATAAAGGGTAAACTATAAAAACTAGGATAATCGAAGATCTGGAGTACCTGGTGACCCTGATTAGAAAACACAAGAGCCCAACCAAACTATTAGAGATCGACATACCGCCTTTACAAAAAATATTCAACTTGGTAGGCCGCTTCATTTCAAGTCAAACAAACAAAAAACAATTTGCCCACGTTTCTACAAAAAGAATTGAAATCCCACCAAAAACAATCTGTAAAAAACTAGCCAAGTCTCGATTGAGCTGCTTGTTTATCTCTAAAAAGTAATGAAATCTAGACAAAGTCGTGCCAAGTCTAAGGTTCCTTACTGCGATTTCTTTATTATTATCGTTAATGTTGTGTGACTTGGCCGTTGAAGGGTACACAAGGGTACAAAACCAGGTGCAACCGGCATGCCTGAGATATATTTCTCGACGGCATGTGAAGCCAAGTCAGAGGCCCATGGGCGGCATAAACTCTGACACCAGGTTAGTCACTAACCACACGAAAAGAAGAACACTTAGGGGTAGAATTTCCAAAAATCCTTTCTTAGTGGATGCCGACGTCACAAAAGGAACCTACTGTCCAAATTTCACGTTTTAAGCCCCAGCGGTTTAGGCTCTGCGTTGATGAATCAGTCAGTCAGTCAGGACGAGTAACATAACACATAACATCACGCCTGTATTCCCCGAAGGGTTGGGCAGAGGTGTATAGTAACACCCTCATTTCGCCGTTATGTTTAAGTGGGTGCGAGCCTATTGCCATCAACTGGGCACGAATCCAAACTCAGGACAAATAATCTTCACATAGTATAAAACAAAGTCACTCCCGCTGTCTGTACGCTTAGATCTTTTAAACTACGCAACGGATTTTAATGCAGTTTTCAGCAATAGATAGAGTGATTCAAGAGGAAGGTTTATATGCCCCACATTAGTATCTACATTGCACCTGGTTCACTAGTTATATAATATATGTATAATTTTTTTCATGAAAAGAATTCACTTAAAATAATGACAAAAGCTTACTCAGTACATTGAACATTGTGTTCTGCCTAACCTTTTCCCAACTATGTTGTGGTCAGCTTCCAGTCTAACCAGATCCGGCTGAATACCAGTATTTTACACGGAGCGACTGCCATCAGACCTCCGTAACGCAGTTACTGGGTAATGCCGATATAGTAAGATTAGACAGGTCGGTACAGTGAACATTGTTTACAGGAAGTTAGCACTATATTCTTCTCGTTCTAAAAGTCGTAAAACCTGACTTACTTTGTAACCGCTTACAGGTTCATTTAACTTGTTGCTTACTCAACAACTTATTTCTGTTTAAAGTCTCTTTGACACTTCGCACCTTTAAAGACAAACCGTTACTAAACGAAAATTTTCATGAATTGAGTTATTAATGCCATCTTTCATAAAATTACGTAAACTACAAGGTGAACTTGATACTTTTTTAAAACTCCACTTTTAGAGGGCGCAAAAAATAATCTCCACTTTTAAACGGCGTAAAAAATCACAATAAACAAAGTTCTATTTAATAAAAAATACTTTTCTGTAATCGTAGTTATAGTGTACATAAATATCCATCATATGACCTCAAAAAATGGCTCAGAGCATCATGTACTTAAATTTTATTGCGAAAAGGTTTTTTTTCTTTTTGCTCCTGTGTAAAATTTGATATTTTCGTTTAGAAACGGTTTGTCTTTAAAAGTGCGACTTATTGTTGGTAATGTGGTTTAAACCTACAAAATAATTAATAAATCCTTGCTGATTTTTGCAGCAGCGGCGAATCTTTTTGACTATTATATGTGAATCAAAAAATTGCAATTTTTAAAAATAATTCTGTTTACTTCCTTGTTGGTCTAGTTGTGGCAAGCGCGACTGCCGATCATGAGGTCGCCAGGACATCATGATCGGCGATCGTCAGGTCGGGCAAAATATTATTGAGTTATTCCGTGTAGAATTCACTTCTCATGAGCAGCCCGAAGTTTGGATTTGTGCCCGATAAATGGTGATATAACGGCGAAATGAGGGGAATACAGGAGCGATGTTGTGTTAAGTTGTGGTTTCTTAAAAACCTAATCTACCTAATAAACGCTTATAAAGTAAATCCATGTATAACGTCAATGTAACCATACATTTGTCGATGTATAAGCTTGTTCTAACTTTATTTAACGTTTATTAGCAAGGGAATTTAAAAAGGGGTGCATTAAGAGCCTCCACAAGTGGTGTTACTTAAGTATTTCCGGCGTAACCTGGGTAATCAGCCCCGCTACCAACCTTGCTGACTGGCTGATCTTTCCACCAAGGTTTCAAGGACACGAGAAAAAACACACATAAAATAACATCACGCCTGTACTACCCGAAGGGTTGGGCAGAGGTGTATAGTAACACCCTTATTTCGCCGTTATATTTAAGTCCCATCTAATGGGGGCGAGCCTATTGCCATCAATCGGGCACAAATCCAAACTCCGGGCTGCTAATGAGGAATTACACACGGAAAAACCGAATAACACTGCCCGACCTGGGGATCTAACCCAGGACCCCACGACCAGCAGTAGCGCTTGCCACCACTAGACCAACAAGGCAAATATATATATTATTTGGTTCATATCTATTATGTTCAACTTAAACATCGGAATACAGTATACTTTGCTTTATTTCTACAACTCGATCTGCCTTACCTTTTCCCAACTATGTTAGGGGTCAGCTCCCAGTCTAACCAGATGCGGCTGAATATCAGTATTTTACACGGAGCGACTGCCATCAGACCTCCACAACCCAGTTACAGGGCATCCTATGCCGATATCCTAAGGTAAGACCGGTTGTCAGACTTTCAGGCTTCTGACTTCCCGTAACGACTGTCATAGGTATTCGTATGACACCCGAGACCGACTGTTTGACGTGCTCTCCGAGGCACGGAAGGGTCTCGATGTGTAACGAACGGTCACCCATCTACAGACTGATCGCGGCAAGCGCAGCTTAAACTTGCAAACCATATGATCCGCGCTTGGTAACCACATTTTATATCCGATATTCGATAATAAAGATCGTGTCGGTGCGTACTGCGATCACCAACCGTCTGCAACCATGGTGATTACGAAAATGACCATTTATTCAAGTGATGAAATCCTCACGGATACTCTCCACCTTGGGGAAAGCGGGGGTTACGTCACACTACTACCGACTAAAATCACTACCGTGTTCTCTCGAGGACCTATGGCCGGGTTCACTAAATAGCAGGATTCACTAGTGCTTCTGTTCATCATTCATTCATTCTGTTTAACGGTCACCCATCCACAGACTGACCGCGGCAAGCGCAGTTTAACCGCGCAAATCGTAAGATCCGCACTGTTGGTTATTACCCACGAGTCCCTCCACTTTGTCTCCTCCTCCTCCGCTTTGTTTCTACAACTCATCATCATCTTCCTGCCCTGGTCCCAAGTTACTTGTCGGCGCAATGTTTTCCTATTCCATTCTTCCCTGTCAACCATCTCATTATCTATAACTCCCTTACCTTTCATAACCGCACAGTCTATCCATCTTTTCTTTGGTCTCCCTCTCCCCCTTTGTTTCTACAACTATTCCCATTAAATTTCACCCACACTTTGGATACGTAAACCAATTTATTACTGCTTTACACCAAAGTATATCCATTAGCAGTATTACTACAATTTATAGACCAGTCGTAACTATTTAGACTGAGACGTCTCCATAAAGCTAGCTTAATTAAGAACGCTGGCTTTCAATATTCTCGTGTGTTTATCTTATCTATACTAATATTATAAAGCTGACGAGTTTGTTTGTTTGAACGCGCTAATCTCAGGAACTACTGGTTGAAATTGAAAAAATATTTTTGTGTTGGATAGTCCATTTATCGAGGAAGATTATAGGCTATATAACATCACGCTACGACCAATAGGAGCGGAGCATAAATCAAAAATGTTGCAAAAACGGGGAAAATGTCCACCCGTGCAAAGCCGGGACGGGCCGCTAGTAGAAGATAAATCGTAATCATGCCTTATTTACTCAGAGCGTAGACTTAATTGGGAAAGTAAAACAAAAAGGCCCGTTATACTTTTCTCTGTTTTTTCGACTTTTATCAATCGTCAGATAACTTTTATCTGGGGAATATATTTCACGTTTTGACAGCTTTTGTATAGAAAATACTAGCGACCCGCCCCGGCTTCGCACGGGTGCAATATAGATACAAATGTGAGGCATATAATCGTTCCTCTATTGCTGAAAACTGCATTAAAATCCGTTGCGTAGTTTAAAAGATCTACGCGTACAGACAGCGGGAGCGACTTTGTTTTATACTATGTAAAGATGTCAAACCATCACATTTATACCTTAGATAAAAGGTATCTGACGGTTGAAAAATCGGCTCTAAGGATTAATTTTTCAATCGCCACATAACATTTATCTAAGAAATAAATATGGCGGTTTGACATATTCTCTATACAAAAGCTGTCAAACCGCCATATTTATTCCTCAGATAAAAGTTATTTGACAAAGATAAGGATTTATGTTTATTTGATTGTATTGTTTCCAAATTCAACTAAACTGATGCTGCGAAATGTTCTTAATTACATTAATTATATTATGTACCGACCTGTATTGAATACAGAACTTAACAACAAAAATCGTCGCGATGTCCGCGCCGGTGCAGCGTGACATACGGATTTAGGATATAATATTGCGATTTCTTCGATTGACAAGTGAACACTGCTCCTTACGAATAAATTGCTGAAATTTCTTCCTACACCCACGAAAAGATTCGTGGTTGTCCTCTTTGACCGGTATAAACCATTATACTAATATCAGCAATTCATCGTCCTTTAAGTTCTTCAGCTAAGCAACCTTCTGCCGACCTCCAATAAATGTTGCCTAATACATAACAAACAATGTCCATATTTAATACGCCGGAAAAATATCACAATGTCGTCTGTGTTTGTGTATGACGTCATGTGTACACTGGCGCGACGCTTAACTTTGCTCAGATTTAGCTCTAACAGCAATCTTTCTTTATTTATTATCCATTTTGGTTAAATATTTTGATTAAAATCGAACTCGCCGCCTATTACATGGGACTTAAACATAACGGCGAAATGAGGTTGTTACTAAAGGGTGTAAACGAAATCATGTAATTCCTTCAAACCTCGTGATGTACTGCTGACATAGATTAATCCTGCATGGGATACATTTGGATTTAATAGACAAAAAAATTACAAGAAGTAAACATATGCTCTTAACGTGAGGCATTTTAGCGCCCCAAGTTAAATAACCACGCAGCGAGCGATAGCCGCGCAATACGCTTGGGGCGCTAAAATGCAAGTTAAGAACACATGTTTACTTCTTGTATTATTTTTTATTGAATCCGGAACTGTCCCTTTCAGGGTTATACTATGTCAGCAGTACATCACGAGGTTTGAAGGAATTACATGATTTCGTTTACACCCTGTATACACCTCTGCCCACCACTTCGGGGAATAGAGGCGTGATGATGTTTTTTTTGTAGTAGTAGTGCTTCTTGTGAATGAGGTCGTCCGGAGAAGTACCTACTACCAGCATAGGTACTTCTGCCGCCAAGCAGCATTGATGTGTTCCAGTTTAAAGGGTATGGGTGCCGGTGAAATGACAGGCACATGAGACTTTAAAACTTTGTCTTTAAGGTTGGCAACGCATCAGCAATCCTCTTGGTGTTTTTGGTGTATAAAAGCGGTGGTAACCGATTTCCATCGAGGTGAGCTGATGCCATGTTTGCCAACATATCATATAAAAAAAATAAAAATGCGGCATCTACGTCAAAGGTAACCTACCCTAATTCCCTTAGTACAGAGAACTCTCTGTCCCTTCTTGCGTGTCTTAAGCTCATACCTAATGTAGTGCCTAACACATGCACAACAACAAGTTGCGTTTATTTCAACTTCTCATAACTACTTGTAGGTACTTACTTAGTATTGAAACTAAATTACTTTTACTGGTACATACACAATACACAGTAATTATAATAACTTAACATAAGTAATAAATTAATTCAAACTAATCAACATTCAAAAACACCTTTATTACTTAAAGCTTGTCAGTCATACATAAATTACCGCGCTGCGCTGCCAAACAAGATGGCGGTCGCGTCGGTTGGCGCGCGGTGTGTTTCCCGGAAACGGTGTCTGCGCAGCGCGGCGGCCATGTTGTGCGCCAGCGCACGGGACGCGCAACGTGACGCACACATGCGCACGTGCTGTAATCAAGCGATATGGGGACTGGGGAGCGTCGGAGCTTGGTTTGAGAATATTTCGGTTTAGTAGATCGTGTTTGTAAAATAATGCTTTGAGTGTGTTTTGTATTTTAGATTTGAGAACAATTCTATTGACATTTAATAATATGATTATACAAAGAATACGTTGATCTCATGCTAAAATGTTTCCATATAGGGTAAATAGAGATGCTTCATAGATTTAAAATATTTAGTAGACAACATTCCTAAAAGCGTTATCGGCCGCTGAATGCAAATAATTTAGACAGGTTTATAATTATAAACTCACGCACTACTCTTGAAGGGGTGGGGGGTAACCAAGCTCACAATAAGGTTCAAAACCCTGTAATCTTATGAAATTAAACCGTTTCGTTTGAGTACTCGTAAAACGAACAAAGTAATTATCAACGTTAACAAAATTCTCTCGAAACAGACAATACTTATTATGTGATTGTCTGAATATGATTTACTTACGATAAAAACAATAGTGGGCCGGTCATTAACTTGTGATATGTGTTCACCGACCGCTGTTATGTGTTTAATATTCAGACCTGCATCCAAATATAGATAAGAAGTTTTTATGTAACGTTCTGAAATAAATTATTCTTAAGAGGAAATGCGGTCGGCATTTAGTCCATACAAACGTATTGCTCAGTTTCCTCTTTGGATAATGTCGCTAGAGCAAATATTTTTTACCGTATGATATATATCTACCTCCACTATGTCCCTATATTTTGTTTTTGTCAAAAAATGAACTATTAATAGAACTAGAAACGTTTTAATTTTACAAAAATCTACCGGTTTTACCACCGTTTTCAGACATCTGGCAAACAAATTTGACGAATATAAAAAATAAAAGAAAAACATACAGACATAATCAAAGTCTTTCTTAAATTATTACAGAAAAAAATATAAAAATCGGTCCAGATTTGAAGAAGGAAACAGGGGAATACGAAAGTACGATTTCGCTAATATTGCACAGGAGAAATCAGTCCGAGATGCAGTTGTCTCTTTCGCGCTCAACTGGGAAGGTTTCCGGGAGGGGTGGGACGGAAATAGATAGCTTAAAAACCTATTCTTCCAGTATTTTGCAGCCTGCGTTTCCTCTTAAGCCCGATTTGTACGCACCTGCAGTATTATGCCTGGTTTATACGATGGCAGTGACTCGGAATTTCGGACCCAGTCACTGGGTACATGTAGACGGGATCGGCATTAAGTCAGTTTGCTGTGGATTATTGACACACTGGGCCCGAAAATAAAAAGGTAGGTTAGTCAACTGGACTGACTTGAGGGCACGAAGTCAGCACTGGACTGGGTTACTATACTACCATGTTACTGACCCCATATAAACCAGCCTTGAAGGATGGTGTTCACCAACCCGAAAAATGGAATAGAATTTTCGATAACACATAACCATAACATCACGCCTGTATACCCGGAAGGGTTGCGCAGAGTTGCATAGTAACACCCTCATTTCACCGTAAATTTTTAAGTCCCTTGTAACAGGGGACGAGCCTATTGCCATCAACCAGGTACAAATCCAAACTCTGGGCTGCTGCTGAGGAATTCCACACGGAAAAAACCAAAACACTGCCCGACCTTGGGATCGAAACCAGGACCTCACGATCAGCAGTCGCACTTGCCATCACAGTTTCGTTAAACATTTGCTAAACCAGAGAATTAATGTAGGTGAACAAAAGCAAAAGCAGGTTAATTAAACAAAAACCAATTATGAGTCACCATAGACATGTACTTTTCTAAAATACTAGAAAAGCCGAAATGAGCCCTTAAGTATTTAATTCTAAATGGATGACTCACTCAAGTATATTTTTATTCCTAAATAGATGTTGCAATATTACACCATAACAATTTTATTCCTTAAACATGTCATAAGATATATTTTTGTGCGTCATTGCGTTATTTTAAGTTGTACTGGTAACAAGCGAAATGTATGGCTTCATTTACGTTGAAGGGTTAAGGCGGTAACTCGGGTCAGTTAGATTGACAAATTGACATCTAGGTCAACATAATACATATTTTTTTTAGTAACCTTTCGATTGTCCCACTGCTGAGCAAAGGCCCCTCTTTTGTCGTCCAAACCTCTCTATTTTATGCCGTTTCTAACCATGTGAGCCCCACAAAAGCGTATAGATAATATATAAATCATCATAATACTATACACGATAAAAAAAATGTGGGAAATGTTAGAAAATGCTTTATCTAACTTGTGTATAAAATTTAAATATATCGAATTAGAGGTTCCTGGTTAAATTGGTAGTTCTCAAGCAAATCAGTATAACATAGATAGGCTGTTTTCCAAAAAAATATGGTGTAAAGAATATCTGTTCTGGGTAAAATGGTTATTATACCATTTAATACCTACATACTTAAACTCACGCGTTTTTCCCATGGGGGTAGGAACAAACTATAGAACGCCACATGCTACGTTCCTTACATACTCCTTTCGCTTCATCCACATTCATACATCTTGGCATACACGCACGCCAGTTGAGAGTACTATGCATCTGTCCTTTGTGAAGAACATCACTAATAAAATCGATGTCCTTCTAGGGCGTCCTCTGCCGGCGTTTCCATTGACATCCGGCTTATAAATTCATTTTGTTAATCACCGTTCACCTATTTTCTCAACATGACCAAACCACCTAAGCATACTCCTTTTAATTTTTGTCACTACATCATCTTTTAAACTGCAGCTTTGTCTAATCATATTATCATTTCTCAATCTATCATTCAAAGTTACACCGCAAATACTTCACAAGGAACGCGATACCATTTAGTGTAACATGTATAATTTTTAAACCTATACATTCAGTACTTCGATCTACGACATCTTTTCAAGATATAAGGGAATTTGAAATTTGACTCAAGTAGCGCCCTTAATACGAATAATGACGCGCAACGTCGTGAAATCACAATAAACAACAACTGAAAAGAAATGTCGAAAGAAACTCGAGGTTACGTCATTTATTTTTCTTCTACACTGTAATTTTTGGGGTTCCGTACCAAAATGGTAAAAAAGGAACTCTTATGGTGCGCCAGCGTCTGTCTGTCTATCACAGCTCAACATCACGCCTGTATTTCCCACAGGGTTGGGCAGATGTGTATAGTAACACCCTCGTTTAGCCGTTATGTTAAAATCTCATATAATAGGCAGCATATTGCCATCAACCGGGCGCAAATCCAAACTCCAGGCTGCTACTCAGGAATTCCACACAAAAAAAACCAATAAACTTTGCCCGACCGGATCGAACCCAGGACCTGACTAGACCAACGAGACAGTTTAACTAAATTATAACGTTTAAAGTATGGAATCGCGTTATAAACGTTTCGTAATTCTAGATTACGAAATTAACTACGTTCTAAGAAATATCTCTAATAGCCTAACTTTCGTTTTTAAAGAGCCCTTAATGACAATTTAATGACACATTTATCTACATCTCATAAAAATGTACCTACTCACAGGCGTCAAAGTGATTGTACACTAGAACACAACTAAGATGTCGCATCAGCAGAATTCGTAAAACAAATCACTTCCGAGCTAGGGTTGCCAGGTGTCCGGATTTAGTCGGACATGTCCGGCTTTTTACAGTCGTGTTCGGCCAAATATATACAAGTCCAGCCTGTCCGGTTTTTGTTAGGCTTTTGGTCAACCTCACCCCGCCAAAAGATGCCAAACGAAACCGCGCGAGCGATAATTTTTTCTTTTAAAAACCAGTGTGTCAGACTTTTAGGGTAAAATGCCCAGCTAAATATGAATCTGTGTCCGGCTTTTCTATTGGTGGGCCTGGCAACCCTATTCCGAGCTGACTGCGACTTCAAGACCTCGAATGTTTATTAGTACTGCAGTAAAAAAACTTTTTTACAAAAAATTTAAACCGACTTCAAAAAGAATAAAATAATTACCATATAAAATTAACAGTTTCAGAAGTCGGTGCTGATCCACGCTGAACCAAATTGAAGGCACCGACTTCTGAAACTGTTAATTTTATATGGTAATTATTTTATTCTTTTTGAAGTCGGTTTAAATTTTTTGTAAAAAAGTTTTTATTTTTTTCTTTTTAGTGGCCTTAATTAAAACTTGGTTGGACCTACTAAAGACGCTGCTCGTAACATAATCACATCATCACAATATGCGTACTGTTCGTCATTGAGGAGTTCCATTGTCTATCTCCGAAGTTCTTCATCAGATCTTCACCAAATTTAAATGGGACCAACTTCGAAGTATATTGTTCGAATAAGTTTGCCAATGCAACTTCTTAGTTGTGTCATACTATAAGAGTACATCTTTATGGAAAATGACAAAATGGTAATAAGTGCTAAGTGTGCGGTTTAAGATAATAGAGATATTTCTGTGTCCCCTATACTTATATATTACTTTTTCTATTATAGACGCCATTTTAAAAGATCATTCACAGATTTTTTTATAAACATAACATCACGCCTTGTATTCCCCGAATGGATAGGCAGAGGTGTTTTTAGTGCACCCTCGTTTCGCCAGTTATGATTAAGTCCCGTGTAATAGAGTCTATTGCCATCAACCGGGCACAAATCCAAACTCCGGGCTGCTACTGAGAAATTCCTAATGCAAAAACCCAATAAACTTTGCCCGACCTGGGGATCGAAGCCAGGACCCCATGCTCAGCAATTGCGCTTGCGACCACTAGACTGACGAGGAAGTTATTTTTTATCTGCATCTTCTTAAAATCTCACGTGTATCGTACCTAGCCTTTATGAGTCATTGGTCTGTTGGCAACAATCATGGCTGCACATTGTAAGACGCATCGTCAACTTATGGCAGATTCCTATAATTTACGAAGCGTTATTAGTTAAAATTGAGACTTGTATAAACATAACATCACGCCTGTATTCCCCGAAGGGTTGTGCAGAGGTGTTTTAACTCCCTCATTTCGCCGTTATGTTTAAGTCCCATGTGGGGGCGAGCCTATTGCCATCAACCGGGCACAAATCCAAACTCCAGGCTGCTACTGAAGAATTCCACACGGAAAAACCCAATAACACTTTTCCTGACCTGGGGATTGAACCCAGGACCTCACGATCAGCACTCGCGGTTGCCACCGCTAGATTAACGAGGCTGTTGTATTGTATCTTGACTGATAATGATGCAAAGACCTCATAGCTTTGCATAGTAGACCCTCCCGTGTGGAAGTAACTATCACAGGTAAAATTAGCTTACGAGTATATTTATAATATGTCCAGTTTGGCAATAATAAATGCTACCATTGGTAAGCAAAATTATTGTTTTAGAATAGTCTCGGTATCCGATAAGGTAGCTAAGGTACGTTCACCACATTTAGGCTGAGCATCCACCAGAACTGTGCTAAGCTGCGTAGCGAGAAATGTGTTTTGTAAGCACCAATAGAATCACTTCATTTACCTAGCTTCGCTCTGCGCAGCTCTGGTGGATATGGGCTTAGTGGTGCGAGGTTTTTGTTCATACAAAACAAGCAAGTAATGCGAGCGAGGAATGTGTACCGTTCCCGCCACACCACCCTCATATTCGAAAAGAGTCCGCTACCTATCCTCGCACCACTCATTTGTACACATTAACACATTACGCATTACACATTACCCATTCCTCGCACAGCTCTGGTGGAAAGGGTCACACCGTTTCACATCCTCGCTACACATTTTCGCACTGCACATTTTCCTCGCACAGCTTTGGTGGATGTCCAGCCTTAGGGTGGTGTTTACCAATATTAATTATTTCATTAAACAACCTACTCACGACCTAAGTTAACTAACCTTATTAATAAACGTAAATAAATAAAACATACAATTTATAATACAACTATACCAATACCTATTTACTCTATAACATATTACTCGATTTTTGTTTTGGTTCTAGTATCCTTAATTAAAAATATTGTGTATTAAGAATAACCATAGTCAAGAATTAGGTGGGTGAATATTAGAAATTTTTTAACATTATTTTAACAAATCATTCTTCTCCCGGGTTGTTAACGTTATAGTATTGTCAGATTGTTTTTATTCTTGTCTTAGGTATTGCTTGACGGCAGCGGTATAGTTTCAGTTTTCGCTATCATAATTATAGTATTAAATATCTGCATTCTTAACTTTGGGATGATGCCTATGAAGTTCTCAATTTTTGTTAATACATACATACATAAACTCACGCCTTTTTCCCATGGGGGTAGGCAGAAACTATAGAACGCCACATGCTACGACTCTTACATACCCCTTTCGCTTCATCCACATTCATACATCTTGTCATACACGCACGCCGGTTGAGAGTACTACGCACCTGACCTTTGTGAAGAACATCACCAATAACATCGATGTATGTCCTTCTGGGACGTCCTCTACCGGCGTTCCCATTAACATCCGCCTTATAAATTCCTTTTGTTAATTGCCGTTCACTCATTCTCTCAACACGGCCAAACCACCTAAGCATACTCCTTTCAATTTTTGTCACTACATCATCTTTTAAACCGCAACTTTGTCTAATCTCTTCATTTCTCAATCTATCATTCAAAGTTACACCGCACATACTTCGCAAGGAACGCATTTCCACGGCATGCGTTTTGTTAATATTTTTCGAATATTCGCCCAGGTACTATGTACCAAGTAGACACAAGTAAATTTATAAATATACTTTTATCTAATTAGAGCCCTCAAATATTGCAACACCTGGAAAAGGTTGCTAAGCTATACCTACACTATATAATAAGACCTGTATTATTTTACCTTAGTGTGCAAATAAATAGTTTGAGTTTGAATCTCTACTCGAAAAATGTATCAGAATTTTAAGTAAACATATTAAAAGGCTCGAATAAGCCGTGATTCAATACAAAATCGGACAAAAATATTGAGCGAGATTTAACTTTTAATTAGTGCATGATCATAATTAATATTTTTCTTTCTCTTTTTTACTATTTTTTATTATATATTATTGTTTAATCAGATAATTAATGTTGGTGAACACCAGCATAAATCTATAATAGTGACAAGTTACTTTACGTGGATTATAATTCCGTCATCCAGTTCCGTGTAAGAAGTCCATTTATCGAGTACTGACTTACTTAATTTCCGAACAAGAATGCTTTGCTATTCTGCTTACTCTTTCGGAGAAAACGGGCATAATGATTGTTTAATGACAAGGGTTGATACCAGGGACAGAATATTCCGAAAATTAAGATACTTACCTTTAAAATACGATATGACGCCCTATAGTTTGGTTACTTATACGAATATTAACGATATTTAAATATGTTTCGGTACCGAAATGTAGTAAGAAAATGCGAAGCGGTATATTCCGGTATTGGTACCTAAACCTTTATAAATAAGGGTTTTCATTGATGAATCACCGCGCTAACCTGTCCTCTGCTATGAAGCGCCAGATAGCATTACTATAATTCATTCATCATTCGATGTTTTTATGTACCGAAATCGTATAAACATTAAATAAAGGTAAGTATCCTTGTATTTAGTGACAAAAATTGAAAGGAGTATGCTTAGGTGGTTTGGTTATGTTGAGACAATGAGTGAACGGCGATTAACAAAAATAATATATTAGGCGGATGTCAATGGAAGCTAGATGGTCCATGTGGATGTGTGGAGTGACGCGAATGGATAAAGTAAGAAATAAGTATATTAGAGGAAGTTTGAAAGTGGCACCAGTGACAGAAAAGTTGAAAGGAAAGCGTTTGTCTTGGTATTGGCATGTGCTGAGGAGGGATGAAACACATGTGACTAAGAGAGTGATGAATATGAATTTTGATGGATGGAGGGGGAGAGGGAGACCTAAGAAAAGATGGATGGATTGTGTGAGGGAGGATATGAAAGATAAGGGAATAAATGATAATGAGACGGCTGACAGGGAAGAGTGGAAGAGAAAAACATATTGCGCCGACCCCAAGTCACTTGGGATCAGGGCAGGAAGATGATGATGAGGCGGATGTCAATGGAAACGGTAGAGGACGTCCTAGAAGAACATACATCGATGTTATTGGTGATGTTCTTAACAAAGAACAGGTGCGTAGTACTCTCAACCGGCGTGCGTGTATGACATGATGTATGAATGTGGATGAAGCGAAAGTAGTATGTACGGGTCGTAGCATGTAGTGTTCTATAGTTTCTGCCTACCCCCATGGGAAAAAGGCGTGAGTTTATGTGTGTATGTATGTATCCTTATATTTTAAAGGTATCGTAACCTCATACTGTAACTGCTTTCAGTCTCAGTTACTTCTGTGTACCACAAATACTCATCTCAAATCTTATATCGCGTTCAACTAAACGTATTCTCGCAAGCTCCAGCGTCCTTCATCGGCAGATGTGCTGTTATTATTATTATCGGGCCATTGATCGCGATCTACCTGAGCGAGCCCCACGGTGCCCACGGCTCTCTATTGTCGTGTACTGACGTTTTTATCACGTAGGTAGGTTACTGTAGGGTGGAATATGATGCACATGTTATTTTATTAGAATTAAAGTTGATAGATGTTTATGAAGTTAATATTTATGTACAGATAATCAGCCACAATTGTAGGGTTCATTTGCAAATAATTCCAATGCCATCCCAATTCAGATTTCAAGAGATGCCAAGAAATAATCCGTACTTTTGAATAAAACATAACATCACGCCTGTATTCCCCGAAGGGTTGGGCAGAGGTGTATAGTAATACTCTCATTTCTCCGTTATGTTTAAGTCCCATGTAAAAGGGGGCGAGGCTATTGCCATCAACCCAGCACAAATCCAAACTCCGGGCAGCTACTGAGAAATTCCACACGGAAAAACCCAATAACACTTTGCCCGACCTGGGGATCGAAACCAGAACATCACCTTTCCCTCACCTTCACCTCACCTTTTTTGATAAAAATACAATTTTAATTCTAATATTTGATTAATTCATTCAAATAACACTATATTATTAAACCAATTTAGCGTCAATAGTGCATTCTAAAGTAACATAAACAACATCACGCCTATATTCCACGAAGGGTAGGGCAGAGGTGTAATTTTAAAGTAAGTACGAACTAATATAATTTCAACGTCGATTGATCAGAATTATTTTCAAGAGTAATCCTACTAGTTAGGCTTGAAGTCGATCTCTACTTATAGGAATATACTTCGATTTATAACATGACAAATTTAATAGCGGCAGCGCATCCGGCCTAACATGTACAGCGCGACATAATTTTGTCGTCGCATTATCTCGTGCTGAGGCGACATAAGTAACACATTATCAAATTATGTCGCGGTACGTATGTTAGGTTTGCTGGACTCATCCTATATAAAACACTAGCAGCCCTTCCCGGCTTCGCACGGGTGGACATTTTTCCCGTTTTTGCAAGTTTTTTCATTTATGCTCCACTCCTATTGGTCGTAGCGTGATGTTATATAGCCTATAACCTTCCTCGATAAATGGACTATCCAACACAAAAATATTTTTTCAATTCCAACCAGTAGTTCCTGAGATTAGCGCGTTCAAACAAACAAACTCTTCAGCTTTATAATATTAGTATAGATATACTATACTTTATTATCTATATCCTGTATAAAAAAAATATATACATATCGTCACCGGAAAGCCAATACTACTTAAGCGCCATTTTTGGCCAAAATTAGTTATATATATCGTTGGATTGGATATAAAAAATCCAATCCAACGATATATGCCTGAAGCACAGGTTTAACCTAGTTCAGGCAAATAAGCAACCATGCTGTATTTTAATTGTTAAGGTATTTATTGTAAATGTGCCCATTGTATAAATAAATGATTTATTATTATTTATTATATATAACTAATTTTGGCCAAAAGTGGCGCTTAAGTAGTATTGGCTTTCCGGTGACGATATATACAAGGTTAGTCGGAAAGGGGGCACTAAACCGAAAGGGTGTTAAAGTACCCATAATAAAGGATAACTTTTGTTCTACAACTTTCCCCAAAACTCGATAGTTTAAGAGAATTAGATTTTCAAAGATTTCGTAAAAAATATGCTACAATCTATCTGTCCATAGGTATGATCAGCTGTTTTTACAATTTAGGTCATATTTGGGGTCACGGATTAGAAAATTAATTTACTGAAATCATAACTATAGCAGATATTATGTTTTTTTTTTGAAAAAACTAAAATAAAAATATTTTTGCATGCAAATAAAAATGATCGAATTTTGAAATTTTAACACTTGCTTTTAAATAGTCATCAGTGATACTTTAGGTGGCCCGCGGCTTAGTACCCCCTTTCCGACTAACCTTGTATAAACATCTTAAACGTTTTATACATTCAAACGCCTTCAATAATTGAAATTTACAATAAAACCAAAAAAAAATGACTCGGTCCGTCAGACAGGCTAGAGTTTTTTTCAATAAAGTGTCAGGTAAATTCATCACGGCGAGGACGGGAACCGGTTCGTTCGAAAATTGCCCTGCGCGTGCGACGCTCGGCCCACGTTATGACGTTATACGCGACTTGGGTTGAACGATGGATCAAAATATGTTTAACTTGAAAGCAATGATATTAATGTGAGGATGGAATGAAAAGTTGAAAGGGTTTTCGTTATAATTTTTGAGTGATCGGATTGTGTAATGATACGCTTGATTTACTGTCTAATTAATCTGCTATCGAATATGAAATATGGAAATATATTCACGAATAAGTGACCTTAACTAAATAAGAGTTTATTTACAAAAACAATTCCTACGATTAGGTACTAACTAAGATTGAATAATCTTAATCAAAAGATTTTTTATGAAAACAATGTCTTATACTAACCAAGACAGTATGTATAATATTAAATAAAGTTTAGGATTTGAATGTCTAAACATATTAATATTTATTTTTAATGGGTTACAGATAGAATGGGTTCAAAGTTTGAAACCATTAAATATATGATACGACAAGATTAATTCCGAAATCCTCTTGATAAGAAACCAAAATTAAGATTTGCTACGTTTGAATCTCTCTTAGCCTTTTCCCAATTATCTTGGGGTCAGCTTCCAGTCTAACCAGATGCGGCTGAATACCAGTATTTTACACGGAGTGACTGCCATCAGACCTCCGCAACCCAGTAACTGGGCAATGCCGATATCCTAAGGTTAAACCGTTTGTCAGACTTTCGGGCTTCTGACTACCCGTAACGACTGTCATAGGTATTCGTATGACACCCGGGACCGACGGCTTAACGTGCTCTCCGAGGCACGGAGGGGTCTCGATGTGTAACAAATGGTCACCCATCCACGGACTGACCGCGGCAAGCGCAGCTTAACCTCGCATATCTTACGATCGGCGCGGTTGTTATTTAGCCACGAGCCCCTACGTTTGAATCAAAGTTCATTTTTAAACAGACTACTTGCTTTATTCCAACGGCAGATCTAAGCAAAAGCCTATCTTAAGAGGGGATCAATTAATTTTCTTAGCTTAAATTATTTGTTCGATATTTTAACTGTTTAAAAAGGTCCCAACAAAATGCGTCTACTTTTACTTTAAGATAAACATAAACATCACACCTCGTATTCTCCGAAGGGTTCGGCAGAGGTGGTTTTAGTACACCCTCGTTTCGCCAGTTATGTGTAAGTCCTATGTAATGGGGGCGAGTCTGTTGCCATTAACCGGGCACAAATCCAGACTCCGAGCTGCTACTGAAGAATTCCACACGGAAAAACCCAATAACAGTTTTATTTTATTTTAATAATATCGCTTTACAATACTTGATTCCAAACTGTAAAGTATGAGCATCATGCAGCTATTAATGATACACTTACAATCATATCATATTACTGCCTATTGTCTGGTAGTATGAGTCTGTCATGCTCACTTAAATGTCTTGCTGATGGTGGCGTTGTTTATCCGGTCGTTGGGTTCCCTACAATATGTTTGAGCTGACCGATGCGGATGTGCACGTCATGCTCGTGAACGGGTGCCGTCTGTCGGGACTGGTCAGCCCTTAACTGCTATGGCAATCCTAGCAGGCATATTTTTCTATTTGTTACTCTTATGTGAGTTTATTTGATACATTAACCTGCATTATTCTCATTCTATTTCTCACACTACTGTAATGGAATTGTAATGATTTACTATTTTGAAAAGAGTATTCATGGAGTTTCTTGCCGGCTCTTCTCCATAGAACCTACCTTTTGGAATCGTGCACCTAGTTTTGACGTTTTAAAAGTGCCTGAAATCTAGTCTATTTGAAATAAAAAACTTTGACTTTTGACCAACCTGGGGATCGAACCTAAGACCTCACTATCAGCAGTCGCGCTTGCGACCACTAGACTAACACGACAGATTTAGGATGGAAAATACCTAAGCCACCACGATTGCGTAAGCCTAAATCAATTTTGTCTCATTCTAATGAAACGGTATTTCCATTGTCAACAGAGTGAAAAATGGCTGGCCTACGAGAACCTTAAAGAAGAAATCCTAGAAAAGATCAGAAAACTGGAGGAGGAGCGCCACACAGTGGACCTCTGGTCCTGTGGTCCCGAGTGGGGCCGGAAGAGGCGCAGGAGACAGGTGACCGTGGCCCCTCCCTACGTGGTCTACATGCTGCCCGACGCCGACATCATGGAAGACTGGAGACTCGTAAGAAAGCTGCTAGAACGAACTGATTAACATCCGATCCAAGGATATTTCTAGATATTTTTGTAATGTAAGGTTAAAATCGTGAGATAGAAACGTTCTGTGAATGGTGACGGGTGACGTCACTTGACATATTGATACTACGGCCTGTCTACTGCACAGGATCAATTTCTACCAAGCGGAAAAATACTCGCACACTATTTTAATGACACTAAATAAAGAACTGTATCAATATAAACCTTTAAATATAAAATTCGACGATCGGGCATGCGCAAGGAAACGCTTGATGTCTACACTGAATATTATACTTAACTAGCGACCCGCCCCGGCTTCGCACGGGTGCAATGTAGATACTAATGTGGGACATTAAACCATCCTCTTGAATCACTCTATCTATTGCTGAAAACTGCATTAAAATCCGTTGCGTAGTTTAAAAGATCTAAGCGTACAGACAGCGGGGGCGACTTTGTTTTATACTATGTAAAGAAGTCAATATTGATACAGTTACTTATTCAGTGAAATTTGAAAAGTGCACGAGCATCTTTGAGAATTCTTCTGTTTGGTGAAAACTGACCCAAATGCTACCATTTAACGCGTTAATAGACGAAAAATTGGATTGTGCTAAATACAGACTATGCCAATTTTAATATCGCTCTTTATAACGCAGTTAAGAGCCCCCGCAAACTACAGACTTTCTATCGGCCGATCGTTTACGGGGTGTCCTGCGTAAGCGACAAACGCGACGCGGTGCGACGCGACGCGACACGACACGACGTGGAACAAATACGCGTTACATCACGTCTCGCTACATAGGCCGCTAGTAGGGAATGCCGTTGTCTTGATCGCGTTTGTCGCATTCGTCGCGTCGCGTTCGTCGCGTCGCGTTCGTCGCTTACGCAGGACGCCCTTTAGTCGGTTTCTTAATCAGTATGAAGATGTATGCAAGTGCGCACATTATAACGACTCTGTTTCCCTTATAAAAAGGTAATCGGCCAACTATCGGGCGATAGTTTAGTCTGCAGTCTGCGGGGGCTATAAAGGTTAGCCGGAAAATCAGAAAAAAAAATCTCATACATCAAGGGGATAATAAGATAAAACTTTGAATAGCGAAAGATGCTAATAACTCATTAGATGACAATCCATTCCACTCAACGGGATAGCAACATTTATCGTCGTGTACCTATCGTTTATTACTTACATGTTAAGGTGATTCCTTCGGTCGACAAGCAAATTTATTTTTTAGTTTTTCTTATTTTACCTAAGATATGACACGTTTAAGACTTTATTCTGTTATTTGCGGATACTACATGTTGAAATGTATTTATGAATGTATTTGTTTACCTTTTAAAACGACACAATTAACTGGATTGTTACTCAACAAAAGCAAAGTATTATATAACCGGGGAATACAATATAGATATCTTTTTTAATAATTTTTCAGTCAAATAAAATATAAATACAATGCATACCAGCAGTGATAGCCTAGTGGTGTGACCGTCGGACTATCAAGTCAAAGGTCTCGAGTTCGAACCCAAGGCACGCACCTCTGACTTTTCGGATTCACGTGCGTATTGTATAATTATCACTTGCTTAAAAACGGTGAAGGAAAACATCGTGAGGAAACCGGCATGCCTGAGAGATATTTCTCGACGGCATGTGAAGCCAAGTCAGAGGCCCATGGGCGGCTTAAACTCTGACACCAGGTTAGTCAGTAACCACACGAAAAGAATACAAATCATTTTGTAGCATCCGCGAATAACAGTATAAAAGTCTCATAGATGTGCATAAATTACGTAAAATAAACCAAAAATTCAAAACAATTTTATTTCGCGGGCCGACTGTATCGCCTTAATAAATGTCAGACGTCACGTAATCTCGTACGGCCGTAGTATAAGATAGGTATTGCATTCGACATCAAGTGATATGATTTCACTGAAAACACGTTCAGGTAAGTCTTTAATCACGAGGTAGTCTTTGTGGGATGACGATTGTGATTTATTTTTATAGGGTTAACACCCCGTGTATACGTTACCGAAGGCTGGGTTTTACCAATATTAATTATCTGATTAAACAACCGTATACTTGAATAATATAGATATTTTTCCCTAATCGACTGCTGGTCTTGCGGACCGTTTCTACGTAACCGGGCAGTTATTGGTGAGGCCTGAAGGGTCTCCAACCAATTCCCTATGCAGATCACTATTAACACGTACTAACATCATGACTATTTAGCAGCAACACCTCTAAGGGCGTCCCCTAGGGGGGACTCGAACCATGGCTTAGGGCGTTGTGTGCGAGAGGGCTGGGAGGGAGACAGCTTGATGAGGGCTGAATTATCGGTGTGACTCCGGAGTCGTAAGGGACGACCGGCTCTGCGACTGCGGCGGGTGAGCGCGCTGGGTCGGGGGCTGAATAATATCAAAGGGCTCGTGGTTAATTAGCTACGCTTGCCGCGGTCAGTCCGAAGATGGGTGACCGTTCGTTACAAATCGAGTCCCTCCCGTGCCTCGGGGACGCATTAAACAGTCGGTCCCGGGTGTCATACGAATACCTATAACAGTCGTTACGGGAAGTCAGAAGCCCGAAAGTCTAACAACTCGTCTAAACTTAGGATATCCACATTGCCCAGTAACTTGGTTGCGGAGGTCTGATGGCAGTCGCTTCGTATGAAATACAAGTATTTAGCCGCATATGTTTAGACTGGAAGCTGACCCCAACATAGTTGGAAAAAATCCAGGCAGAACATACTTGAAATACTAGAACACTTGGTTAAGGTGGACGCACACTTATCAGAGCCGAAGGAAGCGAAAGAGCCGAAAGAATCGAATTTTAGAATTACTTGTATGAAATCCTATGAAACCTCGCACACCTATCCGAATCGGACGATTCGGCGCGGATAAGTGTGCGAGGTTTCATAGGATTTCATACAAGTAATTCTAAAATTCAATTCTTTCGGCTCTTTCGCTTCTTTCGGCTCTGATAAGTGTGCGTTCACCTTTAAACAGCTGTTTACCTAACATTCTACTACATTTTCAAGTAAGCGCTTGTTTAACTAAATAATTAATGTGTGTGAACGCCAGCCTAAGTCATGGAAATAATCAAAATATTCATGACAAATGTCAATTGTTGCTAAAATGTTCGACTACCTACTTTCATGACCCTTGTCACCCGGGTTCTATGTTAACAAAACGTTGACTATACAAACTACAGAATTTGTAAAATGACTGTAATTATTTTAAAAACTTGCAGTAACAATAAACGTTGAACTAAATTAATTTTGTTTTATTTTTGGAAATATATACATAACATCACGACTGTATTCCCCGAAGGGTTGAGCAGAGGTATTAGTAGTAACACCCTATTTCGCCGTTATGTTTAAGTTCCATGTAATAGGGGGCGAGCCTATTGCCATCAACCGGACACAAATCCAAACTCCGGCCTGCTACTGAAAAAGTTCACACGGAAAAGCCCAATAACACTTTGCCCGACCTGGGGATCGAACCTTGGACCTCACGATCAGCAGTCGAGCTTGCAACCACTAGACTAACGAGGCCGTTGGAAATATAAACTACAGTGTTTTGTAAAGAAATTAATGATTTGAAATAGACTATTCCAGGTAATAAATATTATTTTTTCTGTACACAAGATAGCGTAGCGGTTGACCGCTTGCCTTCCATGCAGGAGGTCTGAGTTCGATCCCGGCCCATACCTCTGTTTTTTAGAATTCATGTGCGGATCAGTATTTGATTATCTCTTGCGTCAACGGTGAAGGAAAAACATCGTGAGGAAACCTGCACACCTGTGAGGACTCCATAAAGTTCTCGATGGTGTGTGTAGTCTGCCAACCCGCATCAGGCCACCGTGGCGGACTAAGACCTAAATCCTTCTCATTCTGAGCGGAGGCCCGTGCCCAGCAGTGGGATAGATGGGCTGGTTGCATATTGCTTGCTTTATAGATAAAATTCTTTATTTAATTTAGAAAATTTCAATACGTTAGAAATCAACTATCGGGTTTTATAAAATAGTTTACGGACTCGCTTAGACCTAATCTTTGATGTGGTAACGCCCGTAGTCGCCTAATTAGCTTAATTAGTCTCTAGACATTTGTGAATGTGAAGCGAAGGCTTAAATACTGGCTTTAGACGCTAATTAAGCTCATTTGAAAGGTTCTAGGTAAAACATTGTTCGTTGGATGGTTTGTACTTTCTTGTACGATACAATCTATTGTTTTGTTGTGCATGGATACAATTTAATTCTTGACTAGACAAAGGCACCCTCTCTATACCTGGAAACATAATATCACGACTGAATTCCCCGAAGGGTTCGGCAGAGGTGTTTTTTAGTACACCCTCGTTTCGCCAGTCATGTTTAAGTCCCACGTAGTAGAGGGCGAGCCTATTGCCACTAACAAGGCACATATCCAGACTCCGGGCTCCTACTGAGGAAATCCACACGTAAAAGCCCAATAACACTTTGCCCAAACTGGGGATCGAACCCAGGACCTCAAGAGCAGCAGTAGTGCTTGCCATTAGTACACCAACGAAGCAATTCTGCTATCTTTGTTAAAAATCGTGATCGAACCCCAACTCAACCATGGCCGTTGGAGCGATATCTTTATAAGAAAAAAAGTCGAACAGCTGTTGTTGACCTGCGGTGCGATTGCGACTTTTAACAATTTTGTTAGTCTAATTGACCTCGACGTATCAAAAAAGTTGACGATGGGAGCTAAGGAATTCTTGACTGTACGTAAGAGGGTGAGTTGGCGTTCCTCTGCCGGATGGACCGACAATCTGAAGCAGGCAGGTGAGATGACCAGCAAGGTGGAAAACGGGACGCTATGGCATAACATGCAATATGCCTTAGGCTCGATTTTACCAACGTCGGATAGCGTTTATCCAAGGAATAAGACACGTTTTGACAGAATTTCTATGGAAAAGCTGTCAAAACGTCAAATTTATTCCTCGATTAAAGTTATCCGACGTTGGTGAAATCGGCACTTAGTCCGACAGAGGACTGCACTGTGGCTAGGTGCCGATTTATCCAACGTCGGATAACTTCACCTTAGGAATAAATTAGTAAGACGTTTTGACAGTTTTTGTATAGAAATTCTGACAGAACATCTCTCTTATTCCACGGACAAACGCTACCTGATGTTCGTAAAACCGAGCCTTAACCGACTTAAAAAAAGGAGGAGATTCTATTTTCGACTGTATGTAGTTTTTTTATGTATGTTCACCTGTTTCTCCGTCAATTGTGAACCGATTTGAATGATTCTAAGTGATAAAACTAAGTGACAACACGTTTGGTGCAGTGGTTGAGCGATTGGCTTCTGCGCTGCGGGTCGTGGGTTCAATTCCCGCACGGAACAAATATTTGTATGGCCTACAGATAGTTGTTCCGGGTCTGAGTGTTTGTGCATGTGAAGATTTGTGTCTGTAAACGCACCCACGACACAGGAGAAATCCTAGTGCGAGGCAACGTTTAAAAAAAAAGTACTATCGCAAAAGTGGGAAACAGAAACTGAATTTTCAAATACCTACCACTGAAGCTTTCATACTCATTACTGTTTATCTTGTGCCGTAAACTATAGCTAAGTAACTATGAATAACTAAACTATTCATTACCGGATATTAGCATTAAGAGGAAACGCGGGCTGCAAAATATTAATAATTTGAATATGTTTTTGCGATCTATTTCCGTCCCACCCCTCCCGCAAACCTTC
This sequence comes from Amphipyra berbera, assembly GCA_910594945.2. Taxonomy (NCBI): domain Eukaryota; kingdom Metazoa; phylum Arthropoda; class Insecta; order Lepidoptera; family Noctuidae; genus Amphipyra; species Amphipyra berbera. Next base: position 2,906,666 of record OU343133.1, read on the forward strand.
CCAATTGAGCACGAAAGAGACACTTGCATCTCGGACTGATTTCTCCTGTGCAATATTAGCGAAATTGTACTTTCGTATTTCCCTGTTTCCTTCTTCAAATCTGGAACGATTTTAATAAAAAAAATCTGTAATAATTTAAGAAAGACTGATTATGTCTGTATGTTTTTCTTTTATTTTTTATATTCGTCAAATTTGTTTGCCAGATGTTTTAAAACGATGTTAACACCGGTTGATTTTTGTAAAATTTAAACGTTTCTAGTTCTTAAAATAATTAATTTATTGACAAAAACAAAACATAGAGACATAGTGGTGGTAGATATATATCATACGGCAAAAAATATTTGCTCTAGTGACATTATCCAAGGAGGAAACTAAGGAATACGTTTGTATGGACTAAATGCCCACCGCATTTCCTCTTAAGTACTTTAATGCCACTAACAAAATTCCACTACAATCTCAAGAAAACTAATATAGGGTTAAAAAGTACTACAGTGTATTGAAAATGGAAAGCGAAACTACCCATTGTTATAAACTCACGCCTTTTTCCCGTGGGGGTAGGCAGAAACTATAGAACGCCACATGCTACGATCCTTACATACTCCTCTCGCTTCATCCACATTCATACATCTTGTCATACACGCACTTCGGTTGAGAGTACTACGCACCTGACTTTTGTAGAGAAATTCCGAATGGAAAACCCAATAACACTTTGCCCGACCTGGGGATTGAACCCAGAACCTCACGATCAGCAGTCGCGCTTGCCACCACTAGACCAACGAGGCAGTCAGTCAGTTATAATTATGAATACCTATGTATTTGTAATTCCCTGAAGGTGAGACAATAGCATTCTCTATGAATACACCTAATTGGTAATTATACAATTATAGCTTGGCTTGGCCCCAAGAGGAAGACGATAGAAAACAGTTGAAGACTCAGGGGGATAGTAATTATAAAATTCATGTAAGTACTATATCGGGTGTAAAAATACCCTTAACGAAGCCGAGAGCCACGTACTCTTCCCATCATTACGAAGATTTTTTGGTATTGCGCCATACCTAGAAACCGACTGGTTATTGAAGGCCAAAGTCACCATATATTTGTACGTTTTTCGCGAAAACTAAGTTTAAATGTTATTACTAAACATTCTTCTATACAAACATTATCAAAATTTTTGAAATGAAGGCACAGTCTGCTGCGCGCGCTCTTCCATTGCGCGCTACAATTAAAAGCTGTTTGTTAATACCAAAAAATACAAGTCGTTTTCCAGCAATTATTTTTGCTGTATGTTATTTAGTTTTATGTACAGTATGCGTAGACTTCGGCTTCGTTAAGGCTATTTTTACACCTTGTATAATGTAAATCTACACTCGTTACGGTTAGTCAGAAGCCCGACATTCTGACAACCGGTCTAAGCTTAGGATACCGGCATTGCCCAATAACTGGGTTGCGGAGGTCTGATATCCATAGATCCATGTAAAATACTGGTATTCAGCCGCATTTGGTTAGACTGGAAGCTGACCCCAACATAGTTGGGAAAAGGCTAGGTAGAACAACTCTAATGTAAATCAGAAAGTTTTTGTTACCCATTAACGACGGGTAGACCGATTCCCGTATTTTACCAACCGTTGTTAGTGAAAACTAAGGGTCTTGAATCTTTATCAACAATGAGCAGTGATAGCCTAGTGGTGTGACCATCGGACTGGCAAGTCATAGGTCTCGAGTTCGAACCTAAGACGTGCACCTCTGACTTTTCGGATACACACGCGTATTGTAAAATGACCACTTGCTTAAAAACGGTGAAGGACAACACGTGAGGAAACCGGCATGCCTGAGAGATATTTCTCGACGGCATGCGAGATATTTCTCGCCCCCTTACATGGGACTTAAACATAACTGGTGAAACGAGGGCGTATTAAAAAAAAACACCTCTGTCGTTATCTTCGGGGAATACAAGGCGTAATGTTATGTTTATGTGTTTTTATAGAGTACTAGCTTTTACCCGCGGCTTCGCTCACGTGGAATTAACATGATGTTTTTCCAGGACTAAAAGTAGCCTATGTTACTCTCCATCCTTTCAACTAACTCTATGCCCAAAATCAAGTCGATTGGTTGCTTAGTTAGGGCGTGAAGGAAGGACAAACAAACACACTTTCGCATTTATAATATTATATATAGCATGGATAAGTACTCAAAACCTACACGTCCTCAGTTTTTTCTAAAGTCATACCATAACATCACGCCTATTTTTACCGAAGGGTTACGCAGAGGTGTTTAGTAACACCGTCATTTCGTCGTTATGTTTCAGTCCCATGTAATAGGGGGCGAGTATATTGCCATCAACCGGACACAAATCTAAACTCCGGGCTGCTACTGAGGAATTCCACACGGAAAAACCTAATAACACTGCCCGACCTAAGGATCGAACCCAGGACCTCAAGATCAGCAGTCGCGCTTGCCACCACTAGACCAACGGGGTAGTTCGTTTTTAACCGACTTCCAAAAAAGGAGGAGGTTCTCAATTCGACTGTTTTTTTTTTGTATATTTGTTCCGCGATATCTTTGCTAATTGTGAACCGATTTTAATGATAATTTTTTTGTTTGAAAGAGTATTCTTTCGAAGTGATCCCATTTATTTTTGGTGAAGATCTGATGAAGAACTTCGGAGATAGACAATTTGAAGACGGTTTTATTATTGTTAACAAGTTATATTATCTAAAGTCAATACAAAGTAAGTTGTAGTGCGATGTGCAACATAGATTTATCGAAGTACTTACTGTAGCTACCGTAATGTTGACGTACCGTAACAATCATACTCAATCGTCTGTTGTTATCCTACTAAATTACCCGGAAAATTGAATTTATATTGTATGGCTGTATACCGCATTCAAATCAACATGTGGGTTGATGCACAATATGTTCAGTAAATAATGTTAGAAATTGAAAATAGGTATCTAAAGTAATTATATCGTCACCGGAAAGGCAACACTACTTAAGTGCCATTTTTGGCCAAAATGAGTTATATAAGGTCTAACCAAAATACCTGGACAAACTTTTACACAGTGTTCAGTACGTTTAACTAAACATATCTATGCAAAAAAAAGGAGATCCAAGTGTTTTTTTTTTAACCAAAAAATTTTTTTCATCATTAATTTTAATTTAATTATATTTTTTTTAACATTTTTACTTCGCCTGTTAGGTAAAACACGGCGCGGAAGTAGCGTGCGCCCAGGTGACGGTCGATGCATAAAAAATGGATGAGTTTATTCTTAGAGAGTACAAACAATTTAAAACGTTATTATTTTTTGGTCAGAAAAAAATCACTTAAATCTCGTTTTTTTTTGCATACATATGTGTATTTAAACGTACTGAACACTGTGTAAAAGTTTGTCCAGGTATTTTGGTTGGACCTTATATATGTCGTTAGATAGGATTTTTTTAAATCCAATCTAACGATATACCTACCCATTTTGGCCAAAAATGGCGCTTAAGTAGTACTGGCTTTCCGGTGACGATATGCATTTAACTCACGATCCCCACAGTCAAACCACTACTACGGTTTTGTGGGGCTTAGTTTATAAATTATAGTTACCTCATGTGAATATAAATAAATAAAATAATAATAAATAATTCTCAATATTTTCAATATCGTCGGTCGGCAGTGAAAACCACTCCCATCAGACCCCCGCAACTCAGGTATTGGGCAATACCGACATCCTGAGGTTAGGAACAGTTGTCAAACTTTCATGAACATACTCTCCGAGGCACGGAGGGGTCGCGATATCTAACCAACGGTCACCCATCGACGAATTGACCGCGGAAAGCGTAGCTAAACCTTGCTGATAGTACGATCCGTGCAGTCGATAATAATTAGTCACGATCCGCTCTTAGGTCCGTATTACAGAACATTCCTCAAGTCCAGTTTGATCTTTAATCAATTGATCACTGTTTAAGTATAGAATCAGTACTTGAGCATTGGTCTTATTCTAGAACAGTAATCAATCTATACTCAGCTGAATCGAGACTCAAATTGAGCCTCTAGCAGAGGCGTGTATGCATCAGCCTGTTTTCGATTACGATTTTTATTTTCTTTACCAACTTTGTTCCGATCTTCACAGGATTAGAAATTATGAAATATACCATAAGAACCCTATTATTTAGGAAATGTTAATAAAAAGCCGCAAATTGTGAGCAAAATGGTTTCCCTACAGAAATAAGTGATATTAATTTATTTATATCGGAATGGAACACGATGATTAATAAATGCATGATGTGTGAAAGAGACAAATTTAAAGGTTGGAGTGAGATAACGAATAAATGCTAACGATGTACGCTTGTGATAAATGAACGTATTTATTGAAAAGTAGACTTGAATGTTTTACTTACTATGTAATGTTTTTATTATAATTTAAAAAGGTTAAACTCAAATTTTGTTTTAAATCAGCGTTATTATTCATACATTTATTGAAGTAAAGTATCGTAATTAATGTAATAATTAGATGGCTTTATTTAAATAGGTAAATATAAATAAAGAAAAACTTTAAAATAACTATTATAGCCAGGCAACAAAGAAAGAGTAAAATATAACATCAATTGACAAGACAATCTATGCTCAAGCGCGGTGTCGACCATACTTAGGTGATTACAGATCAAATCACTGCTTGGAGTCGAATTTACGAACTGAGTAACGATCTAGAATAAAGCCAAACTCAGCTGAACTATGATCAATAAATCTATGCTTGAGGAACGTTCTAAAATTAAAACTCGACTCAAAACTAGTTATAAACGGAGATCAATGCTTAATATTCGTTCTGTAATACGGACCTTAGAATATAAGAGTATATTATAATATTAAAAGCTGAGCGTCCGAAATTGATATTTTTTCACGAATATTAATCAAATTACAGATTAGTTTAGTTTGTTTTAACTAAATATAACATGAAATTACTTAAGAGTTAAGAGGAAATGCGGTCGGCATTTAGTCCATACAAACGTATTCCTCCGTTTCCTCCTTGGATAATGTCACTAGACCAAATATTTTTTACCATACGATATAAATATCTACCACCACTATGTCCCTATGTTTTGTTTTTGTCAATAAATTAATTATTAAAAGAACTAGAAGCGTTTAATTTTTACAAAAATCGACCGGTTTTGCCATCGCTTTCAGACATCTGGCAAACAAATTTGACGAATATAAAAAACTAGCTGTGTCCTCACGGCTCCGCCCGTAGCCTATGTTACACAGTGATAATGTAGCTTTCTAACAGCAAAAGAATTTTTGAAATCGGTCCATTATTTTTTAGTTTATTTATTACATACAAAAATACAAATCTTTCCTCTTTATAATATTAGTATATAAAAGAAAAACATACAGACATAACCAAAGCTTTTCTTAAATTATTACAGAGAAAAAAATATTTAATTCGGTCCAGATTTGAAGAAGGAAACAGGGAAATACAAAAGTACGATTTCGCTAATATTGCACAGGAGAAATCAGTCCGAGATGCTGGTGTCTCTTTTGCGCTCAATTGGGAAGGTTTGCGGGAGGGGTGGGACAGAAATAGATCGCAATAACCTATTCAAATTATTAATATTATGCAGCCTGCGTTTCTTCTTAAGTAAATCTATAGTTTTTGAAATTTGAGAATAAAGTTTCTTTAAATCAGATCCACTCTTGATTAGGACCTTTGTTTATCATAATCAAAGGTACTTCAAAATAATGCTAAAGAAACATGATTATAAACATTGATGTTCTAAGAAATCAGTAACAACATTTTAATTCCATTCTTTTTCAAGTGATAAATCGAAGTCAAGATTTTCATAGAAATATGTTAGTTCCCGAGTGTTAACAGAGTATTAAAAGCAAGAGTACCTCTATTATATAAAACACCCTGTAATTGCTTTTCCCAGGAAATCCTTAGAGACTACCTCCTAAACAAATTAAATAGAAAGTAAAGCTGTTTCTTTTATAAAGATTTTTCTTAGAAACTCTCTTCTCCATTGTGGATGAAAGGAAATACGTAAGTTTTAATTCTCAGACCATATTTTTTTTCAAACATAATTTTACAAAAAAAAACAAACAATAGGAGGTTATTAGGGTCGATTCTATCAACGTAAAAAATCTTTTATCTGATTAATAAATTCATGATTTGACAGATTTCCTAAAAAAAAGCTGTCTAAATTTTGACGTTTGTGAAATCTGTTCTTATACTTTGTAAAATATTCTTGATACGTGACAGTTGTCACAGTGACATGCAATCTAAGGCATAACCATGTAATTTAAGTGTGAATTATATTACTTTTTATTTAATTGATATTATACAAGGCTATTCGGAAAGGGGGTACTAAGCCGAAAGGGTGTTAAAGTACCCATAATAATGTATAACTTTTGTTCTACAACTTTCCACAAAAGTCAATAGTTTAAGAGAAATAGCTGTTCAAAGATTTCATAAAAAATACGCTAAATTCTATCTATCCTCAGCTGTGATCAGCTCTGTTTACATTTTAGGTCATATTTGGGGTCACGGATTAGAAGCTTCGTTTTCTGAACTCGTAACTCAAGCAGGGACGAAGAATTTTTGAAAAATTTAATATAACAATGATTTTTCAAAGAAAAAAATATTTTCGAATTTTGAAATATTAACACTTTCTTTAAAACGACCATCAGTGATACATTAAGTGGCCTGCGGCGTAGTACCCCCTTTCCGACTAACCTTGTATATAAAAGATGATGTTGTTAAAGTAGGTATGTAAAAAGTATTAAAACGACTGCATAATACACTTCCGTCCCATTCACCCAATATCCTTCTTACATTCAATCATCAACTCACTCTCTCATTCGTTCCAACAATCCAAAAGCGCGGTATTTTACCGACTCCGAACAAAATGTCTAAAAACATTGTGAAGTGATCTGTTTTAAGCGTAATTCATACATTACGGGATGTCCCAGAACAATAGGTGCACGTACATCAAGTAAGAACGAGACCAGGAACCGTGAGTACCTTTCCGATGCTTTCCTGTCCGTATTTCCGTATCGTGCATTTGGTTTACTTATAGCAAATTAACTTGTGGTAACAGTCAACAATCGAAGGTTTTAAATCTTAAACATAAACAGAACTCATATCAACCACCAACAGATGTAGTGACAAAAATTGAAAGGAGTATGCTTAGGTGGTTTGATCATGTTGAGAGAGTGAGTGAACGGCGATTAGCAAAAGGAATTTATAAGGCGGATGTCAATGGCAACGCCGGTAGAGGACGTCCTAGAAGGACATACATCGATGTTATTGGTGATGTTCTTCACAAAGGTCAGGTGTGGTACTCTCAACCGGTGTACGCATACGACAAGATGTATGAATGTGGATGAAGCGAAAGGAGTATGTAAGGATCGTAGCATGTGGCGTTTCTGCCTACCTCCATGGGACAAAGGCGTAAGTTTATGTATGTTTTATTTAATTATAAATAGTAAGACAAAAAGTTCTTGTTAAAAACGGATATTATTATCGAAAAACTTGTTCAAAGTTATGTTGTTGGTTGAGATATAATAGCTCACACGTTTAGGGCTGCCAGGTGTCCGGCTTTAACTGGACATGTCCGGCTTTTTACAGTCGTGTTCGGTCAAATATATACAAGTCCGGCCTGTCCGGCTTTTGTTAGGCTTTTGGTCAAGCCCGCTCCGCCAAAAGATGGCCAACGAAAGCGCGCGAGCGACTTATGCATTATTACATAATTAAGAGTAGACTAAGTCTCAAATGAACAACAGTAATAATTACACAAATAAATAATAATTATACATATAAATTATATTTTTAAATATTTCTACAAAAAATATAAAAAACATTTAAAAATATAAAAAATAGTAGCCCACCGGCATCGGGAACAGGGTCCAAGCTACCGGTGGTCAGGGCCTCAGAGAGAGGAACTTCCTGACAATACGTGCCGTGTCCAGAAGTACCGCTTTCTGTATCAGGCCCTTGACCCAGCTGCCCAACGAGAGCCTCGTCAGATGGTGGTCGAGGCTCTTGGCTATTAAGCCATTGGCCGTAACGACTATCGGCACAATGACTGCTGAGTCAACCTCCCACATGTCGACAACCTCGTGTGCCAAGTCTTGATACTTAATTTCCTTATCTTTCTCGGCTTTCACAAGGTTCTCGTCATGTGGGACAGTGATATCAACAATCATTGTGAGACGCTCTGTTCGATCTATCACCACTATGGACGACACAAATAAAAGTATCCAATTTTTTCTTGTCTTTTAATACTCATTGTGTCAGGCAAAATGTCCGGCTAAATGTGAATCTGTGCTTTTCTATTTTTGGGCCTGGCAACCCTAGACACGTATCAAGCTATATTTTACAAAGTATTCAAGGTTAGTCAGAAAGGGTGTACTAAGCCGCGGGTCACTTAAAGTATCACTGATGACTATTTTAAAGCAAGTGTTAAAATTAAAAAAACTATAATTATTATTTGCATGCAAAACGATTTTTAATTGAGTTTTTTCAAAAAAAAACACATACCTGCTTTAGTTATGAATTCAGAAAATTAATTTTCTAATCCGTGACCACAAATATGACCTAAATTGTAAAAACAGCTGATTATAGCTATGGACAGATAGATGATGTATATACATGTATGATGTATATAAATGACAGATACATGTATCTGTCATCTATATACATACATGTATGTAGATGACAGATACATGTATGATGGATACATGACTCGTGCATCCATCATACATGAATTGAAATTAAAATCAAAATTAATTCGCTCGTGCGTTTTCTCTGACGCTTGCTCCAATAGCCTAAGGTAAATTCGATTATTATAAATAACCGAATTTGCGTATATAATAATGTATACAGGGTGTAAAAATAACCTTAACGAAGCCGAAGTCTACGTATACTACACACAAAACTAAGTAACATACAGCAAAAAAATTGCTGGCAAACGACTTAATTATTTTTTGGTAATAAAAAACAGCTTTTATTGTACCGCGCAGTGGAAGCGCGCGCACATCAGACTGGGCCTACATTTCAAAAATGTTGATAATATTTGTATAGAAGAACGTTTAGTAATAATATTTAAACTAAGTTTTCGTGAAAAACGCACAAAAATATTGTGACTTTGACCTTCAATATCTCCGTCACCAGTCGGTTCCCAAGTATGGCCCAATACCAAAAAATATTCGTAATGATAGGAAGAAAACGTGGCTCTCGGCTTCGTTAAGGGTATTTTTACACCCGATATAAGGGTGGAAACGTTGCACACATCGTGTTTTGAAAAATGATTTAGGTACTTGTCACGTCTGTATTTCCCAAAATAATAGGCAGAGGTATTCCACAGGTCAACGATAGACCATTAATTTCTCCTAGAAACAGTAGAAACTAAGAATAATCTTTCTTTTTGGTTGGTAGAAACGAGAACATAACTAAAATCTATAGTAGGTACCTACATATCCTATAGGTAGATTAATGAAACCTGGCAACATCACCCAATTACATCGGCTTACTATAATAATTTAATTTACGAAGAATTGATATTAATCTGATACTGATAGGAAATCGTTTAGGGGAGATTTAGAAGGAACAATTTTTATTCTTCGACCTTTGTAACAAGAAAAAATATTAATTAGGTACTATTATAAATGATGATGATGATTATAAATGATGAAAAAAGATGTTTTACTTTAGAAACTTATAATAAAATACCTTTCTAAAAATCTTAACAAATAAAGTCTTCTTTAACAATAAATAATTCACTATTTCTATGAAAATCCTTTGCGCAAAATACAATTACGGGCATTAACAGTTATTTTATTACAATATTTACAATGTGCTAGGAAGGTATTTATTGAGATTTAAGGAATATTATGTTGTATTATGTTGGTAGCACCCTAAACCGACCAGCATGCATGAGAAGGTTAATGAATGTAGATGAAGCGAAAAGGGTGCGTCAGGATCGTAGCAGGTGGAAATCTATAGTCTCTGTCTACCCCAATGGGAAACAAGCGTGATATGTATGTATGACTGACGATGGAACGCATCCCCCTTTTAAGACATTTCATTACGATGACTTCTATAGGGTATAGATAATTTCCCATGTAATTTTAAAACCCATCACTTCCTTCATTCGGGAAATACTAAACTGACTTTGAATTTTGAGATGCATGTGGCAAACATGATACACTACAATATTTTATGTATATATATCTAGGAAGTGTTATTTATTGTATAGTCGTGTGTGTGCCGATGTCTAATGTTACGGTTTTAGCAGTAAAGAGGTCAATGACTCTGTTAAAACATGGCGGACGAAATTCAAGTTGCGAACGCTTTATTTAATTATGGATTTTTCGATTACATTTAAAACTATATTTGCATATTATTAAATCTATACTTTCTGTATATTTATAATTATTATTGTAGTTTAAGAAAATACAGATATACTTACATTTATTACTGACGCAAAAAATAGGTACTAGAATGGTTTTACTAGGTACAGCAAATAAAAGTTTAAAAAAAATTACGTAAGCTTTTACATCTTTTTAAAATTTAAACACCAAAATCATACTTAGGTATGTAATTTTAAGACAGGTAGTGACGCAATTGGCCTTTTTTATTCATTTATTTATTTCTCAACACATTACATTGTAAGTACATCCGAAATGGTTACATAGGACTTATAACCTAATAACAAATGCAGGAGGTCCTCGTAGACGGTATTTAATAGGATATCTAAACTCAAACTCAAACTTTTATTTGCTTTCCACAATGGTATTAATAGATGGTGAGTAATAATATATATATAGTACATCGTGGACCCTGTTGGGCACGCAAAAATATTAGGAGAGAGGAAGGAATTGGTAAGTAATTTTTAACCGAATTCAAAAAAGAAGGAGGTTTCTCAATTCGACCGTATATATTTTTATTTATTTATTGAAGTATCAAGGTAGATTTTAGTATTCTTAATTTAATATTGATTGTAAGTATTGTTTTGACTATTTATATTTATTAGTTTTTAATTACCTATAATTAAAATATACTTATCTGTAGTTTTAGTTTTTATATATGAGTTTATGTGGGTAGGTACCTATCTAGTTATGTAAGTGTTTATTATTATAGATACATATGTAGCATAGATAACATAGTGATATTTGCAAGCTTTATTAATCTAATTTGTGACTATGTACCTATGTTGTGATCTTCTGCATCATCTAGCATCTGCCAGGCTATTGTCACGTTGAGAAATGCCGTAACTAGACTTTTGGGCATCCAGTACGAGTTTCTATGATTGCTGACTAGCTCAAAGTTCATAGTCGGCCTACTTGGAACTCTATTAATATCTTTTAGGATAACAAAGCATGGAAGGAATACATCTTGAGGAAACCGGCATGCCTCAGAGATATTTCTCGACGGCATATGAAGCCAAGTCAAAGACCCATGGGCGGCATTAACTCTGACACCAGGTTAGTCACTGACCACACGAAAAGAAGAAGAAGGACCAAACATTGGTCGTAGGAGGATAAATTCTTACGTAGAAGGATATATTATGTATATTGCTATGCAGAAGGATCAGCAGTCTTTGCTACCTGCGTCGTTGGTCTAGTGGTGGCAAGCGCGACTGCTGATCGTAGTCCTGGGTTCGACACTCATGTCGGGCAAAGTGTTATTGGGTTTTTACGTGTGGAATTCCTCAGTAACAGCTCGAAGTTTAGATTTGTGCCGTTGATGGCAATAGGCTCGCCCCCTATTACATGGGACTTAAACATAACGGCGAAATGAGGGTGTTACTATACACCTCTGCCCAACCCTTCGGGGAATACAGGCGTGATGTTATGTTATGCTCGTGTGTATATTGCTACGCGATACCTACGTGATGTGATGCTACGTGCGAGCATTCCCAGATACAAGTTTGCATGGATATTAATTACTACGACATAGGCTTATAAGCTACTAGCTGTGTTCTCACAGCTCCGCCCGTAGCCTATGTTACTCAGTGACAATGTAGCTTTCTAACGGCAAAAGATTTTTTGAAATCGGTCCAGTAGTTTTAGAATTTATTCGTTACATACAAAAATACAAATCTTTCCTCTTTATAATATTAGTACCTATAGAAGTATGGATATGGGAGCATGCCCAGCTATAAGCTTGTGTGTATGTTGTTACGTAGAAGCACACCCAACTATTAGCTTAGGTATATGTATTTAGCGTAGCGTAGACATCAGCAAAATAAGCAACAAAATAAAAAACGCGTCTTTACTAATTAGTACGCTTTACCTATATCCTTTTTCCCAATTATGTTGGGGATTGGGGTCAGCTTCCAGTCTAACCAAATTCAGCTGAATACCGGTATTTTAAACGGTGCAACTGTTATAGACCTCCGCATCCCAGTTACTGGGCAATACCGTGTATAATAGATATACCATTGTGAGAGTTAATAAAAATATTAGCCGTATAAAAGAAAGCTACCGGCAATATATTTTCATCTCACCAGCTCCAGCGGTTTCGCCTCAGCGTCTATAAATCAACTAGTTAGTAAGAACATTTATCTTCATTTTATAGATTCTAAATAAGAACAAGACTGTTGACTAATATTTTTTATTTTTCCCAAAAGAATTCCGAGTTCTTATACCTAAAAGTAATTGCGGCCCATATTAATAAACAGCTCTCATATTTTGACAGATATTCCAACAGCAGCTACCAAAAAAAACTACGTTTAAAAAAACCGACTTCAAAAACTAAAAAGTATAAAATAACTTAATATAAAATTAACAGTTTCAGAAGTCGGTGCTAATCCACGCTGAACCAAATTGAAGGCACCGACTTCTGAAACTGTTAATTTTATATTAAGTTATTTTAAACTTTTTAGTTTTTGAAGTCGGTTTTTTTATACGTAGTTTTTTTTTCCTTTTTAGTGTCTGTAATAGGTTGTTCTGTAAACTACAGCAGGATTTTTCTATATTACATGAGATAGAATAATTACATCATCCAAGTAAACTAAAATGTTCATAAAAAAATAAAAATGTTCATAAAATGAAAACTACTGGGCCAAACTATTTTAAATTTTTATGGGACCAAATGGCAACTATTCCGCATCAAACTAAAGAAGAATCACGTAAATCGGATCATAAACCTCAGCGTAATCGGTGTACATACATGAAAAAAAAAAACTTATCGAATATAGAACCTCCTCCTCTTTGAAGTCGGTTAATAAAGTAGAATTCTATACATTTGACAAGTTTTTGATGTGGAACATCTAATACCGCGGTACGAGTGTGAGGGCGGCTGTTGCGTGGCGACACTCGCGAATGGCAGACACACGACATGGTATAATTCATGCCACTTCTTTTTTACAAAATGAGTTTCGATGTTTCACATCTGCGAGGCGTCCCGCGACGGCTTGATTTTTTTTAAATACCTATCTCGACTTATGTTAAAACTACACTTAAACATACTTAAAAGTCTGCGTGAGCGACGATATCGACGCCACGAAATGTTGCTATATTTAAATATTATATATCATACAGTTTCAGATGATTCCTATTTAATGCGTATTTATCTATTTTCATATAATTGAGTTTATTTATATCTTTTTACTTGCTGCACCGGTGAACGTCATCATGTCAACGCCGGCTGTCGCTGAAAACCAGCGCTATGGCTCTGTCTCGCACGTGAGACACATCATAATGCTGGGCGATGGCCGCCGTTATGCGCGGATGTGACGCATATTTTTCCCCAAGTTTTTTCTTTCGGTTTTGTTTACTTTTATTTTATTTTGTGCGTCATGTTGGCGCGAATAAATAACTTTCTTTCTTTACTTTAGGAGGGATCTCTGATATGAGAGTTGTTTATTAATGGACCCCTCTACAACTCACAAATTCTTATTGGCTTTCAACAGGGTAAGTTTTTGAGATTGGTGCAGGTGGGATGCAGATTGGTATTTTTTGTACAAAAAACATCACGTGCGACGCGACTTCCGGCTACTATTTTGTTGCATAAAACATCGCGTGCGAGGCTAAACCAGCTCAATTTTCAGAAATCTAAAATGCAATTTTTGTTGCCTCCAAAATCCAGGAACTCACGACTCCTTTGTCGACTTTTCTCTATTCCTATTTTTTTCATATTTGCCACTGCATCAATCCTATCTCAAAAACTCACCTTGTATACAAATCAACAAATTATTTTTCCAAAGAAATTGGCTGTGTGGTTCCCGGCAAGGTACAGGCCACCTCTATCCTATCTTTCGGGGTCATAAAAGGCTTAAAGGAATGAGCAACACGACCCTTCTTCTTGTTTAGACATGACAAAATTATGTCAACCATTCAATGCAGTGGTCTAGACCAGGGATTCCCAAACTAGGTACCGCGGAACCTAGGGGTTCCGTAGAATAGTCATCAGGGTTCCACCAAAATTATTTATTATTAGCTATTAAATATTATCTACTCAATAGTGGGGTTCCATAAAATAAAAGGTATTTGCTTGGTGTTCCGTTATCTTTAAAGTTTAAGAAACCCTGGTCACAAACAGATAGGTACAGAAGTCAATCTACATACAAGTGCGCTCGAGCAACGCACATAGACACTGCTCACGGACACGATATCTCGGACTGTTTGGGACCAGAGTACGAGTGAGTGCGAGCGCGAGTGCCATGCGCTTGAGAGAGATAGATATATAGATAGAGCGACCGCCGAGCGTAGGTAGTGGTAGTAGGTAGTAAAAGTGAAGTACATACATGTGATTGACTTCTCTGTTTTGTGCCCTATAGAGAAGCGAATTTTAGTAGATGTTTACGGATTTATAGATACATAAATGTACCTATAAATAAATTGGAACAGCCGACGAGAACTGAAATGGAAAACCGACAGCGTAAACAAAAGGATGCGATGCCCTACATTGAATACAGGTCGTAGATAGAACTGTTCGTAGCTAGTAAGTAATTTGTTTTGGAAATTCAAGCGCTGAACCACCCGACCGTTATTCATCAGTTTCATTCAATTTCAGTGTTAGTGTTTATCGTTTATCATAAAGTCAAAAAATAAGTCTAAATGACAATAAATAACAAAGATTATCGAGTTTTGAGCTAATAAACCAACATAGATATTCTTCCTTCTAGCCTTTTTCCCAACTGTGTTGGGGTCAGCTTCCAGTCTACCCAGATGCGGCTGAATACCAGTATTTTACACGGAGCGACTGCCATCAGACCACCACAACTGGGCAATACCGATATCCTAAGGTTAGAACCGTTGTTAGACTTACGGACTTCTGACTGACTACCCGTAACGAACATAATTATTCTTATGGCACCTAAGACTGATGGTTTAACGTGCTTTCCGAGGCACGGAGGGGTCTTGTTGTGTAACGAACGGTCACATCCACGGACTGACCGCGGCAAGCGCAGCTTAACCTCACAAATCGTATGATTCGTGCGGTTATTATTTAGCCACGAGCCCCTTAAACGTAGATTTTGGAAGTAAGCTTATTTATGGTGGTACCGACGTTTATTAAGAAGTTTAAGTAAAACATGATGCCCCTTATTACAAAAGATAGTCTAACAAAAATCCTGGTCATAAAATAGCCCCGTCTCTTTCGTTGGGGGCCATTCAAGTATTACGTAAGCAGAATTTCAGTAATTTTTGACCCTCCCCTCCCCTTGTCAGCAAAATTAAGCAAAGCTTTTACCCCCCCCCCCCCCTATGCTTACGTAAACATTGGTATATTTTTTTTAAACTGATCACGTTTCCTTATTGTTATTCATGACCAGCTGTTTTAAGTCTAGAAAAATAAGTAAATAAATAAAAATTGCTGACGTAATCATCATCTAGACACCCCCGTCCCCCATGTCATCAAAAATAAGCTAAGCAAAGACCCCCTCACCTCCCTTTCGTGCTTACGTAATACTTGAATGGCCCCTTGGAAAGTATAGGTATATTTTCAACCTTAATTTTGGTTCAAACCATCTTTTGTAAGGAGGAATATGTCAATAATGATAATCATAGTTAAACAGTAGTGAGTTAACTGCCTCGTTGGTCTAATGGTGGCGAGCGCGACTGCTGATCATGGTCACAGTGTTGTTGGGTTTTTCCGTGTGGAATTCCTCAGTAGCAACCCGGAATTTCGATTTGTGCCCGGTTGATGACAATAGGCTCGCCCCCTATTACATGGGACTTAAACATAACGACAAAATGAGGGTGTAACTATACACCTATGCCCAATCCTTCTGGGAATACATGCGTGATGTTATTAGAAAATATTTATTTAGTAATAGGTTGTTTTCAACACATACAAGTCACTATTCTAGCTACGAGTAACTCCGACGTTTCCTAGCTAACCGACTACCTCGCAAACAAACGCTGTATCTATACGTATTACGTAGGCACTTCAACTCTATAGCAACAGGTATCAGGTTGCGAAATTAACCCCTACCTACTACAGTAGAAATAATTTAGATACTCCATTTCTCAGAAGCTAAACGGTTCGACTGAAAATTGTTACGAGTATTTTAGTTTAAAGCCAACTAAATTCCCGATAAGATGTCTAAAGCCGTTGCTAAGCTATCGGTTTATTAATGGTAGATCATTAGGGTTTCAATAAACAATGTTTATTTCTGTTATATAGGTCGTAGTATAATCGGAAAAATCGGATATTTGCTATAATCCTAGGACGATTGCAAAGGACCGGATATTTGGAATCTAAGACAGATTTTCGTAATCATTTGAGCTATTATCAGGATCATTGCAAAAATCCCTGTTTGTTTAGGACCTTTGGAAACTTGGACGCTGATTGTCTAATCTAAGAGTCGATTTATAACATCTTTATTTTGGTTGGTCAGAACATGGCTCTTCATAATGGCCTATAGACATAGTAAAGGAATAACGTTCGTATCAGCCAATCGGCGCTCATAATGTGAGTGGTTATTCACGACTTACAGCTAGTTCACACAGAAACTGTTTACAGGATCCGTTTTAGCGGATCCATTTTTATTTTGGTGATGGCGCCTATACCTAGTTGTATTGGCGAGTTCACATACACGATAGTATTCCGAATCCAATAAAAAAAGTGGTCCAACATTTGTACATGTTCCGTTTTGTCATCAAAAACTGGATGAACAGTATAAAAAACGGAACAGTATTCCGAATCCAGTAAAAAATACTGGTCCGACATTTTTACACACATAAACTGGATGCCGGAACAGTATAAAAAACGGATCCGTACATGAAGATGTAGGTATGGAGGAGAAGTATGGGTGCCTTCTAGGGTTTCTTTACGGGTTCCCGATCCCGGGAAAACTATCGACCGATATCGATATCGACCGATCCGGTAAAGCGGATCCGCTGTGTGATCGGGCACTTACCTAAAATAAGCTGCGATTTTGCAATGATCCTGAAAATAGCCCGGATGATTACGAAAATCTGTCTTAGTTTCCAAATATCGGGTCCTTTGCAATTGTCCTAGGATTATCGCAAAGATCCGATTTTTCAAATTATCCTACGACATATATACGCTTAGAAGGTAAACAGGCGAAAACTTGTTGAAATAAGAAATTTTCGAAACCGTAGCATTTCATTTAAGCACGTCGTAAGCCGAACCTACAAAATTGAAACGCCGAAAAGAACGAAGAGAAAGTGTACTCCTGCAATCTTATTATTTACTTCGATATATAACAAACTCCAACCACATTCAACCGTCGGTCCCGGGTGTCATACGAATACCAATGCCAGTCGTTACGGGTAGTCAGAAGTCCGAAAGTCTGACAACTGTTCTAACCTTAGGATATCGGCATTGCCCAGTAACTGGGTTACGGAGGTCTGATGGCAGTCGCTCAGTGTAAAATACTGGTATTCAGCCGCATCTGGTTAGACTGGAAGCTGACCCCACTTGGGAAAAGCTAGGCAGAATGATATTACATACTCCATGTATTATATTATAACATTTTGAGTATTGGGCATTTAAAGTACCCATCGTAAGCTGTACTTCTCTTAAGGGTCAATTCATACTAGAGCAGAGTCGAAGCGTCAATCTGGAACTTAACATAACATAATCACCCTTATCTCCACAACATAGGTAATACACATATTTCTTCTAAGATAAAAAAGACGCGCGATGTTTTTTTTTCTTAGACGAAATATGTATTATGTTGTGGAGATAGGGGTGAATATGCTATGTTAAGTTTCAGATTAACGCTTCGATGTGCTTCGACTCTGCTCTAGTATGAGTTGACCCTAAGAGCAACATCGAAAGTAATGATTGTAGGTTGTAGGTCGCAGTAACAAAGAAACTTCAATTTCTAAGGACTAACTCTTTGTCCAAATACATAAAAATATACCTAATTCTCTACAATTAGACTGCTTTGTTGGTCTAGTGGTGGCAAGCGCGACTGCTGACCGTGAGGTTCTGAGGTCGATCCCCAGGTGGGGCAAAGTGTTCTTGTGTTTTTCCATGTGGAATTCCTCAGTAGCAGCCCGGAGTTTGTATTTGTGCCCGGTTGATGGCAATAGGCTCGCCCTCTACATGGGACTTAAAAGATAACTGGCGAAATCAGGATGTTACTATACACCTCTGCATAACCCTTTGGGGAATACAAGGTGTGATATAATGACTGTTATGTGTGATGTTCTCTATAATTATAATGTTCTATATGTATAAGAACACATTTAAAATCAAAATCATTTTTTTTTATCACGTATACCAATACAGGTGCTTATGAAAAGTCGAATTTAGATACACGGTTCCAATTAGTCGTTTTCTATGGAGAAGAGCCGGCAAGAAACTCCATGGTTACTCTTTTAAAAATAATATCTTTAACAATTTCAGTGGATACAGTACAATGATTTAGGATAGTGAGAGAACAATGAAGTCCTGACCACAGACCAATGAGTAATGTAGTAAGTATTATAGGACTTGAGTACAAAAATTAACAAACAAAAATAAAATAAAAACATAATATCAATAATAGTAATTTATAGATGTAGGTCCACAAAGTTCTCACATTTACAAAAGTGAATTTAGATGTTATATACTACACCAAATCTACAATACATGTTTCTAAATCTAGTTTCCACCTATACAGAAGTACTTATGTATTCTATGTAGGTACGTAATACTCGGCAAAGGTAAATAACCGCTCACGTAGGTTTTCAGCAGGTGTATCGAGGTTAGACCGCGGGGAGGGGGTGACCTCGTCCGCAGGACGAAATTAGGACAACTCATTAATAGAGTAGCACCACGCCAAAATGCTGTTATTTTACGTTAAAATATAATTTTTACGGGGCATTATATTATGTGGCGTATAACCACAGTTTTATATAATCAAACTAAGTTAAGAGTTAGAAGTTAAGTTAAGAGGTACTTAAATGTGGTTTATAGTTCTCGTAAACTGATATAAAACTTAAATATTAATTAATGATCCAAATCAGAGTTCCAAAAAAATAAAATCTGATGAAATTGGCTAATGAAAAGCATTTAATAGAAATAAGTATTGGGAAAGGTATTGAAAGAACTATGCTTGGTATTTCTCTGAGGGATCGAACCGGAACGAAGTCATTCACCAGAGAACGAAAGCAAATGATAATGAGACGGCTGACAGGGAAGAGTGGAAGAGAAAAACATATTGCGCCGACCACTAGTAACTTGGGACCAGGGCAGGAAGATGATGATGATGATGATGAATGATCCGTTATTTCTTTAATGTGGAAGGACGAGGTTCCTTCAACGAACAAGGAGGATCCTCCAACCTGGCGGGTCTTATGCCTAGCGGGCTACTGCCCAACGGTTGATGTTGGGAAGTTGTATATCGTCGGTCGGCAGTGAAAACCACGTATGAGTAAAACACAATTTTTTCAAACAGAAATAACAGTCCCCTGCAAAAAAATGGCCGATCAAATGTTAATACAAGTTTGTCATCATACGTCATAGATAGCTTAGAAGTATTTGAATTGAAAGTTTGTTGAACTAGGACGTGTATGACGAGTTTATCAATCTAAAGAACAAATAAAACGCTTTTAAAGAAAATTTTATTTACGAGGTTTTCACTGCCGTGCGTCGATATATTCTATCTGCGTGTCAAATCTTGATATCGCGATGCAGGATTTGTGATGTCTCATTTGACAGCTGTCATTGTTGTCGCTGTAGTCTGCTATACATTCGTCGTGCTTCTGCGTACGTCGTCGTCGTACTCGTCGTGATCTTTTTTTCGCTCTCACCTCATCGATCTTACCTTAAACTTTCAAGTCCTGGCCTCTACTGTTACCGGATGTATAACGAATAACCGGATGTACGCCAGCACTCTTTAATTTCCGTAACCAAATAAAGGTCAGTCGGCCCGCGAAATTCTTTTTTTTAACTTAACTCTTTAAGACTTACTTTTATTCATTACCTATGCGTAATATTGCATTGTAGTTATGTATCTTTTTACTGGATTTGTGCCCGGTTAATGGCAATAAGCTCGCCCCCTATAACATAGGAATTAACATAACTTTTTTTTTTATCGTGGGGAAATCCTCATGGACTCTCCCCCGTCTGGGGAAGACAGGGGAGGTGTGCCGGACTCTTACCGGCTAAAACCACCACGGTGTCCCTCCTTCTGACCTAAGGCCGGGGTCGCGGGATTCGCTATTGCATGCACCGCAACCCCGGCAGGTCTCGGCCCACCAGCTCTTCTGGTGGACCTCTCCTGTGGCGGGGCAGTTGTTCCCCTGCCCCACATATTTCCGAGAGGCGCGCGCGGAACACGGCGCGCATCCTCCCTGGGCCCGTTACTAGTCGGGCAACGGGCTCCCAACCCGCCGCCCGCAGGCCACTCACTAGGGTGGCCGGAGATCGTCACGCGCCCTCCGGCGCCCGGTGCGTAGGAATTAACATAACTGGCGAAACGAGGTTGTATTAAATACACCTCTGCCGAACCCTTCAGGGAATACAAGGCGGGATGTTATGTATGTATTTACTTACCTTATGAACAGATACATTTAATTGTATTTTTGTTAAAAAAAAATCTTTTACATCACATCACGCCTGTATTCCCCGAAGGCTTGGGCAGTGATGTATAGTAACACCCTCATTTCGCCGTTATGTTTTTAAGTCCCATGTAATAGGAGGCGAGCCTATTGCCATCAACAGGGCACAAATCCAAACTCCGAACTGCTATCTAGGAATTCCACACAGAAAAACCTAATAACAATTTGCCCGACCTGGGGATCGAACCCAAGACCTCACTATCAGCAGTCGCGCTTGCCACCACTAGACCAACGAGGCAGTTACTTTCTTAACTTTAACTTTTCTATTTGACAAAAATTCAGTAAAATGTGTTTAGATTCAAAACAACCATATTAGCATGTCTGTTATCGGTAGCTGGTAACACTGGACAATGTTAACATAGGAGGGTAACCGTCAAGATAAATCAACGTACCCGAAGTTATAAAAACAGTGGTCATTCGACGGAGCAGAGGATTCCATGTCGAACAGCCGAAGAAGTCTGACCTTTTATATCTGGTTTGCTTGTCCTCATTTTCTGATCTTGTGTTAATTATTATATTGTGATATATTGTGAACTAGCTTCTGTAACTAATCACTAACCTAAAACTAGCTTCTGTAACTAATCACTAACCTAATTAAAAGTACTCATAGTGGTGGAGAGTCTATGTTGGTTTAATTTACTTTATTCACCATGCTCCCAATCCTGACATACTGATATTAGCTATAACTGTAATGTTAGATTCACCCCTACAAGATTATGTAGTATGTCTTTTATATGACCCTTGCTCGAATAAGTAGGTACGTTTATTATTCATGTTAATAAAAATTCACTATCATTAAGTATTGTGTTAGAGCCATTATCTAAGTAACACAAATAACATCGCTACCGGCCGCGGCGGCGAGGCGGCGGCCATTTTGTTGGACATGGAAATTATTCCAATTACTTATCGAGTTGAATTGCGATTTTCCTTGTGAAAAATACATATTCGATAGTGATAGATTAT
The DNA here is from genome assembly GCA_910594945.2 of Amphipyra berbera. Lineage (NCBI taxonomy): Eukaryota > Metazoa > Arthropoda > Insecta > Lepidoptera > Noctuidae > Amphipyra > Amphipyra berbera. The sequence continues at coordinate 2,928,636 of OU343133.1, forward strand.
TGATTACAATTTTGTTATTTTTTTCTTAATAAATTGATACTTTTTTTTTAAAAAAAAAATCTCATTGTCACATTACAGAGTCCCAGTAATTATAACATTTTAAATAGAGACTGGTGTCTGATATAGGTAAAACCTGTGTTACAGATCACCAGGCTACTCTCTGAAGAGACGAGTTACATTACCAATACTGCGATTCTTGACGTTATGTAGGTAGTTTATACTGGGTGTAAAAATAGCCTTAACGAAGCCGAAGTTTACATAAAACTAAGTAACATATAGCAAAAACAGTTGCTGGGAAACGACTTTTATTTTTGGTATTAAAAAACAGCTTTTAATTGTAGCTCACAATGTAAGCGCGCGCGCAGCAGGCTGTGCCTGCATTTCTAAAATGTTGATCATGTTTGTATAGAAAAATGTTTAGTAATAACATTTAAACTTAGTTTTCGTGAAAAACGTACACAAATATGGTGACTTTGACCTTCTATATCTCCATAACCAGTCAGTTCCCAGGTTATGGCCTAATACCAAAAAATCTTCGTAATGATGGGAAGAATACGTGGCTCTCAGCTTCGTTTACGGTATTTTTACAGCCGATATATTTAACATAAGGATTAGACAATAAGTTATTCTTGAAAACTAAAATATGTTTTAAGTCCAGACCAGTTTTAATGTAATAACAGTAACTTCCTAAGGATTGGTGGTATTGCTCTCTGTGCGAAGCTAAAATCAGGTATCCCAACAAAGAAAAATGTGTTTTCCGATTCTCTGACGAGCAGAATTTATTCAATTCCGTTAAAGCAGGCTCTCTTCATTACAATTGTATGTGTACTCCTTATACCTACAATGCATTGTCTAATTTCTAACCTTTTCCACTACGTTGGCGTCGAATTTTACACGGAGTGACTGCCATGTAGGGTTGCCAACCGTACTATAATATATAGTATTGTACTATATTTCGGGTCGGCGTGCTATATACTGTTGAAGAAATATATAGTACGCAAAAATACTATATTTTCAACACCGAACGAAATCTAACAAACAAATATTTATTTTTAAAAATAATGAACGTGCCTTTACAATAAATTTTGAGTGAGACGAGTTTGTGTAACCGAGTTCCAGACTCCGAACGCATCTATAATCTTTTGTCTTTGGCTCCCACTGCGCTTTAGACTAACTGGAGGCTGGCTGGCAGCACGTCAGTTGTCAATATCAAATTGACAACATCTAAATCTAATAAAGCATAGGTGTGACACTTTTATTTCAGACAAAACATTGTTAAAAAAAATTCAAGAAGTGCAAAGATATATAGGTAGTTTTTATAAAAAAACTATATTTTTTAGAAGTGTACTATATTTTTTTATAGCTTTTTTTGAAAAATACTGTATTTCGCTGAAAAAATGTTGGCAACCCTACTGCCATCAGACCTCCGCAACCCAGTTACTGGGCAATGCCAATATCCTAAGGTTACACCGGTTGTCACACTTTCGGGCATCTGACTACCCGTAACGACTGTCTGTTAAACGTGCTCTCCGAGGCACGGAAGGGTCTCGATGTACGAACGGTGACCCATCCACAGACTGACCACGGCAAGCGTAGCTTACCTTGCAGATCGTACCGCGCGTCACGATTCCTATAAATTACAATGCGATATAAGTACGTAGGTAATAAACTACACATTCTAAAAATATTCGGCATTGTCTCACGTATGCTAATCACATGCACGAGTTGTTAATAAAGGTTACGTTATATGTATAACATATTAATAGATGTTACTCACTCCGCTCTGTTGTTTTTTTTATTTATTGTCACTTTGTCACCCCATATCTTACACCCATATTCTAAGACGTTCCTCCAAAACTTACTCGACTCGACTCCACCTCGACTCGGCCTATAGTTGACATAATCGTCCTCGACTCGAGATTTTTGCTCAGTCGAGCTAAGGAATCATCTGTCAAACTCAAGGTACCTCGGAACCTACCTTAAGGAAGGAAGTGTCAAGGAAGTGTCGTATGTAACAAAAATGAATTTTGAAGACTATCGAATATGATTACGATAATCCTTACAAGTAGGTATTTATCGCGGCGTTATTTTCGCGACGCAGATAATTCAAATTATGACGTAATGACTCCGTCGAGGAACCTCAAAGTTCACTCGAAATTGCGACTAATAATACAATTTTGAAGATGTTTTCGTGGTCGTCCTGAGTCGAGTAAGTTTTGGAGGAACGTCTTAGAATATGGGTGTTAGGGCCGGTTGTTTCAAACGATCAGTAAAAGTATGTTACGTAAGTCAAATATTAACTACTAGCTGTGTCCTCACGGCTCCGCCCGCGTAAGAAATTTTATTCGGTAATAAATATAGCCTATGTTACTCAGTGATAATGTAATTTTCTAACGGCAAAATAATTATTGAAACCGTCCAGTAGTTTTTAAGTTTATTCGTTACATACAAAAATACAAATCTTTCCAGTATGTAACGAATAAACTTAAAAACTATTCAAAACGATTTCAAAAATTCTTTTGCCGTTAGAAAGCTACATTATCACTGAGTCACATAGGCTACGGGCGGAGCCGTGAGGACACAGCTAGTACCTATAATATATAACGGATTACGTAGGATGTTTAACATCCGTCAAACGCAGAGCGTTGTACCTGTCTTTTGACGTATGTCAAGAACGACAAAGCGTGAAACAACGCTCATTTTTATTTAACTGTTACCCGTTAGTAATGTAGTCGTGAAACAACCGGCCCTAAGAGCAACACGGTCGACGATTCGGTCATCGGTGACCGCGTTACTCTATGCCCGATATGAATGAATATTATGTTCTGCCTAGCCTTTTCCCAATTATGGGTCAGCTTCCAGTCTAACCAGATGCGGCTGAATACCAGTATTTTACACGGAACGACTGCCATCAGACCTCCGCAACTCAATTACATGGCAATGCCGATGTCTTAAGGTTAGACCGGTTGTCAGACTTTCGGAATATTTAATACCTTATTGAATATTACAGTCTAACCATGATAAAGTTAGTCAATCTGCCACGGCCATACCATTTTTTTCACACAAAGTATTTTTACTCTATGGTTGATTGATTTTTCTATAAGTTACTTCCAGATAAAAGACTCGCGATCAATATTAAACTAAATAAAACCTTGGAGCTGTAAACTTACATACATAACATCACGCCTATATTCCTCGAAGGGTTGGGCAGAGGTGTATAGTAACACCCTCATTTCGCCAGTTATGTTAAGTCCCATATAATAGGGGGCGAGCCTATTGCCATTAACCGGGCACAAATCCAGATTCCGAGCTGCTACTGAGAAATTCCTAATGGAAAAACTCAATAACACTTTATTCGACCTGGGGATCGAACCCAGGACCCCATGCTCAGCAGTCGCGCTTGCAACCACTAGACCAACGAGGAAGTCAAACTTAATAAACAGTTAATGTTATACATACCTAAACTCACGCCTTTTTCCCATGGGGGTAGGCAGAAACTATAGAACGCCATATGCTACGATTCTTACATACTCCTTTCGTTTCATCCACATTCATACATCTTGTCATACACGCACGCCGGTTGAGAGTACTACGCACCTGTCCTTTGTGAAGAACATCACCAATAACATCGATGTATGTCCTTCAAAGGCGTCCTCTGCCGGCGTTTCCATTGACATCCGCCTTATAAATAATTTTTTAAACGTTATATTTTTCCAAATTTTCGGATACCATCTGAATAATTTTTCTGCTCGTAACATTCATTAATTCATCTAAAAAATCGCAGAATTTTTTTCAGACAAATAGTAATTTACAATATTAAGAGGTAATTTTAACTTATTATTCCACACAACGACTTGCCAAATACAATTATTACTTAGCGCTAAACATAATGAAAATTGTATTTCAGTTAATTGTTTGAAATTCCTAGAACACAATGATGTTTTAATTTTATTATGTTTACACCTAATTGTATTTTTAAGTCGTTGTGCAAGCCACTCTTATAATATACACTAGCACTTAGCCCGCGACTTCGTCCGCGTCAACTTTCATACAAACTTCCGTCCCCTATTTTATCGCCTTAGGTAGAATTTCCAAAAATCCTTTCTTAGTAGATGCCTACCTCACAAAAGGAACCTATTGTCAAAATATCAAGTTTGTAGCCCTAACGGTTTAGGAAACGTACCCATCCTACGTAACCCGTTACCTCCCTTCCCCCCCCTGGGTGACCACTCGTAGTATATGCCAATACCCACCCCTCCCCCTCTAGTTTTCACGTTGGTTATAAATCATTTTTTGCAAACAAAAAGTTAAAAAAAAAAATATTTGACTCATATGTGCGAGTGTTCAAAAAGCGCTAAACACTGCGCGCCATATTTGAATATAGCTCGAAAAACTGGAGATTTCCCTAGAGGATATTGACTACGTGACGAAAACCTAAGACCCCCCCCCCCCCCGCCCCTGTGACCAAGCGTGGTGTTTTGAAAACCCCCCTCCCCCCCTGAACGGGTCACGTAGTATAGGTACGTTCCCTTAGGGTCTACGTTGATGAGTCTGTCAGTCAGGAGAAGTAATTATATAAGTATAGATAGATAGATGGTCTAACCATTATGATATCAGCATTGCCCAGTGGGTTGCGGAGGTCTGATGGCAGTCGCTCTATGTAAAATACTGGTGTTCAGCCGCATCTGGTTAGACTGGAAGCTGACCCCAATATAATTGGGATAAACCGACTTCAAACAAGAATAAAATAATTACCATATAAAATTAACAGTTTCAGAAGTCGATGCTGATCCACGCTGAACCAAATTGAAGGCACCGACTTCTGCAACTGTTAATTTTATATGGTAATTATTTTATTCATTTTTGAAGTCGGTTTAAATTTATTGTAAAAAAGTTTTTGTTTTTTTCATTTTAGTGGCCTTAATTAAAACTTGGTTGGACCTATTAAAGACGCTGCTCGTAACATAATCATATCATCACAATATGCGCATTGTTCGTCATTGAGGAGTTCCATTGTCTATCTCCGAAGTTCTTCATCAGATCTTCACCAAATTTAAATGGGACCAACTTCGAAGTATACCCTATCCATTAAAAAAAGGATCATCAAAATCGGTTCACAATTGGCGAAAATATCGATGAACACATACAGACGAACATAGTAACCTCCTCCTTTTTGGAAGTCGGTTAAAAAGGCTAGGAGGAAGAGGAAGAGAGATAGATAGATATTCTCGTTGTGTCTAGACAACAGATAACATAATGCAACATTGACACTTTCTATCTTTTGGTGTTAGGCGTTAGGCGGCGATAACCGCGTTTCATCAGGTTCCATAGCCTGATTGTCAATATAACATAACATCACGCTTGTATTCCTCGAAGAGTTGGGCAAAGGTGTATAGTAACCCTCATTTCGCCTTTATGTTTAAGTCCCATGTAAAAAAAAGGTGGCGAGCCTATTGCCATCAACCGGACACAAATCCAAACTCCAGGCTATTACTAAGAAAACCCAATAGCACTTTGCTCGATCTGGGGTTCGAACCCAGGACCTCACGATCAGCAATCGCGCTTACCACAACTAGACTAACGAGACAGTCAATATAAATGCATTAAAAAAAACGAATTCAATGCAAGATCACAAATCCGCGTGTTATTTATTACATAACTCGGTCCAACGGATGGTGGATGTGCAATATTGCTCGATTAGATTGAGGAGGAAACGAGTACATCCGCCGCAGCCTGAGTACCTACGTTAGTACGAAGGTGCGTGCAAAGCGCACGAGTAGCATTGAAATGACTTACCGTGTTCCACCTAGGTAAGGAGAACGTGCCGGGGTTGCGGTGCATGCTTATGCGAATCCCGCGACCCCGGCCGAACGGTCAGGAGGAGTAACACCGTTGGTTTTTAGCCGGTAAGAGTCCGGCAGACCCCCTCGCCTTCCCCGGGCGAGGGAGATCCATGAGGATTTTCCAACGATAAAAAAAAAGGTAAGGTGAACGTACAGAATTTACGCTAACCTTTTTTCCTTAGTCTCACCTGATAGTAAGCGCAGATTTTTATTATTAAAACTAGCTATTACCCGCCGTTTCACCCGCATCCTAGGGGAACAACTCGATGTACCCAGATAAATAGTATTATATGTGTTAATCCAGGGCATAGTCTATCTGTGTGCCAAATCTCATCCAAATCCGTTCAACCGTTTTTGCATGAAAGAGTAACAAACATCCATACATACAAACTTTCGCGTTTATAATAAGTAAGGATTACTACTGCCTCATTGGTCTAGTAAGTAGTAGCAAGCGCGATAGCTGATCGTAAGGCCCTGGGTTCGATCCCCAGGTCGGGCAAAGTGTTATTGTGTATTTCCATGTGGAATTACTTAGTAGCAGCCCGGAGTTTGGATTTGTGCTCGGTTGATGGCAATAAGGTCGCCCACTGTTAAATGGTACTTTAACATAACGCCTATATGAGAGTGTTACTAACACCTCTGCCCAATCCTTCGGGGAATACAGGCGTGATGTAATGTGTTTAGTGTAACTCACTCGAATGTTTTACGATATCGATATTTCGTGTCTGTGGCGGATTCACGGCGGTGTTCAATGGGGCCAAGACCACAATGTTCAAAGCCAATCATCACTCGGTTTGTACCTAGCTGTAAACATGCCTTTAATGACCAAAATGCATGTCATGATAATAACAAATTATCACGACATCGTTTAAACTTTTTATTGATAACTTTTATGGTTTAAGAATTTTATTTCTCAAAAAGAATACATATTATTCACTTCTATGAGGAAACAAAAGAAAGCATAATTAGGAGAACGACGCGACAGTTTCGCCGTAGTAAGTAAAAATTTAACTACAAAAAAAAACACTATTAAGCAAACAGTTAACATCTTAAAATCAGGTAAATTGGTTCAAGATATGGTGCTTTAGTAACCTTTTAAAAGTTGGAAGTGATTTAGATTCTTAAATCGCTTTAGGTAATCGGTTATAAAGTTGAGCTCCTTCATAGACGATAGTTCTTTTACCATACTCAGTTCTTGGTGCTAATAAAACTATATTGTTCGCTTGCCTGGTCATTCGCTTTTGCACTTGTAGTTTTTTTGTATATGTTAATTTGTGTGTGTATGTCTCTATTTATTATTTTAATATTATGAAAGCACATAAAAATGATATAGGTATTTATTTCTAGGTATTTAAGGAATGATAAATTTGAATATGAGAAACACATGAAGTTACTCAAACTCAAACTCAAAATATTTATTTGCACACTAAGGTAAAAAGTTCATGACTTACGTAGAATAACGCACCTCTAACTTTTCGGATTCATATGCGTATTGTATAATTATCACTTGCTTTAAAACGGTGAAGGAAAACATAGTGAGGAAACCGGCATGCCTGAGAGATATTTCTCGACGGCATGTGAAACCAAGCCAGAGGCCCATAAACTCTGACACCAGGTTACTCACTAACCACACGAAAAGATGAAGATGAATTACGTAAAGTAATTACTCCAAGTAGCTGTTTTCGGTTTGAAAGGTATGGGTGCTGGTTGAAATGACAGGCATATGAGACTTTCCAATTATTATTTTTTACTAGCTTCGCCCCACACTAACATTTCCTATGTAGACCCGGAACAACTATCTGTAGGCCATACGAATATTTGTTCCGTGCGGGAATCGAACCCACGATCCGGAGTGCAGAAGCCAATCGCTCAGCCACTGCACCAAACGTGTCGTCAACTTTGTCTCTAAGGTTGGCAATGCACAAGCAGTCTTCTTGGTACTGTAGTGTTTATGTGCGGCGACAATCGGTTTCAATTTTTGTTTTTTTATTTGAAACTTCTAATGCAGCGGTATGGGTGTGTGAGAGCGGCTGTTACTTGGCGACGCTCGCGATGGCAGACACACGACGGTAGACCTTCGTAACTCGTCGGCTCACTTCAATTTGATTCGGCCAGATTTTTTTTACAAAATTATTTTTGTTATTTCACATCATCCACACGCCCCACGACGGCTTTTTGTTTTTAAATATCTGGTCATAAATCATCCCTTAAACATCCAATGTTGAACCTGGGTCTGACAATGACCGCTACAATTAACGGTCATAGAAAAAATGCGTAATCATTTTACAGATATATCAAAGGATACCGTACCCCGAGGGCTGGTTTGATGGCGCTGAAAAAAATATAGGGAAGGACTTGGGGAAGGCCTTTGCTCTGCCGAGATTGCGGTGCATGATTTTGCGAATCCCGCGATCCCGGCCGACGGCAGGAAGAGGAACACCGTGGGTTTTTAGGCGGTTAGAGTTCGGCAGAACCCTCATCTTCCCCGGGCGAGGGATAACCATGAGGATATTACCACGTTAAAAATAAGCCTTTGCCCAACATTGGGAAAGTATAACCCGAAAAAAAAAAGGATCGTAGCGACAAAATAGATAACAAAAACGCAATAAATAGAACTCTTTAGTACGCAATTAAGGCACTTAACACAATAATAAACAGGACGCTGCGTGACCTTCTAGGTACTTCAGATGACGTCACTCGGCAGTCTGCCCACTTTGCGCAACTCTGCCTACGTAATTAAGCTTAGCGAAATGTTCAGAAGATTATTCAGGATTTAAAATAGCATAACATCACGTCTCTATCCCCTGAAGGGTTAGGCAGAGGTGTATAGTAACACCCTCATTTCGCCGTTATGTTTAAGTCCCATGTAATGGGGAGCGAGCCTATTGCCATCAACCGGGCATCCAAACTCCGGGCTGCTACTAAGGAATTCCACATGGAAAATACCAATAACACTTTGTCCGACCTGGGGATCGAACGCAAGGCCTTAAGATCAGCAGTCGCGCTTGCCACCACTAGATCAACGAGGAAGTTCAGGATCTAAGAATGTCAGTTTCAATTCGCTTAAGTATGTAAATGTAGTGTCTTTGGTAAAATAAAAATAAATTGTGTGAAGGATGATATGGGTAAGAAAGGAGTGAGTACTGAGATGACGGCTGATAGAGGAGAATGGAAGAGGAATACGTGTTGTACCGACCCCACGAAACCACCTAGTGTGGGATAAGGGCACAGAGTTGATGATGTCTTCGGTAAAATCGGACCTAAAACACCCACAGCATTCTGAATATAATTTGGACTTATGTGGCCACAACACATGCTTCGTCATAATCTTTACATACTTAGTATACAACAAAGTCGCTCCCACTGTCTGTACACTTAGATCTTTTAAACTACGCAACGGATTTTAATGCAGTTTTTATCAATAGATAGAGTGATTCTAGAGGAAGATTTATATGCCCCACATTAGTATCTACATTCCACCTGTTCGAAGCCGGAGCGGGTCGCTAGTACTATAATAAATTGGAAAATTTTCATTGGGTTATGAATTAATTAATCTTAATTACTTACAATACTCCGAGAGCACGTTAAACAGTCGGTCCCGGGTGTCATACGAATACAGTCGTTACGGGTAGTCAGAAACCTGAAAGTCTGACAACCAATTTAACCTTGGAATATCGACATTGTCCAGTAACTGAGTTGCGGGTTGTAAAATACTAGTATTCAGCCGTATCTGGTTAGATTGGAAGTTGACCCCAACATAGTTGAAAAGGCTAGGTAGAACGAACTTAGAATACTCATATCAAATAATCTAATCAAAAAGCAAGCAAGTGTAACACCTCGCCATATGCCAGCCGAGCCACAACAGGAAGATGCGTCAAACTTATTACGTCAAGCCTGCAGTTGATTGGTGGTGACGTCACAACCGGCTTAGCATCGCCATATCGCCTGATTTAGGGTGGGGGATTATGATTATATACTCTGAGGAGCTTATTTTATGGGTAATTCTGTCTGTACATTAGAGTATAAGCCAAAACTCTGTCCAATTTATTGACATAAGTAAATAGAGTATAATCAACTCCCTGAGTGTTTTTATTCGTTTGTTTCACAAGTATGGACCATCTAATAACCGCTCATACCTTTTAATTATTAGGGGTCGTTAGGAATGTCACAATAAGATTGACAAGCATATCATTTTGGGACTCAGTTCATAAAATCAGCAAGCACATTGGGTCACCCGCGCAACGGCGCAACGAGTATTCCCAAGGAGGGTTGATATCAGGCAGGCGGCCGGTCATAAAACAATAAGCCAAAACCTCTAACAACATGGATTTATGAAATACATGTTGTGCCGACCCCACCTAGTGTGGGATAAGGGCAGGGAGATGATGATGTTAGAGATGTCGCTAAAACCACCACGCTTACCAGATGTATTGGCAGAAGGATGCTGACGTCCATTCTCATGACGTAATCTCTTCGACGACACCAATAGAAAGACTTATCCTGTGTAGCCGACTCTATGCCGGAAATAACATTACAAAACTCTATAATCAACCACAGAAACGTTACACACAATCGCACAATAGAACAGGACGAAAGAATTCCAATCCATATGACGTCAGACGATTCAATCCGCCCACTAAATGCGTCTGCGGCCTCACTGGAAAACATGGTCCTTTATACAAGGTTAGTCGGAAAGAGGTTACTAAGCCGAAAATGTTAAAGTACCTATAATAAGGGATAACTTTTGTTCTGCAACTTTCCCCAAAACTTGATAGTTTAAGAGAAATAGTTTTTCAAAGATTTCGTAAAAAATATGCTAAAATCTATCTGACTATAGCTATGATCAGCTGTGTTTACTATTTGGGTCATTGTTGGGGTCACGGATTAGAAGCTTAATTTTCTGAATTCATAACTAAAGCAGGTATGTTGTTTTTTTGAAAAAAATTAAAATTAAAATCGTATTGCATGCAAATAAAAATTGTCGAATTTTGAAATTTTAACACTTGCTTTAAAATAATCATCAGTGATACTTTAAGTGGTCCGCGGCTTAGTACCCCCCTTCCGACTAACCTTGTATAAACAAAGTGAGTTTGACATGGAAAGGGATAGGTAAATTCTACCTTGCAGCTGAACCACCGCTACTTGACATTTTGGCGGCGGTTAAATGGTCTTGATTGAGCTGCGGTTTGTTTGCGATTTTAAACAATTTTGTTAATAGAATAGGCCTGCTGTTCAATAGGTACCAAAGGTTTCAGTGACAAACACGAGAGACCCATTTTTTATAAATTAATTATATTTAAATAATCCAACGCAGTTTTTAGTATCGTACATATACAGGGTGTAAACGAAATCATGTAATTCCTTCAAACGTCGTGATGTACTGCTGACATAGATTAACCCTAAACGGGAAATGTAAAGATTGTTTTTTAAATTACATACATACATACGCATACATACATAAACTCACGCCTTTTTCCCATGGGGGTAGGCAGAAACTATAAAACGCCACATGTTACGACCCTTACATACCCCTTTCGCTTCATTTACATTCATACATCTTGTCATACACGCACGCCGGTTGAGAGTACTACGCACCAGACCTTTGTGAAGAACATCACCAATAACATCGATGTATGTCCTTCTAGGACGTCCTCTACCGGCGTTTCCATTGACATCCACCTTATAAATTCCTTTTGTTAATCGCCGTTCCTCATTCTCTCAACATGACCAAACCACCTAAGCATACTCCTTTCAATTTTTGTCACTACATCATCTTTTAAACCGCAACTTTGTCTAATCTCATCATTTCTCAATCTATCATTCAAAGTTACACCGCACATACTTCGCAAGGAGGATTTTTAAATTACGAACAGTAAATAATGTGTTCATAATGTGAGGCATTTTAGCGCCCCGAGCGAATTGCGCGGTATCGCACGCCGCGCGGTCTTTTAATTCAGGGCGCTAAAATGACTCTCGCTATGAACAACATGTTTACTTCTTGTTTTTTTTTTTTATTGAGTCCAAATGTATCCCCTGCAGGGTTAATCTATGTCAGCAGTACATCACGAAGTTTGAAGGAATTACATGATTTCGTTTACACTCTGTATATTAATTTATATTCGATACGTATTTTTTTAATAACTGTCTGTGTTCTGTCTTCTACTTTCTATTTCAACATTCATGACTAGCAACGAAACCACCTTCCCTGCGACTTGCGACAATAACTACCAAGAATAAAAATACCGTATTAGTAATTTTTTGGTTCTTTTAAGTGCATATGAAACCTTATTACTATAACTCTATGAAACCTAGAAGGCCATAAAACAAAAACAATAATGACAACTGCTCATTATTAATCTGGGGACAAATTTGGAGCCAAAAAGACTCTTATCCGCAGTCTGTGCATTATTGCTTAAACTCCCTCAGAAAATAAACAAAATACTTCTTATTTGTTTGGTAACTTAATTCAGACTTATTTTCACAAATTTAAAAAATGAATATTATCTATATCTATACTAATATTATAAAGAGGAAAGATTTGGATTTTTGGATTTTTGTATGTAACGAATAAACTTAAAAACTACTGGACCGATTTCAAAAATTCTTTTGCCGTTAGAAAGCTACATTATCACTGAGTAACATAGGCTACGGTCGGAGCCGTGAGGACACAGCTAGTATTTTATAAATTTACGATTTTTTTTATCGTTACTATATGGGTTCATGTCATTATTGATCCAAGAAAGACCGTCTCCTTTACGTGTCCAGGGTCGCATGGAATAAATACATGTTGGGCTACACATAATCTTAATTGTTCCTGGTCTGGAAGCATGTGCATGTGGGATGTCTAGAAACATATCAACGATACAGGAGAACTATTTATTTATTTATTCATAATTAATTACAACGGCTTGCGCCAATAACAGTAATTAACTGGTAACACTACACAAACATAAAACTAAACATGTTACATAATTAACATAATTCAGAAACAAATAACAAGTCAGAGATCAAACATACTTAAAAACAACTTTAAGAAGAGAAAAAAAAATCGAGTAAAGAATCGAATCGAGTTTTTTTTTACTAGAACTATAATTTCTAGTAAAAAAAAAACTGTACGGGACCTACAAAGACGATTGAAGCGTCTAGCAAAATATAACACAACACCATTCAATATCATGGTATGACGTAAGACGATTTAATATGTTCACCAAATGAACATACTGGTGCCTTTAGTTTGGAGGTGGTCGGCTACAATACTACGGCAATTCAGAATCCTGACTTATAGGACTAAATTAAGGTACTGATCAAAGCTCTATCTTATCAAGTAAATGGCTAAGCTGATTTCCCATTCTAATGATCGATTAACAAAAATGTAAAGCAGTTTGCTTAGGTGGTTTGGTCATATTGAGAGAATGAGTGAAGGACGATTAACAAAAGAAATTTATAAGGCGGATGTCATTGGAAACGTAGGTAGGTAGAGAACGCCCTACAAGGACATACATCGATGTTATTGGTGATGTTCTTCACAAAGGACAGGTGCGTAGTACTCTCAACCGGCGTGCGTGTATGACAAGATGTATGAATGTAGATGAAGCGAAAAGAGTATGTAAGGTACGTAGCATGTGGCGTTTTATAGTTTCTGCCTACCCCCGTGGGAAAAAGGTGTGAGTTTATGTTTGTATGAACGGTTGCTTGATTGCCGCACATGACAAATATTTCTAGGGCGTACGATAATCGTTTTGGTTTTTGAAGGAGAAAGATTAGTGTAGGGCATCGATTTTTTTGAACTAGTAGGTCGTTTCACACAATAATTACTGCTACAGACCATCATCAGTGTAAGGCATCGACTAAATTCTTCTTCTTCCTGCCCTTATCCCACACTAGGTAGGGTTGGCACAACATGTATTTCATAAATCCATGTTGTTAGAGGTTTTGGCTTATTGTTTTATGACCGGCCGCCTGCCTGACTGATGACCCTCCTTGAGAATACCTACTCGTCGCGTTGTCGTGCGGGTGACCCAATGTGCTTGCTGATATTATGCACTGGGTCCCAAAATGATATGTTTGTCAATCTTATTGCCGACAACAAAGCAGACGTTCCTCGACCCACTCATTCAGTTTTGCTAGGGACTTTGGTTCTGACACATCGTAAACTAATATAGCACCGTGAGCGTCTCTGTAAAAATTTGATGTCAATGTTCTGTATCGCTTCTGTCCCGGTGTGTCCCAAATACCAAGCTTGACTAAAGGCATCGACTAAATTAAGCTAAATAAAATTAAGTAGTTTAAAAAACATAAAATCACTATTTTATCACGCACTAAAAATTATAACTGAAGAGTTCCACTATCCACCTCTTGGCTCCATCATCAGATCAGCTCCAAGATACCAAATATAAATATTATCATCCGAACTACATATACCTACATACAAAGCTTCATGTCAATACGACAATTAGAAGTAGGTTAAAAATGTATTACATTGTTAGTTAGTTACAAGTGAAGCTAATATACAAGGTTAGTCGGAAAGAGAGTACTAAGCCGAAAGGGTGTTAAAGTACCCATATAGATAACTTTTATTCTACAACTTTCCCAAAAAGTCATTAGTAGAAATAGCTAGCTGTTCAAAGATTTCATAAAAAATACGCTAAATTCTATCTATCCTCAGCTATGATCAGCTGTGTTTACATTTTAGGTCATATTTGAGGTCACGGATTAGAAGCTTCATTTTTTGAATGCGGAACAAAAGCAGGGATGAAGAATTTTTAAAAAACAAAAAAAAAACAATTTGCATGGATTTTTTTTCTATCGAATTTTGAAATTTTAATTTTTTCCTTTATTCAATCATCAGTGATACATTAAGTGGCTCGCGGCTTAGTACCCCTTTCCAACTAACCTTGTAAAGCGTGTAGAACGCCGTTTCACACAATACAGCGCTATACAAGTCGCTGCGCTGACGATGAACAACATTACAGTAGTTTATGATGTCAGACCAATGAATTGGCCCACTAAATGCGCCGGCGCCGCACTGGGAAAACCTAATGTCCTTAAATATTAAGAAGAACTGGCGGCAATCGTCAATGGGCAATTCCAAAACCTGACACAGTAGTCACATTCAACTGATTGACGTCACAGGCTCAATTAGGGAACAATCCTGATAGAGGTTTGATTCCCAAGTCGGGAAAAGAGTTACTGGGCCGTTTTAAAAGAAAGAAAGAATGAAAGAAAGAAACAGCATTTATTTTTCCGCCCAAGCATATACATACTTAAAAATTAAAAAACATAATTATGAGACTAGGCTGGCCTCGTCCAGGAAAAATACGTCTTAAGGTGAACGCACACTTATCAGAGCCGAATGAATCGAATTTTAGAATTACTTGTATGAAATCCTATGAAACCTCGCACACTTATCTACGCCGAATCGGACGAATCGTTTCGACGTTTCTTTTAAACTACGTTTCGTTCGGCGCGGACAAGTGTGTGATCACCTTTTAAGCCCCCATCATGTTGTCATAGACAAACTGTAGGTTGTCGTAAAGGTGGTAACTCTGCCAACCACTGCAGAAAAAACGAAAAAAAGAATAAAATAATTACCATTAATAAAATTAACAGTTTCAGAAGTCGGTGCTAAACCACTCTGTACCAAATTGAAGGCACCGACTCCTGAAACTGTTAATTTTATTAATGGTAATTTTTTTTTTGAAGTCGGTTTTATTTTTGTTAAAATGTTTTTTTTTATTCATTTTAGTGGCCTTAAGTAAAACATGGTTAGACCTACTAAAGACGCTGCTCGTAACATAATCACATCATCACGTACTATTCGTCATTGGGGAGTTCCATTGTCTATCTCCGAAGTTCTTCATCAGATCTTCACCAAATTTAAATGGGACCATTTCGAAAGAATACTCTTTCATACAAAAAATAATGAATTTTCCAAATCGGTTTATAAATGACGGTGTTGTGAGGTAACAAACAGGTCATACTTTTATTTGAAGTCGGTTAAAAAAATGCAGGCGAGTTAACATACAATTATAAGCTACATAGGCGCACACAATACAGCAAGACGTTGCGACCTTCATGGTGGGATGACGTCACTATACAATCCGCCCACTCAATGCGCCCGCGCCACACTCTGATTAACGTAGCTCACGGCTTTGTAGACTTAGGGGCCATTCAAGTAATACGTATAATTTTTGACCCACCCCTCCCACTTGTCAGCAAAAGTAAGCAAAGCTTTTACCCCCCCCCCCCCCTATGCTTACGTAAACATTAGTATTTTTATTTTTTAAATCTGTTCAAGTTTCTTTATTGTTATTCATGAGCAGCAGTTTTCAAGTGAAGAAAAATAAGTAAATAAATAAAAATTGCTGACGTAATCATCATCTAGACACCCCCGTCCCTCATGTCATCAAATATAAGCTAAGCAAAGACCCCCTCACCCCCCTTTCGTGCTTACGTAATACTTGAATGGTCCCTTATATTCTGGGCTGTGGTTCCCGGGAAAGAACGGACCACCCCCTCTCTGACTGTGGGTGTCGTATTGACTACCCACGACGGGTTTACCATCAATTCACATTAAATTCATAGAAAATTGGCATTTTGCGTGACCATGCATACTCATTTGTTGTCATGTCTGCCTCATTGGTATAGTGGTGACAAGCGCGACTGCTGATCGTGAGGTCCTGGGTTCGATCCCCAGGTCGGGCAAAGTGTTATTGGGTTTTTCCGTGTCGTATTCCTGAGTAGTAGCCCGGAGTTTGGATTTGTGCCCGGTCGATGACGATAGGCTCGCCCCCTATTACATGGGATAAACATAACGACGAAATGAGGGTGTTACTATACACCTCTTCCCATTCCTTCAGGGAATAAGGATGTTGTTATGTTATGCGTACTCATGCTTCCATAATATCGCATCGATTCGGCTTTCGCATGCGTCCAGCACGCTTACGCATGCTGTAGAATGCTTTCGCAGCTGAAAGCACCCGATTTCACTATATCCACGAGAAAAAAGGAGGTTGTCTTTACTTTGACAGTCGCACTGTCTTACAGCGCTCACCTTTGTGGAAGAAAGTTTCAGATTCAGCAGTATGTCTTGAAGTAATTTTTTTCATACTTGGAATTCTTGCCAAAGAGGTCATCCCCGGCTTACCGCGTACTGCGATATTCAAAAATATGTTAACTTTTTTCTTCTGGTCTAACCATTAGTATATACAACGTGTTACATAATTCCCCATGAAAAATGTAAATAATAAAGTAGTATTTTATGGTTATTGTCATTTACCTCTCAGAGGAAATTAGGTAAGAATGTAAATAAGTATCTGGGTAGTCTACTCTTTAGTTTTATGGTTTCAGGGTTGTGTTTCAGAGATGATTATTTATTTTTTTATCCAAATTCTTTTTTTTTGGGTCGTACTACGGTTTTCAAATATTGCCAATAGATTCTTTACAAGGGACCTTTTAACCCCCTTTTGACTTTAGGGGTATTTTTGTAACACGTTGTATACATACAAACACGCCTGTTTCCCACTGGGGTAGGCAGAGACTATAGATTTCCACATACTACGATCCTGACACACCCTTTTCGCTTCATCTACATTCATTAACCTTCTCATTCATGCTCGTCGGTTTAGGATGCTACCAACCTGGCCTTTTTTGAGAATGTCCGCGATTTTGTTCGTGGTACGTTTGCCGAGATCGGCCCCTACCAACTGTTCCCTCCACACTCGCCTAAAACACTATTATTACACTATCTATTGTAACCAAAATTCTTCGCAAACGCGACTGCTGAGCATGGTGTCCTGGGTTCGATCCCCAGGTCGGGTAGTGTTATTGGGTTTTTCCATTAGGAATTTCTCAGTAGCAGCCTGGAGTCTGGATTTGTGCCCGGTTAATGACAATAGGCTCGCCCCCTATTACATGGAACTTAAACATAACTGGCGAAACGAGGGTGTACTAAAACACCTCTGCCGAACCCTTCGGGGAATGTAAGGCGTGATATTATGTTAGGTAATTTTATTAGCTCCTCATTTGGCAACTAGGGGCATACGCCGCGACAATAGTTATGAGTTTATGACCTTAGCCTTTGCTCTGTGTGGCAGATATGTTTTTAATATCTAAGTTTTTCCCTAAACAGTATTTGTTTGTTGTCTGTGGTTTCCCCGGACAGATAAGGAAAATTATACAGATGATTAATATAAAGTCAAAAAGTTTGAATGTAAAAAAAAGACTGCATGTATTGTATAACATTTACTTTGATAGTAGCTAACCCCGGTCACTCACATGCGCGCAAACATTCGTACATTGTGCGAATGTTTTCCGTTTTGTATGGAAAGTGTTCGCATAGTCATTGCGAATGTCAATCCCACACTTGTGGGTTTGCGTATTCGTGCGAATGTGAGTCATCCATATTAAAGTAAGATCGCTAGGGAGCTGGGATTTGAATTAAGACGGAAAAAGAAAAAAGCGGTGTCAAAAATTCGTCTAATAAAAGAATACGCTAAAGTTGTAGGTATATTAAAGAAATGATTTTGTTTCTTTTTAGGTAGTTTATTGCTGTGTGGATCGTTACGGGAAGTCAGGAGCCTGAAAGTCTGAAAACTGTTCTAACTCTATGATATCGGCATTGCCCTGTAACTGGGTTGCGGAGGTTTGATGGCAGTAGCTCCGTGTAAAATACTGGTATTCAGCCGCATCTGGTTAGACTGGAAGCTGACCTCAACATAGTTGGGAAAAGGTTAGGCAGAACAGTATTGCTGTTTGGATCAGGCTCATATTTTTATCTCGTTAAAAGCGACTAAGAAAGAGGTCGTCCCTAAACATCGACCACTGAACATAGCACGTTAATCGAGTGACATACCTAAGAACCTGGTTATCCTACAAGCAGTAGATAACTACAAGTTGAACAATTATTTTGAACGTATCTATACTATATCTTTACATAGTATAAAACAATGTCACCCCCGCTGTCTGTCTGTCCCTATGTATGCTTAGATCTTTAAAACTACGCAACGGATTTTGATGCGGTTTTTTTTAATAGATAGAGTGATTCAAGAGGATGGTTTATATGCCCCACATTAGTATCTACATTGCACCCGTGCGAAGCCGGGGCGGGTCGCTAGTGTATAATATTATAAAGCTGAAGAGTTTGTTTGTTTGTTTGAACGCGCTAATCTCAGG
Source organism: Amphipyra berbera (assembly GCA_910594945.2). NCBI lineage: Eukaryota > Metazoa > Arthropoda > Insecta > Lepidoptera > Noctuidae > Amphipyra > Amphipyra berbera. The sequence goes on from OU343133.1 coordinate 2,947,652, forward strand.
AACTACTGGTTGGAATTGAAAAAATATTTTTGTGATGGATAGTCCATTTATCGAAGAAGGTTATAGGCTATATAACATCACGCTACGACCAATAGGAGCGGAGTATAAATGAAAAATGTTGCAAAAACGGAGAAAATGTCCACCCGTGCGAAGCCGGGACGGGCCGCTAGTAAGTAAATATAAATAAATGAAAAGCAAAAAAATAATTAAAAAACCTTTTAAGTTAAACGGTTTTATCTACCCCTACGGTTTAATAGTACTGCTGCAGCATTAGGATTTGAGGATGGCAGGTTGAAATTATTACAATGTTGTATTGTCATGGGAATTGAATTTGTGTTCAGTTTCAGGAGAATCTGCTGAACAGAATTAGTTGAAAAATCTGTCGCAATATTTGAAACCAAGAAATATACGAAGTGAAGCTAATTAAAACCTTTTAAAAACCTTGAAATTGCTGAAGTAATTATCATCAAACATATCTAAGAAAAGTATCATTCCGATTAAACGAGCCATCAAACAAAGAAACCGAATTGAAATCGGTTCATTAGTTTAGGAGCTACTGTGCCACAGACAGACACATACAGGGTGTAAATTAAATCATGTGATTCCTTCAAACCTCGTGATGTACTACTGAAATAGATTAACCCTGACCGGGATACTTTTGGATTCAATAAAAAATAAATTACAAAAAGTAAACATGACTGTGTTCTTAACGTGAGGCATTTTAGCGCCCGTAGTTAAATGACCGCGCGGCGAGCGATAGCTGCGCAATTCGCTCAGGGCGCTAAACTACCTCACTTTAAGAACACATGTTTACCTATTGTAATTTTTTTCATATTAAATCCAAAAGTATCCCATGCAGGGTTAATCTATGTTAGCAGTACATCACGAGGTTTGAAGGAATTACATGATTTTGTTTACACCCTGTATACAGACAAAGGGTAGGTACAAACTTATACCACCCCTCTTTTTACATCGTTCGAGGGTTAAAAGTTAAAAATAGGTAGGTACTGTAAACATCTGATCCTTTTATTTATCCGCCTAACACATCTTCCAATTTCGGATAAAATACTATTCGATTCATCTTATCATGTTCTGCCTATCCTTTTCCAACTATGTTGGGGTCAGCTTCCAGTCTTTTACACGGAGTGACTGCCATCAGACCTCCGTGACCCAGTTACTGGGCAATGCCGAGCGACTTGTCAGACTTTCGGGCTTCTGACTTCCTGTAACGACTGTCATAGGTATTCGTATGACACCCGGGACCGACTGTTTAACGTGCTCTCCGAGGCACGAAAGGGTCTCGATGTGTAACGAACGGTCACCCATCCACAGACTGATCGCGGCAAGCGCAGCTTAAATTCGCAAATCGTATGATCCGCGCTTGGTAACCACGAGACTCTTTTTATATCCAGTAAGTATTCGATAATAATGATCAGGCCGGTGCGTACTGGGATCACCAATCCAATCAGCCAACCATGGTGATTATGAAAATGACCATTTTTTCACGTAAGGAAATCCTCATGAATACTCCCCACCTTGGGGAAGGTGGGGGTTACGTCACACTTCCATCGACTAAAATCACCACGGTGTTCCCTCGAGAACCGTTGTCCGGGTTGCAGGATTCGCTAGTGCATTCACCACAACCATGAAAATGCCTTAAGACTATTGTTTGAAAGAAAGAAAGAGAAAGAATGGGAGGTCTCTGGTAGGTCTACGTTTAGGAGTAAATATTTACGGGATGCAATATGATCTTACATGCGTTAATGTAGTAAAGCGTTTTTTTTTCTATCGTTGGAACATCCTCATGGATGTTCTCGCCCGGGAGAGGCGAGGGGTTCCGCCGGACTCTTACCGGCTAAAAACCAACGGTGTTCTTTCTCCTGACTGTTCGGCCGGGGTAGCGGGATTCGCAAAAGCATGCACCACAAACCTGGCAAGTCCCTGTCCGCCAACCCTCAGCGGACTTCTCCTCCGTGGGATGTAGTAAAGCCTAGCCTAGACATTTTTACTTTTTTCTTTATTGAGACGGTGGGAGTGGGTGTTTTTCAGCCTCTAAAGAATGAAGGTTGGAAAACGGAATCTAGCTTTTGACCATGACGACGCTGGGTCTAAGAACAGCCTTCATTTCTAAAGTGTAACTAGATAGATTTTGATCTTGTGTAGACAATACGATTAAGTAACTTATGTGAATGTTACTGTGCTTACCTATTTATAGGTAGGCTGTAAGATGAATATGAAAAAAAATTAGGACTGGAAAAGATAACATAACATCACGCTTCTATTCCCTGAAGGGTTGCGCAGAAGTGTTTAGTAACACCCTCATTTCGTCGTTATGTTTAAGTCCCATGTAATAGGAGGCGAGCCTATTGCTATCAAGCAGGCACAAATCCAAACTCCGGGCTGCTATTGAGAAATTCCACACGGAAAAACCCGATATCACTTTGCCCGACCTGGGGATCGAATCCAGAACCTCACGATCAGCAGTTGCGCTTGCCAACAACGAGGAAGTTTGGAAAAAAAAATATGACGATAATCCTACCGCAACTTCCTATCAGCGCAACTCCTTATAGGTCTTTTGGGAGGAAATGCCACAATCACCACACTTGACGAAGTTAGTGGTGCTTGTACTTTATAATTGGTTATTAGGCTTACCTAATATTTATGTATGCTGACAACACACTGGGGTCGGATCTGTCTGTCAAATATGGTGATAATGGTCATATGCTTTATTATGTCCAACAGTGGACGTTTACAAGCTGATGGTGATTAGGTAAAACCTAGGTAGATGCTGTTGGCATAATTCAGCATCTGAGCGTCATTATTCCTTAGTAACCTATTACGACACCCACCCAAAGACGAGGGTTGCATTTTTTTGTCAGGGAAACATTACAATCCAATGCAAACGTATACCAACCCTATTTTTAAATTTGAGTCCTGTTTCAACCCCAAATGAACAAAAAAACGGCTTACACATCGCCAAGGATTAACTTTTTTGATACATCGATCGACAATTTAGAACATTAGGTTGCCCAGCCAATAATTAAGGATTAGGAACTTCAAACTTCACGTTCAAAACCTCTTAAAAACATTAAAAAGTTAAAACAAACTTATTTATCGTATATTAAACTGTAATTAAACAATGCACGAAGCAGTTTTATTTATAAAACTTGCATAAACAATCTATTTGCTATAAAATTAGTAACGGTGAATGCAGATTACTAATCAAATGCAACTTTAAACGACATTTAGTACATAGCTATTAAATACCAACCCTCCGATCACAATTTATTATTGTACTTATGTTGTGCAATCGTAATACCTAGACTACTAGACTGTACACGTGTCAATCTGAAAGCGCTTGGCCTTGAAAATCATTATAACTATGTAACATACTTTGTACCTATCATCTTACGTAATAAAACCGTAAATGTTCAATATCGATCCCCGATTAGCTCGTATGTTTTGAAACGCCGACTTAAATAAAGTTTCTAACGATAACAGACCCAATTACGTGAATATATAGACGAATTAACGTTCAACAACAAAGTTAATTGCAATAAAAGTAACCTAAAAGTTATAACGTGTATTGAAGCGTAGTTGCCTCGCGAAAAGCGAACTAAAGCGTTTTTTAACGCATATAATGTACAGAAAAGTTGTTTTTAACAAAGAAGAGTGGGTTCGGATCAAAAATATGTATCGTGGAGAGGCCCATCGGTGTCGGGCGGATGTTATATAGCTACGTAGATAAAACCTTCCGCCGTGCGCAGCGCCCCTAGCGGCGGCCGACGTCATCAAACTTCATGCCGTGTACAACCCTCCCAACAAGTTTCGACGGGGCTTCGCCGAATTATTTATAATTAATTTTATTTATTTTGTTTGGAAATTATAGGATAGTCAACATTTAGAGTTTTTGGACTAAAAGTAATTTAGTTTCGGTATAATCAAAGTAAAGAAAGTAAAATATAGTATTTTGATAAAGGTGATTATTGTGGAGATTAAAATATATATTTACATTCCACTATATATTTTTCCTCATTCATAATATTGTTATAATAATACTTACCTACTTAGTGGCGGCCAGAAGTTTCATTCCGCCAATAATAACATATTTGGGCACTATTAGCTACGATCGTAGCTTGTGGCTCGTAGCTCGTATCTGATAAAGTTACTAAATGGCCTGGTCCTTTTGCGTGAATTCCTATCAACTAACAAACAGAACTTATTGTGTATAATTAGTATTATACTAATTAATAACATTATTGTTTATAATTTAGCAGTTTATTAATGAATATTAATTATTTTGAGAAACATTGAAATATGCAAAATACTGTAAGTTATCTGCACAGTGTTTATTTTATTGTTTGTGTGCGTCTGTTCTAGAGTGTGTCTGACCATACTTATAATATAAAAGGGTAAATAAAACCAATAAGTCTACTACCTAGATCAATTTATTTCAACTACTACAGTACAATTATTTAAAAACCTTTGGAATGTGCCCATTCTATTAGATCATTTACATAATCACCCTTTACTTCTATAAATCTACCAACTTCATGAACACGAGTTTCTACATATCTATTATTTTTTTCTTTTAAATAGTTTTTAATTTCATCGTTCATAAGCCATATGTCGCCTTCAATTTTCTTAATTTTTGTAATTTTACGCATGCCTCTGAAGGTGATGCCTAAATAAATTGGCACTTCATGATTTCTCGTTCGTAGTACGAAATATGGGAGATTTTTAGCTTCTTCTTTCGGTGGGATCCATCCAGATGGGTAGTTCTCCTTAGGTGTGACCGCAGGGATTGTTTCGAACGGTAAGAGTCTCTGCACGTAAATCCACTCTGAAGGATTCTTCACGATTTCGTAGTCATATTGTTCTTTTATTTTCGTGACAAACGGAGAATGCGCGTAGTTTGAGTATTTTCTTGATAATATTGCCTGTAACAATGAAAAAAGAAACAATCAGATAACGAGTTCAAATTAAAAATTGTAATCTCCCCCTGTAATTAATTTTAGGTTACACTTTGAAAATCCATTTTAAGAACATAACTTGTTTACAATAGATTGTTTACATCTAATTATTATTATAAACTGAATGAAAAATATAAGGCATCGCATTACGCATCATTAATCAATGTCATTCTGAAAATAAATTAATGGGACAAAAAATATGAAGCCACGAGAAACTTGTGCGGCGTGGTGTACATCCATAGTTCTGTCACATGTCGCGGTCAAAGCGACATTACGACTCGACGCGAGTGAAAATATAATTAAATAATTACCGATTGTGATCCCGGAGCAAGTTTTGTACCCAAATCAGTCGCGTTGTTCAAGATTTGTCCGGTTTTTCCAACAAAAAGTCGCGCAAATGCGCACTGTGATCGCAACACGGTCGCCATTTTGAATAGCGAATAGAGAATTGCTACAAGAGCAATAAGAACTATATTATTCGTTTCGAAGGAAACATTATGGCGGACGCCTGCAGTCATTTGGGCTTTTCAAAAATCGTTTTCTAAGTTTAATCGCGTGTTTATATTGAACTTTTTCGCATATTATGGTGCGTTGTGTATCCAATTAGCTGTTTATTGTGGTTTTTGGAGGTTTCATTGGATAAATTGTGAGTATTTTGTGAGGACATTGCAGAGGTGCGCCACGGCTGGGGAAATGATTTGGTGCTTTCGTTCGCTCGACGCATACGCACTCGCTCAGCTGTAGGTGGCGTTAGGTGTCACCCGCGGCCTCGCCACCAAAACATCGGGTTTTTCATGAATTTTCCGGCGCGATTTTATATGTAATGACAGATTTTAAAAGTTATTTTGATTCATTTTTAACTGGACTATAGTTTAATGTTTCCAAATAAATCATAAATAAAGCCGTAACATGTAAAATAAATGTGATAATATTGCGCGAACTTGTTGATTAGCGCGCGTTGGCTTTTGTTTACCACGATCTGTAGACACGATTTATATGTGAATTGTGCCAAATTTTACCACAATTGAGTACACAGTACGTTAAATTAGTATATCAACTGCTTATTTATTAAAAAAATACTGATTTAACTAACTTAAGTTAGGAGTTATTTTGGATGTCGTTCAACAAGTGATTTTAAATACCACGTTGCTAATTATAGGGCGGTAAGGGTAATTAACGAATGCTTATCGCTTTCCAGGTCCAGATGGCACATTATAGAGATGTATTATGGCTCAAAGTCGTCCCAACACAAAGATTAAGGAGTCACTGAAACAGAACAGTACTTGTTATTTAAATAAAGACGACAGTGGTTGTGATACCTGCCCTGAGGAGAGCTTACCTGACACCTATCTACAGGATACAGACAGTGAGAGTCAGTCTTCAGAGGCCAGCAAACAGAAATATTCAGCAAAGTGCCGGGGCACCTCGTCGATCAAGCTCAGATCGACTAACAGGAGCAAAGCTGACAGCCAGCTTCTACCTGATGTCGGAAGAACGGGGACATCTCCCACCACACATTCCAACATGAAAACCAAACAAAATAAGGAGGAACTGGACAAGAGTATTGATGAGGACACCGTGATAGAACCTAAGACCCGTGCCCGCAAGAAGGCCTCAGACATTAATGATGATGACAAGAAATCCATCCCAGACGAGCCTAAAACGTCCAAAGAAACTAAGAAGCCTGTAGGAAAACCTAAAGCTGTTGTTAAGAAAAGGCCTATGGGCATCAGAAAAACTTTGAGAAGCAAAAAAGCTATTGTTATCAAAGAAAAGGTAAAAAATGTTATAAAGCAAACTGCCAAGAGAGGCAGAAAGAGTGCATTGAAAATTAATACTGCTGATACCCAAGACAAGGAAACCGTCCCATTGATACCAGCGTCTGAAATCAAAAAGGAGCCAGGAGAAGAAACATCACCTAACTCAAGATCCTCTAGTCCCAAGACAGCTGGTAGAAGACTGAGACTCAGCTCCGACATGGCCATGATGAAGACAATGCTCGGTGATTCTCCAGGTAGTTTAGTACTTGGGCCACGCACCAGCCCATACTCAATGCGCTCTGAAAGGAGCAACAGTCCCTCAATGTTTGAAGGAAAGAACCTTCGAAGCGGGAAACCAAGGAAAGCCAAAAACAACTTACTGAGTGAGGTTGTTATCAAAGAACAGAAGAAAAGACGTAGACTGCATTCAGATTCTAAGACTTCAGACACAGCAGAAACTCCTGAGGACTGTAAGAAGTTGAAGAGAGGACGCTCATGCTCTCGTGATGGCAGTGAGATCTCAAAGTGCTCGGACAACACAGAGTCTGACTTGAGCATGAGTGAGACACTCAATGACACAGACAGCAAGGAGCCCAGCAAAAAACTAGATAAATCTAAGACTGACCTAGATATAGATATTGAAAATAATGTACAGATCTCGACTATTGAAAAAGTGCCTTCTCTTGTTGTTGACTCCAAATTAGCTGAACCCAATCTGGACCCGGAGCCTAGTAGTATCATAAATGCAAAAGATAAGAAGAAACTGAGCTTAAACAGAAGTACTTCATTAGACTCTGACAACAATAATAGTAATAGGATAAAATTAGAGGATTTAAATTCAACTGAAATAGAAGAAAAATTGTTAATGAAGACTGAAAATACGCTTTTTGATGCTCGTAGTAGTATATTGACTAGTATGTCTAAGACATTTAACTCAAAGGAGATGTCGAAGAATATAAGGAAGGCACGTCGAGGGCGGAAAGTGGCGGCAGCTACGAAGCCCAGCCCGCCCGCCCCCGCCAGCGCTGCGCCGTCACCAGCCACGACTGCGCCCGCCCCAGCCACTGCTGTACCTGCCCCCGCCACTTCTGTGCCCGCCCCAGCAACTTCTGCGCCCGCCCCTGCTAGTGCTGTGCCCAAGTGCATCACCAGCACAATCACCAACGATGCAGTCGACGACAAGGCAGAAACCATAGACACTCTCACCAAAGAGATCAACGATCTCATCAACGATCTAGATCAGAACATTGATGGTGACCATGAAATGGCCACTGAATCACACACAACTACAGATAGTACCTCTGACCAATTGCAGACAAAGACTGCTTCTAAATTCTATGGCCTAGCCAAACCTCTGAACAATGGTGGCAATGTCCCCACACCTGAAACTCCTGTAAAAGACAAAGATTTTATATCTCCTATTAGCAATGAAAACACGCCGTCCAAGAATGATGATGGTGAGAACATACGGCTTCATTATGAGGAAGATTCGGTGGAGAAACCTATAGATGGCGCCAAGCATGAAATACCTTACAAATGCAGTCCTGTTGCCAGTATTGACAAGTTAATGGACAGACTTAAAGAATTTGAGGAATTTGATAAGAGAAGACAGATGGAGTCCAAAGCCACTGATGGTGGTAAACCAATGATGGTGACAAACGATGTTGTATTGATACCGAAATCAGGTGACATAAAGCCACTAAAAGACATCCAATCTGTACGATCGCCAGAGAAACCAATAGAAAAGGAGAATGTTTTAAGTTGCTTTGAGAACAACTCTGCCATTTCAATAGTCAAGCGAGATCATGTAAGGAAATCCACCGACGTCGACCTGCCTAACTCAGTCACTCTAATTAAAAGAAATAGTTTTAGTTCAAGGAAAGAATCTACAAGCTCAAATCACTCACGAGAATCTGATGCTATCAGCATATTTGAGAAGTCACTTGGCAAGGATGTCACTCTGACAGAGATAAGGAAATCAGTGGATAGGTCGGCACCGCAGTCAGGCACACAAATTGACCTGCACCAGTTCGCGACACTCCATCCTAACAACCCTAGTGCAAGCCAGAGCCTTGCGGGCGTTGTATTAGATTCCAGTCAAATTTCGATAACGCCACGCCTCCTCGAGCCCAAGATCAACAATGACGTTAAGATAATTAGTAAGAGGAAATCAAGGGAGTCGATGTCGCGGAAATCCTCGGAATCTACATTTGACACTGACGACAAGATGGCAACGATCGAGAAGATCAAATCGCCGTCGCATCAAAACGTGTGTCCCGCTATTTCTATTACTCCCACGCCGGTTGCTATCAAGTCGCCTGAATCGACGCCTGTAGAGACTGAAGCACTTCCCCCGCCGATAGAAACTATTAAGTCTATTGAAGATATTTCCGCTTCTGAGGTCCCTAAAGTTGAAAATACTAAAGTAATTGAAGCCCCTAAGAAGGAGGAACAGAACGTTGTTACTCCTCTTGAAGAGGCTGTAACTCCAGTCCCATTGGTTCCATCTGAACCAGAAAGGATGGAAGTTGAACAAAAGCCTGAAGAGACTAAACAAATACCTGTGGAAGAGAAGACTGAAACAGTTGAACCTGAAATCAAGCCAGTTGAAACTGAAATAAAGCCAATTGAACCTGAAATCAAGCCTGTTGAGCCTGAAATCAAGCCTATTAAGAGTCCGAAACCTAGCAAATCGGCGCGCAACTCTATAGAAAGTCAAGCAGGACCCAGCAACGCCCTTAATGAGACGCCAGAGAGTCAAAAACGCAAGGAAAATGTACTAAGAACTCTTGGCTTACTCACTCACAAAGCAGCCAAAGAGGCGAAAATTGAGAAACTTAAAGAAAAGGAGAGGATATATGGGTCTAACTATGGTGGCATGATGTCGAATAAAAGTAAGACGACGAAAGCTCAGGGAGACTACACAGGGACTTTGAAAACTGTCATAAAGTTGAACAGGGGTGCCGGGGACAAGAAGAAACATAGGAGTTCCTTGAAGATGACGTTTCAGAAGAGCAAGTACCGTTCGGGGAAGCCGACGCCGGAGGTGGGAGAGGCGGCCGCCGAAGATGACGCCTACTACACCATTGAGCGGCGTGAGGTGAGCATTAACTATTTTCTTTTCTTTTTGTAATAATTTTGGGGTGTACCTGGCCTCTGGGAAGACTATGGTGATGCTATACCAGGCATTATGTAGAGGAAACAGTATCCACTTCAGTCCCAGTTTCAGTTCGATATGCTAAGCTATAGATTAGGATGCAAACAGAGTCCGGGGAGGTTGATTTGAAACAATGTCTTCAAATACCAATAAGTTGGGTTTACCTGTTCATAAATTTTTCCCTGTTAATTATGTGTGATAAGGCTCCCAGTTATTACTCATACTAATCTTCATTTAAGCACATCCTTAAATAATACATAACATTTAATAATTTTGATTTCTTTAGTTCTACACAGTCATAAGTTCAATAAGATGGCATAAATAAGCTTTTAAGCTCTCAAGTTTTGTAGGTAAAGTTATTTAATAAACGCTATGCATTCTTTAAGACTAATTAAGAATTCAACAATTCCTCTCTGTCGTCGGGTATGCAATTCGTAAGAGACAACGAACTTGGTATCACAATTGTGCCCGAAAAATGACTTAATACAAGAATACCTCTGCTTACCCCTTCAGGAATTGCAGGCGTCAGTGTATGTTTGTATGCATTTTTAGCTAAAAGTCAGCACATTACTGTATCAGACGCTAGTCATAACAAGTAACTCTTAAACCTGAAAATAATCAACACCTATCTTAGTTATCTTTTGGGGGATTAGATTCACCTTGAAAAAGACAAGATTTTATCTTTGATACATTTAATAATTTTTCTATTTAACTTTGTCCATTCTTATCATGTAAATATTATGTTCTCGCAGAGCTTTTAAGCCCAAATTTAAATAAAATCTTAATGAATTGATAATTTAATCTTAATCAATGGATAAATTGACCTTAATGAATGGATAAACCAAGAAATAAGTGTATTAGAGGGAGTTTGTTTGGACCTTATTATATCGGCATTGCCGAGTTACTGGGTTGCGGAGGTCTGATGGCAGTCGTTCTGTGTAAAATACTGGTATTCAGCCGCATCTGGTTAGACTGGAAGCTGACCCCAAGATAATTGGGAAAAAGGCTAAGAGGAAGAGGGAGTTTGAAAGTGGCACCAGTGACAGAAAAGTTGAAAGGAAATCATTTGTCTTGGTATGGGCATGTGATGAGGAGGACTGAAACATGTGACTAAGAGAGTGATGAATATGAATGTTGATGGATGGAGGGGGAGAGGGAGACCAAAGAAAAGATGGATGGATTGTGTGAGGGAGGATATGAAAGATAAGGGAGTAAGTGATAATGAGACGGCTGACAGGGAAGAGTGGAAGAGAAAAACATATTTACCCCAAGTAACTTAGGACCAGGGTAGGAAGGTGATGATTTAAAAAAATCTTAAAAACTTCAAAAAAGATGATAAAAGATATTGATCATTAGTTTGAATAGATCCCTTTAATACATCAAGATGAGTTTGCATAATATTTTAACTAACTTTACCTGCCAAATGTCTAAAATAATTGATTATTTTTTTAAATAGTTTTGTACTAATAAAGTATGTTTACTTACATCAAGAATCTTCAAGTAATAACTTAGAGATAACAGTCATAACTACTTAGTAACAAATAAAAAGACATTTTCCTTAACTTTTATAATATAGAGAGACTGATGCCACTGTAGCCATGGTCATACTATGGCCATTCCAGACGTTGCCCTACATTGTTTCACTTGCATAGTTTTTATACCACAATGTCTGAACTTTAAAAGAGACTTTGATCTCTGAGTTTGTTTCGGCTTTTATTCTCAGAGCTAGTCAGATAGGACATGCACCATCTAGTCTTAAAAAAACTACATTGACTTGTAAAAGTGTCTGTAACAGATTTAATTAAAGAAATAATAATCATTTATCTATACTAATATTATAAAGAGGAAAGATTTGTATTTTTGTATGTAACAAATAAACTTAAAAACTATTGGACCGATTTCAAAAATTCTTTTACCATTAGAAAGCTACATTATCACTGAGTAAGATAGGCTACGGGCGGAGCCGTGAGGACACAGCTAGTCATTTATATTTTGTTTGCGAATAACTTACAGTAGTAATCATTTGTAATACAATCATTTTTTAATTGTAATTTTAATAAGTTGTTAGGGATTTTTCAGTTTTGCTATATCAGGATAGGATCGCAGAACTTCTAGAAAATGTCAGTCCAAAAAGATGCATATTATGTAGATTAGAAGAAATTACTTCAAAATAAATAATACATTAAAAACAAAAATAATAATCAGATAATTTTATTTAGACTGCCTTGTTGGTCTAGTGGTCGCAAGTGCGACTGCTGAGCATAAGGTCCTGGGTTCGATCCCCAGGTTGGGCAGTGTTATTGGGTTTTTCCATTAGGAAATTCTCAGTAGCAACCCGGAGTCTGGATTTGTGCTTGGTTAATGGCAATAGGCTCGCCCCCTATTACATGGGACTTAAAACATAACTGGCGAAACGAGGGTGAACTAAAACACTTCTGCCGAACCCTTCGGGGAATCCAAGGCGTGATGTTATGTTATGTGAGATTTTATTTCTAATAATGGCTTTTTTTGTCTACAGGGTGCTCCAGGCGCGGCTTCTGACGGTGGGCACAGAAAGTCTCATTACAGTAATCGTCTTAACAACCATGGTGTGTGGATACATTCACCCCACTACACACTATCGTTATGTGCACACATGATATTTATGTTGCGATTTTTTTGTCGTGCGACTTTTTGTAGTCTCGCGATTTTTTGGTCGCACGATTGATAACAACTCTAGCTTGCTCTTCAAGTTTGTTCAAATGTCATTAATATTATTATTTTAAAATCACGTATCAACAGTAATAGTTTTTCCTTCTAAATACATTGAAGGTTACCGTTTTATATTCCTTACCGCAAAAGGAATTACCTTATTATCGTATAAATTAATTAAACATACATGTTTGAAATGGATATTATCATGTTTGCATTAGCGAAATATTGTCAGTTCCATCAAACTTTATAATTAAGGAACATTGCTACGTTTATTATAAATTTTGATAACTGACTAAAGTTAATTGAATGCTCAATTTAATAAAACTAAGTACATATTAGTTCTGCATGACTTTTCTAATATACTCACCCGACACACACCAAAAAATTAATCAAATTTAAAAAAAAAACACCATATATTATTTATATCAAAAGTAAAATTAGAATAATATGAATATGATTTTATGAATATGATTTTAATAACAAATAGTGTACTTACTACATTAAATGGCAATATTTACTTTAATAGTTCCTTCTATAGTATAAATTTTATCAGATTAGACTATATAATTAAACAATCCGGGATCGATGGACTCAAACATAAAGATTAAAAATAAAAAACATAATATAAAATCACAGCTGAATCTATTTCTGTAAAAGTCAAAGTATTTATTTCAATTAGGCACATAAAAGGCACTTTAGAACATTAAAATTAAAAAAAAATAGAATTGATTCTAGTCGCCCCTTCCAAAAGGTTGTTTCGTATGGAGAAGAATGAGCAAGAAACTCCACCGTTACTCTTTTAAAATGTCTTACAATATTTTGTATAGGCATATTCATTATACAATTATATGTGAAGACGATGAACCTAGAATAAAATTACTATACCACAATAGGTAAAAAGAATTAAAAGTGAAGCAATGACAAAAAAAAAGTTACGATAGAATGGGGTTAATTTGATCAATTTCAAAATTGAAATGTATTTTTCTCTTGAAATATGAGAGCAAAAAGAAGTTCTAATAACGATTTTGTTTATTTCTTGAATAAAATTATAATTTTTCTTAATACTTTTTGAGAAATAAAATAAAATGTTCGTGTACCTTCCTTTTTTGTAAGGGATTTGAAAGTAACCCCAATAAGGAATAAATAATTACTAGAAATCGGATAATCGGATGCATATTTACCTAAAGTTAATTTTTCACTACGAAAGTATGGAAAAGGATTCTGAAAATAATTTATTAGAAAAAAACCCGATATCACGGGATTGCATAACTAATCGAATGCATATGATTAGGTACTTGATTTTAATTTATAAACCTCCGATGCAAATATAGGGTGTAAGAAAGTGAGGGGTGCATGTCTGTGTTAGTTAAAAAAAAGGTACAACTTTAGGTACGTAAATAAATAAATATGCATCCAATTCTAGGTAAATATGATTCTATTCTACGGAACACTAAATTTGACGATCCCGGAATCGCAGGATTTTTTCGATACAAAAGTGCATTCCATGTTAGCCAACACCTGAACTTTAGGTAAATATGCATCCGATTATCCGATCTCTGATAATTACAGAACAAAAATTTAAAAATATTTCGGTAATAACCGACATATTTTTTTATCAACCGGTAAGAATCCAGCCACTACGACCGATCACACGCTGACAATGACGTTCAATGCTGCCAACCGTAAAAAAATAATCGGAAGAATTCGTACAAGACTTTTATTACGAAACGAAGTTTTGATCAAAGTAACCCCCAGGAATCAAAGTCACCCCATTCTACGGTACTCTCCAAACTCAATGTCTTTCCACAACCATTTCAAAATGACGGCCAAGGCTTTGGGGCCATTCAAGTATTACGTATCCAAGCAGAATTTTAGTAATTTTTGACCCACCCCTCCCCCTTGTCAACAAAAGTAAGCAAAGCTTTTACCCGCCCCCCCCCCCCCCCCCTATGCTTGCGTAAACATTGGTTATTTTTTTTTTAAACTGATCAGGTTTCTTTATTGTTATTCATCAAGAGCAGTTTTTAAGTCTAGAAAAATAAGTAAATAAATAAGAATTGCTGACGTAATCATCATCTAGACCAGTGTTCCTTAAACTTTTTGTGTTCAAGGTACACCTACGAAATCGGGGAATTTCAGAGGTATACATAAATAAAAAATCATATTTTAATCATATAAAGATAGCAAAGAATACATTATTTCCGTCCGCCTTTATAAACTTATAAGAAATCGATTTTTCCCGCGGCACACCAATTAATGACCACGGTACACCAGTGTGCCGCGGCACACACTTTGCGGAACACTGATCTAGACATCCCGTCCCCCATGTCATCAAAAATAAGTTAAGCAAAGACCCCCTCACCCCCCTTTCGTGCTTACGTAATACTTGAATGTCCCCTTTCAGGCATTATCAAAATTTTCCTTGTCATATGCGTCCTCGCGAATTTCCTTTCGCGACACTCCTGCGCAATTACTGTACGCACGATGCATATCCTCCCAGGGGTCACGTTATTAGCCGTGGGTACGGGGAATATCCGTACGATAGTAGTATCCTATACACCATTTCGTATATTAGACAAAGGTGGCTCACCAAGCCACGAATATTTTTTGAACCATTGCTTCAGAGTTTCAGCTCATCTTGATTGACTGTTAAGGTTCATAAAGGCATTATACTGTGTTGAATCCTTGCTGGAAGCAAAAATGTTACTTATTTCTATACATTTTGTTGTTAGGTCTTATTTATCGAATGTTATATGAAATAGAGTATATTATCAAATATCGTCGGTCGGCAGTGAAAACCACGTATGTGTAAAACAATTTTTTAAAACAGGTAGAAATAACTGTCTTCTACAAAAAAATTGCCGATCAAATGTTAATACAAGTTTGTCATCGTACGTCATAGATAGCTTAAAAGTATTTGAATTGAATTTTTTTTGAACCAGTACGTGTATGACGAGTTTATTAATCTAAAGAACAAACAAAAACCTTTTGAAGAAAATTTTATTTACGAGGTTTTCACTGCCGAGCGTCGATATTAGATTTGAAATGAGACTTACTATAAAAATGACAATTTCTTTCGGTGTCTTCCTAGATATGATCTGAAATTTTCTAAAATACAGCATGAAAGACAATGTTGGCGTTGCCTACCTTCTAATTACAGGATCGTATTAGATTTCCTCATTTAATTATTAATAATTAATTAGCGCTCTTGTCTGGCTATGCTCTTATCTAAGGCAGGCCTGTGTCGGTCTGCGATTTAGGTATGAAAACACGCGCCGCTTTGCCTTCGGAGTAAAAAACAATAAAACCGAATCGTTAATTAGTGACCGAACCAAAATGTAATAAGAGCGTGAACGCACATTCGAATGTGAGCGCTCTCGCCTCACATTAAAGCTCAATTTTGCATGTACGGTGCACATTTTTCTAAATATCTGACGCATTAGTTCGGGTGTGACGTTTCTGTACACAGTACTATTTATTATTCTGTGTCCTAGCTTCGTTAAGCTTTAATTGGAGACTCAGGTCTCGCCAATAACTGCCCGGTTACGTAGAAACGGTCCGCAAAACCATCTACAAGCAGTCGTATAGAAAATAATAAAATAAATGCATTGTTAAGCTATTCTTTCAGAGCCACAATAGTATCAGTTTTTTTTATTGTGCACGGAATAGAGTCCATTCATTTTGATCTTTACTGGAACAATACCAAACTCTTTCAAGTGGTTCTTTTAATTTCGATTATTAGACCTGGAAATATGGTTGCCGTCCGTCCGGGTTTCCCCGGATTTGTCCTAGTTTGAGAGGGTATCCGGGGAGCGTCCGGGCGGGCTTCATTTGTAGTCCGGGTTTAAAAAAATTAAGTCTTAGGCCGCCCGCGAGCGCGACACACGCACTGTGCCCGCACGCCGCGATCAACCGACGAACCGACTCGCTAAATTCACCGTCTCCCGCCCCTCACGTCGCCGTCCCGTCGCAGAAAAACCTGGTGACATGTCCGGGTTCTGGGCTCTAAAAAACAATAACATCTCTCGTTACAATATTCTGCCCTCTTAAGCAAAAGGCCAGTAAGTAGTGAATTTTACGAAATCGAGTTGAGTACCCAGTTAGAATACCCACTTAATGGGTATTCTAAAGCAACAATTAACTCGATTTCGCAAAATTCACTACTTACTGCCATTTTGCTTAAGAGGGCAGTAATAGTCTAGACTTCATTAAAATAACAACCGTATTCACTCAGCCGTCCATTTTAGTAATTGTATGATAAATGTACATTTTTGAGTCAAGCATCGCGTGTCGCCTTCGCAAACAGATCTAACCTTGCTAACAAGTACGTACTAACTGGCTGTCGACAAGAGAGCTTTAATCGCATGATATACCACAATAACGCATGTTTAACAACCGTCCAAGTAACATGTAATATATATGAAATATCATGGCTTTGAAATGTTTCGTAATTAGACAAAAGAAAAAAGAAATCGTCAGAATTTGGCAAGGAAACAGCATATCTTTGTTATTAACTAACTCATTTATCTTTCTTATCTTTTAAACTTGTTTTAGGATAAATTATTACATAATTAAGATAAGAATTAGATGTAATTTGTCGTGATAAAATATATAACTAATCAATGAAAGAAAATATGATAACTTAAAACCCTCACTTTTATTCTCGATACAATAAAATCTACACTCAATCTTCAATACAGATCACTAAACTCCCTTATAAAAAAATCACACAATTATAAACAAAAAGAAACATATTATAAAAAAAGAAAACTACGCTATGTATACAATGTGTATAATATAAGTAGGTACCAAGTACCCACCCTTATCCGTCTTCTCACTCCATAACATTCTTCCCAAACTAAAGATCACCCAGCACAGCAAGTGTTCCCCACAGACACGGAGGCGGCTCCAGAACCCGTCGAGCCGAAGGAGACCTTGAACCTGGTGATCCCGGAGAAAGCTTCCTCCTTCAGCATACATCCAGGACGGCTGTGCATGGACCAGTGTTTCTACTGCGGCGGCAAGTTCGGGCTGTTTGATACACCGTGCCATATAGCGCAGATCAAAAGCTCGGAGAGACAAAAAAAAGTTTTGGACAGTAAGTGTTCGTTCATTTATTGTAGTTTTTCGGGCCAAGCCACGTCTAATGGACGATACGTCGCCAATCTTCCGTCGCGTTATTTACTTGAGGAATTTTAGTAACGCATCTTCGGTCAAATGTGTACGGTGTGAGAGGTTTGTATGGAATTATGTGTAGCGGCGGAAGGTCGGCGACGTATCTTCCGTCAGATGTGACTTGGCCCTTAGACTTTTTTTTCTTTTCAGTAGGTTCATTACTTTTTGCTGACTGTACTAAGTCTGAACCATAGCTCCAGCTGAGTGAAAATAGTAAAATTTTCGGAAATTAGTCTTGACTTCAAGACTCAGAAAGTCTGTTTAGGTTCAATACATCATCTTATGACTTGCTAGGTACAATTTCTCAATATACCGTGTTTGTAGCTAAACCTTATTCTAAAAACCAAAGAATAACAACCTACAAGCTTTAGTTGCCCAGCATTGCCCAGTAACTGGGTTGCGGATGTCTGATGGCAGTTGCTCCGTGTAATATACTGGTATTCAGCCGCATCTGGTTAGACTGGAAGCTGACCCCAACATAGGCAAAAAGGGAGGCAGAACAAGTTGTAAAACTCAACTGATAAGAGTATTGATATTGTTGCAAGCATATTTTGTGTTCTACTAAATTGCAATGAGCACCATTCAATGCCAATACTATATTGCCTTCGAATGACGTATCGGAACACTTTCCGGAACCTTGTTGACGCTTATCGAATCTGAATCTCCGACCAAAAACTAAACCCGGTTATCCCACATCAGATGAGGAGAAGCTGACCATAGACAGCTGCCTCTGCGACGCGTGTTACCGGCACGTGGACCGGCGCGCCAACTGCCCCTCGTACCGCAAGCGACCGCTGGGCAAGCAGACACTCGACCCGCCTTTGACCTCGCTGCACAAGTGAGTATTGTGTGTTGGATCAATTAAAGGTCGTGAATGATGATGAGCTTGGAACCAGGCCTGAGCTAACTTTAACTTAAAGCTCTTGACTTAGGGAAGTTGAAGGAAAGATAAAATGCGGGCCATGTGATGGGGTAAAAGATATTTTTAAAAGACACTGTCTTTAACAGCATAGAGCGTTGAACATCTCCAAGTTGACAGACCACCTCATTCATTCATAATCTATTATTTTTGGTTTAATGGACTGGAAGCAGACTTCTAAAATTCGTAGAATCCATGTTCGTTACTTAATTTACTCCCATAATGCATGAAACTTAATCAAGGGCCATAAAACAATGCACTTTAGTTATTAAGGCTTGTATGTTCTAAACAAAATGTTCTTATTACCAGCACCCAAATCGAGAAACAACAAAGTCCGCCTTTAGAGGAGGACAGTGAGGAAGAATCGGGTACTGCGGCCTCGGCGACCACGGGTCGAGTCTCCGTCTGCCATACAGAGGGATGCACCATCGTGGCAGACCACTCCATACGACGCAAGTGGCTTATCAAGATGAGAAGCAGCGTCAATAAGTTGGTGAGTGAAAGGGAACAGTTTTAGAGGCCTATCGAAGTCCAATGATGAACCTAGGCCCTTCCTAATAAAGGGTGCCTTTCCACCAGAGATGTGCTATGCAGCTACACTGCGAGAATGTAAAAGCTAAGCTACGAAACTATGTAACCATTTCCACTGATGCTAAGCTATGTAGCGGAGTGAGTAAGATGCGCTATGAAAATGCGCCGCCGCAAGGTAGCTGTGCGAGGAAGATTCGCATGTCTACCTTCGGTGACAAACGCGCGTCTACTGTAGGTACAGTGCTCTGCACATAGCTATAGCTACACCACTCGCGACCATCCAAAGCACGCATCCACAGCACGCATCCTTCCAAATAAAAAATGTAGCTTAGTTGAATCAGTTTCCACCAGTGCTTTGCTATGTGGACCAATGAATATGATTGGTGGATATCAAACGCATCCATAGCAACGTTGCGTAGCCCATCTCTGGTGGAAAAGCAGCCAAAGGGAGGAAGAATTTGAATTATTTCAATGATTTTGGCGATTAATGATCGTCAAAATCGAACAAACTCTGCGAAAAGATAACTTGAACCTAGAGATTCAATTGAATGCGAATTTAGAACTAAATGATTCTTGCTAGCTTCATTAAAAAAATTGTATGCATCTCTGAATTTTATGTATATTTTGACTACAACTTCATTATTTATTTACAGTTGAAGCTAAAATACGACTACCCAGGACTACACACGATTCCCCTGTGCGGGGAACATTACCGTGCGCTCGCGCCGCTCATGGCGTGCGTGTTGTGTCGACGACGCATCACTAAACACCACAACGTGCACTTTATACACCACGTAAGTACACTCGAGCTATTGTAGTCCAATGCTGGGCCTGGGACTCTCAGTTGAACGAAAATGCTTTAGTTACAACTGTGTGTGGGGGACTGCTGACCAGTCCATTTGCACAAATGAGGCTTCTATCCGTCACCTGTTTTTAATATTTGGGATGAGCAGTTGATCGTTTTATCTTGCAATTTGTTACTCATTAGAGCTTCATTGGTCACAGAAACAGTTCCGGCGAGGAACACGTCCAACATATCAACTGAAAACCGAACCAACGAAAAAATTGTTTAAAAGTAATTCAGGGTAATGACTCCCGACAACTTGCGAGTTCTGAATCAATCGAGTTTGATTCGAATTAGTGTCAATAAGTATTCTGGAAATACCAAATCGATCGTGCGGTCTTTCGAAGCGCAACTAACGAATATCCTAAACATTCATTACTGGAAATTCGATTTTTTTAAGCTGTCGGGAGTAAGCTTCATAACATAACATCACGCCCTGTATTCCCCGAAGGGTTGGGCAGAGGTGTATAGTAACACCCTCGTTTCACCAGTTACGTTTACGTCCCATGTAATAGGGGGTGAGCCTATTGCCATAAAACGGACACAATTCCAGACTCCGGGCTGCTACTGAGAAATTTCTAATGGAAAAACCTAATAACACTGCCCGACCTGGGGATTGAACTCAGGACCCCATGCTCAGCAGTCGCACTTGCGACCACTAGACCAACAAGGCAGTCAGCAAGCTTCCTCAACGAAAAAACCAAAAATAAAATTAAAAAAGCTCTGAGCCTTTCCATACGGATTTCGGCCACTTTCCAGCGCTTAAAACTAATTTTGCTATCCTCCACAGGGCTACACGGAACTGAACCCGCACTTGAATGCCGCGGGTGTGCCGGTACAGTTCACTGAGCGGCCGGTGCTCTGCAAGACGTGTCGGTATTACTGCACCTTGCTACAGCGGCCTGGACATAACGACTCGTATGCCAACGGATATAGGCGGAAGTAAGTATTTATTTATGACACTCAAACCAATATTAATATCTTTTCTATAAACAATAGAGCTCTATATCGTGTGGACTTGACTGAGCTTCTTCCTACTAATGGTTAAGTCACATTATGTTGCGAAAATATGGTACCTGATGGTATTTTAACTTTTCGAAAACATTCCGTCCCTTTGATGATGATTTTTCATATAATAATAGGCTTATCTTTAAATTCTAAATAATTTTTAACCCGTGACCCCTCACGGGGTAGAATATAAAACTTCGTCGCCATTCGCCGAGAATAAAGGTGTGTTGTAACTTGTAAGAATCCACAAAACCCAGCATGCTTAGTGGTAGGGTCTATACGGTCCACCTGGCTAACTATCATTCTCACTTTAAAGTCGAGCAGTTTACTGTTTTCTGTCATGTGAATGTGAGAGCCAGAGGAGTATAGTAGAGATCTTCTATAGCTTTGTTACTTGGGTTGTTATGCTTCATCTTAAACCCTGTCTGCGCTTACCATCAGGTGTGACTACGGATAAACGCGACCAATTCAAGAATTTAAAAAAAGGAATATGTAGTGTTAAGTTGGTTCTATAAACATATAGAACATCTCACACCGAAATGACTAACAAACCCACTTTAAAAATTCCAGGTTACTCCAAATATACAACATAGAACTACCACCAATGTCTGAAAACGAGACAGAAGACCCAACACAAGAAGACAGCAAGCTAAAGAAGAAGCAGAGAGCCAAGTCCAAACAACGAAAATCTACAGACCCCGACAAAATGGACAGTGAGTCTTCTGAGAGAACCAGCGAGAGTACGCCAGAGAAAGAGAAGAAAGAAGATAGTGACGGGAAGGAACATCCTTTAGAAGAAGATATAGAGAGTCTCATATCGTCAAATAAGATCTTAGTACCTAACTCAACGAAATCAAGTGACCCCAATCAACAAAGTGACGGGTCAGAACCAGAAATGCCCTTAGACATGGAAGGTCCTATCCTACCTCTAGATAAGCAAACCGAATTACAATATTTACTACAAAAACAGAATAATCCAGCACAGTTCCTACCCAAACCTAATCTAACACAAAAGCAGAGAAATATATTAAAAGTACACAATTTATCTGGCATTCAGAAACCGAGTATCCAACAGAGGATTACTGATAAAAATTCTAAGAGAATACATAAGTTAGGACAGATTTTCTCACATTCTCATAAGGATAGGGTTCGAAGTGATACTGAAGAAGACAGAATAAAGGATGGTATACCTATACTGAAGAATATATCTTTGAATGAGGAGTGTACCATAGAGACTATACCGAATAAGCGACCAGCCGACATAAACACTCTCAAAAATAAATGGCAGATGTCCGAAAGCTTCACACAAGTAAAAAAGAATCTAAGCGAATTATCAAAGAATAAAGATCATAAGAAAATCTCAGAAGTAAAATATTCTAACCCTGTCAAAAGATTGGAGACGAACCCTTCGATTTCTGTAAGAGAATTGTTCCCTGGCGAGGAAGAAATGAACTTGCAGTGCAATATAGAGTTCAATAATGTCAAAGGCGTGACCCCCGAAGGTTGGGAGAAGTGTAATACAATGATACAATATGACGTAGAGACTAAAAAGCTCTGGAACGAGCTGCAACGACCGTACGGCAACCAATCTTCCTTCCTACGCCATCTGATTCTATTAGAAAAGTATTTCCGAAGTGGAGACCTAGTTTTAAACCATAACGCATCACCTCACGCGGCTAACTACAGCGACTCTATTCAAAGTAGACTCCGGGCTTACGACAACGTCGTCAACGACACGCCTAGACGGAGCGAGCCGGCTATAAGCTTGATAGAATTTAGAAAGAAGCCTTCATTGAACGGCAAAAGTTTGTTGAAGTCCAACCAGAATGAAGGGGACAGAGAGACTAAGAAATTCATGCCTCCGCCGGGAGTGCTTCCTAAGCCGAAATTAGCAAAATCTGATAAGGCTAAATCGAAGCCGTTGCCTCCGGAACTAATAGCGATTAACACTCCAAACGCTCAAGGACGCAAAGCGATACAGAACGTACTTCATAACATACAACAGTTAGTCAAAGGTGTCTCGGCGTCAGATCCTACGGAGATCGCGGCGGCGCCATTGCCGGCGGCGACTGTCACTGCGGTCACTCCGAAGTTTGACCCTCCTGTGGTCGCTCCTCCTAAGGAAAAGAAGGAGACGCCGAAGAAGGAGGAAACGCCGAAAAAGCCTAAGACTACTAGCAAGCCCTGGAGGCCTACGCTTATGCCCATCACTCCGGTAAGCAATGCAAAAAGTTTAGAATACAATAAAATTCAAAAATGAAAAAGCCAATGGGGTGGGAAACTGGGGTATTTATGGCGCCACCATCGTTGATACCAAAGCCAAACTTATTAGATATTATTGATAACTAGCTGTGCCCGCGACTTTTTCTGCGTAGAAGTCGGATGGGTTTTAATTTTAATTGCGCGGAACCCTAATTCTTTTTATTTTCTAAAATAAAAATAGCATTAGTTACTCCTTATAATATCAGGTATCTGCCAGTGAAAGTCTCGTCAAAATCGGTCCGGTCGTTTCGGAGATTAGCCGGCACAAACACAGATAGGCAAAACTTAAAAAATGTTTTTTGTTATAGGTACTTTAAACATTTAGTAAAAAGCTGTTATTTTTTCACATCACAAACAGACACTTAAATTGTATTTATTTGTATACATGTCAGTTTAATTCGTTCTGATTGGTTGTGATAATGACTTACGGTGATGCTGCCATCTGCTTGCGTTTTACGTTCGCCTCATTGACTGAATATTATGTTTATTTATACAGTGTAATGTTAATATTTTATACTAATGGAAAATAAATATGTAAACAGGTGTTTGCATATTTATCGATCGTAATCTAATAATGGCTCGTACATACCTTTAAAAGTACTTAAAACATTTTACGAAGTATTTCGCGATGAATAAATTTAAAGTTTTGAGATGGTATACTGCAATATATTAAAAAAACTTTCTAATTAAACATGCCACTGAGTTTGATGACACAATGGCGGTTGATTCTTCTCAGATATTTATAAGATTTAGGGCCAAGCGACATCTGACGGAAGATACGTCGCCGATCTTCCGCCGGTACTCATAATTCCATATAAAAATCTCACACCGGATACATTTGACCGAAGATGCGTTACTAAAATTCCTCGAGTAAATTACGCAACGGAAGATCGGCGACGTATCTTCCGTCAGATGTGGCTTGGCACTTAATAAATAAGTTTCCGACTATACGCTATAATTAGACTTAAAAGTTAATATTAATTAAACTAACCAAATACTATTACTATTTACAGGAGAACTTAGCGAAAATCGCCCGCGAGCCGACACAAGTAGCGGTCGACGGGCGCACGCTACCCAGCTTAGTGCAAGTAATGTCGTCCGGCAAACGGTACCACATCACGCTACAAGACTACAACAAGATGTGCATCATGAGGCGGGAGAAACTACAGCAAATACAGGACGGGGAGAAAACTAAACGACAGTCCACCGACGAATCTGCAGTCGTCACTGAAATACAGCCGTCCAATGCTCAATGCGCTATGCTCGGTAATGGCGGCACTGTGGTCCAAAACATGGCGCCTGACGAGAAGACGCAAGACAAGAAGGATATCCCGGAGTTAGGACAGATCGGCAGTAACGCTGCCACGATACTAAAGAATGTGGGGCTTAAGAATATTACTATAGCCCCGATCCCGCCGAAAACAGCGACGGTGACGTCACAGACTGTCGCCTCGCCTATTGTGTCGTCGCCATCTTTATTAGTGACGTCGACGCCGATTAAGATTCCTCAACTAGGACCGGCTGTGACGATAGTGAGCGAAACGGTGTTGTCGCCGCCGGTGATGAGTCACATGATGATGCCCAAGATACCGAAGTCGCTGACGGTGATCCCGCAGACGGTGCTGCCGGGCGTGGTGCTGGGCGGTGGGCCCAGTGGGCCCGGTGGGCCTAGTGGGCCCGGCAGCGTGGCGGCGGACGGCCAGCGTCCATAACGAAGCCTGATCTACGTGGTCGTGTAGCGGTGCGCCCGGCTCGCGACCACGCAGCGACCAAACTCTTAACATGAACTATACGCGATGCGCGAACATTTGCAATAAGTGAGAGCACCCGAAAAGCCTTAATAATTATACTGTGTATATATTAGTGTAGTGACGGACAGTGTGCTGTGAAAATGGTGACAAGGAATGTGTTAAATATATTACTCTGAAAGGTTTTTAATTTCTTTTTTTTTTCATTTTGTGCAAATGATGCGATGGTTTGTGCTGATCCTGTTGGTTATTGTGAGCTTCTTATTTGGTTGTTAGAGCGATAGGTATCATATCATTGTTGCTGCAAGTTCACAGACCATTGAAACTTATGATAATAACACATAAAACTGGAATCTTAAAAAGGTTAATCAAATTATGTGATAAATTAGTTATGATTTTCTGATTTGGTTGCCTTAATATCAATACATAAGTAGAAAATCACAAAGAGATGTCCCTCTTCCAGTTGCTTACTTAAAAACCCTTTTCATTCTGAGAAGAGGCTCATGCCCAGCAGTGGGACAGTAATTTACTAATTATGCTAATCGCTTCCGCTTTGCTGTAATCATGTCCGCCTGAAATTCTACTCATGAAGGGAAGGAAAATTGGTTTTGTGACCATTTAAACAGCATAAGCTTGGATAACTACTCATTTATTATTAGCTCAAAAGAGGCCTGCTAACAGATTAGTTACTATTTATAAATAAACCTGACTATAGTTAACAAAAACATAGTTCCTTATAGAGAAACATTCAAAATTCTCTAGTCAGGTGGGAATATGCATTTATAATTTATTTATTTCTCCTTCCATGCTGTTTTGGAGATAGTAGAGGTATATGTAGACGTCGCTCATGTCGTTCACTCGTCATCTTGTAGGTACATGCCTCGTCGCGGCCGCATCACCTCGTATCATTCGCATAAACTTAGACAATCTATGTAAAGTAATGTATAGCGTAACTTTGTAAGAATATCACTCGGAACATATTTTTCCAACTGTTAATTATATATAAGAATGCATTAGAAACTCATTTAGAGCTAAAACCCGTAGGAATAAAACAATAATTTTGGAATAAATACACATTTACATTATTCATTTCAGTGTTGATTTAAATTCTTATAATAATTTAGTCACAGGGACATTTACATTTAGTAAAACCAGTAAAGTACAATCTGACATTATTATAATTTATTTAATAAAATATTTCTTTAAACACCTAAGCTAGAATCAAAGGTTTGATTAGAAAACTTCACACAATTTTCCTCATCATCATCATTTTAAACTATACACACATATTTTTGGGAATCTACTATACATTTAAAAAAAACCACCCATTAATTTAAAATGATTTCTTTATAATAAGCTAATTATAAATGTCCCTACATAACAATAACATTATAAAAATAACTAAAAGGAAAAACATACAAAAGTTGGTGATTAAATTTGTGCCTGACAGATGAATATAAAATAATGATAATCACATTGTACATAATATCACGGGAGCCAATAAATGGAAAGTTCTGACGACTTTTTATATAATAATAATATTCTTAAAGCTCACGTATGAGTGGCCTCTGCGCTTGTTAAAGTAGTTCAATGTTTATTGAAGTATATTTTTTTTAACTTTAAATCTAGGGTCAGATATAAACGTTACCGTAAAACCTTACAACTTTGCCAATTTGGATCTAACTTTGCCCAGCAGGGTATTTTTTACAGAAATTTGAATATGTTGCCTGCATATTCAAATTTCTACCACAGATTAAATTATACACACAACTACAAAATATTTCCATATTTTTCAATTTTTGTAAAAAATACCCTGCTGGGCAAAGTTGTAAGGTTTTGCGGTACTCTAAAATCAGGTATATTTTTGAGACGCAAAGCAGCAAACATAGTTTAAAGTAATGCTGCCCGTCGTTTTGGAACTTTAATTTATTCTCATTTTGTGGATTTTTATGCAAGTAACAGGCTTATAAACCCCATAGAAAAACTACATTGACAAACGCAGAGGTGTATGTTAAAACATGATAATTATATATCTATATTGTTGAAGATTAGCTATTTTATTTTGGTCCAACGATGTAGCTAGGTCCAATGTTAACGGTAGTGTTCACAAAAATTTAACGCTAGTTATGGCGACGTTAAGTAAACGACAATTTATGCTCACATTCAAGTTACGTACAGTTTCTGAAGGTTTTTAAAAAGCTGAAGCTATTCTCCTTAATTGTATAGCTCTGTGTTGTAAAATCTTTTTGTTTGATTAATTTCTATTGATAAATATTTCGTAGTCTTCCAATTTTGTAGTTTTAATCGTTTTTTTGCTAGAAACCTAAGCCGGAGATTCGAGATAGCTTTTGGTTTAATTATACAAGGTTAGTCGGAAGGGGGGTACTAAGCCGAAAGGTTGTTAAAGTACTCATAATAATGAATAACTTTTGTTCTACAACTTTCCCCAAAACTCGATAGTTTAAGAGAAATAGCTTTTCAAAGATTTCGTAAAAAATATCCTAAAATTTCCATAGCTATGATCAGCAGTTTTACAATTTAGGTCATAAAATATTTGGGGTCACGGATTAGAAAATTAATTTTCTGAAAATCATAACTAAAGAAAGTATGATTCTTTAAAAAAAAAAAAACTAAAATAAAAATCTTTTTACATGCAAATAAAAATTATCGAATTTTGAAATTTTAACAATTGCTATAAAACAGTGATCAGTGATACTTTAGGTGGCCCGCGGCTTAGTACCCCCTTTCCGACTAACCTTGTATATCGAAGAATTGTGATATCCCTTCCCAACATGCCTAGTCTATCTTTAAATAATTCAATATCTTTAGCAGCCGAATAAATCAAAAACATAACCCTACCTTTGCTGTCGCGCAGTCGGGTAAAGACCAATCTAATAATGACTTAGTTATCAAAAGCATAGCTAGCTAACTCTGAAACTGTATGAGCTTGCTCCTACTAAGTCGTCAACGCCGCCACTAGCAATGAATGTTATGATATGAATACTGATAGTATTTTAGTAAATTTGGAAGTTCCCCGCTGTTGTTTACAACACCCGTACATAAGTTTTGAACAAATTATAGCCTCCAATAGCCCGGATGTTTTGTTTCTTCCAAAGATAGTGTGTTAGTTCACAATATTATTATTTTTAGTTATTATTTGTTCGGCACGCGCCTCCTCGTGCCGGAGGTATGAATTGTCTAATAAACATATCTTATCTCCTGAAATCTTGTGTTTTCTTCACATGTTTACATACGTATTATTATAATTTACCTACAACAATGATGTAGAGTACTTACAAGTACCTAAAACGTATTGCTAGTTCCAAAATTTCAAATATTAACAATAGATTTTAGGTACCTACTTAATCTTCTTTTCGTGTGGTTAATAACTGACCTGGAGTCAGAGTTTATGCCGCCCATGGACCTCTGACTTGGCTTTACATGCCGTCGAGAAATATCTCACAGGTAGACACATGAATCCGAAAACTCAAAGATGCGTGCCTTGGGTTCGAACTTGAAACCTATGACTTGGCAGTCCGACGGTCACACGACTGGACTATCACTGCTATACCTACTTAATAGTTTCTGGAATAGAGAGCTTATTTCATAAAAAAGCTAAAATAAAAGCTTTTAAATGTAAGTAAATTAAATTAATAACTACTTCTTGCTTCAGGCGGTAATAGTATCTATGTTACCTACTATATACTGATGTCAAGTACCATTTGTTATTTTAGGCTGGTGTTTACCAACATGTCCCTTGTTAAACAACCGTTTACTCGAAAAACTCACTAGAATTAACGGTTGTTTAACTAGGAGATAATAATTGTGAACATCCCCAATTCCTCTTTTATTTTTTTTATAATAAGCTAAAATCTTCCTACTTTCTAAATAGAACGTACAAGGTTAGTCGGAAAGGGGGTACTAAGCCGAAAGGGTGTTAAAGTACCTACCTATAATAAGGGATAACTTTTGTTCTACAACTTTCCCCAAAACTCGATAGTTTAAGAGAAATAGGTTTTCTAAGATTTTGTAAAAAATATGCTAAAATCTATCTGTCCATAACTATGATCAGCTGTTTGTACGATTTAGGTAATATTTGGGGTCACGGATTAGAAAATTAATTTTCTGAATTCATAACTAAAGCAGGTACCTATGTTTTTTTTTAAACTAAAGTAAAAATCTTTTTGCATGCAATTAAAAATCATCGAATTTTGAAATTTTAACACTTGCTTTAAAATAGTCATACTCATCAGTGATACTTTAGTTGGCCCGCGGCTTAGTAGGTACCCCCTTTCTGACTAACCTTGTATAATTAGTTAAGGTCTAAATATATATTATTATAGTGTTCTAAGGTCCGTATTACAGAACGAAACTCGAGCATTGATCTCTGTTTAAAACTAGTTTTGAGTCGAATTTTAATTTTAGAACGTTCCTCAAGCATAGATTCATTGATCATAGTTCAGCTGAGTTTGGCTTTATTCTAGATCGTTACTCAGTTCGTAGATTCGACCCCAAGCAGTGATTTGATCTGTAATCAACCAATCGATCGGCTCGTTATGAGTCGTTTCATCTGAGTAGGTATAGATTGATTGCCGTTCTGGAATAAGACCGTTCCTCAAGTACAGATTCTATACTTAAACAGTGATCAACTGATTAAAGATCAAACTGGACTTGAGGAATGTTCTGTAATACGGACCTAAGTTTAATTAGTGATGTCCTTTTTCTTTGAATGTTTGGATGCGCCCTTCGTTCTCTTCCACTTCATTCTTCGGTTTTGGAACCAAACCTTTACCTGTGAAGTAAAATAAACATGATAATAATTCTTACCTCTCGTTTACACCCAAGAACAAGTTGTAAACAAATTGTTTTCAAGTATTTTTAAATATAGTTACTTGTTTCTAAAGCGTAATGAACATGTATAAAATACTAGCGGCCCGTCCCGGCTTCGAACAGGCGAACATTTTCCCCGTTTTTGCAACATTTTTCTTTTATGCTCTGCTCCTATTGGTCGTAGCGTGATGTTATATAGCCTATAACCTTCCTTGATAAATGGACTATCCAACACAAAAATAATTTTTCAATTCCAACCAGTAGTTCCTGAGATTAGCGCGTTCAAACAAACAAACAAACTCTTCAGCTTTATAATATTAGTATAGATTTAAAACAAGTGTTTTAAAGATCTGTAAGCCTGTTTGCCACTTAAAGTACCAGGGTGAATATACGAAATTTTTTAACATTATTTTAACAAATCATTCTTCTCCCGGGTTGTTAACGTTATAGTATTGTCAGATTGTTTTTATTCTTGTCTTATTGCTTGACGGCAGCGGTATAGTTTGAGTTTTCATTATCATAATTATAGTATTAAACATCTGCATTCTTAACTTTGGGATGATGCTAATGACGTTCTCAATTTTTGTTAATATTTTTCGAAGAATGACCCACCTATGCAATAGCAATTAGTTTTTCAAAAAAAATCTCAGATATTTATTGTAGAAAACATGGTTTAAACCTAGTGGTAAACGAATGGTTACAACTACTTTCCTGCCCCTCATCCCCCCCCCCCCTGCAAAGCAAAAAGGGTGATGGACCAATTTCAATGTGATTATTATAAAATGGGGAATTATAAAACGATCGAATAAAAAATAACTTAGCAACTGATGGTGAAATACTGTTTTAATAACTTGAGCGGTATGAATTTGAGTAAGCGAAAAATTAACTAAACTAACGACGAATATTGATTAATAATAAAATCCAGAACGAGCTTACAAAAAGTGGGTTGTGATTAATCCATTTCAGATATTAAAATCCCAGCCGTGCGACTAAATTACTAAGTGAGCAACTAGAAATACAGAGAGGGCAACTTCAATATTATAAACTGAAAATTTCATATTCGTAACGTCTAGGTTAGGTTAGAACTGCGACCACGCAACGCGCGAAGGCGAGCGAGCGAAGCGAGCGTGCCGCGGCAGTGGCCGCCAAGCGCCAGATTTCCTCTTTTGCAAAGGCAAATATTGAAAAAAATGCAGGACGTACCGTAAAACCTGGCAACTTTGCCCAAAAAATCAGAGTATTTTTGCATTAGTTGAGTTATTTCCGAAAACGTTAATGTATTTCATATTATTTTTGTACCACACAATACTATATGTTCATATCTCGATATTTATTATTGAAAATATCCAGAAAAATGAATTTGTGTGTGTAAAAAACACAATTATAATTGTTGGGCAAAGAATCACAGGTTTTTGGCAACTTTGCCAACTTGTAATATTTCAGATACTATAAACCGTATCATTATTTTAAAAATGGCTGAATATAAATACAGGGCCATAAAGTATAGTATCAAATTATGAGATGAATGAACATATTCGTTGTCCTTCAAAATTGAGTGGGCAAAGTCAAAAAGCCTCCTAGTACATTTTTCTTACCATAATGGTCAATGTCTAAGGGCTGTCATCATTGAATAAATGCTACATTTAAATACTTAATGATAAAGTTTTTGATGTGGAATATTTCTATTGAGATAATCATAAATTCAATAAGTATAAATAATAAATAAAATTCATTTATTTCAGGTAATAATTAATAACCCATAGCACACAAAACGACAACAATTAAAAACAAGTTAAATTAAATTAAATTGAATCAAATTAAGTCAAAAAATATGTAATGGAAAAAAAAATGTAAAAAAAGTATGTAATGGATACAAAAAGAAGATATACGGTATATTGCCAGTTAAGTTATATTGCTACGATATATTACTAACTTTAAGGTAGCCAAAAGACAAAATATGTGACTAAACATCTACACAATATGTCGGAAGACAGTCACCAGTTGCAGATACTGTTCGAACTAACAAATTCGATGAATGCCTATTTATAAATAGTTCTACACATGTATTGCTGGGAATTGTTTTATTAAATATGTAACATCAGGTTTCTTTTCTTCCAATTTGCTAAAAACTAGCGTTTTCTAGTCCAACTTGGTCATTGGACAACCTTATTCATCAGAAGCCACCAAAACATTTACAAGTTTTTCTCTTTTAGCGTTCTATTAGTTTGTGCATAGGTACCTTTTAAAATTATAATAAATTTAAAAATTACAGGTGACAACCCTACGGAAAAAAAATTGGTGGGCAATGTCGTCAACCATGCTCAAAAAACATGCATGTGACTTTGCCCATCAATATATTTTACAATTTTATGAGATGTTTTGTGTGAAATACCAGTCTATATTATTCATTTCATACATATTAACGGTGGCAAAAAAATTAATTACCTACTGTATCTGCAACTATCACTTTTTGATAAAGTTTTTTGACTGGTTTTTGCCCGCTAAAAACAATACCAACTTTTAAAGGTTCCTGACAGCCAACGGAAGTTACATAGGTGACATTACGTCACTTGGTATTGTCAGAAAAATAATCAATTTTCTACCACAGGCAAAAGAATACTCCTAACTATAGACAAATTTGCTATGCATCAAATTTTAAAAAAAATGCACAGCTGGGCAAAGTCATACCTCAAGGGCAAAGTTGCCAGGTTTTACGGTAACGTTGACACTCAAACAAATAGGTATTATGTCGCTCACATATTATGAAGCTTCTCATTTTGTATTTTAAGTAACTCAAATTAGTGTTTGTAAGTTGCTGTGCTGTTGATTTCTCGTCAGTCGCAGTCAGTCGCTCACTTAGTAATACTATAACGTAAATTAATTATTTTTGTCACTTAAAACTTTAATTTACAGTCACTCGTTTAAATACTACCCTTATAAAATCTGGTTCTTAGCTGTATTAGATGACAATCACTTGAGTGATATCAATGTCGGGGGATGTTATTTAAGTTTTATGTAGGTACTATATAGTCCAATAACAAAAACCGGCCAAGTGCGAGTCGGACTCGCGCACGAAGGGTTCCGTACCATTATCTATAAAAACGGCAAAAAAAATCGCGTTTGTTGTATGGGAGCCCCCCTTAAATATTTGTTTTATTTTAATTTAATTATTTATTTTGAAAGTGAATATATGACTAAATATTCTGTGAATATTTCAAGCGTCTACCTGTTGCCGTTATCAATATCGAGCAAAAACGAGCAAACAAATCACGTTTGTTGTATGGGAGCCTCCTTAATATTTATTTTATTCTGTTTTTAGTGTTTGTTGTTATAGCGGCAACAGAAATACATCATCTGTGAAAATTTCAACTGTCTAACTATCACAGTTCATGAGATACAGCCTGGTGACAGACGGACGGACGGACAGCGGAGTCTTAGTAATAGGGTCCCGCTTTAACCTTTGGGTACGGAACCCTAAAAGCCCAATGACCCTTGACCTAAGATCTAAGGTCGACCTTTCGACCGCTACACCAACCTGTCTTTCAGTGAGGTGCAACGCCACAGCTATCTCGTATCGCCTCAGCCTGGTCAGGTAGTTGGCTCGCGTGAACTCCGCCTCTAAGCTGCGGATCTGAGCCTTCGTGAACGCCGTGCGCTCCTTGCGGCTGCCGCTCGGGGAACGGGTATCTGTAGAGAACATGAAAAGGGATGCAAATTACTAGGTACTTTGGTACACATGACGACATATCAAATTATACATAATTATCGTCGCTTAAGTTAAACGCGTAGCTCAAAAAATAGTCGTTCGAGTTACGCACGTCATTCGATAGGGAATCGAAAAACGCATCGCTTGACCAATCAAAATCAATGGTTAGATCCAATAGCAACGCGGTATTTCAAAAACAAAAACAACCGCGTATGTCATATTTTTTCCATCAAGCTACGTAAACAGCTAAAACAGCGTGTAAGGGAACGTACCGATACTACGTGGCCCCTTTTTTAAATATTTTTTACCTCCCCGCCCTCGGTGACCCCCGTAGTATATGCCAATACCCCCCCCCCCTCTAGTTTTCACGTGGTAATATATAAATATGGTTTTAAATCATTTTTTGCAAACAGAAAGTTAAAAAAAGAAATATTTGACTCATATGTGCGAG
Organism: Amphipyra berbera; assembly: GCA_910594945.2. Taxonomy (NCBI): domain Eukaryota; kingdom Metazoa; phylum Arthropoda; class Insecta; order Lepidoptera; family Noctuidae; genus Amphipyra; species Amphipyra berbera. The sequence goes on from OU343133.1 coordinate 2,981,710, forward strand.
TGTTGCCACCTGTGAGTTCAAAAAGCGCTAAACTCTGCACGTCATATTTGAATTTAGCTCGAAAAAGCTCGAGATTTCCCTAGAGGATATTGACTACGTGACGAGAACCTAAGCCCCTCCCCCGCCCCTGTGACCAAGCGTGGTATCTTGAAGACCCCCCTCCCCCCCTGAATGCGTCACGTAGTATGGGTACGTTCCCTAAGTCAGGTGAAATCCATACTGCCTCGTGTCGCGAAAATGCTCCGTCGCAAAAATCAAAAATAAAGATAATTATGATTTGAATAGATATAATTTAAATGGAATATTGTAGATTAAAAACAATTATATGATAAGTAGCTAAATATATTTTTTTGCTCTCCTGAATAGTTAACTATTTTAAGTTACGCGGTGTTAAAACTTAAGCGACGATATCCAGTTCATGCTGACCTCTCATTGTACCGAATTTCTGTACAATCAGAGGTCAGCTTATAATGGAAATGTATAGCTTGATTTGTCGTCGTGTGTACTTTGAAACATCGTCTTTGAAGATGTTTAGAGTACGAAACCGTTTTTCATCTGACTCTATCGGTTTAGGCTAGCCATGGGTAGCACACTCTTTTAAAAAACATTTTAACAAAAATAAAACCGACTTCAACAAAACGAAATAAAGAATAAAATAATTACCATATTATAAAAGTAACAGATTCAGAAGTCTGTGCTAATCCACGCTGAACCAAATTGAAGGCACCGACTACGAAGTCGGTTTTATTTTTGTTAAAATGTTTTTTATTTCGTTCATTTTAGTGGCCTTAATTAAAACATAGTTGGACCTACTAAAGACGCTGCTCGTAACATAATCACATCATCACATTATGCGTACTGTTCGTCATTGAGGAGTTCCGTTGTCTATCTCCGAAGTTCTTTATCAGATCTTCACCAAATTTAAATGCGACCATTTCGAAAGAATACTCTTTCAAACAAAAGAAGAATTTTTCAAATCGGTTCATAAATAAGGGCGTAGAGAGGTACCTAACAAACTTAAAAAAAAAAGAAAATAAACATACAGACGAATTGAGAACCTCCTCCTTTTTTCGGTTAAAAATGAGGATCGTGCGAGGCACTCTTTTTATTGAGGTTGCTAGCACACGGCTACCACGAATGAGGCGAGGCTTCGGTCACAAAACAGATAGGTACAGAAGTCAATCTACATACAAGTGTGCTCGAGCAACGCGCACATAGACACTGCTCACGGACACGATATCTCGGACTGTTTGGGACTAGAGTGCGAGTGAGTGCGAGCGCGAATGCCATGCGCTTGAGAGAGATAGATATATAGATAGAGCGACCGCCGAGCGTAGGTATGAAAAGTGAAGTACATACATGTGATTGACTTCTGTACCTATCTGTTTTGTGCTTCGGTGGCCTGTGAGTCAACTGAGTTATGAGTGTGTAAGTACACAGATGTGGTGCAGCGGAGACGAAACGAAACCGCGGTATGACGAGGGAGAGAGAAAGGTTACCTGATGACGTCAATCGAAAACAAAAGGCGGCAATTAAAAGACCTTAAATCGTTTGCATAGAATCGCAAATAGACTGGCACACTGGTCGTACTGTGTAGCTAATCTGTGGTGTGTTAGGTGCTAGCACATGTGCTGAGTACCCAACACTAGTTTAGGCCATAGCCCACTGCCACAGCGCTGGCCTTGACGAGTTGGCAGAAACACCAAGAATTTTATGGAGACCTCTCAGGTGTACCTACAGATTTTCGCACGATGTTTTCCTTCACCGTTAACGCAAGTGATAATCAAATTCTGATCCGGATATGAATTCGACAAAGGTGCGAGCCGGGATCAATCTGAGACTTCTTCATGGCAGGCAAGCGTTCAACCGATACGCTATCCCTGCTTACTATCTTCAGTGCTTGCAAGCTCACAACTCAGGAGCTGATTGAAGTTGGCAACACTTCTTCCTGCCCTTATCCCACACTAGGTGGGGTCGGCACAACATGTATTTCATAAATCCATGTTGTTAGAGGTTTTGGCTTATTGTTTTATGACCTGCCGCCTCCCGGACATCAACCCTCCTTAGGAATACTCGTTGAGCGTTCGCGCGGGTGATCTAATGTGCTTGCTGATATTATCAACTGGGTCCCAAAGTTATATGCTTGTCAATCTTATTACCGACAACTAAGCAGACTATGTTCTTCTTGGTGGAGTATACTTGAAGTTCTTGGTTGAAGTTTGCAACTAAGAATTTTATTTCCTGTCTTTTATGTAAAAGGAAACCCTTACATAACTTTAACCTTACAAAACTACAGATTAATAGCTAATAGCTGCATCCGTTCAACCGAATGACTCCCAGATGCACGGCGGCGCCGGCGCCGACTGTCCGCTGTTTACAATCGGTTTACTGCCGACATTGTTTGTTTCGCGAATCCTGCGCGGGCCACGTTTCCACTCGTAAAGCAAGGTGTGACAGGAAGGTGATATGTTTATTGTTATTCGTTTATACGGGAACTATGATTTATGATAGGGAATAAATTGAATCAATCAACTGAGTAAACAGAAGTCACATTTTAAGAACACTTTACCTACACAATACACAATGAAGTGCACTGCACACATAGAATAAGAGTGTTACAAGACCAATCGATCGATCGTCGATTGATGGTAGAATGGATTATTCGCCGTCGATCGATAGTTACCTCTACCAGACCAATCGATCGATTGGTGTAGTAACACCCTAAAAGTGGTGGAAATGCGTCCCTTGCGAAATATGTGCGGTGTAACTTTGAATGATAGATTGAGGAATGATGTGATTAGACAAAGTAGCGGTTTAAAAGATGATGTAGTGAAAAACATTGAAATCGAGTATGCTTAGGTGGTTTGGTCATGCTGAGAGAATGAGTGAACGGCGATTAACAAAAGGAATTTATAAGGCGGATGTTAATGGAAACGCCGGTGGAGGACGTCCTGGAAGGACTTACATCGATGTTATTGGTGATGTTCTTCACAATGGACAGGTGCATAATACTCTCAACCGGCGTGCGTGTATGACAAGATGTATGAATGTGGATGAAGCGAAAGGAATATGTAAGGATCGTAGCATGTGGCGTTCTATAGTTTCTGCCGACCCCCATGGGAAAAAGGCGTGAGTTTATGTATGTATGTATTGTGCATTAAAAAGGCCTCTACGAGTGACGATAGATACCTACTTAGAAGTACGTCCAGTGCACCCTGGGCAATCACCCCCGCTACCGACCTTGCTGTCTGGTTGATAATACACAATACACATATAATTTAAAAAAATGGTATGCGTTATATTGCCCGAAGAGTTTAAGGGCCTATGCACCACCGCGCATGGTGGCAGCCATCCAGCGCTGGCGTGCGTCCGTGACGTCCATCACAGTGGGCGATATGCGTTAAGCCCCATTAGCTGAAGATGTACAAGTAACCTGCTATTTCATTGGAGGTATACCCATTGCAATTTCCCGGACACGATTTCAAACGCCGGGCTGCTACAGAAAACCTAACAGTTTACCTGTCCCGGGAATCGAACCCGCAGTTTCGTAATTCAAATTCAAATCGTTTATTTGCTAGAACATGGTATGTACAGTGATCTTGCAGTGTTATAAATTCCGACATATCCTGCCATATTATGCGGCGTGCAAATTTAAATGAAGTTAATAATAGTTAAAATGATATTACATAAATTAATAGGTACACACAATTTTATATAATTACAAAAATGTCACCTTGATGTGTAGTTATAAGATGAGATTGTTACCAACATTACCGACCGCATTTATATATACCTACCTACCTAGCCGCGCCGCGGGCCGCTGTCCGGCCGAGCAGCCATCTTGTACTCAGTGAGAAATAAACCACCGTACGCACAAGACGTTGTTTCAGTTATAACCCGCATTCCGCAATTACCCCACAGACATATCATTTGGCGACGAGGATGGGATGTCGTCTATAAATTCTTTAACACTATAATAAGTTTTGTTCAATAATATATCAAATAAATGTTTTTTAAATAATGTAAGGCGTTGTTGACCAAGGCTTTGAGGAAGATGGTTAAATATTTTAATACACATACAGTACACGTTTTGTTTATATATTTCGAGACGTATTGGGGGCATGCATAATCTGTTTTTGTGCCTGGATCGACTATTTACATTATCACTAAATTTTTCAAAAAAACTTCGTACTTTCGGTAGTTTTGTTTACCATTAGACCAACGAGGTTGTTTTCAAAATAAATATAATAGGACATTATGTTAATAATTTTATCATTAACTTTAATAAGATTCAAATTAAACGCGATGTAGAATCGTACGTAATATGAATAAAACTACACAACCTCGCTTATTACAGTCGGTTAAGTAGGTATATTTACCTAAGTATCTATGCTCAGTGTAGTATCTATGTGACGGTACTTAGAAGGAAAATATAAAAAATGAGGGTGGATGAAGAAAAATCTACCTCACAAACAGAGTACCCTCGCTGCTTCAGTCAGCTTATGACCACGATCAGTGCGACCTGGTCGTCTCGGGCGTTTAAATATCGCGATACTTTCCGTTTCATAATAAATGGTAATAAACCTGAAGGTACGCTCAAACTAAGGCATCCAATCTGCGTTTACGGTGGGCGGCCGGGGTGGCGATCCATTACTGGAATAGTACATAATTACTTGTATTGACGTATTCAAACCAAAAAGGACGGCTTCGTTTGAGTGTACTTTAACTCTCGACAAAAAAAAGCTATCGCGTCTTCCGAGAATATCGCCAAAGTGGCTGAGGGACGAGATGAGACGGCAACTCGGCAGCTACCTACTACGAACTAATTAGACACATGTAAGTACTTACTGAATATTATTTTATTTTAAGATAGCGTGATAGTCATGAAATTGGAAGTTTGTTGCAAAACTATCGTAAATCATCATCATCATCCTCCTGCCCTTATCCCAACGTATTTGTGGTCGGCGCAGTATGTTTTTTTCTTACATAGCCGTCTTCTCAGTAGTCACCCCCATTCTAGCCACATAATATACCTAGGGTGTTACAAAATTAACTCAAAGAATTTTGTGGAGTTATTCAGTATCAGAAATAGAACAGCTTATCGAAATTCGCGTATTCTTTTATTACTTTCCATACAAATTATAAAACAAAGTATTTTTTTTTAAATTTGTATTTGAATCTCGAAAACTCGTTCTACGGTAGGTAGTTGTTCCATTTCCGATATCGAGACATTCCTCATAATTCTTAGAATTCGTTTTGTAACAGTCTGTATATATTATTGTACTGTTGTATTTATTTTATTATCATAGCAAAACCATCTTATAATATATCAGCTCATAGACGTGATAAACGTCCACTGCTGAACACAATCCTCCCAATGACAGCTACACGACACAAAGACTATGCCTTCTCCGTCCAAGAAAGAAGGAATAGTTGTATTCTTTGCCGGGAACCACACTGAACTTTGGTTTAGCATGAAAATCATGAGATCAAAATGTTGATGCAAATTCAGATGACGAAAAATTAAACGACTTGCAGGCCCTTATTAATAAACGACTCTCATTAGGGAGCTTCTTTTAAGTTGGTATTGTTTTTAAAAAAACGTAAACCCCGCACTAGGATTTCTCCTGTATCGTGGGTGCGTTTACAGACACAAATCTTCACACGCACAAACGCCCAGACCCGGAACAACTATCTGTAGGTCATAAAAATATTTGTTCCGCGTGCTAATCGAATCCATGACCCGTAGCGCAGAAGCCAATCTCTCAGGCAATGCACCAAATGTGTCAGTGTAATTTCAATATGACTTTAATGACGACTTTAAAGATTAAACAAAGCTGTATTATTATGTTAAGAGTTGTTTATTAATCGTTCTACCTAGCCTGTTCCCAACTATGTTGGGGTCAGCTTCCAGTCTAACCAGATGCGGCTGAATACCAGTATTTTATACGAATCGACTGCCATCAGACCTCTGCAACCCAGTTACTGGGCAATACCGATATCCTAAGGTTAAACCGGTTGTCAGACTTTCGGGCTTCTGAATACTCGTAACGGCTGTCAAAGTTATCCCTATGACACCTGGGACCTCGATGTGTAACGAATGGTCACCCATCCAAGAGTAAAGAGTTATTTATTAATTTAACACGGGCCTATATATAAAATTCACTCACCCTCCTCTCCAAAGGTTCTCGCCTGCTCCTCACTCTCCTCCTTCACCATAATATGGCTTTCCCACTCCCCCCACTCCCAGTCACAAGCCTCTCTGGCCTCACACAGCCCTCTGTCCACCGCTCGGTAGTCGTAGAAGAAAGGCAAGTAGCCTGGGTGAAAAAATTCTTGATTGACTTCTTGGTCTAAAAGTGGTTGGAAATGTGTCTGTTCGATATTTTCTTGATACTTAATTGTGTCGTCCGTTTGTAGGGGAAAATTAGCTTTTAAGTATTCCATATTTGAAGGTTTTTTTAAAGTTGGTTCTTCTTCTTTTTCGATCAATAAAACTGTTACAAAATATTGAACTTTTATAAGACGGTGATATGATGATGCGACGGTAATTGATGTTTTTTTTTTTTTAAGTAAACAAAAAAGGCTTTGTAACGATGAAGACTTGACAGAATTATCTGTAAATGAGCTTTTTAAAGTAGACCGTTTTTCCACATATAAAGTAGGATTTTTCGCATTATGTTCTGGTTTAATAAGACTTGTACGAACTCTTGCAATTTTTGTTTTTATTTCTATCTCTATCAACAAGTTTAAACTTCAATAAGTTTTACGCGGATATTTTCTATAAGGCACAATGTAACACGTCTGCTCACGTCAGAGTTTCAGGGAATGATTCCTGAACGTTCAGCTGAGATGCGCGCACGCATGCGACGCTGGGCGGAGCTTGGCTTTAGGGCGGGGACTACAGATCGGACGCTGCGAGTGCGCAGTGCTAACCATAATTTGTCATTTCACCACTAAGTAATTATTACAGTTTTCTTATTAGAGGTTTTTTTTATAGTTTCCCGTGACACAAGTTGCCACAATGCGTTTTAAGGTCTACGATAGAGCTTTACTGCATGCTCTACATTACATGATTTATGAAGACTGATCTATGCTAATATTATAAAGCTGAAGAGTTTGTTTGTTTGTTTGTTTGTTTGTTTGTATGAACGCGCTGAGCTCAGGAACTACTGCTTTAAATTGAAAAATGATTTTTGTGTTGGATAGTCCATTTATCGAAGAGGGTTATAGGCTATATAACATCACGCTACGACCAATAGGAGCGGAGCATAAATGAAAAATGTTGCAAGAACGGGTAAATGTTCACCCGTGCGAAGCCGGGACGAGCCGCTAGTCTTCTATACATATATTTTATGAATTACTTGTCCTTACTGACTGACTGATTCATCAACGCAGAGCCTAAAACACTGAAGCTGGAAACATGAAATTTGGACAGTAGGTTCCTTTTGTGACGTAGGCATCCATTGAGAAAGGATCTTTGAAAAACTACCCCTTAGGGGGTATAATAGGGGATGGACGTTTGTATGAAAATACACGCGGGCGAAGTCGCGGGCTAAGTGCTAGTATAAAAATACACTAGCGGCCCGTCCCGGCTTCGCACGGGTGGACATTTTTCCCGTTTTTGCAACATTTTTCATTTATGCACCGCTCCTATTGGTCGTAACGTGATATTATATACCTTCCTCGATAATTGGACTATTCAACACAAAAATAATTATTCAATTCCAACCAGTAGTTCCTGAGATTCAAACAAACAAACAAACTCTTCAGCTTTATAATATTAGTATATAGATTAATGAACACACCGACAAATTAGACAACTTAATAACTTCAAGTAACACTCATCGAATACTTCCTATTTACAAATCGATTAATTTAATTAAATGATTTAGGTGCGACCAGCCCTGAATACACTCCTTGTTAACATAGGGCAGTAGCGGATCCCCTGGGATCGCCCTCTGCCCTCTGTTTCTCACGGTGAGAGGGTAATTAGGGACTATTTCATGTGATGATGGGTTTATGTTTTAAGAGAGATTGTAGTTTGCTGAGGTACTGGGGTATTTGGCAATCAAGTTGCTAATACACAGGTACTTGGTATGGGAGACTTTTCAACATATGTTTTTCAATTATATACAATATCAATAATTAAAATATACAATACAATAAGTAGTTTATCGGCCGATATTATAATAAACTAACTGTTGCCCGCGGTTTCACCCGCATCCTAGAGGGACTACTCCATGCACCCGGATAAAAAGTAACCTATGTGTTAATCCAGGGCATAGTCTATATGTGTGCCAAATTTCATCCAAATCTGTTCAGCCGTTAATGCGTGAAAGAGTAACAAACATCCATACATCCATCCCCACAAACTTTCACATTTATAATATTAGTAGGATTAGTAGGAAGTAGGATGATCTCAATCTAAAATCTCTGGATTGATGTACAGTCACGTGTAATAATATGGATACACATTACGAACTTAAAAAGCGAATTTATTGTAGAGAATATTTTGTTATTAAGAAATAATCGAACAAAAACTTTTTTATGTATTTGTCGAAACTACCGTAAAACCTGGCAACTTTGCCCAAAAAATCAGAGTATTTTTGCATTAGTTGAGTTATTTCCGAAAACGTTAATGTATTTCATATTATTTTTGTACCACACAATACTATATGTTCATATCTCGATATTTATTATTGAAAATATCCAGAAAAATGAATTTGTGTGTGTAAAAAACACAATTATAATTGTTGGGCAAAGAATCACAGGTTTTTGGCAACTTTGCCAACTTGTAATATTTCAGATACTATAAACCGTATCATTATTTTAAAAATGGCTGAATATAAATACAGGGCCATAAAGTATAGTATCAAATTATGAGATGAATGAACATATTCGTTGTCCTTCAAAATTGAGTGGGCAAAGTCAAAAAGCCTCCTAGTACATTTTTCTTACCATAATGGTCAATGTCTAAGGGCTGTCATCATTGAATAAATGCTACATTTAAATACTTAATGAAAAAGTTTTTGATGTGGAATATTTCTATTGAGATAATCATAAATTTAATAAGTATATAATGGATACAAAATGAAGATATACGGTATATTGCCAGTTAAGTTATATTGCTACGATATATTACTAACTTTAAGGTGGCCAAAAGACAAAATATGTGACTAAACATCTACACAATATGTCGGAAGACAGTCACCAGTTGCAGATACTGTTCGAACTAACAAATTCGATGGATGCCTATTTATAAATAGTTCTACACATGTATTGCTGGGAATTGTTCCATTAAATATGTAACAGCAGGTTTCTTTTCTTCCAATTTGTTAAAAACTAGCGTTTTCTAGTCCAACTTGGTCATTGGACAACCTTATTCATCAGAAGCCACCAAAACATTTACAAGTTTTTCTCTTTTAGCGTTCTGTTAGTTTGTGCATAGGTACCTCTTAAAATTATAATAAATTTAAAAATTACAGGTGACAACCCTACGGGAAAAAAATTGGTGGGCAATGTCGTCAACCATGCTCCAAAAACATGCATGTGACTTTGCCCATCAATATATTTTACAATTTTATGAGATGTTTTATGTGAAATACCAGTCTATATTATTCATTTCATACATATTAACGGTGGCAAAAAAAATAATTACCTACTGTATCTGCAACTATCACTTTTTGATAAAGTTTTTTGACTGGTTTTTGCCCGCTAAAAACAATACCAACTTTTAAAGGTTCCTGACAGCCAACGGAAGTAACATAGGTGACATTACGTCACTTGGTATTGTCAGAAAAATAATCAATTTTCTGCCACAGGCAAAAGAATACTCCTAACTATAGACAAATTTGCTATGCATCAAATTTAAAAAAAATACACAACTGGGCAAAGTCATACCTCAAGGGCAAAGTTGCCAGGTTTTACGGTACGTTTGTAATATTTCATAATTCTAATCGATATTTTAGAAGGAAATCGCTTTTGAATATCGCTATGTGTATACATATTATTACACGTGACTGTACTCGTAAGTTTTTGACATTACATATATTTAATTTCAGTCAAAAACTATTACTAACTATTTTACTTGATGGTAGGATCTATACGGTCCGCCTAGCCTCACATTAAAGACCGACGCCAAGCACTTTACTGTGTTCCGTCGTGTGTATGTGAGAGCCAGAGGGGTATAGGGGAATCCCTCTTTATCTGTGTTCCTTAGATTCGTGTGCCTAAGATGGAGCACACTCTCTGCACTTACCATCAGGTGAGACTACCTAGGGTCAAAGGCGACCAAGACAATAATAAACATAATATCACGCCTGTATTCCCCGAAGGGTTGGACAGAGGTGTATAATAACACCCTCATTTCGCAATCCAAACTCCGGGCTGCTATTTAGGAATTCTACACGGAAAAACCGAATAACAATTTGCCTGACCTGGGGATCGAACCCAGGACTTCACGATCAACAGTCGCGCTTGCCGCCACTGGACCAACGAGTCAGTTAGAAGACAAGATAAGAATAAAAACATACAAAAATACCTAAGTCTCTCTTAGCCTTTTCCCAATTATCTTAGGGTCAGCTTCCAGTCTAACCAGATGCGGCTGAATACCAGTATTTTACACGGAGCGACTGCCATCAGACCTCCGCAACCCAGTAACTGGGCAATGCCGATATCCTAAGGTTAAACCGTTTGTCAGACTTTCAGGCTTCTGACTACCCGTAACGACTGTCATAGGTATTCGTATGACACCCGGGACCGACGGCTTAACGTGCTCTCCGAGGCACGGAGGGGTCTCGATGTGTAACAAATGGTCACCCATCCACGGACTGACCGCGGCAAGCGCAGCTTAACCTCGCAAATCTTACGATCGGCGCGGTTGTTATTTAGCCACGAGCCCCTCACAAAAATACCTAAGTACGCCAATCTAGAAATTTTGTATTGATATCGGCAGTACAAGGTTTTATAAAAAAAACCGGCCAAGTGCGAGTCGGGCTCGCGCACAAAGGGTTCCGTACTATTATTTATAAAAACGGCAAAAAAAAATCACGTTTGTTGTATGGGAGCCTCCTTAAATATTAATTTTATTCTGTTTTTAGTATTTTTTGTTATAGCGGCAACAGAAATACATCATCTGTGAAAATTTCAACTGTCTAACTATAACGGTTCATGAGATACAGCCTGGTGACGGACGGACGGACAGTGGAGTCTTAGTAATAGGGTCCCGTTTTACCCTTCGGGTACGGAATCCTAAAAAATACGCCAGAGACCATAAGGTACAAAAATAAGCTATACCTGATTTTAAAAAAAATCCTCTATCTTACCTTTCCTTTGAGCTAATACGACACGTTTGGTGCGGTGGCTGAGCGCGATTCCCACACGGAACAAATATTTGTATGGCCTACAGATAGTTGTTCCGGGTCTGGGCGTTTGTGCGTGTGAACATTTGTGTCTGTAAACGCACCCACGATACAGGAGAAATACTAGTGTGGGGCAAAGAATAAAAAAAAACATGACAGTAGGTAGTCGTCTAGTGTTGTTCCTTAGCCTAATTCCTTATAAGGTACCTTAGTACTGCATATATCGATAAAGCGAATGAGATATCGTTCTAATGGGTCGGTTAGTTATCAAATCTGTATTACTAAGCGATAGTGCCGGTAGCCGGGTTGTCGGCAGACAACCGGACAGGCCTGGTTATATGCGTCGTTTGCACTTCCCGCGCCCTAAGTGATACGATTCGATGATTAGCTGTTCATATCGTGGCCTAGTAAAAGTTATCTGCGTATAAAATAGTATGTAGAATTGATATTATCTCGGGGCTCTTTATAGGTACAGTAGAATGGGGTGACTTTGATTCCCAGGGGTTACTTTGATCAAAACCTCGTTTCGGAATAAAACTTAAATTGTACGAATTCTTCCGATTATTTTTTTACGGTTGGCAGCATTGAACGTCATTGATCGGTCGTAGTGGGTGGATCCTTGCCGGTTGATGAAAAAATATTAAAAATATGCCGGTAATAGTTTTGTGTAATTATTTATTCCTTATTGGGATTACTTTCAAATTCCTTAGAAAAAAGGAAGGTACCTATCAAAGTAACCCTAAACAAAGTTTAACATTTATCACGAACATTTTATTTTATTTCTCAAAAAGTAATAAGAAACATTTTAATTTTATTCAAGAAATGGTCAAAATAAACAAAATCGATAATACCTATTTGCACTTTTATTTAATTTTTTTTGCTATCATATTTCAAGAGGAAAATACATTACAATTTTGAAATTGATCTAAGTAATCCCATTCTACCGTACATACCTACCTACATTACACACACACCTTAGGATTAGGACCGATCATGGGCGGTCGGCAAGCCCAATTTCCAATACCTACCTATTTATTTGAAAAGCCTTCCCGAAATAAAAGACATTTTTTTATTGTTGGAAAATCCTCATGGATGTCCCTCGCCGGGGATGGCGAGGGGGTTTGCCGGACTCTTACCGGCTAAAAACCAACGGTGTTCCTCCTTCTAACCTATGGCCGGGGTCACGGGATTCGCGATTGCATTCACCGCAACCCCGGCAGATCCGAAATAAAAGCCTGGCTACGCCTGTGACAAGATTAACTCCGGAATTTGTAGTATAATTGATTAAGTTGGTATTTGTATGCATGCATTGATTGCCTGCTGAGCGTAGGGTCCTGGGTTCGAAAGTGATATTGGGTTTTTCCATTAGGAATTTCTCAGTAGCAGCCCGGAATCTGGATTTGTGACCGCTTAATGGCAATAGGCTCGCCCTCTATTACATGGGACGTAAACATAACTGGCGAAACGAGGGTGTTACTAAAACACCTCTCCCAAACCCTTCGGGGAATACAATGTTATGTTGTTTGTATGCATGCTGCTCGTGACTGATCACTAACCGCGCGGATAATCTGGTTAAGCTGCGCTTGCCAAGGTTGACCCGTCCGTGCCTCGGAGAGCATGCTAAACAGTCGGTCCCTGGTGACATACCCTATGACAGTCGTTACGGGAAGTCAGAAGCCCGAACGTCTGACAACCGGTCTAACCTTAGGATATCGGATTGCCTAGTAACTAGGTTGCGGAGGTCTGATGGCAGTCGCTCCGTGTAAAATACTGGTATTCAGCCGCATCTGGTTAGACTGGCAGCTGACCCCAACATAGTTGGGAAAAGGCTAGGTAGAACAAAGTATGCGTGCATATGTCGCAGTAACATCATACTACATTACCGATTCCTGTAATCCCCGAAGGGGTAAGCAGAAGTGTTCTCCTATTACAGGATTCTTACACCCACGTTTCGCCTCTTGTATTAACTCTCAAGTTGGTGGCGAGCCTATAGCCATTTTTCGGGCACGAATTATGGTGCCATTTGTAAACGTACAGCGCATTTCCGTCTAAATTGTACTGAAAAACAAAGTCAGTCACTCTTTTTTACATAACATCACGCAGAGGTGTATAGTAACACCTTCATTTCGCCGTTATGTAATAGGATCCCATGTAATAGGGGCGACCCTATTGCCATCAACTGGACACATATCCAACCTCCGGGCTGCTACTGAGGAATTACACAAAAAAAACCAATAACACTTTGCCTGACCTGGGGATCGAACCCAGGACCTCACGGTCAGTAATCTCGCTTGCCACCACTAGACCAACGAGGCAGTTAATTCCCATTATTAATTACAGCAACATTATTAATTCAGTTCACTTTTTTAATTTATTTAAACAAAAGCGAGGTGAAAACAAACTTATTATTGTTATTTTTATGTGATGCGCGCACGCACCCTTCGCCTCATGTTTTGTCAGCTGCGTGTACGTCCACGATGAACAACTTATTACAATTTTTACGTTACTTATTACTTTTTACTGCCACGACTGATGGCAGAGCTGACTCACTGCCCCTCCTGTTGTGTTAGCTTCGTTATAATAATACCGATCGGTAAATTATTGAACAGTGTTGATAACTTGATTTCTATTAATTATTTCTTTGGTTTAATTGATGGGTTAATTTTGAACTTTGAATGTTTTTTTTAGATGCTCCTCTCGCTTTTTCTCCTGTTCTTGGGTGCATTTTACAAACACAAACAATTTGCGACTTCTTTTTTAAGCGATAGGCGATAGTTGGACGACCTTTTTTTTGACGTTCCCCTCACTCTTTCGATTTCTCCGACTGTGTGACTTTTGCCCGATGTGCCCGTATGGCCAGTCTGGGCCTGATAACGGGTTACTGATATCAATCTTTATGTAGGCACTTCTTAGTCAGCCATGAGCGTAGCCAGGATTTTGTTTAAGGTGGAGCAAACTCAGACAGACAGTAAATATTTGTCTTTTCAATAAATCTGGAAGTGTAAAATGGGATTGTCGGGCAATTTTCCCCCATAACTTTGAATGATGAGATTAGACAAAATTTCGGTTTAAAAGATGATGTAATGACAAAAATTTAAAAGAGTATACTTAGGTGGTTTGGTCATGTTGAGAGAATGAGTGAAAGGCGATTAACAAAATGAAATTATAAGGCGGATGTCAATGGAAACGACGGTAGAGGACGTCCTAGAAGGACATACATTGATGTTATTGGTGATGTTCTTCACAAAGGTCAGGTGCATAGTACTCTCAACCGGCGTGCGTGTATAACAAGATGTATGAATGTGGATGAAGCGAAAGGGGTATGTAAGGGTCGTAGCATGTAGCGTTCTATAGTTTCTGCCTACCCCCATGGGAAAAAGGCGTGAGTTTATGTATGTATGTTTTCCCCATAACCTTATTTTTGAGGTCCAAATAAGTATCTAATAAGTAGACGGAGTCGGGCATTGGTCTGCCTATTTTGGGTAATTGTTCTGTGGACATGGGTGGCGAATTGACAGAATCTAGACCATTTACCTATTCTTTCATGTGCCTGGGTGGGGCAAGCACCCCAATTGCCACACCCCGAATACGCCTTTGTAGTCCTGTAACCCGCAGCACGATGTAGGTACAGTTAACATCAAAAATCTCTGAATATTTTGGTACTTATTTCGAAATTAATTATCGTTCTTCTTGTTTTTCTGTGTTGGCATGGCTAGCTCATGCTGTGGCGATAAGATTAGCCAGTCAGCAAGGTTGGTAGTGAGGCTGACTGCTTCGGGTGCGCCAGACGTAGGTACTTATGTGTCGTCACTAGTGAAAGGCTCTTTGCTAGGTACTGTTTTAGTTAGGTATCTATCTTGTTATTTAATTAACTAAGGTTTAGATATTTGTTTGTTTGTTTGAATGTGTTTTATTAATGATACCTACTTAGTAACCAGCGCCGGCCCTAGACCTTGATCAGGGTAGAGCGACATTGTCTATCGTCGCCCTTTGGTCGACGCTTTCACATCACATTAATTGTATTTCTTTATAAGTTTAATAAATAAAAATTACTAACTTTTTCAAAAAAATACTTTTGGCGCCTCTTGCCGCCTGGCCCCTAGATCGACCGCTCCTCTGGCTCTACCCCAGGGCCGGCGCTGCAGGTACCTAACCCTGTAAAGATTCTCAAATTAATTTGAAGTACCTAACCCTGTCAATGGCGTAACTATGCTATTAGAAGCCCGTGGCAAAATTAATTTGATGGAGCCCCAGTAAAAATCGTCACGTTGTAATTAAATTATAATAAATCACTGAAGTAGTTACCCAACCGAATTACAAATTTATAATTTTTGTTTAAAATGTTAGTTTACTTCTGAGCTCGCGGCCTCTCGGACCGGGGGTCCCGTCGGGGCAGGGGCCCGTGGCATTTTGCCAGCCCTGCCACCCTATAGTTACGCCACTAAACCCTGTATACAATTATGGCCAGCCATTTGATATACCTAAGTAGGTAGATAGGTACCTAATTTAGTTATTATTTCCATTCCTCTTGCTTGCATGTGTAATGCGTGACTTCACAGCAATGAGATTTGGTCAGAGGTGGCCGATGAGACAGTACTCGTATCTTACGTAAGTACCTAATAATAAAATGATATACAACTATTTCTTTTCGTGTCCTGTTCGTGTGTTCTAGGGTTGTCTGAGTTGTCTCTATTAATATGTTGCTTAAGTAGGAACTTTTTATCTAAGAAATAGCGAATAGGTTCCCAATTGGAGGGTGTTGCCTAGAATGAAACTGGGCGGGCGGCCCAAGTCCAGAGTTAGGCGATTAGGTTACCTATTGAATGTCCAATTAATATGGTTTATTATGTACCTACGTGTGTAATTTTTTTATTATATAATGTTATTTTTTAGTTACAAAATAGGAGGTACCTATACTATATGAGGCTTCCATAGTCACGCAAAGTGAACAAACAAATCGAGAAAACATAAAATAAAAAAAGAATGTTAATTGCTATCACTCATTAGACTAGAATAAGTTGGGAACCTTGCGATCTTGATTCGACTTTCAGCGAATTGAGCACCTCAAAATTTTCAAAAATTGTTGTAGGTACCTACCTACTTAAGCCATGCCAAATTTTGGCGGACCGAGACCTCCCAGGGTTGCGATGCATGCTTTTGCGAATCCCGCGACCCCGGTCAACGGTCAGGAGGAGGAACACCGTGGGTTTTTAGCCGGTAAGAGGCTGGCATAACCCTTTGCCTTCCCCGAGCGAAGGGTAGGTATCCATGAGGATTTTCCCACGATACCTAAGCCATTTCCCTCTGTTGACTACTTACTTTCTTCCCAATAATATCTTAGACTAGCGGCCCGTCCCGGCTTCGCACGGGTGGAGATTTTTCCCGATTTGCAACATTTTTCATTTATGCTCCGCTCCTATTGGTCGTAGCGTGATGTTATATAGCCTATAATCTTCCTCGATAAATGGACTATCCAACGCAAAAATATATTTTCAATTCCAACCAGTACCGTAAAACCTGGCAACTTTGCCCAAAAAATCAGAGTATTTTTGCATTAGTTGAGTTATTTCCGAAAACGTTAATGTATTTCATATTATTTTTGTACCACACAATACTATATGTTCATATCTCGATATTTATTATTGAAAATATCCAGAAAAATGAATTTGTGTGTGTAAAAAACACAATTATAATTGTTGGGCAAAGAATCACAGGTTTTTGGCAACTTTGCCAACTTGTAATATTTCAGATACTATAAACCGTATCATTATTTTAAAAATGGCTGAATATAAATACAGGGCCATAAAGTATAGTATCAAATGATGAGATGAATGAACATATTCGTTGTCCTTCAAAATTGGGTGGGCAAAGTCAAAAAGCCTCCTAGTACATTTTTCTTACCATAATGGTCAATGTCTATGGGCTGTCATCATTGAATAAATGCTACATTTAAATACTTAATGATAAAGTTTTTGATGTGGAATATTTCTATTGGGATAATCATAAATTCAATAAGTATATAATGGATACAAAATGAAGATATACGGTATATTGCCAGTTAAGTTATATTGCTACGATATATTACTAACTTTAAGGTAGCCAAAAGACAAAATATGTGACTAAACATCTACACAATATGTCGGAAGACAGTCACCAGTTGCAGATACTGTTCGAACTAACAAATTCGATGAATGCCTATTTATAAATAGTTCTACACATGTATTGCTGGGAATTGTTCCATTAAATATGTAACAGCAGGTTTCTTTTCTTCCAATTTGTTAAAAACTAGCGTTTTCTAGTCCACCTTGGTCATTGGACAACCTTATTCATCAGAAGCCACCAAAACATTTACAAGTTTTTCTCTTTTAGCGTTCTGTTAGTTTGTGCATAGGTACCTCTTAAAATTATAATAAATTTAAAAATTACAGGTGACAACCCTACGGGAAAAAAATTGGTGGGCAATGTCGTCAACCATGCTCAAAAAACATGCATGTGACTTTGCCCATCAATATATTTTACAATTTTATGAGATATTTTGTGTGAAATACCAGTCTATATTATTCATTTCATACATATTAACGGTGGTAAAAAAATTAATTACCTACTGTATCTGCAACTATCACTTTTTGATAAAGCTTTTTGACTGGTTTTTGCCCGCTAAAAACAATACCAACTTTTAAAGGTTCCTGACAGCCAACGGAAGTAACATAGGTGACATTACGTCACTTGGTATTGTCAGAAAAATAATCAATTTTCTACCACAGGCAAAAGAATACTCCTAACTATAGACAAATTTGCTATGCATCAAATTTTTAAAAAAATACACAGCTGGGCAAAGTCATACCTCAAGGGCAAAGTTGCCAGGTTTTGCGGTAGTTCCTGAGATTAGCGCGTTCAAACAAACAAACTCTTCAGCTTTATAATACTAGTATAGATTCTATCTTGGTTTTCATTCCTTGGGTACTGCGTCTCAGATTTCTCAAGTAGACCATACAAGACCTACCTAGATTTAATTTAAATACATCAGATAAACTTACTCCGCTCACCCCTACGCCCGAATTCCCGGCTGCGCGGCTGATGAGCGAAGCAGACACGATTAAAATCATAACACTGTATTTTATAGGCGGCACTTCATTATATTTGTGTTTTATTTCGGACACTACTTGTTGTAGGTACTGCCACATTATAGTTGTGACGAAATACCTATATGGGTCATCGCTATGAATATTCAAGACAATTAAATAAGTAGGTACCTAGATGTATAGTATTCGGTCGCTACGAGATATACAAGGTTAGTCGGAAAGGGGGTACTAAGTCGCGGGCCACCTAAAGTATCACTGATAACTATTTTAAAGCAAGCGTTAAAATTTCAAAATTCGTTAATGTTATTTGCATGCAATAAGATTTTTATTTTAGTTTTTTTTTTAAAAAACATACCTGCTTTAGTTATGAATTCAGAAAATTTATTTTCTAATCCGTGACCCCAAATATGACCTAAATTGTAAAAACAGCCGATCATAGTTATGTATACCTATAGATAGATTTTAGCATATTTTTTATGAAATCTTTAAAAGGCTAATTCTCTTAAACTATCGAGTTTTGTCGAAAGTTGAAGAACAAAAGTTATCCCTTATTATGTGTACTTTAACACCTTTTCGGCTTAGTACCCCCTTTCCGACTAACCTTGTATAACATAACATCATGTCTGTATTCCCCGAAGGGTCGGGCAGAGGTATATAGTAACACCCTCATTTCGTAATAGGGGGCGGGCCTATTGTCATCAACCGGGCACAAATCCAAACTCCGGGCTGCTAGTGAGGAATTCCACACGGAAAAACCCAATAACACTTTGCCCGACCTGGGGATCAAACCTAGGACCTCACGATCAGCAGTCGTGCTTGTCACCACTTTAGATAGATTTTATAGTTTAAAGGAAAGCATCAAACTACTTATCATTAAGAATCCCAATTTGTTTTGTAGAGTTGAGAGGTCCCTTGCAGCATAAAGTTCTAAGTTGACCAGTTATTAGGTACCTAGGTACTTAGATTTCGGTGAATTGTCATAGGTTTGACTTCTATTATGGCATGACATCTAAGTCCACCTGGCTTCTTTTATACCGCAGGCCGCGTAGTATGATATTAAAGACCTCCGCGAAATCTTTAAAAATCACTGGTTGGCTTACTGGTATCTGTTAGTCTGTGTAGTAGTCTCTCTGCCACGTTCCTCGTGTTACTGCCGCAATTAGGTATTAGGCTCAAGCCACCGCCGGTACACATAATCCCATATAAACATCTCACACCGTACACATTTGACCGAAGATGTGTTACTAAAATTCCTCGAGTAAATTACGCGACGGAAGATCGGTGACGTATCTTCCGTCAGATGTGGCTTGGCCCTTACAGAGTGAATCAAGCTAACTATACATAATTCTCTAGATTCCCTCCATTTTATAAGGTCTGTCTTTTCGAAGAATAAAGGGAGTGGTAGCTAGCTAGCTAGTTAACACGTGTAGGTAGCTACCTAGACGTGTTATTCTAAGGGGATATCATAATGAAACACCGCAAAATACTCGTCACCGTGATTTTTATTTGAAATCAATCGTCACGCCAACACAGTAAAAAACAGATTAATAAAAAATATTTAGTAAATAAGTTACATAAGCCGCACTTGCACATACAAGTTTATCACATTATTTAGAAGAAAATAAGCGCCGAAGCCATTAAAAAAAATAATTTACAAGCTAGACGTCGGATAGAGTTGAAGGGAAGAAAGAAAAGGGATTTTTATAATAGGCATATTATCTAATCAAATGCTTTTTACAATAACTGTAAAGGTACGTAGCAGGGTAGCAAATACAAAAATAAAATGGCAGCATTTTTTGAGTAGTTCTAAAATCGACACCAATTGGCGCCACTGCGAATGTAGATCTGTTAAAACTTTGTTAGCAACAGGACTCGCTATGACGCTCGATGTTATGTACCTATATTGTAATTTAATTAGCTTTATGACATACCTTAATTACTGGCTAAGTATTAGACATTGACATTTTGATTGAGTGTTTGACATTGACAGGTCTACATAACAACAGCGTCATTCAATGCTGCCATTGAAAATACTTTTTTTTTAACATCCGACGGCAACTTTAACAATATTGACTTAAAAAATAAAGCTTCTTTATTTGAAATGCGGACAATAAAAGCGTTGCATAAAATTATAGTATAGTAATTAGACACCTTATTTGAAATGAACACTTAAATCCTAATAAATTAATAGTTACCCATACTTTCATGTTTCATACTGATTATTTCCTTTTCACACATTTTCGTGTCTTCCTACGGGTCATAGTCATTTCCCGCCATTTTTATAATTTATATAAAAAATTATGCTTATTTACTAAATACAGATCTACGAATAAAGCCACTCTAGTGATTGCATTATTGCACATGCCGCGCCAAAATATTAACTAAGTATTCGTTTTAATTTAGTTCTTTTTATATTTTGTAACGATTTTTATCGACCATAAATAAAATTTTAAGTGTGCTTAGTTCTTTTTATATATTTTTTTATTTGTTCTTATTTTGATATTTACTAAACTCGATAAAATTATACAAGACTTGAAAAGTATTTGATATATTTTTGACGTCATAAAGGCCAATATTTTTGTATACAGAGGCCAAATAATCACAAAATCTGTTCATATTTTTAGGATAAATTTTATTAGGTAGGTACTTAGTTACAATCCTTTGCAATCGAATAACCGTTCAGTTTTAATGTGACTCTTTTATAATAAGCAGGTGTGCGTGAGAATAGTTTCATTCTACTTATATTCTGTTATTAAAAAATTGGTTGTCTGTAAAGTCGGTTTACGGACGATAGTTTAACGTGACAACGTCATAAATAACATCGTGCCTCTCTATCGCTTGTTCCGCGCACTCGCTCGCACGCTCGCCTCAGACGGAACATGACAATGAGTCACGCCTTTTCGTGCATGCTGCCGGCGTTCATCGTTTTATTAGACGTTGTCACGTCAAAACTAAGTTAAAATAAATAGATTAGTGTACCTATTTTTAGCAATCGCATAGTCCCGTAGAGTAAATAAGAGAGCGTTACACTGAAGTGGTTCAAATATAACATAATATAACATCACGCCTGTATTTCCCAAAGGGTTGGGCAGAGGTGTATAGTAACACCCTCACTTCGCCGTTAACTGGTTCAAATGTCTTATAATACTGTTAGGAGAGATTAGCAGGTTACTACTGCTTATACGCTATTCTGTTAAATGTAGCATGAAGCTGTGTGGCGATGCTGCAACTATACGTGTCGTTTATTTTGGCGTTATAGGTACCTAATAGGTCTGTAACGCAATGGGCATTTAATATGCAGACTGCAAACTGAAGACCAAACTATCGCCCGATAGTTGCCCGATTATCGTTTTATAAGGGAAACCGAATCATTATAATGTGCCCACTTGTATACCTACATCTTCATACTGATTAAAAAACTGACTAAAGTATCGGCTGATAGAAATTCTGTAGTTTGCGGAGGCCCTAACTTTGAACAGATAAACATAGTAATGGTATGAGGATATGTTTTGTGCATCTACTTAAGTAGGTACCTACATATATGTAGCTGAATTTAAAAGGATTGTGTAATCAGTAAACTGAATTAGAAGCACGATAAAATTAAAAGCGTGAAGAATGTCAAGTATTAAATCCTATGTGATTAAAATTCCTTGTAATCAAATTCTGTTGTTAATAATTAGTACGTTTTACCATTCCTTATGCTCATTTTGTACCTACTCGATATTTTTAATAAATGTTTTCCATTTAATAACATCTACGTACAACTTTTTTTTTAAACAAGAGAGCGTGACGCGTCCCTTTTTTTCGCGGCCATTGTTTCGACCAGGCAAAGGTCAAGACTGTAGAGCCAGTAGCCTGATGAAGGTGATAGTGGTGTATCGGATGATGGTCTTAGTTCTGTCGGCTGCCGTCAGCTACCGCTGCTGTGTGTGTCGCGGGCTGGCCGGGCTAGAGTTACTGAGCGCGGACAGGGAGCTTGCGCGCTTCATGCTGGGGGAAAAAAGATGGCGTCAATGTCAGTTAGTAGGTATTTATAGGAATCTGGTGACGTAATAAGGCAGTTAATTTATTTAATGGGTTGATTTATGTAATTCTCATAAATTATATTTGGAGAACAAAAAGAGGTTCTGAAATTATATCTTAAAAAAATAAGTTTGATATATTTTAATAAAATAATTAAAAAGTAGGAAATTAGCGACATATGCAGGCAACATGTAGACTTTTTGTAAACTTGCAAAAATATAGTGCAAATGTATTGTATCTATTTGAAATTTGACAGAAACAATACGGAACGTGTTTTGAATTTTTAAAGTGTTTGCAAATGATTTAACATGAGATTAGTGCATCACACTCGAATGTGCAGCTTCTGTGTGTGTCATAGTTATTAATCAGAAACGATTACCTGGTTATATTTAAACTCCTTTTATTTCTGCAACTTGTTGAATAAGACTTGAAAGACCAAACACCAGTTATAAAGCAGAATTAAGCGTAGATATGCGATAAGCAAGCAGACTTTAGCTTAGCTTGCACCTTTAACCTTGATTTTCATACTTTTATCCAATTTTATCACAATACTGGCATAAAATTTTGCTCCGTCAACCTAATAAAAAATCAAATTCTAGTCTTTTTTTCTACTGCTGTCTATTTCTCAATGTTTTCGAGTTCTCATCATGCTGACTGCAATGTAGCGTTGTTACCTTTCAGGGTCAGTGAAGTCTACGTCGGTTGGCAGGTGGGCGGAGTGGCGTCCCGCGAGCCGATTGAACAGTCGCGCAGACGAGCGCCTCAACGACTCGCGCAGTTTCGAGAAACTGGCGCTCCGAGACACCGCGCCACAATCCTGCCCCCGTGTTATGCAATTTACACTCCAGTTTGTTCAAAATAATATGAATAAGATTTGTTGATGGTAAAATAGGTTTGGTCTGATTGAAAGCCAGTCTTTAGGAATTTTAAGAAAGATTGATTTGTTTTTAAAGGAATTTATTGTTCATTACAGTAAAAGTTACAAAGGAGTTTCATAACAAAGAAGGCTGTATGAAATCTATACCTCCGTCATAGGAACATCAAAACGGAAATGGCGGGAAATAACCATAGACAAAAAGAAACTCTACAATGATAGAGAAGTGTAACTAATAATGTAGGACAGTAGTGATAATGAAATGTACAAAACATCCATTTATAGTGAATGAGATGCCACCATGCATCTACTCTAACAGCAAAAGCCGTTATAAACAATGTGTTAGTGTATCTGTTCGTTCGTTTGTCATGCGTCATGTTTGCTTCGTGGGCTATAAATTGCATAACACTGTAGACTCACCTTCATCCGAAATAAAAATAAATAAAACCAAAAAGAATGTTACATAAATTATATTTATTAACAATTTTTATAATTACCATTCGACGTAGTTTTCGAGACAATAAAAAAATATTCTCATTGCTGTGACGTGGCGGTTATTAAAGGGAGATTCTTTTAAAAAAAATTGTTAATGTTATGCCGATATTGTAATTTAATGTACATAGAAAAATCCACATTACGAGCACCCCCATAGTTTAAAAGAAATTCAGTGTATATAAAAATACTATATAATAATATTTATCACCTACTCTCACATAAGTTTAGATCGACATACGCTAACACTGGAATGAAAGTTAAGCATAAAATTACTGATGATAATAAAACATGACTATAGGTAAAACAGATAAAACAGCTATACTCAACCTTACAACTTGTTATAAAAGAAAATGTTAATAACATTCACTTTCACATACATTAGACTGATTTCAAATGACGCATTCACAAACTTACATTTTATAATGCATTTGACACGCATTAAAACTTTGATTAAAATTAGATTACCTTAAAAATATGTTTAAAAATTACAAGTGTATTTCCCAGGTTGAGTAAGACTAAACGATCACAATATAAAAATTCACATTCATGCATACTTCCTAATAAAGAACATACATCAATAAAAAAATTACAATCGGTAAATTAAAATTGACATTGTAAGCGAATAAAATCGTTGTTTAAACATGCGCAAATTAATTATTAATAAAATAAAAATTATTGTAGTGATAATATTTATAAATATTTCAATGGTTATAAATGCAAAATTCAGCTTATAAATTCTCAAAATATGTATACATTTTATATAATCAACGTAATTTTTTTGATACTTTTAGGTTCTCGCTAGAATAAAGATTCTTAGCAAAATAGTTAATGGAATAGCACAAATGTCAAGAATATGCACCTATAAAATTAAGATAATGTACATACAAATAAAATAATGATTTAATACTCCGAAATGTAGAATAGAATCTAATGATATCAAAAGCCTTGGTTATATAAAATGCATTTTAGCAACAAATGACTAAGTGTCACCATATAAAACAGCATACACACACCGTCTTGATACTTTATAATTATTTATAAACAAAATATTGTATACTATAGCAGGACGGTTCGCTGGCATGCTCCTATCACACGTTCATTTGTATTTTATATTTTTTTTATTTCTTATATTTTTTTTCAAAATCTTTTATTTTTACTAAAATTATATCGCATGCTAATAAATAATACTAAGCTACTACACGACCATTTTGAATTTGTTGTTATAAAAATGCTTACATTCGAATTAAACTTAACTATAATACGGCTTAGGCCATCGAAACAGCATTAAACTTTTGTTCAAAAAATTCAAAATGTCGGCAAATTAAGTGTGGAACGCACGTGATCCTCAATTATAGTGAGCGGACATTAGTCTTGATACGAAAGATAAGCAATGGTTTTGTTTTTGCACCATAATTAGCTTTACAGAATTTAGTCAATTTTGAGTTTTATATTGATTATATTTTAGGTAAAAAATCGTCTGTTAAAAAATACACTAAAATAAACTTTAATAAGACGGCTGGTTATCTGAAAATTATATTCCTAAAACTTTTGACCTTTTTAGTGTTCTAAATAAAATTAGTAATGTATGACTACAGCAAGCATCAAGTCTATATTCAACAAAGCCATTGCCTACCAACGTAATTAGTTTGCGAGGATCATGTGCGTAAAGCAAGTGACAACTTAAACCCTAGTGTACACTACGTGGCTACTGGTGTGGCGGATTGCTGCCAGTGTTGATGCCTAGCGCATTGAACAGCT
This sequence comes from Amphipyra berbera, assembly GCA_910594945.2. Taxonomy (NCBI): domain Eukaryota; kingdom Metazoa; phylum Arthropoda; class Insecta; order Lepidoptera; family Noctuidae; genus Amphipyra; species Amphipyra berbera. The sequence continues at coordinate 3,007,305 of OU343133.1, forward strand.
TTGACTTTAGGTTCATGCGTGGTTCGCTCGCTTGGTTCGCGCCCTATAACGGAAACAAACAAAAAAATAAAATGTGCAAATAAAAATTAATGGATGGTGTGTAAGAAGCTGAAGAAAATAAATAGGGGGTTAAATAAAATAATTGGTGCTCACTAAGAAAATACGAGAATGGAATTTGTATGTGTATTTACTTTAACATGTAAAAACTAAACGATAGGTATGGTAACAATATTTTCTTGGTAATAAACTAAGGCTGAGGATTTATCGTCAATCAAAATGAACCATATTAGAAATTCATTGTTTTTATGATTTCGCAATCACGTTTACAGTGTAGACGCAGCCTAACAATAAGACCTAGCTCGACTTAAATCTCTAGTCCCATACTTTCATAGCAGACTTAAGTAATTGTGTGCACCAATGAAGAACAATTAATTTTAAAATATAATATTCAAAGTTGCAAGTTTCATTTACCACTGAACTGAAGTTTAATGAAACCAACTCTCATAGCCATAAACTACTTGCAACGGTTGTATTGTAGAAATAAAAAAGAAAAGAACATATAAAAAGTACAATAATATAATACACAAATTAAACAAGACACCACATAAAAATAACAAAAACCAAATGAATGAGTGTGATGAATACACAAAGGCTCATTTACACGGTGCAAGTTTCTTGAAGTAAGTCTCATGCTATCTTTGTCTTTCTCTCTGACAAAAACAGAGATAGCATGAGACTTGCTTCAAGAAACTTGCACCGTGTAAATGAGCCTTAAAGCAACAATTTGTTTGCAACGCTGCCCAATGAGATATACAACACCTATGGACCCGGAGTGAATGGAAGGTGGCTGTGAATGTAATTTTGTTTCGGTCCTACATAAACATATTCATAATTTGAAATAAAAAACCCTAAATGCCTGGTCAGATACCATGGCTGGGTGCGATATTCACGTCGCGTGTTGATCGCTTGCTTCTGGCGTGCGAATTATTATGACAATGTATGGAAGACGCCACACAGAGACTGCCACACCACGCCAAGCTTCACGTGGCAGTTTCTGTGTGGCGTCTTCCATACATTGTCATAGTATTTAGCACGCCAAGAGCACGCGATCAACACGCGACGTTAATATCACACCCAGCCACACTCTCTGTTTGACCAGGCCTTTAGACATATGCCGCGGGCACTTGTCTATGAATCAAGCGGTTTTTTTTCAATGCTTCACTGAATGTCCTTGCTTATATTTTGTGCTTTTACATACACCAACATGCAGACACGAAACGAAGATGGACACCATAGAAACTGTATTAACGAATTAAATAGATATAGAACGCTCCGCCATTTTGGCTAAGTACAAGTAAGGCGGACATTTACAAAAAATTGTTCTTGCTAAATTAAGTACTGCAATATATAAAAAAAGGAACTTAAAATATAAAAGAGGGTATAAAATGATAATAAATTCAAGTGAACGATCACGCGAACAGTCAAAGCCGTTATTTGAAGTGATGTGAATTTACTATAGCTCTTACCAGAAGCTTTGTACACGGCACAGACTAATGCAGCAATACTCAACCTATTTTCTTCGGATCGCAAGTTATAGACGGATAGACAGACTGACACCGAAGTCTCACCATAAGAATTCCGTTTTGACCTTTTAGGTGCGGAACACTAAAAATGGCGAATAAGCAAAAGAGTGATTCAGCAAAATTAGTGGTGTAAGAGACCTATTCGTACCAAGGACGCGATGAAGAACTCACTCTTTTCAGTAATATCACAAAGCAGATAGGTACAGAAGTCAATCACATGTATGTACTTCACTTTTCATACCTACGCTCGGCGGTCGCTCTATCTATATATCTATCTCTCTCAGATAGAGAGAGAGAACAGAGGTTCCAGATGAAAACCAGCGCCAAGTACTTGTGACTTGGCACTAAGCTGATCTGGAACCTATTTGGTCCAGCCGTGAGACACATACCTACCTACTTTTGTTTATGTTAGTATTTTTAATTTATTTTGTATTATTTTTGTGTTCTATTTTGCTGTACCTAATTGTCTTGTCTGTGTCTTATTTGTGTTGTGTCCAAATAAATATTTTTCATTTCATTTATATTTTCATTTCTCAAGCGCATGGCACTCGTGCTCGCACTCACTCGCACTCTAGTCCGAAACAGTCCGAGATATAGTGTCCGTGAGCAGTGTCTATGTGTGCGTTGCTCGAGCGCACTTTATGTAGATTGACTTCTGTACCTGTTTTGTGGTAATATCTTTTGCCTCATTCAGACCTGTGCGTGAATTTTTTATTGTATGGAATAACAATTTCTTTTGTGATACCATTCATTCATCATGCTTCACCTGTGCTTATACTGTGTATATCTGTGATAACGTCGTGCAGGCTGCAGGTTGAGTACCGCCCATCGTGCTACAATGACCTGGTGCATACTATGTAACGATTGCCGGAAATGCGCAGTGTTAAGCTCCAATAATAATGTGTTTTAAATTGATGAACGAATCACGACATTGACAATCCAGTGCTTTGCTAATTCCCAACCAATTTAGCAGTGAGGTGGCTTGATTTCTAGAGGTTTTATAAATATTTACATGTATTATTTTTTAATTATAGTGCTTATATCGCTTTGATTTCTTTTTTTTGTGTCGATAGATGTAGCAATAAATAATGAGAGCACGAAAATTATCGAAACAGCTCCGATCGATTTTATCGAAGCAAGCACGTATCGACAGCATTGTCAGCACTACATTACGGAACCCATGACTATAAACATACCCATGATTTTTTCCAATTTCATGACCATTAATACATGATCAACACACACCGTGCTTTTTGTGGCAGGGGAAACTTTCAGGGATGAATATACTAGAAAGGGCCGATTTAACCAACGTCGGATAACTTTTATCCTAGGAATAAGTTTGAAGTTTTGACACGTCCATATTGAAAGTCGGGCAAAACGCCAAATTTATTCCAAAGAAAAACGTTATCCGACGTTGGATATCTGACCTAAGTGGTATAAATAGAAATATACTACTTTTGGAAATAAAAGAATCAGAAAAGTAAATACATTTTCCCATTTTCTTTAATTATCGATATTTTAGAAAGAAAAGATGTTTTTTTATATCCCAAGTCTTTTCTAAGGCCTTTGAACGTTTCCCTAACCACTGAAAACACATTTAACCCATGACATTAAACACAAACTATCAAATGCAATTTTTATGAAATATTTCCCCAATAATGATCAATGACAAGAAGGTTATTATGTGAGATTTTATCCCACAACTTCAATGCAATGATCGGTGATATTTTCCCTTTCGACATTCTCTGAAATCAAGCCACGCCCCTATCAAGCTGCCGCGCACGCGCCTATCAAGCGCTGACCTCGTCGTGGTGGTCCTGGTGCGGCTCCATCGTCTCGCGGCTGCCGTGCCGCCCGCTACGGGCGCGCGACTGCTTCACGATGTCCAACGCCTATACGTGCCAATTTTGTTAGCAAGGGTTTTAAGGCTTCGAAGAGTTTTGGTAGATAGAATTTTTGGAAACTAGAAGGCCCATTAAAGGTACTTCAAAAACTGCGTTCAAAATTAGCTAGGCTATCTTCGTGATCTTGGAAACTTCTTCAGTTGTGAAATTCAACGTTTATGAAAATGTATGCAGCGTATTTTGATTGAAATACGAAAACAATTATTTTTTTCGATCACTGAGAATGTACTCTATAGAAAGCATATTTTGTTATAACTAATTTAAAGAGACAACTGAAACCTACTTGTTTTAATTATAAATTAAAAGACAATAATTTAGAAAACAAAAACATCGCCAATTATTCAGCCACCTGTAAAATCTTAATTAAAGCATTTATGTTAATTAGCTTGTTGTTCGTGACTTACTTGCTGTACGTGCTAGGCAGCGTGCAAAATGAATTATTTGTACGTTAAATAGTGCTAAAATATATAGCAAATATATATTTTATATTACGGACAAAGTTTTTTTTATATTTACTACATTATCCGGATAATTTTAGCATAATCCGGGCAATGTGCGTATTAAACAAAGTCCGTTACGTATATAGATAGTACTGATATGTGTGCGTGTTGTTGGTAAGCATAGTTAAACCGTGAATAAGTAGAAATAATCTTAAAAGTAATTTAGATACGATATAATTTAGAAAGTATACGTTAGCATTTCAATCTAAAAATGTGTTGCCACTTTAAAATTGTTAAAAACCCATCTACTAGAATAGAAGTGCAAACATTTCACTGTAGTGTAACAAAACTGTTAAAATTATTAAAAAAATTCTGTGATAAAATATCCCTCCCGTATTTTAATAAAATTACTACTATAATTAAAGTGCAATAACACACACACGGTGTTTTTTACAACACGCTTAAGTAATTATTTTAATGCAATTGCAAAATCATTAAAAATTCCCCAATCTTGGGGAATACGGGATGTCACCTACTTAACATTAAGGCACAAGCTATAGACGACTTTCAACTTTAAAAAGGTGTACGCTAAGTCGATTTTAGTATGACAAAAACTATTGACGGTCCAAAGTCTGCTAATTTACGAATACTACAATAGAGTGTCGATAAAATAGTTTAAGACATTTGGTATTATTTTGAGACTTTCCATTGAACTATAAACTTCAATAGTTAAACTTTGAAGTTTCAGAATAGCCAATCTGTCACAATCGTAATAGAATCTCAATAGTGTCGCCGGGATGGCAATAACCCCAAGATCAAATGGCAATTTAAATTGCAATGAAAAATGAACTACGTGTTGTAACTGTTGATTAAGATTTCTAATACTAATGCATGTTTATTCTATAAAGTTAGTCGGAAAGGGGGGGGGGGGGGTACTAAGCCGAAAGGGTGGTAAAGTACCCGTAGTAAGGGATAACTTTTGTTCTACAACTTTCCCCAAAACTCTATAGTTTAAGAGAAATGGCTTTTTTAAGATTTTGTAAAAAATATGCTAAAATCTATCTGTCCATAGCTATGATCAGCTGTGTTTACTATTTAGGTCATGTTTTGGGTCACGGATTAGAAACTTAATTTTCTGAATTCATAACTAAAGAAGGTATGATTTTTTTGAAAAAACAAAAATAAAAATCTTTTTGCATGCAAATAAAAACTATCGAATTTTGAAATTTTAACACTTGCTTTAAAATAGTCATCAGTGATACTTTAAGTGGCCCGCGGCTTAGTACCCCATTTCCGACTAACCTAGAATATTTAAAGTATCTCATAGGAGCTGCATCTTTCAGGCTAAGTAGGCGACATCTCTTTATCAAATAACATCCCATTCTCTCTATTTGTCTTTGATAGAAGTGTTTACCTCCTTTCGGCTGCGGAGCGCGCAGTCTTCGAGCGTCTCGGCGGCTTCATACTTGCCTTGACGCCGGTAGAGGGCGCCTAAGTTCTTCAGTGTCGTTGTCACTGTTGGGGAATCAACCTGTGGAAGATGGATTATGTTTTAGAACATTGTTTACGTTTGAGTTATGACTCTTTTGTTTGTGTTATGAGTTTGTGACTCTTTTGTCTTATTGTGAAGTTGATTCTTTTCTGTATGTTTTTTTTAACCGTGAGCAATATTATCTGCCAATGTGCAATGCGGTATGGCTAGTTAGGGGTCCGCGTTTTTTTTTTTAAACTTTGCCTCACACTAGTCTTTCTTCTGTATCGTGGGTGCGTTTACAGACACAAATATTTGTTCCGTGCGAGAATCGAACCCACAACCTGTAGCGCAGAAGCCGATCACTGAGCCACTGCACCAAACGTGTCGTCTGCGTACACGTATGCAATGCGGCGTTGGAAGGAACGGTATGAATCTGTTCCGACACTTAGTATGCAACATCACGCTGTACTCGTCGCTATTGTGTGGAATACGGCAAACGCTACAGCCGTATACCAACGCAGTGGACAAAGATGTCGATATGTGGGATGTGGACTCGGCCATCATTGTTCCGATAGTCGTTACGGCGAATGGACTAATAACCAATAGCCACTACTAACATGTCAAGACGCTCTTGCTAGACAGCTGCATCAAGGTTTTGATACAGAGAAGAACTCCTTGACACGGCACGCATTGTGAAGAGGTTCTTGTCTCTGGAGCCCTGACCAGCGGCAGTTCGGACCTTAGTCCCGGTGAGCTACATTTTTTAATTATTATTTAAGAATTTAATTTGTTCTGCATAGACTTTTTCCCAACTATGTTGGGGTCATCATCTTCCAGTCTAACCAGATGCGGCTGAATACCAGTATCTTACACGTAGCGACTGCCGTCAGACCTCCGCAATCCAATTACTGGGCAATGCCGATATTCTAAGGTTAGACCGGTTGTCGGAGTTTCGGGCTTCTGAATACCAGTAACGACTATCAAACGTGTGTTTAACGTTTTCTCAGAGGCACGGACGGGTCTTGATGTGTAACGAACGGTCACCCATCCACGGATTGACCTCGGCAAGCGCAACTTAACCTTGCAAATCGTATGATACGTGCGGTTGATATTTAGCCAAGAGCTCCTGAGAATTGAATCTATAATTTAAAAAATACATAATATCAAAGTTGGTTTTACCTTGGCGGCTTTGTGCCACCCGCCATACTCGCCATAAGGCGCATTCTCCTTCTGCAAGTGTTTGTTCTCTTCACGCTCCTCGGCTACCTGCCAGATGGGCTTGTTGTCGCCTGTAAACATATAAGTAACCTTCTTATAAACTTATTAAATAAATTATTTTACAAAGTTTTAGCACACAGAAGAATATGCGATGAGAAAATTTAGATTTAACGATAATGACACATATACACTGTGGCTTTTTAGTAGCTAGGATTTTTTTTTAAACATGTATATACTCGTAATAAATACTAAACCCCTTACTAATAAACGCTAAATAAAGTTATGCCAAGCTTATACATAAAAAAAATGTATGGTTATACTGACGTTATTCATGGCATAACTTTATTCAACGTTTATTAGTAAGGAGGTTAATAACAAAAATGCATCATGTATGTATGGGAAGATTGAAAAGTTATTGTTTTATTTCCAAATCAGATAAAGCAAACGTTGATTTTTTTATTACGCGTACTTCACTAAAAAATTTCTTAGCTACTTAGGGCCAAGCCATATCTGACGAAAGATACGTCGCCGACCTTCCGTCGCGTAATTTACTCGAGGAATTTTAGTAACGCATCTTCGGTCAAATGTGGATTGCCCCAAAAAAGCACGGTGTATATTACACACAAGAAACAAATTCACTTATGAATGACCACGTCCGTTTTACCTCCCTAGTTTCCAAACAGATTAGAAAAAAAAATAAAAAAAAAATGAATAGCGTCATAAACTAAAAAGCCATAATGTATAAAAGCGAAAGCCATACTTATTTATAAAAAAACATGTGACACAAGTCGGGAAGGTGTGACACACTGGCAAAAGACGACAACAAAAAAATCATAGAAAAAAAAAAGTTTAATAAAGGAATGTTCTTTGCCTTTCCTACCTGTGCCACACAGTATCCAAACTTGTGTCACTCACCTAAGGTTTAGTTTTGCATAAATATCCTTTATTATCCATCCACATTGCAACTTTGCGACGTGTACCATGCAACCATAATTTGAAGCCATTGCTAGTTTATATGCTGTAGTATTATGGTACGGGGGATGGGAGCAGTAAAGAAACAATAAGAAATATGTGTAGCCAAAATATGAATGAGGCTTCGTTATTAAATAAATCGGACTATATTAAAAATGTTCTCAATTTAAAAAAAAAATTTCATTTTAGCCCGTAATGCTGAACGTTTAGGTCTCAAGTTACTAATAAAAAAAGTTTTTAAACTAAGCGTTTTGTTGTTTGACATAGATTTGAAATGTGCCTGAAATAGGTATAAACTTATTGTTCCCAATTATAACTTATAAGATAAATAAACAAAACACTTTACGATCTCAATTTAATGTAAATAAATATATTGTTAATTATATAAAATTATTGCATACTACATAAATTCAGCGGTTTGCTACCTATCGTTTAACAAATTATTTGGCATCATTGATTTTTGGATACAATTATTTTCTTTTTTTTGGTAATATAGTCAAGAATATTATCATCTATATTAATTAATAAAATGCAAATCAACTAAGTTTTAATAATTCCTTTACCTACGTCGTATGAATTTATAATATTTTCCTCAAAAACCAAAAATCAACTAAAATGCATACTTTATTTATAACAACCATTTAATTAGACAATAATAATAAAAAAAAAAACTGCTTCTATAAAAGCGACAAGGGGTTTGTCTCTTGACTATCAAACAAATCATGTGAAATATTGTGCGTAAATATCATATGAAGTCAACGAAACAACTGTATTATTAAAAACTGGTAACCGTAGACTACGAAAAAAAATCAGAGAAAAAATATATTACAAACCGCCCTTTATATTGTCTCTCACCAGAAGGAATTAATTTTGTTTGTATTATTATGTGTATACAATATAGAATATTATATTCTATTCTACACACCGCACCCTTAGTAATGTAAGGGCACAACTCAAAATATTGAGTTTTTGAGTTTCTGTTAGATGGTCTCAATATCAACTGTTCTACCACTTGGCTTTCACAGAAAGAGAAAAAAGACAATATTAAAGCAAATACTGTAAAAAAATACAGTGAAAACACATCGGGTTCCCTGATTCTTTTAACACGTTTTCCCAAAAGTTGATATTTTCGAGTTGTGCCCTTACATTACTAAGGGTGCGACATGTACGTCGTATGTCGCTTTTGTAAAAGCAAAAGAAATTGGTAACAAAAATTAAGCACTTGAAAGAAATGATAGTGGATATAAAACTACATTGCAGACGGAAGTTTCACTTCAGCCTTTTTTATATATGCTCGAGACTATATTTTTCTAAATTTACTATAGGATTGATGGACCCTGTATCGCACAGAATATACAAGCACCTCAAATTTCTAAATAACACTTATATAATAAAATAATAAGGCAACGCAATGCAATTCAAAATGAATTCATAAAATAGCATCTCCAATCGTCCAAATTCCCTTAGTACTCAGCAAAGGCAACTGAGATTGTCAAGCTGGATGAAAAACTCTTGATACTGTGAATTTTCAATCACAGTCAAGACAAAAACATAGAATTTTTGTTTTTTTTTTATTTCTATCACGCAAAAGCTTTTAGTTATTACAAACTAATAGTAACAATTTATTATGTATTTAATGGCAAGACATAAAAGTATAGTCTCAATAACGTTTACATGAAGCCTAAAATCGCGTTCTTACAAGACGGCAATTTTCGGCAAGACTTTTTGTAAGATTCATAATGTGCTTTATTTGAATTAATATCTAACAATCCCTGTTAGACAGGAAAGGGGCATATTAACACTTCGTTAGTAGAGAGACAAAAGTTTTACCCAGTCATTTGAAACAAAGATCAAAACGTAAAAGTCGTCCTATATTATTTTGTTGGTATGGCAAACTATGGATTGCAAAGTCCCATTTTCTTTCCCATTTAATATTTATCTGACAGACTTTATTCAGCCTCTAAAAGCTAACAACCTACGATCAAAGCCTAAAACAAATGCATAAAGAGATCTATAAAAGAATGAAAAACATTGTCAGAAAATATCTAAATATGATATTGTTTTTACTGGACGCAAATAACGACTAGCATAAAAAGTCAAGACGAAATGTTTATAAAATAATTATTTTCTATTAATCAATATTATTGCGTCGAGTAAAATACAATATATCTACTTATAGCATGCCTCAACTAACTAAAAATAAATAAAAAATAAATAAATCGTATTTTCACAAAATAAAAATTGAATTATATTTGACTCGATATAATATACCTTCAATACTTAAATAAATTATTCAAATATGGAACAAATTGGCAATTAAATCTTACTAACAATACGAAAATAAAAGGTAACATGCAATGTTTTTGTATTTTTTTGTTTACTATTTACAAATTCGAGCTACTAAGTCGAGAAGAGCAATTTTTGCTTAGAAAAAATATGCCGTAGAAAAATAAACTTTTTGTTGACGTTTATCAGCAAATCTTTGTGCTTTGGTCAAAATATTACTTTATTTAGGCAGCCTCTACTACTTATGTTTATTCTAAAGGAATGACAAGAAACCTGAACTTTGAGCCTAAATTGGTTCATTTCATGAATCAGCAATCATAGATTATTAGGTTTTGCTTATAGCGAAATTCAGTAGTTCAACATCACATTTAATATTTTTTTGTTTTAGTAAATATTTTTCTTTTCTGACTTTTTGTCATTCCTCTGTCATTGTAATTGATTGGAGTTTGAGCTGCCGTTTCAACAATTTTAATTATTATGCTACAGGAATGTTGCAGTAGTACATTATCTTCTGCTAACTTTCTTATTTTTTCTTAAAATATATCATATTACTATGTGCAGCTTAATGTTATTTTTTATTAGGCTTTTTTGCATTTAATGATGCTATATACTCTGAAATGGTAAACAAAATATCATATCAATTTACATTGTTAAGTATAAGTACATATTATAAAGAATGATCAATTAATTAATCTTGAATGAATTCTTACTATAGTCAGGCACATGAAAGTGAAGAAGGATTTTTTCGTCTGGGTATTTGTGTCAGATTTATCATCAAGTAAATGTTGCCATGAACGAAATTTCCTTTACTTTTCTTTTTTTTAAACCGTTACCCCACACTAGGATTTCTCCTGTATCGTGGGCGCGCTTACAGGCACAAATCATCTCATACACAAACACCCAAACCAGAAACAACTATTTGTAGGCCATACAAATATTTGTTCTGTGCGGGAATCGAACTCACGACCCGTATTGCAGAAGCCAATCGCTCAGCCACTGCACCAATCTACTTTCGTATGCTAGACTATGTCTTACTTACTTTCCCTAACTACGTGAAGTTAATTAAAATTATATCAACTTTACGTGTACTTCTTTGCCTTTTCCGTTAATAGCAAAAAGTGTATGGTAAGTACTTTGATAAGCGAAGTAAACCGTAACACCTAGTTTGACTTCAACGTTACTGGTGTTACAAGCAAGAGGAAATTATAGAAACTCATTAACATTACCAATAAGAATCATTAACTTATTAATTATGAGATTAACTTACGTTATAAAAGCCCAACCGTCAAGCACTAAGTATATGTAAAATTTGAGATAAATTCACCAATAATTACATTCTAAGACTTACCGTCGATTGTTCCAAATTCCCTCTCGTGCGCCCGAGTGAGCACCTGCTTGTATAACGTCTCTGCTTCCTTGTACTTGCCCTGGGAACGAATAAAAAATAAATTGAAGAAATGCACTATTGAGATTATTTTAATAGTTCACGTTAAGGAATTTATAAGGCGGATGTCAATGGAAACGCCGGTAGACGACGCCCTAGAAGGACATACACCGATGTTATTGGTGATTTTCTTCACAAAGGACAGGTACGTAGTACTCTCAACCGGCGTGCGTGTATGACAAGATGTATGAATGTGGATGAAGCGAAAGGAGTATGTAAGGATCGTAGCATGTGGCGTTCTATAGTTTCTGTCTTCGTCCGTGGGAAAAAGGCGTGACTTTATACATGTATGTATTCACGTTAATATTTCTTTAATCGTGATAAACCTTGACAACATGGCGGCCTGGGCTGGTATTTCAAGTAATGCTGTTAAATTAAAACGTAATCTGAATTTCATACATATGACAGCATTTTATTTATTTATAATTTCAGTTTCACCAGACTTTGATATGAAATGAGAGCTTTTTATTATTACGGGCCTAGGAACTAATCTATCCCTTCCTAAATCAACAATCCGACGCAATATAAGAAAATCAAATAGTAGTTGACACCGTTACGCTGTTAGGGCACCGTCATCGTATCAGTGACTGTTTCACGGACGCTCGTATACTTTGAATAAAATTCCATTTATGGTTAGGTAAGGTTTGGTGTTTCGCATTCTACAATGGACAGTGTTGGTGTGCAAAAGGCCTTATAGCAACATATTACTGCACATTCTCAAGTTGACAAGGCACTTAAGAACTTATTTCTTCGTATTTACGAGTGAATATCAATTACCTGTTTGAGATAGCAAGAGGCGAGGTTGTTCTTGGTTTTGGCGACATTGGGGTCGTCGGGTCCGAGCTTGCTCTCGTAGATCTCCAGTGCGCGCTGGTAATACTGCTCCACCTCCTCGTATTTGTTCTGGGGATAAGAATTCATAGGTGTTACATAGAAATAAATTGTCCTGTAAGGGAATACAAACACGTTCATGTAGAATATAATACGTGTAACATGAAATAAGAACTTAAAATGTGCGTTTATTTCGACGAAGTTTACATCGAATAGTAAAGTGCGATTGTCACACATCGAGACCCCTGCGTGCTTCGGAGAGCATGTTAAATCGTCAGTCCCGGGGGTCATAAGAAAACCTATGACAGTCGCTACGGGAAGTCAGAAGCCCGTAAGTCTGACAACCGGTTTAACCTTACCCCGGTCACTCACATTCGCGCAAACATTCGTACATTGTACGAATGTTTTCCGTTTTGTATGGAAAATGTTCGCATAGTCCTTGCGAATGTCAGTCCCACACTTGTGGGTTCGTGTATTCGTGCGAATGTGAGTGACCCGTATTAGGATATCGGCATTGTCCAGTAACTGGATTGCGGAGGTCTGATGGCAGTACTGGTATTCAGCCGCATCTGGTTAGACTGGAAGCTGACCCCAACATAGCTGGGAAAAAGCTAGACAGAACAGTAAAGTGCGATTGTTCTAGGGCAGGTGTCGGCAACCTGCGGCTCTCCAGTTCCATACGCAAAAAATAATTATTTTACCATCAAAATAATATAAAATCGTTAAATCGATCCATAATTGAGTACTATAATATAGTATGACTGAGATATACTGACTATGACTGAGAGATAGATATAATACGTATATCTATCTCTATATATTGGATTAACTATTTTATTATTTTAGCTAAAATATGTTTTGTGCTAAAAATATTTGTATGTTTTTATATGAATAAATATGATTTCATATTTAATCCGGCGTCATGGGGGTTGGGTCAAAATGACCCGAGACGTTTTTGTTAGCTTACAGATTCGTAACTGCGCAAGCGACGTTACCGCTTCTCTCAGTAGCTGGAGTTTATGAGTTGCGCTAAGCGTTATTGACAAAGAAACAGATGTACGGCGATCGTGCATGGAGCTACGTGTGCCCAAAGTTAAAAAAGGGTAAATATGACTCACCCCGTACTCGATGTAACAATTTTGCGCCATTTTCTCCATAGATGGTTTTTATGTTTTGTCGTTACTTTCGATGCGATTTTTTTGCAATTTATGCTTGAATTATCGTTTCTTGTTATTAACGTATTTACATTTTGTCGGTAGATCGAAAAAAATGGATCGAGACGAAAGAGAATGACAGAAGATGATGAGTCTGATATTTTTTGTTTTTTTTTTTTCTAAAGCTGTCTGTCTAACTTTTAACTTAACTAAGTTTATAAAAGTGCCATAAAAAATTAAATACGGTCAATCAATGCTAAGAAATGTGATATTAGGCTAAAGAACGCCACTTTTGTTGGTTTTTACGTGTTTTTATTTTTATAGGTTTAAAGGTTTAATTAAAATGTTATGTAATACAAATTCTTGTTTCATTTAGTAAACCATAAAACAATAAAGCAATTACCTTAAAAAAATAGTAATTAGTTTAAAAAAAATTGAAATATCTTAAGTCTAAATACCGGGTCATAGTGACCCACCCACACGTCCGCGTAACATTTTCCACCCCCATGACGCCGGGTTAAAGTCGTTTATTTTAAATAAAAAATCAAACATATTCTATAAGCAAATACTATAATATTGATAGGATTTTTTTAGTGGCTCTTTAAAAACTGAAATTTGGTAAATTGCAACTTTTGGCTCTTGCATCTCAAAAGGTTGCCGACCCCTGTCCTAGGGGATTAACTTGTCAAAAGGCTTTGTTTAGTTATCGTACCTGATTCTGACACAGCAGCGCCAGGTTGTTGAGCTGCTTGGCCACGTCGGGGTGGTCCCGACCGAGCACCGCCTCGCGGATGCACAGCGCACGCTTGCACAGCGGCTCGGCCTCGCGGTACTTGCCTGGGACAACACGGAAAATGACGTTGAACAATTATTGTGATCAGATTATGAGTGCAGTTGGATTAAGGTATCTTATTAGGCCCTAAATTATATTTGTGTTGAACTTATGTCTACTTATTGAACACAGCAGCCAGGCAACATTTAATTTTGTTTTCAAACGCTGACTGACGAGACTGTGACGCCCAAACTTTGGTAGAATAACCATCTAATTAGCCAACCTAAATATCTCAGATTGGAAACGAGTCAGCACTGCAAATTTTAAACCTCTTGCTTAGCAGTCAATTGACAAGGGCGTCCTTGCGAGCTTGAAGATATATAACATTATTATCTATTCGTCAGAATATAAGTACACAACAACTGATACAGAAAAAAGGAACAGTCCAGTATTCTGGCGTCTCTGGCGTACAAAGGCTTCAAATGAAACAATGTTATTGCACAAATGTTTGTAGGCCGGAATTGGTCGGAATGTATAACATATAATTTATTCTGCTAAGTATTTATTATTTACGGTAATCTGTGGAAAACGTAGTCGGTAGTATATTTGCTAAGTTTAGTTGTAAGAATAGTATATGCTTAATATGCTACTGTTTGTTTGTTTTCCTTAATGTAATAAATAAATAAATAGTTGAAATATCTTATTTTTTAGGACTCACCTCGCTTTCCATACAACACGGCAAGGTTATTGAGTGTGGCTGCGACGGCGGGGTGGTTCTCGCCGAGAGTCTTCTCACGGATAGACAGCGCGTCGTTCAGGAGATTTGCGGCTTCTTTGTATTTGTTCTGGTCCCTGTGGACAAAGAAATATAGATCGTTAGGAAGGTTAAGGTCATATGCGTTGACTTTTACGCAAAGAACGTGCAGTAATGTAGTTAAGAGATTTTTTTAAACCGTCTTTCCCACTTTTAGAATACAATATCATAGTAATAAATGTATCATGATATCGACTGTCTGCAGTGAAAACCACGTATGTGTAAAATACAAATTTTTATAAGAGATAGAAAAACTGTCTCCTCAAAAAAAATGGCCGATCAAATGTTTATATAAGTTTGTCATCGTACGTCATAAATGGCTTAGAAATATTTGAATTGAAAGTTTGATGAACTAATACGTGTATAACGAGTTTATCAATCTAAAGAACAAATGAAACGCTTTTGAAGAAAATTGGATTTACGAGGTTTTTCACTGCCGAGCGTCGAATACATAAATAATATAATTAGTCCATTATTGTCCCACTGCTAGGCACCAGGTTTCCTCACGATGTTTTAATAAGTGTAACAGAAATAGTCATTATTATTAGTCATTTATTTTCTTTATGCAGGGTGTAAACGAAATCATGTAATTCCTTCAAATCTCGTAATGTACTGCTGATATAGATTAACCCTGCACGGGATACTTTTGGATACAATAAAAATTTTTTACAAGTAAACATGTTGAGGAATTTGCGAGAGGAATGTATCATGAACGTTTTGAATTCTCTTTTTAGTTATTTTATGGTATAAAATAAATAAATACATTTATGACTGAATTGTGATCTGTTTGCGGATGAATGGAAGAATAAATTGTCAGGTGCATTGTGAGGGCTGTGTGAAAGAGGTGTCTCATATTGTTATATTATATATTTTTTTAAATCATTATTTTTCGTTCCATTGTTTTGTATGCATCTTCTTCCATTCCTGTTCTTTTTTCTATCTTTAATTATTGTAATTGGTCTAAGACCGTTTTAATTAAAGTAAAATAAATAAATAAAGAAATGTTTTCTTAACGTGAGGCATTATAGCGCCCTGAACGAATTGAGCGGCTATCGCTCGCCGTGCGGTCATTTAACACAGGGCGCTAAAATGCCTCACGTTAAGAACACGTGTCTACTTCTTGTTTTTTTTTATTGAATCCTTGTCTATTTCATGCAGGTTTAATCTATGTTAGCAGTACATCACGAAGTTTGAAGCAATTATATGGTTTCGTTTACATCCTATATAACAGGGGTGGCCAACTTGATTCGACCCAAGATCCACTGTTTACTGAGTAGATCATCTCTGTGCGATCTACCAATTACATAATCAGTACCTCTTCATTCAACTTATATTAAACTTATATTTTTCTTTGCCTTGCCATGATCGACTGGAATAAGAGCCGCGATCGACTGGTTGGCCACCCCTACTATATAAGATAACTTTACAGCTTACAGTTGTCATAATTTGATACAGTCAAACATTACGCCGACGACGAAATACACATATCCTAACTCTCAAAATAAATTCAATATCTAAATACGTCCATATAACTTATTTGTATACGATAGTGTTGCTACTGTGTTTCTTATCACTTTAAATCGTTAATACCGTCTATTATGTCATAAATACCGTATTTGATTATCAATGATCATTATTACCTATTTTGCATTTCTCTGATAAGCTGACTAATCCGATACTTGCTTATACTTTTATCGCGAGTTGAATAGCAGATAATATAATCGTAAGACAGTGCTCCACATTTGTATTTATTAATGTGTTCTTTTTTTAATTATAGATATTATTAGGGCCTGCACAGACGAGGGACAATGGCGGACAAAAAGTCCGCGGGGCGCTCTTATTAGTACTGCTATAAGGTTGCACTTTGTCCACGCAATACCTCATGTCCACACGAGGTATTGGCGCGGACAAACAGTCCGCGGTGCGCTGTTATTGCAGTACTAATAAGAGTGCACCGCAGACTTTTTGTCCGCCATTGCCCATCGTCTAAGCAGGCCCTTAACGTGATATCTTTTTAATTTCTTTTACGCTTAAATTATCTTCACCTGTAACTAAGTTAGTAAAAAAACTAGCGTATTCGATTTTCACCCACTTCTAATTGTCGTATCAATGTGAAACTTTGCAAATGTATGTAAATTTGATGACCATACAATAATATGATACCATCGAGCAGAAGGTGGGTACTGGAACCCCTCATGGATTTTAGTTTTCAGTACACTAAAGGCTCATTTACACGGTGCAAGTTTCTTGAAGCAAGTCTCATGCTATCTCTGTTTTTGTTGGAGAGAAAGACAAAGATAGCATGAGACTTGCACCATGTAAATGAGCCTTTATAAAAGCGTGTTTATTATTTTTTAAACTACTTATTTTTTTAACCGTTTTACATAGGCTTCATAGCGTTTCTTTATTATATTTAGGTACACCCAGTATTTGACGTTTTTATTTTTTAGGAGTATAAATAATGTGAGATACAGTATATGCGCACATATCTAGGCCGTGTGTTATGCAATAATGTGCCAACCCACAAAAAAATAATTTTGTGTTAACGTCATCTAGTTCTTGTGGTATGTCTATACTCAACCCTTGAAAATATACCCAGAGCTGTAGTAAATTTAATAGAGCGTCTATCAAAAAAATATTAAAGCAGTTTGCATTTTTCAAACGTTTGGTAGACTTACCTACCACTACAACTAGATTGCGTTAACATAGAATTAATATTTTTGTGGATTGACACATTATTGCATAACACAGCTTCTATTCAGAATAAAAATGTAATATAATGCAGGGTGATTCTAGTTTTACTTGATAAATGGTTTTATTATTCTTTCCGTGTGATATTGTAATCATATTTACTTTTGGCAGCACATCTAACCAACAACGTTCAGACCCACCTGTAGACCAGCGCCAGTATGTTGAGCATGGTGGCCACGTCGGGATGGTCGTGCCCGGAGGTCTTCTCCAGGTCCTCGAGCGCCTGCTTGTTACTGTTGGCAGCACATCTAACCAACAACGTTCAGACCCACCTGTAGACCAGCGCCAGTATGTTGAGCATGGTGGCCACGTCGGGATGGTCGTGCCCGGAGGTCTTCTCCAGGTCCTCGAGCGCCTGCTTGTTACTGTTGGCAGCACATCTAACCAACAACGTTCAGACCCACCTGTAGACCAGCGCCAGTATGTTGAGCATGGTGGCCACGTCGGGATGGTCGTGCCCGGAGGTCTTCTCCAGGTCCTCGAGCGCCTGCTTGTTACTGTTGGCAGCACATCTAACCAACAACGTTCAGACCCACCTGTAGACCAGCGCCAGTATGTTGAGCATGGTGGCCACGTCGGGATGGTCGTGCCCGGAGGTCTTCTCCAGGTCCTCGAGCGCCTGCTTGTTACTGTTGGCAGCACATCTAACCAACAACGTTCAGACCCACCTGTAGACCAGCGCCAGTATGTTGAGCATGGTGGCCACGTCGGGATGGTCGTGCCCGGAGGTCTTCTCCAGGTCCTCGAGCGCCTGCTTGTTACTGTTGGCAGCACATCTAACCAACAACGTTCAGACCCACCTGTAGACCAGCGCCAGTATGTTGAGCATGGTGGCCACGTCGGGATGGTCGTGCCCGGAGGTCTTCTCCAGGTCCTCGAGCGCCTGCTTGTTACTGTTGGCAGCACATCTAACCAACAACGTTCAGACCCACCTGTAGACCAGCGCCAGTATGTTGAGCATGGTGGCCACGTCGGGATGGTCGTGCCCGGAGGTCTTCTCCAGGTCCTCGAGCGCCTGCTTGTTACTGTTGGCAGCACATCTAACCAACAACGTTCAGACCCACCTGTAGACCAGCGCCAGTATGTTGAGCATGGTGGCCACGTCGGGATGGTCGTGCCCGGAGGTCTTCTCCAGGTCCTCGAGCGCCTGCTTGTTACTGTTGGCAGCACATCTAACCAACAACGTTCAGACCCACCTGTAGACCAGCGCCAGTATGTTGAGCATGGTGGCCACGTCGGGATGGTCGTGCCCGGAGGTCTTCTCCAGGTCCTCGAGCGCCTGCTTGTTACTGTTGGCAGCACATCTAACCAACAACGTTCAGACCCACCTGTAGACCAGCGCCAGTATGTTGAGCATGGTGGCCACGTCGGGATGGTCGTGCCCGGAGGTCTTCTCCAGGTCCTCGAGCGCCTGCTTGTTACTGTTGGCAGCACATCTAACCAACAACGTTCAGACCCACCTGTAGACCAGCGCCAGTATGTTGAGCATGGTGGCCACGTCGGGATGGTCGTGCCCGGAGGTCTTCTCCAGGTCCTCGAGCGCCTGCTTGTTACTGTTGGCAGCACATCTAACCAACAACGTTCAGACCCACCTGTAGACCAGCGCCAGTATGTTGAGCATGGTGGCCACGTCGGGATGGTCGTGCCCGGAGGTCTTCTCCAGGTCCTCGAGCGCCTGCTTGTTACTGTTGGCAGCACATCTAACCAACAACGTTCAGACCCACCTGTAGACCAGCGCCAGTATGTTGAGCATGGTGGCCACGTCGGGATGGTCGTGCCCGGAGGTCTTCTCCAGGTCCTCGAGCGCCTGCTTGTTACTGTTGGCAGCACATCTAACCAACAACGTTCAGACCCACCTGTAGACCAGCGCCAGTATGTTGAGCATGGTGGCCACGTCGGGATGGTCGTGCCCGGAGGTCTTCTCCAGGTCCTCGAGCGCCTGCTTGTTACTGTTGGCAGCACATCTAACCAACAACGTTCAGACCCACCTGTAGACCAGCGCCAGTATGTTGAGCATGGTGGCCACGTCGGGATGGTCGTGCCCGGAGGTCTTCTCCAGGTCCTCGAGCGCCTGCTTGTTACTGTTGGCAGCACATCTAACCAACAACGTTCTGACCCACCTGTAGACCAGCGCCAGTATGTTGAGCATGGTGGCCACGTCGGGATGGTCGTGCCCGGAGGTCTTTTCCAGGTCCTCGAGCGCCTGCTTGCACAGCGGCACGGCCACCTCGTAGCGGCCCTGCGACGCGTACTGGATCACCAGGTTGTGCAGCGTGCGCAGCCGCGCCGGGATCTCGTAGCCCGCGTTCACTTGCTGGGCGAAGTGCAGCGGCGGCGTCGGCGACATGGCTGGAAAGGGACAACGAGTTTTGCTTATGCGTTGCCCATCTTAGAAACAAAGGTGGAAAGTCTCATGTGCCTGTAATTAGTCACACTCGCACCAAAGGCATTGACATCTTCTCCAACACCCTGGCTCAATTTCACAAACATCTTTTACAACAACTTGTCAATTGTTAATAAATTGATCATTATTGTAATCTTTTTGTTTTATATTCTTCTAGTCTTTATTATTTTTAAATAACAAATAGATAAACTATGTAAGTGCTGTGCATAGTTTTAAGTGACATTTCCGCTGTAGTACCTTTAAATCCTAATATCGACGGTCGGCAGTAAAAACCACGTATGTGTAAAATACAAATTTTTAAAAAAGATAGAAAAAACTGTCTCCTGAAAAAAAATTGGCCGTTCAAATGCTAATACAATTTTGTCATCGTACGTCATAGATAGCTTAGAAGTATTAGGTCCCCACCTATGAAATCAGCGTTTTGTATGGAGAATTTTAAAGAAGTTGCATTTTTCATTTAATTTATTTAACAACTATGAACGCTAATGTTTTAAAACCTTTATGCACTAATGTTTAAAAACGAAGATAACATATGCCACTTACATTATGCGACAAAAATAAGTTTTGGCTAAGTTAAAACAAAAATAGTGGTCATTTCTGCGAACAAAAAGAGGAGTCATTGTTAAGGTATTTTTTATGTTTAGAAAACTATAAGTAATAAGGTTTTTTTACTATTGGTAGTTGTCTATGATGGTCATTATTCGATATAATATCAAGCAATTGATGAATGTTTTAAATCATAGAAGTGACGAGGTTCTCTATTTGTGAGAAAAAAACGCCAATTTCATAGGTGGGGACCTAATATTTGAATTGAAAGTTTGTTGAACCAGTACGTGTATGACGAGTTTATCAATCTAAAGAACAAATAAAACGCTTTTGAAGAAAATTTGTTTTACGGGGTTTTCACTGCCGAGCGTCGATATTAAGATTTCTGTAAATGTTTTTGTGAATTAGTCGTTGGGAGTGCCATAATAACTAAAACAAAATAAACACCTGTATCCTTCAAAACGAACACAGCAATGCTGCTTGGCGGCAGAAATAGGTATGGTGGTAGTACTTCTCCGAACGAACTCTTTTACACGGAGCTCTACCACACTATAAACTACTATCACTACTCATCGATTGAGCCCGACATGACAGCAGCATCCTCCTATGCTCTAGCAGCAACGTAATGCATTCATTAATAAATGATCTCGAGACCACCAGTAATTTTGTCAGCCGTACTCGTTTTAAGTAACAGTAATTAAGAGGCACATCTAATAACCAGAGCTTTAGTTATCGTCATTTTATGGTAGAGACGAACCAAATCCCAAATGCTTATACAGCATGACTGGTTAGTCGCTTTACATCCGAAAAACCATGAATTCTGCTCTTCATTCTGTACAACTTTTACTATAGGAGTAAGGGAACGTACCCATACTACGTGACCCGTTCAGGGGGGGGGGGGGGTCTTCAAAATACAACGCTTGGTCATAGAGGCGGGGGGGGGGAGGGGCTTAAGTTTTCGTCACGTAGTCAATATCCTCTAGGGAAATCTCGCGCATTTTTGAGCTATATTCAAATATGGCGCGCAGTGTTTAGCGCTTTTTAAACTCACAGTTGGCAACGACGCACATATGGGCTAAATAATTATATGCACGTATGAGCCAAATTATGTGAGCCAATTTTTTTTTTAACTTTCTGTTTGCTAAAAATTATTTAAAACCATATTTATGAATTACTACGTGAAAGCTAGAGGGTGAGGGGGGGTATTGGCATATACTACGGTTGGTCATCGAGGGGGGGAGGGGAGATTTTTTTTAAAAAAAGGGTCACCTAGTATGGGTACGTTCCCTAAGTCGGAATCCGTAAAAAAAGGGGGAGGCTTTCTTTAAATTTCGTTCTTCTTCTTCCTTTCGTGTGGTTAGTGACTAACCTGGTCTCAGCGTTTATGCCGCTCATGGGCCTCTGACTTGGCTTCACACTGTCAAGAAATATCTCTCAGTCATGCCGGTTTCCTCACGATGTTTTCCTTCACCGTTTTTAAGCAAGTGATAATTATGCAATACGCGCATGAATCCGAAAAGTCAGAGGTGCGTGCCTTGGGATCAAACTCGAGACGTATGACTTAGCACTCAGACGGTCACACCATTAGGTTATCACTGGTATACATCTTGTTAAGCAACATTGAATATTTTGTATGGAACAGCAGTTTTTTTTTCACGAATTCCGACATTCTCCCGTAATAACAGTTGTACAGAATGATAAGCAGAGATCATGGTTTTCGGATGTAAAGCGACTAACCAACCACGCTGTATACTCGTCGTGAAACTAAGAATCTTTACTTAAAAAAATCTTTAAAAAAAAGTAGCTTATAATTCAAATACATAAAGACGCTGACTACTTAAATATTCAAGACTAGTAGCAGCTGTCTGAACTGTGAACTATGTAATATTCACAGCGCGTGATGGAATAACGTGAGCACTCAGTCAGACACTGTGTTGCTTTAATTTAGAAATATTTCAGTGTTAAAATTTTTACAGAAAATTCTTTCTTTTGGAGTTGTAGTTTTATTCTAATTGTTATTTACTGAATATAACCTAATGAGAATAGTTAGTTTATGTATGAAAGCAGCGATGAGTGAAAGAGAGGGGGTGAAAGGAGATTGAGAGAACGGCACGCGGTGTTAACAGAGCCACACGTCTTATTTAAATTCTTTAGAAATAAACGAAGTTAAGGAGATTACAAAGCTTTTATTTCAGCCTGCCATTCTACAGCCTCGTCCGTGTGAAACGGCATTTATTTCCTACTACCGGCCCGCCCCGGCTTCGCACCCTCTGTCAAAACACTCGTAGCTGAATGTTCATATCGCGCGAATGCTCGCGGTGTAGACGCACCTTAATACATAACATACCACCACGCGTGTATTCCCCGAAGGGTTGGGCAGAGGTTATTGTAACACCCTCATTTCGCCGTTATGTTTAAGTCCCATGTAATAGAGGGCGAGCCTATTGCCATTGTCTTTTCGCACACTATATCATCATGGCGGCGCACGCGCAGAACGGCAGTGTCGATGTGATCTTGGAGTGAGTATGTCGTCCGTTAACGTGGCGAACGTAATAAAAATTACGTGAGTCCCACACCATCAACGGGGCACAACTTCAAACTCCGGGCTACTGAGGAATTTCACATGGAAAAACTTAGCCCGATCTGGGGATCGAACCCAGGACCTCACGATCAGCAGTCGCACTTGCCACCACAACGAGGCAGTCAGCAGAGGCACCTTAATATGAGTATCAAAATGATGATTAACAAATAACAGTACACTTACATTTGTTGTTCCTGTTATCATCATGGTCGTCATCAGGGAACAGATCGACCATGGGGTCGTCGCGCTTCTTCTCGCTCTGTCCGCTGCGGTTCGTGTCCGACTCTTCCGTTATATCACTGTCGTACTTGCTGGAATAATAACGCCATAAATATTGAGTGAAAATAATAAAACTATCAGGACTTCAAAAGTTTCAGATAAGAATTAGGAGAATAGTAAGAATGGTCAAGTGTGATTTGGTAACACTACACACTGTTTAAAATGAGGGGGCTCGTGGCTAATTACCAACCACGCTGATCATATGATTTGCGAGGTTAAGCTAACCTTGCAACGGTCAGTCCGTGGATAGGTGACCGTTACGCATCTAGACTCCTCCGTGCCTCGGAGAGCACGTTAAACAGTCGGTCCCGGGTGTCATACGAATACCTATGACAGTCGTTACGGGAAGTCAGAAGCCCGAAAGTCTGACAACTGGTCTAACCTTAGGACATCGGCATTGCCCAGTAACTGGGTTGCGGAGGTCTGATGGCTGTCGCTTCGTGTAAAATATTGCTATTCAGCTGCATTTGGTTAGACTGGAAGTTGACCACAACTTAGTTGGGAAAAGGCTAGGCAGAACGAACGCACTGTTTAAAATCATTGTATTGACTTTGGCACGGAAGTGTAATAATAATGTATTTTCATTATTGTTTCATAGTGAAACCTCAAAATGACGTGGTATAATATTTTTTATTTGCCAGCTTAAAATGGGAAAACGTTTGTTCAGTTTGACACAGCGCCAAGCGTTAATTGTTTTTGTTTTTTTTTAACCAAACTTTATACCAGTAACTGAATAAAAATTTCAATCCAAAAATGCTTGTTATTGTTATCCTTAAACTAAGAAGAGAAATTGTTTAAGAACAACATTTGGACCACTTTATCAAACGCGTGCAATAATATGACAGAAATTCAGAATATTTTTTAGAAGATATTAGGGTGAATATTCGAAATTTTTTAACATTATTTTAACAAATCATTTTTCTCCCGGGTTGTTAACGTTATAGTCTTGTCAGATTGCTTTTATTCTTGTCTTATTGCTTGACGGCAGCGGTATAGTTTGAGTTTTCATTGTCATAATTATAGTATTAAACATCTGCATTCTTAACTTTGGGATGATGCTAATGACGTTCTCAAATCTTGTTAATATTTTTCGAAGAATGCCCCGATAACAGTCCTAGAGTACAACATGATTTTAGACGCCAGGTGTTATTTTGCAGCCGTCAGCACTGAGCCAGGCATTTTATGGCATAGTCACCAAGTAGGCAATAAGCTCGCCTCCTATTACATGGGACTTAAACATAACGGTGAAAGGACGGTGTTACTGAACACCTCTACCCAACCCTTCGGGGAATACAAGCGTGATGTTATGTTTATAGTCACCAAATCACCATACTATAGTCACTGTAGCTTAGAGATTCTGTTGTACGACCACCAACTCGTCATTGATCCAGTTATTTAATAGCCCTGTGGCGGCATCTATTACGCCACATGAGAACTACGCAGCACGACGAATGTCTAGCAGACTACAGCGACAACAATGACAGCTGTCAAATGAAACGTCACAAATCTTGCATTGCGATATCAAGATTTGACACGCAGATAGTATACAGGGTTACTGGTAACTCGACGTATTCCTTGTGCAGGACCTTATAGTAGGGTTGAAATGCAACAAAATAAGCCGCCAAATGTTCTACCGAAGTTCAGTAGTTTTTGAGATATTAATTATTTTAGGTTTTTATTAAAAAAATCCAGATTCAACCATATTTGCAGATGTGTTTGGAATGTTTGAACTTTTAATTATTAACGTAGATCTGCTATGGGATCAGCTATTATATAAACTTAAACAATACATTCGCGCCGTACATTTTTTTTAAATAGGCTTCAAATAGTTTAAAAAAAATATAAAAACCTCAAAAACTACTGAATTTCGGTAGAAAATTTGATGGCTTAATTTGTTACATTTTAACCCTACTATGACGTCCTGCAAGGAATACGTCGAGTTACCAGTAACCCTGTATATACAACTTCCCAACATCAAGCGTTGGGCAGTAGCCCACCTGGCATAAGACCCGCCTGGTAGGAGGCTCCTCCCTTTTCGTTGGAAGAACACCGTACCTCGTTCCACCACAGCCCCACCAGTCTTTACCTCTAAGTAACTTAAGGATATTACTTACCGTATGGAAGCCATGAAGTCCAGGTGCTTGTTCTCTTCCTCCAATTGAGCTACACGTTGCTCTGAAGCCTGGAGATGCTGTTGTGCGGCCGCCAGTTCGTCTCTCAGCCAGGCGTTCTCCTGGCACAGCCGCCGGACCTGAGTGCGGAGCTTCTGCTTTTCGGCCTCCACTGATTGTAAGTGGGAGGCTAGGGCCATCATAACCTAGAACAGAGAGAAACAATAAGTAGATTAGAATCTTATTTCTTCATCAAATGAATGTCTGAATGTTTGTTTTATTTTTGATGTAATTTTACTTTCGCCGTTATTAACGGATTAAACATAACTACTTAAAACCACATTTGGCACTGTATGATGGGTCAACAGTTCAAAAGTGCAATATAACGGTGGCAAGCTGCCAGGCTGTCGAATATCTACTAACATAGCAATAATCCTAGCCTAAGTTGTACTACTTCACTTTTATGTATTTTGTTGCTTTGTCAGACAATATAACTGACTCCATTTATCACAGGACTTACATACAATGTATTTACCAAAACACGCACAAAATAAAAAGCAAATTAAACAGAAATAAACAAAAAACAAGTGCAGTGTTAACAGGACCGGACTCCGCAATGTTCCGCAGTAATTAAACACGCACTGATCAATGCTGGTTTTCAGTCCGTCCCATTAACAACTACAAAACAACAAGTATGGAAGTCCTACAAAAAAAAAACACAAGTCGAAACAAAATAAAAGAAACCTATAATTTTACCTGCGTATAATAAAACCTTTCACTTATAGCTTATCAAGTTGGTGGACAAGTTTGTATAGGTGTATCCCGAACACAACATATTTATACTTACAATCACTTTCTACCCTAAGGGCTTGTACACAAAACTGCGAATCGGCGCGATGCGAATCCGCAACGCAGAAAACTGCGACGCAAATTGCTGCGATGCGATTTCGTGCGGCAAGGCGTCTTCCTTCCAAGGTTCAGATGACCAATCCCACGACGGTCGTCAATCGTATTGAACGGATTTTGTACTAGGTAGAATTTTGCGTAAAATAAAAAAATTTGCGCACTTCTGTTACTGATAAGAAGATATAAGAAAAATCAATTACGCGAATCAATTCGTAAGTTCTTGCGATGCGTCGTGCGAGCTCGTATATTTATTTCTACGATGCGACGACGCATCGCAGTTTTGAATACAAGCCCTAAAAGGGAAAAAATCTGTATCAAACACACTTTCACATCGTAAACCGATTTCATTCCGTCTGACAAGCCTTATTTATACACATATTTTTCTTACAAGCCATAGTGTTAAGACGAGTTTTTCATTACATAAGTGGCACGGAGAGCAAATGCGGGGGGAGTGTGAGGGTGCGTGAGGGTAGGTAATCTGTAGACGTAAATATACTGGGTTGATTAATGAGTAGTCGTTAACCGTGCCGTCTCGTGGTATTCGTGATTTAAAATGATGGTTTCGTTTCAAGTTAGAGCTTATATTTATTGTGGGAGGCATGTATATAATTGGTTGTATTCCGAAACAGATGCAAATTGTGTGCGTGTGATACATCAAATTGCCTTTGTACTTGGTCCTACTGCTCCTGTTTGTAGTTGGTTCTATTGGTCCTGTTTACACTTGGTCTTACTGGTCCTTTGTACTTGGTCCTACTGATCCTGTTTGTACTTGGTCCTACTGTTTCTGTGTGTATTAGGTCATTTAGGTCCTACTTGCTCCATTTGTACTTGGTTCTATTGGTCCTGTTTACACTTGGTCTTACTGGTCCTTTGTACTTGGTCCTACTGATCCTGTTTGTACTTGGTCCTACTGTTTCTGTGTGTATTAGGTCATTTAGGTCCTACTTGCTCCTATTTGTACTTGGTTCTATTGGTCCTGTTTATACTTGGTCTTACTGGTCCTTTGTACTTGGTCCTACAGATCCTGTTTGTACTTGGTCCTACTGTTTCTGTGTGTATTAGGTCATTTAGGTCCTACTTGCTCCTATTTGTACTTGGTTCTATTGGTCCTGTTTATACTTGGTCTTACTGGTCCTTTGTACTTGGTCCTACTGATCCTGTTTGTACTTTGTCCTACTGTTTCTGTGTGTATTAGGTCATTTAGGTCCTACTTGCTCCTATTTGTACTTGGTTCTATTGGTCCTGTTTATACTTGGTCTTACTGGTCCTTTGTACTTGGTCCTACTGATTCTGTTTAGACTTGATCCTACTAGTCCCGTTTGTAATTATCCCTACTGGTCTTTTCGTCCTTAATCCTACTGGTCATGTTTGTACTTGGTCCCACTGTTCCTGTTTGTATTTGGTCCTACTTGCTCCTATTTGTACTTGGTCCTACTGGTCCTGTGTGTAATTGGTCCTAATGAGTAGTATTATGCGCACCTTCTTTTGAGCGCTAATATGAAATGAAATAATGTCTTTGCACCCATTTTACGAAAGAATTATCGTCACCTAGCTACTAATCTGTTACCTATCTTTCATCCCATGGCGTCAGTTTACACATACACTCGGCAGTAAACATAGTAAACACCAAACAGAAGCCCACTGCACATGCCACCCCAAGGCTGAACGCGCCACGTCCGCATCCCTTTGTGTTTAAAAAACAAACATTCCCACGTCCATCAGCCGTTGTAGAGTCAAGCACATATGACGTCTTGTTGCCGTGGTACAAAGTATTGAGTAAAGCGGGAATGGTTAAATTTGCTTATCGTGCCTTGGAGAGCGCGTTAAACAGTCGGTTCCGGATGTCATATATGACAGTCGTTACGGGTAGTCATAAGCCCGAAAGTCTGACAACCGGTCTAACCGAGGTCTGATGACGGCCGCTCCATGTCAAATACTATTACTAGGTATTCAGTCGCATCTGGTTAGATTGGAAGCTGACCCTAATGTAGTTGGGAAAAGATAGGCAGAACGAACGGTTGAATTTGCTTATCGTTTTAGTTACCCAAACAAACTTCGCGTGACTGTTGTGAAAAAAATGCGACCAAGAGATTATGCTAAGCGGATGTGCAGCAAAACCCTCCTTGTGAATTAACGCATAACCGAGATCACAAGAATACGGATTGTTTTTCAGGTAGGGTCGGGAATTTTGCATCTACTGGCATCTATCCATTTGCTGGACAGCCGCCAACATCCTCTGCACGACAATGTTCGTGTATGTAGGTTTGATGGACCCAAGCTGAAGGCTGACATATTAAGTCAGTTCTGAAGATGAGATTTCATGGCAATAAAATATTTTGCGCTTTTATTTTTGTTTTGAAAGCGAATGCGAACTTTGACATGTCGAAGTAAAATACCTTAAATTGATCACGGAAGTTCCTAAGTCAAAGTTGTTAGCAACTGCTTTGTTTTGTAATGTTATCGTAATCAAAACGGTTATTTATAGCGTAGATATAATGCCTGATGATATCAGGAAAGGACTGATAATTAAATCCTCGAGAAAAAAATCAATTGACGTCTATATTATTGTTGTTAGGTAACCTTATTACAAAGAAATAGAAGTCCTAGCTGTTTATGGACGTTACCGCGGCCTACCAATAACTATACCTTCACCAGTACTAAACTAAACCGATTTCTGCGTCATTTCCTGTCTATAGAATCTTCCTACCCGCAGCACCATCGGCTATCCTCGCAGATGGACCCATTATTGTTTTACATGGAGTCCAATAATAATAACGTTAACCGCTGTCATCTCCGAACTTGTCCCACCCCTACGCAGAACCTCGACGTCGTCAACCTCACAAGAGGGTGTCGCGTGCCTTTGTGGGAGGCTGAATGGAGGACCACCTTGTGATTCACTCACGCAACTTAATTTTACTCTGTGACGTTTTTTTGATAAATGGCGCTAGAAATATGACGGGAATTGAGAAAATATGACGGGGCGGAAAGTTAATGTTCATATGCTTGTAATAACTGCTGTGATTGAGATTGGTATTTTATGATCCTTTTTTTACAATTTATGAGTAACATTACGCTTGTATTCCCCGAAGTGTTGGGCAGAGGTGTATAGTAACACCCACATTTCGCCGTTATGTTTAAGTCCCATGTAATAGGGGGCGAGCCTATTGCCATCAACCGGGCTGCTACTGCGGAATTCCACACGGAAAAGCCCAATAACACTTATTTACGTGATTGCTTATGTTGAAGAAAGTTTTAGAGTTTATTAATTCACTTATAAGCTAGATGAAGAGAAAAACCAAACCTAATCGCTTTCTCAATTATTTATAATTAATTAATCTATCTTAAACAGAACTGACGGGTCCTAAGAAACCGCAAAACTACCTCTAAAGTCCTTATTAAGCAACGTGGAGGTAGACGCTTAGAAATATTGAATCAGTTCCAAATTAATGGATTACAAGCAAAGTTAACATTTGTAACTAGGCGACCTCTTAACAAAGTTTGATGAGTTTGGGAGTTTAATTAGGTAAAATGCAAAGAAATTTTTAAAGGAATGTCGATATTCATTAGATTTTATCGTCTAAGCTCATGGTATTATTTCGCACAAAATCGTATGAGAAGATTTACGAATTATAGTTTACAAATCCATGACCCGGAGCACGAATAATAACTTTTCTCAGTAGTCTGTCTAAACATTGTTCGACTATGAATAGTTTGTTTTCCAATCGGCAAACTATTCATACATATTTTATTTCGATCCCATTCCTTGACACGAAACGATGCAATCTTTTACAAAAATTGGAATTGAAAACGTTAAAAGCAAAGTTTTGAAAGCTTTTCGACATTTTGATAGAAAAATATCTTTTCCTTTTACACGTCACATCTCCGTTTATACAGCAGAGCCCTCAAGGCGAGCTAGGTGTGACCTAAATGATGCTCCAACAGAAAGTCCTTAAGGCATTCAGCGAATGTAGGCTACCCAGAGGTTGTTTGTCTTCAACCTCTGAGATGTAAGGCTTTTAATTTATATGGCTTTTTCAAACCCAAGCTGTTCAATGACCAAATTCTTGACCCGCTTTCGGTTGAAGTTGTTATAGAATTTTTAAAGTTTGAAGCAGAAAAATGTTTGGTGTTTTCAAAGAAAAATATGCGGGGAATATTCTACGAAATATAATCTGTTACTTGTTCGGGATTCTTCAAAGAAAATGTACGGGGAATTTTCCTTTTCAGTTTGTTACTAAGCCGCTCACAGGGTTTGATCAATAGTTCTTCACGTCACCTTAAGCGTCGCGTGTAAGCTTATAGAAACGTGTTACTTATCTAGATAAAACGCTAACAATTTTCACGGAGAACTACTTAATTAGGGAGTTGTATTCTTTTTAAATTAATTTAAGGGCGTTGACTTGGTGGGAATGAAGGTCGTGAGGTTAGATCTTACCTTCTTGATCAGCGCCTACTTTAACACATTTTGGGTTCTGAACAAAGGAATCTTTATGAAGACTGATTGATAGCTCCCTAAACACGACAGAGTCTGTCAAAGACAATCGCATCTGTAACTCCATACGCGGCACAGATGTAAGATACCACAAACCACAGCCACCTCAAGCATGTCGTCTCCATGTGCTTGGAATCTGAAGCCTCCACACGATCACGTTTGTTTACACCGGGTATCACACGTGGGAATCAGTTGTGGTATTAATGTTTTTTGTAAAGCAAATGTGGTCACGAGATTTATCTAAGGACACGTTTTTGCAACATCAAATTGTTTTGCGTTTATATGACGTGTTTGATTTGACTGCCTGGTTGGTCTAGTGGTAGCAAGCGCGACTGCTGATCGTGAGGTCCTGAGTTCGATCCCCAGGTCGGGCAAAGTGTTATTGGGTTTTTCCGTGTGGAATTCCTCAGTAGCAGCCTGGGTTTTGGATTTGTGCCCCGTTGATGGCAATAGGCTCGCCCCCTGTTACATGGGACTTAAACATATTGGAGAAATGAGGGTGTTACTTACACCTCGGCCCAACCCTTCGGGGAATACAGGCGTGATGTGAGTTTAATAACTAAAGATCTTGACGTGCGCCCGAATGAGAGTCAAGACATTGACGTCACAAAACAGTTCAGCCTCTACGGACTTCACAGATACCATAGCTAATATTTGAAAGAATTTGAAATGGTATTAGAGCAGTTTGATTGCTCTGGTTGTTTCGACTTAGAAAACATATTACAGATAGTGCCATCCATGAAGACGCACCCGTGATGCTATGATACACACACATATTCTAAGACGTTCCTCCAAAACTTGCTCGACTCATACTCGACTCTGAACTGCCTCGAAAACACCTTCAAAATTGTATCCTTAGTCGCAATTTCGAGTGAACTTTGAGGTTCCTCGACGGAGTCATTACGTCATAATTTGAATTATCCGCATCGCGCAAATAACGCCGCGGTAAATAGTTGTAAGGATTATCGTAAGCATATTCGATAAAGTCTTCAAAATTCATTTTTGTTACATACGAACTTTGACACTTCCTTCCTTAAGGTAGGTTCCGAGGTACTTTGAGTTTGACAGATGATTCCTTACTTCGACTGAGAAAAAATTTCGAGTCGAGGACGGTTATGTCAACTAAGTATAATTACCGATGGTAGCGAAAAAGGCTGAGTCGAGGTAGAGTCGAATCGAGTAAATTTTGGAGGAACGTCTTAGAATATGGGTGTTAAACAGGTTTGCCTGGAGCACCTGTTCAAGTATTGCACCACACCATGCTGAAATGGTATTGTATATCGGCAGTTATGTTTTTGTATATCGACTTATCGACAAGACGTGACGTAATTTCAGCCGTGTCGCCATTGCGTCGCGTATTTTCGGCATAGTGAAGCACGAATTTATACAACGCAAAACGCCACGCTACACACTATGATTGTGAGAAGACAGCCTTTATACTTGCGTTCCGGTAAGTGGATTGCTAATATTTAGACATTGAAGACATATCAATTGCGATACTTACATAAAACATTAATTCACGCTTTTATTTCCCGACTGGTGGGGCAGAGGTGTATAGTAACAACCACATTACGCCGTTATGTTTAAGTCCCATGTAATAGGGGGCGAGCCTATTGCCATCAACCGGGCACTAATCCAAACTCCGGGCTGCTACTAAGAAATTCCACGCGGAAAAATACAATTACACATTGACCAACCTGGGGATCGAACCCAGGACCCCACGATCAGCAGCCGCGCTTGCCACCACTAGACCAACGCGGCAGTTAGAATTTCAATACTTCTAAAATAATTATGTTGTATAAATAATGTAAGCAGCACAAAGTACAAAGCAGTGATACAGGACAAAGAAAATCCAAGACAGAAAGGTGAACCATTGTTCAGGAGGCTTTCACAGACCTAATTTTCTTTCTCTGTGAATTTTAGACTAATTTATTCAGAGCTTCAAACAGACCTTCTAATTCCTTTTGTTGTGAATAAATCGGTTTAGATGTTTTATTCTCCATTAGTATCAAAGAATGCTAAGGCTTACTGTCATTCCCTTAAAATAAAAGGCGGCTTCCAACAGAAGACGTTAATGTAGACATTAACACCCATATTCTAAGACGTTCCTTCAAAACTTACTCGACTCAGGACGGCCTCGAAAACACCTTTAAAATTGTATTCTTAGTCGTAATTTCGAGTGAACTTTGAGGTTCCTCAAAAGGGGTCCTCAAATGAGTCGAGGTAGAGTGGAGTCATTACGTCATAATTTGAATTATCTACATCGCGCAAATAGCGCCGCGATAAATAGTTGTAAGGATTATCGTAAACACATTCGATAAACTCGTCAAAATATTTTTTGTTACATACGAACTTTGACACTTCCTTCCTTAAGGTAGGTTCCGAGGTACCTTGAGTTTGACAGATGATTGTTTACCTCGACTGAGGAAAAATCTCGAGTCGAGGACGTTTATGTCAGAGACCGGTGGGCCTCGAGGCCCACCAGCCTCTGACAGGGTCCCCGCTCCCGGTGGAAGTGTGCAGCGCATGCGTTGGACTCCAACCATGAACGAGAACTGCATGCGCGCATCCTTGGGGGCTACAGAGGGGGGACCTAACCTGACCGCGTACCGTGGTCGGATGCTCTCTCTGTTTCAGGTACTTGAGCCTTCTGTCAACGTTTTGGCACGATTATCGGATCAGGTACGAGTCATTCAACGTGATCACAAGTTGACTGACGCCGCACTTGATAGGCTACGTTCTGAAGTACAGAGTAACCATATCATTTCTCTCCAGTCGCAGACTGCGACCCAACCGCAAGCCCTAACTGTGGTTCAGCCGTCGCCCACCCACGCTGACGAGGAGAGCGATGATAGGGTTACAAATGTAAGTAGCTTGTGCAATGAACAACTGAGTCGAGGTGGAGTCGAGTTGAGTAAGTTTTGGAGGAACGTCTTAGAATATGGGTGTAAGTTTCCAAAAGTACGTCAACTAAGCCAAATAGAGAGTGGTCTACATTTCTAACATAAACGTTCTCCTTGACGAACACCACCTTCTCGTGCTCATGTGGCTAAATGCTGCAGAAACGTGAAGGGTTTCTACGTAGGGTTAACAGGTGTCCGGCCTAATATATACAAGTCCGGCCTGTCCGGCTTCAAAAGATGCCGATGATTAATAATCTTCTTTACATAGTATAAAACAAAGTCGCTCCCGCTGTCTGTACGCTTTGATCTTTTAAACTACGCAACGGATTTTAATGCAGTTTTCAGCAATAGATAGAATGATTCAAGAGGAAGGTTTATATGCCTCACATTAGTATCTACATTGCACCCGTGCGAAGCCGGGGCGGGTCGCTAGTAACATATAATTAAGAGTTAAGTAAGTCTCAAATGAATAACAGTAATAAATACATACACAAATACGAGTATCATTTTTCTTTTCTTTTAAAAACCAGTGTGTCAGGCTTTTAGAGCAAAATGTCCGGCTAAATATGAATCTGTGTCCAGCTTATCTAATTTTGGACCTGGCAGTCCTATTATTACGTCTTGTGCGGTATTACTTACTTGCTCCGTTGGCTCAGCGACCCAAAATATGTTATGGTCCCTCGTATCACCCAAAGAAAGCAACTCAGTTCGATCTTATAACAGTTAAAAAATAAATCTTTGCAACTAACCTGTGCTTCGCCGAGCCCAAGTTCGATGGCATCAATGCTCTTCCTAACGAGGGATGCCTTCTCGTGTTCATGTTCGGTGTTGGCGGCCAAGCCGGCCAACAGTTGAGCGTGTTCTGCCCGCAGCGCCTCGAGGCCTGCGGCGACAGTACGTGCACCCGCCACCATTTCCTCCTGCGTCATCGCCGTCATCCTGCCTAGGGATTCGATCTTCTTTCTGTGAACAAATGAGAAGAATGTTAGTACAATCATAACTGTCATATACTTGTACTACTGCATAGGTACTTATATTACTTCGAATCGATGGATATGGATTTGTGGTTTATGCATATCATTCTGGAACTATGAAGTTTTGTAATATGGGGGTGGTAATATAACATAAAATCACGCCTGTGTTCCCCGAAGGGTTAGGCAGAGGTGTATAGTAACACCCTCATTTCGCCGTTATGTTTAAGGCCCATGTAAGCGAGCCTATTGCCATCAACCGGGCGCAAATCAAACACCGGGCTGCTACTGAAGAATTCCACACGGAAAAACCCAATAACACTTCGACGATCAGCAGTCGAGCTTGCCACCACTAAACCAACGAGGTAGTTAACCCCACAGATATTATTAATTTTACATCAGTGGTTTTCACCCATTTTTTTTTAATAATAAAATCTTTATTTTGGAACATAAAAAATATTATCAAGTCAGTTCAGAAACAATCAAGTTGAAACGTTTTATCGTAGATTGGGTCATTGTTGATTGATTTATCATGCCGGGGTTATCTACATACATATTTTTAAATACTATAAGAGACAATAATGTGAGTGACTCATGTTGGATGACAGTCTTTTCCGTGTACACCTATAAAATGAGGACGTAAAATCGAAAAGCTAAACGGAATTTTATTAGAAACTATAATTTTATAGTAATATCGTATACCAATATCTAGCAAAACTCATAAACTTCGCTTGCATTTATTTATAGCTGTTTGTTCTCAATTCAATAGAATGTCATTCATTATGATTGTTGGAGTTACTCAATACTCATATCAGCTTCTACAACGTAATATACTTGAACAATGACATATTACAAGGAATGATTATGCAAATGAAGAGTAATGTCTCAATGGACAACGTCTAATTCAATCATAATGTGGTCATATTGAGTTTATTCAATTGCGGGTGACATCTTAAAGTCCTTACGCCATAGAGAGATCTTGAAGGCGTGAGTTCTACCAGTGGCGTGCATTGGTTTTCGGACTAGGTAGGCAGGCACTAGCGATGTTGCGGTGCATGCTTTTGCGAATCCCGCGACCCCGGTCGAACGGCCAAGAGGAGGAACATCGTTGGTTTTACGCCGGTAAGAGTCCGGCAGACCCCCTCGCCTTCCCCGGGCGAGGGACATCCATGAGGATTTTCCAACGATAAAAAAATAAATAAAAAAAAGACAGGAACTAGCGGTGTCGCCTTTTTACGCTTAGCCCATTTCAATACGATTCTGACCAAAAGAAATGATAGCCATACACGCTTATTTTATTTATAGTAATAGTTAAAGATGTAGTAGGTAATTAAATCTTATGAGGTAGGCACTGTTTAATTGCCTATATGCATTGCACGCCAATGAGTTCTAGACACACAAGGGGTCCCGTGCGCGAGCAAAGTTGGAAAAAAAAGTATAACTGTATTTCTGCTACATAAATTCAAGTAACGGCCTCAGATAATTGATCTCTATAACATGAAAACTTCTAGCATCATCAGAGAACTGTGATTGCATACCAGTAAGATCACCTCTAGCCATCCTTATGAGGAAATTCAGGCGTGAATACGTAACTTTCTAATTTCATATTCATCTTCTTTTCATATGGTTAGTGACTAACCTGATGTCAAAGTGTATGCCGCCCATAGGCCTCTGACTTGGCTTCACATGCCTGTTGGATATTTAAATTATTAGCTTGCAACACCAACATTAAAATAAAGATGTAAATTGAATTAGAATTATGGCAACACTGCCACTTCCCTTTTTTCTTGTGACACGCGCCCAATATACACGAATATTAGTTCCTGCGCCGTTTTATATATTCTTCCCGGCACCCACGTACCAGCACCTCATCAGCACCCACCACCACCAAACTACAACGCTGCACAATGCCGTCGAGAAATATCTCTCATAGCCGGTTTCCTCACGATGTTTTCCTTCACAGTTTTTAAGCAAGTGGTAATTATACAATACGCACATGAATCCGAAAAGTCAGAGGTGCGTGCCTTGGGTTCGAACTCGAGACCTATGACTTGGAAGTCCGACGGTCACACCACTAGGCTATCACTGCCGTTGCTGTTTATTGCTGCATGTGTTGTAATGGAACCATTAAATCGCAAAGCCAATCGAATTCCGTTTCGTAGTGACAATGGCTCCACTTTCATTTACATGCAAAACGAGGCTTTTGTTCTCTCGATCATGTGCAAAGTATTAACAGTGGGTCAACGATTTTGATATCGACGATTTTTAGAGGCAGTTCCGGGCAGTTTATTGACAGTTTTAAAATGCAGTTCGGGACGTAGGTACTCTCACAGAGGGTTTCTTTTTTCTTTTAATAAAAAACGTTGCCCCACACTTGGATTTCTCCTGAATCGTAGTTGCGTTTACAGACACAAATCTTCACATGTACAAAAGCCCAGACCTGGAACAACTATCTGTAGGCCATAGAAATATTTGTTCCGTGTGGGAATCGAACCCACGACCCGTAGCTCAGAAACCAATCGCTCAGCCACTGCACCAAACGTGTCGTCAAATTTTGGCTTATATTAGGCATTATTGTCTTTCGAGTAAATGTCTAATATTCCAGCCCTTTTTCATTACCTCAGTGGCCGTCCGAGGAGGGGGGTCGTGGGGGTCATGACCCCCCACCCTCAAATCGTACACGTTATATTGACAAACCTCTTAAAAATTAATATATAAAAAAGTGCAATAAATTCTAAAATCCTCAACTTATTTTACTGGTAGTACCTATTGGGTTGATTACACCTAACGAGTACATTCGCGAGTCAGTAAATGAGCTCTCGGCCGAGAGAGTCGCCGAACCGAGTGGGTGGTCACACGAATTTACTATAGTGGCGAGTCAGTGTGTGAGATTAGGATAATTTGAAAACAAAAACATAAATACGCACACTGCTTGGTGACGAACGAACGAGTGGCGAGTGGCCGAGTGACAAGCGAGTGCATGTTCATGCGTGCCGAGCGGGATAACGAGTCGCTGGGGGGGCAGAAGAATGAAGCGGGGAGGTGGGTACTCGGCCTAGTATACAGATTGGGATTCTAGTGACTCTCTCGCCTCTCTGCTCGACCTAGCACTCGGCCGAGCACTCGTTAAAGTGTTTATACCAACCGAGCACTCGGCCGAGGACACTGACTCGCCAATGTACTCGTTAGGTGTAATCAACCCATAAGACCCCCTCCAAAGTATTTGGAGGGGACCGTGCCTGCATACCCTGTGGTATTAGTGAAGCCTAGTTCGGGAGCATTGACAGTTTTGAAAAGCAGTTCGGGACATACTCTCGCAGTGATCGATTTTACTTTATACTGGGCATTTTCTATATATCGTCGCTGTGCAGTGAAAACCTCGTAATTGCAATGAACGTAATTTTACAGGAGAAGATAAAACTGTCTGTTAAAAAAAAGTATGAAGTGTAGATGTAAGGTTCTTCTGTTTTATTATCTATTCATCAATCTATTTCATCTTAGATCTGTGCACGTTCGTTCAAAATATGCATAACAAGGTTTTTTACCCAACAAATGAATAACAAAAAATAAAAATAAATTTGTGTTTTACGAGGTTTTCATTGCCCAGAGACGATATGTTAATGCCCAATATTCCAGCCTATTTCACCACACAACCCTCACGTCACGTTGCAAGAATGTACTATGTGATTATACTGTGGTATTATTGAAGCTTAATTATACCTAACCTAACTGCCTCGTTAGTCTAGTAGTGGCAAGCGCGACTGCTGATCATGAGGTCCTGGGTTCGATCCCCAGGTCAGGCAAAGTGTTATTGGGTTTTTCCGTGCGGAATTCCTCAATAGCAGCCCAGTTTGGATTTGTGCCCGATTGATGGCAGTAGGCTCGCCCCCTATTACATGGGACTTGAACATAACCGCGAAATGAGGGTGTTACTATACACCTCTGCCCAACCCTTCGGGGAATACAGGCGTAATGTTTTGTATGTATGTAATTATACCTTGTATAAATTATATATTAAGCTGTTGTTTGAATCAAAATCAATTACGTTCAGTACCCCTATTGTTGACGCTGATATCATATAACCCAGTTTCAAACTCAAAATATTTATTTGCACACAACAGGTAAAATAATACAGGTCTTATTATATAGAGTAGATAAGTACAGCTTAGCAACCTTTTCCAGGTGTTGCAAATATTTGAGAGCTGTAATTAGATTAAAATATATTTATAAATTTACTTATGTGTCTACTTGGTACATAGTGCCTAATTCTTGACTAATGTTATTCTTAATACACAATATTTTTAATTAAGGATACTAGAACCAAAACAACATAGTATATCGAGTAATATGTTTCGTACACCAAGCAAGAGAATGCGGGGTGTAGCTAAATAAAACCAATATTTCAGAACAGCCCTCTAAATCCTCCGCTTTTTTATCAACCCTTTGGCAAAGGTTACGTAAGGCTTACGTTATAAACTTTTTGTTTGTGGTATTATATCTATATTTTGTGTGGCATCTGGGCAAAACACGTTTCTCGCTGCTAAGGATTGTCAAAATAAGTTAAGGTTGGTTTTTATAATCAGTTTCTTGTAAACATAATATAATATCACGCCTTGTATTCCCCGAAGGGTACGGCAGAGGTGTCTTTGTATACCCTCCTTTCGTCAGTCCCATGTAATAGGGGGCGAGTCTATTGCCGCCATCAATCGGACACAAATCCAGACTCCGGGTTGCTACTGAGAAATTCCTAATGGGAAAACCCAATAACACTTTTCCCGACGAACCCAGGACCTCATGATCAGCAATCGTGCAGTTGTAAAACTATTTGTAATTCGTCTTCAAATATAAAAAACATATTTTACAGATAGGAAGTACGAACCCCGATTTTAACTTTATCTACGTTCATAATGGCGATGTACAGACTTGAGCTGATTTACACAAGGATAGATTCTCGAAACAAGACTCGTTCTGCATTTGTCTTTCTCTGCGACAAAAACAGAGATAGCATGAGACTCGCTTAAAGAAACTTGCTCCGTGTAAATAAGCCTTTATGATTGACAAGGAATGAAAGGGCAAAATACAAATAAGTTGTAGGTACTTTATTTATATCTGACGGAAGAACTTCTAATGTACCTATATTTAAAAGCCTGTAACAATGTAGTAAAACCTCGGCGTGCCTCGCCGGTGACCTTATATGAATGACACTATCGATTTTATGACTAAATATAGTTTTTATGTTAAAACTATAACAAAGGGACATTGATGGCTTACCGTATCACCAAACTTGATCGAACTTACTAAAATCATAGGTGATGTGAATAAAGGCTCATTTACACGGAGCAGGTTTCTTGAAGCAAGTCTCATGCTATCTCCGTTTTTGTCGGAGAGAAAGACAAAGATAGCATGAGACTTGTTTCAAGAAACTTGCTCCGTGTAAATAAGCCCTTATGTTGTCGTTAATTTCGTGCTGTCACTCTCATTTCGCCTTAAAGTGACAGTGACAGCACGAGACTTAAAGGCAACTTAAAATTGAGTAGCTTTTGAGTATTTGGTCATTAGTCTTGTCAATATTTTAAGTTATTAACAGTAGGTACCTACTTTGAACTGAAAGCTACCTTAGTGCATCAAATACAAAAGTAAACACTAATTTGAGTTTTGATATCCATACATAATTATGTATAGTCCGGTTATCTAAATCTTCACATAGTATAAAACAAAGTCGCTCCGGCTGTCTGTACGCTTAGATCTTTTAAACTACGCAACGGATTTTAATGCAGTTTTCAGCAATAGATAGAGTGATTCAAGAGGAAGGTTTATATGCCCCACATTAGTATCTACATTGCACCCGTGCAAAGCCGGGGGGGGTAGCTAGTATTGTATAAAAGGTAAACAAAACGATATCGTGAAACAATCATTTTGTTATAAGAGTCATTTTAAAATACTCATTTTTAAACGATTGAAGAACAACTGTGAAAGGTTTTCTTGAAATGTGTGAGTTTAATGGATTCTTAGAGCAAAATGAACGTTTTACGATCAAATGTTTGTTTACTTTTTATACAAACGTTTAATGGCCGGACTATAAATACAAACAGACACATAGACTCCTGAAAACAACTCTCCTACCGCAGTCGAGGTAATTAACTGAAGTACTACTTTTAATTCCGACAAACAACGTTGGCACAGAACGTTATTTTACAGAATAAATACTGTTAATAAGCTTTTTTAATCCCGACACAACACTTCAGAGTATTAAGTATCATGATTAACGACTCTCACTGCTCATAATAAACTAATATTATCATCCTATTGTGACAACTTCATGATAACGTCAGACGATGAACAACTGCGTTGGAATCATATCGAATGACGTTTGAAAGCAAAATTTTAGATTTCTAGAGATGTATATGCCATCGATTGTTTGCGAAATCGAGCAATAGTTTTCAAGGCACGAATTTGAGCTTCAATAAGAAGCTTGCAATTTAGACCCGCTGTATTGTGTATGGATTGAAATGTAATTTCTAAATTACAATTCGGCAATATTCGATATGAAATTTTCACCATACAGTTTTAGCTAATTGAAAAAAAACACCTATGCATCTAATGGGGTAAGCAACTGTGGAACTAATGGCGCCACTTTCGATTGTACCTATGCCATCTTATTGGTTGCAATGTGTTTGACATTATTGCTAATATGAATATGATGGTTCTGGTTCAAATAACTAAGTATGGAGGTGCTGCCATCTGCTTTCGTTTTGCGTTGCCTTCCCCATTAATAGTGTTTCAAAAACATTAATATGAAAAATCTTTGAAAGAGTCACATTATAAGACGGTTATTTTTGTACCAATAACCATGTTTTAGTTAAAATTCGACGTAATTTACTTGACAATTTGGACCTTTTATCATATGAATGCAAGCC
The DNA here is from genome assembly GCA_910594945.2 of Amphipyra berbera. Taxonomy (NCBI): domain Eukaryota; kingdom Metazoa; phylum Arthropoda; class Insecta; order Lepidoptera; family Noctuidae; genus Amphipyra; species Amphipyra berbera. The sequence goes on from OU343133.1 coordinate 3,049,058, forward strand.
CAACACTTTCGACAAGCCACGAGGGCATCGTAACAGTCGCTATCGCAACGGAAGAGTCGCATTACCGCGCCCACTTTCGACACGGCTGCCAAACGCAACACACAGACGTGGAAGTGACGCCACAGGGGTGGGTCGGAACAATGCGTGAGAAGCAGTCCAATTGGGTAGGAACCTGGTTTTGTTGGGAGGATACTATCCTGAATGGGATTGCAGTCAATTGAAGTGAACGGGTCAAAGGAAATCGATACGAGGGATTCCTAATCGGCTTGTGTAGAAAATGCATGAGTTTGGAAGAAGTCGGATGTTTGTTACGAGTTACATAGTTGGTAGTAGGAAGAGGTTTGTTACGATTGTAGCGCAATAGTGTTCTGTAGTTTTTCCTAAGTCTCAGAATTTCATGAAATTTATGTGTAAACTGAAGAGTAGAACTTTTTTAAACCAACTTGAAAAAAGCAGGAGGTTCTCAACTCGACTGTATGTTTTGTTTTGTATGTTTGTTCCGCGATATCTTTGCTAGTTGTGAACCAATTTTAAATTTCGTTTTTTTTTTTGTTTGAATGTGTATTCTTTTGAGGTGGTCCCATTTAAATTCGCGAAGATCTGATGAAGAACTTTGGAGATAGACAATGAAACTCCTCAATCACGAACAGTACAGATAATATGATTGGGTTTCGAGCAGCGTCTTTAGTAGGTCCAACCATGTTTTAACTAAGTCGGTTTTATTTTAGTTAAAGTTTTGGTAGTAACAATAACAGTTTCCCTTGTCAGTAATGATTTAATGCAATCAAAATCTCACTAATCTCCCCACGCAAGTTGTAAAACAGGTCATCTACGTTTACTACGTTGCACTTAAGCTTTGAATTTACAAATAAACTTATTATAACAATTTTTTGTAATATTATCCAGGTTCGTTTTAAATCTCACTTTATCTAGCCATTTCTAGCACACTTCCATTCGATACATTTAGTATCGATAATCTTTCTTATTTCCAAGGTTGGAAATGCTGAACGACATTTAACGACCCATTTCCCGCAGCGTCGGAGACTAGACGATGACGTCACAAAATATTTTTTAATAGTACACGAGGAAGAGATTTTTGACGCGATTTGTATGAAATACCGCCGAGGAAGAAAGCCATATTCTCTGTTCTTTGGTACGGCTTGTAAACTGTGCTGGCTTAAGGATTTAAACACAGGCACGTAGAGGCCATAAAGTTTTCTTATATCACATGCGCCGCCATTTTAGGAGGACTACCTGGATAACCGAACTTTGCTCGGTTTTTTTTGGGTAAGTCGACGTTTTCAAAAAAATGAAACCTAGCTAGATCGATTTATCGCCCCCGAAACCCCCTGCATACTAAATTTCATGCAAATCGTTGGAGCCGTTTCCGAGATTCAGATTATATATACAAGAATTGCTCGTTTAAAGATATTATTAGATATAGGTACGGATTCAAAATGTGGTATAAAATTTAGTCTGCCATCAAATACACGATGATCAGGATTGCTAGTGTCTGGGTTATGGCCGAAATACGAACAATTTTCGTGCCGTTCAATTTTCTGAGCTGACCCTTTGTCAATTGAGATTATGGATGACTTTTGAAGACGAAGGATATTTTTATGATTCCACAGTATTGACGATTTTTGGACTTGATGGAAGTCAAATAAATTGAGGATTTTATTGGAATTTTAATAATTTTAGATACCTGAAAGAAAGAAAGAAAGAAAGAAAAGTTATTTATTCGCGCCAACATGACGCACAAAATAAAATAAAAGTAACAAACTGAATAGAAGCTTGGGGAAAAATATGCGTCACATCCGCGCAAAACGGCCATCGCTCAGCATAATGCTGTGTCTCACGTGCGAGACAGAGCCACAGCGCTGGTTTTCAGCGACAGCCGGCGTTGACATGATGACGTCCACCGGTGCAGCAAGTAAAAAGATATAAATAAACTCAATATATGAAAATAGATAAAATACACAATAAATAGAATAATGTCAAAGTGTATGTACCTGTCTCGCGTTATTCCGTTTTGTCCGTCTTTGAAGTGTCGATTTCGTCGTACCTAATAACAATATCTTCTTTACATAGTATGAAACAAAGTTGCTCCCGCTGTTCCTATGTATGCTAAAATCTTTAAAACAACGCAACAAATTTTAATGCGGTTTTTTTAATAGAAAGAGTGAACAAGAGGAAGGTTTATTTGCCACACATTAGTATCTACATTGCACCTAGACATTTATAAAATACTAGCTGTGTCCTCACGGCTCCACCCGTAGCCTATGTTAATCAGTGACTATGTACCTTGCTAACGGCAAAATAATTTTTGAAATCGGTCCTGTAGTTTTTAAGTTTATTCGTTAAATACAAAAATACAAATCTTTCCTCTTTATAATATTAGTATTAACTACGTTTATGGCGCAAGCTTTAACGTTAGGAACATAAGGGCCAAGCCACATCTGACGGAAGATACGTCGCCGGTCTTCCGCCAGTACACATAATTCCATACAAACATCTCACACCGTACACATTTGACTGAAGATGCGTTACTAAAATTCCTCGAGTATATTACGCGACGGAAGGTCGGCGACGTATCTTCCGTTAGGCGCCCCGTACACAGTCAATCTGGATCGCGATCCGCGATCAAAATCAATGATCGCGATCCAGATTGATAGTGTACGAATTAGATTGACGGAACGGAACAAAACAATCTGGATCGCGATCATTGATTTTGATCGCGGATCGCGATCCAGATTGACTGTGTACGGGGCGCCTTAGATGTGGCTTGGTCCTTATTTCTTTTGCTTTTAGTAAAAAAACATTGAACTTTCCAAGTTATTTTTCAAACAATACTGGTTTGAAACAAAACAGTTTTGAGAAGTTAAAATAAGGCTTCGCTGAAACCTTATTACTTTTGCCTCAACAAACAGTATAGAAATTAGGAAATGGCATTTTTAATCTCGTAATAAGCGGCTCAGATTTCTGTGGTTACATAAATGGTAGAAATAATCCGATTAACGTATTGGAGCCTTAATTTAATAATAGGAATATTTATAACTACCTCGTCGGTCAAACGCGACTGCCGATCGCGAGGTCCTGGTTTCGATCCCCAGGTCGGGCAGTGTTATTGGGTTTTTCCGTGTTGAATAATAGCAGCCCGGAGTTTGGATTTGTGCCCGGTTGATGCCAATAGGTTTGCCCCCTATTACATAGGACTTAAACATAACGGCGAAATGAGGGTGTTACTATACACCTCTTTTGTTGATGCTTCGATTTTATTATGAAAAGATATGCTTTGAAAATCTAGAATTTTACATAATCCTAAAAGATATGTACTGATAATATTGTCTCCGTTGACGTTCAATCATGTGAAAAAAGGATGGGGGAAAACGAAATTAACTAAAAGGATTTATTGCGTGCATGTGTGTGGAAGTGTAGTGTATTGGAAAATGGGGACCCATTGATGGACGTACTCTATCGCTAATGTCCTTCAAAGCGGTCAGCTGCCTACAAATTGCTGATAAACAATCTAAAAACTCACATCTATTGAATCACCATAGCGTATACACCTGCTTAGAATTCTTAAAGCTTTTTTCGTAGACAACCATGCCCCTTTTTTATACAATAATATTTGAGTAGGTGCGATTAATATTCGCAAACATAACTTCACGTAACAAAGTATGTACACGTCCCATCAATATACGGATTCGTATTTAGAAGTAGGTTTGTGGTACTTCCTCTGATGGTTTTAGAGTTCCGAACGTGTTGGGATCGTTTTGTTCTACGATCCGTTAAAGTTTTGTTGTATAGTGCAACCATTCAAAATTTTATAAAAGGTAAACAAACCTTTTATCGTGAAACATTTATTTTGCTTCAGTTTTTTTGGAAATTTTAACACTTATTTTTTATTTGTTGAAAATGTGTATTTTTAATGGGTTCTAAAACCAAAATGAGTATTTGACGTTCAAAGGTTTGTTTACCTTCTATACAACATTTTAATGGCCAGACTATAAGTAACGAGGTTTTTTAATGACTTTAACCAATATAAATGAAGAAAAGAACTACTTTTTAATGAATCTTTCTTTTTACACATAGATCTGTATTAAGACATAGATACCCCATTATATTTTTTATTGTTTAAAGTTACATGTTGATTAAAAAGATATACAAATTGTATTTCATCCACAGTTTTCACGTGAGCTTAATTTCCGTGTAAATAAAGCTGTGAAGTATTACCTGTTCGTTTATTCCGTGCAATGCAATTTGTATAAGCTCATTTCGGAAAACAGGTCGCAGTAAAAACATAACTTAAGTGCAGCTGCAACATGTACTGCAATATTAAAACCCACATTTTGCCGAAACTACCTATGAATTTTTACGAACTTTACATCAAAAATTCTATTGGAGAGTCTCATTTCGTTTTAGTGCAGACACATCTCTCTACATCTAAAATTAAATGTAAGGAACCCTCCCAGCAAATTTTAGATACGAGCCGACCTTACATTATGCCTTCATCATTAGAATTCTAGTCAGTTCTCCATTAACCGTACTTCGGTAACGTCTGCTTCAAAGCTGCCAACAAATTGGTTTAAGGACGGGTACGTCTTAATAGTAAGTAGGTCAGATAGAACTACATGCTACTTATTTAAGTTGGTTATGAAATGTTTCAGGTAATTAAAATTTTCATACTAATGAATAATGTATTAGGTTTGTATAATTTGTAACTTTAACGGTAAACACATAACATCACACCTATATTATCTGATGGGTTGGGTAGAGGTGTATAGTAACATCCTCATTTCGCCGTTAAGTTTAAGTCCCATGTAATATGGGGCGAGCCTACTGCCATCAACCGGGCACAAATTCAAACTTCGGGCTGCTGCTGAGGAATTTCACACGAAAAAACACAAATAACACATTGCCCGACCTGGGGATCGAACCCAGGACCTCACGATCAGCAGTCGCGCTTGCCACCGCAAGACCAACGAGGCATATATATGTTGTTTTAAATACGATTTTATATACAAGTAATTCTAAAAACGAATAACGTAGAAATAGTTAAGGAAGAACACAATGACTGAAAATTAATACTTTTATATCCAAAGAATGAATAACTTTATATATATCCAATACTAAAATACAATTTTACGAGTACTAACGAATAGAAACCAATTATAAATCTAAATTACTTATCCACAAAGTAAATATTTTAAGTGGAACTAAGCTGACCATTTCTCATTCCTAAGACATGAGACACAACAGTAGTTATTGAAGCGAACGAAATCATATACATTATAGTTAAATATATGCAGACGGATTCCGATGAACATTGATTCATGACAAAGACGTTGCGAGATGTCGAGATGAAAAGCAACCATGCAGAAAATAATGCTACTGTAACGAAAACACTGAAATGCAGTAATAAATCTTTGCAGTCTGGGAGCTAACACCCCTTTGTATATCCTCGTAATATTGTGTACACGAGAAAAATACGGCAGAAGATAAATTGAATTCAAGAATTTAAAAGACGTTTATTTGAAAATATTTTGTGTAGGAATGAAATTGTCTTCAGGGATAAGACAGGAAATATTACAAGCTGAACTAGAATAGTGTTTTAAAGTATTTATAATTAAACTTTTTAACAAAAAAAAACCCGACTTCAAATTGTCTATCTCCGAAGTTCTTCATCAGATCTTCACCAAATTTAAATGGGACCACTTCGAAAGAATACTCTTTTAAACAAAAAAATAATCATTAAAATCGGTTCACAATTAGCAAAGATATCGCGGAACAAACATACAAAAAAAAACATGAAGTCGAATTGAGAACCTCCTCCATTTTTGGAAGTCGGTTAAAAAGTGAAGAGCATTTAAGAGAATGCCATAATTACAAGTTTTTTTATTCTTGCCTTGGTCGCGTTTGGCCCTAGTCTCACCTGATGGTAAGCGCAGACAGGGTCTAAGATGAAGCACACGAATCCAAGGAACAGAGATATAGAGGGATTCCTCTATACCCCTCTGACTCTCACATACACACGACGGAACACAGTAAACTGCTTGGCCTTAATGCGAGGGTGGTGGCTAGTCAGGGGGACCGTATAGATCCTACCACCAAGGCAAATCACCAAGCAAGTGATGAATAGTCCTTACCTAACATGGAAGACGTAGGGCTGGACTATGGAGACGCGGGTTCCGCCGCGTACTACAACTCAAACAATACGTGCGGAAAAACGCGTGTCCATAAACGCTTCTAATACATCGCCATAGTGTTCGAGTTGTCCGCTTTACGCCTCGCATTACGCGCCGCACTAAGCTCCGCGGCTCTATAAACGAAGCCTAACAAAGTTTCAACGATTAATTCACTGGACCCTTCAGAAAATTTAACCCAAATCACCTTTGCGAGTTTAAAGTCGGGTTGTGCACGCGTGGGCAGCACAAAGCTATGTCTATTTGGGCGGAAAATAAACAAAGGATGCCTTCTGTTTTCTTTTACACCCACTCCTAACCCAAGGGGCGAGAATTTGGGAATGTGAGCAATTTACAGGAAGCTGTGGTGCGAGATTGAACACGCAAAACGAGGGTAATGACTTTTATTTCACTAATTTTATTTTAAGCGGTAAGGGGTACGTTTTTGGGACATACCCATCCTACAAAGACACCTTAGAAGTGCTTTTAAGTACATAATATTATAATTAATGGAATCATAGGTCAACGCACTTAACTTCATTGATTTAGATACTGAATGAAAACATGGAGACCATATCAATAGTTTATCATGTTACGCTTGTTGTCAGAGTACACAAGGGTCGCGTTGTTTGTTTGTACAACATCGCAACGTATACAGTGTCAATTTCATTCCACGTATATTCTAGAAAACATTTTTACTATAGATTGAATATGAGAAACGTTATGCTGTTTTTTTAAGGGTTAATAACTAGGGAAGGGATTCAAAACTCTTAGACTAAAAGTCAACTAAAATTATGGAGATGAGGATATTACATCGTATAAATTTTATATTAAAAGTATCAAACTAGAATTTTCTATAGACCCAGACAAGTTCACAGCGAAAGGACATGTGAACTATTAGGCATGAATGGCAACAATGGCGCAATGCGGAAGGCTATTACAACCGTAAACGAGCGCATGCTATGCACCACGGAAACACAGGTATGGCTTCGGAAACAACAATCGGATCGAACGATTCCGATCTTGAACGACAAACAATTATAGCGGTATCCGATACGAGGGTTAACCGACGAGTGATGACGGAGCTGCGGGTTTGCGGTGAATTTTATAGGGTACTATCAAGTCTTAATACATTGCTAAGATTGATTGGACAAATACTCGAATTTCTGACATTCAAAATGGGGAAATGAAGAATAATTATATTGTTATTTTTTTTGTTTTCACCTCTAAAGCTGAAATAGCTAATCCTTTTGAATAAACAGAAGAACATTCCCTGATCATACAACGTAGCGAAGCGACATTCTGCATGTAAGTATCGTAGCATGTGACGTTCTATAGTTTCTGCCTACCCCCATGGGAAAAAGGCGGGAGTTTATGTATGTATGTAAATAGAAAAACACGGTGCTACTATTAACATGCACAAGTAAACTTAAAAAACAATGTTACAGCTTTTACTTTTTCAGGTTTACTACAATCGTCTGGTTCTCATTTAACAAAAGAGTGTGCGAGATTTTTAACGAGTGCACCTTTTCTCTATTTCATAACGACCCGCATATTATACATAGTATACAAAAATGATTTTCCATTCATAACGCCCATGTTTACAGTTTAGCTTGACTAAATATAAATAAAGGCGTAAAGTAAAACAGTGTTATCTAGCAGTATCTAAGTGGTTCGACCTTGTCATGCTGTCATGTTGACCGGTTGCGTAAAATGTACGTCACATGCTAAACACATGGTCGTGAATTCAATATGAAACATGGAATTTGGATACTTATCTTACAAGAAGTACAAAATGTTTATAATATCGATGGCAATATGAGGGATACTAGACTATCTTATATGTAGTTGTTTGGAGAAGCTTGTGAAGCCGTGGAATTTGATGTATAGGCAGTGGGATAACAGGCTGAGATTGACAGTAACATGTATCTGAAACCAGCTACAAAATCTGTCAAAAAATTTAGTTCTTAGTATAAGTTTCTTTCTTGTTCTTCTCCAAAGGAACGACAATTTGAACCGAAAACTTAACCTACATTTCACAAGTCGAAAAGCCTATTAGAATTAAAAACCTTGAAGACATACTTCCCAGTTTACCTTCATGTTTTATTCTTGACTGAGATCATATATGGCTAAAGTAGAAGCAACTCATGACCACCAGCAAGATTAAAGGCGAAATAATTCAAACCAAATGTCTACAAGTTCCTTCGGCAATAAAATTATCTCCCGAACTATTCCTACCTCCATTCCATTAACAGCCTCGTCAAATTTAATATTTTCTTTATACCCTCTATTTTATCGGTTTCGTCTGGCCTGGCAGTTCCAGTTATGTCGGAACCGTGTTAAGACGTGTCTAGAAACGCTAAATTATTACCGCGTATTAGATTGCGAGCGTGACACCGGGTCCGCTTTATATTCATGCGAGTATATTCTGCACAGGTCTGTTGGCAGAGATAATATTACTAACTATTACACATATTTTATGTATCTAGTTTGGATGCCTTGGCTGGTATCTTTTTCCTTTGTGTAGGTTCCCAAAACCTGTCCACTATAAATTCAATTTATTATAAAACGTAAGAAGAGTAATCTGATGATACGTTTGTTGGACTTGCGGATTAAGAAATAATTCTTAGATATGACTATGTTCATACTTAAAGCCTTATTGAGAAGACTAACAATACTCGTAGTTACGATACCAAACCAAGAAAAGCGCTCAATAATTCCTTCTACTGAAGCGCAGATCTTGTCTTGAAGATAATAACGAATTAATAAATCAATATCAACATAGCTCAAGTTGTTTATAAACCGAGTTAGCACGAACATGATTGTGTACATTGAGGAAGGCCGTATCACACTTGATTTGCACATGTCAAACATGGTCAAACGTAACGATATCACATACAAGGAAAATCCATTTAGCTCTGTAATTTCAAACTCTATATAGCTGCGCAGACGATTCTCACACATTTTTTTTTATGTTAAGCAAAACATGCACATAATAGCCCTGGTAAACAGTTGTTCTGGCAAGGTTAATGAAGAACTTAAAAATGTAAGGGAAACGCGTCTAAACTTAGGAGCACTTAGATGTATTAAAAGGAGGGTGCGTTCATAATTAAAGTCCTTTCAAGTTTCACAAATTGATCCCTCAGGCTAGGAGGGTTGAAAAATAAAGACGACTGTAGGTGTAGTGAACAACAGATATTCCGCAGACGTATTTGCTGAACATGGGTTGGCAACAGATAAGATCTTATTAAGGATGCTTGATGAGGACACAATGGGCAGATGAATTGGTGATCGGAATATGGAATAAGATGTTATCAGAGCGTCAAACCACGGGTGAAGTAGCTCCCCACCTACAGCCTTAATAAAAATAAAAGGTTTGACTTCTTTCCAAAGGAACAATAGACAGCACACCGACTGTTGCAATAGTCCTTTGAACTTTCCCAAATGAATCCCCTCAGGCAAAAGTTGAAATATAAAGCCTGAAGACAGCGAACAATAACTAATAATAAACACAAGACGACTGTATCAACAGAATAACATATACCACGTGTAAGCCACGATAAATAAGTCCAACTCATTGGGATTCCAGACCTTCGGGCGATGGGAGAAGGGGGGTAACCTTGCCAAATTCATAGCGCCCCTTCAGAGAACCGGGTGAAGGCAACGTGGGGCGCATAAAATGCTCGTTGCCATGACAACCAAGGGCGACAACCCTCCGCTTGCGAGCCACGCAATGTTTGCACGGAAAATTAGGAAATTTTGTAAGACATAGCTTAAGTAAGCTAGGTTAAGTAGAGTTTCAGGGTGATATACTTTTGTTGCTTTTGCCATCATGATTTAACTTCTACCTTTGTTGTTCCTGTTTTGACAGATGTTTCCGAGAGAGGTGTGTTGTGGGAGGACGTTGAGGGTAGGAAATTGAAGATAGGTAACATTGCTGGAATTTTCTGGGAAGCAGTGACTGAAAATAATAATAGAATGTTAGAACTAAAAACAAATGCTAAACTTGTACAAATAAATACGAAACTAGTGTTGGATCTCAGATTAGAGCACTTGAACCATGTATTGTATCAGTTACACAATCTATTGACCGAACAAATACGTGTAGATAAAACCATAGTAAATAATTACATAACGCCATTTGTAGAACAAAAACATGTTTTGTATTTACGAAAACACTTCTTAATTAATCATGATTCACAGTTGTAATAATAGGTTGTTATCAAAGTAATTAATTAACCCTAAATAGGTGATCATTTTGGTGTGCAGATGTTGATTGAAGCTGGACCGATATTTGATGATTGAGTGGGATGCAAACGACAAAAGTTAATTTGATTATGGATTGGAGATCAAAAACGTTTACCGTGGACCACGGTACAGCTCTATTTGACAACTCACAGAGGAATATAAAACTTGGTGCTTTTCTTAGAATCGATATAGAAAAACTTTTTACCTATTGCATGTCTAGCACAATGTTCTATCAAACTTCGTAATTCACTTAGTTTCTACGCCTCCTAACCTGGTAGCCGCCTGGGTTACCCCTTGCTTTCCCATGGGTGTCGTAAATGGTGTCTAAGAGGAGGTGAATGTTTCTCGAAGTGCTTCGGAGGCAGACGGTAGCCGTTCCAAGTTGAAACATGAATAGCCATGTAACAGGCGGAGGAAATGGATATACATTATTATATTCTATGAACTACCTGCTCCAATTAAAAAGGCACCTATCAAGCAAGCCTGAAAAACTTCCTCATTCACAATCTTAAAGTACCTCATGTCAGCATTACCAATTAAAACTTTATTCCCTTCATAAAGCCAAAGCCCCCACACAACACGGATTTTATTATTTGCGGCAAAGTTGTACGTGAAATAATAAAAATCTCAAATACTTTAATTTTGAACTGGCGAGACGCCGTAAATTCTACGAGATTTGTACAAAACGTCGTAAAAACCGCGGTTCATACGGGGCGGAACTTGCAAGACTTACAAGGAGGTTTTGGATACGTGCCAGACGTTAAATGTTGTAATAATATGGCTTTTCATCGCATAAATTATATGCAGAATGCTACGGTATTTTATTTGCTTTCCCCCTTTCAGTAGGTGTATGGTTTTTATACCTGTGTTATACGGGTAATCAAGTCAGACAAAGGGAAAATTTACTTTGAATGTTTTTATTATTTCATATTACATCGTATCCGTTATACATTTTCATTATGCTATTCAATTTGTATCTTCGTTTTTATATGGTAATTGATAACTTGTGAACGTTCACATCTTACGTTAGGTGTCATTCAATTGAAACGTCAATTATTTCTCAGAACTGGCGTTAGTCACTTACTCATAGAATTTCTGATTAGCCTATGCAGTGCATGGAAATAGGCAATTTCCTTACTGAATTATTCACTTGACGTCAAAGGCGAAGGGATTTAAATTCCACTTTTATTTTCTATTTATGTAAAAGCATGGACGTTCAAATCGTATGCATGCCCAAAGCGCAAACATGGAGATGTTTGAAGACCACCGGTAGTCACAGGGCGACGTCTAGTTCAAAACCAACATAGAAAATGGATAAAACAATACCTGTACGAAAGGACCAAAAAAGCAACCACACCATTAATGACTGAGAAAACAAAGGGCAGTACGTGCGCTTAATGCAATTACGTCCACACAAAGGGCCAGCCTAGGCCAATCGATGCGTCTAGACATCGTCCAGGCGCCAGTGAGGGTAGCATTAAAAATTTCTGCACATACGGATATAACGTTCAGTTTTATGTCAACCGGGTTGTACCGGACCGCGGCTGAATAAGTAATAAGGACGCGACAGTTTGGACGTAACTTGTAAAATGTACTTTCTAGATGAAGCATGGTTGCAATTTTATTTATATGAAGCTTATTCCTTATGGGATTACTTTCAAAATGAAAATTATTCTTGTAACTAGCTGTATTTTGTTAAATGATAGTGCACAGTGCAATGATGACAACTTGTATATCAAGCCTAATTATCGCGCGGAACAACGAGCGTTTGATAATTTTCTACCATAAAAGCAAGGGTATGCATTTATATGCATTAGGCACGAACTGTGTTCATCAAAGTGATGACTGCACAAAGTTTTAAATGTTTTCATAAATTCTTTAGAAGAAAATTCTAGAGATAATTAATTTTCAAATTCCAAAATATTTGTCGATTGTGCTGATGACTGTACTAATGTTAAATACTTGGTAGAAGCAATCGATCACAATGAAATATTATTGACAAAAGAAAAACAGTCAGAGATCCTATTTCTAGATCAATTAGTAAGCAATGAAATATGTATGATTGATGAAAAGAGAACATTCCGATACCTATCAAATTTTTTATTCAAAATATCTATAATTACACTGGTAAAGGGCATAAATCATAATTTGGTTCGTAATTAATTCAAAAGCATGAAATATTACTTTCCTCTGAACAATTATCATTCGAGCACAACTTGAAAGTGAAATACGCGTAGGAGGGCGTATTAAATACGGCTGAAGTGTTCCTGAAAGTTCAATTCGGGGATCCAATGATGACATTGGGCCCGGATGAGCTCGTCCCCCAATAGAAAGGTCAGGGACGATCAACCTTTGCTGAAGGACGACGGGGTGATGAGTTTGACAATGAACCGATAGAAGCTAATGAGACAATATTTGTGGACTTCTTAAATGCAAAGAATGTGACAACACTAAACAAACTTCGAAGTTTTATTAATATTTGCGTAAACGAAAACCTATACGTTAATTTTAAGTGCTTACTTTAAAGTCTTACTCACCCTACAAGGCTTAAAAGTTGTTCCCGTTTCAGTTAGTTCGACTTAAAGGCTAACTTCGTAAGTAAATCTAGCGAGGAACATGTAGGTAGTTCGCGCTAGCTAACTTTTAGAATTCTTGACTGCTATTATATATTCTTCAGACTGAAATGAGTCAGTTCTCAAAAATTTGCGTGTTATATTCTCATTAGCGTTTTCTAATAGACAAAGAGGTTTCTTGGCATGCATTAGATTATGCTAAGGAAAAATATATCCCTATCAGCAAACAATTTTTAAAGTATACGTACAACTCGCAGCAAATTAATCGGTTTAAAATTTAATTAGTAAGTAATAAATATTCATGCAAATTCATAGCAGCTAAATTCGTTTCAATTTTGCCTTAAATTTAAAAGGCTTAATCACATCTAAGAAGTTTTTGCATTTTAAATATAAATAGAGTCTGCAAAACGAAATTGCACTCAGAATAATTAGAAAAAACTTTTAGAAAACCTTAGTCTTGAAGAGATTATAAAACGAATGAAAGCTAACAGTCCTGTGCGGCCCTAAAAATAAAGATGAGGATGACAATGATCTAATAATAAAAATCTTTATCTAAAATAAAAACTAATCTATCAATGTCCATCTCTGTAGACAGTTTGATAGCACTAGACAAACTAGTAAAACCATTGCTACCATATGCTGCTTCAAGCGGAGTTTACGTATTTGGAACCGTTCGAAGTTCGTCTCACCCCGCAAAATAAAAGAATATAAAACAAGTTTGAAGACTTCACGAGTTCAGTAACTTCTATTAGCTAAGCTTAAACGTTCAGAATTGCTTACAAACTGGTTCCTAGAGGATGGATTACAGACTAGTTCTGGACTTCTTGAAAACGAATGCTGATATAGAAGCTGAAGGCTATAGTCTACAGTGACCACAACATATTAATCCTAGTTAACAACAATTTACATCCAAAAATAAGGACAGTAATAACGCAAGTCATAACAGGGCCCCATAAATCTACTAATCGCAAATTGTTCGTGCCGAGAGATTCATGTAGCTTTCACAGTGATTAATTAACTAGTGGTCGTTGAAAATGTACTCCGTCATGACTGATGATGCTTCCGATCTATTGATGGGAGACATTTAATGGAGCTAATGAAGATTTATAATTTAGTGATGAACCTTGCTAGCTTCAGTTGATATTTTACAGAAATGTAAGTGTCAACTCAATTATTGGTAACAGATTGCTATGTAACTAGTTCTTGATTTCATATCCAATATAATTGTGTTATTTGTAAGAAAAAATCTAGCTATTCCAATATCACCCGAGATTGGATATGTGCTCAATAAATAAAAGTAATCTCATCCCGTATAACATTATGACCCAATTCTCGCATCTACGAACTGTGTTTATACGACAAACTCTTCGGGGTTTAGAAGTGTGTCATTTACGTCATGAAAGTTAATGTTGTGAACTAATAGGTATCAAGAAATAATTAATTTCTCATGTCAATGATATTTAATAAAGACTTTGAGAAGTAAAATGCAGCCAATAAGTTACTGGTAAATTAATGAAATATGTTACCAAACTGTTTTTTATACACTTTAATCTCAAAAATACGATCCTGAAAAATTGCATAATTTCTATAGTTGTATTAAAAATACAGAAATAAAAACAAGCGAAAATCTTGAACGCATTATTTCAAGATGTGTAAGTCAAAACAAAAGACACTTTTACTCAAAGATTGACCAGATGTAACCTAAACCGGTTAGTCAAGTTCTTATAACAACTGTGATATAATAGAAAACTTACCGCTTCTAAATATACGCCATTGAATAAAGTTGTATTTGTCCCAGAAATAAGAAAGAAAACTGTTACAAACCTTAGGGAAATCGGTTTATTATTGGAGAAAATAATGTCATAGGTGAATTGCTTAATATATCCAAAGCTTCGAAACAACTTAGACCACTATCAAATAAATATAAATCGATAAGCGGTGTGATGGTACTCAACAAACTTTGATACGGTTTCAAAATTCCTCGGCTTAAAATGAAATCAACTGCTTTGAGCAGTTGGTCGGACGATATTATCGGATTTTGTCTGTAAAATTTTAGCAAGTCCTTACTAACATTTGGGAGATACAATAAATACAAACGTTTCTTTCTTATTCGACGTTTATCTTTCATATAGGCTGTATAAACCGTAACAATGTTCATAAGTACGCAAATGTAACAATTCATACTCACATTCTGTAGGCGTTCAGAGTCTTCGACATTATACAACGGTTGTAGTTGTAGAACTAACAAATGTAATCCATTCCACTGCACTAACACGGGGAAACCATTATCACACAGTAATACTTGCACTGAATAAACGTATAGAAAAATACTAAGCTGCTATGTTTTATATAATACTGTCCACTGGAAGGGTATAACAATGTACAATGAGCTTGGTCACGACATGTTTGCCAACGGCCTTGGAAGGACTAAAACGCGATTCACGTTCTTAAATAAAATTTGATGTATGAATAAACATGTACATGAAACATATTATTAAAAAATTTACGTTACAGGAAACTAATCGTCGTCGACGGTTATAATACGGTCCGTTTCGGTTTTGTTAAGCTTGAACTTTGTATTACAGAAATCTTAACTGATGGCATTAGCAATTAGATTAATAGTGTTTATTAAAATCAGCTTTCGTACATAAAATGTAGATCAAAATTGCCAGAGATAGACCATTCCCTTTAACTACCGGTACTAGTTACATATCTTTACGTTGAATCTCTGACGCGGAAAATCGTGCGGTTGACACTTTTCATGTTACGTTTACATTTTCAGAAAAGCTTGGTAGAAATACGGATATATTTCCTACATTTTAATGAAAGACTGATCCCGTATGGGATAGGAAAGATAAGCGAGATTATAAGGATATGTAAAAAATTATAAAGGTAAGTCATCTAATACGTTTCCACATAATGATTAGAAATTTTATAAGAATGGAAACAAAACTTAATAAAAAAATCTCGAAGAGAGCGTAGTAGAAAATTACAAACATCTAAATTGTTTATAAGAGTTGATGAAGCTAAACTCATCGTATTTATAACGTAAACATTTTGAAATCACTCACTACCTATAGCGAAGCACGAAACCCACTTACAAAATTACATTATCTATCTGGGCTCAGGTCATCCACGTGTGTTTTTGGCACACACGGCACGGGAAAAATAAATATGTTGCCAATTGTTGCACAATAGATGACAGAGACACAGCTATACGTTTCTCTAATGCTGAAGCGAGAATGATATATAAACTGAAAGATGAAAATAGACCGACTCCTACGCAACCCGGCGGGTCGGTGTGTGTGTCGTTGATCCCTTCAGAAATCGTTCCGTTTCCTTTGTTTGTTTTTGTAGTGCTATCAACGCAGTCTGATGTTTTGATAATAACAAAAATATTTGTAATGTTGCCAAGGACATCATTATCTGCGACTGTCTAGATCTTTGCGTATTGTAATTAAAGAATAATATATGTATCAAGATTAAGATCTAAGTGTAGGGCATTGAGTACAGAAGCCGAATTTTAGTTTTGATTTGACAAAGTCGTATACATGAGAAATTGAACAAGATTATTTCTGTAAGTACGGATAACATAGACGTCATTAACATAGCTAAAGATGTGACTAAGCAAGAGCTAATCAGTTAGTAAAAGTTCATCAAAATGTCGCAATGCGCAACTATTATTTGAATATTTTATAAATAAAATACTCAAGACAGTAACTTTGTTTAAAAAGTTAAATGGACATCGCTGTTATAGAGGTTAATTTGGTTGAAAGGTTACTTGACTCCTATATTTTTATTCTGAATAGAGCTTCAGGACAAATTCTGTCGGAAACTACGAATGTTTAATTATTTAAAAGTTTTATCAAGAGATTAAGCATTAGAGGCTGATGCTCATTATGTTAGAAAGGACTTTAAACGTTTTGAAGTGAAGCGAAACTATTAGCAATTAGATTAAAGGATTAATTAAGTATTAAAAGCTACTTCGAATACTTTATGGCAATTAAAATTGTAATTACTTCTGAACCTTCCGGAGCTGTGTAAAATATTTGGACCAGTTATGTGTGTAGCTTTAATATTATTAAAGCCTACAAAAGACAAAGGAAGGCAAAGTGATACACACAAAGAACGTAGTAAAATATGCTGAAGCACAGCGTTATGAGGATTTTTTTGGCACAAATGACACAGGCTATCGTCCAAACGACTTTCGGATGGCCAGAATGAAACAACAGCTTGTCCTGGTTTAAATATTGATCGACATAGAAAGGACTTGGTCTACATACGAAGATTGAAGATATTTTTTGAAGAGGACGCCTTTTTCTTTTGTTTCTTCAAAGTTATCATTTGCAAAATAATTTCACGCACCTGTGGTTTACATATTTTAGTTTACGGTATTATAAAACCAAATGAATTTTGAATCGTCTGCAGGCTATTCGTGTGTGTTACTCAGTTTTTGAAATATAACGGTCCTGATAAAACCATTGTTGATTATTATTATATTAGGAGAAAAAACGAAGATATCTTTAAATATCTATAAAGAACGCTTGAGTAAGTGTAGCGAGGCGTTATTTGTGCATCTAACAAGCATTGCATAGCTACCGGCGTTCTGCCGACGATTCCGGTAACGCAAGTAGTTCTCCTTAACCGTAATAAGTTTAACTGGTTAATAAATCAGTTATATCAGAAACTATGCGATGTTTTCACCGTTAGAATTGCGCTAATTAACTAATTTATGTGTGGATTGAATTTTCTTCTAGAGGGTGAGTCAAGTTTAGGAGCTGTAGCTGTAAGATGAATTGGTGTTTCTAAAATCTAAGTCCTGTTACTGCAAGACACAGTTTTATTATAATACTGTCAAAGTTTCTTGGGTGATTAATAATTTATACACCCCACAGTCTGATTATAAAATAGGAATTATTCTGTTGCACCAAGAGCCGATTTTACCAACGTCGGATAACTTTTATCCAAGGAATAATTTTGACGCTTTGACAGCTTTTGTATTGGAATTCTGTCATAACGGCTCACTTATTCTTCAGATAAAAGTTATCCGACGTTGGTAAAATCTGCCCTTAGCCTTTTTTTACTTAATTTATCGACCAAGTTATTTCCAAAGCAAAATAGAAAAATGTTAGCTCAATAATAAATTGTACATTTTCTAGCCCAAGCGAAATATGATTGTCTGAAGTAGTCTCGACATTAAAATAACTTTTAATTAAAAGCTTCATAAGAATAAGATTCTAAACTTCTATTTTGATGTTATTGTGAATAACAATGTGTTTTATATCCTTCGTCGGCTTAAGAGTAGGTATTTTAATAGACGTCAGGAGCTTATTTGAAGCCATGTACATACTTATTGCAACAACATTCGATAAGTATGCTCGCATTGAAAACTTCAATTTATTTTTATCTTTCCTAAAGAAATCGCTACTGAACTTAAAATGAAACTTAGCAACGGTATCTTAGTAGTTTTAAGGAACTCAACATAGACTTCCTTAGTAGTCTTGTCAAGAGTACTCGGTGAAATCCCAGTGGGAAATCTCAAGGAATCTAAAGAGCCTTTGAAAAGGTGGCTGAAAAAGGATCGCTTTGACGGTATGAATTCAAATGAAGAGGGTCGATAGCACTTCGTGAATCAGTAATGAAGTTATTGTATGATAAGTTCGAATTATTAAAATATTATATTTTTGGCAGACGGTCTTTTTAAACATAAATGTAGTTGAAAGCTTAGAAAATACCACTTTTGGCTTAGATAAGAAATGAGTATGAAATCTCTAGTTTTAGGTATTTTGGATATGTATTTTAAAAAAGAAGCTCTATACATTTCCACGCTCCTGAACGCTCTGACCAAACAAACTAATCTTTAAAGAGGTTCTAAGCTATTGTAAAGTGGAGGCTCAAGAGATGATAAAACCATTAGTAAAGATGCAGTATATGATTAAATGCTTGAAGAAACAATAATACAAAGACAAGAGAAGCAAGAAATAGTTCTGTTGCTGTGAACAAAGAATATGCTTTAGTATACCAAAGAAAAAGATTGATGCCTTGTTGGTCTAGTGGTCGCAAGCGCGACTGCTGAGCATGAGGTTCTGGGTTCGATCCCCAGGTTGGGCAAAGTGTTATTGGGTTTTTCTATTAGGATTTTTTCAGTAACAGCCCGGAGTCTGGATTTGTGCCCGTTTAATGGCAATTGCCTCGCCCCCTCTCACATGGGACTTAAACATAACTGGCGAAACGAAGGTGTAATAAAAACACCTCTGCCAAACCCTTCGGGGAATGAAAGGCGTTATGTTATACCAAAGAAATGCCAAGACTAATAAATAATTTCGATTGAACTGTCCGGGAGAATTAAAGACTCGGTTTGTGGACATCTGTTCAGTCTACAATCATATCTAAAACAGTCACTTGTTAAAATAGGTCAGCGGTTGGCCAGCCGCGAATCATCTCGACTCAGCAATACGTCCTAACAGGCGTTATCGCCACAAATGAACTTAACCAATTCGTCAAACAAGATAATGGACTTGCTGTTGTTACCCTAGTCATGACATCAGTCTTTGGACCAGTAACAGAACTTTATAATGAGTCTGGTAATGCAGAACTTTTCGAACTCAAATTTCAGTAACAAAATGACATTAAGCTGAAGAGTGAACATTCTTTAGAGCGTTAATGTGAATGGACATAAATAATCGTCTAACCGCAATTCGAAGACATTCTAGCAATATTCAACTCTTTGATAAATAACAGAGAGTTGTTTTTAATTTCTATTTAATGCTCCTGAGGATGCATTGAACGTGGTTAACCACTACAGTAATAACTTAAGTGATAAAATGGCGACTATAAATTGCATACTTTATGGTACTTTATACACGCTATAGATTTTCATTTTGTGGTAACTTTATAGATACCAAAATATTTCGATAATAGGCCACTATTGATTAGTGATAAACCTGTTGACTGTTATTCAGGAAAGTTTTTTATGGAAGATGTGTTAGAAAGTGTCATCATTAAGATCGTATATAAAGATGAAGACAATCGAAGCGTTGATAGGAATTTCAATTACATTGTGTTGAAAACAGATTTTCTTTTTTAATGAGTATTAGACATCTTATTATTAATTGAGTCATATCTATTGTATCTTTATCTGCTAGCATTTTTTCTATACGTGTTCAGATATAATCTATAAAAGACAAAAATATTTTAATTAAAATATTCTAATAAATTGCTGAATACCTAGCGGTGAAAACGTTACGTCGTGTATTACAAGCACGTAATGAATAAACATACTAGACCTAGTTTAGTTAGTAAACATGCAATTTCAAATTTTTATACAAATTCAATATCTGAACGACCGATAAGCGTAAATAACCGTCGTGAAATAGGAAAAAAGGGGTAAAAGTATTCGATGAAAGCAGTAGGAATTCCTGGCGCATTCGTAATTATCCTTCCAAAGTGTTGAATAAACATAAAGCACTGACACTGATTATTACGATAGAAAACTGAGGACGGTTCCGTTGGACGCGTGAATGTTTTTGAAAAGTGCTTTATAATAATGCCGGCACGTTGTTGAGCGTCGCGACGTCCGTCCGCGTCGGTCGCTCGTTGCGTACTGAACTAAATCGACTGGTGGTCGAGTGTAGTGTGGCGCACGCAGCTAGGCGCCTCGATTAGCATTATCGAGTCGATAGATATAGAAAAATAACGACAAGTGGATTACCACTATAGATGGGACTACGAAAATAATAAACGCGACTTTTATCACACGTGTTAAGGCGACGCAACAGTGAAACTTATTACGATGTGTGCATATTTGTGATAAGTCTGATAGTATACATTTTAGATTACTACCTACATTACATTATTTAATTTTTATTTATCTTGCTTAATTTATACTTACTCTTAGTTACTAATTATGTATAAAATATGATAAATAAACTGAATAAATTCTTCAAGGGTCAGGTCAATAATCGAATTAATAAAGAAAAAAAACGAAGTTTGCATATTTTCCTAACAAGGATCAAACGTCCTAACCAAACACGAAATATTCATGAACTCTGTTTTTCTTATCCCAACATTCGTCTTTCCAATTCCACAATCACATTCTAATAAAAACCAAGTAAAAAAATAATACTCGTTTTTCGAGCGATTGCACCACCCTAAAGTTTTCCAATCGCGTTAGCTGGGGTGGCCACCCCTACCCACTCCCTGCTCTCTACACGCGCACTTTGTGCAAGTTACGCGTATGCACTGACCCACACATGCGCAAAATGCAGGGTTACCATGAATCATGATGAATGTACTGATAAAAACATAGGGAAGCTTCTAATAACAATGATGTCACTTTGAAAATTTTAATCTTGTTATTTATTATTGTTATTTAGAATTTTTATTGCGTTTTTTAATATTCATATCGTTATATGAGTATTTTTATTGTTGACTGTAAAAGGACATTATTCATTTTGGAAAAAAAACTTGTAGTCGCGGCTAGTGAAAAAAAACATATTTCGGCAGAACTTATACCTTGGGCATATCGGCACTTCCAATTTTTGGTCCACAAATATATGAAAAGTGAGTGATGTCCTTTGTTTTTATGGGAATATTTTATTTAATAATGACTTCTGAAAAAATGGTGGTTCATAAAGAACCATATCGTCTCCCGCATTTTTTATTACATGTACGAAGGAAACCTACTCTCGTGTATTGCAATCAAAACATATCACGTAATTTCAGCTATCTCTACTCCTCAATGACTCAGCCACATTTTATATATATTCTTTGTCTACCCAACCTTATTATCTCATAATGTTATAACCACATCCATTCCCACTAAAAGTGAGCTCGCTTAATAAGATACACGAGAACAGGAGCGAGATGCTGGGACCTTCAAATGAAAAGTTACATAAGCCTTGCAAGGTCAGGCGAATCAATACTGTGACGCCAAATTGTCTGGCAAGTAAACATGGCCCAAAACGCATTGCTAAGATAAGAACGACGAATTCCTCCTTCAGCTTATCTTGTGGGAATGGTATATAATTCTAAGAATAACGAGAGGGTCGAGCAGAATAAAAAAAAAACTCGCTAGATTTTACGGTGAGTATTTATTGAAAGAAAGAAAGAAGAAAGAAAATTCATTTATTCAGCCAAGAACACTGACAGCATAAATAAAATAAACAAACAAAGAAAGAACAATATAACCGGAATTAAACACAAATTTTATGCTGTCGAGCATGTCCATGCCGAAAAGGTTACCAACTCAGCATATGCTAGGCGTCAAAACACCCAGCGCTGATTTTCAGCTGGCACCCCCGCAGTGACACACGGATGGCGGTAGTTAATTTTAAATATATATTCTATTATACTTGAATGGATAAAAGTGTTTTATAATGTGTCAATAAACTACAAAAATATAATAAAAAATAAAAACTACTTTTAATATAATTTGTGACAGCTAATCAAAAATATGGCAATTGAAATAGCAGGCGGCGCGGTACGCACTTCCTGTTAAGATGAGGCGTTGACATAATTATATCCATTTTATGTCACTCTTTGCTCGACCACAACCCCGGTAACATGGGTCTCATAAAATGTAAGTTTGCACATTTGGTTATTCAAAATTACTATTCCAATATCCAAAAATGCATAATCTTAAATAATAATGTGAAACAAAAATAAACTCAGCGTAAGGGTTAAGCATATCGAACATGATCTACAATGCTGGGGAATAAATTAATGATTATTCATTACAACATGTCCAATTTAACCGGTGAGTTATAGCAAATTCAATTTTAAAAATTAAGTATAAAATTTTTGAACAGTAATTAATTAAATTAAATTGATTAAATTAAATTAATTAAATAAAAGATTTGTCAACATTAATTGCATTGTATTCAATTTGAGAGGCAAGAATAAATAATTTTAGTTTAAGTCTAAACGTGCATAAATTTTTCAGGTCCCTAATCGGTGGGGGAATGTTGTTCCAACACTTGGACGCTGCATACCGGAAGCTTCCTCGAAAGGCTGCAGTTCTATGATGCGGTATGGCTAGTTGCTGAGCACAACGTCTACCCTCGCGCTGCCGGTGACTATTTACCCACGTTAATTTAGAGTGCAGGTATGACGGACACTTATTTTTAATAACGCCAAAAAGAAGACAAGCTAGGTGCATTTTCCGACGTGATTTCATTTTCAATATGTTGTGTTTGTTAAGGAAAGGTGTAATGTGGCTCCTTGGTGGTATATGAAAGCAAAAACGTGCACAGGCATTTTGAACTCTTTGAATCAGTCTCTTGGTGCGTGCTAATAGCCTGGGTCCTATTACAGTATCTGTATAGTTTAGTTTTGATAGAACCAAACTTTCAACAAGCTGAATGCGCAATTCCTCACTTAAATATGGACGCATTTTATACAAAACTTTGAGACGGTAGAAACAGTTTTTGACGCAGTTCAAAATGTGAGTCTCAAAATTAAGACTTTGGTCCATAATTAATCTTAGGTTTCGCGCTTCAGTTACACACTCAATCTGTTGTCCCATCACAGTCACATCTCCATGGTTCGGTTTTATTCTATCCAATTGGCCCTTAGTTCCGAAAAGCATAAACTTCGTTTTGGTTGGATTAAGGAGGAGCGAGTTTTTTTCAGACCAAGTTACGATCCTTTCTAGTTCTTCATTAATGGTTTTTCGAGCAACATGGTAATCCTCAGGTTTAAAAGAAAGATATATTTGTAGGTCGTCAGCATAGATATGATGTTTACATTTTTTTATAATTTTAATAATATCAGCACTATACAAAATGAACAGAGTTGGGCCCAATATCGATCCCTGTGGAACACCCTTTAGTACGGGGGTCATGTCGGATGAAACAGTTGAGCCATTTGCATCACGAATCTCAACAAGTTGGGCGCGGTTACTAAGATAGCTGTCGAACCATTTTATTGTGGATGCATCAAATCCATAGTACGCCATCTTTGAGAGTAAAAGGGATAAATTTATAGCATCAAATGCCCTTGAGAAGTCCAACAATACTAATAGAGTACATAGACCTTCATCTTGGGCTGACAATATGTTGTCCGTTACATCCAACAGAGCTGTTGCAGTACTTCGGCCCCTCCTAAAACCTGACTGCGCTTCTGGAAGAATGTCACTTTTCTCGAGGTATTTAGACAGTTGAGCATTCACTACTTTTTCCAGTACTTTAGATAAAAAGGGTAAAATGCTGATAGGTCGTAAATCTTTTATGTCTGTTGGATTGTTTTTTTTTGGAATCGGACGTACTATGGCTATTTTCCAGAGATCGGGAAAAGTTGATGTTAAAATTGAATGATTAATAATGGCAGTAAGCGTTTCCAAAGTTTGAGGGAGAGTAAGAAGAAACATATTTAGAGTAATGTGATCAATACCTTCAGCATTCGACTTTATTTTAGACAAAATATTAACAACACTAGTTTGGTCAACAGTTTTAATAGAAAATTCATTTTTGCCAGATTTATTGAACTCATAGTAGGTTAAATAGGATAATGGTAAGATTGTGTTGCCTGGAACATTTAGAAAATGTGCATTAATCGTATTTGGGTCATTAAAATGCGGGGGTAGTTCAGACTCATTTTTAGGTGGTAGCAGAGTGGTTTTTAAATTTTTCCATAGTATATTAGGGCTTTTTATTTTATTGTTAATATTGAGTCTAAAATAAGCCACTTTTTCGTAATAAAGAGACTTGTTCACTAGGCTTTTTAATTCCGTGTAATATACTCTTTTACCCTCAGACTTAGTTCGCTTGTATTGGCCATGGGCCTGATTACGCAGACACATCATCAGCTTGATGTTATCCGTGATCCATGGATATGATTTTTCTTTATAAATACGGATCTTACGAGGAGAGTATCTATCAAACAAAGAGGCAATGTTCCAATTGAGATGAGCTACCATAGCATTGATATCGAGAAAAGAGGTCGCCGCCAGCCAATCAACAGAATTCACGTCCTCTTTAAACTGCTCAATAGGTATATTCGTGAGATTTCTCCCGGTTATGACACTAGGCAACACTTTCTCCCTTTTAAAGTAAAAGACAGTTGAGATAAATGCATGTGCTCCAAGTGCTTCTATCGGGTCCACTATAATATTACTTACCTTCGCATCCGTACACACCAGGTCTATAAGAGTCTCAGTGTTGGTCGTAAAATGAGTGGCAGACGGCACCATTTGATTTAAGTTGATACTTTTCAGAAAGGCGTTTAATTTATTCATTTTAGAATCTGATTGATTGAGACAGTTAATGTTAAAATCCCCCAGTAGAATAGTGTATTTACACGATGACATTGAATTTATTGAGCTAGTTAATGCATCCAAAAATATGTCTACATCTAACCAGGGCGGCCTATATGCTGTGCCTATAAAAACTTTTACACCATTGACAGTCAGAACTAGCCACATTTGTTCGACAGATTTATGTAGAGGGTCGATGGGGTGCGAATGGGAACGCACGTTAATTCCGCGCTTAACATAAAACCCAACACCGCCGCCGCGGCCGCCGCGCACGCCCACCGGCCGCGGTACATGCCGCAGCCGGTACCCGGGCACGGCGGGCGCGCGGCCCTCCTCGCCCGTCCGTAGCCAGGTCTCGTTTATTGCCATTATATCAACATCATGATGCTCCATTGCGGCAACAAACTCATCATGATTAGTGCCTAGTGAACCAGCGTTAAGAAATCCAATTTTAAGATATTTAGTAGTCATCATAACGCTGTGTTTACTATAGTTAATGCCATAAAATAATAAATATAATGAATAAAGGCGTACTGGAGAGAATTCAAAAATGTAAATTGAAAGTAAATAGACAAATTTAAAGGATTAGACTGGTACAATAATACTATGGCATTATAAAAAATATTGTAATAAAAATTATACGTAGATATGATAGGATTGCGTTGGAGATTTGCTGAAAATCGGCAAGATTAAGAAAGTATTTCGAATGTAATTTAATAAGCAATTAATACGCTCTTGCCTAATCGGGACCAACAAGTGAAACCAGCAAACTTCAAACCTAGTACATGTTGTATAAGGTTTTAACTAAAGCTTTTAATAAGGTTAAGCTAAGCTACGAGGCAACGGCAACGAGGAACTTCTTGACCTATTTTCTTGAATTAACACTTAGTTTTAATCAATCTACTTGGAAGGGGTTAGAAAGTGAATTAAAGTTAGATTATTAGAATCAATAACGCCAGACATTGTTTTACAAGTTTCATTAACTAGTCCAGTAGTGTTGGTTTCATAACAGCTGTATGTTTTCCTGTTTATTCCAATAATGAGTACAGTGATAAGCAGTAACTAGAACGTTGATTCCAAGTTTTAAACAACCCTAACATGTAAAAGTATTGTTGAAAACACAATTGTCGAAGATATTTTGCAGAGAAGGTAGCCTACATGTATCAGAGAGAAATAAGGCCCTTACACCAACAAAGATTTAGTCTACAGGATGGTCACCCTGTGTGGTTGGCAATACTTGCGTGCATACATTGTGGCTGTTGGATATTAAACCTACACCAATTTCTACGTTACCTCCACCACTTATTTTTGTTGCTTTTTCCTAGTAATACTTTGTATAATAATAGGTAGGGACACTAGGCATAGATAGGTACCACCTTTTTTTTCATCGACATTGGCTGGACTCATTTGCTAGTTTTTTTTTAATATTAAAGGTTTTGAAAATTAACTTAAGATCAACATAACCAACGTGGAATATTCTGAATTTCTTCCGAAATGAGTATTTGAACCCTGACAGGATTAGATGTGAGCCCGTTAAAAATTGAGTATGATACTAATATCTGTAGACCACAGAGAAGTTACTTAACTATAAATCGATAATGCCAAGTTCATCAGTTAATTGTATCTTAAAAAGATTTTTTTAAACTAAGGGTCCAAACATCTGCCCTTGAGGTACACCTTTAGACAAAATACATTAGTACGGCGTAAAAAAATCAGTAAAGCATTTGCAGTCGTCAGCAAAAAAACAGATTTAGCAAGGCAAGTAAATACCGTTCAGGTATCCACAGTACACTGGCCATGTAGAGCGCAAAATGAAGATAAAATGTACGCCGAAGAAAGTGTATAATATGGTAATTACTTAAAAAATAATTTCGTCTGGCAAGCAATACTTAATATTTTGTAAGAAATTCAGAATATTCCATGTAAACGTGAAACAAAGCGAAATTCAATGAATTCGTAGCGTGACTTAGTGGCAAAGAAAATATTGTTCAGAATATAAACGATAGAAAATTAAACCTTTATCCTTGTATCCGGAGCTTGGAAATACTTAGCGAGAAAATCTGTCCAATTAAATTGATCTTTCTCTTTTAAGGTCATGAATTTACGGTCTGGCATAAGTCTTAGGAGTAATATTTCATTTTCCTCGGACGTTATTTTGCCGTAATAGCAGCTTACTTCGAGAATAAAGTATGGCGATTTTTTTGTTATTATAAAAATAATTTCACGCTTTACTCTAGTTTAAGTACCATGAAATCTAGCTTTAGTACCTCTTGAAACTTTAGCAAAGACTTATTTGCATTTAGTTATCGTACACTTTTAAGTAGGTATACATACTTCCTAATCCAGACCAGTCCATTGGAAATTACACAACAAATAAACAGTAAACAAAGGAACGATACAATTTTAATTAAAATCAAACAGTTGATTAAATTCCCACGTTACGTGCCGAAAAACTTTCACAATGACGTCATAGTACTTTCTTATGTAATGCTAAGGGAGTGAAGATAACGGTACCTTTGTGCGATAGACACTGTTTGTGCCGAGTCGTGCTGCTAATTAAATCAGAGTCGACTTTGATTAGGTTAGTTTGAACTAGAGGGTGTTTTCGAATCGAAGTGTTTGCCTTCTTCTGGGAGAGAAAGAAGAACGACTATAGTTAGTGTATTGACCGATTCACTATCAGCTCGTTGGGCTATTGTACCACCATTATTTATCTTATCAGACATCTGAACATTTATCCTTCATAGATTTTCGTAACCAAGTTCTTGGTCACCCACAACTCACATCAAACTATATTTAAATACGGAACGTGTTGTGTTACAAGTGGTACTACTTGTAAAGCAATGCATGCGTTATTACTTTTAAATTAAGAATACCCAAAATAGAAACCAATGGGGTTATAAATAGCATTATTTTAAAAGTAGTTTTTCTTGGCAGTCCGAGAATGAAAGAAAAACATACATAGAGCAAAATATTTACCTAGTGAAAGTTGTAAGAGCTAATTGAAAATAAACACTAGTGTTTACAGAAGAAGACTTACTACTAGACTGTGTATATTATTACTATCTTTAGCTTCAATATTATTAATAACACGTAGTAAGTTATTATGGTAATATTCCATTCCATACTTTACATAATTTACAACAATTGTTTACATTTTCAAGTGTCCATAAATTTTTCATGTTATTCTTTGATAGTTATTGCGACACAATGCTTTCTTCATACCGCGTGTTTGTTACGAAACGTTATACATTGATGTTGCTAACTAAATACAATAATGTTTGACTCAGACTTGACAGTTACTCAGAGTGTGACAAAGTAATGCATCACGAATTAATAAACTTCATAGATTCCAAATGATTCACTCACTTACGCAGATAAACCATGAATTTAGTTAGCTTATGAAAAAGAAGTCATTCATGACTGATAAAAACTAAGGCCGGGGCCGCACTGGTACGGCGACAGCGACGCGACGGCGATTTCGTATATAAATAAATTTCGCTTGTCGTTTCTGCAGTGCGGCCACCGACATATGTTTATATGAGTTTGTTTTCACGAAATCGCCGTCGAGTCGCTGTCACCGTACCGGTGCGACCCCGGCCTTACTGCCAGAACTGTTTCACTTAACCTCATTTTTTAAGTATATCATTCATGTCTTTACTTAGGACGATGAAAGGTCAGATGTCGACTAGCGATTTATCAAAGCATATGTCGTAGTAGACAATACATTCATTGACCATAGTTGTTGGGATGCTAAAATGGGGCTGGACAGTGAACTTTTTATAAATAAAGTCTCATTTCAATTAGTCTAAATTATGAGACTAGTACAAAAACTCAGGCACAGAACAGAATACGGTTTCTTTCTTGCTTATTTCGCAAGAAAAATGAACTAAAGTCCTAATCCAAAATAAAACGAATAAGAATGTTTACAAATAAGAATTGTTTGCGTGACAACAAAATTCAAATGAAAAGAAAATTGAACCAAATAAAATTCCATATTAAGCAAGTGATTAGATGTCGATCCGAGAATTTGAAATTTTCTGAAGATCTGATAGTGTACTTAGTAGTAGTAATCTCAACAAAGAAATTGCTTTCTCTTCGTACAATACACTGAACGAATGTTAAGCCAATAATGTACAGAAGTAGATAGAAATCCATTATCTTATAATAGCTGGCCTGGCAACAAAGGCAAGTCGACTTTTTGCTCGCAGACGATTAGCTTTCCCTTGTGATATTGCCAATTATAAATAGCGTGTTTTCATTACAATAAGTAATAATAATTTTGATTAGTCGTAGATAAAGTATTAAATATCAATAGCCGATAGTCACAATCAGTAGGAAAATATGGAATAAGAGGAATTTGTGGAGAAACCTAAATTCTTATTATAAGGAACTTTAATACTAATTAGCTTAATGATCAGAAGGTAATTAAGTAAAAGGATGTCCATACTACACTACGATACAGTACTAAGGAGACTCCGAGGGTCTTTAATCCAAACCCTATCTTCTTCTTCTTCTTTTTCTCCCTACCCTTATCCCACACTAGGTGGGGTCAGCACAACATGTATTTAGTAAACCATATCTACTTCTGTTCCACTATTTCAGTTAATATGTTTTCTGTGAAATTCCATTTCAATCGCATAATTCAGCCAGCTCGTAGTACGCATCAATATTAAAACTTATTCCTAAAGTATTCATAATCGTTATGTTAATGATTATTTCTTTAGTTATAATCTTTGAGGAGTGTTAACAGTTGGAATTCTGCATCGCATGCGAGTGCAACATTTTGATACTGCATTTGTGCATAAATATCACAGTTGTTAGTTCGTGGTGTGGTCTTGGTCCAAAAATAGAACAGCCCATCACCTATAGTTATCGTAACAGGCTTACTACGACACTCACATATTAAGTGATTAATGCCGGAGCCAATTGCAACCACATATCATCACGCCTGTATTCCCCGAAGGGTTGAGCAGAGATGTATAGTAACACCCTCATTTCGCCGTTATATTTAAGTCCCATGTAATAGGGGGCGAGCCTCTTACTCCGAGCTGCTACTGAGTAATTCCACACGGGAAAACACAATAACACTTTGCCCGACCTGGGGATCGAATCTACGACCTCCCGATCAGCAGTTGCGCTTGCCACGACTAGACCAACGAGGCAATTAGCAATGTCTTATAAATAGTTTATAAAGCTTTAACGTTTCTGTTTTCCCTTTAAACTTCAAGCAAAGCTTAATAATACATATTATAGTCGACTGATAAAACATCATTAAATATAATTACATAAATGATCTTGGACGACATTTTTGCCAATATAAAGTCTAACATAAATGCAGGGCAAAAACCGATAATATCGGCAAATTGAGACTGCTCTAGTAGTCGTTGGGATGATTGCCGGCTGTTACAGTCTACAGCTCCAACTACTTACAGGAAACTAGTGCTGCGCCAAACGAGATCAAACCGTCGAAGCAATCAGACCTTTAGATTCAAAGGATTTGCAAATTAACGAGTTACGGAAATGGAAATTCAATGATCGAACCTACTATGCTGAACGTTTTTAATCAACTTTACCTGATGCTCCAAATAGTTAAAAGTTAAATCACAATCATTATGAAAAACAAAATCGGTTTTGAAATTTATTCTTCTTATTTCGTCTGAATTTTATTAGAACACGAGAGAATTATTGCATTTTCTGGACTAGAACATGCTACATCACTACAAATAAACTTGTTTTCATGCAACGGTCATAAAGTGAGCGTTTATGAGGTTTAATTCGTGCTGGTTCTACGTTTATTAGGTTTTAAATTGACGTTAAAAGAGATAAAGTAAATGATGGTGCGAACGACTTCAAAGCTTTTTCTTCTTCTATTATTTCTAAGTTTATTAGCTTTCAAAGAAGTCCTTTAAGAATTCTAGTAACTTTAAATGTCTTACGGTTAACAAAGAATAGCATTAATTAAAGAAAACTGTTGTTTCTTGTACAAACGATAACAGTCTCCAAATCAACTGGCATCACACGACAAGTCATCATGACAATAAAACATTTACTGTAAGTAATCTTTAATAACAGTGTTCTTTATATGACGGACATTAAATTATTTTTCGCTATAAAAACTACTTCCACGTCGTGAAAACGGAAATTAATTGTCGTCAAAAATGTTACTGTAGCTTTCAAGCGTCGCATCATGTGGAACGAATTCTGGGCGATTAATCGCGTGGTGAGCGTGTAGGGTCATCTCGTTATCAAATTCGATCAGCATCTTTACTCTTGAAAATTATTTCAATGTCAATCCAATTCCAATTTTGTTTAGTTCAGTAAATATTCGCTAATCCCTTCAAAATTTTACAAATGTGGCGCTGGTGAGACTGCAGTCTGACATTATTCCAATACAGATCGATCGGAATTATTTTGGAGAGTAAGGGGCGCTGATTGTGTAAATCTACAATTATAGGATGACCACAGGTATTTTATACTAACTCTCATAATTTTCAAAAGAAAGCTGCTACGATTTCTAGTCCTATAGGTCTACGAGTCTCTGTGAATCGTGGAATTTGCATTCAAATTCAAATATAGTTACATTGTTGTGTAACCTTTTGCGTTTCAATGCGCTTTCATGCGCTTACGCACACCACTCAACATAAATTTTGTTTACCCTAAGGCGCCCCGTACACAGTCAATCTCGATCGCGATCCGCAATCAAAATCAATGATCGCGATCCAGATTGTTTTGTGATCACATGCATCAATCCGTCAATCTAATTCGTACATTATCAATGTGGATCGCGATCATTGATTTTGATTGCGGATCGCGATCGAGATTGACTGTGTACGGGGCGCCTAACTGGGCAACTATGTTTTTACAAAAGTTTCCATGTGAAGTTAGCCAAATTCTCAACAATAGCAAAAGCGACAGCACCTCTACGATTACCATATAAAGCCGTAAAATGTTTTATATCTCTACGTTAAAACATATCGTGTTCAATCTAGCAACCCTAGGCACATGAGTCATAGCAGCTCGAGCGCTGCGTGATCTGAAGCGGTCATGGACATTGTCTGCAGAATACGTTCGGTTCTGTATTTATAAACAGCTGGTTGATTGTTCGTGTTTTAATTTAGACATCTACTTCAAATATTTATATAACTATAGATATCGATCATCAACCTACAATCCTTATCATGTATGTAATGTTGTAATATTTCGAAGATTCGGTTACGAAATTTCTAGAATGTTACTATTTCTACGTAAACAAAGAACTGAGCTACTACAGTTTTAAGCAGCACGTTTGGAGCACCGTTTAAATTCTCCAACAATGCAAGAATAGTAACACAATTACGCAAGTGCCAATTATTGTTAAGAATACTTGGCAGAAGAAGGAACCAACGTAGCACTTGTAAGTCACATTCAACGGGAAAGACGAACCGTTTAATGATTCAACCATATGAGATGTTGAATTTATTTTACTTGAAAAACATCTTTATCAAACATACATAGATAAAAAACAGATTAAAATGCACTTGCACGGAAAGCCAACAAGGATTGTATAAAAATTGAAAGAGGAGAAAAATAGACAATAATCGACAGCAATACAGTCATAGCTTTCTTACTTCCAAAATGATTCACGGAATCTACCTCATAAAACAAATATATTCTCCTAATATATTACAAGCAATAAGACTAAGCTCCAATGAGTCAGTCAGTCTGCATAGTGCCGTTACACTTTATTGATACGCGCATGTCAACACTGAAAGCCGTAAAGAAAGTATTATAATAACATAATACAATAATCATACCGAGAACAATAAAGAAATTCTGATAGATAGCAGAGTAACGGTTAATACGTCCGTGTCTGATCTAAAGATCACGGGAAATTGCAGAAGATAATACAATGAATAGCTATATATAGCTATCTGCACCATTACGCCCAATTGTACCAAACAGACTTTTAATAACTCTATTAGATGTATAATTCTTTTATTACACGATAATTTTGATCGAGATAACGTGAAAGTATTGAATGTCAAAGCGAATGTCAGAATTGATGCTGGTGAAAATATTAAAGACTGCTCAGAAAGCAAAACAATACGGTTTCCACTGAAATGTATTCAAAGTAATATTCAGAATTTCTCTGAAATAAAAGTAGCTTTAGTCTAATATCTTTGCACGATCCCAGACACAAAAAATAAATAAGTTTTTGCATTAAAATACCTTCAAAGTAGGAGACTGATATTCTTAAACTTTCATAGCGAGAACGATTACATCTTACTTTTAAATTACCTGTCTAAATCAACTGGGCTATAGCAGCTTCAGACGTCCTTTATTTCACAGCAAAAAATGTAAAAAAGATGTTTTAAGTGAATCATCACTTACATAAAGGCAAATAAGCAGTAGGCAGTGATTCAGAAAACGGCAGGTGGCCCAAATGAATGAAATAATTGAATTAGAAGCTCACGGAGAAAATTGGGCCGGTTCTTCAGAGCCTTTCTATTCCATCTTACTTTCCCTTTTAATAAGCTTTTAGTATTTCTTTGTTGCTTAGACATAAAACTTGTACTTATAGAACTCTAAATGATAGGTTTGAAAGATTTTAGGTCGATATCTCTCATTTAAGATAAGAAAAGAAGCGCACTTTAAAGATAGGTCTTAAAACAAGAGATAATGTTAAATGATGAGTATGAAACCTAATGTACTCTATTTAGGTCACACTATTCTCTGAACATCGTAAAAATAAAGCACTTGAAAGCGGCAAATAACAATGGCGCGGAAGAATTCCAGAACAAAAGGTAGCCAAGCATAAAAAGGTGAAATACTTCATCCATTCCTTGATAAAATTTCAAAGGCCGTCGTCGGATTCTTTAATAAAGGTCAAGGTCACGAGACGGGACAAAACCTGGATCCAAAAGAATGAAACAACATTCCATTACCGACAGACGGGGAGCGAATTAACGCAAATAGCTTGGGAATGTCGCATGCGGCAAAAACATGTTTCATGTAGTTTACATAAACTATGTATGTAATGTTCATGGTATCTGCTCGAACTTGATCCGAGCAAAAAGTTAGCATTGCAGTTAGTTATACGAGGTGCTCGTTTGCAGTTATTAAATTCTGTACATATTTCTATACAGAAATGGTCTGAAAAAGTTTATCGCTGTGCAATTGAGTTCAAAGCAATGCAATTTAGCAAACTCAATTGGGTAGCAGCGAATGCAACGACTTGTAACTAGGTAATGCAGATGCTTGCCATTCACGCGGCGATAAACAGATTCACCCGAGATGAATATACATTCTTACGTCAAATACTGTTCTCCTAACTGTAGCTGGATAAATCATTCGATCAATCATTTTAAGATACCTGAGAAGTTGTGATTAATGATTGAGAACAACTGTTTCGATTTCCGTAATTGGAGGAAATACGGTCTAGAATTGCTAAACGTAATGAATAGTGGAGTCAATTACCTTAACATACCAGACATCCTTCGGTGCTGGATACATCCAAGGCCGATACTCCCAAGTATAATACAATTGCCAATTTAAATCGATTCTGTACTGAATCCGGCCAATCTTACGATGGCGTTCAGACAGGAATAATAAGAAAAAAATATGTGCACTCGCAAATAGCCCCCAGTTGCATCGTCGCAATATATTAGCACCGTAAATTACTGACAACCTTTTAATGGCATTTTTATAGCTCTAAGTTAAAGATGAAGTGTCATCTTCGCTTCATAATCAAGTTTATTAAGCTGCATCGAACGGACAAATTGTTTTCTTTCAAGTTATAATTAAGATTAACTGCGGTCTATATTTAAACCTGCATGCATTTTAATGGGTATTTAATAACTTATGCTCCAACTTTTATGGTAATTTAAATTATGCGCATTCATTTCTTATTAATTGTTATTGTTTTATTAAAAGAACAATAGATAACACCATTCCTGAGAATCTAATGAACAAAAAGTCCAACCGATCTGGGCTCTGGCCATTTTCCAAGTAGGAATTTTGGAGGTCGGTTTTTAGTTTTAGAGATGCAGCTAATTATCAGTATTTTGATACTAAAAGGGTCGAACATGTCCGAATATCTGAAAGCGATCCAAATAAGAATAGGACTGTGCATTTGCTTTATTGTGACATTTTGGCTGTCAAACTAACTTGATTTAACTAGCTAGATTTGAAGCATAAACATCCGTTTTTAAAACGGCCCATGCCCTTAGCTTTAATTAGTTCGCCATTAACTTTTTATAAGTCCTAACCTTTTTCTGAAGGAAACGCTCGCCCACTTGTCGCACCGACAGGTCTGTCATTGTCGCCGGCCATTGCGCGCGCGACCGTGAACTCTACGCGAGGGCACCGTAGCCCTGCGCGAGCACCGCGTACCTTTATGTGCATTGTTCCGTCCTACGGATCAATGGACATTGGATACGTACTGAATACAAGTGTCTTTTGAAAGCAATAAGATGGTCTGCGCAGGTTTTTTTCGTCAAATAAAATACGGCTAGTTGTCTTTGCCATGGGCAACGTTTAAAATCATAATATTATTTAATGAACAAGATATTCAAACCTCTGACAACTGGGCAGTGTCTTCGATTTATTACATCATTTTTATTTACCATCAACCTACCTATGCGTAATAAGAAACCTATTTATCACATCCCAAGGATTACCCTTTGCGCTTTGAGTCATTGAATTATTCAATTGAACTTACAATTGTTCTTGAGGATGCTCTTGATAGATAAATTAATCAAGAACATCTATTCCAATTCTATTGACACTTGCTAGTGCGATTTGATTTTATCTAGCCTTGGATGCAAAACTTGTGATGACTATATTTAATACTTTTCTAATCTCCGAAGCAAAAACTTCTCGTAATACTCTGGTATTGGTCCTAAATCACGCTGTCTAACAATTGTCTGCAGAGTTCCCGAGACGAATTGAAAATCAATTGAAATACGGGTATTTTTTTCTGTTTAACAGTTCACGGTATATTTCATGTTAATTTAGGACCGTAGCAGATCCCCAGTCGTAATAATCTAGCCACTCTTATTTTAGTTTACAAAGCATTAACCTATTTCGCGTCCCCAATATTTAAACAAAGTCAAGGCGCAACGTGAAACATATTTTTAAAATCTAATTTATTTAACAAGAGAGCTAATATTTTCGTGAGGTAATACGCTTGGGTATGACTCAAAGACAACTGAGTAAGCAAAAACATTGGCACATGTCCAAGCAGGTAGTTTTTACTATCGTGAAACTGTTCCGATGTCAGTGTCTAGTTTATTTCGTGCTATGTGTACATTTTACTAATTTTTTTAAAAGGTTTGTTCACATTACTGACAAGGTCGTTTCAGCGTTGCGAGAATGTTGCTCGTTGAAGGGTTTATATTAGAAAGTGTATGCTTTCAAATCTACCAACCATTTATTTCACACTCGTTAGTGATATGAGTTTAGATAACATTAAAAAAAACTCTAAGCGCAGGTAACACAGATAATATAGAAAGACAGCAAAGACGTAAATTCAATAGTTGGTAGTTCCAGGTTAATAATGATGATACGAAACTTAAAACGTCTAAAATTATTACTTCAAGCAATGTGCAGTTTGCCATAACGACTCATACCACTTGTGACAATACCACAGGATAATTTAAAATACTATATACATTGGTGTTGATTCTGTTGCATATTTTGACAGTACTAAACTAGACTAAACGCAACCGTCACTTTCTTTTTCTATTGAAACAGAAAGAGACAAACACCCTTAGTTTAGTCCTGTCAAAATGCGCAACAGGATCGACACCATGGTCGCATTTTTACAAAAGGATATGATCATTTAGATCTGAAAAACTAGCATGAACCCACAAGGCATACATTTATTGACCACTGAAAGTTTCATAAGCCTATTTCATGTACCTATAGACTGTTCTTCGGAGTGTGCTCAAGAACTCCACAACCTCATCCCACCGGCCCCCTTCTACCATCGGACATCTAGACGCACTGCAAGTTACCATCCTTACTTAGTTGCCATTCCACCAATTCACACTGCAAAAGAGTGGAACTCACTACCTGCGTCTGTGTTCCCGAACGCATTCAACCTGAATCTCTTCATAGTTAGAGTTAACAGGCTTCTTCTGGGTAAGCTCACTCCATCGTAGACTTTGTCTCTGTCTCCTCTGACCTAGACTAGACTCAAGAGCAAACCCATTTCAAATAAAAAAAAAAAAAAAAAAACCTGTCAGGCAGGCCTATCTGCCAAATGATATTATAAAACCTAAAGGGCCTGGACATTTCTTTATCAATACTACAAGTTCTAACATTCTAATAAATAGTCTGAACCAATAGTCAGACAGTTCCACCTAAAACATAAACTAGGAACCAATATAGACCACAATACTATTCTTAATAAAAGAAACTGGGTCAGTGCAATGTATTTTCATTAAACACACATTCGTTGCACTGCAGTCTGCTGGGTACAATATGAACAAACCATAAACAAGTAATCTTGTGAGTGATACTGTATGTAAGTGGGAATTGTACCTTTATTAAAGACTAGCCGTGTCCTCACGGCTCCGCCCGTAGCCTATGTTACTCAATGATAATGTAGTTTTCTAACAGCAAAAGAATTTTTGAAATTGGTCCAGTTGTTTTTAAGTTTATTCGTTACATACAAAAATACAAATCTTTCCTCTTTATAATATTAGTATAGATTTAAGTACTTCTGAAGAATATACAAAAATTTGTGCTGTGATATCCCAAATTGGTTCTTTTATCATTGTTTATGCAAGAAAACATGTTACATGTAGAGGTTTTACCTACTACAGCAAAAGCCATGGACTATACTCGAGGTAATAAATAAGAAGTACTTTATCAGCACTTACATTGTGATCATTCTCAGAATGGAAGGAAGATATCAAAAGATGAAACAAGATCTTGGTACAGTGAAACTTCTATTGTAAATATTAACAATTCCGACACACATCACTGTCTGCCAACACATCTGACTTTTCGGATTCATGTGCGTATTGTATAATAATCACTTGCTTAAAAACGGTGAAGGAAAACATTGTGAGGAAACTGGCATGCCCGAGAGATATTTCTCGACGGCACGTGAAGCCAAGTCAGAGACCCATGGGCGGCATAAACTCTGACACCAAGTTAGTCACAAACCACACGAAAAGAAGAGTGTAAATATCTGTTTGTTCATACATTATCTATTCAACAACCTCCAAGCAAAACAGTGATTATGTCAACACTATGCCATGTGTAGAAATAAATGCTGTGTCAAGGTCATGTTTGTGAATAAGTAGTTGTGTAGACAGGTTTCTGGAAAAATACGACAAATCATTTGTAATGATACCTACATCAATGCTTTATTGGACTCGGGTGAATACACATTCAAGCATTTACTTGTAACAGAACATTCTGATGCTCTGTTCTACCTAGCCTTTTTCCCAACTATGTTGAGGTCAGCTTCCAGTCTAACCAGATGCAGCTGAATACCAGTATTTTACACAGAGCGACTGCCATCAGACATTGGCAACCCAGGCAATACCAATATCTTAAGGTTAGACCAGTTGTCAGACTTTCAGGCTTTCGACTTCCCGTAATGACTGTCATAAGTATTCATATTCCCACAACAAATAAACATTCTGTTACTCTAATATGTACTATTCGCTTAAACTTACCGGTCCAGTCAGATTCTTCATTGCAGACCATTGGTTGTTTCTTAGTTCACTTTTAACCCTAGAGCACACCCGCAGCTAGTTAACTTCTGCAAATTTTACTAACTAAGCAAGCAATGGACTGCAACAAAGAATCTGACTGGACCATAAGTATAAGCCAGGCCTAAATAATCCTTGAACTGGCTGCTCCATGATTTGTCACAAGTAAATGCTCTATAGCGTACTCACCCTAAGTTAATCTCCGTCTTGCCCTACAAGCATTATCTGTAATTAGGAAGAAGTACCTACAGAATGCAACTAGAGCAGACTACTTGCGCAAGGTTACATAGCATGATTAGTAGTGTGATTGCGCAAAGTAGACTGATGAATAGATAAACATAGAAAATATTATAGAAAAAATGTGTGTTCATGACATAAGTCACACCCCACATGACATCATATATTTTTATATAATGTTCCGCCAGTGGTTGTCTTATACAAATACATAGTTTATGTAAGACAACAACAGGAACTAATGTTGTCATTAATTATTTAACTTTATACTGTTGTATGTAAGAATCAAGAATATGTAAAAAAACTGAGTTATAAGTACAATTGTATTCTAATCTCTGTAAAATCAGAGCATTGGAGTATGGCAAAGATCAGTCTTTT
The DNA here is from genome assembly GCA_910594945.2 of Amphipyra berbera. Lineage (NCBI taxonomy): Eukaryota > Metazoa > Arthropoda > Insecta > Lepidoptera > Noctuidae > Amphipyra > Amphipyra berbera. The sequence goes on from OU343133.1 coordinate 3,088,641, forward strand.
TGTATCTGTAATAATTCTCTGTGGGAAAAGCTACAAAATTAACATAGTATGAAAGAAATAAACATAAAATACCTACTTATTCTTTTCAATATTTCTTCAACATTGACACTAAGTACTTTTTATGTTATTTTAATAAATTTAATATATTCATTCAAACATAACTTGTAACAGTAATAATTATCTAAGTTAGTGTTTGACATAGTTTGAGAAATCTAATGATTTTGAAAAATTCTTTGAGTAATTGTGATGTTTGATTTATATCTTCAGACTTTTACGTAGCAGACAGACAGCAAAATCTACATTTTCTTATTGAGCAAATGATTAATAATATCAATTTGAACCTCTAGACCAACTTATGTTCCATAACTATAAGTATTACATCAACATTATCAAAGAGTATGAAATATTTCAGGATTATAAAAGCTATCGAGATGTCATATTATTCAACCATAAACTTCATTGATAATTTTTAAATAAAGAAATAAGCTTTTATCTAACTATCTTGCTGATAGGGTAGGTGTCAAAAAATAAAAATTGCACACCCACAATTTTTTATTTGAAAAATATGTTTTATCATGACAAATGTCATGACGTTATCACCACTATACCTGCATGGAAATCATAACAAATAAGGTATCAATTAAGAAAGATTTGAAAAGGGCGTTAAGGTGATTACCCTTCGCCAAAGGGCTGGGTAATTAACACTAATCAATAGTAGGTCAGTAACTTCACAATGTAAACGTAGTCTGCGTTTAGATGCCTTCGCAAAATTGGACCTTGTTAGCAAAGATTAGTCATCAGAAATGAATAAGTAATCAAAATATTGCAAATCGCGGAAACATTCTTTGTCTTACAACAAAACGAAAAGAAACTTTTTATAAGATTGACAGAGTTAATAAAATTCAATAGCAGAGTCACGGCAAGTTATTATAAAAAAAATTACATTAGAATAGATCTCCGAAGCGGAAAATGGCGTTACAAATTTACGGTTATATCGTTGTTTTGCCCAATTTTACCCATGTAATTTTTTTAAATACTTGTAGATTGAGAATATACCTAGAAGAATAAACACATAAATCATGAAAATGTTGAGATAAATTCATAAAAATCACTCACCTTTCTAATTATTGACAGGAATACACAGCACTAGAAAATTCACTGTTGCCAATGCTACCAACATAAATGTCAAAACGATTTTGAAGCTCATGTCATGCACATGTTGTAATCTTGAATACGTTTAATTGTTTTCTCCCAAATTCGGATGTTAGCTTAATTACGAAAAAAATATTTAAAAAAATGCTTATTGGCACAAATATTTTGCCTTTTCCATTTTTATAATATATTTGTGGATTTTTTACTATAGTCTATTATTAACAGCATAATAATACATTGGGAAAGTTTGACTGACATACGAGCGAAACGTTTTATCATTTTAATAATCAATAATTTCGATTTATATTAATTATTATTATATTATAACCACAATAATTGTGGCGATAAAGGTGATAATAAAATAATAATTTGTCTAATGCAGACAGAGATAAAGAAATAAACGTCAATCGTCTTGTCAAAGTAAAATGTCAAGAACTCAAGACAACCATGATTGATAAAAAAAAAATGACAAAACTGAATTGACAGTGGCACCGAGTGGTTGTGATCTTGTGAAAATTAAAATACAATCCAGGTTTTTATCATTGCTATTTCACAGAAAAACAAGATATTACTGCTTTGTGGGGAGCTATCATAACTAATATATATATATGTGGCGTCTTCTGTGACAAGAGAAATTTCATTAACTTTACTGCATGATCATCAATCTATTTTAACTGATTATCGACTATCCGCTTTGTTTATTGTAAGAGAAATGAATAGTTTCGGCGTGGGGGTGTATTTTTTGACGATGCTATGGTGTGTAACGTTAATGTTATGCTGGGTGTCGGTGCGTACAGGACATAGCATTGGAAAAATATCTATAATCGTAACTTTAGTTGTAACGTTAGTTTTGGTATGTTTGCCAAAAGGCGAGTCGTATAATTCGCACAGTGCCAATTTTTACGACAAGCTATACATTCCCCGGTATGTGATCCTTGCGTTTCTGGTCATCAGTGGGATGATTGGCGCTCTGTTTTGTTTTGTTCATGTTTGCCTCGCGCCCATCGAAACTCGTAAAGTAAGGAGTTTCTAATAGTTAGCTTTGGTAAGTCCTTCGTTTGGTTGCATTTTTTCGTTTATTACCGTAAAATGGGGTGAATAGGGATGCAGGGGTGAATCGGGACGAAAGTTTAAAAGGAATTTTTACATTGAAATAATATAATTTGTTGCCAAAAAGGAGTCTAATGTGTTTACTGTATTATAATTAACGATTTAGTGTCCTTGTTGGCAACAAACTATATTATTTCAACGTTAAAATCCCTTTTAAAGTTTCGTCCCGATTCACCCCTGCATCCCTATTTACCCCGTTATATGGTACTATCTTATTTTAGCATTTAAACGTTTAGTTATCATTCAATCTAATTTATGTCATTAACTCTTGTTTTTTTTTACAAATTCCATTAACTTTTCTTTCAATGTATATTAAGTAAATAGTGTAGATAGCTATAATCAGACATAATTAGAAAATGATTATTGTAGCAAGGTATTGAGAATTTTACATTTGAGCTATTAGAATAAAAGTTATTTTCATTTCACAGATTTCAACTTATTCATGAAATGTTAAATATTTTTACAAGTGTCAATATGTACTTCTACATTTATTTCTAATCTTTATTTCTTAATTATCAAGTGTATGTTATACAGGGTGTAAACAAAATCATGTAATTCCTTCAAACCTCGTGATGTACTGCTGACATGGATTAACCCTGCATGGGATACTTTTGGATTCATAATTTTTTTATACAACATTTAAACATGTGTTCTTAACGTGAGGCATTTTAGTGCCCCGAATTAAATGACCGCGCTGCGAGCGATTGCCGTGTAATTCGCTCGGGCGCTAAAATGCCTCTCGTTAAGAACACATGTTTACTTCTTGTAATTATTTTTTTATTGAATCAAAGGGTATCCCGTGCAGTGTTAATCTATGTCACCAGTACATCACGAGGTTTGATTTCGTTTACACCCTGTATTATTCAATAGATACATTACCTAACTGTACAGCTTATCATTCATATCATTATCATCTTGAGTACACAATGTGTAATTTACTGAATGCCTGCACGTAGCATCTATTATTATCTTTCCTTAATATACATCATATATGTGCAAAATACACATTAAACATCTGCTTATAAGACATCAAACAGTTCTTGGCATCTATTTTTAGTAAAATACAATGACCAATAAGTTTCTTGTCATTGGAAAAATATGTGCTCTACTTTTAAACTATAAAGACTATTCTACACATTAGTAAATATGAGCCATTATCAATTGGCCATAGCAGTGAAAAATAGTAAACATATTTTTAATTGACCTCACAAAAACAATTAAACTTGGGTTGAATGAATTTCAATCATTGATAAGATTTGTTTTGACTATATTGACATCAGACAGTTTAGATGTTTCTTAAAAATAAAAGTACTTATAATAATGAATGCTCAATGTTTCCAAACATTTTAAACTTAATCCATGTTGTTGCCCGCTGTTGGTACTTACTTTGTTATCAGTAAACACTTTTGTTGCACACTACTAATTTTCAATTTCTGCATCCTATACAACGTGTTACAAAAATACCCCTAAAGCCGAAAGGAGGTTAAAGGGTTCCTTGTAAAGAGTTTATTGGCAATATTTGAAAACCATAGTATGAACCAAAGAAAAAAAAAAGAATTTGGATAAAACATAAAATAATCACCATTGAAACGCATCCCTGAAAACATAAAACTAAAGAGTAGACTACCCAGAAAGTTATTTACATTCCAGTGGCGAAGGGTGAATTTTCTTAAAAGGGAAGGCGAACCAAAAAATGCTTACCTTGCTCAAGTGTGATGCGTGAATTCCAGTAACTACTCGTATAGCTGTGGCCCTGTGGCTGACTTCGAAATCTTGTACAGATGAATTGGCTTTAGTTCACTTTCACTATACATGTAAGCACTGATACATAGAAACAGTGTCTCGCAAGTATAATAAAAGTGGCTTTGAGAAAAGCCGTTTGGGGATGGATATGAGAAGAACATCAGCAGTCCGACTGACGCTAACGTCATAGAAACCAAGAAAACGTTCTTCGATTCCAGTTTCAGATAAATACCTAAATATTACCGTTAGTTGCTCCCTATGACTAACATCGGGCGTTTCGTCAATCATGACCGATACAAACTGAGCCTTATTTATTTCCAACTTTAATTTAAAACGAATGCGATACTTTGTATTAAATCATTTTGTATATCACTCGAAAGGCCAGAGAATGTGGGATTCTGTGTTGAGGAACATTGTTCCAAATGCGAATCGATTACGGTATCATACTTGCTTAAATATAACAACGTTTCGATATAGTTACCGCGGTTATCGGATGCCGGATTTTCGTGGTGGCCGCGAAAAGCTAATTATTTTTTACCTAGCAAAATTACTGTGTCGATGAACCGTTTCATTAAACTTCTATTCCGATCTACTTTTTTTCTATTATGAACTTCATACGTATTAGCAAAAAATGTTTCTATCCTACGATTTCCGAAATCATGCAAAGATAAATAACTTCGGATATGTTTTTCGGTCTGAACATGTTTTTTGGACGAAATTGAAAGATTATTAATATCTTTAAATCCCGTGTGGCTCCATAAGCTACTAGAATCTGAGAATAATATGCAAGGAAAACAAAACATTTTATTTAATTTAAAACTTCCCGTAAGCCAAGGGTATTTGTCGTAGGTACTTACAAAGAACTGTTAAAATGTTTGAAAAAACCATCGCGTCGTTTGTAATTTATAATCATGTCAAGGCGAGCACGGCCTAACTGAATTACCTACATGTTCAAAACTCAACTTTGAAAAGGATGTTTCCTCAGTCAACAAATAATCTGTCAGACAGCATTCTACGTTCGCTAATGCCGCCATGGTATCGAATTTACTCAATAATAACAAAATCACTACTTAAATAACTACTTTCTAATAAAACTACAAACTAAAAAAGCTATCTTAGTAATCCTTACTTACCTAAATACCTATTTAAATAGACGATCACCAAATAATACAACGCCACTAACCTGGTTTTTACTGCACTATCACTTCGCAAAACTATCACTAGTTTACACAAATAAATCAATTTCAACAATAATACATGAATAATGCTATAAGATTCTAAATTATGATACGAATATATCAAATCAAATGCAAATGAACAAGTGAAAACAATAATATAAACAAGCGCGAATAAAATCTGTTGTGAATCTGTCATCCAAATATTACTTCTGAACAAATTACGAACTTCAGTAGCATTATTTCCATCTCGTTCTGGCGTACGCATTTCCTATCTCTGTCCTTATCGTAATAACTCGATGGATCGCGGCTTGCCATCGTCCGTATATCTAGCGGTGTTGTTGCCTCAAGGTCACGATCGCTACAAGTGAAACTATGAATTAAATGTACTTGATTCCTGCCGCGCCTGACCGGCTTTTCTTTTGCGTCATTACAACATTTTGCTCCGAAAAAAATGTAGGCGTTTATTTATTTCTTTGATTGTTACTTTCCTATGCAAATGTTATACCTGCAATGTAACTTCGTAAATACCTAATTATTTGTTTAAATGATAATTGAAAATAATAGATACTAGTATTTGCCATATTTCGAAAGGGAAGCCGATAGGAATCGAGTTGTATGGAGCCTTCGCCACTGTTACATTCTTATCTAATTTCCTCTGAGAGGTAAATGATAACAACCATAAATAAGACTGCTTGATTATTTTCATTTTACATGGGGAATTATGTAACACATTGTATACACTTATTTAATACTGTTCAAAAATGTTGTTTTATATTGAACACTGCAAAAAGCTTCATAGAAAAAATCTAATTGATCAATTTATATTCTGTTTCAGTCAAAATGTCGAATGCAATATGTCAGAGTTTGCGGTCACCCATCAGACATCTAGCAAGCTTGAGGCGAGCCTACCCAATATCTACATCAGTTGTACACAATGAGACTATACTAGTTAAAAATAATGCTGAATTTGTCAATAAGGTAATGTATTTGATTAATATTTCCAAAATGAAATGATTGTGTTGTTAATTTATTAGAGAATTGTGCATGGGAAGCTATTTCTTTTCCACATAACCTATCACACCTGTATTCCCCGAAGGGTTGGGGAAAGGTGTATAGTAACACCCTCATATTGCAGTTATATTTAGGTCCCATGTAATAGAAGACAAGCTTATTGCCATCGACCGGGCACAAATCCAAGCTCCAGGCTGCTACTGAGGTATTCTACATGGAAAAACCCAATAACGCCCTGGCCTGGGGTTCCAACCAAGTACCTCACAACCAGGAGTAGCGTTTGCCACCACTAGATCAACGAGGCAGTTCATTTCTTTTCCAATGTTTTAAATAACAGGCACTTGTATTTGATAAAGACTTCTTAAAATGACTTAAAATTATTTTAACTACCTTTTATCAATCTATTATAGAGACAGTTATCACTACAGTTATCAATACAGTTATCAGTAATTTTGTATGTATAACTTAGTCACATAGTGTTCATGGTGTCGCAGTTTAGGGACCGTCCATTAATCACGTGAGGCTTGAAAGGGGGGGGAGGGCGTTTAGCAAAAATCACGAAATATCACAAGGGGGGAGGGGGGGTATAGTATGATATCACGTGTATTTATTTTTACGTCAAACTTGCGATTTCTAAACCGAAAAGCGGCGTGTAGCCTTGTGACCTTGACTAGTCGTTGCCAGGCAACGAACGAATATGTTATATTTTTTGCATGATTACAGCATTCCTTTAATATTATTTTTATGCCAGTCAAAAACAACCTGCAACCTTTCTGTCTAGACATTTTTGTCATGGCCCTTAATTTCAGAATAAAATTAGATTATACTTTATACCTGTATTTAAAGATAATATTCTAAATATTTTAAGATTCTTTGTAGGTACTAAAAATACACGTGATTTTGGGTGGGGGCGGGGTGGGTTAGTCTTAAACCTCACCATGTATCACCAAGGGGGAAGGGGGGGGGGGGGTTAAAAATGCTAAACAAACATCACGTGATTAATGGACGGCCAATTATTAAATATTTTATTCAGTTTATTATACTCAAGCTATTGATAAGAAACCTTACAGATTGATAATAAATACGTCACTGTGTAATCTGTTACACATAGTTGATGATGTCACAATGATATTCAATGATGACCTCATGGCTTGTTTTATGATGTCACATTTATTAAGAAGTTAGTAATTTGGCATAATTTTATGGCATATTACTCACACAGTTTCGTACAATATACAGAATACCACTGAGACATCCGTAATTAAAGGTCGAAAGTTTTTGTTTTTTTTATTTATTTTATCTATTTGGAACAAAGTCAAAGTTTTTTATTTCAAATAGACCAGATTTCAGGCACTTTTAAAACGTCAAAACTAGGTGCACGGTTCCAAAAGGTGGGTTCTATGGAGAAGAGCCGGCAAGAAACTCCATGAATACTCTTTTTAAAATAGCAGTTCATTACAATTCCATTACAGTAGTGTGAGAAATAGAATGAGAATAATGCAGGTTAATGTAACAAATAAACTCACATAAGAGTAACAAATAGAAAAATATGCCTTCTAGGATTGCCATAGCAGTTAAGGGCTGACCAGTCCTGACAGACGGCACCCGTTCACGAGCATGACGTGCACATCCGCATCGGTCAGCTCAACCATATTATAGGGAACTCAACGACCGGATAAACAACGCCACCATCAGCAAGACATTTAAGTGAGCATGACAGACTCATACTACCAGACAATAGGCAGTAATATGATACGATTATAAGCGTATCACTAATAGCTGCATGATGCTCATACTTTACAGTTTGGAAAACTGGAATTGTTTTACATCAGTTAAGTCACAATGGGTTCAGTTGAAAACCAGCGTCAGGCACTAGTGGTCTGACATTTATGCTGAACTGAACCTATTTGGCTCAGCCGCTAGACACACAGAAACTTTATTTTTTGTTTATTATCATATTTTTTTGTTTTCTCTCTTATGATTTTTTTATGTGTGTCTGACTGTTTTCGTGCCAAATAAATTTCTTTCTTTCTTTCTTAATACGCTAAATAACTGCGGTCAGGAATATGCTGTAAATATGAAGTTGTGCAAATACTGACCCCACTCTCCCCTGCACATCTTCCTTTCTCATCCATGTTCCTCTACCTACTTGTACAAAGATAGTATCTTTGAACCTGCATTGAAGTATAGCTGGTCATTGTCTGTATGACCTGAAGGCATTCACACATTATGGCTATGGTTTGAGGGCTGCTCTGGGCATACAACATTGGCAATTTTTGCTGTAAATGTTTGGGAATATTTGTAGGTTTTTTGAATTTCAGGGGAATTTATATACATGCATAACATGACATCACGCCTGTATTCCCCGAAGGGTTGGGCAGAGGTGTAATAGTAACACCCGGAGGCGAGTCTATTGCCATCAACCGGACACAGATCCAAACTCTGGGCTGCTACTGAGGAATTCTACACAGAAAACCTCAATAACACTGCCCAACCTGGGGATTGAACCCAGGACCTCACAATCAGCAGTCGTGCTTGCCACCACTAGACCAATGAGGCAGTCATAAATAATTATATTTCCAGGTGATGAACAGTGACAAGCCAGTGATAGTGAACTTCCACGCAGATTGGTGTGAGCCATGCAAGATTCTGACTCCGAAGCTCAAGGAGCTGATTGAGCCGCTCACCAACCTTGACCTTGCCGTTGTGGATGTGGAAGATAATGCTGACCTGGTGCATACGTTTGAGGCATGTTTATGACTTTTTTTTTAATACCCTTAATGTTTCTCTTCTCTTGTGTTGTGTTAGCTATTAAAAAAGTACAATTTCAATGTATTTCAAAGAAAGTACCTATACATAGAAAACTAATAAAGCAAAAAAAAAATATGAAAAAATGGAGCTACATTCTGCTACATGCTTTAGAAGTTTGTGGAGGGGGGGCATTTTCTGTCCCTGTCACGCGTAACGTATATTGTACGGAGTGATGTCAAGTTACTATTTTTAGGTTTTGTATTGCCGTCTCTGTCTAGTGAACAATTTTAAATGGTTTGAAACTTTTTTTTAAAACATTAATTTTCTAATAAAAAAAATATTAGAAAACACCCTATTCTGTAATTGTGCTTGGTAAGTTACAATAGGCCTGGATGAGTTCTTATTTATGATCAGCCATAATAACATCATCTATAATTACAGGTAAAAGCAGTGCCCGCAGTTATAGCTATAAAAAATGGTATTATAGTAGACAAATTCATTGGACTGGTGGACGCAGACATGATCACAGGCCTTATAGAACGGATGGCTGGTAAGAAAACGGATAGCGCGTAAATGACACAGATAATAAAATAATTGAGAAATGTCAGCCTGTGGTTAATAGACGTGGAGCCTCAAAGAAGGATGTATTACACTATGGACTCCTTGTTTTTTTTTATTAAGGGTGGGTACAGATACTGGTGGGATGAGTTGAGTTTTTTTTAATCATGCACAAGGTGTCACGTTTCATGTTTTAGGAATAGATTGTGTTAAGATTTTTTTAGTTTATGTAAGTCAGTATGGTTAGATTTTAATAGCTAAAATATTATATTAAGGCCAGCTGGCTGGTTCATGTTATGAAATAATTGGAGTTATTTACAAAAACTACATAGTCACTTGAATGATTGAATTACATATGTCTTGAGGATATTTTGAAATAGTTAAGAATATAAATAGTTAGGAAGTGAAGTATATGATCCTATTAACACATGCTGGCATCTCAACTGTAAATAATAGTGACAAAATGTTAGCGAATATCAGTTACACGTAGAGATGCGTTCTTACTCGGATAAATATTCGAAGTCGAGTAAATACTCATAAACACTAGAGTAAAAACGAGTATTTACCATTTGAGTATTTACCTGCTTGCCCATCTCTATTTATACGTAATTATTTTTGTATAATTTTATGTTTTTAATACATTGGAGTGGCCATGTTTGGCGCGGATTATAACAGTATGTACTGACTACTATTTTTTTAAGCAATACATTTTAATTTGTGTTTGGTGTTTATGATTTTCAATAAAATTATTGATGACTGCTAATAAACTTTTCGTAAGCTCAAGTAATTGCAATGAGTATTAATAAATAAAATTGATTTGATTTTAGCGACAATAAAAACTGCATGTTGTTCTGTCAGTATTTATCTCAAGTTTGGCATGTACTTGGCATGAATTCAAACTACTGGTTAATTTGAGTTCTGTTAAGTGAATGTTTTAACTTGAGATATTGTGGAACTTGTATAAAAATATTTAAGTTCTGATGTATTTTTACTATTAGTTGTGTTGTGTCGAGTGTGTGTTCTTACTCGTATAAATACTCAAGTTCGAGTAAATACTCATAAACATAGTGGATTAAAAACGAGTATTTACAAACTTTTTATTGTTTATCGAATATTTACCACTTGAGTATTTTTCCGATTGCCCATCACTAGTTGTGACAGGTCTGGGGGCTTTCCATAAACTGCCTTGTCCTTTTCATACCATGTGGTTCTAATTAATCGTGCAAACATAATATGCACAACATTTTAATGGAATTTAGTTGATGGAGTGCCTCCATATTTGATATTAGTTTGTTATATTTTCGTAAATCAAAAAAGGGTGTACCATATACAAATGCCCATATAATTAAGAAAAGCCCTTTTTTGAAAAAATCTAAACATCTAGAAAATCTAAAAAATATATTAAGATGCAGTTTACACTTTGCCCTAGGGTATAGTCAAATGATAGATAATATTCATATATTTTAAATCTTTACTCTATCTTTATAAAATAACATGTTATTGTTCCTATGTTATTAATCTATTGTTATATTTGTACACTGTTTATTAAGGTTGGTCCACATTATTGGAAGGATGGACTATGTTTAGTGTGCCGAGAAAGTAGTTTCCTAATTCCTATATTTGGAAAAATGGAACCAAGTAGTTCCATTAATTTATACTTGAAACAAAAATGCAATGACTCACAATATGATAGAGACAGCTATAATGATTTAAATAAAGTTAGATTACTAAACGAATATTTTGCCTCACTGTGTGTCATAGCAAATATAATTTAGAAAACGATGCGCCGATTCAAAATAATGTGCAATAACCTTAATTAAGTTACAAGTTATGAATAAACTTAATATTAAAATAAGGGTGCTTTCAATTTAGACGTTTCGTGTCGGACCGCTGCGGCGCCCAAGCGGTGCGTTTGTCGTAATGCGCACGGACGGTCGTTTGTTTTCATACAGAGAACGCGGTGCGGCAACAGTGCGTGCTGTCGAGCGTTCGCGGTACCGACGCCGCACTGCTGCCGCACGGCGTGCTTTGTATGAAAACAAACAACCGTGCAATACGACAAACGCACCTTTTCGGCACCGCAGCGGTCCGACACGAAACGTCTAAATTGAAAGCGCCCTAAGAGTTTTTAAGTTTAAACATTTATTTGCTTATTTGTTTGTTTAAAATAATAGGCCTAGTCTTATCTGTCTGATTTTTTTTGTAACTACGAAAATATATTTTTTCTATGAATTGGTTTTCTTTATTCTATTCCACACTTATTACTTTACAGCACTCTTTCTATGTCACTCTCTCTTGTTTTCTTTTTTGATCTGTTTGTGTAGTTTAAATTTAGAATTAAATATTATATCTAATATTTAGAGTAGGTTCTTACTAATATTCTGACTCGATTCTAATCTGTATGCAACTAAACATATCTTGGCTTCTCAAAACTGAGCCTGCCTTATACACTACTTCCCTGACGTCCATTATTAAAGAAATCATACTCGCTAAAATAATACTAGGGAACGTACCCATACTACGTGTCCCGTTCAGGGGGGAGGGGGGTGTACAAAATACCACGCTTGGTCACAGGGGCGGGGGGGCTTAGCTTTTCGTGACGTAGTCAATATCCTCTAGGGAAATCTCGCGCTTTTTCGAGCTATATTCAAATATGGCGCGCAGCGTTTAGCGCTTTTTAAACTCATAGGTGGCAATACTGACGCACATATAGGTAAGCCAAATAATTATATCCACATATGAGCAAAATATATTTTTTTTAATTTTCTGTATGCAAAAAATTATTTAAAACCTTATTTATGAATTACTTCGTGAAAACTAGAGGGGGGGGGGGGGGTAAAAATGAAAAAAAAAATGGGTCACGTAGTATGGATACGTTCCCTAGTAGGTATGTACAGATTCAATATTCAACTATCAAATTCATAATATTATTTTTAATTATATCCCATGATTGGGCAAATTACTGTAATATTTTTTATAAAGCAAAATATTTGAAATATTTTAACAATTAGGTACCTACCTACAGTATTTTTAATAGAAACGCATCTATTTTTACACTTCACTTTTCACTGTAATTTAGATCTTTATACACATTAGATAATTATCACTAATTCACTATCGTAAGGCGCGCGTCACAGAAGGACTAAGCAGCGACTTTCGACAGTGTATTTTTTTCTATAGATCTCTTCTGGCTACCAACTGCCATTTGGGTCGTACGTGGTTTTTATATTACAAGGTTAGTCGGAAAGGGGGTACTAAGCCGCGGGCCACTTTATGTATCACTGATAACTGTTTTAAAGAAAGTGTTAAAATTTAAAAATTCGATAATAATTTTTTTCATGCATAATGATTTTTATTTTTTCATAAATTCTTCATCCCTGCTTTAGTTACGAATTCAGAAAATGGAGCTTCTAATCCGTGACCCCAAATAAGACCTAAAATGTAAACACAGCTGATCATAGCTGAGGATAGATAGAATTTAGCGTATTTTTTATGCAATCTTTGAACAGCTATTTCTTTTAAACTAATAACTTTTGGGGAAAGTTGTAGAACAAAAGTTGTCCATTATTATAGGTACTCTAACACCCTTTCGGCTTAGTACCCCTTTCCGACTAACCTTGTATATAATAATTATGATAAAAATCACTAAATATTTTTCTAAACCTAAGCTGTACACCTATCTTCGCTTGCTATGGATGTATATGCTTACTAGAATTTATCGCATCACATATTGCCTTCGCTACTATAGATTTCCTTTACTTACCTAGTTTTCAGATTGCTTACAATGAAATATCGTAACTGTTTTCGGCTGCAACTGCATGATCTAATGCTATAAAAATTACGACAAAAATTAAAAATAATAACTTGTAGGTACCTAATGAAAATAGTATTGTGAAAAATGTGTGTTGTAGTTGTAGCCGTAAAAACGTAGACCATTTCCTAGGTGCTTTGTAAGTCCATCCCCATATACCTGTAGCAATTTAGAATGTATTACCCTGCATAGAAATTTAATTATATAGGTGAGCGGTCGATAAAATAATACTTACTGGTTGTGATGCACTTAGAAAAAAAAACTCGAGCCAGTTTATCTACAGAATGTAAACGCAATCATGTAATTCCTTCGAACCTCGTGATGTGCTGCTGACATAGTTTAACCCTGGAAGAGATACTTTTGGATTCAATAAAAAAGAATTACAAAAAGTAACTAAATCATGTGTTCTTAACGTGGGGCATTTTAGCGCCCCGAGCGAATTGCGTGGCTATCGCTCGCCGCGCGGTCATTTAACTCGGGGCGGTAGAATGCCTCACGTTAAGAACACAAAAATGTATGTCTTGTATTTTTTTAAAATTGAATCCTATAGTATCCCGTGCAGGGTTAATCTATGTCAGTAGTACATCACGAGGTTTGAAGGAATTACATGATTTCGTTTACACCCTGTATGTTGGTAATTTCTACAATGAATAATGTGACCATTGCATTAAATCCTAGTAAAAAAAAACTATCATGTTGAATTCAGGGCCTCGTTGGTCTAGTGGTGGAAAGCGTGACTACTCATCGTGAGGTCCTGGGTTCGATCCCCAGGTCGGGCAGTGTTACTGGGTTTTCCGTGTGGAATTCCAGAGTAGCAACCCGGAGTTTAGATTTGAGCCCGGTTGAAGGCAATAGGCTCGCCGCTTATTACATGGGGCCTTTCGAGGAATATGGGCGTGATGTTATGATATGTTATGTTGCGATTCAATATTTTATTTAGGTATAAACTGTTCGGGGTCTTCAATATTTTCAGGTGTGCATTATAGTGGTAAATATTACTTTTAATGACCGCACAGAGCTTTTCAAAGTATACGCATAACGTAGGTAGTATAAAAACTCGAGCTTAGACAATGTCCTACAGACCATATTGGGGTCCATTCCTTAGAATAGGCAACCAGCAATTGCTTAGATTTTAGATAAACTTGTAACGAACATACGTCCTTTAGGATTTGACGCTATTTTATACGTGTTAAGAACACGTGGCTGCAAAGACCAAGAACTTATCTAAAAATTCGTTACAAGCAAGGTTTTAGAAGTTTAAATCTTTTAATAAGGTCATAGCTCATTAGAGCCACCCGGCACCCGACCAGAACCTCCTCGCCATAGTATTCTGTGGATTAACGCTCATTACATCAACTCCGTAGCGTCACCGGATCGCCTCGCTCGCAAGCTGTCCACGCGCGGACGGCGCATGGACCACGCGGCGTCCGCTCGTTGAGCGATCCAATATTCACCCTCTTTTTTTTCTAACATTTCGTGCACCCAATAAGCTTTCTTCTGGTTGATACGCGGCGTCCACCAGTGGACCACCTGTCGACAACGGTTGGGCGTCGAGTGACGACTGACGAGGCGGTGCTGGTCTGGTGCCGGGTGACTATTCGGGTAAAATTATGTGACCGTTACATAAATTAAAATAAGCTACCTATTGTGATTGTATAAATCGCGAATAGTAAGACCAATAGTAGAGCTTTTTAAGGCAGAATTGGTTACAACCGAGTGTGCTAGACTAGCACGATATTGGACCAATCAGAAATGAGCATTTCTATATACGTGATTACTGACCAATGAGAAGTGAGAACACAAACGGTTGTAATCCCTACTGCAAATAGTATAGTGCAGCCTGCCCCATTAGATTTCAAATAATATGGCTCTATCCTTAGGATAATATTAAGCTTTTTAGAAATGTTCATGAATCATAAGTATTATTAGATAATTATGTAACTAGTAAACCCCGAACTCGTCCAAATTTAATTAAATGTACCTGTTTATTCATTAACAAGATTTTAAAGTCAGCAATTTTTTTGTAAAATTAAAAGGTGAAATTAAGATCGATCTGTGAATAGAACATTTAGCATGACAACTCAAGTATTCGTAAGTATAATTATGTTAGCAGATGTTACGTGTACCTACAATATAAAAATAATTTAGTTAAAGGGTGATTCTTCGAAAATTTTTAACTTTATTTTAACAAATCATTCTTCTCCCGGGTTGTTAAGATTATAGTATTGTCAGATTGTTTTTATTCTTGTCTTATTGCTTGACGGCAGCGGTATAGTTTGAGTTTTCATTATCATAATTATAGTATTAAACATCTGCATTCTTAACTTTGGGATGATGCTAATGACGTTCTCAATTTTTGTTAATATTTTTCGAAGAATGCCCCTAAAACCTTTTTTAAATTCACTTTTTAAATTAATACCTACAAGGTTAGTCAGAAAGGGGGTAGGTACCTACTAAGCCGCGGGCCACTTAATGTACATACCTATCACTGATGATTTTTTTAAAGAAAATGTCAAAATTTCAAAGTTCGATAATAAACACCATGCAAAATGATTTTTAACCGACTTCCAAAAAAGGAGGAGGTTCTCAATTCGGTTGTATGTTTTTTTTAATCTTTTTTTTTTAATGTTTGTTACCTCATGACTCCGTAATTATTTTAGTTTTTTTTTAAATGGTTCATCCCTGCTGCACGAATTCAGAAAATGGAACTTCTAATCTGTGACCCCAAATATGACCTAAAATGTAAAGATCATAGCTAAGGATAGTTAGAATTTAGCGTATTTTTTATGAAATCTTTGAACAGCTATTTCTCTTAAACTAATGACTTTTGGGGAAAGTTGTAGAACTAAAGTTATCCATTATTATGGGTTAGATAGGTACCCTTTCGGCTTAGTACCTACCCCCTTTCCGACTAACCTTTTATATGTAAGCTGACTGTATGTAACTGTCATAGCAATATGGAATTGATTTTAATTTTATTATATACAGTGTGACACAATAATATTGAGTTTATAGAAGGAAATATATTTTCTTGAATAATTATTTTTTTGTTATTTTATTCATTAACTACCTGCCTGTTGAACTCTTTAGATTTTACGTAAGCAGAGTATGCAAGTACACAGTAGTGTTAGCTTGTTGATTAGTAAGTTAAAGAGGAAACTTTCCGTCCCACCCCTCCCGCAAATCTTCCCAATTGCGCGCGAAAGAGACAACTGCATCTCGGACTGATTTCTTCTGTGCAATATTAGCGAAATTGTACATACTTTCGCCTGTATGTATACTTCTTCAAACCTGGACCATTTTTTTTTATAATAATTTAAGAAAGACTGGTTATGTACCTGTATACATTATACACATATATAACTTCTGACTTACGTCACCTGTGTGTGTGTGACACGGTGGTCAAAGTCAAAGTCAAAGCCATTTATTTGTAATAAATGTGGAACAAAAGATGGTATATAAATATTTTTTTAGTACAATGACACATTTCGCCATAAATTGGCATGCAAATATTAAAATATAAGTTTCACAACAATATAAACTCTACACAAATTAATACAATTAAATGTTTTAATTAAACCATAAAATTAAATAACATACTTTAGATTTAGAGACACACAACATAAAATATAAATTAAACTTGTCACAACACAAAACGCAGTGGGTCCTGCAACAGTTAGATATTAACATAGGTAACGATTTATAACACATTCCTGTAATGATAGGATTGGCAAGAACCTTTTTTAAGAAATTCGGTTATAGAATAAAAACTATGTGAGATGAGCCACTTTTTAAGGACTTTGCAGAACTTTCTGTAAGGAAGATCAACTTTTCTATAAGGAAGGTAACATCAAAATTACAACAAATAAAACAAAAATACGAGTAAGTAGTAAAATTTAATTTCGTGCTAAATATGAATCATGCTAGAACTTTAAACTGGTGCTTTGAAAATTGTAGACGTAATTATGCAGTTAATCGTGCTAGAAAAGTGTTTTAGTGGTAGTTAAGTACTTATTTTTTTAAGTTTCTTTATACACCTGTATCAACACTGAGAAATAACTCCAAGCTGAGCTCATGATCTGAAAAAAAAGGAGAAATAAAAATAAAACAGTGGCAAGGTATTATGCGTAGTGCATGCCCTGGCACGTAACATATTAGTAGGTAGGTACTTGAATTGAGTGCCCATCAGACATTTGTTCAGCGTCTGGGTATTTTTGTATTACCTATATTAATCTACAGGGTGTTAACGAAATCATGTAATTCCTTCAAACCTCGTGATGTACCTACTGCTGACATAGATTAACCCTGCATAGGATACTTTAAGATTCAATAAAAAAAATATTACAAAAAGTAAACATGTGTTCTTAACGTGAGACATTTTAGCGCCCCGGGCGAATTGCGCGGCTATCGCTCGCCGCGCGGTTTTTTAACTCAGGACGCTAAAATGCCTCACGTTAAGAAAACAACATGTTTACTTATTGTAATTTATTTTTATTGAATCCAAACGTAGCTTATGCAGAGTTAATCTATGTCAGCAGTACATCGCGAGGTTTGAAGGAATTACATGATTTCGTTTACACCTGTATATCTGTAGGTAATCTGTAAGTTCTATAACTATATCCACACTCCGCGAGAAATGTTAGTGGGGAAACGATTCAATCGTCTACTTACCTTGGAAAAAGATTTTAGTGTCAATTCAGAAAATCCAAGTGCGGATAAATAACAGGGACGCTGTGCTCTGAAAAAAAAAACATAATTAATTAATTAACTAATTAACAGTCTGTAGATGAACGCGGCCTCTCGTATTAGGTGGCGTAGGATCATTGTAGCAGTCATCAGGGCAGCTCCCAGCTGCAATGAACGGTCAAAAGAACGGAACGACAAGGGATGATTTCCACCAAACGGCTCGCATCGCATCGGATGCCGATCGCGTCCGGCAGGATGTCGACGCATCCGTATCACTATCGGCTCCGTACCGTCACTTGCGAACGTATCAGTTTCTGCGCCTAGTCAAATAGTTTCATTCCTACCGAGTTGACAGCCGAAAGGATCCGATCGGATACGACGACAGTCGAACGGAGCCGTACGCGCGTCGCAGCATACTGTGCGCGCCTTTGTAATATAGACTTTAAATACTGCGTACACGATTTAATATCGTTTAAAGATTGTAAAATCCGTTCCGATCCGATGCAATGCGAGCAGTTTGGTGGAAATCATCCTTAAAACAACCAGTACCTACTTAGATAAAATTAAGTCTCACTTAACTAGTGATGCGGTTCACGGCGCTACCGAGACCGGAGACCATGACCGCTAAGCTTTCCTACTGTGTTCAGTTCGCGACTGATACCGCGACACAGAACTCAGAACGCGCTGCGAACCGACGCTCTAGGGTCCATACACAAAACTGCGATGCGAATTCGCAACGCAGAAAACTGCGGCGCAAATTGCTGCGATGCGATTTCGTGCGGCAAGGTCCTTACAAGGTTCGGGTGACCAATTCCTCGACGATCGTCAACCGTATTGAACGTATTTTACACTAGGTAGAATAAATATGCGTGAAAAGATTTGCGCACTGCTGTCACTGATAAGAAGATATAGGAAAAATCGATTCGTAAGTTCTTGCGATGCATCGTGCGAGCTCGTATTTTCTACGATGCGACGTCGTATCGCAGTTTTGTATACATACCCTTAATGAAGACCATAATATTGTTCCCAGTTACTTAAAAGATAGAGTTGTACCTGATTATTATAAACAAGATCAGCTTCTTCACTTTCACATCGCTCTCGTACCAATAGCTCTGATAAGCTGCATCAGCAACTTTGGAGCTCTGAAATGTGATAGCTATTAATAAAGACCGATTTACACACTCATGAGTAGCGAGTTAACTTACTGTTAAGGTGCGATTTCGCAGGACGCGACGGGGTGGGGCCCCACAGTGGAGAGGTCCACTAGCAGTTGGTGGAGCAAGACCTGCCGGGGTTGCGGTGCATGCTTAGGCGAATCCCGCGACCCCGGCCGACGGTCACGAGGAGGAACACCGTGGGTTTTTAGCTGGTAAGAGTCCGGCAGACCCCCTCGCCTACCCCGGGCGAGGGACATCCATGAGGATTTCCCCACGATAAAAAAAAGAAAAACAAAAAAAAGGACGCGACAGACGGTAGACGGCAGCGGCAGACGGCCGACAGTAAATGCTGTCGGGGTTCAGTTGCCGTCGTATAGATTCCGAAGCTGGCAGCAGCCACTGTAGTTACGTCGCGGGATTTTGCGGTTATGTCTTCTGTCAACACGTCTATAATGTCGAACTTCAACGGCAGTGCCGTCTGCCGTTGCGCGTCAAAACAAGTCACGACCTGCCGCGTGGCAGTTGCAGTTGTATGTCGCAATCGGTCTCAGACTAATTAATACTGCAAAGTAAAAGCGTCTACACACGGCCCTAATATCAGAGGCAATATCGGGAGAGTGATGGTGGGTATGAAATCGGCTACTACTCTACATACGTCCCTGCCAGTTAGTACGTAGGTAACCCACCGTGCAGCAAAGCGCTCGTCGATCCAAGATGCCGCCTACACTCTCAAAACATAAAAAATAGGCATCGCTCTGGAACTTGCTACGGTGCGACCAAAATAGAGACAAAAGAGGAAGACCTGGATTAAGAGGTGGTTGATGAACACTGCGGAACACTGATGAACACGCACACTGCGGGGAAATCGGTCCCGATTTCGCTACACACACACTGACAACGCTCCCTAGACGATAATCGGTCCTAAATCGTGAGCTCGCCCGAACCGATTTCTGAGTTAGGGGTAATAATAATAATACTGATTACGATTTGCCTACACACGAGGCGATCAAGGGAACGATCTAAGGCGCTCCCCACCACACCCCTGATATTGCCTCTGATGTTAGGGCCGTGTGTAGGCGCTTTAATGCCGTCTGCCGTCGCGACACATACCGTCGCCGTCTGCCGTCTGCCGCGTCCCGCGAAATCGCACCTTTAGAGAACTTAATTGAGCAAGGTACTGAACTTAACACACCAATATAGGTACCTAACGTCCAAATAGTACGTAATACAATGAAGAGCAAACCTTGTAACTGGTTGATGGGTAGGTTAAGTAGGTATAGCACAATCATACACTTTTTGTCACTATCTATCCACGCTATTCAAGAATTTTTATTTTTCTCATTTATTCACCTCTTTCAGTTTTGTAGTCGGTTAACGGAACTAATATCGTCCTAAAAGAACCTGCACAATGTAAACAAGTAAGAAATCAAAAAAGCTCAAAATCTTGAATAATTAACATAGCTTGAACTATGTTCGCGTTTTCACACTGTGTGATAAGTGGATAGCGTGTATTATATTCTGCCTAGCCTTTTCCCAACTATGTTGCGGTCAGCTTGCAGTCTAATCAGATGCGACGGAATACCAGTATTTTATACGGAGCGACTGCCATCAGACCTCTGTAACCCAGTTACTGGGTAGATAATGTCGATAGGTATCCTAAGGTTAGACCAGTTGTCAGAGTTTCGGGCTTCTGACTTCCCGTAACGACTGTCATAGGTATTCGTATGACACCCGGGACCGACTATTTAACGTGCTCTCCGAGGCACGGAGGGGTCTCGATGTGTAACGAACAGTTACCCATCCACGAACTGACCACGGCAAGCGTAGCCTTACCTCACACATCGTATGATCCGCACGGTTCGTAATTAGCCACGAGCTCCTCTAAGGATAGCGGTTAAAAAGAAAAAATGTTAACGATTGTATTACACGTATAACCTACCCATCAACCAGTTACAGTGCGCGCCAAATAACTTGAACCAAGATGGCGTCGACTGCGTGATCTATGTGAGGTTCGGGCAAATGCCCGATGGCACACAGTCGGAGAAAACGAAAGAGGGAAGGGAACGTCGTAACCTGAGAAATAATGACAGACTTTGTGTAATTAAAGCTAACACGACATTAATGCACAAAAACATTATATGCCTAGCACCAATAATATTCAATAAAATACCGAAATCAATAAAACAGTTAAACTTAAAACATTTTAAACAATAACTAAAACACTACTTAATTGATAAGTGTTATTATACTCTAACAGATTTTTTGAACAATTCATAATGTTATGACATTTTGCTTCTTTTCAATTTATATTGATTGTTACTTTTTCTTTAAGTTGGACAACACTATTGCATTGCTTAATTAAAACCTCATAGTCCAATAATGTAATGTAATTTATATTTGTTACCTACCGAACTTCGTTTCAATTTGTAATTTGTACGCCATACTTTATTTTGGCAAAACATGCAGACCGTCATACCATGTAATTAACACCTTACACTGCAAACCACAATTTGTACTGTACACTCATGTTTTATACAAATAAATTATCTTTATCATTAACGTCAAAAAAAAAGGTCGTTCAACTATCGCCTATCGCTTGAAAAAGAAGCCGCAAATTGTTTGTGTTTGTAAAAACGTCAGCCGTCTAATCGCTTGGGCCGACCGTCTCTCAAATGCCCGGGTCGATTTCAGGTTCCAGACCGGCTTTTTTTTTTTTTTTTTCTTTGGAAAATCCTCATGGATGTCCCTCACCCGGGGAAGGCGAGGGGGTCTGCCGGACTCTTACCGGTTAAAAACCAACGGTGTTCCTTCTCCTGACCGTTCGGCCGGGGTCGCGGGATTCGCAAAATCATGCACCGCAACCCCGGGAGGTCCCGGTCCGCCAACCCCCCAGTTCGGCCCTGGGTTCGGGTCATATGATTTGTTTTGATGAGTCCAATAGATTACACTTGGTGTTCAGGGTCTAGGGTCTAAAGATGAAGCTGGGAGGTGGATAGTGGAACTCTTCAGTGGGTACTAGTACTATGCGTGCCAAATAAGAATAGCACTGCCAAGACGCCATTTTGTTCCGCAAAACTCGTGAACTTCATTACCAAAGTGTAAGGTGTGCAAAAAAGTAAATAAAGAAATTATAAAACTGTTTTCAAATATTATTAAATTATCCAAAATTATCTATTTATGGAATTCAATAAATAACATTTTATAAAAATGAATGTAAATAATAATGAAATCTATGAATAAAAAAATATAAAAAAAAAAATTCATAGTATTTTTTTGCTGTCAGTACCTACCAATTTGACAGCTATCGTGTGAAGTTGTAGCAAGCGCGATCCTATTCTTATTTGGCAAGCATAGTAAGCCCCTCAAGTTTGACAGTTGACGCCATCTTGGTTCAAGTTATTTGCCGCGCACTGTAAATGGCTCTCTTAGGCAATCAATAGGATGAATATTCGAAATTTTTTAACATTATTTTAACAAATCATTCTTCTCCCGGATTGTTAACGTTATAGTATTGTCAGATTGTTTTTATTCTTGTCTTATTGCTTGACGGCAGCGGTATAGTTTGAGTTTTCATTATCATAATTATAGTATTAAACATCTACATTCTTAACTTTGGGATGATGCTAATGACGTTCTCAATTTTTGTTAATATTTTTCGAAGAATGCCCCAATAACGCATTCGGCAGAAGAAATAAACAAGAAATTAGGTAATTTTTATGTAGGCGGATGATTACTTACTGTTACGAACCCGTTTAAGTATTAGAAATGTTCGCAAGCATGTGGTTCAATCCTATTGCCGGATTGCCGGTCGCAGTTTCAAGCTGGTCGATGGATGATACGCAATTGCACCCAAACCTAGCAGAATACAATACGTTGTCTCACTAACCTTAGTCCTTCAGCTTCGAGCCGCCGAGAAGTGTTGATCGTCGCAGGATGTAGGTGGTTTTGATCACTTTATGAATTATTGTGATTTCATTTGATGAAGAAGGAAAGATTTACGACATGAGACTTCAAATGTAACGGGAGCAACCTGACAGTTGACGGAGAGAGAGCGACGATGGCCGGCGGCGATGTGAAGCCGAAAGTGGAAGCGAGACCACGCAATAGTATTTTCAAAAGAAAATACGTTCTGATAGGCTTAGGACGCAATGACGTGGCCAAACATCAACCAGCCACAGGCGTCCAGCAAGAACCCAGCTTTCGGTGCGAAATTTAAATGTTTAATACATTCAAAACGAGTACGAAACACCTACCGTGTCGCATAAGAGCTGTCCCGAGAGTGATAACAGAAAAATTGTGAACGCCGCATTCAATACGGTCATCAAGTTGGCAGTCGTTTTTGCGAACCCACTTTGTACCTGAAAATTCAATGAAATTATCTCATAAGTTTATCCATCATAAGCGCGGCTGCCGAGCGTGAAGTCATGGGCTCCGTGCTAGGTCGAGCAAATTGCTTTTTAAGATTTTCGGTTTAGGACATTTTCTAATACCAACCTGGAATTTGGATAAATGCCTAGTTGGTCTAGTGATGGCAAGCGCGACTGCTGATCGTGAGATCCTGGGTTCGATCCCCATTTCTGGCAAAGTGTTATTGGGTTTTTCCGTGTGGAATTCCTTAGTAGCAGCTTGGAGTTTGGATTTGTGCTCGGTTGATGGCAATAGGCTCACTCCCAATTACATGGGATTTAAACATAACGGCGACATGCGGGTGTCACTATGCACCTCTGCCCAACCCTTCGGGGAATACAGGCGTGATGTCATGTTATGCATGGATATAAATTCCGCTGAAATCCAAAAAACCTACAAAGATTCTCACGACGTTTACAGCAAGAATTGCAAATGTTGTATGCCCAGAGCAACCCTCAAACCATAATCTGTAAATGCCTTCAGGTCATATAGACAATGACCTGCTATACTTCAATGCAGGTTCAAAGATACTATCTTTGTACAAGTAGATAGAGGAACATGGATGGTGTCACTATGCACCTCTGCCCAACCCTTCGGGTAATAAAGGCGTGATGTTATGTTTATGAATTTGGATAAATCTAGTAAATGGCAGTGGTTCTAAACCCCTATTACAGTCATTAGGGAGCCGTAAAACAGTAAGCTTGATCGTGTTTTACAAGAATTTATTGTAAATTCGACGACACGTTTGGTGCTGTGGCTGAGCGATCGGCTTCTGCGCTACGGGTCGTGGGTTCGATTCCCGCACGGAACAAATATTTGTATGACCTACAGAAAGTTGTTCCGGGTCTGGATGTTTGTGCGTGTGAAGATTTGTGTTTGTAAACGCACCCACGATACAGGAGAAATCCAAGTGTGAGGAAACGTTTAAAAAAAAGAAAAAAAAAAGTTGTGTCGGGTGGTGGCGGACTAGCGGGGGTCCGGGCCTATAAAGGGTCCGGCACGCTGCAGATCGGCCTCTCGCGACGCTGCAAGTGCCAAGTTAAGTGCTACACCTGCTCAAGAAGACCCTGGACTCCTCGCATTGTACGAACCACGCCCTGTTGATCTATTATAATTGTTATATAATTATACATATTTGTAATTCTTATTAAAATATATACAAGGTTAGTCGGAAAGGGGGTACTAAGCCGAAAGGGTGTTAAAGTAGGTACAGTCACGTGTAATAATATGTATACACATTGCTAACTTAAAAAGCGAATTTGTTTTAGAGAATAAAATGTAATTAAGAAATATTCGAAACAGTAATTCGTATGTAATTGTAAAAATGATGTGTTAAATATTTCATAATTCTAATAGATATTTTAAAAGACAATCGCTTTTTAAATTCGCTATGTGTATACATATTATTACTCGTGACTGTACCCATAATAAGGTATAACTTTTGTTTTACAACTTCCCCAAAACTCGATAGTTTAAGAGAAATAGCTTTTCAAAGATTTCGTAAAAAATATGCTAAAACCTATCTGTCCATAGCTATGATCAGCTGTTTTTACAATTTAGGTCATATTTGGGGTCACGGATTAGAAAATTAATTTTCTGAATTCTTAACTATAGCAGGTATGATATTTTTTTGAAAAACAAATAAAAATCTTTTTGCATGCAAATAAAAATTATCGAATTTTGAAATTTTAACACTTGCTTTAAAATAGTCATCAGTGATACTTTAAGTGGCCCGCGGCTTAGTACCCCCTTTCCGAATAACCCTGTATAGTTACCTACTAGTGTTATTCTTTATCCTCCCGTAAGTACACGCCTGCTAAATTTTATGTGCACAATTGCACATGCTAGTTGAGGGTTGTCTCTTAAAGCCACTCTAAAGTGTTACAAAGTCACTTACCATAGTCAAGAACCCAAAGAAACAGATCTCGAGCGCAGCGAACGCGACGTGAATGAAGATCACTAAACCGAATATACTGCTCAGTTGATCAGCTATCCTGTTAATACAATAAGTGTTTAAGGGTAATTCTCTGATTTCGATCCGATTTGGGAAAATTAAGAGAAATTTTAGATTTTCAAAATTTTGATGTAGTCAAAATATGACTACCTATTTAAATACATAAGTAATGAGCCGTTTTTTTTTTAATTGCATCGATAAATGTCGGAGATATGGGTCACTGAATTTTTTATTTGCTACGGTAATGATATTTCATCTAATGGTAATGATTACTGTACTGAAAGTAATGACATAGTTTTACTGCTAATGACATTTTAGAAGTTTTTGAATGATTTTCTCCCAATTTAATTAAAACAGAACGCTAGATTTTGTCGATTGTTAATTTTTAATCAAAATAAACTCTACAAACTGGTGGTAAATTATGGTAATGACACTGATGGTAATGACATTTTAGGCTATTTTGATTATTAATGCCGTTATTATAAACTTTATGTACACAAAAATTATATTCGTTAAAATAGTCCTAAAAAGCTACGTCATAAAGGTGGAAATAAAAATTAGATCGACATACTCACCCAAAATATAAGAATTACGGCGAAGACCACTAAATCGTGACAAACGTGAATTTGAAGCACAATATCGTAATTATTTTTTATTTACTTGCGCACACAGCTTTCTCCGTAGGCACTTCAGGGTCACCTGACCAATGCAGAAGCGTGCGGGGTGCAAGGACGGTATGGTTTACACTTACAGAGATATTTCCGTTCCCATGTCTGCTTACGGTGATGACTTTTTTCCGATGACAAAGTTAATTATAATTATTTCACATTGAACTAAACGGTTAGTATTTACAAAAATGCAGGTAATTATTTTAATAATATGTGTAATAAAATGAAAAAATACAACTAAATCGAACAACGACTTCTATGAAATTTAAAACGATTTTCTTCGTAACTAGAGTGAAGGACACCGATGGTAGTGACATTTGGGCATATTTTTTTTAAATTACTTTTTTGTTCTTAGACTTACTCATTCGTATTTAAATGTTTATCTAGCTAAATGTATTTCCACCCTTTTGCAGTTATTGAATCTCACATAATGTGGGTAGTTTTTTTTGTTATCGAACATGTGATTGTCGTGAAATCAGAGAATTAGCCTTAGGTAAGCACTAGACGTCCAATTATCAACATGGTCCTTGTGAACGCGCCCATACGCGTGAGCATGGAGAAAAGGGATTGCGGGGGCCGCGCTCTAGCGCCGGACGATGCATCGGCTCCGCGCGGAAACTAGAGATACTTTACCTGCGCTTGTGTCGCGATCGTGCGTCCATGATTATAAATAATGAGGCAGCAATTGTCATTTTATTATTACATTATATTAAAAAAAGTTGAAGAACTAAATATCTATTGATTATTTCGAGTCCTCAAAACCTTGTCTAATCTAACATCGATGTAACATGTCCTACTAGGACGTCCTCTAGCGGCGTTTCCACTGACTTCCGCCTTATAAATTCCTTTTCTTATTTGCTGTTCACTCATTCTCTCAACATGACCGAACCACCTAACCATATTCCTTGCTATTTTTATCACTACATCAACTTTAAACCGCATCTCTGTCTTATCATTCCCCAATCTATCATTCAAAGTTGCGTCTATCTTTCATGTTTTCATATACAGGGTGTAAAAATAGCCGTAACGAAGCCGAAGTCTACGCATCTGTACATAAAACTAGGTAACATACAGCAAAAATTATCGCTGGGGAACGACTTTTATTTTTTGGTATCCAAAAATTGCTTTTAATTGTAGCGCGCAAAGCAAGCGCGCGCGCAGTAGGTATACTGTGCCTACATTTCAAAAATGTTGATAATGTTTGTATAGATGAATGTTTAATTGTTTAGTAGGTAATAATATTTAAACTTAGCTTTCGTGAAAAACGTACAAAAATATGGTGACTTTGACCTTCAATATCTCCATAACCAGTCGGTTGCCAGATATGGCCCAATACCAAAAAATCTTCGTAACATCGTTATACACCCGATATATTTTAGATCTATACTAATATTATAAAGAGGAAAGATTTGTATTTTTGTATGTCATGTACCTAACCAATAAACTTAAAAACTACTGGACCAATTTCAAAAATTCTTTTGCCTTCAGTACCTAAGCTACATTATCACTGAGTAACATAGCCTACGGGCGGAGCCGTGAGGACACAGCTAGTATTGTATAATTTGGTTTTAAGCGAAGCCCTTACCTCAAAAGTCGTTGATGTATCTTAATAATTCTCTTCACTTCCTCATAACCCTCAGGGTCCGAAACGTAGATATTCTTCTTCAACTTGTTATCTTCGTCATATAATTTGACAGCGTTCTTGAGGTCAACTTGCAGCAATCGCAGGAGGACGCTTACGTTCGACGTCATGATCACAATCGTTAAGTCGAAAGGCACGTAGAGACACATTTGGCAAGGTGCCGCTAAAGAACATAATAAAGCCCTCGTATTCACTAGGCAACATTTGGCTCACGACATGTTGCACAACAGGTTGCTCAACGTGTTGAAAGTCAGCGCGGAACTTTTGTTTAGCAACGTTGTCTGTCTACACATGATTTCGCTCGCATCAGTCGTCGACAACATGTCGCCAGAGGAACTAGTGTTGATTTCAGCGGCGGTAGTTATAATGTTATCGAAAATTGCATCAAAGAAAAAAAGGCACGTTGGTGAGTTAGAAATTACTTACAAAATAAAGAAAATATATTCAGTGTATTCGTTACACCACACGGACACGGACATTTCTGCGAGTCACGTCTCCATTCGACAACATTTGATGCCTAACTGCATGTTGCACCGAAACAAACAACAAGCCGGGCGTCATGTTGCGCGCCAGCTGGCAGAGTCCCGAGATGTTGTGCAACGCTGCCAACCATGTAGAGCGTCACATGTTGCGCGTCAATTGTTGCCTAGTGGATACAAGGCTTTACAAGGAGAGAGTCAACATATAATTAAACCTACTTCCAGTATAGATATCATAGGATTACTTACTGCCAGCCACCTCCCATAAATAAGTGATCACATAAGTAAAAAAAGAGTTGGTATTCCAGAAGTTTGGCGGTTGAAACGGTAGCAAATAAACGTCAGTACCCTGGCAGATGTTGAAGCAAGATATCAAGAACGGTATCATTTCAAACAGAATTATGTTTGTCATCGCAGATATGAAGAATACTGAAAAAAAGCAGAGTTGCTATTTTGAAAGCAGAATTGAAAAAATCTACCACAACAGTTGAACCAGTGGCGTAGCGTAGTGGGGGCGACAGGGGCGGCCCGCCCCGGGTGGCACTTTTTAGGGGGCGGCAAAGTTTAACAATAAATAATAAAAAACTTTTTTTATTTAAAATGTAACCTGTATAATGCAAAATAATGATGACTGTTCTTGCCAAAAAGTTATCTATAATTAATGTATGTAATGTATAGTATACATTAAATTGAAATACCTAAATAAGAGGTCGGCTAAATTTTCTTCCGCCCCGGGCAGCCGAAACCCACGCTACGCCACTGAGTTGAACGCTTGCCTTCCATGCAGAAGGGCCTGAGTTCCCGACTCGCAACTCTGGGGCCATTCAAGTATTACGTTAGCAGAATTTTAGTAGTTTTTGACCCACCCCTCCCCCTTGTCAGCAAAAATAAGCAAAGCTTTTACCCCCCTCCTATGCTTACGTAAACATTAGTGTATATTTTTTTAAACTGATCAGGTTTCATTATTGTTATTCATGAGCTGCAGTTTTTAAGTCTAGAAAAATAAGTAAATAAATAAAAATTGCTGACGTAATCATCATCTAGACACCCCCGTCCCCCATGTCATCAAAAATGAGCTAAGCAAAGACCCCCTCACCCCCATTTCGTGCTTACGTAATACTTGAATGGCCCCTCTGACTTAAAAGTTATGTGCGGATCAAAATTTGGATTATCACTTGCGTTAACGGTGAAAGAAAACATTGTGAGGAAACCTGCACACCTGAGAGGGCTCTATAAAGTTTTCAATGGTGTGCGTACTCCCGCAGCACGCCATGTTTGGTTTTATTTTCAAGCTACGTAAGATATAATTTAAAACCGGCCAAGTGCGAGTCGGACTCGTGCACGAAGGGTACCGTACCATTATCTATATAAACGGCAACGTCGGCGATCGGCGACGTCACAAAACAGATAGGTACAGAAGTCAATCACATGTATGTAGGTACTTCACTTTTCATACCTACGCTCGGCGGTCGCTCTATCTATGTATTTGATTTCCTGGGCTTATGTAAAAAAAAAAAAAGCTATGTTATGTGCGTCACTCTCACGTGAATAAACGGTTTTTCTTTCTTTCTTCTTTCTTTCTTTCCTTCTATCTATATATCTATATCTCTCAAGCGCATGGCACTCGCGCTCGCACTCACTCGCACTCTAGTCCCAAACAGTCCGAGATATCGTGTCCGTGAGCAGTGTCTATGTGTGTGTTGCTCGAGCGCACTTGTATGTAGATTGACTTCTGTACCTATCTGTTTTGTGGCGACGTATCTTCCGTCAGATGTGGCTTGGTCCTTACAATCAACAGGAATCTTTATCCGTCGCAGCCAAGCCTTCAGTAACACAGACTTTTGATCATCAATTTCCAATCCTGTCGGCCACAGCTCACCGACTTCCAAAAACATGTCTCTTATTTCAGATCTTCTAAGTACGGCAATCAGCATTTTGACTATATCTGCAACGTTAAATTGCTTTTAAAGATTAAAAAAACGCATTTTTTATTTTTCTCTGTGTGAAACCAGCTTAAACCAGGGTCACAAAACAGATAGGTATAGAAGTCAATCTACATACAAGTGCGCTCGAGCAACGCACACTGTTCACGGACACGATATCTCGGACTGTTTGGGACTAGAGTGCGAGTGAGTGCGAGCGCGAGTGCCATGCACTTGAGGGAGATAGATATACCTATATAGATAGAGCGACCGCCGAGCGTAGGTATGAAAAGTGAAGTACGTACCTACATGTGACTTGACTTCTGTACCTATCTGTTTTGTGCCAGGGTTCCTGTGTCCAATACAGGGTGTAAACGAAATCATGTAATTCCTACAAACCTCGTGATGTACTGCTGACATAGATTAATCTTGCATGGGATACATTTGGATTCAATAAACAAAAAAATTACAAGTAAACATGTGCTCTTAAAGTGAGGTATTTTAGCGCTCCGAGCTAAATGACCGTGCAGCGAGCGATAGCCGCGCAATACGCTCGGGGCGCTAAAATGACCACGCAGCGAGCGATAGCCGCGCAATACGCTCGGGGCGCTAAAATGACCACGCAGCGAGCGATAGCCGCGCAATACGCTCGGGGCGCTAAAATGACCACGCAGCGAGCGATAGCCGCGCAATACGCTCGGGGCGCTAAAATGACCACGCAGCGAGCGATAGCCGCGCAATACGCTCGGGGCGCTAAAATGACCACGCAGCGAGCGATAGCCGCGCAATACGCTCGGGGCGCTAAAATGCCTCACGTTAAAACACATGACTGTTTAGGTACTTCTTGTTTTTTTTTTTATTGAATCCAAAACTGTCCCTTTCAGAGTTAATGTATGTCAGCAGTACATCACGAGGTTTGAAGGAATTACATGGTTTCGTTTACACCTGTATAGTAATAACTATTTACGTAGTAACAGAAATCACAAGTTTCAAGCGACAAAATTGCATAGGTGGGTAGGTAGGTACCTAACTTAACAAGTAACTTCGCAAGGTCACAAAACAGATAGGTACAGTAGTCAATCACATGTATATGTATATATACTTCACTTTTCATACCTACGCTCGGTGGTCGCTCTATCTATATATCTATCTCTCTCAAGCGCATGGCACTCGCGCTCGCACCCACTCGCACTCTAGTCCCAAACAGTCCGAGATATCGTGTCCGTGAGTAGTGTCTAAATGTGCGTTGCTCGAGCGCACTTGTATGTAGATTGACTTCTGTACCTATCTATTTTTTGGCAAGGTTTTGGCTTAGTGGGTGTAAATTCACGCATGTAGGTAGGTACCTACCTACACAAAACTTAGTGCAACAAAAAATTGTCAAAGTCAAAGTTTTTTATTTCAACTAGACCAGATTTCAGGCACTTTTAAAACGTCACAACTAGGTGCACGGTTCCAAAAGGTAGGTTCTATGGAGAAAAGCCGGCAAGAAACTCCATGAATACTCTTTTTAAAATAGTAGTTCATTACAATTCCATTACAGTAGTGTGAGAAATAGAATGAGAATAATGCAGGTTAATGTAACAAATAAACTCACATAAGAGTAACAAATAGAAAAATATGCCTTCTAGGATTGCCATAGCAGTTAAGGGCTGACCAGTCCCGACAGACGGCACCCGTTCACGAGCATGACGTGCACATCCGCATCGGTCAGCTCAACCATATTATAGGGAACTCAACGACCGGATAAACAACGCCACCATCAGCAATGACAGACTCATACTACCAGACAATAGGCAGTAATATGATATGATTATAAGCGTATCACTAATAGCTGCATGATGCTCATACTTTACAGTTTGGAATGAAGTATTGTAAAGCGATATTATTAAAATAATAACTATAATACAAAAACCTATTTTGCCAGTCCAGACAATAGTCCAGATAAAGTCCAGACATTGTAGTATACAAACTATGCTAGTGAAACGATGTACGGCAACGTTTGGAATGGTCTTTTGAGGAAAGTGCCATAGCAGGTTCGAGTTGACCTGTCCTAACTGACGGCATCAATCATCACGGAGCTCAAACCTTATTTTAGGGAGCTCAACAACCCAACCGCTGCACGACGCTATCAAATATAAAAAATAACTCGAGAACCGCCAAACGTTTACAAAATTCGTTTATAAAGCTACCCTACACGGTACTCACATTCACAATTTATTAAAAATGTAAAATAAAAAATAAGGCGATGGTAAAATAATAATAATCATTGAAAAAAATAATTCGATTATAAATGTCAAAAGAATAAAATAAAAAATAATAATGTTATGAAATAATTACAATGATGCGTCTGTGATAACAACGAGCGGCTCAATTACAAGCATTTTTATCGTCTATATAATCTTTAACGTTATAGAAACCCTTTTTGCATAGTTTCTGCTTTACATAGGACTTAAATTTATTAAGACTTAAGTCTTGAATATTGCCTGGAATTTTGTTGTGGAAGCGTATACTTTGGCACCTAAAGGAGTTACTGATTTTCTGGAGCCTAGTCATTGGTAGGATGAGTGTCACTTTATTGCTTGTCATTATTCTATATAGTTACTGCCATATATTATTAAACAAGTCTGTTTAGAATAAAGAAAGAAAGGAGAGGAATTCTCTTCTCGACTCTTGTCAAGTTACGTGCCGGCGACTATACCTATGTATGTAGAAAACAAATACTAAGCTTAGAGCAACGCGGCCACCGATGACCGTCGACCTCTATGATACTTAGTTATGTAAATATGTGAGCACCATGTATCTATCAAATAATTAATTTCGTCATTGCTTCATTTTTAATTCTTTTTATCGATTGTGGTATAGTAATTTTATTCTAGGTGCATCGTCTTCACATATAATTGTATAATTAATGTATCTATACAAAATATTGTTAGACATTGTATAAGAGTAACGGTGGAGTTTCTTGCGCATTCTTCTCCATATGAAACTACCTTTTGGAAGGGGCGACTAGAATCAATTCAATTATTTATTTTTGAAAATTTAACGTTCAAAAGTTCCTTTTATGTGCCTAATTGAAATAAATACTTTGACTTTATATTTAACTTTTTTGTTAATTCCTGTACTCAAGACTGCATTGTTCTCTCATAAGTAGGTACCCAACTACTCTAAATCATTGTGATATTTACTTATTTACAAAGAATTCTAAAAAATTGATTTTAAAAGAGTAACCATGGAGTTCCTTACCGGTAATACAACGAAACGACAAATTGGAACTATGCACCCAAATTCGACTTTTCTTAACTGGCTATAACGTTACACGTTCGTATACACGTTTGGTACAGTGGCTGAGCGATTAGCTTCTGCACTACGGATCGTGGGTTCGATTCCCGCACGGAACAAATATTTGTATGGCCTACAGATAGTTGTTCCGGGTCTGGGCGTTTGTGCATGTGAAGATTCGTGTCTGTAAACGCACCCACGATACAGGAGAAATCCTAGTGTGGGGCAACGTTTTTTTTTTAATTATGTATTTTGTTTTTTAATTCATACTTACCAAGAAAGAACATCAGATCGGCAGGCACAACTAGAACACTTTCCAGAAAATTGTCAGCTCTTATATTAGAGATCAAAGTAAATTGACTCAATATAAACGGATATAAGGCCAGGCTAAACAGTATTAACTTAATATTGTTCCTACTAAAATAACTATTTGAATCATCGAAGAAATCAATGCCAATACATTTGAACAGGAATACGTAACGCCTAAATGTGTTTTTATAGTCTGATGGGAGATCTGAATACGACATAATTGCTATGAAAGAAATGAAGAGATAACCAGGGAGGTGTGAGCGGGGGAACTTGCCCTGGGCGGCGAAGATTAGGAGGCGACCAGCCACCAGCCAGTCTCACCGTCTGTACTATGTTGGACCAGGTTATATATGAATAAACCTTTAGAATTATTTATAGTTTTATTACCATAATAAACAATTTTCAACAAGTCTTAGTAGGTACTTATTTTATTTGTAAAAAAATGTTGCCTAGAGAACGGCAAATTAATAATCTACACCCCCCTTTGAAACACGTAGATCCGGAGCTGAAGATAACGTTAACTTTTGCTGACACTATAATAGCTGTCTAAGCAAATAAAGATTAGTAATGTAGCCTAGGTTGATGGGCAGTAGA
The DNA here is from genome assembly GCA_910594945.2 of Amphipyra berbera. Lineage (NCBI taxonomy): Eukaryota > Metazoa > Arthropoda > Insecta > Lepidoptera > Noctuidae > Amphipyra > Amphipyra berbera. The sequence continues at coordinate 3,123,055 of OU343133.1, forward strand.
ATGTTCATAAATAATTCAGGTAGGGTAGACTGGGGTCAGTTGAAACAACTCAAATATCTCGGAAATCAAACTACCTACGCGTGTGAGACAACTCAATAGGCAGGGGGGGTAGGCAGAAACTATAGAACGCCACATGCTACGACTCTTACATACCCCTTTCGCTTCATCCACATTTATATATCTTGTCATACACGCACGCCGGTTGAGAGTACTACGCACCTGACCTTTGTGAAGAACATCACCAATAACATCGATGTATGTCCTTCTAGGACGTCCTCTACCGGCGTGATTTAATTTTGATTTTATATATAATTATTTTAGTTAAAATTATAATTTCACTAACAATAGATCTTTAATGGATTGAAATAAATGATACTTGAATTTGAATACTCGGTTGGCCATGTTTGAATCTTCTCTCAACACCGCTCGAGCCAGCGAGCGACGCAGCCGAGATTTTTTAATTCCATTTTTTTTATTTATGCATGATTGTGTTAGTGTTTATATCATAGTTGATTACTACATTATTATTAATGACTAGCTGCCCGGACAGACTTCGTTCTGTCAAAAGTTATTGGCCTGTAGTGGGAAAAGAAAAGTGTTGTTTTTACTATTTTCCACGCAATTTTTATGTTTTTTCTCTTCATAAGAACTTTCCTTATGCCGTAAGGAATATATAAAAAAATTTGCCGAATTGGTAGAGCCGTTCTCAAGTTTTGCGCTTAGCAACACATTTGGCGATTCATTTTTATTTATATAGATAGATTAGTTTAAGCAGGATCACTTAATCTCACATATTATATTCTCAGTTTTCTAAGTCAAAGATATTTTTAATAATAAATTTTGAAAAGTTTATGTTATGATGAAAAATTTTTCACGGTCTCACTATATGCTATTGTAGTAACGAAAATGTATTAAATCTGATTATAAGACTACAGCTGCACAAAAGATATAAGAGTGTTTCAATCGACCACAGTATGGGGTTAGTGGAACCTCATTTTCCCATCCTCTATAAAAGATTTTTGTAGCAAAACTGTTTGAGACAGAACTACCAAATACATTTAATTTAGGATTCAGATAACATACCTTCAAATAATGTAGACATTGTAGACACTCGGTTTGATAACATTAAAAATGACATTTCTACATGCGATTAAAGCAAAATAGTTTCAATTGACCCCGGTCTACCCTACAGACATTCAGTTCATTTATGTAATTATTGCATTAAAAAGTCAATTATCGATGACCTTAGGATTTGCATTAAAACAATTACTTAAATTATGAATATCGCAATTTGCTTCATTATGTACAATTTCCATGGGAGCATATTATTTGTAATTCAGATTGTGCAATTTTCTTTTGTATGTTACTGAAAGGCGCGCATATACCAGCAAATCTGAGGATCAACAACACTTTTTTTATAAGTCTATGTATTCTATAACTCGCGTCGTGTACTCGTATATCTGTTGCATTCACAATGACGTACGGTCTACTCTTATGGCCCTGAGACGAGGTTTCAAATTGTTCAAATTCAGTGTTTTTATAAATTGCAACAGCTTTAGAATGTTTTTTGTGAAGGTGGTAAATCCCTGCAAACTAAGTATAAAATGTACAACTTAAAACATAATCCTTACTTTCGGTAAATAATATATCGACTAGAAATCTAAGGTCGTACCGATATTGTACTTTTACAGTAACATAGCGATACATTAAAAAAATACCCAACAATTTAAAGTGATTTCATTTTTAGATTGCTTACGTTTCGTGAACGGAGATCCGTAAAAAGTACCACAAAACCCAATGTTTATTTTCAGAGTTCCATACATTTGTAAGCTCATTTAGCTTACTTATAGTACCACCGTTATCTTCAGTCGTCTGAACATAAATATATAAATACCTACATAAATATTTTTGTCTCACTCGCACTCATTGGACTTACGCAGCGCCACAGTTGTCTCGCTCGCACCTTAATGACGGGACAACTCAGATGAAAATGGCCGTACTATAAGCTTATTATATTTAAGGAGAATTAACAAATTACCAACTGCGAGGAACATACGATTTGCGAGGATAAGCTGCGCTTGCTGCGGTCAGTCTGTGGATGGGTGACCGTTCGTTACACATTGAAACCCCTCTATGCCTCGGAGAGCACGTTAAGCAGTCGGTTCCGTGGTGTCATATGAATCACTATGACAGGCATTACGGGAAGTCAGAAGCCCGAAAGCTTGACAACCGGTCTAACCTTAAGATATCTTCATTGCACAGTAACTGGGTTGCTCCGTGTAAAATACTGGTATTCAGCCGCATCTCGTTAGACTGGAAGCTGACTCCAACATAGTTGGGAAAAGGCTAAAGCCCAGTGGCGGAGCAGGAAGAATAGGGTAGTTGACTACTATTAAAAATGTACAACAATTTAGTATTATTTTAAAGAAAGTACCTATAGATACAAATTGATATGTGAAAAAATAAATAAAATCGATGAAAAAATAGAGGAACTACACGCTTGCGAAGTTTGTAGAGGGGGCATTTTCTGTCCTTGTCGCGCGAAACGGATATTGTACGGAGTGGTGTCAAATAATTATGAAGTTTGCAAGGTATGACGTCATTGTGGCGTCATGTTGTCTCTGTCTAGTGAGCAATTTTCAATCGTTTATAACTTGGGCATTTTATTAAATATTTCAGTAGTTTTTTCACTGTTGCCTATCATTTTTGTAATAGTTTCGAGATTTCTAATAAAAAAATTATAGTCACATACCCTATTTCGTACAATGACCTTTGTGCCTACAACCAATTGCAATCTGTGTTGACGGCGGTCACCGCATCTGTGCGAGCGCGACGGCAAGATATTTCTGCGCGAGCGACAGAGATAAGTAGTGACGTGTCATTGTACGAAATTCGTCCTGCACCGCGACCGCACTTTAGGGGCCATTCAAGTATTACGTAAGCATGAAAGGGGGATGAGGGGGTCTTTGCTTACTTTTGATGACATGGGGACGGGGGTGTCTAGATGATGATTACGTCAGCAATTTTGATTTACTTACTTATTTTTATAGACTTAAAAACTGCTGCTCATGAATAACAATAAAGAAACCTGATTAATTAAAAAAAAAAAGAATGTTTACGTAAGCATAGGAGGGGGGGGGGGGGGGGGGGGGTAAAAGCTTTGCTTACTTTTGCTGACAAGGGGGAGGGGTTGGTCAAAAATTACTAAAATTCTGCTTACGGAATACTTGAATGGTCCCTTAGGCAGAACAAGAATAATAAAAACATCAAAATATATCCATGTACCATTTTAATTCAGTATTAATTCTGATATCGATAATGTAACACAAATCAACGGAGCGGCGGCGGTTTACTAGTACGTCATCACAAAACAACCACGTCTTGTCTGCATATGCTAATCAAAAGGAGAGCAAAAGCCCTTCATTGAAATCGACAGGGAAATAGAGTGAACATAGTCGTAAGTAGAGAATAGATTGCAAGTATAACAGTGATCTGAGTGGAATGTGAACAAAAACTGTTTTTACTGTTTATAGAAACAATTTCAGTTGTATAGAGGAAGACATTAAATTGAATGCAAAGCAAACGCCAGCGCCGGCTGCCAGCGCGAGTGCTGCCAGCGCCGGCTGGTAGAGCGTGAGGAGCTCTTGATTTTTGAAAAAGTTGGTAATTTTTATTTATTTAATATGAACTGAAATACAATTTATGTGATGTGAAAGCGTCTACCAAAGGGCATCGAAAGACTATCTCGCTCTAGCCTGGCCGAGGTCAAGTCGGCGCTGAGTGTTGCTGTTAAGATAATTTATTTGGTGTTGCCATTTAAACGTGTTTACAATTTAGCTATAAGGCTGACAAAAGCTAAGTTTGAGTTTACAATTAAATCTGTCTCGCAAAAAGTGAAATCAAAATGTATTTTAACTATTTGTATTATCTGTCAACATCAACAAAGGACTAAATAAATAGTTTCAGAACAAAACTGTTGCATATGCAGAAAACATTACATGTGGACGGATTGTGCCTTCCTACTGTACAAATATCTACTCTTTGACATTGCAATAAAGTTCAATTTAGTCTAACACACAGAATACACCAAGCTCCAACGCAAAACTACCGTTTTCGCAAAGTAATAAATATAAATTCGGATTTTTTTACAGATATTTGTCGTGTGCATGGAAAATGTTATTTCTCAATAAGAGGGAATATTTTTATTAATACTTAACATTGTATGATATGCTAAGAATATAATTCAAGTAATTATTAACTCATAAAATGTTGTATACATCATTATAAGTCAAGACAAAGCAGTCTAAAATTAACTATAGTCCTGTTTGTCGCTGCAGACAGATTCATAAAACGTGAGAGCGGTGCAGCGAGTATTTCGCTATCTCCGTCTCTTTTGCTCTCAACAAGCTCACCGCTAGCCTTACTATGATTTATGAACACGTCTGCAGCGAGAAAAAAATACTAGAGAATAAAAGATTTGCGTTTAAAAATTCCCATGTAGAATATGTACAAATTTTTACCTATTTCCATCCAACGATAAGACTTAACGACAAATATCCGATATGACATCAAACGTAAATCAGTAAACCGCCCAAAACATGTTTCATAAGTACACTGCGATCTTAACATTTAAATGATTGAACCGAACGCAGTAGTATACCTTAACAATCTATATATATCGGCTAGACACGCTTCACGATTATAAAAAATCAGTCTAAAATATATTAAGGCAACTTGAGAATATAATATATACTCATATATTAGTTGTGGTTCGTTCGCGTTTGAGGAAAAATGTATGGTAACCAATTCACTTCTTAAAATGTTTAAACGTCATTTTACTTGGGGAAATATAAATTAATTATTCTTTCTAAGTTTTTGTCATATTATTTTGTGAGTATTATGTATTTATATTTCACCAATTAAACTTGAAAATACAAATTCTTAATTTCACTTTCATACAATTGCTCATTGACGTTTCTACCAGAACTGATAGTATAAAAAATCAAATTGCCCTCAAATGAGATTTTAATTTTTCAGTGTTCTTTTTTAAAACGTTTCACAGATATAAAACGCGAACGAATACCACAAGTTGACACAGAATGTCTAAGTGCAGAGTGCATATAGTCACAAATGATTTTAATCATCATCTGCTTATAATGTACTGATACAATAAAAAGTATTGCAAATGAATCATAAAGTACAAACATTTAGAAAGCATAGAAAAGCTCAATTTTAATTAATTAACCAACATTCGGATATAATCTACAGTGTTGATTTTATACCTGGGTATTGAAAATGTCCAGAAGGCAAATTCTAGTCCAGTACCCCGGTAGTAAATATGTAATGCACATCCAGCTTTAGAAGATATTGGCTAGCTTCGGTTTTATAGAGCGTCATCTCTGTCGCACGAAGTGACAAAACGTCACATATATATGAGTGACAGAGACGACGCTCTACGAAGCCGACGCTACCCGATTATCTCTTTCTAAAGCTCGATGTGTAATATTTACTGTCGGGTACTGTAACAAACTTGTTCGAAATCGTAATGGAACAGCAGTTTAATTACCGTCGTTATCTCTATAAGAAAAAAACTCTAATACCTCTGGTTGAGTTGCAGTTACCAGATGTATAACTAAAAAGTTCTGACAAAAAGTCTGATTTCTATAAAAAATGTCCTCACATTATTGCCGCAAGTGCGCGCAGTCAGTGGCGTAACTATAGAGTGGCAGGGCTGGCAAAATGTCACGGGCCCCCGGCCCAAGAGGCTGCGAGCTCAGAAGTAACCTAAAATTTTGAAAAAATTTAGTAAAAATTATAAATTTATTAATTCTGTTGGGTTACTACTTCAGTGACTTATTAAAATTTAACTACAATGTGACGATTTTTACTGGGGCCCCATCCAATGAATTTGCCACGGGCCACTGATGGTATGGTTACGCCACTGAGCGCAATGCAAGTTTATTATTTGTTTTGTGTGGCAAGCGCTTCGCAGGGACTCCCGACTTTGAAAATTTCAGTATTTCATTAAATGAACAAAAATCCTGACATTATCAAAGTCTGGCCGGAATTTTGACCAATACGTAAAACTCCAGGACAAATCCCGACGTTAGGTAACCCGAAGTTAGGTTCGATTGTGATTTTAAACAATTTTGTTAGTAGTTTGTCCTCCAGGCAATGTTCATGATTTTCAATAACTTTATATGTAGGTATTTGTTGGAACGAAAATATTGTTTAATTTTAATTGTTTATATACATTTATTAGCAGATGATAACGTATCGGCGACGATTTAAAGTGAACAAATTAATTATAATATTTAAATTATCTCAACGCTTCGGGGATTCTGTGAAATGTTTTGTTTTCATTATTTCTTTATTATAATTAGTTTTACAGGATGTTGTTTGACTTCTATATTATGAATTAACACCATGTGCTTATTTATTTTGTGAGATCTATTTAAACTTGGAATGCATATTAGTTAATAAAAAATGGTCAATTAAAATGCTCATTTTTTTACTTTTTTTTTATTGGGGAACATCATTGTTAAACCAACAATTAGATATAATTTTTTGCATATACAAAACACGCATCATAGTGTTATTCCACAATTTTTCTATTTGTCATGAATCAAATTCTGCGTACAGTTGATCAGTTAATAATTTCACTCCCCTTTAAATTCGCAAAACACAACGTCATCATTATAATTTGTCCATTAATTTGTTAAACAATACATATACAGTGATAATATATATAAAATGCACTATAGTATAACAACAGTGAACAGATAGATGTACTGTGTGTATATGAGTTGGTGCGAAGCCTAATATTCTTGGAGATCTTATTATTTCTTTTTTTTTCGTGTGGTTAGTGACTAACCTGGTGTCAGAGTTTATGCTGCCCATGGGCCTCTGACTTGGCTTCACATGCCGTCGAGAAATATCTCTCAGACATGCCGGTTTCCTCACGATGTTTTCCTTCACCGTTTTTAAGCAAGTGATAATTTTACAATACGCACATGAATCCGAAAAGTCAGAGGTGAGTGCCTTGGGTTCGAACTCGAGACCTATGACTTGGCAGTCCGACGGTCACACCAATAGGATATTATGAGACACTAATATTGGCAGAGTAAGATCATACTACCTCGTTGGTCTAGTAGTGGCAAGCGCGACTGGTGATCGTGAGATCCTCGGGCAAAGGGTTATTGAGTTTTTCCGAAATTCCTCAGTACCAAACCCGGAGTTTGGATTTATGCCCAGCTGATGACTATAGTCTCGCCCCCTATTACATGGGACTTGAACATAACGGCGAAATGAGGGTGTTACTATACACCTCTGCCATCCCTTCGGGGAATACAGGCGTGATGTGAGTTTAGTAACTAACGATCGTGACGCGCCAGAGTGAGAGAGTCAAGACATTGACGTCACAAAACATTTCAGCCTCTACGGATTTCACATATACCATAGCTAATATTTGAAAGAATTTGAAATTGTCTTAGACCAGTTTGATTGCCCTGATTGTTTCAACTTAGATAACATATTACAGATAGTGCGATCCATGAAGATGCACCCCACTTTTCGCCTAAATCGCGTGTTCTCTCTCACTCTAAGATGAATAGTGAGAGAGAACACGTGATTTAGACGAAGAGTGGGGGCGCGTCTTTGTGGATGGTAATATCTGTATCTGAAAAAGTTGAGGCTTAGGAATATAAAATTACTATGAGGAATTTTGTAGATATCATATTATCACACCGTTAATTCAGCCCTCATCAAGCTGTCTCCCTCTCACTTCTCTCGCCAGCAACGCCCTAAGCCGAGGTCCGAGTCCCATTAGGGGTCGCCCTTAGTGCTGTTATGGCTAGCTAGTCATGATGTTAGTAGTAGTAGTTAGTTTTACTCTCGTCCCCCTTGGTTGGAGACCCTTCAGGTCTCGCCAATAACTGCCCGGTTACGTAGAAACGGTCCGCAAGACCACCTACAAGCAGTCGAATAGATAAAATAAAAAAGGATGTAGTATTAAAAGATTATTCGACTTCGCCGTAAACATACACACACAGCCACTTACATTATAATTTATAAATAATTTAAATACACAATACACATTCATTTGGTGTCAGACTACAAGGTATTTGGAGCGAACAGCTTTTTTACAAAACAAAATTTAGAAAAAAAATAACACGATAACAAAAATAAAAAAGGTTTCTACTTATGTACTGTAATAAGATGTATTTCTTTATATATTAAAGAGACGAATATACAGTTTTTTCATATTTATTTTTACATTATTTACAAGTATTTACAATATAAAGCTACCCACACACAACAAAGCTTGTGTTATGTCGAAAGTCTTTTGATACCTTCACGCTAGATCGTACGAGGCTGACCAGAGACATTGCAAGTTTAATTTGACACTTTATCTATGAACAAAGATATCATTTATGAGTTCATAAGATCACGATAATATCATTAAGAGACCGTTCGCGTTTAACAGTCGTCTCGCTCTAACTTTAAGCCTTTTTTAAAGATTTAAAGAGATTTTAGGTGATATTGAAAAATTTAATCTATAGAAGTTCAGTGTATCCACCTTCTGAGTGTCATTACAAATATTTAAAGAATAGTTTTATTTCCATACATGATTTATATCGAAAAAAAAAAAACAAGAGACAATGGACAATGCAACTCTTCCCTAGAAGCTCGGCCCAAATTTTTGAAACATGTTGCCCAAAGTTAAAAGCAATGGTAATTGATAGATCTTATCGTCAATAATAACTTTTACTATGACACCAAAAAAATCTATTCAGGTAAAAAAAGATATCCAGTTTCAACTTTGGGAGACATCTTTAAAATGTTGTGCCAATTAGTTGCATTGTCCTTTTCTTTCTTCTTCTCTTTCTAGGCAACAAATCAAGACGAAAATAATTATAATATTATCCTGAAGGGTGTTTATAGAATACATTTTCCAATATCTCCTAAAATCTCATTAAATCTTTATAAAAGACCGTAAGTTCGAGCGAGACTGCTGTGAAACGGGAACGACTTCTTAAATATTTATGTAATCATTTTCTAAATATCAAACAAGTGAAACAGTGGTCGTATCACGTCATAGTATTTGATGCATTAGTTAGTTCGAGACTGAAGTTTCCATACGTAGTGTTTAATCTGTACCCAGCCACAAATCGAAGTAGTCGTAAAAGTCAAACTTGCGGCACAACCAATCATCTTTATATACACGAGACCCAGTCGATCGCAACTTAATATTAATAATACATTAAGGAATATGTTACAGGTAATCTAAACGAAACATAATGGCATAGTGCGAAAATAAAGTTTTTTTTTGTGTAACCCATTTCGACGGTCCCTATGTATGCTATCGAAACTACAAAATCTCAGTTTTTATTTTATCTGCTTAAAATGTGTGAGATTATGTTATCTTAAAGGTTATAAAATATTATTTTTTTATGGGACCAAATGACAACTATTCCGTATCAAACTAAAGAAGAATCACGTAAATCGGATCATAAATCTCAGCGTAATCGGTGTACATACATAATAAAATAAAAACAGATTATGTAGTTTCGATAGTATTCGTAGGGACCGTCCATTTATGTTTTAAGCCTATGTTTAAATTTATGGTAGACAATTTAATTAGCTTCATAATTATACGTTTAATTCAATCATGGACGACTTTGAGTCGTATTAAGTAAATCCTATTTGAACAGACTATTGTGTTTTGAACCTTATTTTTTTATAGATACGGTTGAAAATGTATTAAATTTGGATTCCTTTTTCGATAAGATCAAATATCAACCTGTCTCAAAATTGCACCATATACTTTGAGAATAAGGTTGAAAACACATTGTTACTTGGACCGTCTGTTTCTATTTCATTAACTTATTCATAGTTGTCATAAGATCTGTACTTGTCTATCCTTGATATAATTTGTAATTCGAACATAACAATTCATATTGTAGTACCGATACTTTTCCAATATCGATTCAGTATTGCATCGATTTTTTTATCGATATTAAAATCGTGTTTTATATTTTTTTGAAGATCATTACGGCAACAGCAAATATCGAATACCTCAAGATTACCCCTCCCACCAAGCTTAAGCTATGCTTATGGTAGAGGCGTAGGAGTGAGCGTTCATTTTATTTTCTTCAACAGAATCTCTTCATCCCTGTCATTACGAAAGAGGGTTTAAGCCAAGTCTAAGGTAAACCCAATATTAAAATGTGTATGATTGGTGGTAGGATCTATACGGTCCGCTTGGCTAGCTACCACCTGAACATTAAAATGTTCCGTCGCGTGTATGTGAGAGCCAGAGGAGTATAGGGGAATCCCTCTATATCTTTGTTACTTGGATTAGTGGGCCGACTAGGTTCAAACGCGACTACACGAAGAATTAAAAGATAACTGGATTAGTATCGTTACTACAACAAGAATTTATTCTTGTGACCGATTCCTATAATTAACAGAGCGTTATTGGTTAAAATTGAGATCTTGTATCTGTACCAATAATGAAGCAAAGACCTCATGGTTTTGCATAGTAGACTCTCTCATATAGAAGTAGCTATTACATGTAAAATTAGCTTACGAGTCTATTCATACCCAGTTTGGCAATAAAATGCTACATTGGTAAGCAAAACCATTCGTTTTTGTTTAAAGGAACCGGTCAATAGTGAGCACTATATTAGTATAACACGTAGCATGATGAACGACCACAAATTGGTATTCGATTCTTTATTATAGCATTACCACAGTGTACCTACTACATTACTACATACAGTGGGTCAACGGCTATACATTTGACAGGTCTTAAGAAATGTCAAAATTTGTAACACTAGAAGGGTTCTTTTAACTTTCAATAACAATATTTCGATGCTCGGCAGTGAAAACCTCGTAAATAAAATTTTCGTCAAAAGCGCTTTATTTGTTCTTTAGCTTGATAAACTCGTAATACACGTACTAGTCAACAAACTTTCAATTCAAATACTTCTAAGCTATCTATGACGTACGATGATAAACTTGTATTAACATTTGATCGGCCATTTTTGTTGCAGGAGACAGCTAAATCTACCTCTTTAAAAAAATTGTATTTTACACATACGTGGTTTTCACTGCCGACCGACGATTTGGTGTTAACTCCGCCATATGTTTGATTAATTCCGCAAAATATTGCTATTGTATATTTGTATGTCATGGATTTCCGCAAAGTAACGAACGCTTGATTCCATTATTTATCTAAAAACTTTATTAAACAAATGTCCAAAGTAATTAACGTTTTATAACAAAAGCGACGCGCGAAAGTTATATAACCGCGCATGCGTGATTTTGACATTTGACAAAATAATGCAAAGGTAACAGCAGTTACCTAAGGAATTTATAAGGCGGATGTTAATGGGAACGCCGGTAGAGGACGTCCTAGAAGGACATACATCGATGTTATTGGTGATGTTCTTCACAAAGGTCAGGTGCGTAGTACTCTCAACCAGCGTGCGTGTATGACAAGATGTATGAATGTGGATGAAGCGAAAGGGGTATGTAAGAGTCGTAGCATGTGGCGTTCTATAGTTTCTGCCTACCCCCATGGGAAAAAGGCGTGAGTTTATGTATGTATGTATGTATGTAACAGCAGTTCAGTCATCTTGGCCAGACATTTTTCTAACAATATTTAATAGTAAAAATTTGAATTGATCTTATTTTTGGCATTAACTCATTTGAAAACCTTGGATACACTCTTGAAGAATATCTTAAAAATTCACACGGCCGCCATGTTTGTTTCCTGAACTGACCTCATATGACTTTAATTTAATTAAACGTGATTATAGTAGATACATGCTCTGCTATGAACTATTTCACTTGTATTCGAAGTAAGAGCGAAAGGGGATATAAGCCCCGACCACATTGTTCTATGTTGACCGACTGTAAGGAGTAATATATAGGTAGACTGTGGTATTACTGTTTATTGTGAGAAACAGATCGATGGTCCCTACGTGTACTATCGAAACTACAAAATCTCAGTTTTTATTTGCTTAAAATGTGTGAAATTATGTTATCTTAAAGGTTATAAAATTAAAAAGTTAAAATATCATATTATTTCGTGTTTTTCAAAACGTAAAGTTGAAAATATTCAAAGAACAAACTTCAAAACGCTCCTCAAAAGTAGTCATTTTCGACTTTCGGTAGTTTACGTACGGACCGCCGAGATAGGCTTGAAACTCTTTTACTAATGTGCTATATAAAAATGGGATATGTATTAAATATTTCAGTAAGTTGTTTTAATCATACAATTATTTTATGGATTATTTATTGATTGGGTCATTAACCATGCCAGAAGTGTAAACAGGAACTGTGTTAGTTGCGTTTAATAAAAATAAGAAAGTTTCACAACAGCCTTGCACAATCGACCTTACCACTGTACACATAAGGTTCATATTTCAACACCGAGAACATACATTAGGTTCATAATTCTCGACTTTACCGCCTTCTTTATAGAGTTCGTATTTTAATAATCAAGGTTACGTGCAGTTTTTAATTTATTTTCATAGAAATTAAGTTTAATTCTCTTTCGCAAGGTGTTTGCATTATCCTAATCACGATAAAAGTTCATAATCACCGAGGATTTTGCTAATATCGACCTTATAATTTTATAAATAAGGTTCAGACTTATTCGCTGTGACCTAGCTCATAGATTTCCACTTTAAAAATAGGATAAAAAGTCCATACTTTAATTCGAAGTTCCTCACGTAGTTTTCAACCTTATAGTTATAGGGTTCACACTTCATCACCGAGGTCTTGTACGCAGTTTTCAGCGATGGGCACGAATTTGTCGTCTATTTGTATGAGGAGTATGCTCTTGTCGACGTGAGATCGAAGTTTGGGATCCCTGTGGTTCGGCGTCCATTTATGTACCACCTGGAAGAAAGATTTTAGGTGAGTTTTAATTAAAATAGAATAAGCATTAATTAGAAACTGCCTCGTTGGTCTAGTGGTGGCAGGCGCGACTGCTGAGCATGAGGTCCTGGGGTCGATCCCCAGGTCGAGAAGTGTTATTGGGTTTTTCCGTGTGAAATTCCCCAGTAGCACCCGGAGTACGGATTTGTGTCCGGTTGGTGACAATAGGCCCCCATTATATGAAACTTAAACATAACGGCGAAATGAGGGTGTTACTAGACACCACTGCCCAACCCTTCGGGGAATACAGGCGTGATGTTATGCTATATAAAGCTTTACATATCGAAATATATTTATGTTGCATTCATTTTAGCATGACAACAAGGGTGCTCGCTCTTTTCTCAATAACAAATGAACCATCAGTTTCGTCAAAAACACGAATGTGAATGACGTAGGAAGTATTTTGTTGAGAAACCAGAGTTCTCGTAGTTGGTACTCATCCTCCTAAAAGCCTTCGTCGCCTTCAACGACGCCCACAGGAAAATTCCATTGATTGAATTGCAAAACAGAATTACAACAATAAACCCACAGCAGAATAAATCAGCCCCCTGATTCAGAACGATTCGATTAGTTAGTTGTCGAACGATTCAGTTTGCTATCCCTTTTTCTCTCGTTACGAGAATCGTAGACGGAACGAAAAGGTCGAAAAAGTTCTGAATCGGGGGGTTGATCGACATAAAACGTGTAGTTGTTTTGCGAGAAAGGAGAAAACACGAAAAAAATGAAGACTTTGCGGGACATCTGGCATATGTAAAATAAAACATATATCTGTGAAACATCAAAATTCATTTTGTAAAAAAAAAACTGGCCGAGTCAAACCGAATTGAGCCGACGAGTTAGTCTGTCTCTCGCAAGCAACGCCCTAAGCCGAGGTCCGAGTCTCATTAGGGGGGTTGCCTTTAGTGCTGTTGTTGCTAGCTAATCATGATGTTAGTAGTAGTAATAGTAGTTAGCTTTTACTCTCGTCCCCATTGGTTGGAGACCCTTCAGGTCTCGCCAATAACTGCCCGGTTACGTAGAAACGGTCCGCAAGACCACCTACCAGCAGTCGAATAGAAAAAAAGCGAATGTCTGCCGTCGTGTGTCTGCCATCGCGAGCGTCGCCACGCAACAGCCGCTCTCACACCCATACCGCCGTATTAGATGTTTTACATCAAAAAAATTCAGCAGAAATAATTTCCCTAAATGAATAAAACTTGTAACCCACCAGTCCATCCATCCCAGCCAGCGGCACCCAGCTTCCCCAATAGTTCCTGCCCCCCCTCTCCCGCTCGAACTCCGACGGCCACTGCACATCAATCCTCCTCCCCAAGTTAATACAATCATACACTCCCAACGGCTCAATAATCAGCACCTTACTACCCACACTCACATTGACCTTTAACTCACTCCTCCCAGAATCTGACCTTTTAATTTTAGTCTTTATTTCTTTGTTCTTAGAGTCCTTTTTCGATTCCTTTTTTAGTATCGATTCTTTATTTGAAAGGTCGGAGTAATGTGTTTCTTTTAAGGGTATAACTTCGGGTTTTTCGATGTATCGGCCAGTTAGTTCTCGATAACTTTCTCGTTCGTGTCGAATCTCTTTGCTGAGTTTTGACAAGTCTTTTGGTATCATTTCGTTGACGTAGTACCTGTTAGGAGAAGTAGTTATTAAATTACTGTTTTTTGCATATTGAAAAGATGACCATAGTTATATGATTATGGCATGCGAGTTAAATGTCATACGTGATGATTACAAAAGTTTAATGATTATTTGTTTTTCACACATTATGTTAATGCGATTCGTAATAAAAACTACTTGAAATGTTATTATGTTTAATGAATATGGGATGAAAAATGCAAAATACGTCGTCACTTTGAACTTTTTCTAATTTTTCGGCACGAACTTGACAAATACTGCAAAACCCCAAAATAAAACCAACATTGCCGACATTGAAATAAGGTCCAAAACGGTTAAGTTATTCTTCGGTTGAGAATCGCCTATCGTATTAATTTGTTAGTTTATTTTCAACTCTATTTCTACGATCTCAAAGTAGATTATAGCTTGTCACATGCCTTTAAGACATAATGTTGTCACAAAACCTCCACGGTAAGCGGTGTGGATGAATGAGGTGTGCATGTGGATACCTTTTAAAGTCTCTGTCTTGCCTGGCGTTCCTGTTGGCGATGATCTTACAGTCCGGCAGCGACAGGTCCAGCCCGCTGGGCGTCAGCGTCAGGTCCTCCAGGGAGGACTCCGCGCTTGGACCGCCGCGACTGCTAGATACCTGGGTACGTACAGATTATTAAGTATAAACATTTTTTTTTTTCTAAAACCCCCGACTGTAAAGAGAACCTCTAAAAAGTTAAAAATAAAATGAGTTTGATGGCTATTTAACTTTATTATAAGTACCTAGTAATATTTTGATTCAAGCATCGTCACTCCGGGGGACCGCTAAGTAAATAAATTAAAAAAGAACAGAATACAAAAAATGAAAAAAAGAAGCTTGGTAATGATAATTTCCTAAGCGGTCCCCCGACGTGCCGGGGTTTTTTATTTGAAACTTTTTACTAGTAGATACCATCATCTATCTAACATCTACTCATTGAAACCATTCTTATGAGCCCAAACATGCTATATCTGCTATTAATTGCTGAGGGGTTGGGTATCCTGCAGACTACTTGATGCTGCAGTATCAGCTCAAGGTTGCCATGTCTTCGGAATACTACCGAAGTAACAGTACACCAAATTTCAAATCAATCGGACCAGTGAAAGTTGGTAAGACCCTTTTGTCAGATAGGAAATGAGCTGATGTTCTTCAAACGCCTGAACAGATGTTCATAAATTATAGCTAAGAACCATCTCGATTACTTCAGCTTTCAAACAGAAAAAAAGGCATCAAAATCGGTCCATTCGTTTGGGAGCTACGATGCCACAGACAGATACACAGATACACGCATTAAACTTATATCACCCCTCTTTTTTGTCAGGGTTTAAAAATGTGGTACAGTACTACGATATAAATTATGCGCCTCGGCAATCTTCGTCTATCTTCGGAAATACGAACACGCGAATATGGTATCTAATATAGAGCTGTATGTTATTTTGTACATCCTTTCACCTGTAGTTTCTACTAAGGGATGGGAGTTGTACTGACAACGATATTCAGCGTACATAATAGTTCAATATTGTCATTTATAGGAAAAAAATGCCTCAAACTCCTGATTTAGAAATAGAAGCAAGGATCTCACGGTAGGTAGCCATCCTTGCGTCCTCTGGATCAGGTAGTTACCTGGGCTATAAAATAAGGTAATAGACAAGTACCTTAGCGCTGGCCGCACGTCTCGGTTGTTCGCGCCACGCACACTCCCAGTTGCTGCCGGCTGCGCTCTGTTAACACAAATTGTTATATTTTGCATGAGCCAAGTTATAACCGAAAGATTTTTAATAGCAGAGACAGCCTAGTGGTGTGACCGTTGGACTGCCAAGTCATAGGTCTCGAGTAGGAACCCAAGGCATGCACCTCTGACTTTTCGGATTCATGTGCGTATTGTATAATTATCACTTACTTAAGAACGGTAACGGAAAACATCGTGAGGAAACCGGCATGCCTGAGAGATATTTCTTGACGGCATGAGAAGCCAAGTCAGAGGCCCATGGGCGGCATAAGCTCTGACACCAGGTTAGTCACTAACCTCACGAAAAAAAGAAGAGCGAAATATGAGACAAGTGCTATGCAAGCATGTTTCTTTTTCTCATATAAATAATAGCATTGACGTCCATTTAACGTCAACTGTTCTTTATAAATTGGCAAAATGATTAATTTGCAATATAGAAACTTGCCGTCAAAAAATTCAGTTTATTATTATCATTATAACTTAGAACACAGTTTAACTATGTAAATAACATCTAATTATAAACGGTGTAAAAAGACCCCTAACGAAGCCGAAAGGCGCTTATTCTCCACGTCATTGCGATAATTTTTTTGTTCTGGACTATGCCTGGGAACCTTCTAGTTACGGAGATATTGGAGGTCAAAGTTCCGACTTTTTCACAACTTTTAAAAAAAATACTAGTTTTGAAGGTTGTATATGTACTTGAAATACCTCCATTACCCGTTTACTACTCATTGCATCTATCAGCACAGTGTTTTGAGTGCGTTAAATTGAGCTTTACAGTAACACGAAATTTTTCACCCCAAAAAAAAAAGTCGTTTCCCAGCGACAATTTTTGCGCAGGGTTACTTAGTTTGATTTACTGAATGCATGGTTGACGGCTTAGTGAAGGGTCTTTTTACACCTTGTATAATAAGTTTACTTACTTGTGTATCATCGTTAGGGTGTGACGAGCACGCTGCAGGCTCTAACCTCATGTTGTCTGACGCAGCTAACAGTCTGAACGACGCGGGCGCAGCGCGGCGCATGCGACTGCGATTACCTCCCTGAAGAAGTGAAGTTGTAAACATGTAGTGATGCAAGTTTAATCGACTATAAATTGTTGTAATTTTTTAATAATTATAATTTCTTTTAAGATTTTCTCTTAAAATGAAAAAATAAATAATAACGGTCGCATTCATTCATCTCGTAAAGTATTATTTCATGTTTTATACTGCAGATCAGATAACAGAACCACATCACGCCTTGTATTCCCCGAATGGTTCGGCCAGAAGTGTTTTGATGCACCCTCGTTTCGCCAGATATGTTTAAGTTCCATGTAATAGGGGGCGAGCCCATTGCTATTAACCGGGCATAAATCCAGACACCGGGCTGCTACTGAGAAATTTCTAATGGAAAAACTTAATAACACTTTGTCCGACCTGGGGATCGAACCCAGGAACCTGAAGTCCCTTGGCGGGTCCCCGTGCGCGTGTAGCCCGCTCCCGTCGCGGCCCGCTCCCGTCGCGGCCCGCTGGCCTGCCCCGCGTCCCGCAGCACTCGGTGACAGTTGCAGTAGCAGTAAGTGAGTGTGGTACCTGTCTGCCGGTCTCCTTGGCGGGTCCCCGTGCGCGTGTGGCCCGCTCCCGTCGCGGCCCGCTGGCCTGCCCCGCGTCCCGCAGCACTCGGTGACAGTTGCAGTAGCAGTAAGTGAGTGTGGTACCTGTCTGCCGGTCTCCTTGGCGGGTCCCCGTGCGCGTGTGGCCCGCTCCCGTCGCGGCCCGCTGGCCTGCCCCGCGTCCCGCAGCACTCGGTGACAGTTGCAGTAGCAGTAAGTGAGTGTGGTACCTGTCTGCCGGTCTCCTTGGCGGGTCCCCGTGCGCGTGTGGCCCGCTCCCGTCGCGGCCCGCTGGCCTGCCCCGCGTCCCGCAGCACTCGGTGACAGTTGCAGTAGCAGTAAGTGAGTGTGGTACCTGTCTGCCGGTCTCCTTGGCGGGTCCCCGTGCGCGTGTGGCCCGCTCCCGTCGCGGCCCGCTGGCCTGCCCCGCGTCCCGCAGCACTCGGTGACAGTTGCAGTAGCAGTAAGTGAGTGTGGTACCTGTCTGCCGGTCTCCTTGGCGGGTCCCCGTGCGCGTGTGGCCCGCTCCCGTCGCGGCCCGCTGGCCTGCCCCGCGTCCCGCAGCACTCGGTGACAGTTGCAGTAGCAGTAAGTGAGTGTGGTACCTGTCTGCCGGTCTCCTTGGCGGGTCCCCGTGCGCGTGTGGCCCGCTCCCGTCGCGGCCCGCTGGCCTGCCCCGCGTCCCGCAGCACTCGGTGACAGTTGCAGTAGCAGTAAGTGAGTGTGGTACCTGTCTGCCGGTCTCCTTGGCGGGTCCCCGTGCGCGTGTGGCCCGCTCCCGTCGCGGCCCGCTGGCCTGCCCCGCGTCCCGCAGCACTCGGTGACAGTTGCAGTAGCAGTAAGTGAGTGTGGTACCTGTCTGCCGGTCTCCTTGGCGGGTCCCCGTGCGCGTGTGGCCCGCTCCCGTCGCGGCCCGCTGGCCTGCCCCGCGTCCCGCAGCACTCGGTGACAGTTGCAGTAGCAGTAAGTGAGTGTGGTACCTGTCTGCCGGTCTCCTTGGCGGGTCCCCGTGCGCGTGTGGCCCGCTCCCGTCGCGGCCCGCTGGCCTGCCCCGCGTCCCGCAGCACTCGGTGACAGTTGCAGTAGCAGTAAGTGAGTGTGGTACCTGTCTGCCGGTCTCCTTGGCGGGTCCCCGTGCGCGTGTGGCCCGCTCCCGTCGCGGCCCGCTGGCCTGCCCCGCGTCCCGCAGCACTCGGTGACAGTTGCAGTAGCAGTAAGTGAGTGTGGTACCTGTCTGCCGGTCTCCTTGGCGGGTCCCCGTGCGCGTGTGGCCCGCTCCCGTCGCGGCCCGCTGGCCTGCCCCGCGTCCCGCAGCACTCGGTGACAGTTGCAGTAGCAGTAAGTGAGTGTGGTACCTGTCTGCCGGTCTCCTTGGCGGGTCCCCGTGCGCGTGTGGCCCGCTCCCGTCGCGGCCCGCTGGCCTGCCCCGCGTCCCGCAGCACTCGGTGACAGTTGCAGTAGCAGTAAGTGAGTGTGGTACCTGTCTGCCGGTCTCCTTGGCGGGTCCCCGTGCGCGTGTGGCCCGCTCCCGTCGCGGCCCGCTGGCCTGCCCCGCGTCCCGCAGCACTCGGTGACAGTTGCAGTAGCAGTAAGTGAGTGTGGTACCTGTCTGCCGGTCTCCTTGGCGGGTCCCCGTGCGCGTGTGGCCCGCTCCCGTCGCGGCCCGCTGGCCTGCCCCGCGTCCCGCAGCACTCGGTGACAGTTGCAGTAGCAGTAAGTGAGTGTGGTACCTGTCTGCCGGTCTCCTTGGCGGGTCCCCGTGCGCGTGTGGCCCGCTCCCGTCGCGGCCCGCTGGCCTGCCCCGCGTCCCGCAGCACTCGGTGACAGTTGCAGTAGCAGTAAGTGAGTGTGGTACCTGTCTGCCGGTCTCCTTGGCGGGTCCCCGTGCGCGTGTGGCCCGCTCCCGTCGCGGCCCGCTGGCCTGCCCCGCGTCCCGCAGCACTCGGTGACAGTTGCAGTAGCAGTAAGTGAGTGTGGTACCTGTCTGCCGGTCTCCTTGGCGGGTCCCCGTGCGCGTGTGGCCCGCTCCCGTCGCGGCCCGCTGGCCTGCCCCGCGTCCCGCAGCACTCGGTGACAGTTGCAGTAGCAGTAAGTGAGTGTGGTACCTGTCTGCCGGTCTCCTTGGCGGGTCCCCGTGCGCGTGTGGCCCGCTCCCGTCGCGGCCCGCTGGCCTGCCCCGCGTCCCGCAGCACTCGGTGACAGTTGCAGTAGCAGTAAGTGAGTGTGGTACCTGTCTGCCGGTCTCCTTGGCGGGTCCCCGTGCGCGTGTGGCCCGCTCCCGTCGCGGCCCGCTGGCCTGCCCCGCGTCCCGCAGCACTCGGTGACAGTTGCAGTAGCAGTAAGTGAGTGTGGTACCTGTCTGCCGGTCTCCTTGGCGGGTCCCCGTGCGCGTGTGGCCCGCTCCCGTCGCGGCCCGCTGGCCTGCCCCGCGTCCCGCAGCACTCGGTGACAGTTGCAGTAGCAGTAAGTGAGTGTGGTACCTGTCTGCCGGTCTCCTTGGCGGGTCCCCGTGCGCGTGTGGCCCGCTCCCGTCGCGGCCCGCTGGCCTGCCCCGCGTCCCGCAGCACTCGGTGACAGTTGCAGTAGCAGTAAGTGAGTGTGGTACCTGTCTGCCGGTCTCCTTGGCGGGTCCCCGTGCGCGTGTGGCCCGCTCCCGTCGCGGCCCGCTGGCCTGCCCCGCGTCCCGCAGCACTCGGTGACAGTTGCAGTAGCAGTAAGTGAGTGTGGTACCTGTCTGCCGGTCTCCTTGGCGGGTCCCCGTGCGCGTGTGGCCCGCTCCCGTCGCGGCCCGCTGGCCTGCCCCGCGTCCCGCAGCACTCGGTGACAGTTGCAGTAGCAGTAAGTGAGTGTGGTACCTGTCTGCCGGTCTCCTTGGCGGGTCCCCGTGCGCGTGTGGCCCGCTCCCGTCGCGGCCCGCTGGCCTGCCCCGCGTCCCGCAGCACTCGGTGACAGTTGCAGTAGCAGTAAGTGAGTGTGGTACCTGTCTGCCGGTCTCCTTGGCGGGTCCCCGTGCGCGTGTGGCCCGCTCCCGACGCGGCCCGCTGGCCTGCCCCGCGTCCCGCAGCACTCGGTGACAGTTGCAGTAGCAGTAAGTGAGTGTGGTACCTGTCTGCCGGTCTCCTTGGCGGGTCCCCGTGCGCGTGTGGCCCGCTCCCGTCGCGGCCCGCTGGCCTGCCCCGCGTCCCGCAGCACTCGGTGACAGTTGCAGTAGCAGTAAGTGAGTGTGGTACCTGTCTGCCGGTCTCCTTGGCGGGTCCCCGTGCGCGTGTGGCCCGCTCCCGTCGCGGCCCGCTGGCCTGCCCCGCGTCCCGCAGCACTCGGTGACAGTTGCAGTAGCAGTAAGTGAGTGTGGTACCTGTCTGCCGGTCTCCTTGGCGGGTCCCCGTGCGCGTGTGGCCCGCTCCCGTCGCGGCCCGCTGGCCTGCCCCGCGTCCCGCAGCACTCGGTGACAGTTGCAGTAGCAGTAAGTGAGTGTGGTACCTGTCTGCCGGTCTCCTTGGCGGGTCCCCGTGCGCGTGTGGCCCGCTCCCGTCGCGGCCCGCTGGCCTGCCCCGCGTCCCGCAGCACTCGGTGACAGTTGCAGTAGCAGTAAGTGAGTGTGGTACCTGTCTGCCGGTCTCCTTGGCGGGTCCCCGTGCGCGTGTGGCCCGCTCCCGTCGCGGCCCGCTGGCCTGCCCCGCGTCCCGCAGCACTCGGTGACAGTTGCAGTAGCAGTAAGTGAGTGTGGTACCTGTCTGCCGGTCTCCTTGGCGGGTCCCCGTGCGCGTGTGGCCCGCTCCCGTCGCGGCCCGCTGGCCTGCCCCGCGTCCCGCAGCACTCGGTGACAGTTGCAGTAGCAGTAAGTGAGTGTGGTACCTGTCTGCCGGTCTCCTTGGCGGGTCCCCGTGCGCGTGTGGCCCGCTCCCGTCGCGGCCCGCTGGCCTGCCCCGCGTCCCGCAGCACTCGGTGACAGTTGCAGTAGCAGTAAGTGAGTGTGGTACCTGTCTGCCGGTCTCCTTGGCGGGTCCCCGTGCGCGTGTGGCCCGCTCCCGTCGCGGCCCGCTGGCCTGCCCCGCGTCCCGCAGCACTCGGTGACAGTTGCAGTAGCAGTAAGTGAGTGTGGTACCTGTCTGCCGGTCTCCTTGGCGGGTCCCCGTGCGCGTGTGGCCCGCTCCCGTCGCGGCCCGCTGGCCTGCCCCGCGTCCCGCAGCACTCGGTGACAGTTGCAGTAGCAGTAAGTGAGTGTGGTACCTGTCTGCCGGTCTCCTTGGCGGGTCCCCGTGCGCGTGTGGCCCGCTCCCGTCGCGGCCCGCTGGCCTGCCCCGCGTCCCGCAGCACTCGGTGACAGTTGCAGTAGCAGTAAGTGAGTGTGGTACCTGTCTGCCGGTCTCCTTGGCGGGTCCCCGTGCGCGTGTGGCCCGCTCCCGTCGCGGCCCGCTGGCCTGCCCCGCGTCCCGCAGCACTCGGTGACAGTTGCAGTAGCAGTAAGTGAGTGTGGTACCTGTCTGCCGGTCTCCTTGGCGGGTCCCCGTGCGCGTGTGGCCCGCTCCCGTCGCGGCCCGCTGGCCTGCCCCGCGTCCCGCAGCACTCGGTGACAGTTGCAGTAGCAGTAAGTGAGTGTGGTACCTGTCTGCCGGTCTCCTTGGCGGGTCCCCGTGCGCGTGTGGCCCGCTCCCGTCGCGGCCCGCTGGCCTGCCCCGCGTCCCGCAGCACTCGGTGACAGTTGCAGTAGCAGTAAGTGAGTGTGGTACCTGTCTGCCGGTCTCCTTGGCGGGTCCCCGTGCGCGTGTGGCCCGCTCCCGTCGCGGCCCGCTGGCCTGCCCCGCGTCCCGCAGCACTCGGTGACAGTTGCAGTAGCAGTAAGTGAGTGTGGTACCTGTCTGCCGGTCTCCTTGGCGGGTCCCCGTGCGCGTGTGGCCCGCTCCCGTCGCGGCCCGCTGGCCTGCCCCGCGTCCCGCAGCACTCGGTGACAGTTGCAGTAGCAGTAAGTGAGTGTGGTACCTGTCTGCCGGTCTCCTTGGCGGGTCCCCGTGCGCGTGTGGCCCGCTCCCGTCGCGGCCCGCTGGCCTGCCCCGCGTCCCGCAGCACTCGGTGACAGTTGCAGTAGCAGTAAGTGAGTGTGGTACCTGTCTGCCGGTCTCCTTGGCGGGTCCCCGTGCGCGTGTGGCCCGCTCCCGTCGCGGCCCGCTGGCCTGCCCCGCGTCCCGCAGCACTCGGTGACAGTTGCAGTAGCAGTAAGTGAGTGTGGTACCTGTCTGCCGGTCTCCTTGGCGGGTCCCCGTGCGCGTGTGGCCCGCTCCCGTCGCGGCCCGCTGGCCTGCCCCGCGTCCCGCAGCACTCGGTGACAGTTCGCGCTGTCCACGAGCGGCCCGGCCCCGCTCACTACGACGGCACCACCACCCGCTGATGCCGCTGCTATAAATACATTATCATTTACATCTGGACTTGCTGATAAATCAACTCATACAGCTGGGCTGCCTACAATTAACGTCTGCCGAAAGAGTAATTGATTTATATGCATGACACGATACGATAATTATGTAAGTCGCACGGAGTACATAATACCGCGGCATCAATACCAAATATGTGCACTTATGAAATTCGAAAATGTATAGACACTATTATGTTAGCACTTTTTTATTGTTGCAACGCGCGGGAACGTAAACTTGTACTAAGAGAAATTTTGCATGCTAAAGCCGGTATTCACAAACACAGCTGTTGAATACTGCTCTATGATTGGTTGCCTTTATTCCCATACCACAAAGACAACTAATCACATAATCTTATTCAACACAATGCTTTCTTACACATTGTAAAACCACATAATAACGTTTGTTACTATGGGTGTCAAAAACGTTCACATTCCAAAAAATATATTAAAATCTCTTTATACTTTATAACAAAAACCTAAAATATATAAATATTTTGACTACACTATATCTATAATATATAATTACATAGTATAAATAACACTCACAGTTGTATATCTTCAATATGTCTAATCCTTTTGTATAAGCAAAGAGAAAGAAATCGAATATTTAATGTTATAAGTTCGATAACAACAATTGCAGTAAAATATGTACAAAAATATGGCAAGAATAAAGAATAAAAGCACAGTAATATAAATACATACTACAGTACCCCGTAATTAAAAAGGGAACCTACCATCAACTAACAAGCGTTTTGATTACATTTTGGTGTTAACAATAACTTGATCAGCGAAAAACACCCAATTGATCAACGATGAGAATTACGACATAAATTTATATGCGCGTTTAAATGAAATAAACAAAGTAGTCCAAAGTGATCATAAAGAGTCGGCTCCTGATTTTTGTCGCTGACCACATGTCCATTAATTTTGCTGACCCAATAGTGGTTACCTGGAAATTTTTACGAGAGTTTTGAAAATTGATAATTTTATAGATTTTGATGTGCTCTTTCTGAATTTTGACTTTGCCCCCTCGTATATTTGCCGCTCACGACGCCATATTGGGAAGATGGCGCCTAAAAGCAGTTTTTTTACAATATCTCCTTTCCGACTAATTTTACGATAAAAGAGTTAAATATAAAATGAAACTAGAGACCCACAATTTATGTAAATACCTTTTTTTCATAAAGTCAATAGTTATGGCGTACGAGCGCCGCAAAGTGTACGCCAACGCGCGTTTTGGTCACTACCATTAATCTCATTATTCATCCAAAATTATTTTGGTGGGACTGAGTTCGATAGTGGTTAACGTTGCATGTCGAAAACGAAACTTTGCGGCGCTCGTACGCCTAAACTATTGACTTTATGAAAAAAAGGTATCGACATAAATTGTAGGTAATTATCTCTAGTTTCATTTTGTATGTAACTCTTTTATCGTAAAATGAGTCGGAAAGGAGATATTGTCAAAAAACTGCTTTTAGGCGCAATTTTTCTAATATGGCGGCGCGAGCGACAAAAATACAAGGTGGCAAAGTCGAAATTCGGAAAGAGCACATCAAAATCTATAAAATTACCAATTTTCAAAACTCCCGGAAAACTTTCCAGGTAAAACTACCAAATGACTGTACCACAAGTATTAACTTCACTGCTCAATGAATTAGTTCCCATTAAAAAAACCTTTCTATTAATATTACACAATTTATAACAAAAAAAATCTATTAATTATATTCAACCTATGAAATAGATAGCCACATGTAAAAAACCTTACAAAATAAAAAAATATCGTCCAAATATAATAACACAAATCTAAAAACCGATACACGCCTTGCACTGGGATCTGGCCTTTGAATTAGAGAAATGGGGCGCCAAAAGAAATTATACGCGGACAGCGTGGGAAACCGCGCTATATTCAAATCCCAACAGCGTGAGCGCACAACACTTATACAAACGCATGTCCAGACCCTCGTTACTTACACTGTACGGAAAATAATGTAGTTATACAAGGTTAGTCGGAAAGGGGGTACTAAGCCGCGGGCCACTTAATGTATCACTGATGACTGTTTTAAAGAAAGTGTTAAAATTTAAAAATTCGATAATTATTTTTTTCACGCAAAATGATTTTTATTTTAGTTTTTTTTAAATACTTCATCCCTGATTTAGTTACGAATTCAGAAAATGGAGCTTCTAATCCGTGACCCCAAATATGATCTAAAATGTAAACACAACTGATCATAGCTGAGGATAGATAGAATTTAGCATATTTTTTATGCAATCTTTGAACGGCTATTTCTTTTAAACAAATGACTTTTGGGGAAAGTTGTAGAACAAAAGTTATCCATTATTATAGGTACTCTAACACCCTTTCGGCTTAGTACCCCCTTTCCGACTAACCTTGTATATAAATTATGAACATAATCGATACAATAATTAAAAAACTAGTAACATACCAGTTTCTTCGTGAGTGGTACGTTCATGCGAGTGTTCTCGCAGTAACCCAGCTAACGACGCGAGTGTTGATGACGTCGGTTTGCCTGCACTTGCCAAACTGCCGCGCGTACCAGCTGTTAAGGTAGATTTTATGTTGTAAGAAGAATTTTATTGTAAAGCCGAGTCTCCACCAAAGAAAAATTTGCAACTTTTGTGATGTCAAACCGTGTTTTCTTTTGTGGAGACTCAGCTAGCAAAAGAAAACACGTGTTGACAACACAAAAAATGCTAATTTTTTTTTGGTGGAGTCTCGGTATTATACTTTATACATTTTTCATTATCTTTGATTGTGAGATATTTTTATACGGGTTCTGTTAGGCCGTCTTTCATGTAATAAATATTTTTTTGACGGATGGGAGGAATTATTCAAATGCGGTAGTATCAACTAGATGCCACATTTTTGGTAAACATAAATAAGTGGTAGATTTTACCTATAACAGTCGGTAAGACATAGCTGGGTGTTAGAATTTTGAAAGCAATCGATTTATATTTCGACCCCGAAAAATTCGGTGATACGATAAAAAGGTAACAAATTACGAAATTCTCTTTTAATATCACATTGAAGCGTTATGAAATCAATTCGAAAAGATATTGAAGTTGACACAATATTAACTTTAAAAAAAAACCAGATTGTCTTGCTTTTAATCATTGTTTCACCTGATTTTAAGTGACAAAGTAGTCTCGCCTAGAAGATACTAGTAACCAGTCCTTACCCAGTGAGGTCCTAGACAGATGTAGCGCGTTATGTCGAGGCGTGTTGTTCCTGGCGGCGCCTGCTTCGGCCGCGTTAGCGTCGCACGGCGCCGCGCCGCCCCCCCCGCCCCCCCCGCTGGAGCAGATACTAGTAACCAGTCCTTACCCAGTGAGGTCCTAGACAGATGTAGCGCGTTATGTCGAGGCGTGTTGTTCCTGGCGGCGCCTGCTTCGGCCGCGTTAGCGTCGCACGGCGCCGCGCCGCCCCCCCCGCCCCCCCCGCTGGAGCAGATACTAGTAACCAGTCCTTACCCAGTGTGGTCCTAGACAGATGTAGCGCGTTATGTCGAGGCGTGTTGTTCCTGGCGGCGCCTGCTTCGGCCGCGTTAGCGTCGCACGGCGCCGCGCCGCCCCCCCCGCCCCCCCCCGCTGGAGCAGATACTAGTAACCAGTCCTTACCCAGTGAGGTCCTAGACAGATGTAGCGCGTTATGTCGAGGCGTGTTGTTCCTGGCGGCGCCTGCTTCGGCCGCGTTAGCGTCGCACGGCGCCGCGCCGCCCCCCCCGCCCCCCCCGCTGGAGCAGATACTAGTAACCAGTCCTTACCCAGTGAGGTCCTAGACAGATGTAGCGCGTTATGTCGAGGCGTGTTGTTCCTGGCGGCGCCTGCTTCGGCCGCGTTAGCGTCGCACGGCGCCGCGCCGCCCCCCCCGCCCCCCCCGCTGGAGCAGATACTAGTAACCAGTCCTTACCCAGTGAGGTCCTAGACAGATGTAGCGCGTTATGTCGAGGCGTGTTGTTCCTGGCGGCGCCTGCTTCGGCCGCGTCAGCGTCGCACGGCGCCGCGCCGCCCCCCCCGCCCCCCCCGCTGGAGCAGATACTAGTAACCAGTCCTTACCCAGTGAGGTCCTAGACAGATGTAGCGCGTTATGTCGAGGCGTGTTGTTCCTGGCGGCGCCTGTTTCGGCCGCGTTAGCGTCGCACGGCGCCGCGCCGCCCCCCCCGCCCCCCCCTCTGGAGCAGATACTAGTAACCAGTCCTTACCCAGTGAGGTCCTAGACAGATGTAGCGCGTTATGTCGAGGCGTGTTGTTCCTGGCGGCGCCTGCTTCGGCCGCGTTAGCGTCGCACGGCGCCGCGCCGCCCCCCCCGCCCCCCCCGCTGGAGCAGATACTAGTAACCAGTCCTTACCCAGTGAGGTCCTAGACAGATGTAGCGCGTTATGTCGAGGCGTGTTGTTCCTGGCGGCGCCTGCTTCGGCCGCGTTAGCGTCGCACGGCGCCGCGCCGCCCCCCCCGCCCCCCCCGCTGGAGCAGATACTAGTAACCAGTCCTTACCCAGTGAGGTCCTAGACAGATGTAGCGCGTTATGTCGAGGCGTGTTGTTCCTGGCGGCGCCTGCTTCGGCCGCGTTAGCGTCGCACGGCGCCGCGCCGCCCCCCCCGCCCCCCCCGCTGGAGCAGATACTAGTAACCAGTCCTTACCCAGTGAGGTCCTAGACAGATGTAGCGCGTTATGTCGAGGCGTGTTGTTCCTGGCGGCGCCTGCTTCGGCCGCGTTAGCGTCGCACGGCGCCGCGCCGCCCCCCCCGCCCCCCCCGCTGGAGCAGATACTAGTAACCAGTCCTTACCCAGTGAGGTCCTAGACAGATGTAGCGCGTTATGTCGAGGCGTGTTGTTCCTGGCGGCGCCTGCTTCGGCCGCGTTAGCGTCGCACGGCGCCGCGCCGCCCCCCCCGCCCCCCCCGCTGGAGCAGATACTAGTAACCAGTCCTTACCCAGTGAGGTCCTAGACAGATGTAGCGCGTTATGTCGAGGCGTGTTGTTCCTGGCGGCGCCTGCTTCGGCCGCGTTAGCGTCGCACGGCGCCGCGCCGCCCCCCCCGCCCCCCCCGCTGGAGCAGATACTAGTAACCAGTCCTTACCCAGTGAGGTCCTAGACAGATGTAGCGCGTTATGTCGAGGCGTGTTGTTCCTGGCGGCGCCTGCTTCGGCCGCGTTAGCGTCGCACGGCGCCGCGCCGCCCCCCCCGCCCCCCCCGCTGGAGCAGATACTAGTAACCAGTCCTTACCCAGTGAGGTCCTAGACAGATGTAGCGCGTTATGTCGAGGCGTGTTGTTCCTGGCGGCGCCTGCTTCGGCCGCGTTAGCGTCGCACGGCGCCGCGCCGCCCCCCCCCGCCCCCCCCGCTGGAGCAGATACTAGTAACCAGTCCTTACCCAGTGAGGTCCTAGACAGATGTAGCGCGTTATGTCGAGGCGTGTTGTTCCTGGCGGCGCCTGCTTCGGCCGCGTTAGCGTCGCACGGCGCCGCGCCGCCCCCCCCGCCCCCCCCGCTGGAGCAGATACTAGTAACCAGTCCTTACCCAGTGAGGTCCTAGACAGATGTAGCGCGTTATGTCGAGGCGTGTTGTTCCTGGCGGCGCCTGCTTCGGCCGCGTTAGCGTCGCACGGCGCCGCGCCGCCCCCCCCGCCCCCCCCGCTGGAGCAGCCCTCGCCGCAGCGGCGACGGATACTGGCACAACATTGTATTACTGACACGGTGCACAGTGCTAACATACAATAGAATAACACTTTTGCCGTGGTAGAGGGTAGGCTAAGAAATTATGACAATAGAGCAGCCCAGCCTCCTGCGAGCGAATTAAAAGCTTTTATTATGCTCTTTGAGGGGCACGTGGCTAACTACCAACTGCGTTAATCATACGATTTGCAAGGTTAAGTTACGCTTGCCGCGGTCAGCCCGTGGATGCGTGACCGTTACACATCGAGACCCCTCCGTGCCTTGGAGAACACGTTAAACAGTCGGTCCCGGGTTTCATACGAATACCTATGACAGTCGTTACGGGAAGTCAGAAGCCCGAAAGTCTGACAACTAGTCTAACCTTAGGATATCGTTATTGCCCAGTATCTGGGTTGCGGAGGTCTAATGGCAGTCGCTCCGTGTAAAATACTTGTATTGCTGCATCTGGTAAGACTGGAAGTTGACCACAACATAGTTGGGAACAGGCTAAGCAGAACAGTACGCTTTAGCAACCACGCAGAGATTCTTTGTCAGTAACGACAAACCAATATAAATATTAAAATGTGAATGAGTGTTACCGTCTCCAAGCAGCCGACAGCCTTGCCCGTATAGCGGACACAGTGAGCGGCCCGCCCAGCAGCGCGCACAGCACAGGGGACGTGTCGGCGTATGACGTCGTGAGCGGGGACACGTAGATCGGGTAGCCGATCGGCTGGTCGCACGACGAGTTTATGATGTTACGGAGCGCCTGCAAAACGATTACGTTTTAACACAAGTTTACGTAAGTTTGTGAGAACCCAATGTTCAGCAGTGGACTGCAATTAGGATACATAACATAACATCACGCCTGTATTCCCCGAAGGGTATAGTATAATAACACCTTCATTTAGCCGTTATGTTGAAGTCCCGTGTAATAGGTGGCGATCTTATTGACATGAACCAGGCACAGGTCCAACCTCCGGGCTGCTACCGAGGAATTCCACACAGAAAAACCCAATAATACTTTTCCCGCCTTGGGAATCGAACCCAGGACCTCAAGATCAGCAGTCGCGCTTACCACCACTAGACCAACGAGGCAGTTAGGATATTAAGGTTAAATTTGAAAAATCCCGACAAAAAGCTAAAACACTTTTCATAAATGCACATAGCATTATTTAACTATGCTATATTATTTCAAACTAGCTGTGTCCTCACGGCTCCGCCCGTAGCCTATGTTACTCAGTGATAATGTAGCTTTCTAACGGCAAAATAATTTTTGAAATCGGTCCAGTGGTTTTTAAGTTTATTCGTTACATACAAAAATATAAAAATACAAATCTTTCCTCTTTATAATATTATATTTCAAATACATGTTTGAGAGGTCGTTCCAATTTCACAGCCGTTTCACTCTAACTTAAGGTCTTTTATAAACATTTAAAGAGATTTTCGGCGATATTGAAAAATTTATTCTATATACATCCTTCAGAATAACATAAAAGATATTTTAAACATATTTTCGTCTTAATTTGTTACCAAGAAAGAGGAGGAGAAAGAAAATTTGTCTTTTGTTTTTTTCTTCTATATAAATCATGTATGGAAATAAAACTACTGTTTAAATATTTGTGATGACACTCAGAAGGTGGATACACTGAACTTCTAAAGACTACATTTTTCAATATCACCAAAAATCTCTTTAAAAAAGGCTATGTGAAGGCTGTAAAACTGGAAAGGCCTCTAAACATACAAAAAAATTGCAGTTTCAAGCACACACACGAAATTTTGTGTACGCATTTTATTATGATAGTCGGTTTTAAGTTTTACCGTGACATGGTTGCTGCACTCAGGGTTGGGTCCTGACAAGGGAACTCCTCAATGGATAGCAGCACAGACATGAAATTTTGTATGCGCATTCAATTGTGAAAGTCCGTGCTAAGTTTCACCATGAAATACTAAAAAATAAAATTAATAGTAAAAAAAATAATTATAAACAAGCTTTTATTTAAATTCTCTAAAAAAAAGAAAATAATCTTTAAATTAAATCAAACCCATCAATTTATTACATTATACAATAAATTTATTTATATGATATTAAAGCTTGTCGTGAGATACTAAATAAACAAGAATACAATAACTTGACCTTGACACAAGTAATTCTAAGAAAAAATGTATGTATTTCATGAAATTGTAAATCTCGCGACAAACTTTTGTATCATAATAAATTGATTGTATAATGTAACAATTTGATGGGTTTGATTTAATTTAAAGGTTTTCTTGTTAATAGAGAATTTAAATAAAAGCTTGTTTATAAAAAAAAATTGTTTCACTATTAATTTTTTTTGCAGATATTTTTACTTTATAGTGTACTAGCTGTGTCCTCACGGCTCCGCCCGAGTAAGAAGTTTTATTCCAGTAATAAATACAGCCTACGCTACTCAGTAATAATGTAGCTTTCTAACTGCAAAAGAATTTTTGAAATCGATCCAGAAGTTTTTAAGTTTATTTGTTACATACAAAAATACAAATCTTTCCTCTTTATAATATTAGTATAGATAAAATAATTATTGTTGCCTATCCCAATGCGATAAAAGCACATAAATATCACCTAAAACAGCAATGAAAATCAAACTTAAAAAGTGCTCCCGATCAGCTATTTTGCTAAAGTTCACGAGCCGAGGATACTGCATTACAGTAGGCACTAGTCACTGAACTAGCGCTACTACTTTGTCTACTATCTCGCTCACTCAAAGTAGCCGACATACCGCTGCGCCGCTGGGAAATTTCGACAAAGCTATAGCGGCCAGTGCCTATGTATATAACAGATGCGTTATTAGGATGCGTTACTTAGACTAGTACTAGATTCATACCATGTACACATAAATACCCTTCCAAAGAATCGACTGACATTGCTTTATTTTTACCTAAGTCCAAAGACGACTCCATGGATTGTCTCTGTTCTGACGACTATTTTCTAAAATATTATTTACATTGTATGTTTTTATTTTTATTTTGTAGCTACACACATACGTAGCTATTATTTTAATAGTTTTTTTCCCCATTTTTAATAACTAAATATCACTCAGATCAAGATACAATTACTGTCGATAGCGCGCGGGAAATCCAATGACACAGACCCGTCGCTGACACTAGTCAGCAGCGGACTGAGGGGGAATTGATTGCATACAAAAACGCACGCGAACTAGCTTATGCCGTAAGGTCGTAACCGCCAAAACAGTATTTTTCGTTTAAAACAAAGACTATAGCTAATTTTATAAAATCGAATTATTATTTTGAAGTGTATGCTTAGACTAAACTATATACAAACTATTGAGGTTGAAATCTGTCTCGTTTCCCTGTAAAATGAAAATGTATGTCTTTGAAGAGCAGTTTTTGATATTTTTTTCTGTGCTGTAAAAGTTCAAATCATGTAAAGCAATTATAAAATTGATCTTAAAGACATGATAAATGAAGTGTATAAATATAAGTTCAGAATGTTTTGTAATTGCTGAGATATATTAAAATCCCTGCCGCCAATATTTTCAATTCGTCGTCTTAAGAAGAGCCTAAAAATCCGAACATACCGTTCATCGTCATTACCTGTTTGGCGTTCTGTATGGAGCCTCGCTCGGGGTTCCTGTTCCTCAGGTAGACCAGCTCCTGCTGCTGGCCGGCCCACAGTCCCCGCACACACTCGCGGTTCAGCTTGATGACGCGAAAGCCCAGGTGACGTTTGTTCAGCATTATTATCTTGTAGTCGTCGTTCCCTTCGTCCATCACGTGCCTAAAAATTGAAGTTTATTGAGTCTTTCTCTGACGTGAACTAGGAGCGGGTGGGTCCATTACCAAAAAGGTGCACCCTTGCCCAACGAAGTTTAATTCCTTCAAATCTCGTGATGTACTGCTGACATACGATTAAAACCACAAGGGATAATTTTGGATTCAATACGAAAAAAATACAAGATGTAATCATGTGTTCTTCACGTGAGGTATTTTAGCGCCCCGAGCGAATTGCGCGGCTAAACTCGGGGCGCTAAAATGCCTTATGTTAAGAACACATGTTTACTTCTAGTTTTTTTTTTAAGTAAGTTCCAAAGTGTCCCGTTCGTGGTTAATCTATGTCAGCAGTACATCACGAGGTTTGAAGGAATTACATGATTTCATTTACACCCTGTATACGCTCAGGAAACCAATTCTACTAATAAAATGGTTAAAAATCGTAATCGGTTCAATTCAAGGGGCTCGTGGCTAACTACCAACCGCGCGATCATATTTGCGAGGTTAAGCTGCGCTTGCCACGGTCAGTCCAAGGATGGGTGACCGTTTGTCACACATCGAGACCCCTCCGTGCCTCGGAGAGCAAGTTGAACAGTCAGTCCCGGGTGTCATACGAATACCTATGACAGTCGTTACGGGAAGTCAGAAACCCGAAAGTTTGACAACTGGTCTAATCGGCATTGTCCAGGTAACTGGGTTGCGGAGGTCTGATGGCAGTCGCTCCATGTAAAATACTGGTATTCCGCCGCGTCTGGTTAGACTGGAAGCTGATCCCAATATAGTTGGGAAAAGACTAGGTAGATATTGTTATTAGAAGTGGCCTCCAGAACTGCAACAATCTGCGTAATATATTTACCTGAGAGCCAGTAAGTGTGGAGCTCCACGTAGAACATTATAGCGCCACGCAGGCGCAGCTTCGTGGCAGATGACGAGTCGTTGGGCGTGTGACGCGATGGCGCAGTACAAAGCCGAACTACTGCAGTATTCTTCAGGGAACATGAAGTGATCCTGCACAAAATATTATAATTTATATTTATACTAGCGACCCGCCCCGGCTTCGCACGGGTGCAATGTAGATACCAATGTGGGGAATATAAACCTTCATCTTGAATCACTCTATTGCTCAAAACTGCATTAAAATCCATTGCGTAGTTTAAAAGATCTAAGCGTACAGACAGCGGGAGCGACTTTGTTTTATACTATGTAAAGATTATTATAACTGCCTCGTTGGTCTAGTAGCTGCAAGCGCCACTGCTGATCGTGAGGTCCTGGGTTCGATCCCCAGATCGGGCAAAGTGTAATTGGTTTTTTCCGTGTGTAATACCTCAGTAGTAGTCCGGAGTATTGATTTGTGCCCAGTTGATGTCAATAGGCTCGCTCTCCATTACATGAGACTTGGACATAACGGTGAAATGAGAGTATTACTCTTCTGCTCAACACTTCGGGGAACACAACCGTGATGTTATGTTATTATTTAGTTTTTATTTTCAGATTTTCTGAATTCAATGTGTTGGGAGACAATTCATTTATATTTAAAAAAATCGTATGATAATATTACAACGTACCTGGTGCAACTTGAGCGCCATTCTAATGGCGGGCGCGAGTACTGAGTGTAACAGCGACATATCCGTGAACACCCACTCGTCGCGTGCGCACGTGATGCGGAAGTCACCCTTGAATAGTGAGTGGAGACCGTACAGGAAGAACTCCACGCTGTACGAAAAGAGAGTTTTGTTTATAAAATATTCCACAATACAAGTTCCCTATCATTTATCTCCTTCCCACACATACCTGGACGCAGACAGATGTTGAGCCGCAGCTAACGCTCTCCTCCCCAACAGACTGAGCGCGAAGCAAAGAGTAGTGAGCGGAGAGTGCTGGTGAGCCGCGCGACGACGCCAACTGGCACCACGTCTGGCACCGCAGTGGGCGATCCACTCACCGTAGATGGCGCAGAAACGACTCCTAACGAAATATACAAAAATTAAATCTTTTCAAATAGCAAGGTCGAACTTGGCACAAAAGGAGATAGATGTTTGGTATGAGAAGAGAGGATTATGGTTAGAGAAGTGCAGTAATACAGTTCGCATGCAAGTGCTAGTCACCGCCTAAGGTATGGGAGCGGCAGAAGGGGGGTGTGCGCGGTAGGTAACAGAGCGCGTCTATTGTTTTGCACCCCCCACCTGCCGCTCACATACCTCAGGTGGTGACTAGCACTTGCGTGAGGACTATACGACATAAGTTATGCGCCTCGGCCATCTTCGTATATCTTCGGAAATACGAATGCGAGAAGTTGGCATCTAATATAGAGTTGTTACAACATTTAGTTTCTTTATTTACGTAGCTTTATATATTACTAGCTGTGTCCTCACGGCTCCGCCCGCGTAAGAAGTTTTATTCCAGTAATAAATATAGCCTATGTTACTCAGTGATAATGTAGCTTTATAACGGCAAAATAATTTTTCTTTGGTCAAGTAGTTTTTAAGTTTATTCGTTACATACAAAAATACAAATCTTTCCACTTTATAATATTAGTATAGATAATAAAAATAAAGTTATGCAGAGGAATTAATTTTTTTAAATTTAATTTTAATGACAGGAATTAAAAATCCAAGTACACCCTGTGTATGATATATGTATAGACAGGATATTTGATAAATATGGAAACTTTCTTATTAAGTAAAACGCTTTACAACGGAAAATGTAACTAAACTACATTGCAATACACACAATATTGCGTAAAAATAACATACCTTGTAATTCCTGAAGCTCTGAAGTCATAATCCTCATCCAAGTTAACATTGAATATGGGGTCCAGATCCACAAAGTTCCTCTCGTTCATTGGCTTCAGGGCATCCGTTATGGTAGAGGAAGCGAGCCATTCTTCTAGCTTGGTGGATTGAATTGTGTAGTAGATTATACTCTGTGAATAGAAATGAGTATGTAGAATAGATTTCTTATATTTTTTTATTTGAAATGGGTTTGCTCTTGAGTCTAGTCTAGGTCAGAGGAGACAGAGACAAAGTCTACGATGGAGTGAGCTTACCCAGAAGAAGCCTGTTAACTCTAACTTTGAAGGGATTTAGGTTGAATGCGTTCGAGAACACAGACGCAGGTAGTGAGTTCCACTCTTGCAGTGCGCACTATGAAGGATGTTTGGAAGCGCTTAGTGCGAATTGGTGGAATGGCAACTAAGTAAGGATGGTAACTTGCAGTGCGTCTAGATGTCCTATGGTAGAAGGGGGCCGGTGGGATGAGGTTGTGGAGTTCTTGAGCACACTCTCCGAAGTACAGTCTATAGAAGACCGACAAGCAGGCAACCTTGCGGCGATGAGCCAAGCTGTGAAGCTTGGCATCCACTAGTTTTTCGTCGCCAATGAGCCTCTTAGCTCTGCGTTCCACTGAGTCAAGCGCAGCAAGTTGATATTTTGCTGAGCCAAAAAAAATATAAGCGTGTGGCGGCATCTACCGTCACATTTAAACTACGCAGCACGACGATTGTCTAATAGACTATAGCAACAATAATGACAACTATCAAATATGACGTCACAGAATCCTGCAAAGCGATATCAAGATTTGACAGTCAGATAGTACATATACAAGTTCCCAACATCAACCGTTGGGCAGTAGCCCGCCAGGCACAAGACCCGCTCTCGCTTCCGGCCGTGGTTCTGTGCATGGTCGGGGGCGAGGCTGCGTGGGAAGTCATCGCCTGCTTCTGCGAGGGCGTGATGGCGACCAAGGAGGGAGCGGAGAGGGAGAGGGAGCGGTGTGTTCTTCTCACTTTCCGCGCCAGACGCACCGGGCGTACGCGACTACCTCCAGCCACCCTATTGTGTGGCCTGCGGGCGGCGGGGCAGGGGACCCGCCGCCCGCCCAGTAACAGGCCCGGGAAGGCGGCGCGCAGTGTTCCGTGCACGCTTCTCAGGAGGATGTGGGTAAGACCCCACACAGGAGAGGTCCGCCAGAGGTTGGCGGACCGGGACCTGCCAGGGTTGCGGTGCATGCTGACGCGAATCCCGCGACCCCGGCCAAACGGTCAAGAGGAGGAACATCGTTGGTTTTTAGCCGGTAAGAGTCCGACAGATACCCTTGCCTTCCCCAGGCGAAGGACATCCAAGAGGATTTTCCAACAATAAAAAAAGGCACAAAACCCGCCTGATTGGAGGATCCTTCCTTTTCGTTGGAGGAATACCATACCTTGTTCCTCCGCAAGCGATTTTAACTATAGACACAGTGTTTTCCATAGTTTTCCACAGTCTTTTCCATATTGTTCAGCCCTTGCCCGGCGACAGCACGCGGCCGCCGCACCACCACACGTACCTTGACGTAGTAGGTGAGCAGCACCTTCCGGAAGTCGAACACCTGCAGCATGGACACGGCGCTGTTGTCGGACACGGAGTACCCCTCCAGCACGTAGCGCGCCGCCACCAGCTGCCACGCCAGCCAGCGCAGCGCCCAGCCCGCGCCCGGCGACAGCACGCGCCCGCCGCACCACCACACGCCCGTGCACACGCCCTCTGGGAGGGACAAACCAGTAACGTTCATCTAGCTGCCGACATTTTGCAGATAGAAGTACAGTACAGGAATGAAAAGATTATGCACCTTAAGATCTTTTTTTGCTTGCACGGTGAAAGAAACGAACCATTTTACCGACTACGTACTGCCAACATTATAGAAATGAAATAGCAAGAATTTTTTAACAGAATATTATAGAATGCACGCAAGATAACTCTGCGTGCGACGGAGGGCGTGCTAAATGTTGTAATGACCGCAAAAATACAAAGTACTACTTTTTAAGGAAAAGTAATATATTCGTGAACATTAAAATTGGGCAGCCCTCTTTTGCGGTTTATTATATTTTAATTAAGCTAAGTAAGTTATGCACGTTAAAATTTACTACCTACCAATTAAGCTTATAAATGTGCCGTGAATGAGTAAGAATGTATTATGATTATTATCGACTTATGAGGTCTACTATAATCTTTATTATTATATTTACTTTTATTCCTAAAATCAGGCCGATCTAGTGAGAAAGTTAATAAAGCAGCACCATTGTGGTGGACCATGATTAGTTCCGATTTTGCCGCGCGCCGACTTATCTTGCGCACACTCTAGTGACATGATTACAGATACAAGTAATGTCAATTTATTTAATCATCGATTTGATTTATGTCATGGTTTTTACAAAAACTCCTTATAACAAATCAAAGACATTACATGGCACTACTGAGTCATATGGAGGCAAAAGGCAAATTTGATCTTTACTACCAATTAAATAATTAAACATAATTTTCCATGCAATTGGTCTGTTCCGTTCAACAGTTTGCAGAAGTAACACATCCCCGCGATGTAGGAAAAGAATGAATTTGAAAACTGACAAACCATTTCATTCTCCTACTGTACATCTAAAGCACTCTTAATGAACAATCAAACCGTCGCGGGACGCTTGGCAGACGAGAAACACCTTAACTCATTTTGTAAAACAAAAAAGAACTGGCCCATTCAAACCGAAGAGAGCCGACGAGTTACGAAGGTCTGCCGTTGTGTGTCTGCCATCGCGAGCGTCGCCACGCAACAGCCACTCTCACACCCGTACCGCCGCATTAGAGTCAATTCCCACCAAACAGTTAAATCCTCGCACACTTTTTTGATTTCACTGAATAAAGAACTGTATCAGTATTGCCTTTAAGTATAAAATCCGATGCCGCTCGGGTATACGCGAAGAATCGCTTGGTCTGCGTCGGATTTTATACTTAAAGGCAATACTGATACAGCTCTTTATTCTGTGACAGGAAAATAGTGCGCGAGGATTTTTCCGTTTGGGGGAAACTGACCCTTAGATATTTCACATCAAAAAAACTCCATGCACAAAAATAACTGTTCGTTATTTTTCAATAATTTAAGTCACACATTTCAGAGTTGAAGTACAGTAGGGGAATGAAAATGTTATACACCTTAAGGTCTATTTTTGCTTGCACAGTGAAAGAAACTAACTATTTTACCGACTACGTATTGCCAACATTATAGAAATGAAAATACAGTATTTTTTGACAGGATATTATGGTGACAGACACAAGTTTAATTTATTTACACAATTGATTTAATCATCGATTTCATAGATGTCATGATTTTTACAACAATACTCTTTAAATCAAATCAAAGACATTATATGGCATTACTACGTAATATGGAGGCAAAAGGCAATTTTGATCTTTGCTACCAAATAATTAAACACAATTTTCCATGCTTTGGTCTGTTCCGTTCAATAGTTTGAAAAGGTAACATGTGCCCGTGATGTGGGAAAGGAATGAATTTGAAAACTGACGAACCTTATCATTCCCCGCCTGTACATTCAAAAGTTCAAAAATATCAATACTTTCTGAATACATCGACTGTAACGACATACACACGAACTTCGTATTATCTTTTTCAACAAACCCTCACCGCTACTCTCCTCTGGGCCCTCGGATATGGCCTCCACCTCCCGCTGTTGGCAATATGTCCCTCTGAACTCGAGCCCTCGCAGTTGGAAGGAAACCAGACCGTTTCCCATCTCCACTATGTGGACTAAGCAGTTTAGGTAATCTGATGCTAGGACTGGAAATAAAGTTAAGATTAGTTTAGAGCTTCATAATACAAAAAAGTAGTACATAACTTTTTACTATAGCTGGACCATTTTGAACCGAGTCGTCGGGCCATAAATCTTTGTCTACTGTCTCGCTTGCACCCGTTAGGCTTACGAAGCGCGCTAATGAAGTGGGTAATAGTAGCGAATGCATATCGATAAGCGGTGATGTTGTGATTTTTTATATTACCATTCAGTGATCAGCATGCGTAATGAGGGTTATTATGACTCAGACCGCACAAATGCAGGTAACATTATCGATATCTCATAGGTAGTTGACACATTCTTATTGTTACTGACGTTTCTGACCCGTCGATTCAGTTCAAAACCGCCAAACTCTAGCACAAAGTATAACTGCAACGCGACGGCTACACCGCCAAAGACTTGGTTTTCGAATTTTACTTATACACCTACTCTCTTACTTATAACGCAGAATAATTTTAAGTCAAGAATAACGACAGTTTAACTATAATTTTTTCGATCCAAAAAAACTACGGATTATATGGCATTTCCTTTCTACATTTTATATACCTACGTGTAGCATCCTAATCTAATATACAATATTATAAAGAGGAAAGATTTGTATTTTCGTATGTACCGAACAAACTTAAAAACTACAGGACCGATTTAAAAAATTATATTACTGTTAGAAGCTACATTATCACTGACTAGGCTATATTTAAAACTTCTTACGCGGGTGGAGCCGTGAGGAAACAGCTAGTCTAATATAAAAATCAACTGCCGTGCGTTAGTCTCGAAAAAACTCGATAATGGCTTGACATATTTGAATTTTTTTTTGTTCGCCTTATTTTTTTGTTACTGAACTGAGTATGTCGTCCGTTAACGTGGCGAACGTAATAAAAATTATGTGAATCCCACAGTTTCAATACAGGGTTGGTTATGGAAATAAGAAAATTAGAAAAATTTGAGGATTTTTTTTAGGTAGTACGAAGTTCAACAGGCAGCTAGTATACAATCAAATTGATTGTTTGCATGAATGAATACGGTTCGTATAAATTACCGACAATTTTAAGTTTCGACTGCCTTTTTGGTCTAGTAGTTGCAAGCGCGATTGCTGAGGATATTGTTCTGGGTTAGATCCTCAGATCAGGCAGTGTTCTTGCGTTTTTCCATTACGAATTTCTCAGTAGCAGCCCGGAGTCTGGATTTGTGCCTGGTTAATGGCAATAATCTCGCCCCCTATTACATGGGACTTAAACATAACTGGCGAAATGAAGGTGTACTAAAACACCTCTGCAGAACACTTCGGGGAATACTAGGCGTGATGTTATGTTATCAAGTTTCCACTTACCAAAACAGTCTCCCTGCTGCACCTGTCCCCAACGTCCAAGCATGAGGTCGCCGCACAGATAGTGTTGTAGCGACCTAGTCAGATGTTCATAGAATATCGAGTTTAAGTTGTTGTCATCTGCAAAACAAGTGACTGTTATAATTTATACATCAGCCAATTTAAATTAAAAATAGTTTATTAATAACACAGGTCTGCGAAATTATTTTTATGAAAAGTTTTTTGTTGAATGGTTAATATTTGTTTTAATTGTCTTAAAAGTAATAGAAAACGGTATTCGTATGATATATACCACGTCACATTTATGAGATTTAGATGATATGGTATTTGAATACGAAAAAGAACAAAACAATTTTTTTATAAAATTAATGAGAATCATTTGAGGATATTTTGAAAAGTTTTATTGAGTCTATAGCTATTCAAATACAACATTAAGGTACACATCAAGAAAAAAATTAATAATAACGTTTTCTTTTTGAAAAAAAGCTGCGTTTTGTTTTCGTTTATGATTTTTTTATTTCATCTCTGTGTATCATCCAGCAATAGTCCGCCATAATATTAACGTCCCAACGGCCTTGATCTCTTCTTTCCATCTCTTTTATGCCCTGATGAAACCGTTCACCGTGTTCTTCACTGTAGCCGCTTAGATTTTTTGGGAAACAATCAATGTGAGACTTCAAGAAAATAATTTTCAGACTCATAAGACAGCCAGAATATTATTTTTGTTACTTTTTCTTACAGGGTAAAGGCAGGTTAGTAACAATAGACTATAGGATGGTGGGTCATAGAGTATAGAATAGAAATATAGATCATGGAATCAATTTTGTAAAAAAACAAACGAACTTACCGATCTAACGAACTATTATATATTTATCTATATGCAAAAAGAATGTGACGTGATACGTTGAAACAAAATCTATATTTGCTATATACAGACCAACATCTACATGTTTGTGATAAATTTATTTAAAAAACTTTTTCATCGCAGACCCGTGTAATTAGATATTTAGTATGTGAAGCCTTAATTCCATTACATATAGTTCAGACCGTATTGATTATTCAAGCTTCGTTAAGTGCAAAGAGAGACAATCGGCATTGCCCAGTAACTGGGTTGAGGATGTCTGATGGTAGTCACTCCGTGTAAAATACTGGTATTCAGCCGCATCTGGTTAGACTGGAAACTTACCCCAACACAATTGGGAAAAAGCTAGGCAGAACGAACATGATTCCAAACCATAATTACTCAAGAAAGGAAATGGCTAGACCAAAGATATTCATATTTTTGTTTTTCTTTCTCTCCTCTTCTTCTTCTCCCTGTCCTTATCCCACACTAGGCCGAGTCGGCAAAACATGTAATTCGTAAATCCATGTTGTTAAAGGTTTTGGCTTATTGTTTTATGACCGGCCGCCTGCCTGACATCAACCCTCCTTGGGAATACTCGTTGCGCCGTCGCGCGGGTGACCCAATGTTTGTTTTTCTTTCTACACCCCTATCAATAAAACTATTGACAAATGTTCTCACCAGCTCCAAGATTTCTTTCCAGTTGTGACGAGAGCCTGGTGTTACTTTGATCAACCCTTTTCGTGTTGTAGTCCCGCTCCCAGAATTTTACTGGGCGCACGTATGACGTCATGAATATCGCACTACCTGTAAACAAATGGTTAGGTTAGTATTGTGTATATGGTACTTATTTCGTATTTGGAACGTAGTCATTATCCTCCTGCCCTTATCCCAACTTATTTGGGGTCGGCGCAGTATGTCTTCTTGTTCCATACATCTCTATTAGCTGTCGTCTCAGTAGTCGCCCCTTTTCTAGCCATATCATCTTTCACACTATCCATCCATCGTTTCGTTGGTCTTTCTCTGTTCTTATAACCATCCACATTCATACTCAAAACTTTCCTCACATTACGTGCCCATACCATGACAACCGGTTTCCATACAACTTCTCAGTCACCGGCGCCACTTTCAGGCTTCCTCTTACATACTCATCCCTAATGGGGAACGCAACGCAAAACGAAAGCAGATGGCAGCACCTCCATACTTAGTTATTTGAACCAATCAGAACCATCATATTCATATGAGCAATAACTTCAAATATATATTGCAACCAATAAGATCGCACTGGTACAATCGAAAGTGGCGCCATTAGTTCCACAGTTGCCTTCCCCATTCTATCCATTCGGGTAACACCACACATCCCTCTTAGCATTCTCATCTCAGCTGCATGCAATTGCCTTTCATTCATCCTTTTTGTGTTTTTTGGAACATAGTAGAAGGCAAGACCATTTTTCAAGTTATAATAATTATTTTAGGTCTGGAAACACGCAGACTATGAGGAATGATAAAAAATATCTTCAGGAAAGAATATTTGATGACCTTTACGTTATTCCTAGATCTTAAAGGTTTGTTGACACACATCCGTGCCGTGACAGGGCCGGGATAGAGCGAAGCTAAACATCGCATACATTTAGTACCGAAACAAGAGTTTCGTCGGTTCCGGCCTGGTGGGTTACTCTCGAAAATAATTTCAATGTCAATCCAATTTCAATTTTGTTTAGTTCAGCAAATATCCGCTAATCCCTTCAAAGTATTACAAATGTGGCGCTAGTGAGACTGCAATCTGACATTATTCCAATACCAATCAATCGGAATTATTTTGGAGAGTAATAGGGAGCTGGTCTTTGATGCTAACTGACCACCACTGAGCGACAGACGTCTCGCTTCGATACTAAATGTATACGAAGTTGAGCTCTTGTCTCATCCCGGCCTTGCCACGGCATGGATTTGAGGAGATAGATCTTAAACGGGTTCTACTGCTGGTAATAAGCCCGTCCGGACTATACATACCTAAAGCCGGTGTTAAAGGCGAAGACAGCAGTGCTGACACAGCGGCCTGTAGAAACAACATAGCCGAGTGTGGCACTGAGAACGGCTGCGCAAACGCATGGAACGCGCTGCCCCACGTGATCTGCCACGGAGCTATGTATGTCACCACAAACTGGATCTGTAGATAAAAATAGCATTATAGTTTACGATCGTTCTCTATAACATCCATGTCTAAGAATCTTGCACACCCTCACTTCCCATGGCAGATTTTATTCCTTAA
Source organism: Amphipyra berbera (assembly GCA_910594945.2). Classification (NCBI taxonomy): domain Eukaryota; kingdom Metazoa; phylum Arthropoda; class Insecta; order Lepidoptera; family Noctuidae; genus Amphipyra; species Amphipyra berbera. Next base: position 3,166,875 of record OU343133.1, read on the forward strand.
GTTAATGCAGGTAACTGTTGAGGGCTGAACTGTTTCACCAGACAACGGTGAACATTAATGGCGGGCAAATAACGAAATACATTAATACATTAAGTTTAATGAGAAAAGTTTCATAATTATTCAATTCTGACTATTCTCTGCCAAAATAACAAAAAAAAAATGCAACAATGAATTGCAAAGATAAGACAACCATCATTTTATGTCAGAACAATTTGATGTTGTATTCAGAGCTAGCCCGCCAGCCAATAAGGTCAAGAGTGGTTGCTGCATATGTTGCATTTCTGAACATATCTGAGTCACCAAAACTCTAAAGGCAGCCACTGACGAGCCTTCAGGATGAACGCTATTACAATGGATTCATCCAAATGGACGGTGTCCATTATTTAGCTCATTGACGACCGATCCATCGCATACATCATTTTTCGACAGATACGTTCGTTGTCAGTATGAGTTTGATAAGTAGGCAGGTAAATGCGTCGTTCTATGACGGCTGCGCAATGCAAAATGAAATAAAAATGGAAGTAGGTTTGCACATTCACGAAGTGTTTGGATTGCGTCCAGATGGCATGGTGCACGTTCAGTCACCACGCCGATATGTCCAAAGGGAGTGGCGTGCTGGATTTCAATCCAATTGGAAATCCACGGTGAGGACGCCGTTTTAAAAACAGTATACGTTTTCGACATACACGGTCATTTGGACTGTTGGAAGGCTCGTCAGTGGCTAACTTAAGTTTATCTCCATACTTCAAGCGTCGATTTAAGCATAGTTGACATGAAATCGAACCAAGTATACAACTTACCTTCAGAAGAAACTCGTAGACCTTACTAAAGATGATGGCAGTGATAAAATAGTCTACTAAGAATGTCTCCGAAAGCTTCTGACTGCTCAGGTCTCTTTGGAAGAGAAGCACTGCGAATACCAGGATGAGATATTGGGATTCCGGTTCCGAGTATGCGTTTCTGAGACCTGTGGACAAAGATTTGGGTGTTAAAAGGTAGAAATGATGCGAGCGATTTTGAATTTTATAATTTGTTAATAAGGTATCAAGTTCATCAGAGCCTGTGTAGATAATGGAAGTTCTTGGGCTGTTTATATCTAACAGTTTTTAATCTTCGCCAGCTTAGATTATATGTATACGTCTAGATGTAACCATGATTACAGTAGGAAGTATGGAAGTGAGAAGCATATCGACGGTTAACCATCAAGACCTCATAACTGACATGTTTTGACAAAATGCTTTTTTTACTAATTCTCCACATGAACATGCAACAGATAAATCTCCTACATAGAATTTGCAATATTTCGGGTACTTTTACTATCGTGGAAATGCCTACTAAATATATCACCGCAAACTTTGGCGGCAATTGCTGGAGAATTAGTAAAAAAACGTCAGTTAGGAGGTCTTGGTAGTTAACCGTCGATATACAAAATTAGTAAGAAAACTGAGACAAAGCATCGTATCTTCTATCTTATGTGACTTGCCGTTTTTTCGCTAGGTGGCGAACTTTTTAATGTTAGCCAATTAGCCAACTCACTGTCACAGAACGTCCTTTTCCCCGTATTCATGTAAAGATGAGAAATAGACTCCATTAGTTAAGCGTTTAGTGTGCATTGTATGCTCTACGATGGGAGGATGCAGTATTTTAGTTTTATATTGCTGCCTCATGTGCGGTCACGCGGTGGCTCTATCTAGAGGTATATAATCTAGGTTCACTAGATGTGATATGAGCTGAGCCTAGCTAGAAGTCCAAAAACATGTACAATGTAAACCGGTATGGTAAGAGTACCGGTATGAGTAAAGTACTTACAAAATGAAGTAACTCTCATACATAGTCAGCACGATTGGCTACGGATTGAAAATGCACACATGTTCTGCCTAGCTTTTTCCCAACTGTGTTGGGGTCAGCTTCCAGTCTAACCAGATGAGGCTGAATACCAGTATTTTACACAGAGCGACTGCCATCAGACCTCCGCAACCCAGTTACAAGGCAATGCTGATATCCTAAGATTAGACCAGTTGTCAGACTTTCGGGCTTCTGACTTCTCGTAACGACTGTCATAGGTATTCGTATGACACCCGGGACCTACTGTTTAACGTGCTCTCTGAGGCTCGTAGGGGTCTCGATATGTAACGAACGGTCACCTATCTACAGACTGACCGCGACAAGCGCAGTTTAACGTCGCAAATCATATGATCCGCGCGGTTGGTATGAGCCACGAGCCTAATTGAAAATGCACGCATATCCAAGCATTATACAGTCTTTACCTCCCTTTTTGTTAGATATATTTCTAGTACTAAACTATAGTTCTTCTTCTTTTGCTGTGCTTAACCTAACCTGGTGTCAGAGTTTATCCCGCCCATGGGCCTCTGACTTGGCTTCACATGCCGTCGAGAAATCTGTCAGGCATCCGGTTTCCTAACTCCTAAATCGGTAACTATAGTTAATAATTAAGTAATGTTTACTTTTATTCGGTTTATTTGTATATGCCGCCATGTCGGCGTCACATGATGTACTATCACGATATGTATCAACTTGTGACCATGTTTTTTTGGCAAATAAAGATATTTCTATTTCTATATGGTTCTTTCTAACAACTAGTAGATAAGTTTAGTAATATGTGGATAACGTTGTGAGTCGTGTATTTGTTACCTGTATTATTAAGTTCTAACCTATGTTTACTTATTATTACACTGCTGTTTGTTGTCCCTAAATAAAAAAATAGTCGGTTGAAGATAATGCCACTTACACTTCAAAGCGCATACGCATATGAGCAGCGCGCCGACCGCATCTCCGTACTTAGCGGCGATGGCAGGCGCGTCCTGTGTGGTCGCTGCTATCACTACAGCTGGGTACAGCACGTTGCGCTCCAGGAAACATAGGTACACGAACATCTGGGGATAATACATTATTATGTTAGACAGTACTAGCAATCTATTCTTCCACCTCCTTAAATCTTGCCATAAACAAATAATTCACGGTGTCCAACTTATCAATTCATAAATCTCGTAGTAAGAGCGAGATTAAAGGCCCGATTCCACTGGCGTCTGTTGGACGTGCGCGTTCCTCTAACGTTTGACCAGCGCCGACGATGCGCGCACGCGGCTCTCACGTCGCGTGCCTGCTGAACGCCACGCTCGCGTCGCGAACAAGTGGCGACACCTCTTGAATAAGTAGAAATCGGCGCGCTCCGACCGCGTCTCCGTGACGCGAGCGCCGCGTGCGCGCATCGTCGGCGCTGTCCAACGTTAGAGGAACGCTCACGTCCAACAGACGCCAGTGGGATCGGGCCCTAAAGCAACAAGTAACAACAATATGTTGTACTGACATTCATAGATGATTATGAATATGCAGGGGTATTAATTCCAGAGAGATATTGATCCAAAATCGAAAGTCTAGCGCCAACGTCTGCTAATAGGAAGAAGTTTCTAGAAACCATGAATTTTGGGAAAAAAGATTACTATCATACCTTCTCAAAGCACATGAGTCTTGCAGGCTCCGTCACTTCAAACTGCGCATGCTCATGTTGTTTTAACACTGGTCCTGCGAGACAGAGCCACGGTTGTTGCTTTCGAAGCTGTGGCGTTAGGTAGTGTAACACCCATCCTAGGATACCGGCGATTATCCATAGTACCTGTTAAATTTTTTGAAATAAGTTTATTGAAAGTTATTATATTTTGAATACATAAAAAGTAGAATAAATGCCGCGGACATGCGTTCCTTCCGAAGTATGTGCGGTGTACTTAACTTTGAATGATAGATTGAGGAATGATGTGATTAGACAAAGTTGCGGTTTAAAAGAATCTGTAGTGACAGTTTAAAAGGAGTATGCTTAGGTAGTTTGGTCATGTTGAAAGAATGAGTGAAAGGCGATTAACATAAGGAATATATAAGGCGGATGTCAGTGGATACACCGGTAGAGGACGCCCAGGAAGGACAGACATCGATGTTATTAGTGATGTTCTTCACAAACGACAGGTGCGTAGTACTCTCAACCGGCGTGTGTGTATGACAAGATGTATGAATGTGGATATAGCGACAGGAGTATGTAAGGATCGAAGCATGTGGCGTTCTACAGTTTCTGCCTACCTCTAAGGGAAAAAGGCGTGAGTTTATGTATGTATGTACATAAAAAGCGTTAAAAGTCGGTAAAATTACCGATAGCAGTAAACGTTTTTTAGCACAGATGAATTATCAACACCTTGGAGCAGATTTTAGCTTTAGCAAGTTCTAAAACCGCTTCCAAAGTGTTTTTATATTCATAAGTAACACCAACAATAACAACATCGAAACATACACATAACTTAGAGATAAACTACGATAACATGTCCCGCCCCTCCAAATTACTATATCAATGTGTTTAGTCACATCTTTACGAAAGAGTGTGTATGTAGTTGTAGTTTTTGTTTGACGGCTGTCTCAACACGCACACATGCGTTGGGAGTATTGGTGGTGCTTTATACATACTTTCACAAATACATTGAAGCGTTTTGAATTTTGGAGGGGCGGGACATGTTATCGCAGTTTATCTCTACTATAAGTCAACTCACCGTATTAAGTTGCGGTCGAAGCGTAGTGAACACCGTCGTACAATGCAGTCCGAACACGAAAAGGCCGAGAAACGTGCACACTATGACGTCATTCTTCAGCCTCGCGTTCACCGTCGCCTGCAGTTTCTTAGGCAACGGGTCCTCCATGTCTTCGTCAGGCTTTTCTGAACCATCTTGCTTCACATTCGAAGCGTTTGTATTAGCATCTTGAGGTTTATCGTCTTCGGCAGGTGGGTCAGCTTTTAGAGAAGTTGTTGAATTCATTGTATCTCCTCTAGGATCCATTTTTAAGGAACTAACGCTTGATGTTTGAGAACGTTTTTGCTTAGCAATGTTCGTCTCTGAACTAAAGTTGATCTTCGACGCAGAACTCCCAATAGAATTCTGTTTGGATATGTTGCTCTCTGAATTGTTCTTTTTGTCATCACTCAGTGTGTTAGGGTCACCTTTGTCTAGTTCGGGCGAACATTCTGGATTCTGTATGACGTATAACTCCGGTGGTAGCAAATGTTTCTTTATAAGGTTCCAGATTAGTGTGTAGTCGCTTGCACTACGACTTAAATGGTAAGCTATCGGTACTAGTAAACCACAGAATATTGAGAAGAGTATGTTGTGTTTCTGATGTTGAGATTTCTTGCCCTCAACAAGGCCGCTATAGGCAAAGCCGTAGAGAACCCCGATCGCTGCTATAGAGCGCACAACGCAATACACTGCAGCGCTTAAACTGCTTGTAGCGTTACCCCCAAACACATGCATGTCAATCTGCTCCAATAAGTACATGAGAAATGTATTGACTTGAGGAAATAACCCCAAACTGAATGCCAAAGGAAAAAACAGCAAGAACTTTGACAGAATTTCTTGAATGACGTGTAAAAAGTCCCTCTCGTTCATTTCAAACCCGTATATCATTATAGGTCTCGTTTCATCGAAACTTCGTTTTCGTCTCGTGTGCATTTCGTCGGTAAAAGGAGCTGTTTGTTCTAAGTAACTGTGCACTCCGCACAATAGTGCCGTGCATATGCAAAAGTATACCGGCCGAGAAAACACGACCATTTTGTTGAAACCATGAACCGGTGATGCAGAATCTGGCTGGACACTTTTCAGTAAAGAGTACTGACTCCCTGCCATAATGAAGCAAAACCAGAAAGCGTATATGTCCCTGTAGAAGCCTAGATTCAACACCATGGAGCCCAAAACGGCTACCATCACAGCCAAAAATATTGTGACAAAAGTCTCCCTGCACGTTAAATTCCGGTCGAACAACGCCATCAGTTGCAGTCGATCCATAGTCACTTTCAATTCGAAACATTTCGAAAGTTTAAACTTGTAGTAACTCTTTGGTTTAGGCTGATTCGCCTTCTCCATTTCGTCCATAAGTTTTGAGAACTTACTCCTAATATTTATTTCTACACTTTCTTCACCTATCGAAGGCATTAAACTTGGTATATTTGCGTATGTATTTTCAGCTTGTTGCTGGGCTAATTGTTGTGCCCTTTGCTGGTTCATTAAGAAGTTTATATGCATACTAGGGAGTCCCATTCTAGACTGCCTTTCAGCCTCTATTTGTTCTAGTAAGCTATCAGTCACATAAGCTACTGGTGACCTGGGTTGGTCGGCATGGGAACTAGTTCCTCCGTCAAATACGTAGAAACGTTTGTTGGCATTATTAGTGTTAATAGGAACGACTGTCGATACATTATTGTTGCTCGACAGTAGAGGGTTGTTGCTGCCCTGGTTTGAGGAACTTTGGTCAATGCTGTCTCCACGTTTCGGTTTAGGTATACTTTCGCTATTGCCAGCTTCGGATTCTAGAGAGCCACAGCTGCCTTCGCCGGCAGTTTCGTGCGCATTGTCAGGGTTGTCGATGGGTTTCACCCTATTGATGCGCATGCCGTCTTCTTTCTCCGGCAAGGGGATAGGTTGCGCCTGTGCACGCCCTGAACTATTTTTGTCGAAGGTGTAAGACATCCAGTTACCGTATTCGTCCATGAAGCAATGAATCGCGCCGTCGGTCGTGTCGTCAAACGATGTCGCGAAGTGCACATTGGTGAAATTATTTGAGTTGTCCGGAGCAGGGGGCTTGTCTTTCTTATCCGTGTTGTTCTGCGACGAAGGATTGTTTCGCTGCCGAGTCGAACGCTTTATTTTCCTAACACGGTTTCTATGGTTTCTGTCCATCAATGGTCGGAGTCTTTGCCCCTCTTCTGCAGGTGGCGCATTTTGAGGAGCAGCAGCAGCAGCCTCGGCAGCAGCGGTAGCCACGTAGGAAGGTACACAGCAAGGTCCGAAATCCACCCTGGAGTTGAGGAATGCTGCCAGTAAAGGCATGGAAGTTGGTAGGAGAGTGTTGGTCGATGTTTGTGCTACTTCTTCTATAGAACGCTTTCTCGTTTTGTGCGAATTCTCTCTCTCACCACGAATGCTCTGTCTGTGGCTACGCGACCGCTCCTCCCTGTTGGGAGGGGGCATGACGACCGTGTTGGCGTTCGTCGCCGCAAACAAGCATTCCAACCCTTGTACCAAAGCAGCCTGAGCTTCCACAGCATCGAAGAGAATGACTTCTTCATTTTGATTCTCATCTTTTTCTTTTTTAGAATCTCTCTTCTTGTTCTCCTTCTGCGAGGAAGCTCGCGAACGCGCTAAGTTTTTTATCTGCTTTGGTATAGCGCCCAAGTTTTTTGGAACGTTGGAAGACGATTCGCCAAGTGCATTGGCTAGTTTCTGACATAGGACTTCTTCTGGGAGTGCACATGCTCCCGCTTCTTTACAACATCCGGCTTTAGGTTGCTCGGATTCTTCAAAAAGCCAGTCCAAGCTGTAAACGCTTCTCTCGTCCGCACTCTTGCTATCTCCCGTTAGTTGCGATTCTTCAGTTTCTGGAGCAATATTTTTATTGACTTTACAATCTTGCGGTGGTCTTGGTCCTTCCAAATTAATTTCACTACTACTGCTAGAATTAGATATATCATGGTCCCAGAGTTTCTTTTCAACAACTTGTTTTTCATCCGATTTCTTCACCGAGTGATCCGGGTTCTCATTGGATTCTAAACTGGATTTCTCTATTAACAAGTCTTTAGAACTCGCGCTGGCTTTATCGAAATAATCGCCGTTTGGGTTGAGTTGTATGTTACTTTTGCATTGACAACAAGGGGTTGGTCTTTCAGGACGTTTGGTTTCATACTGAGGCTCGTGTTTGGATAGCTTTTTCAGTCTTACAGGTTTGCTTTTGTCGTTGGGGCAGTCTAAATTGTGTTTATTTGAATGTCGCTCGCAACAGTGTTTCTTACAGTCCGCGTGAGTTTTGCTGCGCACTACCCGGATATCCGAAGGTCTGTCGAGTAGCGGTGATCTGGACCCGTTATTTTCGTAGTCGGAATCACTGGAGCGCATAGCAGGAGACTGTTCAGCGTCCCAATCGAACCCTCGAAACTGTTTCTCATCATCATAATCACTGTAACTCTCTCCACTTGAATCCAGATCGGTTTCTTTTTGCGATGTTTGCATTTCATCGGATATTTCAGCTATTGGGTAAACAATTTCTGAACCGTAAGTTAAGTAAGGGTAGCTACATCCTTCTCCTGATTCGTTCTTTGGGTACAAATTTAAATGTGGACCACGAGTCAAACTTTTGCTAGGGGGTGGAATCACTGCATTTTTAGGATTCTTCAGCATTTGACCGCCGATTGTTTCAGCACTGTTTGGATGAGGGGATAAGTTCGACACACTTGGAGGTGGACATCCTATTTCTAAGGCGGCGCTCTTTATTCTCCTAAACCCTGAACTTTTTCCTTTACTTTTCTCTGCATCGCCAACAGGGGCTTCGGCTTTCACCATCATGTATTCACCAAGCTCTACACTGGCGAAGAACCCAGTATCTGCATTGTTCGAGTGCCTTCTCATATGCGAAACGAGTTGCGCAGTCGAATTTAATAGCGGTAACTGAATAGTAGACATGGTCGAATTGGAATTCCTTCTCATGTTGGACGACTGTGCTGTTGCTAATGCCATAGCGGACTTGGTGCAGCTCTCATCTGGGTAGTTGGCGTACCTTCGTCGATGAGCCGTCCGTTTTTTGGGAGATGGTGGTCCAACACTAGGTTCAGAGTTGTCTCTCGAGTCAGAGCTGAGTTGCCGGGCAAATTTGGACTGATAAGGCTCGCCGGTAGCCTCACTACCATCTAGATAGAGCCACTCTTTAAAAAAGTCCTTGTTACTCGATCCGCGCCGGTGCGGACATTCGTGGTACCGTCTGCTGACTTTGGCAAAAGGGCCTTCGTCGACTAGCATATGAACGGGCAAGTTATTGTCTACCCTGGTACTTCTAGAAGCTTCACCTATCAGTTCGTCGATGCGGGTGCCGTGCGTCCTTCTTTTGGAGGTTCTATGTTCCCTCCGGTGCCCGGATTTTGACCGGCTTCGGTTGGCTGGACGAGTTTTGGAAGGGCCCGGCATTTCCGCGGCCTGTGCCACGCACAGATCCGACTTATTTGTGGCTACGACTTCTGTCTGCTTAGCAGACATGGCGCTGTCCTCTATACTCGACTCCGAACTATTTTTCCGATGGACGTCTACTTTTAAATCTGCAACAAAATGGAGAAAGAAATCTACTTGGAGTATGTCCTATGGGAATTGTCGTAAATAGTGTAGACAACAGAGTAATAAAAAATGCGAGTTATGTTGTGTCTGTTAGACACAATAGAACTGACTGCAAAAGATTGAAATCAAGGTGAATGACAATCAATGCAGTTGCAACACTGATTGTAATTCTTTCACCTAGCATAAACTATTGAATGAATTTGATTCAAGGAAGGAATGTCTCTAGGAGCACTCCATATTTTCACTACTCGATTCTGTATTCTGTTGTAACTTTTACGAATATTATGTGGGTCCATACCTATGGTGCTGTTGTTAGGTTTGTGGTACTCCAAGGATGTGACAGACTCGTTGTCACTCCCGGTCGCCGGCATGCCGCCCAACTTCAGCATTTGCATCTCCATACCTTCGTCAGGGCTGGTGAACGACAAAAATATATTTAAATTCTTCTTCTGAGAGTATTAGTCTTATTAGTTACGCAAGTTGGGCTTATTATACTAGCCAATCCTGGTGTTCTATATACAAACAAAACGCGAAATGATAAAAGTTTTTTATTTCTGTAAATACATTGGTTACAGACACTTTTACTAATCAACGTAATGTTTTTTTAACTCTTGATGGCGCTGGTGTTTTCTATCTGACTAGCTCTGAGAAGAAAAGCCGAAACAAACTCAGAGATCAAGGTCTCTTTTAAAAGTCCAGACATTGTGGTATAAGAACTATGAGAGTGTAACAATGTAGGGCGACGTCTGGAATGGCCTTTTGAGGAAAGTGCCATAGCAGGTTTTAGTTGACATGTCCTAAATGACGGCACGCATGCATCAACCATCGTGTAGCTCAAATCTTATTTTAGGGAGCTCAACAACCTAACGCACGACGCTTCAAGTCAGCCAGACATTTGCGCAGGTCATAAAGCTAGCCTACATGGCACTCATATTCACAATTTAAAGTAAAGAAAGTAAAAAGTAAATTAGAGGAAGTAATAAAAAAAGCCTGAATAACAGTGACTCACGCAGTGTTTTCAGTGGCGTGAGGATCACTAGGGGGCTGCACGACGATACACTCGGTTGTGTCGTACATGTGATGAAGCCCGTGGTTCAGCAGCTTCAGACCAGCGAACACCAACGCTACCAGCGCGCAGTATATTATCCAACCGAGGCTCGCTGGCGGGAAGTACTGAAACAAAATATTGTTAATGGATTACTATGCGTCCATTAACCGCGCGGATCATATGATTTGCAAGGTTAAGCTGTGCTTGCCACGGTCAGTCCGTGGATCGGTGACCATTCGTTACACATCGAGACCCCTCCGTGCCTCGGAGAGCACGTTAAACCGTCGATCCTGGGTGTCATACGAATACCTATGCCAGTCGTTACGGGCAATCAGACGCCCGAAAGTCTGACAACCGGTCTAACCTTAGGATATCGGCATTGCCCAGTTACTGGGTTGCGGAGGTCTGATGGCAGTTGCTACGTGTAAAATACTGGTATTCATCCCTATCTGGTTAGACTGGAAGCTGACCCTGACATTGTTGGGAAAAGGCTAGGCAGAACATTACTATGCGACCGCATTTGTTATGATTACGATGGACAGTCCGACGGACGCTTTAACTGAAGGCCGGCCGCACTTTGGATCAGAATTTGTATCTTACGTAAACGTATGAATACTCTACTTCTTCCTGCCCTTATCCCACACTAGGTGGGGTCGGCACAACATGTATTTCGTAAATCTATGTTGTTAGAGGTTTTGGCTTATTGTTTTATGACCGGCCGCCTGCCTGACATCAACCCTCCTTGGGACGAACGTATGAATACTGCTCGTACGAATTGAGTGCGCACTCTGAATAATCTTTCTCCGTCAAAAAGGCAGTGTCCACTTTCGTAAAATCCTTCAACGCACGAAAGTGTCTTAAAAATCCCAATAAGTTCGGATGGTTTTCGGACGTCGGAACTACACGCACGTATACGTACGACTAGCTCGCACCCAGTCTGCGCGCTCCCATAGTACTATGCGTGCCAACTAAGAATAGTACTGTCAAGGCGCCATTTTGTTCCGCAATATTCGTGAACTTCATTACCAAAGCGTAAGGTGTGCAAAAAAGTAAATAAAGAAATTACACTCAGTTTAATTATTTTTTGTTCACTTTTTTGGTATTTCTAATCAATTTTACGCCAAATTAATTACACAGTAATTATATTATTATAATGGCGACATATTAGGGTGACCAGTAGCATTTCGTAAAGTTAACTAGATATATTGGTTCATTTTTTTAATGAATACTGCTTCCAAATATTATTAATTTATCCAAAATTATCTATTTATGGAATTCAAGAAATAACATTTTATAAAAATTAATATAAATAATAATGAAATCTATGAATTAAAAAATATAACATTTTTTTCACAGTTTTTTTTTGCTGTCAGTACTAATTTGACAGCTATCGTGTGAAGTTGTAGCAAGCGCGATCCTATTCTTAGTTGGCACGCATAGTACTCGGAAGGTCGGGATTATTCGTGCGTGTTCGTACGTATTCGCACGAGTCAATTCGTACGAAGACGCGATAAAAGTGCGACCGGCCTAAGGATTTGCACCATGTATTCTGTAATACTATGTTGATCATTTATCAGTCGTTACATAGGTGTTGTAACTGTTATCGACTTCCTTTCCACGAGTGCTCTTTATAGAAGGATGTAATCATTGATTTGCTAATTTACTAATTTGCTTGCATAATTAGTTTAAAGGTTAACTGATACTGATGAAACTTTTATAGAAAACATGTTTGTTGGTAAACATAACATCACGCCTGTATTCCCCGAAGGGTTGGGCAGAGGTGTACAGTAACACCCTCATTTCGTCGTTATGTTTAAGTCCCATGTAATAGGGGGCGAGACTATTGCCATCAACCGGGCAAAACTTCAAACTCCGGGCTGCTACTTAGGAATTCCACCCGGAAAAACCCAATAACATTTTGTCCGACCTGGGGATCGAACCCAAGACCTCATGATCAGCAGTCGCGCTTGCCACCACTAGACCAACGAGGCAGTCAAGGCAGGCGGTGTTCGTTCATATTGCGACAACAGTCATATTGCGACCTCAATAGTGCAGTGTCGGTGCGATCGACTTCTGTGCCAAAGGTCGCGAATTTAATTTCCGCGGCTGTAAATACGATAGTCTAAAGATATTTTCGGAGTTTTGATCTCTGTACAATGTAATGCCATCATACACAGCATACCAAGAGTATATAATGTTTATGCCCCAATCAACATAAAACATAGACAATTTAAACATAACAGCAAAACCTGCATTCATAATTAGTAAATTACATCATTCTCAAGCAGATTACTTAATTAAATTACTTATTCATTAAGTTAATGATTATAAAAACACAGCATTTATAATAATTATACAGACTCGTTCAATGTGAGTGGTCTAAGGTAGAATTATGTATTGGACACACTTGTTATGTGACTTTGATGAAGGTGAAAGCAATGGATTAGAGCTAGCTATAGAGTTACTTAGCTAATTGATATTTTAATCCATGATTTCTAAAAAGCTGATCAATGCAAACATTAACCAATTAGCTGCCTAAGGGCGCGTTCCCACTATGTCGTGATGATTAATTTATCGTTGGACGACTGTCGTCTCTAGCTGTTCCCATTATAACGACTTTGTCGTCATTTTTTTTTATCGTTTAGCGACTATCGTATCTAGCTGTTCCCATTGGATCGCGACGACATTTTATCGTTTCACGGTAGTCGCTTTATCATTTGGACATCAGTAGCAAGCTACAAGACGAGGCAATATTTTTATCGTGGCCACAGCAGATAGTCGTAACAACGACACATGATTTGCCGTCACGATGACGTGACGTTTTCTTATCGTTTTACGACTGTCGTGCTAGCCGTTCCCATTGACTTGACAATCTGTCATCACTGCAAAAACAAGTCGTGAACGACAGTTAATCGTGTCGTCTTATATGTGAACACCTCCATTTAAATATATAAGCCACGACACTTAAAACTACACGACTATCTGTCGTCACGACAAAGTGGGAACGCGGCCTAACTCATGTCAAGTACTGTAATTGGTTGTAAGTGTTTTAGTCGACCAATCACATTCGTTCACATGAGATATGACAAAAGATTAAATTAATCAGCCTTTTAGAAACCAAGGACCAGGCCGTAATGGTTGTTTACATATTGTATAGAATAAGGAATAATGTATTTATGCACAAGCAAGTTTGTATAACATTATGCCTGTAGGTACAACAGTACAACCTTATTACTAGAGATCGGATAATCGGATGCATATTTACCTAAAGTTAATTTTTCGCTACAAAAGTATGGAAAAGGCATCTGAAAATAATTTATTAGAAAAAAAAACGGTATCACGGGATTACATAACTAATCAATGTATATACTCGTAATTGCTTAATAGTTAATTTTTAACCCCCGATTCTAATATATGTGTATGTAGGGTGTAAGAAAATGAGGGGTGCATGTCTGTATTAGTTTAAAAAAAAGGTATAACTTTAGGTATGTAAATAAATAAATATGCATCCAATTCTAGGTAAATATGATTCCATTCTACAGAACACCAAGTTTGACGATCCCGGAATTGCAGGATTTTTTCGATACAAAAGTGCATTCCATATTATCCAACACCTGAACTTTAGGCAAATATGCATCCGATTATCCGATCTCTACTTATTACTGAAAGAATGGGATAAAAAACTTTAGATCTACTATTTGCCTTTCGCTCATAGAGAACCTGAGTGAGCGAGATGCAAATAACGACAACAATTGTAGTGTTGCCATTTCCAATCCCATTTTTAAGTAATTGGACTAGTTATGGAATTAAGTCCTGAAATAATTGCAGGTTAGGTAACTTTATGCCTGTAGTTAGAGTTATACAACCTGTTCACTGAAAGAATGGGATAAATAATTACGGATCTATTATTTGCCTTTCGCTCACATAAAATGTGAGTGAGCGAGATGCAAATAACGAAAACAATTGTAGCGCTGCCATTTCCAACCTGATTCTTTAAGTAATCGGTACTAATTAGGGTATTAAGTTCCATGTAATAAGTGCCAGCTGGGGCTACTGGGTACAATTCAAACATTCAAAATTCCGGGTTGTTACTGAGTTTCCTTACAGTAAAAGGCTAAAATAGCAGTGATAGCCTAGTGGTGTCACCGTCGGACTACCAAGTCATAGGTCTCGAGTCCGAACCCAAGGCACGCACCTTTGACTTTTCGGATTCATATGCGTATTGTATAATTATCACTTGCCTAAAAACGGTGAAGGAAAACATTGTGAGGATTCCGGCATGCCTGAGAGATATTTCTCGACGGCATATGAAGCCAAGTCAGAAGCCCATGGGCGGCATAAACTCTGACAACAGGTTAGTTACTAATCACACAAGAAGAAGAAGAAGAAGAAAAGGGATAGATGAGGAAAATAAAAACAGGCATAACAGTGAAAGGCTACAAAACATCTTTACATAGTATAAAGCAAAGTCGCTCTCGCTGTCTGTATGCTTAGGTGTTATAAACTACGCAACGGATTTTAATGCAGTTTTCAGCAATAGATAGAGTGATCCAAGAGGAAGGTTTATATGCCCCACATTAGTATCTACATTGCAGCCGTACGTAGCCGGAGCGGGTCGCTAGTATTCTTTACAAGTCTTAGCTGCAAGCTGCAAAATACTGATGTCAGAAGTTCACAACAAAATGATTGTATCTTATTGAATATGTCATCTCTCAATAGGATAATTGATGACTTATAAAATGTAGACTAGTAGGTATTTGGAATTGCCTCAAAAGTGATCATAAATTGTTATTACATAGTGTCTGACTGGTTGTAATATTATGGGGCCTTTCAAGTTTCATAGCTGTCTCGCTCTAACTTTAAGCCTTTTGTAAAGATTTAAAGAGATTTCAGGTGATATTAAAGAATGACAAGAAATTCATTCCATCTTCTGAGTGTCATCACAAATATATAAACAATAGCTTTATTTCCATACATCTTTACATAGTATAAAACAAAGTCGCTCCCGCTGTCTGTACGCTTAGATCTTTTAAACTACGCAACAGATTTTAATGCAGTTTTCAGTAATAGATAGTGTTTCAAGAGGAAGGTTTATATGCCCCACATTAGTATCTACATTGTACCCGTGCGAAGCCGGGGCGGATCGCTAGTGATATATATAGAAAAAAAAAACATTTCCTTTCTCCTCTTTCTAGGCAACAAATCAGGACGAAAATATATTTCAAATATTTATAATGTTATCCTGAAGGATGTGTACAGAATACTTTTTTCAATATCGCCTAAAATCTCTTTAAATCTTTATAAAAGACCTTAAGTTAGAGCGAGATATCTGTGAAACTGGTTAGGGACCCTATTTCATTAGGACAGTCAAGAGCTACTAAGCGAGAAACGTTGAAACAAACACTAGGATTGTTAGTTTCAAAATGGACGTCGAAGAGTCAACAGTTCTTTTGCTATACGTTCGACGTAAAAGAAAGTTAAATAATAGTGTATGCGATCGAGAAAACAATCAATAAACAACGTACACGTGCGGTGCGAATGACGTCGTATACGCACAGTGTTGCTTCGAGTGGGAGGGAGGGGCATCCCTGATAGCGCAACTGGTGGCAGAGTGAGTGAGATGCCAAATAGTTTGATACATATTAATAGTTGCACCACCAGAGGGTGTTTAGGTCGCCGGCAACAACTTGGCCACCAAGCGCAACAGCGCCACCAAGTTGATACCAGGTGAGATACCCTCCATAAAATTGTACACATTTTGTGGGTGGCGCGACCGGTGGCGCCACCATGGTGTTCTAATGAAATAGGGTCCTAAGTATTTATCAGTGTCAAAACATATTACATAGAGTAATATTATTTCAATTAAGTATTATATTTACAATGGATTCAAATGAGTCAGCTGCATTCTTCATCATAAATGCTATTTACAATAGCTCATTTTACATTAAGTTTATGAGTCATGGAAAATACATTTTGTTAACTTTGCCTAATTATCAAACGGTATACAAAGTAGCAATAAATGCATGCTAATAATGTTATTAGATACTTCATGTTATTTTCATTAAGCCAAAAGCGTTAACAAATGGTGGATCAGATACTTAAGTTAATTAGTTATCTTAAACTAGCTGTGTCCTCACGGCTCCGCCCGCGTAAGAAGTTTTATTC
Source organism: Amphipyra berbera (assembly GCA_910594945.2). Lineage (NCBI taxonomy): Eukaryota > Metazoa > Arthropoda > Insecta > Lepidoptera > Noctuidae > Amphipyra > Amphipyra berbera. Next base: position 3,183,234 of record OU343133.1, read on the forward strand.
CAGTAATAAATATAGCCTATGTTACTCAGTGATAATGTAGCTTTCTAACGGCAAAAGAATTTTTGAAATTGGTCCAGTAGTTTTTAACTTTATTTGTTACATACAAAAATACAAATTTTTCCTCTTTATAATATTAGTATAGATTATGAACTGTGTTGTTTAGCTTCTTGGATCTTTAATTCCAAATTTTATTACTTAACTAGCAGACCAGTGAACTTTGCACAAACTAAAAAAACTTTTTTAATTTTTCCTAATTTTCTTTTTTTCTAAACAATCCCAGTACAGTATGAGGCAGTCAATCAATATTTAATTTAATTACTAATTGTTATATTAACTGTCTCATTGTTTTAGTGGTAGCAAGCGTGACTGCCGATCGTGAGGTGCTGGGTTCGATCCCCAGGTTGAACAAAGTGTTATTACGTTTTTTCATATGAAGTACCACCGGTAGCAGCCCGGAGCTTGGTTTCGTGTCCGGTTGATGGCAATAGGCTCGTGCCCTATTACATGGGACTTAAACATAACACCGAAATGAGGGTGTAACTATACACCTCTGCCCAAACCTTTGGGGAATACAGGCGCGATGTTATGTTATGTTTATTTTCACATTAAATAATTTGTATAAGCTTTGTTTTAAACCAGTAGGAAGCTATCATTATGCATTGGGTTGTATTACAATACTTAAAACCCTTTGTTTTGTGTGGTTTCATATTACTTCTGATAGATATTATATTATAACGATGTGAATATGCATTATCCAATAAAACAGGCCAATAAGAGGCTGTAGTTAAAAAAATTAGATGCTCATTTATAACTTTGTAATTGTGACAATGTTTTTTTCTAATGGCATTAAGTCCGCCTTATGTACCACAATAGTGCATAGAAGTATAAATAAATAAAGTTTGTGTTGTTATGTAAACAACATTTTATTTCTATAAATAAATCTGTTACAGACACTTTTACAAGTCAATGTAATGTTTTTTTTAAGACTAGATGGTGCCGACATTTCCTGTCTGACTAGCTCTGAGAAGAAAAGCCGAAACTAACTCAAAGATCAAGGTCTCTTTTAAAGTCCAGACATTGTGGTATAAAATCTATGTGAGTGTAACAATATAGGGCAATGTCTGGAATATTTAAACCTCAACCCTGGTTAAGAATTACCTAACTATTTCTTCTCAGCGATGGTGTATGAGGAATCTTAGGCCTACTATGATGAATGATGGTGGCATCCCATATAAATCCTAAAAAATGCCTGTTTTCTTGAAGACTATATGCAAAAGCATGTTTTGAATGCCATGCACAAGTAGTTTAGCTGGTTTTACTGGACTAGGAAGGGAAGAAATAGATTACTTAAAGGTTTTAATAATAAATACTACTTATAATGACTTCATTATGAGGAATTTATAAAAGAACCTAAAAAAATTATTGTTATCATTCTACTCTGATTACTTTAAAGTAAGACAATAAATAACAACCTGAAAAGTAATTTATACTTGAATAAATTACGTTTAATTAAAGCACAATATCATTGATAAGTAAATACAACAAAATAACTAGTCCAAGTAACACTGTCCTACTTTCATGATAATAAATCGCCTTGAAGGTGCAAAGTGTTTAAGAGATTAGTCTTTACAATTGCTAAGGCTTCGTAAGGGCAATGACCATAATGACTGACTCAAGCCACAGTGCTGAATAACAATGATCTTAACAAGTGACCAGTGACCTGCTTTTGATTACAACCACTTCACAACCAAATATACAAAAACTATGAATGTAGCTTTATAAACTAACTTACCAGATAGATAGAAAACGGCAAACATAGCAGGAACAACCACACATACAGGTGTACTGTGTTGCAAAACAAATTCTGATGTGGATCATAAAACCATCCCCCTGTTAACGATGCCCAAACACCTTGGCGCAATATCTCTAGTGTCTGGGAACCCATTTTACACTTTATGTCCACATTTCCGCGTTTAATTCACCATCCACTCACACCGACACTGTTTAAAACTCACGAAATCATTTTTCACATCTGCAAATTGTTAATACCACTGCCATTTTGAATGATATATTACACGCGAAAATGGACTTTATAGACATCGATTGTTTGTTAAATACACGCCTCTTCTTACATTAGTAGTGAGTCTTTATCTTAAGAAACATTTGTAAATAACAATAAGGCTAGTCTAATTAAACTATGGTCAAACAAATTAATAAATTTGAGCTAAGATACGTGAATGAGATCAGCGAAACAACACTTTCCATCGGGACTCATTCATTGACAGCTACCGCCTGGGTTGCCATTTGTATGTTTTAGTTTAGTCGTAATAGTGAAGTGACTACTCGTGACAGGCCATTATAGTGTTAAAAAACCGTCTAACGTCAACTATATTTTTTTAAGTAGCTATATTAATTTGTCAGCAACAAAAAAATAAAAAATGATCATCTGACATTTGATTATTTATTTATTTCAGTCTGTTTGAGTCGGACCCGGTGAAAGACCGGCGAAATTTTTGTGTAACTAAATTCTACTACAAAATTATTGTGTAAATTATAGTGCGGTCTTTCATCGTCAAAATGGGTGACATCGAGAAGCTAATGAAACAAGCTGCCATGCAAATAGGTGCTGGTGGTAGTGCAGGGTTTGTGGAAGTCTGTATTATGCATCCTCTGGATCTAGTGAAGACGAGGATGCAGCTTCAAGCCACTAAATCCGCGCTGTCTAGCTCTGATCCTCACTACTACATGGGGATAGTGGACTGCATGAAAAAAATGTATAAGTATGAAGGAATGACTTCATTTTGGAAGGGTATATTGCCACCGATTCTGGCAGAAACTCCTAAGCGAGCCGTGAAATTTGTTACATTTGAACAGTACAAGAAGATTTTTATGTTTGGCTCCGATACACCAACACCTTTAGTGAGAATATTTTATTTTTATTATTTTATTTTGTTGTTAACACAGTAACTTAACACTTATATCTACTTTTCTCAATAGTAACTTTTTGGTTCTTATTGGGTTTTACCTCGCACCTCTCGATCGACCCTAAATAAATTGGGATAAGGGTAGGTTTGTGCTCTTAAGCAAAGCTAAGCTGTGATATCAAATGTGCTTAGTCACTTTTATAACAGTCAAGAGATATGTTCAAGTAAATTGGACACTATTCTAATATATTGATAGATTAGACTCAAAATAATTTTATTAAACTTATTAACTGAGAATATAATATATTTTTTGTACCAATTTAAAATTGATAATTACGAAACCTATACAAATTATTATCAATCTTTATCTTACATTATGTTTTCTCATATTTACCTACACAAAAAAAATCTTATACTTTATCAAAAAGCCAATACAAACAAACACTCCAGTGGCTGATAAGAAACTTTATCAAAAGCCATAGAGTTGAAACCATATCTAATATTTAGATAGTATGCATAAAATATTGCTAAACTGATAATGGAATAGATGGAATTACATCATTGTACATTTAGGTTAATGGATAAAGTTAGAAAGTTAAAACTATATGAATGACTATCTTTAGAATATCTTGATGGCCAGATAAATAGATACAGTGGCGTAACTATAGGGTGGCAGGGCTGGCAAAATGCCACGGGCCCCCGGCCCAAGAGGCCGCAAGCTCAGAAGTAACCTAACATTTTTACCAAAATTCATAAAAATTATAAATTTGTAATTCTGTTGGGTAACTACTTCAGTGATTTATTAAAATTAAATTACAACGTGACGATTTTTACTGGGGCTCCATCTAATGAACTTGCCACGGGCATCTGATGATATAGTTACGCCACCGGATAGATAGAATTCTTTATTTGCCTGAAATATGGTATTATAAACAGATCTTAAATAATTGTAGAGTTCTTCATATTTCGCCTACTTAATTCAGCATGCAAATTTAATAATGACATTTTGTGAAAATTACAATAATAATAATATTATCAAAACTTCATTCAATTAATTTTGATTACAAATAAGGTTGTCAAATATAAGTACTTATACAAAAAATGCAATGCCTAAAATACAAAAAAATACTACTTATTTAAAAAAATACAATGTCAAATGTACCCGTAAGCATACTCATGTCAGTGCTATTTGATTTTTTTATTTAGTTTATGCACAATACATATTATACAGGGTTTAGCAAAAAATTTTGATGACTTTGTTTAGTGTAGAACAACAGCTGCTTTTGATGTACTAGAGTACCCTAAGAAACTCATAATCTATACTAATATTATAAAGAGGAAAGATCTGTATTTTTGGATGTTTGTATGTAACGAATAAACTTAAAAACTACTCGACCAATTTCAAAAATTCTTTTGCCGTTAAAAAGCTACATTATCACTGAGTAACATAGGCTACGGGCGGAGCCGTGAGGACACAGCTAGTAAATATATAAAAATACTACCGGCCCGTCTCGGCTTTGCACGGGTGGACATTTTTCCCGTTTTTGCAACATTTTTCATTTATGCTCCGCTCCTATTGGTCGTAGCGTGATGTTATATAGCCTATAACCTTTCTCGATAAATGGACTATCTAACACAAAAATATTTTTTCAATTCCAACCAGTAGTCCCTGAGATTAGTGCGTTCAAACAAACAAACAAACAAACTCTTCAGCTTTATAATATTAGTATAGATTAAAAACCATCTAATCTTCTAACTTATGAATAATTTCATCCAAAACATTTTTGTTTTTTTTCAGACATTCTCCTTAGCAGGTCTAGGAGCAGGTATAACAGAGGCTATTCTCGTAAATCCCTTTGAAGTAGTCAAAGTGACTTTACAGTCCAATAAAGCCTTAGCAACAGAAATACCGAGCACATGGGCAGTGACCAGGCAGATTGTGAGGGATAATGGTTTGGGGTCCAGAGGACTCAATAAGGGTCTTACGGCAACGATAGCAAGGAATGGCGTGTTCAATATGGTGTATTTCGGGTTCTATCACAGTGTGAAAGGCATGTTGCCTGAATCTAAGGTTAGTCAAATTTATTTTATTCCATAAGGATTATGTAGCCAGGATAATAGGGTAGTTGACTACTATTAAAAATGTACAATAATGTAGTATTATTTTAAAGAAAGTATAGATACAAATTGATACGTGAAAAAATAAATAAAGTCGATGAAAAAATAGAGGAGCTACACGCTTGCGAAATTTGTGGAGGGGGCATTTTCTGTCCTTGTCGCGCGAAACGGATATTGTACGGGGTGGTGTCAAATAATTATGAAGTTTGCAAGGTATGACGTCATTTTGGCGTCATGTTGTCTCTGTCTAGTGAGCAATTTTCAATCGTTTATAACTTGGGCTTTTAATTAAATATTTCAGTAGTTTTTTCACTGTTGCCTATCATTTTTGTAATGGTTTCGAAATTTGTAATAAAAAAATTATAGTCACATACCCTATTTTCAGTTCGTACAATCCATACAAGGGGCTCATGGCTAATTAACAACCGTGCGGATTATAGGATTTCCAAGGTTAAGCTACGCTTTCCACGGTCAGTCCGTGGATGGGTGTCCATTCTTTACACAACGAGACCCCTCCGTGCCTCGGAGAGCACGTTAAACCGTCAGTCCCCGGTGTCATAAGAATACCGATGAGGGTCGTTACGGGTAGTCAGAAGCCCGAAAGTCTGACAACCGGTCTAACCCTAGGGTATCAGCATTGCCCAGTAATTGGGTTGCGGAGATTTGATGGCAGTCGCTTCGCATCTGGTTGGACTGGAAGCTGACCTCAACATAGTTGGGGAAAAGCTAAGCAGAACAAACAAACAGTACAAAACAATATCTTTGTCTTCATCAAATCAGTTTTTTTTACACCTCTTTTTTTGTACGCTATGTTTACAGGAATTTTCAGTATTGCGTATCACAAAAATCACAACTAAGAACAAATATTTGTAGGCTACTAAAAATATATTCCGCTTCTCAAGTGAGGATCAAATTTACATAAAGCCAAAAGCTTAGCTCAAAGTTGGGTCGTTAAAATGAAAATAATGCATTATTTGTTACAGGACCCAGTCTTAGAATTCTGTCGCAAGGTAGCCATAGGTTTCACATCGGGGGTTCTCGGATCCTGTGTCAATATACCGTTCGACGTGGCCAAGAGTCGCATCCAAGGTCCTCAGCCGATACCTGGCATCGTCAAGTACCGCTCCACTACTGGTGCAATCAGTCTAGTGTATAGGGAGGAAGGGTAAGCACTCTTTTATTGTTTTTTTTTAATGTTCCTCATGTCGTACCGAATTTTAGGACAATACTTAGGATCAGGTATATTTTTATACGATTGCTTTAACATATGCATCCTTATTTCAAAGTATATGGGGTTCAGAACCACTTCCAGCTCACATCACTCTGTGCAGTATTAGGAACTAGAAGAATAAGAACTAGTTATAAAAACTCATTTTCGGATCCTGTTCCTTTCGGCTTGAAGGTAGTGATAGATTTAAATCAGGTGTGCTGGGCCCAAGATCTTACACCCAGCAACGCTAAATTACCCACGTATCATTCACCGCTGAAGTAAATTGTTCGGACCATTTCAAGAAGAATAATGTTTGTGGCGCTCTGTTGATTGATGTCATTGGATGATGCCGGCAAAAAGATCTAAGCAATTACCTAGCTCAATTTTTTTTCTTATTCGTTTCTCTTTTTTGCTTTTACGCATTACATAACACGACTAGCCCATTACTGTCCCACTGGTAGGCACGGGCCTCTTCTCAAAATGAGAAAGGTTTAGGCCTTAGTCCATCACGCTGGCCTGGTGTGGGTTGGCAAACTATACACACCATCGAGAACTTTATGGAGCCCACTCAGGTGTGCAGGTTTCCTTACGATGTTTTTCCTTCACCGTTAACGCAAGTGATACTCAAGTTATGATCCGCACATGAATTCGAAAAGTCAGAGGTACGGGCCGGGATCGAACTCAGACCCCTTACGTATTATAATAGTATATTCATTATAAGCTTAAAGCGTGCCTCGGAGAGCACGTTAAGCCGTCGGTCCCGGGTGTCATACGAATGCCTATGACAGTCGTTACGGGTAGTCAGAAGCCCGAAAGTCTGACAAACGGTTTAACCTTAGGATATCGGCATTGCCCAGTTACTGGGTTGCGGAGGTCTGATGGCAGTCGCTCCGTGTAAAATACTGGTATTCAGCCGCATCTGGTTAGACTGGAAGCTGACCCCAAGATAATTGGGAAAAGGCTAAGAGGAAGATTCATTATAAGCTTAAAACCATGAACAATTTGCAATTGTTTTACTACACAACATGATAATGATTTCACAAATTTCCCCAGCATTCCGTAAATACGTCATCTATAAATATTTACCCGCATTTACCTCTTGCATACTGTCTCTTTGCGCGAATCCTGGGCAAAATGCCAAGTAAACTTGGTTATACAAAGTGTAACAAAGAAATTGTTTACTCACTAAACGTTTCTCGGAAATACTGCATGTCACTCAGCTCCGTCTGTTCAGATCTTCTGCTAAGAATAGGCTGTCTCAAATCCTTCTGTCTTCTTCTTTTCACGTGGTTAATGACTAACTTGGTGTCAGAGTTTATGCCGCCCATGGGCCTCTGACTTGGCTTCACATGCCGTCGAGAAATATCTCTCAGGCATTTCAGTTTCCTCGCGATGTTTTCCTTCACCGTTTTTAAGCAAGTGATAAAATAATTCAATGCGCACATGAATCCGAAAGTCAGAGGTGCGTGCCCTGGGTTCGAACTCGAGAATTATGACTTGGCAGTCCGACGATCACACCACTAGGCTATCACTGCTGTTATCCTTCTGTGGTTGTCGTATATGACAAATAAGGGATTATTAAACGAAAAGTCGCAGTATTAACTTATTCAGATATCAGCATCACACCATATACGTATTATGATATCGCGGTTTCCAAGTTTGAGATCATACCCTTGTTCGTTCAAGGACAGCACTTGGGCTAAGTTAAATTAAAAATATTTATTCGCTTTTAAATATGGTTACAATTGGTGTTATATATAATAATAATAATATTCAGTAGTTCAGTATATTTCGTCATAACATAATAACATGCAAATATATTATAAATTTCACAATAGTATTTATGATAGTCAGTGTTACTATGTGAGAATTACTAATACATCCATATTAGAGTTATTTCTTGTGTACTATGAAACTACAAGTCACGAGTGAATCGGTTTCTTCTGGGCAAGCGTGCTCCATCGTAGACCGCATCATCGCTTAACATCAAGCGAGATGGCGGCCAAACGCAGGCCTATAAACAGATAAAAAAAAATCTATTAATATTAATGTTGTGTTTACCTTCCAAAAATTCTTTAACTAAGTAAAATGCTTTTTCAATAAGCTATTTACGTAAAGTTCGCTTGAAGTGTGTCATTGGTAACTCCCTCATATGTGGTGGAAGCTTATTATATATTTTAATGCACATCGGATAACAGCTGCGCTTGTATAATTCAGTCATCATTCTAGGGATAGTCAACTTATTCGGAAATCTAGTTTTAAAAGAGCAATTCTCACCAACTTTTTCGAAGAGATTTTGATGCAATTTAGTGAATTTACAGACTTCTTCAATATATGGTCCAGTTAGTGTTAGGACTCTTAATTTTATAAATAATGGTTCTTGCAATGCGGTGGGACAGTAACTAAAAGAGCTTGTGCGAATATACAACGTCTCGTTATAGAGTCTCGTTGCTCCGCCTTCATTAGGTAGACTGTATTCCGCTGAGGTTTTAGTTAAATATCATAATACTAGCAACCCGCCTCGGGTTTGCACGGGTGCAATGTCGATACTAATGTGGGGCATATAAACCTTCCTCTTGAATCACTTTATCTATTGCTGAAAACTGCATTAAAATCCGTTGCGTAGTTTAAAAGATCTAAGCGTACAGACAGCGGGAGCGACTTTGTTTTATACTATGTAAAGTAGATAAAGATTAATCGATACCGATCCAAAATCTATGGATTGATGTAGGTTTTTGGCATCACTTAATAGTTGTAAGGATTATCGTAAGCATATTCGATAAAGTCTTCAAAATTCATTTTTGTTGTATACGACCTTAGAAACTTCCTTCCTTAAAGATGCCTTAAGGTAGGTTCCGAGGCACCTTGAGTTTGACAGATGATTCCTTACCTCGACTGAGGAAAAATCTCGAGTCGAGGACGTTTATTCCAACTATAACTACCAATGGTAGTGAGAAAGGCTGAGTCGAGTTGGAGTCGAGTCGAGTCGAGTCGAGTAAGTTTTAGAGGTACGTTTTAGAATATGGGTGTAATCCTGTGAGTTTTCATTTAGATCGGCCGTATGTTGTGAAAAGATTTGTAGACCGCTTCTAAAACACTTTGAATTTCCATTGGCAATTACCTACAAAATTTCGAATTATTTTTCCTCGAGTTTAATAAATTTCAGCCCTACTTTTGCATCATTGGAAAAACATTCATAAATCATTTTGTTTATAAACATATCGACGGCCAAACCCCGGGATGCCACTGACAATTACTTAATCGTAAAGCCTGTTTACACTTTGGCCGACCAGAGAATCGAACCCACGTCCGCCAGCCGCTAGGGCGCTATTTAGATAAAGAGTCTTTTTTATATGCTATCTTTGTAATGCTTGAAGTGAATCGTTGTCACATATTTATGAAATAGCCATGAATTGAGCAAATGCATTGCATGTGAATTTAGATAATTTAACGGGGCTAATGCACGAACTTTGGACTACATTATGTAGGTATACTTTTATTGTATTCATGGTTCAAACTCAACTGATTTGCAAATTCATAAGCATTTAACATTAGCACCGGGTATTTATTGAGAAATCTTAATTTATATACTACTTGGCCTAAATCCAAGCTCTCGTGTCGGCAGTATGAAGTATTGAGGGAGTTACAAATTACATATTTGCACTACATTTTCAGATGCCATAAGTTTTAAACTATTCGTTTACTTATTCATTTTAAAACATACAAATTTACATTTTTAAATCTTTACCTACATAGTATACAACAAAGTCGCTCCCGCTGTCTGTACGCTTAAATCTTTTAAACTACGCAACGGATTTTAATGCAGTTTTCAGCATTAGATAAGAGTGATTCAAGAGGAAGGTTTATATGCCCCACATTAGTATCTACACTGCACCCGTGCGAAGCCGAGGCGGGTCGCTAGTATTTCTATAAAACATTTAAAAATATACAAAAATAGTAGCCCACTGGCATCGGGAACAGGGTCCAAGCTACCGGTGGTCGGCCTCAGAGAGAGGAACTTCCTAACAATACGCGCCGCGTCCAGAAGTACCGCTTTCTGTATCAGGCTCTTTCTATACTACCACGATAGACTTACTGTCTTGTTATCACGCTAAGATTAGTGAAATATAGATTTTATTTGAAGATTGTGCACTTTCACATAATCCGTGCCATTTTATTTTAGATTATGTTAAGCTAATAAATAGAAATTATGAATGAGCTAATAAGTGACTCGAGCAGGTATAAATTGCATGTCAATGATCTCATAGATACTATGTTTGATATAAATTATTATATTTTGTAATGTTTAATGTGGCATTTCAAACAATGTCGACGGGAAGGAAAATATATTTTCAGTACCTATTAGGAATAGATTTACTGCTGGCTGCACGGTTTTTAAATAAAATATAAATACTGCACAATAGAATGACAGCCATTGCCTGATGCTAATACAGGATGAAAGGCAAAATAGTTAGGTATTATAAAGTTCGGGTGGTGACCTCTCGCTTCCGGCTGTGGTTCTGTCCATGGTGGAGAGTGAAAGTGCGTGGGAGGCCGTCGCTTCCTTTTGCGAGGAGGTGATGGTCACCAAGGAGGTAGCGGAGAGGGAGAGGGAAGCGTCTTCCTCCCTCCCTTCTCGCGCTAGACGCACCGGGCGCTCACTAGGGTGGCCGGAGATTCTCCGGCCACCCTAGTGAGTGGCCTGCGGGCGGCGGGTTAGGGGACCCGTCGCCCGACCAGTATCAGGCCCGGGAGGATGGCGCACCGTGTTCCGCGTGCGTCTCTCAGAAGGAAGTGGGGCAGAGGATAAATTGCCCCACCAGAAGAAGCTGGTGGACCGAGATCTGCCGGGGTTGCGGTGCATGCAATAGCGAATGCCGTGACCCCGGCCGAACAGTCAGGAGGAGGAACACCGTTGGTTTTTAGCCGGTAAGAGTCCGGCAGACCCCCTCGCCTTCCCCGGGCGAGGGACATCCATGAGGATTTTCCAACGATAGCAAAAAAAAAAGAAAAAAAATAAGGTATTACAAAGGTGTGTTAGGAATTACAATACTTATGTGAAAACAGGAACAGTTTTTTGTACTAGGTATGAAAACTATACCATACTAAGGGCCGATTTTTCAATCGTCAGATAATTTTTATCTAAGGAATAAAATATGGCCGTTTGACAGCTTTAGTGTAGAAAATATGTCAAACGGCCACTTTAATTTCTAAGATAAAAGTTATCTGACAATTGAAAAACCGACCATATTATTATGACTATTTATAAAAAAGTTAGTATATACGTAACAATTTTCTTTTTTTCAGATTCCGCGCTTTGTACAAAGGGTTGTTACCCAAAGTTCTACGATTGGGCCCCGGAGGTGCGATCATGTTAGTCGTATACGATTACGTATATCACTTTTTAGAGAAAAAGTTTGAATAGTACCAAGAAATGAATGAATAAATACTAAAAAGGAATACACAATATTTGAATGCTCATATAATCTTGTTTAAAATAACTTGGCTGATAAGAGTGTCTCTCAGTTGTCAACTTATAGAGTTGAAGCATTTATTTCATAATATTACATAAAAATATTCCATATTGTTATGGTTAGATAAAATGTGATTTTATGAGCTTTGTAAACCTAATCTGATAATTAATATTACAATTATTATACAGTGATACGTGGTTACATTATTTGATGGTTAATTATTATTTAGAATGTTTTCAGTTTATTATCCTTATTTCTGTTTCAATAATGTATAATAATATTACCATTAGTTATATTGCGCCGATCCCAAGTAACTTGGGACCAGGGCAGGAAAATGATTACGTACCGAGTACCTACTTATCAGAAATAGTTTAGGTATATAAATGAAAAAATACATTTAGGTTGTACGTCAAGTCATAAAATGTTAACATAAGCAATTAAATATAAATTAAGAATACGTATATTTTACTACAATAATTACAAATCATTTAACAACTACAGGCCTTATGGAATTGAATTTAGCTAGGGATAAAACCGACAGATAACCGGAAAAAGAAAATCCAGATAGGTCGCATTTTCCTTTAAATATGCCATTGTCAATTTATTTTAAATAAGATAACCGATTTATTTGAACTGTTTTAGTTTCGTTGACTTGGAATAAAATAATTATACGGGTATTTCAATACCTTAATCTTTTTAACTAAATCTCGAAACTCTCGAATATAGTATTGTTATTTGCGAAGCGAATCATTTTGTGATAACAGGTGCCTTTAATAGCAACTCTTACCAAAAGATATAATTTTTAGATACAACAGATATTTACAATAAAAAATAATTATTTTTACATTTTTTATATTGATACATTATGTTCAATTTGACGCACTTTATATTAGATAAGTACTTAAATAGTTATGGATAATGTTCGAATAAAACACGAATATTTTGGGGTTAAGCATTTATTTATCGAGTATAGTTTCTATACTTTTCTGAAACATTTATATACATTGTTACGTAGTTAATTAAGGTGAAATGTTATTTTTTGTTACGACACTTAAAGAATAAAATAATGTTTATATGTTTGAATTTTATTTTAATTGCACACCAACAATACGAAAAGACTGTAGATACACATGATGCTAGATGGACTAACTACGACGTCGTGAAGGCTTGACTAAATGTCAATTTCCGGCCACCGTAGTGAGTGGCCTGCGGGCGGCGGGTTAGGGGACCCGTCGCCCGACCAGTAACAGGCCCAGAGAGGATGGCGCGCCGTGTTCCGCGCGCGCCTCTCGAAAGGAAGTGGGGCAGGGGAGCCATTGCCCCACCACAGGAGAGGTCCACCAGGAGAGCTGGTGGACCGAGACCTGCCGGGGCCGCGGTGCATGCAATAGCGAATCCCGCGACCCCGGCCTTAGGTCAGAAGGAGGGACACCGTGGTGGTTTTAGCCGGTAAGAGTCCAGCACACCCCCCGTCTTCCCCAGACAGGGGATAGTCCACGAGGATTTCCCCAAGCTAAAAAAAAAAAGGCTTTACTAAATGTGGAAGACTGCAGGTTTTTTTTCTAATCGACTGCTTGTCGATCGTCTTGCGGGCCATTACTACGTAACCGGGCAGTTTTTGGTGAGACCTGAAGGGTCTCCAATCAATGGGGACAAGTAAAATACTTAACCTAAGCTAACTACTACTACTAACGTCATGACTACTAGCATCAACAGCACTAAGTAAGGGCGACCCCTAATGGGACTCGAACCCCGGCTTAGGGCGTTGCTGGCGGGAGGACTGGGAGGGAGACAGCTTGATGAGCGTTGGTACTGACTGTATTATAATTGAGGGCAATAGAAATACATAAACCATAATCCCAGTTATTAAAATTTTAAAGGTAGGTTTATGTTATGACACTATATTGCGTTGTGTATCTGTGTGTGAACCTCAGAATAAGTGTGAACCTCACTGCGACATCACCGCCGAGTGTCGCGTTGAATGCTGTGTGCCCGTCATAGACTACTGTTGTACTGTAGAGAGCCCGTGTGCCGCAGTCCGCAGTGTTCAAGTGTTAGGTCGGCTTTACACCTGTAAGTTTCCCTTACCAAATGGACTTACGATAAATTTGCAAATGTAAACTCTCTTGTAACTAGCTTATCGACTGATTTGTAAAGTCAAATTAATCGTCATAAGACACATCAATTTTACGGAAGCAATTTATAAGTGTGTTGGCGGCCTTAACGGAATAGAAATAAGTGTCAGACCGCTTTTGTGTCGCAACCAAAGTCGTAGCTTAGGCATACCTTTACTTTCGCCACATCATCTGTGTATCATCTATGAATTTCGAAATTAACGCAGTTTGTAAAATTAACATGGCTTTCTCTAGTTTATGTCTGTGCCCATATGAGAAAGGCGATGTTAAGTATTGATGAAACTATTTTCAATATCCAATGACCCTGAAATGCGGTCAAATCGGTCCTACGGTATTCTTTAAATTACTACCTAGTCACTTCTTAGTATTTTGTAAATTCCTTAAATTATAAAACATTTCTTTCCATTTTAAAATCGATCACAAGTATTATTCAGATTTATAATAATTTTATCTGTTTTTCGGTTTTTTACATTTTATTAGGTGTAAACATCTGGTTCTTGTAAATATGTACAACACTAGTGACAGTTTTGTGTATTCCGTTTTAAAGATTTTTGTCTTATTGTAGCATTGTTACGATTTCATTGCTGTTACTCTTGGTATGAAAAAAAGAGACAGCCTACCATTGTTGATTTAAAACGGTTCGACTCTCTCGTTGGTGTGCCGAAGTTGCATCGGGTCATTGAATTCATCCATCCATATTGTTGTCTTGTTTACCTGAAACAAGATGGAACTGTGGCATACTTACTAAAAACTTTGTACAAGTAGTGAATAAGTGCTGAATTTAGCTGTATTAACTGTGAATTATAATATTGGGCCTTTATTTTACAAGTTGGTATTTATCTTGATTATTTTGGGGACTGTTTATTAGTAAATAATAAATACATTTTATGCATGATGTAAACAACCTGTGATGTTATGAAAAGTAGCAAAATATAAATCTTGGTGTACTGCTCTCCCAAATCCCTACTCAAAGAAACAGGGCGCGAAGACATGATATATTATTACTAATTTATATGCTGCTTATGCATTATAATTTAATTATTTATTTGTGTCTTTCATTTAATTTAATTCACAGTAGTTACTTACCTTGGTAGCTGATTGAAGTTTGTTTAGTGATTGTAGTTAATTAGTAAAAGTATAATCTGTCTACTTAATTATTTATCATGAATGCTAAGTGTTATTATAGTAATCATCATTAATATTATTTTATTTCTTATATTTCTACACCACTGAACATTAATCAACTAAAAGTGTGTTATCCTTATTACTATAACTTCCATATCTGGCTTTGCATGTACCTGTATCTATATTTGGATGTCTGTACATCAGGAACCCTTTAATAGTTTGTTTGTAAATGTAATGCGGAAACAGGCCGATGGCCCCCCTGGTGGTAAGTGCTGACCCCCACCTATACAGGGTGTAAACGAAATCATGTAATTCCTTCAAACCTCGTGATATACTGCTGACATAGATTAACCCTGCACGGGATACTTTGGATTAAATAAAATAAAAAATTACAAGAAGTAAACATGTGATCTTAACGTGAGGCATTTTAGCGCCCCGAGCGAATTGCGCGGCTATCGCTCGCAGCTCAGTCATTTAACTCAGGACGCTAAAATGCCTCACGTTAAGATCACATGTTTAGTTCTTGTAATTTATTTTTTTATTTAATCCAAAAGTATGCCATGCAGGGTTAATCTATGTCGGCAGTACATCACGAGGTTCGAAGGAATTACATGATTTCGTTTACACCCTGTATACATCTTCTGACATACATCTGTATAATAGGGTTGCTGATGGGTTGCTAACCATAGAGACAATGTGTGATAGTGTGATTCTATGACTGCAATTTCAGTTTAAAACTGAAATTACAGTCACATTAACTGACTGCTTTGTTGGCCTAGTGGTCGTAACCGCGACTGCTGAGCATGGGGTCCTGGGTTCGATTCCCAGGTTGAACAAAGTGTTATTAGGTTTTTCCATTAGGAATTTCTCAGTGGCAGTCCGGAGTCTAAACTTGTGCCCAGTTAATGGCAATAGGCTCGTCCCTTATTATGTGGGACTTAAACATAACTGGCGAAATGAGGGTGTACTAAAAACAGCTCTGCTGAACCCTTTGGGCGTGATGTTATGTTATGTGTTTCAGTTTATCAAACAGTATTAATAATAATATAAACAAGAATTAAAATTTACCCTAATATGTTTCCAGACATAAACAATGGAACAAATACAGCAGCCTTCGACCATACCGCATCTTGTTCAAGTCTACCAACCTTCCATATCAAACACAAAGATACAGAACCCTCAGATCATCCATATTTCACACCCAGGGCTGCCAACATCACAAGGCAAAGTCACATACCAGCAAACAATTACATCGGAATCCATACAGATACCGGTAACCGCACATCATGTGACCGAAATACAGAGTCAAATACAAATGTCTCAGAACCACATAGTGATGTCATGTCAGCAAGGATTGCAGAGCATTCAGCCCCTGCAGACTCAAGTCCAGTCTCAGGTACTGCAGAGTTCGGACATGACCCAGTCGCTGCAGATTGCGTCCCATGTGATACTTCCGCAGCATATGCTGGTGAATGGTGTGCAGTCTTATTACAGTCAGTATGAGTACCCAAAAAACCAATGTTTACTTGCTAAGCTTGAGCCTGAGATGCAGCTGGTGGAAAAAGATAATGAGTGAGTGTTAATATTTCTTTAATAGAGTTTCTAGGGACTATGTAAATCATTTCACCAAATTTTTTCTTGACTGATCAACTCTTCTGTACTTAAAAGTATATTCTAACTGCCTCGTTTGTCTAGTAGTGGCAAGCGTGATTGCTGATTGTGAGGACCTGGGTTTGATCCCCAGGTTGGGCAAAGTGTTATTGGGTTTTTTCGTGTGGAATTCCTCAGTAGCAGCCCGGAGTTTGGATTTGTACCTGGTTGATGGCAATAGGCTCGCCCCCTATTACATGGGACTTAAAATATAACTGCGAAATGAGGGTGTTACTATACACGTCTGCCCAATCTTTCGCGGAATACAGGCGTGATATTATTTGTGATGTTTACTAAATTATCTGTTTACACAATTTTCTAATCTCTACATTTCAGATGTGATACAGACACTTCACAAACGGAGACAGATCCTCAAAAAAAGAGATCCCGCAGCCAAATACCTGACCCGACCACTTGGGCGTGCAATGTTCGCAAACTGAAGCACCAACGAGGAGAGGCCTACATCAGCAGACGAGGGAAGTTCGTGCCCGAGAGACAGATACGAACCACAAAAGACTGTGTAAAGAATTGCAAGTTCAAATGCAACGAAAAAATCACTGATGATGACCGAGAACATATTTTCAAAGCTTTTTACACACTCAACGCTAACGAAAAGAAGTATTTCCTACTGAACACGACCGAAAGAACTTATATAAAACAGAATAAAATGACCAACAACCATAAAAGAAAGTATACATTCAAGTATTTCTTTCTTGTCAAATCTGATAGACACACGGTGTGCAAGAACTTTTACTTAGGAACTTTAGCAATATCCCAGAAGCCAGTATACAACGTCCATATGGGTAAAACAGACTTGAATATGCCGAAACCAGATGGCAGGGGTCATTCTAAAGCGAGCACTCATTCGTTACCCTCCGAGTCAAAAGATAGAGTGAGAAAGCATATACAGTCTTGTACTACAGTTGACTCAAAACCTGTCATACAATATTCAAAGAAAAAACAATACTTAGACCCCAGTTTAAGTATCAAACATATGTATAATATGTACTTCAGTGAATGCAATAAGGATAATTTGGTACCAGTAAAGGAATCTATGTACAGGAAGATTTTTAGACAGGAGTTTAACTTGCATTTTAGGAAGGTGAAAACTGATCCAAACTTGTGCGGTAGGTGTAAGAGCACTATTAAGAAAAAGTGACGGTTTTGACGGAATCTCAGGGAAATTAATTGAACGGAGAATAGTGCTAGTAGTAAAGTTCCTTGTCGACGAGGTCGTCCGGAAAAGTACTACCAGCATACCTATTTCAACCTCCAAACAGCATTGCTATCAGTGGCGTAATTTGCCTTAGACTAGGGTTGCCATCTCTAAAATTTGGCAACCAGGACAAGACGCGTGAAAGCCCCGGATTTTAGAGCCCAGAACCCAGACATGTCAACAGGTTTTTTTAAACATAGTCAGTGTAATAAAGCACTGTGGCAACTGGGACGGGAGAGGCGGGGGCGACGGTGAATTTAGCGAGTCGGTTCGTCGGTTGATCGCGGCAGGCGGCCCAAGATTTTACATTTTTAAACCCGGACTACAAATGAAGCCCCGCCAGAACGCTCCCCGGATGCCCTCTAAACTAGGACAAATCTGGAGAAACTTGGACGGACGGCAACCCTACCCTAGACGGGCTTTGTATTGTGGCGGCATCTATCACGCCAGATGGGAACTACGCAGCACGACGATTGTCTAGCGGACTACAGCGACAACAATGACAGCTGTCAAATGAAACGTCACAAATCCTGCATCGCGGTATCAAGATTTGATACGCAGATAGTATATATACAACTTCCCAACATCAACCGTTGGGCAGTAGCCCGCCAGGCATAAGACCCGCCTGGTAGGAGGATCCTCCCTTTTCGTTGGAGGAACACCATATCTCCACAGTATCAAATTTTGTCGGGGGGCCCCTTCTACCCGACTGCAGCGAAGCCCGAATGGAGAAAACCAAACCAAAAACCATGGTCCATGGTTGTATGGAGTGTCTGGGGTGTGCTGAGTTTGTCTGGCGTACGGCGTAAGAGCTTGAGTGATATTATGGATAACATTTTACGAATTTTTGCTTACACACGTCGGTTGACTGCCTCATTGGTCTAGTGCTGGCAAGCGTGACTGCTGATCGTGAGGTCCTGGGTTCGATTCCCAGGTCGGGCAAAGTGTTATTGGGCTTTTCCATTAGGAATTTCTCAGTAGCAGCCTGGAGACTGGATTTGTGCCCGGTTAATGGCAATAGGCTCGCCCCCTATTACGTGGGACTTAAACATAACTGGCGAAACGAAGGTGTACTAATAACGCCTCTGCCGAGGCCTTCGGGGAATATAAGGCGTGATGTTATGTATGTACGTCGGGGTCTGTAGCCCGGGGGGCTCGAATCATTGACATTGCTGATACGACAGTAGCTACCCCCCCGAAGTGACTGCTATGTTCCAGTTTGAAGGTTATTAAGAAAGGTGCCAGTGAAATTACAGGCACAAGAAATTTTTCAACTTTGTCAAGGGTTGGTAGCATATCAGCAATCCTCATGGGGTTGAAGGTGTAGGCAGTGGTACCCACCTACCATCAGGTAGGCCATTAGCTTGTTTGCTACTCAATAACAAAAAAAGCAGGTATAAAAAAAGCTAGATGCTTTTACCAATCTGATACTGGCAGCTCGATTGAGTAAAACTTACGGTATGTTACGATATATTTGTAATTTTCTGTCATTGGTGGAATACTAAACGTCGATCTGTTTGTGGAGGCAATATGGGCTAGTGGCAGACTACCAAGTTAGATAAGCAAACTTTTTGGTAAATTTAGATCTTTCATTGGCTCACGCGACAACCCGTTCGCGCTAAGTTTGTGACGCTGACGGGTCCCAATTATATGCTTGTCAATCTTATTACCGACAACTAAGCAGACTATTTAATCTTCTTGGTGGAGTTGACTTGAATACTTGAAGTTCCTCGATCCAGTCATTCAGTTTTGCTAGGGTTGGGTTGGTTGGTTTGGTTCTGACACAGTAATTTATTTATTTTACAATTTATCAAAGTAAAAATTAAAAAATACTCGAAAAAAAATATAATGAATGTACACTAAACTGTGCAAACTATCGGACGTCCGTCGCGGACGTATTCTTGGGCCGTCCTTAAGTGTTCAGACGTCCGATAGACATCTGGCCAGCCGCGTCCAAAACGACTGTGCACACATAAGTCGCGACTGTTAGCCGCGTCCGTCAGCTGCGTCCAGTAGTTCGTTTTCAGCTTTAACGTTCTCTTCACCTTGGCGAACAAATCGCATCCATATCTTTCCTGCGATCCATTTTGATAGTCGGCCTCTCTTGTCTGCTAAATTAATACTTAATAAAAGCACACTGAACAATACATCATTGTAACGATTTATTATATTCAAATAAGTGAGACATTTTTGTTTAATGATGCTATTAGAGTGTGTAACACGTTGCTAATTGTCGTCATTCGATGGCTGTGGCGGTCAAAGGGTTATATCTGTTTGAGAATTCGACGCACGTGGCTTGGATGTCCTTCAACGCCAACTGACGTTGAATCATACTTAGATTTTGGCAATACGCATCCCTACCACGGTCACTCGCATGCGCGCAAATACATTGTACGAATGTTTTCCGTTTTGTATGGAAAATGTCCGCATAGTTTATTGTGAATGTCAGTCCCACATTTGTGGGTTCGCGTATGCGTGCGAATGTGAGTGACCGGAGTAAGCATAATCAGCCAAGTCCCTCTACAGGGCATGGGTATCTTCTCAGAATGAGAAGGGTTTAGGTCTTAGTCCACCACGCTGGCCTGGTGCGAGTTGGCGGACTACACACGCCATTGAGAACTTTATGAAGCCCTCTTAGGTGTGCTGGTTTCCTCATGGTGTTTTCAATCACCGTTAACGTAAGTGATAATTGATAAATGATTTTTATTTCCGTAAATAAATCTGTTACAGACACTTTTACAAGTCAATGTAATGTTTTTTTTAAGACTAGATTGCGCCGGCATTTCATATCTGACTAGCTCCGAGAAGAAAAGCCGAAACAAACTCAGAGATCAAGGTCTCTTTTAAAGTCCAGACATTGTGGTATAAAAATGATGCGAGTGTAACAATATAGGGCAACGTCTGGAATGGCCTTTTGAGGAAAGTGCCATAGCAGGTTCCAGTTGACCAGTCCTAATTGACGGCACGCATGCATCAGCCAAAATCAAAAAATCATCAAAATCAAAAAAAAATATTTCACATAAACCAATACAGGTACTTATGAAAAGTCGAATTTAGATGCACGGTTCCAATTAGTCGTTTCTGGAGAAGAGCCGGCAAGAAACTCCATGGTTACTCTTTTAAAAATAATATCTTTAACAATTACGGGAGGTCCGTAGCTACTACGTAAGCCGGTGCTGACAAGGAACCAGTCTAACTCCTTGTCATCAGATATGTTGAAGCGTATAAGCAATCATATAATTGTAAATTACAGAGTACAATGATTTAGGATAGTGAGAGAACAAAGGAGTCCTGACCACAGACCAATGAGTAATGTAGTACAAAAATTAACAAATAAAATAAAAACTATATGAATAACAGTAATTTACAAACTTATAGATGCAGGTCCACAAAGTTCTCACATTTACAAAAGTGAAAAGGAAGCTAAACTATATAAAACAATTGACATAATTAAATGTCATCAAAACTTAGCTAAAAAATCATTGTAAAATAAGATAAAGATATCTTGATACAAATAAAAAAATAAATAATCATAATTGAGGATAGTTAATAGACATACACATATGTTGTTAATGAGGTTCCAGGGAAGCCACATGTGCAAGAACTAATGCCAAACATCCTTGTCGTCAACGTAGTCCTTAGTGTTGTAGTATGCTTTTTGAGTGAGGACACGTTTAATATGGGTTAGCCATCGTGTAGCTCAAACCTTATCTTAGTATTACTCTGATCCGCACATGACTACTAACAATTATTAATTAATCAACTCAGCCTATCGCAGTCCATTGGATGAGCCCGAAGTCCTCCGCCTTCCGCAGTCAGTCTACCCCAGCTGCCTTTTACATAATTATATTATGTATTGTATGTATTGGCCCATGTGCCCAGCATTTGGATTTATGCCCAGTTCATGGCAATAGGTTCGCCCCCTATTACATGGGACTTAAACATAACGGCAAAATGAGGGTGTTCCTATACACCTCTGCCCAACTCTTCGGGGAATACAGGCGTGATATTGTGTTATGTTATATTGCGATAATTTAACCTGCTCGTTCTATTGGTGTCTCAGTGCCGCCATATTGTAAGCTCACAGGTTTTCACTTAAAATCAAATTATTAATGTATTTTCTACTATGTAGTATACAAGCAATTTATTTTTAATATTTTGAGACTTAATGATCCCCAAGATCATTGGTAGGTATAGTATGGTATTTGAACATTTTGTCGACTTTACGTATATATGAAGTTTACGTTAAATTCGTATTTTTACATGCTAGTCAAAAATGTATTTATGTATAGGTAAATTGGACGTAGATAAGCGAAAAGGATCCAGCCCACACGGTTATGAGATATTCAATTTATAAGTTTAGACTGTATTTCTTCATTGGTTCTTTGATTTAAATTTCTTGGTTTTATTGTAATTAAGGGACAAATGTATAATATTTTACTTGTTAAAATATTATTATGTGTAGTTTGGCTTAAGAAGTTCAAGGAGTATTTTGGTATAAATAACTCATTTTAGATGATTTTGTGGGTTGGATTCTTTTTGCTAAACTACGTCCAATTATGACTGAAATGTTAATCAAGATTTAGTATTCGTTGTATACAAAAATATCTGTAATATGTTTTGGAATATATTTTTGTAATGGAGATCTGTAATATAAAAATATGAATTTATATCACTGTATGAATAAATTTACCTGTTTTTAATACAATTTTTTTTTTATTCTGTTGGTAGTAATTGGTAGTAAGGGGCTACAATACCCAGTTTTCTCAAACGTTAACTTCACTAGCATGCGATGTCTCCAGTAACCCATAAAATCTTGGTAGGTATGTCTTCAGAGGAAATGCGGTCGGCATTTAGTCCATACAAACGTATTCCTCAGTGTCCTCCTTGGATAATGTCACTAGAGCAAATATTTTTTACCATATGATATATCTACCACCACTATGTCCCTACGTTTTGTTTTTGTCAATAAATTAATTATTAAAAGAACTAGAGACGTTTAAACTTTACACAAATCGACCGCTTTTACCATCGTTTTCAGTCATCTGGCAAACTTTGACGAATATAAAAAATAAAAGAAAAACACACAGACATAACCCAAGTCTTTCTTAAATTATTACAGAAAAAAATATTAAAGATTTGAAGAAGGAATAATGGGAATACGAAAGTATGATTTCGCTAATATTGCACAGGAGAAATCAGTCCGAAATGCAGTTGTCATTTTCGCGCTCAATTGGTAAGGTTTGCGGGGGGGGGCGGGACGGAAATAGATCGCTTAAAAACCTATTCTTCAAATATTTTGCAGCCCGCGTTTGCTCTTAAGGACTGACAGATGGAGGGGTCACATTTGTTTAATATTGGCCTACATTGGTGTAGTTCCATCGTGGATTTTACAGACACTAACACCCAGTCCGGAACAATTTTATTTGTACGCCATACAAATATTTATTCCACGAGGTATGGTGTTCCTCCAACGAAAAGGGAGGATCCTCCAACCTCGCCAGACCCGCCGGTCTTATGCCTGGCGGGCTACTGCCCAACGGCTGATGTTTGGAAGTTGTATATAATATCTGGGTGTCAAATCTTGATATCGTGATGCAGTATTCTTGACGTCATTTTGAGAGTTGTTATAATTTGTCTCTGTAGACTGCTAGATCATCGTCGTGCTGCTATAGTTCGCATGGGGGCGGTAGATGTCGCCACAAAGAAATCATATACGCGACCCGCTTATCAGTATCCAAGCGCTTAGCCACAGATTAATGATATATGAAGCGCCAGCCACTGCGTCAATAGTGTTGTCAACAAAATTGGTCTATGGCCTTTTTTTACATTTGGCCAGTGTCATCTAAGAACAGCGGAAATGTCACGATAGCTACTTATATAATTATGTAGTTTTCACTACTTTCTTCTATATTTTCAGGAAACAGACAATAAAACTCATGTTTTACACAATATTATTATGTATTATAATGTACAAAACCACAATCCTTATACTATATTTAATGAAAAACAGTTTATTATAAATTAAGGAAATCTCAGATACGGTGATGCAGCTGTTAAATTTGCGTTTTAAAACCTGTTCATACGAGCGTCTATTGTCCGTACCTACATTATGAGGAATCTGTACTAAGATATAGAGAGAACAAGTACCTATTTATACGGTCGTGTGAAGAAAATGAGTAAAGAAAACAAAGGCATCGAAAAGTATTTTCAACAAACACCTTGTTTTAACCATTTTAAACTATTTGTAATTTTTTTAACACAGCCTTAACTTTAGCCCATCTCTGAAAACGAAAATTCTTTATCTGAGCGAGAGTACCTACCTATGTACGTAAATTAAAAATAATAAAATACTTAGGCATTATTTTTATCTACTTGTAAAATAACAAGAAGTCAATATTCATGTCGGGGAAAAATAATGAACAAAACATAATAAGAAAAAAAAACTGAAAGTAATTCGAAATTTCAAATTTCCATTACGTCATAAAACATGGAAGCAAGTTCGAAATTCAAAATTCCTTTTTTTTCCTAGGTAAGTAGCCTCCTTTGTATTGAATGTTGTAAAAATAGAATTAAGTATGTAGAAGCAAAGAGGTCCTTATTGTATTTTCGCGGGTATCAAGAGGCATACGAGGTCTTCCTCATTTTCGTCCTTCAGCTCCCATTTGATGTCGACCTTGACTTTGGGGTACGACTTCAGGATGGGCATGGTTGTACTATAACTGGCTGGCTGGCCCGCCTGCAAAATAAAGTGTAATGTTACGAATTATGTTCGTTAACGATGCTAAAGGGTATCTGGTTATAATAATCACCTTTTTGTAAACAAATACTTGGCTGAACTTAAAATTATAAGTAATGTTTCAAAGAACTGTAACGTAGAAACCTATAGATTACAATATTGTATGTAAAGGGATACTTCAAATTCGGTATTTGACTACTTTAAAAAGTTGGGAAGAATTTAATACTTATTATGCCAAAAAATAAAACAATCTATAAATGATACAATTTTTGCAAGTTTTTGAATGGCGCATTTTCTGTCCTTGTCGCACGAAACGGACATTGTACGGAGTAATGTCAAGTTACTACGAAGTTTTTGAAGTATGACATCATCGTTTAATAGTGCGGTCTCTGTCTAGTTAACAATTTTAAATCGCTTATAACTTGGACATCTTCTTTACATAGTATAAAACAAAGTCGCTCCCGCTGTCTGTCTGTCCCTATGTATGCTTAGATCTTTAAAACTACGTAACGGATTTTGATGCGGTTTTTTTTAATAGATAGAGTGATTCAAGAGGAAGGTTTATATGTCCCACATTAGTACCTATATTGAACACGTGCGAAGCCGGGGCGGGTCGCTAGTTTTATTAAAAATTTCATTGAATTTTTTATTGTTTACATTGTGTTCAGATATTTAATAATGCGATGTCAAAGTGAGTTGAAATATTTACCGGCAGAGGGCAGGTCAGTCCGTTGTCCTTGCACGCATCGGGCTGGGGTAGGGGGAATGGCACTGGTAAGTTCATTATGACTCCATGGACGACCGTCTGTACTCCTTTCACTTCTTGATCTGGAAATATAAACGGTTTACAGTAAGAAAAATTTAGTACTTATATCATTCATTAGGTAGGTAAAGCAACCCAATCTAGGAACCACAGTGGTCTGAAAAAATACGCTGCTCTGACGCTTAGCGTGCCCAACTTCCACCTATAACCAATTTAACCGGAAGAAAAACCAAAAATAATCCTACGAATAATTCCTACAAACAATCTTGATGAATGACTGCTTTAACATAATATTCCGTGTGCATTTGAAAAAAGACCCGGAGAATAGAATCAAGGCCCGATCAGACAGCGTGGCTGGGTGTGATATTGACAGAGAGCGTGGCTGGGTGTGGTGTGGCAGTTTCTGTGTGGCGTCTTCTATACATTGTCATAGTAATTCGCACGCCGAGAGCACGCGATCAACACGCGACGTGAATATCACACCTAGTCACGCTCTCTGTCTGACCAGGCCTTTAGCCTCATATAAAGAAAGTAAAAACATAATAATTGAGCTTCAGAAACATGTAATTAAGTAACTAGGTAGGTAAGTACTCGTATCGTTAATCTACGAATATTCATTAAAACCAACCCACTGTTTTGTTTATCATGTTAATGTTATTAAAAACAGGAAAATGTTTATTTTTCCGTTTTAACAATAATAATATTTGGGTTGCCAATTTGTTATCTATTGTTTTAGCATGAATCAGAAGTAGGTATTAGTCGTAGGTACATATAAAATTAATCATTTTTGTATGTAACGTAAAAATTACATATTACAAACAACCAAAATATTATATTATTATGTGAATGAATGATGTGCTGATGTTTCTGTGAAGTTTTTGTTCTGCCTAACCTTTTCCCAACTATATTCGGGTCAGCTTCCAGTCTAACCAGTATTTTACACGGAGCGACTGCCATCAGACCTCCGCAGACCAGTTACTGGACAATGCCGATTTTCTATAGACCGGTTGTAGGACTTTCGGGTTTCTGACTACCCGTAACGATCGTCATAGGTATTCGTATGACAGTTTAACGTGCTTTCCGAGACACGGAGGGTCTCCATGTGTAACGAACGGTCGCCATTCACGTACTGACCGCGGCAAACGCAGCTTAACTTCGCAAATTATATGATCCGTGCAGTTGTTATTTAGCCACGAGCTGCATCTGGTTAGACTGGAAGCTGACCCCAACACAATTGGGAAAAAGCTAGGCGAGTGAATGATGGTCCGACTACGTAGACAGCAAAGCAGATGTACCAACTTGCAAGGTTGGGGCACGAAACAGATAGGTACAGAAGTCAATCTACATACAAGTGCGCTCGAGCAATGCACACATAGGCACTGCTCACGGACACGATATCTCGGGACTGTTTGGGACTAGAGTGCGAGTGAGTGCGAGCGCGGGTGCCATGCGCTTGAGAAGGCAGTCGCTCTATCTAGCGTAGGTATGAAAAGTGAAGTACAGATAGGTACCGAAGTCAATCACATGTATGCATGTGATTGACTTCTGTACCTATCTGTTTTCTGATTGGGAGTTGCAGTTAATGGAATAGCGAATCCGGCGACCCCGGCCATAGTTCCCCGGAGGAACCCTACGCCTACGTCAGGAGGATCTGTGGAGGAATGAGGTGTGGTGTTGTTTCTCCAACGAAAAGGGAGGATCTTCCTACCAGGTCTTATCCGTGGCGGGCCACTGCCGAACGGTTGATGTTGGGAAGTTGTATAATATTACTAAGTTCGTGTCAAATCTTGACACCGCGATGCAGGATTTGTGACGTTTCATCTGACAGCTGTCATTGTTGTCACTGTAGTCTGATAGACATCCGTCATGCTGCGTAGTTCTCATGTTGGCGTGATAGATGCCGCCACAGATCCGTGAAGATTTCCTCACGCGAATAAGGTGTAGGTACTTACTAGGTGTGAAGTCGATGCTGAAGGTGGCATTAGTGTTTCTCTTGAGCACACACTCCTTCGCGTCCTCCTTGCATCCACTCACACTCACGCTCTGCACCGTCGCTAGCTTTGAACCTGCAAATAATAAATAACAACATTTTAATAAACAATAACAACTGCCTCGTTGGTAGGTATAGTGGTGACAGGAAGGATGGGGTCGGCGAGAGATCTCGTGCGGTGTCCCACAGGGTTCGGTCCTGGGGCCGTTCCTGTGGAACATCGGGTACGACTGGGTGCTGCGCGGTGCGTTCCTCCCCGGAGTCAGCGTGACTTGTTACGCTGATGACACGTTGGTGACGGCGCGGGGAGAAACGCACCGACAGGCGGCCATACTGGCCACAGCTGGGGTTGCGCAAGTCGTTGCGAGGATCCGGCAGCTGGGTCTCGAGGTGGCCCCGCAGAAGTCCGAGGCCCTGTATTTTCACGGGTCCCGGAGGGGACCACCCTCGGGATCCCACATCGTGGTAGGAGGGGTTCGCATCGGTATCGAGTCGACGATGAAGTATTTAGGACTCGTCCTCGATAGCCGGTGGAACTTTGGGCCCCATTTTCGGCAGCTTATGCCGAAACTGATGGGCGCCGCGGCTGCTCTTTCACGGCTGCTGCCCAATCTAGGAGGACCCAACACCTCCTGCCGGAGGCTCTACGCGGGGATCGTACGGTCCATGGCCCTTTACGGGTCGCCAATTTGGGCGGACACCCTGACGGCCCGTAACGCCGCTATCCTGCGGAGACCGCAACGGGCGATGGCCGTCAGGGTGATAAGGGGACACCGTACGATCTCCTTCGAGGCGGCGAGCCTCTTAGCCGGATCCGTACCCTGGGATCTGGAGGCAAGAGCCCTCGCGCTGAGATATCGTCAGCGCGAGGAGACGCCTGAGCGGAGCGAGCTCCGCCAGATCCTAGTGACTAAGTGGGGGGAACGACTTGCGCAACCCAGCGCAGGGCACGCCACAATAGCGGTGGTAAGACCCGTCATGGAGGAGTGGCTGGAGAGGCGGCATGGCGCCCTCAGCTTCCGGCTGACGCAGGTACTCTCGGGACACGGTTGTTTCGGGAAGTACCTGTGTCGTATAGGCCGGGAGCAGACGCCCGGATGTCACCACTGCGACTGCCCCGAGGACACGGCACTGCACACGCTGCAGGCGTGTCCAGCTTGGGGATCGCAGCGCCGCGAACTAGTCGCGGTGGTCGGCGGTGACCTCTCGCTTCCGGCCGTGGTTGTGTCCATGGTCGGAAGCGAGAGTGCGTGGGAAGCTATCGCCTCCTTTTGCGAGGGGGTGATGGCGACTAAGGAGGAAGCGGAGAGGGAGAGGGAGCGGTGTGCTCTCCTCCCTTCCCGCGCCAGACGCACCGGGCGCCGGAGGGCGCGCGTACGCGACGATCTCCAGCCACCCCAGTGTGTGGCCTGCGGGCGGTGGGTTAGGGGACCCGCCGCCCGACCAGTAACAGGCCCGAGAAGGCGGCGCACTGTGTTCCGTGCGCGCCTCTCAGGAGGAGAGGTCCGCCGAGGGTTGGCGGACCGGGACCTGCCGGGGTTGCGGTGCATGCTTTGCGAATCCCGCGACCCTGGCCGAACGGTCAGGAGAAGGAGCACCGTTGGTTTTTAGCCGGTAAGAGTCCGGCAGACCCCCTCGCCTTCACCGGGTGAGGGACATCCATGAGGATTTTCCAACGAAAAAAAAAAAAAAAAGAAAAAAAAAAAAAAAAAAAAGGTATAGTGGTGGCAACCGCGACTGTTGTTATTGGGTTTTTCCGTGTGGAATTCCTCAGTAGCAGCCCTGAGTTTGGATTTGTGTCCGGTTGATGGCAACAGGCTCGCCTATAACATGGTATTTAAACATAACGGCCAAATGATTGTGTTTTTACACCTCTGCCCATCCCTTTTGTTAAGAAAAGAAATAAGTAGATTATATCGCTCTGTTACATGTTTATAATAAACAGCTGTATAATGTAAGAAACCCGAAACATGTCTCTTCCAGTAACTGGAGAAAATTAAGAATATAAGTACTAGCACACAACGATATCAAACTACTTTTCCAGATTATGCTGGACCTCTCATTGTACAGAAATTCCGTACAATGAGAGGCCAGCTTATACTGGAAATTTATAGTTTAATTTGTTGTCGTGTGTACCTATACACCCATATTCTAAGACGTTCCTCCAAAACTTACTCGACTCGACTTCACCTCGACTCCTCCTTTCGGTAGTTATAGTTGACATAAATGTCCTCGACTCGAGATTTTTCCTCAGTCGAGGTAAGGAATCATCTGTCAAACTCAAGGTACCTCGGAACCTACCTTAAGGAAGGAAGTGTCAAAGTACGTATGTAACAATAATGCATTTTGAAGACTTTATCGAATATGCTTACGATAATCCTCACAACTATTTATCGCGGCGTTATTTGCGCGATGCAGATAATTCAAATTATGACGTATGACTCCGTCGAGGAACCTCAAAGTTCATTCGAAATTGCGACTAAGAATACAATTTTGAAGATGTTTTCGAGGCCGTCCTGAGTCGAGTATGAGTCGAGTAAGTTTTGGAGGAACGTCTTAGAATATGGGTGATAGTTTCTGATCATGGCCGTTCATTGAAGTGGTCATTGGGGGGCCCATGCCCGGCAGTGGACGTTTATGGGTTGAGGATTATTGTTATTATGTTGATTAATTTAACTTAATTGTTATTTTGCTTACAAGAGGAAAATATACAAGGTTAGTCGGAAAGGGGGTACTAAGCCGCGGGCCACTTAAAGTATCACTGATGACTATTTTAAAGCAAGTGTTAAAATTTCAAAATTTGATTAATATTTTTTTCCATCAAAAATAATTTTTATTTTAGTTTTTTCGAAAATTCTCCATCCCTGCTTTAGTTATGAATTCAGAAAATGGGGTTTCTAATCCGTGACCCCAAATATGATCTAAAATGTAAAAACAGCTGATCATAGCTGAGGATGGATAGAATTTAGCGTATTTTTTATGAAATCTTTGAACAGCTATTTCTCTTAAACTATCGAGTTTTGGGGCAAGTTGTAGAACAAAAGTTATCCCTTATTATGGGTACTTTTAACACCCTTTCGGCTTAGTACCCCCTTTCTGACTAACCTTGTATATTTAACTAGCGGCCCGTCCCGGCTTCGCACGGATGGACATTTTTCCCGTTTTTGCAACATTTTTCATTTATGCTCCGCTCCTTTTGTTCGTAGCGTGATGTTATATAGCCTATATCCTTCCTCGATAAATGGACTATACAACACAAAAATGATTTTTCAATTCCAACCAGTAGTTCCTGAGATTAGCGCGTTCAAACAAACAAACTCTTCAGCTTTATAATATTAGTATCTAATAGATTCATTGAATAATGGCCGCTTCCTATGATTTACCGTGTGTTATTGGTTAAAATTTAGACTTTTAAAGAAAGTAGAATAAATGCCGTGGAAATGCGTTCCTTGCGAAGTATGTGCGGTGTAACTTTGAATGATAGATTGAGAAATGAAGAGATTAGACAAAGTTGCGGTTTAAAAGATGATGTAGTGACAAAAATTGAAAGGAGTATGCTTAGGTGGTTTGGTCATGTTGAGAGAATGAGTGAACGGCGATTAACAAAAGGAATTTATAAGGCGGATGTCAATGGCAACGCCGGTAGAGGACGTCCTAGAAGGACTTACATCGATGTTATTGGTGATGTTCTTCACAAAGGTCAGGTGCGTAGTACTCTCAACCGGCGTGCGTGTATGACAAGATGTATGAATGTGGATGAAGCGAAAGGGGTATGTAAGAGTCGTAGCATGTGGCGTTCTATAGTTTCTGCCTACCCCTATGGGAAAAAGGCGTGAGTTTATGTATGTATGTATGTATGTATGTAATTTAGACTTTTGTATCGTGATGAATAATGAAGCTAAGACTAGCATAGCTTTGCATAGCAGATCCTCAGTTAAGTTAGTTAGCATCACAGGTAAAATCTTTACATAGTACCTATAAAACAAAGTCTCTCCCGCTGTCTGTACGCTTAGATCTTTTAAACTACGCAACGGATTTTAATGCAGTTTTCAGCAATAGATAGAGTGATTCAAGAGGAAGGTTTATATGCCCCACATTACTATCTACATTGCACCCGTGCAAAGCCAAGGCGGGTCGCTAATTAGCTTATAAGTCTATTTATAAGTACCTATAAAACAAAGTCGCTCCCGCTGTCTGTACGCTTAGATCTTTTAAACTACGCAACGGATTTTAATGCAGTTTTCAGCAATAGATAGAGTGATTCAAGAGGAAGATTTATGCCCTACATTAGTATCTACATTGCACCCGTGCAAAGCCAAGGCGGGTCGCTAATTAGCTTATAAGTCTATTTATAAGTACCTATAAAACAAAGTCGCTCCCGCTGTCTGTACGCTTAGATCTTTTAAACTACGCAACGGATTTTAATGCAGTTTTCAGCAATAGATAGAGTGATTCAAGAGGAAGATTTATGCCCTACATTAGTATCTACATGGCACCCGTGCGAAGCCGAGGCGGGTCGCTAGTTAGCTTATAAGTCTATTTATACAGGGTGTAAACGAAATCATGTAATTCCTTTAGACCTCATGATGTACTGCTGACATAGATTAACCCAGCACGGTATACTTTTGGATTCAATAAAAAATATCGCCGCGCGGTCATTTAACTCGGGGCGCTAAAATGCCTCACGCTAAGAAAACATAATTTACTTCTTGCAATATTTTTTTATTTAACTTTAAAGTATCCCGTGCTGGGTTTACTATGTCAGCAATACATCACGCGGTTTGAAGGAATTACATGATTTCGTATACACCCTGTATGCCAAGTTTAGTAATAAAAAATGCTACCAATGGTAAGCAAAACGATTCGTTTTTGGTTATAGGAACCGGGTATAAGTCTATTAATTAATTCTACCTACGGACATAAGGCATGCAACAAGATATTAAATGAGTAATTAATTATGTCGTAATTGTAACTATTTATTGTACTAAGTACGTTGTTGTCGTTTTTATCGCATATTTATGAGTATGATTTAATATTACATGCAATTATTTTACGGAATGGCAATTAAAATAAATTAACAAAACCGGCCAAGTGCGAGTTGGATTCGCGCACTGAGGGTATGGTACAAACTTTTTTAGTGATGTAACCACAAATTTACGGTTGTCGGTTTTTTTTATTAACTTGTGCTATAAACCATTGCTTGATGCCAAATTTCTTGATTCTAGGTCAACGGGAAGTACCCTATAGGTTTTGATTCCCTTGCGTGTATCAAAATATGCGGCATACACGGCCGTATCTCTTGATTGCGTTTTTTTTTCACAGCTCCAAGGGATTGCAGACCTGAGTATTTGATATTAATTTCAATTTGACACCTCCACGCGTTCCTGAGAAAAATGGTCTTGACAGACAGACGGACAACGAAGTGAAACTCTAAGGGTTCCTTTTATCCTTTTGAAGTACGGAACCCTAAAAATGCGTGGCTGTTGGATTGTAAAATAATGCTAGGTGATACTAGGATCTTATAATGTGTCTAGAACATTACTAGAATATAACTACATTAACACTAGAACAATAAGGAAGGATAATTTCAGTCAGCTAACTTATTTTTTTATAGAAATAGCAACTGTTTGATGTCTGAAATTCTCCCGATATTTTTTCCGATTTTACATTCCTGAACTGGCAATCCTTTTTGTTTCGTTTATGTTTCCATTTCCAACAATGTCGTACCTGACGGGTCGAAATTATAACCTCCCTTTTAAGTCGGCTAAGAATTGCACCATACCATCTCTGAAATAACATGCTCATGACTGCTAAGGTGTCATTGTAAAGGCCGGAAAAGATTATTTTTGCTCGGACCGGCTAGATCGTGTCCTGGCTAAGCTCTAAAAAACACCTCATTTTAAAAATACATATCGTCGCTGGGCAGTGAAAACCTCGTAATTGCAATGAACGTAATTTTACAGGAGAAGATAAAACTGTCTGTTAAAAAAAAGTATGAAGTGTAGATGTAAGGTTCTTCTCTTTTATTATCTATTCATCAATCTATTTCATCTTAGATCTGTGCACGTTCGTTGTTAAAACATTAAAGAGTTCAATTTTGTCAGTAACAAGCGTCACCAAAATAAATTAACCCTCCCAGTACCCAGAATAGAAATGTTTAGAAATAGCCCGCAGTATCGATCCATCCTAATTTTTAATAAATTACCAGATTATATAAAGAACACAAAAACAACAAACATATTTAAAGCAAAGCTAAAGCTCATGTTGTTAGAGAAATGTTATTATACTGTCAAAGAATTTATGGAAGATAAATTTTAAAAAATACCTACTTACCTACTAGTTACGTCAAATAAATTAAAATGTCCCTAAGCATAAAATATGTAATTTACCTAATAAATATGATGTTACCTTTCTAGTTTATAACATGTAGTTTATAAATATTATTATTTGCATTGCAATACCCTTACAGGGTCTATGTATGTTTAGGATAACTATTTTATAAGTTCTCTGTAACTACATATCTCTGTAACTATAACTGTAAATACATATATGATATCACATGCGAGACTTTATGACGTAATATACAATAACATTGATATCATAAAAAACATTGTGCAATAAATAAATAAATAAATAATATGCATTACCAGGTTTTCTACCCAAGAAATGAATAAAAAAAAAAAGAATTTGTGCTTTACGAGGTTTTCACTACCCAGCGACGATACACGGTAAAAATAAAGCTGATAAACACCAAACTAGTAGCGACAGATGAAAACAAAAACATTAGATAGGTATAATATTCGGAACTGACGCAAATGCCCAATGAGATTAGTTGGATACGGTCATTGTGTATTATTGCTGCGTCGAAATACGTCCTGTCGCCACGAGGTCGCAAGGTTATCAGCAGTTCACGGATGGTCGGTGGAAGCTAATTCAGATAAGCCCAAATGAAGCATCGTTAATTTTCTATTTTCTTTTAAAAAGTTTGTAATTAATAGTTAATAAACATAACATCACGACTTGTATTCCCCGAAGGGTTCGGCAGAGGTGTTTTAGTATAATCTCGTTTCGCCAGTTATAGGTCCCATGTAATAGGGGGCAAGTCTAATGCCATTAACCGGGCACAAATCCTGATTTCCAATTAGTAATGGAAAAACCCAATAACACTGCCCGACCTGGGGATCGAGCTCAAGACCGAATGCTCAGCAGTCGCTCTTGAGACCATTAGACCAACAAGGCAGTCAACAATTGTATTTAATGGCAATGTTGACATTTAGATTTTTATTTCTGAAATGGGCAAAGAGATGGAGAGATGTATCTTTAGTTAAGAACAACACTAAGGGGGAAGGCCTTTGCACAGCAGTGATATGTTACACTTTAAGTGTAACCTACTGTCATAATGGATAAGCCATATTAAATAGTTTTTAATTCAAATTAACTATACTTTTTTACGGCAATTAACAATTGGAATTTATGAGGCGGATGTTAATGGAAACGCCGGTAGAGGACGTCCTAGAAGGACATACATCGATTATATTGGTGATGTTCTTCACAAAGGACAGGTGCGTAGTACTCTCAACCGGCGTGCGTGTATGACAAGATTTATGAAAGTGGATGAAGCGAAAGGAGTATGTAAGGCACGTAGCATGTGGCGTTCTATAGTTTCTACATACTCCCATGGAAAAAAGGCGTAGGTTTATGTATGTATAATCTTTGTATATACAACATTATTATGTCACTGATTAGTTAGTATAAAACTATGATTGTGTAATTTGTTTAAGCCTGCCATTACTATTAAATAAACATTATGATATGGTGTATTATACTATTATTTGCGTGCAAAAAAACTAATGACCTTGTTTGTTTAACACAATGTAGTTATTTATCATTATTTTTATCAGGTTCGTTATATTTGCATTAGTATGGAAATCGCAGAAATAAATACAGGTACCTAAGTAAAGTGTTTGCTTTTGCATTAAAAAATAAACGCTTAAGTATATCGGCCCAAGTTGGGCTAAAAATGTTGATATAAATATTTCAGTATAACTTTTGATACATTAATTGTTAAGTCATCACCATCTTTCTGCCCTTATCCCAACTTATTTGAGGTCGGCGCAGTATGTCTTCTTCTTCCATACATCTCTATTAGCCGTCATCTCAGTAGTCACCCCCTTTTTAGCCATATCATCATTCATATTATCTATCCAAATCCATCGTTTCTTTGGTTTTCCTCTACTAATCTAATTTTGTTCTTTATTAATTATTAACTATAATAGTCTTTAGTATAGTAAGAATGGTGCAGTCTACCTGTAAATTCTTGTAAGAATACATTTTGTATTTATTATTATTATTTACCAGTCTCTCTTCCAAAGTCTATAAACCGCGACCTATTTAATTGGTTCAAAGCTGAAAGCTCATAATAATTATTATAATAACTATTGTATTGTCCTCTCCGGTATTATAATTTCCGGGAAATTAGGTACTATTGAAGTCAAGGTATTCCATACAATTTTTACCTACCCTGCTTTCAATGTAATATACCTTTTTGACAGTCCAATCTTTCGCTTACCTACTTTCATAAACAATTACCTACCAATGCATTGTTTTATGAGGTATGTTTTTTTAAATTATTAAACGGTTTTAATTAGTTTCACTTCGTATATTTGTTTGTTTGTTTGATTCATATTTTGCGTCAAATTTTTCGACCGATTGTCCTGAAACTTCGCACACAAATTCAATTCCCACGACAGCATTCTAATAATTTCAATCTTAAAATCTCAAATCCTGATGCTGCAAGATAAAGCCGTTTAACTTAAAAGGTTTATTAAGGGATTATTTATTATTAGGTACTTTATATCACTATTGAGCTTCAACGCTCACATTCCATGCAGGAGGGTCTGAGATCTGGCCCACTCCTCTGACTTTTCGAATTCATGTGCGGATCATAATTTGATTAGGTATCACTTGCGTTAACGGTGAATGAAAACATCGTGAGAAAACCTGCACAACTTAGAGGGCTCCATAAAGTTCTCGATGGTGTGTGTAGTCTGCCAACCCGGACCTGGTCAGCGTGGTGGCCTAATGTGGTGGCGTAATGGCCTTCTCATTCTGAGAAGAGGTCCATGCCCAGCAGTGGGACAGTAATGGGTTGATTATGTTATGTTATGCATATAATTACGCCGTTTATCATAAAATTATAGTTTTATAGTTTCGCGAGTCCTAATTTTATGGAAATAATATAATAAATGTTATTTAAGTGTTTTCACTTTTTAACGTAACAATTAAACGAATGTCAAAAGTTTAACGACCTTATGATAGCCTTGTGATATGTAGCAGTGATAGCCAAGTCATAGGTCTCGAGTTCGAACCCAAGGCACACACCTCTGACTTTTCGGATACATGTGCGTATTGTATAATTAATCACATGCTTAAAAACGGTGAAGGAAAACATCGTGAGGAAACCGGCATGCCTAAGAGATATTTCTCGACGGCATGTGAAGTGAAGCCGAGTTAGAGGCCCATGGGCGACATAAATTCTGACATCAGGTTAGTCACCAACCACACAAAAAGAAGAAGAACGACCTTATTACTATTAACACTACTACCTAATTTAATTACAAGATTACGTTTTAATTTATACGTTTATGACGTCAGAATAATGATTATCCAGTTCTGTAGGCCTAGCACGAATAACGTAAACGCCAGTGAATTTTGAATTGGAAATACTCGTTTCGCACATACTATTCAATTAAATTGAAATCTTTATTCATATCTATGTATACAAATTGTGTTTCTCGCAAAAAAATATACCAAAATGTAGAACAGTTGGACGTAGTTTAGCAGAAAGGACTCAATCCACAAAATTGACAAAAATGAGTTATTGGTACCAAACTGGTCTATAAGGTAGGGCCTTTCATTCAGCAAAAAAGATCCAAGAAATAACTAAGGAAAAAAGTTTTTTGTGACAGGGAACCGAACCACATATTAGGCAGGTATTTTCTTTTTATTACCTATAAAGACCCAACCTGCTTAAATCATCCAACCTTATATTTTCCTAAATAAGTTCAGAAATACACAATATAACCACCAACCAACTTATAGATATAAAAATGCAATTTATTTTACCAAGGATGTGTAATTACGTAACAAAATCTGAATACAGCATCACTGAAGAAAACTACTCTGAACTTAAAACGTCAAACACTCAAAAGTGACTCTGTGTGGGTTGAGTCCTTTCTGCTTAACTACGTCCAGTTATAGTTTCGATTCAAAATTCGCTCACATTGCGTTCGTTACACATCGAGACACCTTCGTGCCTCGGAGAGCACGTTAAAATGTTCGTCACGGGTGTCATACGAATATCTATGACACTCGTTACGGGAAATCAGTAGACCGAAACCTGACAACCGGTCTAACCTTAGGATATCGGCATTGCCCAGTAACTGGGTCGCGGAGGTCTGATGGCATAGCATTTTCCCAACTATGTTGGGGTCAGCATGCAGTCTAACCAGATGCGGCTGAATACCAGTATTTCACACAGAGCGACTGCCATCAGACCTCCGCAACCTATTTACTGGGCAATGCCCATATTCTAAGGTAAGACCAGATGTCAGACTTTCGGGTTTCTAACTTCCCCTAACGACTGTCATAGGTATTCGTATGACAACCGGGACCGACAGTTTACCGTGCTCTCCGAGGCACGGAGGGGTCTCAAACGGTCACCCATCCACGGATTGACCGCGACAAGCGCAGCTTAAACTCGTAAATCGTATGATCCTTGCAGCTGGTAATTAGTTACGAGCCCCTCTTAATTTTTGGTGTTAATTTTTGCTAATTGGTAATATTGCACGTGCAGTGGCTACGACGACCTTGTCGTCATCGGCGGCCGCGATGCTCTATGTATTGCACTTGCAATTTTTTATAGTAGAGGTAGGTTTATCACCCATATTCTAAGACGTTCCTCCAAAACTTACTCGACTCATACTCGACTCGGAACGGCCTCGAAAACACCTAGTCAAAATTGTATTCTTAGTCGCAATTTCGAGTGAACTTTGAGGTTTCCCGACGGAGTCATTACGTCATAATTTGAATTATCTGCATCGCACAAATAACGCCGCGATAAAAAATTGTAAGGATTATCGTAAGCATATTCGATAGTCTTCAAAATTATTTTTTATTACATACGAACTTTGACACTTCCTTCCTTAAGGTAGGTTCCGAGGTACCTTGAGTTTGACAGATGATTCCTTACCTCGACTGAGGAAAAATCTCGAGTCGACGACATTTATGTCAAGTCGAGGTGGAGTCGAGTCGAGTAAGTTTTGGAGGAACGTTTTAGAATATGGGTCTAGGTCTTTTTTCTTTTCGTGTGGTTAGTGACTAACCTGGTGACAGAGTTTATGCCGCCCATGGGCCTCTGACTTGGCTTCACATGCCGTCGAGAAATATCTCTCAGGCGTGCCGGTTTCCTCACGATGTTTTCCTTCACCGTTTTTAAGCAACTGATAATTATACTACTATATAATTATACTATATTACTATATAATTATACTATATTAACTGATAATTATAAATATAATATGAAAGGGATGAAAATTAATGTAAGCAAGACGAAAGTAATGGTTTTTGAAAGAGATGCAGATGTATCTGAGTGTAAAGTAAAGATAGGAGATGAAAGTATTGAACAGGTGAATGAGTTTGTTTATTTGGGAAGCATGTTTACAAGAGATGGTAAGATTGACGAAGATGTGGAAAGGAGAGCAAATGCGGGAAATAAAGTAAATGGTGCTTTGCATGCGGTTGTGGCTAGCCGGTCGATGTCCAAAAAGGCACGACTGGCTGTCCATAATGGTACCTACGCTTATGTATGGAAGTGAATGTTGGTCGTGGCAGAAGAGGCATGAAAGTAGAATAAATGCCGTGGAAATGCGTTCCTTGCGAAGTATGTGCGGTGTAACTTTGAATGATAGATTGAGAAATGAAGAGATTTGACAAAGTTGCGGTTTAAAAGATGATGTAGTGACAAAAATTTAAAAGAGTATGCTTAGGTGGTTTGGCCATGTTGAGAGAATGAGTGAACGGCGATTAACAAAAGGAATTTATAAGGCGGATGTTAATGGGAACGCCGGTAGAGGACGTCCTAGAAGGACATACGTCGATGTTATTGGTGATGTTCTTCACAAAGGTCAGGTGCGTAGTACTCTCAACCGGCGTGCGTGTATGACAAGATGTATGAATGTGGATGAAGCGAAAGGGGTATGTAAGAGTCGTAGCATGTGGCGTTCTATAGTTTCTGCCTACCCCCATGGGAAAAAGGCGTGAGTTTATGTATGTATGATAATTATACAATACGCACATGAATCCGAAAAGTCAGAGGTGCGTGCCTTGGGGTCGAACTCGAGACCTATGTCTTGGCAGTCCGACGGTCTCACCACTAGGCTATCACTGCTGTAGGACTTGTCAATTGTTAAATAAAGCAGGACTTACTCGTTGCGTCTTAAGTAGAGTGAGAGTTTAACAAAGTTGACGTAAAGACGTTAACTCAGGCCTCAAATCAGACCCAGGAAATTACAGACAGATTTCGGTATTACCAGTGTTATCAAAAATATTGGAGAAATAAATTCACTCTAAACTTTTGGGCTATCTAGATTCTTTCGGTTTTCTTTTTGAACGGCAATATGGATTCAGACCAAAGTCTAATGCACTAGCTGCTGCAACTGATTTGGAAACTTAGGACTAAAATGGATCAAAAGCAAATTGCTCTGGGAGTCTTCATAGATTTAAAAAAGGCTTTCGATACCGTGAGTCATAATGTACTCCTACAAAAATTAGCATCTATAAAAATAACAGAAATCTTTTTCAGAATGTTTGAGTCTTACCTAGAAAATCGCAAGTTGTTAAAATAGGAAATAATATCAGTAGCTCCAACTTGATAAAATGTGGTGTGCCTCAAGGATCAATACTTGGCCCTCTTTTGTTTCTTATCTATATCAACAATATACACAAATTAGGATTAAAAGGACATTAACACTCTATGCTGATGACACTTGTCTGTTTTACTTCGGCGACTCTATAGAAATAATTATACAAGACACGCAGGATGACCTAGTTATTTTGGAAAGGTGGTTCTTGGACAACCTATTGACAATTAATACGTCCAAAACTAACTACATAATTTTCTCGGCCAAAAACAAAAACATAAACACAATCATAAACCTTTGTCGATAAATGGAGATGTCCTTAATAAAGTAAACACAGAGAAGTACAGATACTTCTCTGTGTTTACTTTATTAAGGACATCTAAGTGACTGTCTAGTGAAAGGCCCAGAGGCCTTTCACTAGACAGTCACTTGACATGGCAACCGCACATTAAAAGGATTTGTTCTAAGTTATCAAGTCTTACAGGAGCGTTACGTGGAATAGCTAGATGTCTACTATCAAACATCAGGTATACTGTGTACAACTCATTAGTAAAGCCACACATTGAATATCTAATTGAGGTCTGGGGATCGACAACAAAAACAAACTTACACAAACTTCCAATCGCTCAAAATAAAATTATTAAAGCCCTCTTTCAATATCCCTACTTAACATCCACAAATAAAATCTATAACGACACTAAGCTCCTTAACATCACCAAAACTTATCAATATAACACCTGCATATTAATAAGAAAAATCCTAACAAAAGAAATACACACATAAATTACATATAAAAGGAACAATGAAGTGCAAACACGATCATCACGTCGGGCAAATGCCCTAGTACTATTACATAAACCTAGAACAAATCACGGAAAGAAAAATATTAAATACGAAGGAGTACAACTTTTTAATTCATTACCAAAAAATATATAAGAAGCTAAAACTAATTTATATTTTTAAAAAATGTTAAAGAAACACATCTTCGACAGCTTCAACTAAAATAAATAATATATTATATTGTCTAGTTGTATGGTGTGCACGCTGCTCTAGGTAAGAATAGCGCGCTCGATGTGTACGACGCGCGCGTTCGTGTAATTTATTTCGATATACCCACTCACCAGATTTATTAAAATAACTAATTACCTACTAGCTAACTGCACGACGAGCGCTCTGGACTATCTTAACAATTAGGCACCTGCATGTTATTATTAAAACTTTATTTCTCATTAAGTGATTATGTAAATCTTTGAGAAATAAATGATATTTTAAACCGTAACTTAAAAGTGAATCTGACTTAGTTCAAGAATTTGGCTTACTCTTTGTTAATAAATAGTTAAGAGATGATAAGTACATTGAACTTTGAGTCACTGATATGAGTAACTGATATTATTACTAGGTACCTATTTGTTGTTAATTTAATATAGTTCCTACAGCTGATTATAAAAGGAGAAAGTTCAGTGATGGGTCATGTCAAAAAGATTATATTTTGTGGATGATATTGAAGATTCATTCGCCAAGGAGGCTTAGAACGTCATATTTGGATAACTATATTTCGTTTTTCGTAATCATACCTACAAGCGGTGACTGACTGCTCTGTTACTTTAGTGGTCGCCAAGTCCGACTGCTGAGCATGGGGGTCCTGGGTTCGATCCCCAGGTCGGGCAACGTGTTATCGGGTAATTCCATTAGAAATTACTCAGTAGCAGCCCGGACTCTGGATTTGTGTCCGTTAATGGCAAAAGGCTCGCCCCCTATTACATGGGGACTTAAACATAACGGCGAAATGAGGGTGGTTCCTACTATACACCTCTGCCCAACTCTTCGGGGAATACAGGCGTGATGTTATGTTATGTTTGTTTTTTTTTTCCGTTGGACTGCTTGTAGATGGTCTTGCGGACCGTTTCTACGTAACCGGGCAGTTATTGGTGAGACCTGAAGGGTCTCCAGCCAAGTCATATTTAGTGAATCATATTTAGTTTTATATTCCTTCGAACAGCACATTCATCACCAAGGCACGAATATATTGTATACCATTTCTTCAAGTATAGTTTTAGCTCATCTTGATTGACGGTTAACTCTCCGTTCTTCTTCTTCCTGCCCTTATCCCACACTAGGTGAGGTCGGCACAACATGTATTTCATAAATCCATGTTGTTAGAGGTTTCGGCTTATT
Source organism: Amphipyra berbera (assembly GCA_910594945.2). Classification (NCBI taxonomy): domain Eukaryota; kingdom Metazoa; phylum Arthropoda; class Insecta; order Lepidoptera; family Noctuidae; genus Amphipyra; species Amphipyra berbera. Next base: position 3,225,673 of record OU343133.1, read on the forward strand.
GTTTTATGACCGGCCGCCTGCCTGACATCAACCCTCCTTGGGAATACTCGTTGCGCCGTCGTGCGGGACTGCGGGTGACCCAATGTGCTTGCTGATATTATGCACTGGGTCCCAAAATGGAAACGGTTAATTCTCCGTTAAGGTTCATAGAAGTATTATACTGGTGCTGAAACTCTGCTAGAAGCAAACATGTTGCTTAATTCTATACATTTCCTTGACAAAATTGGTCGTATTTATCTTAATCCTTTCTTAGTGGATGGGTACGTCACAAAAGGTACCTACTGTCCAAATTTCATGTTTCCAGCATCAGTGGTTTAGGCTCTGCGTTGATGAATCAGTGAGTCAGGATAAGTAATTATACATGTGTAGATTTTCGCAAGAAAATTTCGTATAGATATAGTTACCTACCTCGTTGGTCTAGTGGTGGCAAGCGCGACTGCCGATCGTGAGGTCTGGGTTCGATCCTCAGGTCGGGAAAAGTATGATTGAGGTTCTACGGCGAATCAAAAAGGAGGGTTATGATTTTGACTGCGTATACAAGGTTAGTCGGAAAGGGGGTACTAAGCCGCGGACCACCTAAAGTATCACCGATGACTGTTTCAAAGCAAGTGTTAAAATTTCAAAATTCGATATTTTTTATTTCCATGCGAAAAGATTTTCATTTTAGTTTTTTCAAAATAAAATCATACCTGCTATACATATAGTAATAAATTCAAAAAAATAATTTTCTAATCCGTGACCCCAAATATGACCTAAATTGTAAAAACAGCTGATCATAGCTATGGACAGATAGATTTTAGCATATTTTTTACGAAATCTTTGAAAAGCTATTTCTCGTAAACTCGAGTTTTGGGGAAAATTGTAGAACAAAAGTTGTCCCTTATTATGGGTACTTTAACACCCTTTCGGCTTAGTACCCCCTTTCCGACTAACCTTATATAGGTATATGTATGTATGTTGGGTATGTCATGTATGTATGTTCATCTGTTTCCTCATAACTTCTAAACTACTTATAATTTAACACATAAGGTATTTGTTTGGAAGTGCCTTGATCGTCCGATGGTTATAGAGCCGGACTGGGATTTTTTAGACGCTCCCCTCACTCTTTCTCCTGTATCTTAGGTGCATTTACAAACACAAACTATTTGCGGCTTCTTTTTGAAGCGATAGGCGATAGTTGGACAACCTTTCTTTTTTGACGTTCCCCTCACATTTTCGATTTCTCCGACTGTGTGACCGGCCCATCGGGCATTTGCTCAATTTGCCCGTATGGGCAGTTCGGGCCTGGTTATAGGCTATGTGACGTCACATTAAGTTGAACATGGCGCCCTCTAGAGGACATCAACACATGAACTAAAAAAAAGTTTTTTTCTAATTATGTCGTGTTGGGTATCAAATAATCTCTTTTTAACAAAAATAAAACCTACTTCAAATGGTCTATCTCCGAAGTTCTTCATCAGATCTCCACCAAATTTAAATGGGACCACTTCGAAAGAATACTCTTTCAAACAAAAAATAATCATTAAAATCGGTTCACAATTAGCAAAGATATCGCGGAAAAAACATACAAAAAAAAAGAAACATACAGTCGAATTGAGAACCTCCTCCTTTTTGGAAGTCGGTTAAGGAAAGGGCTTCATTAGTACCTACACTTCAAAAAAATATATTGTTACACGAAATTATAACACCCAAATAATTTAAATAAAAAGTATAGAGCGTGATTTTTCATAAGTCGGGTTTTAGTTTTTGAAGTTAAAATAACATAACATCACGCCTTACATTCCCCGAAGGGTTCGGCAGAGGTGTATTTAGTAGACCCTCGTTTCGCCAGTTATGTTTAAATCCCATGTAATAGGGGGCGAGCCTATTGCCATTAACCGGGCACAAATCCAGACTCCAGGCTGCTACTGAGAAATTCCTAATGGAAAAACCCAATAACACTTTACCCGACGTGGGGATCGAACCCAGGACCCCATGCTCAGCAGTCGCGCTTGCGACCACTAGAGCAACAAGGCAGTCAGTTTTTAAACTTATTTTAAATTATAAATAGCTCTTGCCTTGTTATTATTTTTGATGACAGTTTACATTATAATGCTATTGTAATCATTGTTTACATAATATGAGAAACACTAGTTTATGTTGATCTGAAGATATATATACAAACTGCTGTAATATTATGATAATGATACATAATACATTTCTCCTCTCATTTCTCCTAAACACAGGTTGCGTTGCAACTTACTTATGAGAACAGAACCACACCCACAGATTTGTTATAACATACTACATGTTCATATTATAGATTAAGTACCCATTAATAATGTACAAATACCTGTTTTGGAAATAAATTTGATTTGATTTGATATGGACGGAAAATGCAATTTTGATCTTTACTACCAAATAATTAAATATAATACAAGCTTATGTATCTTTAGTGATAGTCTTTTTACATAGGTAGATTCCATTCAGAGTCCATTGTTTGGAAAATACTACTATTTACTGGACGCGAGTATGCCTAGCACGAGTGACGTCACGTTAGTGATGTAAACGCAACATTGATGCGAGTAAATTTTGAATCGGAAATACTCGTTTCGCACATACTATTTAATTAAATTGAAAACTTTGTTAATTTTTAACCGACTTCCAAAAAGGATCTCAATTAGACTGTATGTTTTTTTTTTGTATGTTTGTTCCGCGATATCTTTGCTAATTGTGAACCGATTTTAATGATTCTTTTTTTGTCTGAAAGAGTATTGTTTCGAAGTGGTCCCATTTAAATTTGGTGAAGATCTGATAAAGAACTTCGGAGATAGACAATTTGAAGTCGGTTTTTTTTTGTTAAAAAGTTAATTATGTATGATACAAATTGTGCGTGTCGCAAAAATAATAAACCAAAATGTTATAGGATAGTTGTATTTTCGATTCAAAATTCGCTTACACTAGCGATAGGTACGTTTACGATACAAACGTCAAAGTAAAATCCATAATTTGTATCATATAAAGTTTTCAATTGAATGTAATAGTATGTGCCAAATGAGGGTTGATGTCAGGCAGGCGGCCGGTCATAAAACAATAAGCCAAAACCTCAAATAACATGGATTTATGAAATACATGTTGTGCCGACCCCACCTAGTGTGGGATAAGAGCAGGGAGAAGAACAAGAAGAGTATGTGCCAAACGAGTGTTTCCGATTCAATATTAACTTACATTTTGTTTTTTTTTTTACTTTTCTCCACACTAGGGTTTCTCCTGTATCGTGGGTGCGTTTACAGTCATTCACAGACACAAATTTTACATGGGACTTAAACATAACGGCGAAACGAGGGTATTACTATACACCTCTGCCCAACCCTTCGGGGAATACAGGCGTGATGTTATGTTATAGTTGTGTCGCTGTACTTGGAACACTGTTTAAGTTGTTTAAAAAATTTACTTGCACCATATGGAAGTGGTCAGTTCAGCGCTATTAACTAATCAAATCTTTTCGATTAGTGGTTGTGCTGGATACTGTCATTCACAAATATTTTTCTTTTACTTCACAGTGGGTAAAACGATAAGTCTGGACGTTGCTCATTAGTTTTTTTTTAGAACAACTTTAATCATGTCTCGTTTAGAAGAAACATCTTTTAGCAAAAGTGATATCTGATCTATCTGGAATCAACTGCTAAATAGCTCTGTCTCTTAAATCTTTTGCAGAGCACTAGGTTTGTTCAGCCTAGCCTTTCCCCAGCTATGTTGGGGTCAGTTTCCAGTCTAACCAGATGATGTTGAATACCAGTATTTTACACGGAACGACTGGCATCAGACCTCTGCAACTGGGTTTATCAGACTTTCGGGCTTCTGACTTCCCGTAACGACTGTCATGGGTATTCGTATGACACCCGGGACCGACGGTTTAACGTGTTCTCCGAGGCACGGAGGGGTTAACCTCGCAAATCGTATGATTCGCGCGGTTGGTAGCCCCGAGCCCCTTCGCCGCTGCACACCACAAAAATTTAGATTTCTGCACACTTATACACATTAGTGTACATTTTACACGTTTGCATACAGCTAAAATCTACAGCAACACAACGTACGCAATTGACTAATAAAGCATAATTGCCTGTATCAGATAACGCAGTAACCAAACCGAACACTATCAATAAAAAGAAAAGAAGAAATATTTACCACAGTCCGTGTAGAACTTGGCGTTTGCACTGGCGACGAGCACTGTTACCGTTATGAAGAACAACATTTTTGTAAAAATGATTAATTGTGTATATCGCGCGCTAACGTGCATTCGACTCGCGCGATCGTAGCTGACTGACCAGACCGAACGGATGAGCAGTTGTAGCCGACCTTTGTTGCTTTATAAAATGCGCCGGCGCCGGTCAAAGAACAAGGAAGTGAGGAGTGGGGACAGATGATTCATAGGTCGATATTGATAACATTGTATGTATAACAAAAAAATACCAAATAATGCTTTTATTGTATACCTATGGGCTGAGGTTTACCATTTGGGGATATTTCAGTTTCCTCCTTACAGCCACACACAATTGAAATGCTAACTTCCCTAAAAAATCCGAACCCCATTAGTCAAGCGCCAAATCAACTAGAATCTTTAATTACACAAGTTTTAAATCGCTTAATTCCTAAAACTTGTAGAAATCGACTTGGTGCGAGTGTGTCCAGTCTGAAAGTCACTTGCACAAGTCAACTTGAGCAGTGACAGTTGCTTGAGAACTTGGCGGTTTAGTATCAATGATCGCACTAGATGTAAGAATTTCTTAGACTATCTGTACTTAACAGCGGTGAATACGAATACCTATGACAGTCGTTACGGGAAGTCAGAAGCCCGAAACTCTGACAACTGGTCTAACCTTAGGATATCGGCTTTGCCCAGTAATTGGGTTGCGGATGTCTGATGGCAGTCGCTCCGTGTAAAATACTGGTATTCAATCGCATCTAGTTAGACTGGAAGCTGACCCCGACATAGTTGGGAAAAGGCTAGGTAGAACAACAACAGTGCATACCACAAGCTGTTTGAGTCATATAAAGGAACATGATACAAATATTATGGTCACATTTGGCCATGACCTAAAACTATTAGCAAAACCTAATGACTGTAACATGATGACTTTATTCAGTAGGTAGATACCTACTAGCTTTTGCCCCCAACTTTGTCCGCGATTGTCTCGTTGATCTAGTGGTGGCAAGGGCGTCTGCTGATCGTGAGGTCCTGGGTTCATTCCCCAGGTCGGGCAAAGTATTATTGGGTTTTTCCGTATGGAATTCCTCAGTAGCAGCCCGGAGTTCGGATTTGTGGCCGGTTGATGGTAATAGACTCGCGCCCTATTACATGGGACTTAAAATATAACGGCGAAATTAGGGTGTTATTATACACCTCTGCCCAACCCTTCGGGGAATACAGGCGTGATGTTGTTTTTATATGCGTTGTCTGTCAGTCAGTTAGTCAGTCAGTCACGGACTTAATTATAGATTAAACATAACAATAGCTTATTTATTGTAATGAAATATGCCTAAAATAAGTTTCAATTTTATTTATTTTGAGGACCATGGCGACTGGTTGGTAATCCTATTTGGTATTTAATGTGTTAATAGGTAATCCCTTAAAAAAACTTTTAAGTTAAACGGTTTTATCTTGCAGTACCCCTGCAGCATCAGGATTTGAGGATTGATGGTTAAAATTATTATAATGTTGTATTGTCATGGGAACTGAATTTGTGTGCGAAGTTTCAGGAGAATCGGTTAAGCAGAAGTAGTTGAAAACCTGTCGCAACATTTGAAACAAACAAACAAATATAAAGTGAAGCTAATTCCGTTTAATATAACAATTGAATTATTTTATTAATATTAGTAACATTTTATTAAAATCCCACCTCGGCGCAGCATAGGGTAATCAGAGAAACAACACGTTTCTTTCCTCCTAATTGTATATTCTTTGCGCATGACCGGAAGAGCAGCGGTCCACTCGTGCGCATGTTTCAGGAAAACTTGCGCACACGCGTCGTTGTGAGTGTTAGCGTGCATGTGTAATTGTGTATGTGTCGTAGTAAACAAAGGTATAGAGTTTGAAATGTTTGAATCACTATTCTTATATGACGAATTCTATACTGATTGCAATGAATAAAAAAATCTAACCAATGAGCTTATCTTTCATTTTTAATTAGTCATTAATATTGATTAATATTTATTACCTGTTTTGCTATTCATTATTAGTAATATAAAAGTCATAAAATTAGTTATTTGTTATCAAATTGCACACTTACCGATACCTTAATTCTGTACCTAATTCACTCGTAGTTGTAATAACTTTAATTTTAACAATACAACAGTTATTCATTGCGTAGTCGAGAATACGGATTTCAATGGACATTGTAGAACTGACAAAATCAAAGCTATTGGTGTCGATTCTGTAGCACGTTTTGACAGTACTAAACTAAACGCAACTGTCACTTTCTTTTTCTATTGAAACAGAAAGAGACAAACACATTTAGTTTAGTGTAGTCCTGTCAAAGTGCGCAACAGAATCGACACCATTGTGATGTGTTTCGTAATGGCAATAATTCGGTTTTGAAAAAGTGATTTGTCCAACCGTGGACAAGGCCGTAGCCAGAATTTAATTCAGGGGGGGAGAGGCAAGGGAAAACTTAAATATTCATGCTACAAAAACGTTTTTCAATGGGAAAAAAGCGAGTATAAAACATGCAAAGCGAATAAATTACTGAACGATTTTCAATGCAACGTTGCTTAAATTTATTTACTCTTCAGTTCGAGAGCACTCCGACTGAGTCCATAACCAGAGCCTGCTAGTGGGGGGAAGGGGGAGGGTGGGGGCTGCAGACGCTCCACCTTGCCTGTACCTTTATTTATTTTTTATCGTTGGAAAATCCTCATGGATGTCCCTCGTCCGGGGAAGACGAGTCGGCCTGCCGGACTCTTACCGCCTAAAAACTAACGGTTTTCCTCCTCTTGACCGTTCGGCCGGGGTCGCAGGATTCGAAAAAGCATGCACCGCAACCCCGGCAGAACCTTGCCTGTACCTGGCTACGCCCTTGGTCGTGGACTGCTGGCCATTACAACATGTTCTATGTACAAATATAATGTTAGGTATTATTTTACTAATATTTCAACAGTGCTCCATTTCCAAATAATATTAAATTCTTGTTTGTCACGTTCTTGTTTTATGGCGGTATCTAGGTAGGTAGGTGCTGTGTATATAAATTCTAATAAGTATATTTTATGAATAACCTCACGTAAGTTATTAAGTTAACATGAAATCAGTAGAAGTTTACAAAATTAAAAGGTAACTTTAGTATTGAAGTCACCGCCATCGTTTTTCTCGTACCTACCAATTAATATTGATCCGTACATGAACTCAAACGTCCAATGCTGAAAATAAGAAGTTTTTAAGGAAATATTGCCACAAACACCATACTTGGCAACATAATCAGCCCTTTACAGCCCCCCCCTTTTTTTTTTTTTTTTGCTTTGGAATATCCTCATGGATGCCCTCGCCCGGGGAAGGCGAGGGGGTCTGCAGGACTCTTACCGGCTAAAAACCAAAGGTGTTCCTCCTTCTGACCGTCGGCCGGGGTCGCGGGATTCGCCTAAGCATGCACCGCAACCCCGGCAGGTCTTGGTCCACCAATTGCTGGTGGACCTCTCCACTGTAGGGCCCCACCCCACGACCTCCTGAGAGGCGCGGGGGGCACCCCACATCACCGGCGCACCAGAACACATGGTACGCCGTGACCACCCCGGGGACCAAACAAGTACATGGGCGCCAGACTACCCCGTGTCTGGGCACCGTTGGTCCCCCTGCGACGGGTCAAATTAGTGGCCCCGCCGCCTACCACTTTTCGACAGCCCTCCTGCTGGACACGGGCCTCCTCTCAGAATGAGAAGGGTTTAAGGATTTAGACTAGGCCTTGGTCTAACACGCTGGCGTGGTACGGGTTGGCGGATACTATCGAGAACCTTTTGGAGCCTTTCCAGGCGATGCAGTCATGATTTTTCCCTTCACCGTTAACGCAAGTGATAATTAAATTCTGATCAGCATATATGAAATCTAAAACTCAGAGGTACAGTGTGCGTCACAACAAGATGGCGTCGACTGCGTGATCTATGTGAGGTTCGGGTCATATGATTTGTTTTTATGAGTCGAATAGATTGCACTTGGTGTTCAGGGTCTGATGATGGAGCTAGAAGGAGGATAGTGGAACTCTTCAGTGACTACTACTACACCCCTCAATTTTGCCAATCGACGCCATCTTCGTTCCAATTATTTGACGTGTACTGTACTGGCCGGGATGAAACTCAGACCGTCTTGCATGGAAGGCAAGCGTATAACTGCTAAGCTATCGCTGCTTCGTAGACGGATTGGTCATTGCAGTGTATTGTTATTATCTCTAAGGCTGTTCATCCCATGAAAACAATTACCCTGTCCATCTTTATAACATCCACGGGAAGAAAGGAAAGTTTTATACCACACGGTCATCCACCGCTTATTAATAGAAAATAAGAACATGTTTAAAATAAACATTACATAACATCACGCCTGTATTCCCTGAAGGGTTGGGCAGAGGTGTATAGTAACACACTCATTGCGCCGTTATGTTGAAGTCCCATGTAATATGAGAGCCTATTGCCTTCAACCAGACACAAATCTAAACTCCGGGCTGCTACTGACGAATTCCACACAAAAAAATCCAATAACACTGCCCGACCTGGGGATCGAACCCAGGACCTCACGATCAGCAGTCGCGCTTGCCACCACTAGACTAACGAGTAGTTAAAATTAAGTCTTCTTTACATAGTATAAAAAAAAGTCGCTCCCGCTGTCTGTACGCTTAGATCTTTTAAACTACGCAACGGATTTTAATGCAGTTTTCAGCAATAGGTAGAGTCATTCAAGAGGAAGGTTTATATGCCCCACATTAGTATCTACATTGCACCCGTGCAAAGCCGGGGCGGGTCGCTAGGAATCTACAATTGCGATATGAATGATCGAAGATGGGGCGGTTACCGTTTGATTGTAGGGCATGCAGATGAAAACAGATGGCGATCAACTGTATCTCCACCAACTTAGTGGACCATGTGTGGTCTAAGGTCATGGAAACGGTACACAGCAGTTCATTGCCTAAAAGACCGCCTCTTGAAGCTGAAAGCACGGAAATAAATAATTTCTTTCATACATACATAATTAGCCAATGACTGGCCCACTGCTAGGCACGGGCCTCTTCTCAGAATGAGAAGGTTTTAGGCCTTAGTCCACCACGCTGGCCTGGTGCGGGTTGGCAGACTACACACACCATCGAGAACTTTATGGAGCCCCCTTAGGTGTCCATGTTTTCTCATGATGTTTCTCCTTCACCGATAACGCAAGTGCCACCTAATCAAATTCTGATCCGCACATGAATTCGAAAAATCAGAGTCATTTCCTTATTGTTTTTTTTTATTCTCAGAAGGCACATGCGTGTCCATGATGAGTCCTTACATTGAACAATTATAAGGGAATTGCAATAAAGATGATATCAGTGCGAGTAAAAGTGTGATAAGTAAAAATTCGTTGGAACATGAGATAATACACGTGGGTCGACACGCGGTCGCGCGAGGCGGCTGGCTCATGGTAAAAGATGAAGCGGAAGCTTTGTAAGTTAATCTAAGACACCACGTCGTTCATGGACAGGCGGCATGTGTCACACGCGCAAATACAAACATAATATGGCGATATGTGGTCACGTTTACGGTCACCTAGCTTTCGCACCAACGCCGTGTACGTCACAGCGATGCCCGCCGCGTGCTCCACCGTGAGCAACGCTACATATCAAACAAACGCTTCTGCATGAACGTTCTTATGCATGACCATATATGTTCGAAATGACAGCGCGACGCGAAGCCTCACGCGATGCGCATCGTGCCGCGTCTCCATAGACGAGCCCTAACAATTGCAAGTACATTTTTTTTACGTTACCTCATTGGTAAGCATTTGTTCCACATATTTAATTTAATATGTTATAATAATCTGCATATTAATAATCAACAAATATGTAGAATATGTCTATGACCCACATCCGCCATCCGCTCATAGCTTGCACTAACAAGGACTGAAGGAAGCCAGCGTTTAGCTGCCATCCGGCGACAACGCGACAATTGGTGTTCTTGAGAAACGGTCGCGCGATGGTTTGGTGGCGTGCCTTCACGCTGTGTCACTTGGGAACAAAACAGGGCTTGTGCTCATAGTTGAGGTATTTGTGGAATGGACACTAAAGGATACCAGTGTCGGAGATGATTAAAATGACGGTTATAATTCCTTACTCTTACGACTTAAAATGACGATTGCTGGATAGACTTAATGGAGTGTCGAATGTAACAGCAGGTTTAGACGGGTCGAATCGCTTTCAACAAATGACTTATTCAACAAAAATTGTAACGTTTTTGTTGCTTCAATTTGATTGAAAGACGAAGACGTGAAGACGGTTTAAAACGCATGCGATTTAGCAGTTGATCAACTAAAATCGAACCATTTGAAACCGCTATAAGGAACAGTGCCAGTGGCGTAGCTTGCCCTAGACGGGCCCCCGGGCTACAGGGGCCCCGATGTGTGCAATTTCTTTTGTGAAAAATCTTTACCCTCCATTGATATGGCTGATACGGCGGTAGCTACGCCCCTGAGCAATGCGTAATATGATTCCGAAAAGGCTATTGCAAAACATGGGCCTCCTAACGGAATATTAGAGACCTGTCCTGTACTCCGTGGGCCTCCTTATATAAATAAAATGAGGTTTAATCAATCAATCAATCAAATTTATTTCGGACAAGGTACATCCATATGTTGGTAAATTATAATATAAGTACTTACAAAAATATCTTAATAATAATGAAACGGACTTACCCGCTGAACTCATTAGTATTCTGAAACATTGGTCCTCAAACCAAAAGAATTATGTTCGGTGGGCAGGTTCTAAATCCGTTTCTTATGGACTGAACTGTGGTGTAAGACAGAGCCGATAGTCGCCACGCTTGGAAAAACTGATTGGTGAAGGAAATGTATTATTAGATTAGATGATCGGTGAACTTCGTACGACCAAATTTTTCTTTATTTCTTTTTTTTTTCTTCTCCTAAACCATCCCGGTATTGAGGCGAACAAAATTAAAAAAAACAAATCGGTCGCGCCCTTTTCGAATTTTTGCGAGACTAACGCACGGCTATAGATTTTTACATATATAGATATTTGACTGCCTTATTGGTCTAGTGGTCGCAAGCGCAACTGCAGAGCATGGGGTCCTAGGTTCGATGGTCGGGTAAAGTGTTATTGGGTTTTTCCATTACGAATTTCTCAGTAGCAGTCTGGAGTCTGGATTTGTGCCCGGTTAATGGCAATAGGCTCGCCCCCTATTACATGGGACTTAAACATAACTGGCGAAACGAGGGTGTACTAAAACACCTGTGCCGAACCCTTCGGGAAATGTAAGGCGTGATGTTATGTTATGTAGATATTTTCTGACTCATCGGAAAACTCAGGCCTCTGGATCCTGGAATTTATGTGCCCACGCAAGTATTTAAGTAGATTGATGAATGAAACTAGGTCAACTGAAAACAAAGAAAGGCGGGAATATGTGAATCCTACTTGAAATATGGGAGCGTATACGACTCGGATAGATCAGGTTCAAAGGTCGTCGACCCAGTCCAATAAAATATATTTTCAGATTCTACACAAAACAGACGAATGAAGCAATGTCTTAAGAGGAAACGCGGGCTGCAAAATATTAATAATTTGAATAGGTTTTAAGCGATCTATTTCCGTCCCACCCCTCAAGCAAACCTTCCCAATTGAGCGCGAAAGAGACACCTGCATCTCGGACTGGTTTCTCCTGTGCAATATTAGCGAAATCGTACTTTCGTATTTCCCCGTTTCCTTCTTCAAATTTGTACCGATTTTTTTTTCTTTAATAATTTTAGAAAGACTATGGTTATGTCTGTATGTTTTTCTTTTTAACCGACTTCCAAAAAGGAGGATGTTACTATGTTCGTCTGTATGTATGCTTTTTTGTTTTTTTTTTTTGTGTATGTTCATCGATATTTTCGTCAATTGTGAACTGATTTTAATGATTTTTTATTTAATGGATAGGGTATACTTCGAAGTTGGTCCCATTTAAATTTGGTGAAGATCTGATGAAGAACTTCGGAGATAGACAATGGAACTCCTCAATGACGAACAGTACCTATATTGTGATGATGTGATTATGTTACGAGCAGCGTCTTTAGTAGGTCCAACCAAGTTTTAAATAAGGCCACTCAAAAGAAAAAAATAAAAACATTTTTTACAAAAAATTTAAACCGATTTCAAAAAAGAATAAAATAATTACCATATAAAATTAACAGTTTCAGAAGTCGGTGCCTTCAATTTGGTTCAGCGTGGATCAGCACCGACTTCTGAAACTGTTAATTTTATATGGTATTTATTTTATTATTTTTTGAAGTCGGTTTAAATTTTTTGTAAAAAAGCTTTTTATTTTTTATATTCGTCAAATTTGTTTGCCAGATGTTTGAAAACGGTGGTAAAACCGGTCGATTTTTGTAAAATTTAAACGTTTCCAGTGCTTTCAATAATTATTTTTTTGGCAAAAACAAAACATAAGGACATAGTGGTGGTAGATATACTTAGTCTGGCCATAAATACTGTTACAATTAAAAATAAGAAAGATATTACATTTGAATTTGGAATCTGTCATTTTTATACGATTGTTCATTGTGTTTTCTAATTTTGGCGCCAATACATTGTACAATATTTTGCGATATTAAAATTGAGTGGGGTGATAAAGAGAACCGAATCGCTGTGATTGCATTACACAAAGTTGGTATGGAGCCAAATGCAATTTTTAAAACTCTCCATACGCTTGGTATTAGTCAAATGTTTGTGTACCGGGCTATTAATAGGTACAATGAGACCTCCTCTGTTTGTGACAGAAAAAGATCTGACCGTCCACGTAGTGTTCGTACGAAAAAGGTGGTCAAAGCAGTAAGGGAAAGAATTCGAAGAAATCCTGTCCGAAAGCAAAAGATTTTATCTCGGGAGATGAAGATAGCACCCAGAACCATGTCGCGTATTTTAAAAGATGACTTAGGACTTGCAGCCTATAAGAGACGCACTAGTCATTTTTTAACTGATAATTTAAAAAAGAATAGGGTGGTAAAATCGAAACAACTACTGAAGCGGTACGCAAAGGAAGGTCACAGAAAAATTTTGTTTACGGATGAGAAAATCTTTACAATTGAGCAAAATTTTAACAAACAAAATGACCGTATTTATGCTCAAAGCTCTAAGGAAGCTTCCCAATTAGTCAACAGAGTGCAACGTGGGCATTATCCGACTTCAGTGATGGTTTGGTGGGGTGTTAGCTGTGAAGGAGTGACTGAGCCATATTTTTGTGAAAACGTATCAAAACATCGGCACAAGTGTATCAAGATACCATTTTTGAGAAGGTAGCTGAGCCCCTTAACAACACCATGTTCAATAACCAAGTATGGTCCTTCCAACAAGACGGCGCCGGGTCATAAAGCTCGGTCCACGCAGTCTTGGTTGGAAGTGAACGTTTCGGACTTCATCAGAGCTGAAGACTGGCCGTCGTCTAGTCCCGATCTTAATCCGCTGGATTATGATTTATGGTCAGTTTTAGAGAGTACGGCTTGCTCTAAACGCCATGATAATTTGGAGTCCCTAAAACAATCCATACGATTGGCAGTGAAGAATTTTCCCATAGAAAGAGTGCGTGCTTCTATTGATAATTGGCCTCAACGTTTAAAGGACTGTATTGCAGCCAATGGAGACCACTTCGAATAAGCTTTTTATATTTTAAATTGTTTTATATTTATGTATTAAACTAACACACTGTAAAAGTAATAAATATTATTTGCAATAAAAAAAATTTCTTCGTGACAATATTTGTGGCAAGACTAGGTATATCATATGGTAAAAAATATTTCCTCTAGTGACATTATCCAAGGAGGAAACTAAGGAATACGTTTGTATGAACTAAATGCCGACCGCATTTTCCCTTAAAGTCAAAAACTCTTACGACATTTAATTACCAACCGCGCAGATTATACGATTTACGAGGTTAAGCTGCGCTTGCCGCGGTTAGTCTGCGGATGGGTGACCGTTCGTTACACATCGAGACCCCTTCGTGCCTCGGAGAGCACGTGAAACAGTCGGTTCCTGGTGTATGACAGTCGTTCAGCCGCATATGGTTAGACTGGAAGCTGACCCCAAGATAGTAGGGAAACGGCTAAGAGGTTTGTTTATTTGTTTTATTTTTTGAGATTGTTTTATTCGTTTGATATTCAGCCTACAAAAGTATTTGCAGATATTTTTACCCTCTTTCATATTTTTTATACAGACTTGTTCTAAAACAATGATAAACAATATTCCTGGCAAATTTTCCATGGTAGAGATTTATTTTTAACCGACTTCCAAAAAAAGGAGGAGGTTATCAATTCGGCAGAATTTTATTTTTTAACAGACTCCCAAAAACGGATGTGGTTATTATCAATTCGGCTTAATATTTTTTTAAATATTTGTTCCCTCACAACACCTTCATTTATTTTTAAACCGATTTGGATAATTATTTTTTTGTATGAAAGAGTATTCTTTCGAGGTGGTCGCATTTTGGTGAAAATCTGATAAAGAACATCGGAGATAGACACTCTTCAATGACGAACAGTACGCATAATGTGATGATGTGATTAGGTTACGCGCAGCGTCTTTAGTAGGTCCAACCATGTTTTAATTAAGGCCACTAAAATGAAAAAAAGAAACATTTGAACAAAATTAAAACCGACTTCATAAAAACCAAAAAAAAATAATTACCATAATATTATAAAATTAACAGTTTCAGAAGTCGGTGCCTACAATTTGGTTCAGCGTGGATTAGCACCGACTTCTGATACTGTTAATTTTATAATATCGTCAGTGGAAAGGTAAAAACACTAAAGCGCCAATATACCTACTTTACAGTAGAGAGATTCAAAGTATTTTTTTAAGAAAATAAACATAGTTATTTTTCTTAGAGTATACATATCAAATAGATAATATTATCTAAGAAAAAAACTGTTTTTTTTCTTAAAAAAGACTTTTTAATCCCTCTACTGTAAAGTAGGTATATGTATTGACGCTTCAGTCTTTTTACGTTTCCACTGACGATATGGTAATTATTTTATAATTTTTTTGCTTTTTTTAAGTCGGTTGTGTTTTTGTTACAATGTGTTTTATATTTGAAATTCTCGCTTGAAGTTATTGACGCTAACCTGATTGCTATCATTTCATCCGCAATTATTATATTTTGACCAGTACACTCCGTCACGGTCGGCTTCCAGTCTAATCAGATGCAGCCAGATATCATGATTTGACTCATCAGCTAGGGATATTAGCTTTCGTTCCGACTGCGAAACTGGCGCAGTAGTTACTGTTATTATCCAACCTAACCTTTTTCTATGTTGGGGTCAGCTTCTAATCTAACTAAATGGATGATAACAGTAGTTTACATCGGTAGGTATTGTTTAAATGAATTGTTGTAGTTACTCGATACGGTCATTGAACATGTTTATTACTAAAACTAACCTTGATTTTGATGAAATGATAAATGATTTTTATTTCTGTAAATATATTCTGTTACAGACACTTTTTAACCGACTTCCAAAAAGGAGGAGGTTACTATGTTCGTCTGTATGTATTTTTTTTTTGTGTATGTTCATCGATATTTTCGCCAATTGTAAACCGATTTTGATGATTCTTTTTTTAGTGGATAGGGTATACTTCGAAGTTGGTCCCATTTAAATTTGCTGAAGATCTGATGAAGAACTTCGGAGATAGACAATGGAACTCCTCAATGACGAACAGTACGCATATTGTGATGATGTGATTATGTTACGAGCAGCGTCTTTAGTAGGTCCAACCAAGTTTTGATTAAGGCCACTAAAATGAAAAAAATAAAAACATTTTTTACAAAAAATTTAAACCGACTTCAAAAAAGAATAAAATAATTACCATATAAAATTAACAGTTTCAGAAGTAGGTGCCTTCAATTTGGTTCAGCGTGGATTAGCACCGACTTCTAAAAGTGTTTATTTTATAATATGGTAATTATTTTATTCTTTTCATCGTTTTTTTTAAGTCGGTTTTATAGGGAGTAGAATGGATTGATTCTGTAAAGTAACTTTGTGAGTACTGGTGATTATCCGTCACGTAATCACATTACGGATGCCGACAGACCTTGATGAGCTGCTTCTATTTTCTGCAGGATTGGACACGCGTAAGTTTCATAATATAACATCACGCCTGTATTCCCCGAAGAGTTGGGCAGAGGTGTATATTTACACCCTCATTTTGCCGTTATGTTTAAGTCCCATGTAATAGGGGGCAAGCCTATTGCCATCAACCGAGCATAAATCCAAACCCCGGGATTGCTGCGAAACCCCTGCTACTGAGGAATCCCACACGGAAAAACTAAATAACGCTTTGCCTGACCTGGGAATTGAACCCAGGACTCACGATGCAGTTGTGCTTGTTAGGTTAGGTTTACTAAATTCTAAACCCGTATTTTATTTATTTATTTATTTATACTTTCGCACAAAAAAAAATTTATACAGAGGCGGACTTAATGCCTTAGGCATTTTCTACCAGTCGACCTTAGGGTGATGCAGAGAAAACATGGTAGATGCGCTAAAAAGAGCTGTGTCATGTGATACAATATTAAAAATAAACACAAAGATAAGTGAACATTAACAATAATATTACCTACATACATATTACATATTTACATATATATATATATATATATACATATAAACTTATAAATAATAGATATTATATACATATGCATACATTCATATATATTAATTAATATAATATATTATACAATACCTACAAATATATATACAAAGATAAATCAGTGCTGAGATTCTGCCAGTTCCTTATGAAGATACTCACGCACTTTAATTTTAAAGGAGTAGCGACTGGTAGCCATCCTGATTTCCAAGGGGAGCGCATTCCACAGAAGAATGGACTGAACAAAGAAAGAAGAGTGTATAAAGTTAGAACGGTGAGAGGGACATTGAAGGAGACGGTTGTGTGAAGAGCGAAGATTCCTGTCATGATTGGAGCATATGTACTGAAAGTGAGAAGTTAGATAAGCAGGGGAAGTGGGAGAGTAGAGAAACGAGAACAAGGTAGTCAATGCCCTTTGGACTCTACGTTGGCGAATGGGCAACCATTTAAGTAGCAACCGATACGCAGAGACATGATCATATTTACGAAGATTGAAGACGAATCGAATGCAGTTATTAAGAAGGCGATCAAGTTTGTTGAGAAGATCTGCATTCAGGTCATAGTAACACACATCCCCATAGTCAATCATGGGAAATATTAAGGTCTGCACAAGCATTGCTTTCGTGTTTGATGGCAATAAGTTTCGCAATCTGTAGAGAGATCGCAACGTTCCGGTGACTTTCCTGCTGACATTAGTGACTTGGGCTTGCCAGTGGAGCGTAGTGTCAATGTGCAAACCAAGATCCTTAACATCAGGGCTTAGAGGAATAACAGTTCCATTGAACATAACCGATGTTAAGGATACACTGTCCACTTTGCTCACATTTCGGGGGCTCCCTATAAGAATCGCCTGACACTTAGTCGGGTTTACCGCCACACCGAACCTATCAGACCAGTTCTTGATAGCCACCAAGTCCCGGTTTATTTTGTTGATCGCATCAGATACACCGTCAACACTTGCTTGGCAATATAACTGTAAGTCATCGGCATAAAGATGATACGCACACTGAAGCTCGGGGGTAATGAGATTGATAAAAATTGAAAACAAAAGAGGAGAAAGAATACCGCCTTGAGGAACCCCAGTCTCTAAGTCACACCAACTTGATTCAGACTCACCGACATGAACTGACTGCTGGCGTTCCTGAAGATAAGAAGAAAACCATTCCAGTGCCTCCGGAGAGACCATGAGATAGGAAAGAATGGATAACAGGATTTCGTGACTGACGGTATTAAAAGCATTTGAAAAATCAACCAACACTAGGACCGTAACTTTGGTGTCTTCCATACCAGCCCTAATATCGCCAGTCACTTTAAGGAGGGCAGAAACGGTACTATGACCAGGCCGGAACCCGGATTGGAGAGGACTAATGAGGGAGTTATGGTGGATAAAATGGGAGAATTGTTTGTGAACGCAGCCCTCAAGTACTTTGGATAAGAAAGGAAGAACGGAAATCGGACGAAAGTGGCTGAGAAGAGAAGGGTCAGGAACCTTAGGGAGGGGACGAACATAGGCTTTACGCCATAAGGAAGGGAAGACTCCAGCGTAAAGGGAGAAGTTGATAATGTGGGTGATAGCTGGAAGGAGATGGTCCAGAACTGTTACAATCATACGGCGGGTAATATTATCACAGCCTACCGCCTTCGATTTAATAGACAGGATAATCTTTTTGATGTCTCCCGGATCTACTGGAATGAAGTTGAAGGTATCAATATTAGGACGCGTTAGACCAGCTATATAACTGAGAGTTTGGTATTTGGTTAGACGATCTAGAGTAGGGACAGTGGAGAAATGGCGATTAAGATCATCTAAACCAATTGTCTTTGGAAGGTCTAAATCTCGCGGTCTGCCGATGCCGATGTATTTTGCGTTTGTATGCCTTTGAAGCTTACATTAAAGTTAGAACATATGTAAGAAAAGTACAATTTTAGTTACAACAAGCTAATTGAAACAAAACACTGGTTTTTACGACAAAATAAAACCATTACTCTAATGTGTACTTACGCTTATTAGATCTCAACATTTAGTTAAAAATGTTGGACTTCCATGTAACAATGTATGTTTTTATTAAATTAGAATATAATGGTTAATTACTGTACTTATTTCAGAGAACAATGTTTGCCGGGTTAATTAGAATTTACCATACGGTACAATGGGGTTACTTTGATCAATTTCAAAATTGAAACGTTTTTTTCTCTTGAAATATGAGAGCAAAATATAAATAAAATAAAAGGGCAAATACTGATTATGTTTATTTTATCTATTTCTTGAGTAAAATTATAATATTTTTATTACTTTTTGAGAAATAAAATAAAATGTTCGTGATAAATGCTAAAATTTGATTGGAGTTACTTTGATACCTCCCTTTTTTCTAAGGAATTTGAAAGTAACCCCAATCTATACTAATATTATAAAGAGGAAAGATTTGTATTTTTGTATGTCACGAATGAACTTAAAAACTACTGGATCGATTTCAAAAATTCTTTTGCCGTTAGTAACCTACATTATCACTGAGTAACATAGGCTATATATTTATTACTGGAATAAAACTTCTTATGCGGGCGGAGCCGAGAGGACACAGTTAGTAAGGAATAAATAATTACACAAAACTATTACCGACATATTTTTTTCAACCGGCAAGGATCCACCCACTACGACTGATCACACGCTGACAACGGCGTCCAATGCTGCCAACCGTAAAAAAATAATCGGAAGAATTCGTACAATTTGGGTTTTATTACGAAACAAAGTTTTGATCCGGGAATCAAAGTCACCCCATTCTACGGTACATATAAATACTTTGGTTATAGGATAATCTATGGAATATAAGGATGGTATTTACCATTATTGGTAAAATATAGCCTTTGTCATAAACACTATCCCCGTTACTAATAAACGCTGAATAAAGTTATAACTAGCTTATACATAAAAAAAAATAGTTATACTGGTTATCTTTATCTTTACATAGTATAAAACAAAGTCGCTCCCGCTGTCTGTACGCTTAGATTTGTTAAACTACGCAACGGATTTTAATGCAGTTTTGAGCAATAGAGTGATTCAAGAGGAAGGTTTATATGTCCCACATACATACATACATATATAAACTCACGCCTTTTTCCCATGTGGGTAGGCAGAAACTATAGAACGCCACATGCTTCGACCCTTACATACCCCTTTCGCTTCATCCACATTCATACATCTTGTCATACACGCACGCCGGTTGAGAGTACTACGCACCTGACCTTTGTGAAGAACATCACCAATAACATCGATGTATGTCCTTCTAGGACGTCCTCTATCGGCGTTCCCATTGACATCCGCCATTCCCATGCCCCACATTAGTATGTATAATTATATAACTTTATACAGCGTTTATTAATAAGGGTGTAAGGATAAATATTGCATCATGACAGCAATATAATGCAATAGATCTTAATTAACTGCCTCGTCGCTCTACTCACGCCTGTAATCCCCAAAGAGCTAAGCAGAGGTGGTCTCCTATTACAGGAGTCTGTACAACCACGTTTAACTCGTTTATTAAGTTCCATACAATAGGTGGCGAGCCTATTGCCATCAATCGGGCACAAATCCAGACCCCGGTCTGTTACTGAGGAATCCCACACAGAAAAACCCAACAACACTGCGCAACCTGAGGATTGAACTCACGACCTCATCATCAGCAGTCGTGCTTGCCACCACTTGACCAACGAGGCAGTTTAATTATATAAAAACCGTATCTTTTTTTTATTAAAAAACGATGCCCCACACTAGGATTTCTCCTGTATCGGGGGTGCGTTTACAGACACAAATCTTCACATGCACAAACGCCCAGACCCGGAACAACTATCTGTAGGCCATACAAATATTTCGACGCTCGGCAGTGAAAACCTCGTAAATAGTATTTTCTTCAAAAGCGTTTTATTTGTTCTTTAGCTTGATAAACTCGTCATACACGTACTAGTTCAACAAACTTTCAATTCAAATATTTCTAAGTTATCTATGGCGTACAATGACAAACTTGTATTAACATTTGATCGGTCATTTTTGTTGCAGGAGACAGTTATTTCTACCTCTTTTAAAAATTTGCATTTTATACATACGTGGTTTTCACTGCCGACCAACGATTTGTTCCTTGCGGGAATCGAAACCACGACCCGTAGCGCAGAAGCCAATCGCTCAGCCACTGCACCAAACGTGTCGTATCTTATCCCACGCGGAGATAGGTCTATTTTTAGCCAGGGGTCATCGTCAAGACGGGGCCAGAAATAGGGTCTAACATACCTACAATCATAATTCAATTGTGTTTTGTCCGGTAACGAGATACATGGCGTAACAATCTCGAGATGGAGGTAGCTGTCCTAAGACAACAAGTACCTCAGTTTATGACGACGTAAGCGATATTAGGCTTGGTTTATTTCGGAGTACTGGGTGACCATGATTTAAGGTGAGACAGGATCAGGACAACACTAAAATTGCACAATTGGGTGTCGACAGCGATGTGGAGGAATATTATGATGTTCTGTTTTAGTTTGTAGTTTTATAATACTAGGATATGTTTATCTTTATTTGTATTTATAACTAGCCACCCGGATAGACTTCGTTCTGTCAAAAGTTATTGGCCTGTAATGGGAAAAAAAGTGTTGTTTTTACTATTTTCCACGCAATTTTTATGTTTTTTCTCTCCATAAGAACCTTCTTTACGCCTTAAGGAATATATAAAAAAAAAATCCAAATTGGTAGAGCCGTTCTCAAGTTTTGCGCTTAGCATCACATTTGGCGATTCATTTTTATTTATATAAATAGATATAAATAGATTATATATAGATTACGTAAATATTTTTTACTTTAGATTTATATTCTTATATTCTAGTTTTAATTTACATACATACATAAATAAACTCACGCCTTTTTCCCATGGGGGTAGGCACTGTAGGCAGAAACTATAGAACACCACATGCTACGATCCTTACATACTACTTTGCTTCATCGACATTCATACATCAGATTAAATTTATTTTGTAGACATTAGGATAAAATGTGTATAAATAATACCCATATTTCACACAAAATAGACAATGACGTAGCTTGCCCTACGGGCCCTATATCTAAATTTGTCGAGGGGCCCTTCTGACCCAACTGCGGCGAAGCCCGAATGGAGGGAACCAAACCAAAAACCATGGTGCATAGTTGTATTGAGTGTCTGGGGTGTGCTGAGGGGTTTAGAGCTTGTGTACGGCCTAAGAGCTTGAGTGAGGTTATGGATAACGTTTTACGAATTTTTGATTACCTACACACGTCGGGGCCCCAGTAGCCCGGTGGCCCTATATCATTGATACTGCGGTAGCTACGACACTGGCAATAGATAGTTTTTACCCTGTATTTTAGTTTCACAGCTAAGTCTGAGGATAACTACAAAAATAATGATAAAACTAATTAGCGAATGAATGTAAAACTAAAATAATTATAGTTTGCCATACATTGATTTAGGTGACATGCTCCAAATTCGAGACGAAAGGTTGTATGGAGGCTTTATGCCTTTGACTCGCTTAGACTAGGCTCGAGAAATTAGGGTTCAAAATGAGGTTCAAACGGTTTTAGAAACTGGTCAAAGTGAATTTTATATCCTCTCTTTTGGAAATTAAGCTTCAGTTCTATTCATAGCTATAATATGCTAATAGCAGGATTGTATAGGTATTTTGTAATCGCACTGTGAGATGAAAAATAAAAAATAAACTAAAGCAGTTAAAAATTAACTGCCTCGTAGGTCTAGTGGTGGCAAGCGCGACTGCTGATCGTGAGGTCCTGGGTTCGATCCCCAGGTCAGCCAAAGTGTTATTGGGTTTTTCCAATAGGAATTTTTCAGTAGCAGCCCGTTGTCTGGATTTGTGCTCGGTTAATGGCAATCGGCTCGCCTCCTATTACATGGGACTTAAACATAACGGCGAAATGAGGGTGTTACTATACACCTCTGCCCAACCCTTCGGGGAATACAGGCGTGATGTTATGTTATGTATGCTATGTTTAGATTTTAGTTCTATTCATAGCAGGATTGTAGGTATATTTACAAAATCGCAAGTGAGATAAAAATTATAAAATAAACAAAAGCATTTTGCTAATTAATATAATCTATTTATTTGGTACCCTAACGATATTTCGTTATAGACTCTGATAATAAGCAGAGTCTATAACTTTTTAAACAAAACATAATGAGTATTTATAAAAAGATTAGTAAGTAATTATATAGACTAATAAGATGACCTTTGTGGCGAATTGAGATTTAATTCAAATTCAGTGATATTTAAATGAAAACAAGACTGGATTATCCACGCTCAGTGGGGTCCCTGAAAATAATTAATCTTTATTTTATTTTGGTTATTTTTTTGCTTCTTATTTTCGTGTGGTTCAGATGTCAGAGTTTATGCCGCCCATGGGCTTCTGATTTGGCTTCACAATCTTCACATGTCGTCGAGAAATATCTCTGAGGCATGCCGGTTTCCTCACGATGTTTTCCTTCACCGTTTTTAAGCAAGTGTTAATTATACAATACGCACATGAATCCGACAAGTCAGAGGTGCGTGCCTTGAGTTCAAACTCGAGAATTATGACTTGGCAGTTCGACGGTCACACCACTAGGCTATCACTGCTTTTTTTTGCTGGCATTCTGAACTTTTTTAACCATAACTCTCGTCACAAACGTTTGAAAGTGGCACCAGTGACAGAAAAGTTGAAAGGAAATCGTTTGTCGTGGTATGGGCATGTGATGAGGAGGGATGAAACATGTGACGACAGAGTGGTGAATATGAATGTTGATGGATGGAGGGGGAGAGGGAGGTCAAAGAAAATATGGATGGATTGTGTGAGGGAGGATATGAAAGATAAGGGAGTAAATGATAATGTGACGGCTAACAGGGAAGAATGGAAGAGGAAAACATATTGCGCCGACACCAAGTATCTTGGGACAAGGGCAGGAAGAAAAAGAACCCTCGTCACGATTTGTACGAGAATTGCTCAAGTTGTGGTAGAAAGATAAGCCTGTCAGCAAGGTTGGTAGCGGCAGGACTGTTTGCTCAGGGTGCGTTGGACGTACTTTTTTTTTTTTTTATTTATTCAAATTTTTCTTGGGGCTTTAGTTTACTTTGAGTGACTATGAAAGCCTCATATATGTACCTCCCATTTTATAACTTAAAAATAACATTTTACTTAAGTGTCGTCACTCGTGAAGTCTCTTTTAATATTAATACCGTATAATTTCCTAATAAAACTCAAATTGTACGAATTCTGAACGCATTCTTCCGATATTTTTTTTACGATTGGCAGCATTGAACGTCATTGTGTGATTAGTCGTAGTGGGTGGATCCTTGCCGGTTGATGAAAAAAGATTAAAAACATGTCGGTAATAGTTTTGTGTAATTATTTATTCTTTATTGGGGTTACTTTCAAATTCCTTAGAAAAAAGAGAGGTATCAAAGAAATCATAGTTTAACAATTACCACGAAATTTTTTTTCTCAAAATAGGTATAATAAGGAAGATTATAATTTTATTCAAGAAATAGACAAAATAAAAAAAAACTATATATGCATTATTTATTTTTTGCTCTCATATTTCAAAAGAAAAATGCATTTCAATTTTGAAATTGATCAATGCCACCCCATTTTACCGTACCTAATTAATACCTAATTATTGCGAATCCAGTTAAAGTTACTGCTTGTAAATGTTTTGAAGTACGGTCAGAAAACACAAAGAATAATCTAGATTTACAGTATATTGATACGTATTTGCGCGACTTAATGTGTCAACAATAAACCCTAGTGGGCGTGTTAGTATAGGCTCACTCTGGATAGATATATTTAATCCGACTACGACTTGGATTTGACATTTCAGCTGCATCGGGCGATAGGTACTCGTACACTACGATACAACTAAAAAGTCGCATCTGCAAACTTCGTAAAACCGATGTCTTCATTTTAATTAGTACTGCATCAAAAAAGTATAAAAGACAGGCAACAGAATCTTGTAGGGGTGCATCTATTATTAGTTTATTACAGTTATAACTAATATTGGTATGTCAGGATTGGGAGCATGGTAAATAAAGTAAAGGAAACCAACATAGACTCTCCACCACTGAGAGTACTTATATTTGGGTTAGTTAGTTACAGAAGCTAGTTCACAATATGTTCTGTTCTGCCTAGCTTTTTCCCAACTATGTTGGGGTCAGCTTCCAGTCTAACCAAATGCGGCTGAATACCAGTATTTTACACGGAGCGACTGCCATCAGACCTCCGCAACCCAGTTACTGGGCAGTGCCGATATCCTAAGGTTAGACCGGTAACTAGTTCACAATATAATAATTAACACAAGATCAAAAAATGAGGACAAGCAAATCAGATATAAAAGGTCAGACTTCTTCAGCTGTTCGACATGGAATCCTTTTCTTCGTCAAATGACCAGTGTTTTTATAACTTCGGGTACATTGATTCATCTTGACGATTACCCTCCTTTATCAACATTGTCCAGTGTTACCAGCTACCGATAACAAAAGATCTTTCCGCTGACGCAATAAGTGTGATTGGCGCGAGAATAAACGACTGCCATTGGTTGTTTAATCAAGTTCGCCGATGCAACTTCTTAGTTGTGTCATACTATACGACCGTGCATTCATGCCGCTCTATAGCGCGGTCTAACTCTCCTATACCTACGACATAAATGAAATCTTGGATTCTAATCCGGTTACTACCTATCTATTTGCGGATCAATGGACGAAGGTTTTGTCGATATGTCATAAGTAATGTGAGAGGGCGGCGTCATTAATTTAGTATTTTATCGACCAAATACTCAAACGTTACAGTTGCCATTAAATCTTGTGGTATCGCTGTCACAACAGGGTGTAAACGAAATCATGTAATTCCTTCAAACCTTGTGATGTACTACTGACATAGATTAACCCTGCACGGGATAATTTCGGATTCAATAAAAAAAAATACAAGTAGTAAACAGGTGTTCTTAACGTGAGGCATTTTAGCGCCCCGAGTTAAATGACCACATGGCAAGCGATACCGCGCAATTCGCTCGGGGCGCTAAAATGCCTCGCGTTAAGAACACATGTTTACTTTTTGTATTTTTTTTTATTGAATACAAAATTATCCCTCGCAGGGTTAATCTATGTCAGCAGTACATCACGAGGTTTGAAGGAATTACATGATTTCGTTTACACCCTGTATAAAGCGAAGTGACAGTGACAGAACGAAATTAACAGCAATTTTGAATTGGGTAGTGTTTGAATATTTGGCCATAAAATATATGTTTGTAATATATTCTTCCGAGTTTACTTTTTGATAGGTATACAATTTTAATTGGGTACCAAATCTACTATATACCGGTAAAATGGGGTGAATAGAGATACCTACAGGGGTGAATCGGAACAAAACTTTAAAATGGATTTTAACGTTGAAATAATATAGTTTGTTGCCAACAGGGACACTTTATTGTTAATTATAATACACTAAACACATTAGAGTCCTTTTTGGCAATAAAATATATTATTTCAATGTTAAAATCCCTTTGAAAGTTTCGTCCCGATTCACCCCTGCATCCCTATTCACCCCATTTTATGGTACAATAAACTAAAATAATTTAGCGCTAATTTTAATGGTGTCAAGAACGCATTTTCTCGGCGACCACACTGTAATAATATTTCTAATTTCTTAAAAGTACGGGAATTCACAGGAAATGTCTCACCGTCTCCGTCGCCATGTTGCCCTACACCACAAGTCCACAAGACACCTTTTATATTATCACATGTTATTATGAGCATAAATATTATATGTCAGTTACCGCGGAGGGTTAATAAACCTTGTGAACCACTACACTGGATTAACTAAACTACCCTCCAAATGGTGCGTAAAGAATCTAGAGTGATGGCGTAAATAAACCCATGTACTGGACAGATCTTGTGAATTAGGTATATTAGTTTTAATTAAAATAAATTAATAGAAGTTAAAAGAGTACACCGACGGTCAGCAGCGAAAACCACGTATGTGTAAAATACAAATTTTTACAAGAAAAAACTATCTCCTGAAAAAAATTGGCCGGTCAAATGTTTATACAAGTTTGTCATCGTACGTCATAGATGGCTTAGAAGTATTTGAATTGAAAGTTTGTTGAACTAGTACGTGTATGACGAGTTTATCAATCTAAAGAACAAATACAACGTTTTAGAAGAAAATTGGATAAACGAGGTTTTCACTGCCAAGCGACGACACAGAGGTCAGGACAAAAGTAGTGTGAGCTTAGCGGTTAAACGCTTACCTTCTATGCAGAAAGGTCTGAGTTGAATCCGAACGAGAAAGTCAACGCTGGGGAATTGACTTTTAGAGTTCATGTGCGAATCATAATTTGATTATTACGCACTTAGAGCACAATTATTAGCACTTAGAGGAGTTCGATGCCTTCCACTAAAAGTTAAATACCTTATCTATAATTCTATCATCAAACCCCATCTCGATTATCTAACTGAAATATGGGCTGCTAAAACTTTCCTTAAAAAACTACAAACATCTCAAAATAAAATAATAAAAGTTTTGTTTCAGTATCATATTTTAACATCATCCCAAAAGGTTTACAAAGAAACTAAGTTAATGAATATTAATCAAATCTATAAATATAACACCTGTATACTTGTACGTAAAATAATTAATAGAGACATACACACACACACATAACATATACAAAAAAACTACAAGTGCAAAAGCGAATGACCAGGCAAGCGAACAATATAGTTTTAATAGCACCAAGAACTGAGTATGGTAAAAGAACTATCGTCTATGAAGGAGCTCAACTCTATAACCGATTACCTAAAGCGATTAAAGAATCCAAATCACTTCCAACTTTTAAAAGGTTACTAAAGCACCATATCTTGAACCAATTTACCTGATTTTAAGATGTCAACTGTTTACTTTGTTGTGTCTTTTCTTTTATTTTATTTAAGTTTTAGGCGGATGTTAATGGGAACGCCGGTAGAGGACGTCCTAGAAGGACATACATCGATGTTATTGGTGATGTTCTTCACAAAGGTCAGGTGCGTAGTACTCTCAACCGGCGTGCGTGTATGACAAGATGTATGAATGTGGATCAAGCGAAAGGGGTATGTAAGAGTCGTAGCATGTGGCGTTCTATAGTTTCTGCCTACCCCCATGGGAAAAAGGCGTGAGTTTATGTATGTATGTAAGTTTTACTTACCATGGCGAAACTGTCGCGTCGTTCACCTAATTATGCTTTCTTATGTTTTCTCATAGAAGTGAATAATATGTATTCTTTTTGAGAAATAAAAATTCTTAAACCAAAAAAATTATTACTTGCGTTAACGGTGAAAGAAGACTTAGTGAGGAAACTTGCTCACCTGACGGCTCCAAATAGTCCTCGATGGGTGTAGTCCGCTAACCCGCACCAGGCCAGCGGCGTGGTGGACTAAAGCCATTTTGGGTGTACTGCTGTAATCCATTTACACTTCATCGATGACATTATTCAGTGTCTAGCAGGAGGAGCGACCCTATTGTTAGTAATAAGAAACCCTATAAGGTTGGGTGTTCGGGATGCTTAAGAGAAACACTGTTCTTCATGAGTACACATTTAATACTGGCTAAATACGATTAGATACATGGTATAATATATACCTACACTACACGCCCATCCAACAAAAAAACTAAAAAAAAATATAAAGTACTTTTTTTTTTGTTTTAGTAATAATTATAAAGTAATTTTTTTTAATAATAATTACAATTAATGTAACATCATTTCTTATTTCTACATAATGGTATATAATTAATAACTAATAACATAGAATAACCATATGAATATGCATAATTAATGACTATACAGTACTGGCTGTTTTTATGTACGGTCTAGTTCGGTTCTTGTGGATTGTCACATGTTTATCTTTATAGTTTATTATTATATTTGGTTCTGAAACTTCTATAATCTGAAATGGACCAATGTACAAAGGGTCAAATTTATTTTTAAGTTGTTCATTTTTAAACAAGATCATATCACCGACTTTATACATAACTGGATTTATATTCTTATCGTACACTACTTTTCTACATTGCTTACTATTAATTAAATTCTTTCTTGTATCATATTGCGATTTTTGTAACCGATATCTAAGTTGCTGTGGATAATCATAATGATTATATAAAGGGTCCACGTCAGAGGTTATATTACCTACTTGGTAAACGACACTGCTTCCCAAATACGAGTTCGTAAGGTGTATATTTTGTTTCTGTATGTACCGTAGTGTTAAAGGCAAAATACCAGTAGGGTAACCATGCGCTCCAATTGTGCGGTTCACCGTCTGTTTGTATTCGAAGAAAAGAAACCAAATTTTTATGTGTATTTTCTAGTGAGCCTATGGACTGGTGGTGATATGCTGTTGATGTTACCTGTTGAATGCCTAAGATTAGGCACACTTGTTTCATAACATTAGACACAAATTCAGTACCTCTATCTGATATTATTTGCGACAGAATTCCATAACGCAGGATAAAATTATTTATGAAACTATTTGCCACTGATACTGTATCCTTATTTGTCAGGGGATAAGCCTCTACGAATTTACTTAAATCACACTGTAGTGTGAGAATATAACTATAATTACAACTATCCTTATATAAGGGCCCTACTAAATCTAAATATATTCTATTAAATGCGGATAAACCGGTATCCGTAAGAACCATCGGTTCTTTTATATATCTATTCATATGTTTATACCGTAAGCATTTATCGCATCGATTAACATAATCTGTCACGTCCTTGTATAACCCTGGGCAAAAAATTTTTTTCTTAATATTATTTATCATTCTTCTGATGCCAGCGTGGCCGCTCGTTGGCAAAATATGATAATCATTTAATATAATACGCTCAGTATCATTATCACTTACTTTGTGGACACCCTTTAAAATAAACAATTGTGGTCCGGACCAATTAGGTGTCTCATTTATTACACGCGTTGACTCCTCTATTAATTGAGTATTATCATTATTCTTTATGATATAGAGACTATTTAGTTTTGTCTCTTTACAAAAGTAATTCAACTCCCTCACAAAGGCAGCTCGTGCACAATATGATCGGAAAGTTGGATTGACATATACTGTTGATTTAGAAGAATTATAAATGAATAGCTTAAATTTTATTTCCGCACTGTCTTCTATCTTCCTCCACTCATGCTCATGCACAAATAACAATTCGGTACAATCGTCTGGTTTTTTAAGTATCCCCCTACAACTTTTGGGTGATCAGTCCAATTGTTAGTGGTAATCTTATCGACCAGAGGATTGCCATTATTCTCCACCACACTTCTATCATCCATCTTCTTTCTCTGAGCTCTTGTCAATACTGAAATAATATGCTCATTCATCTCTTTCAAATCATTACTCGTTATTTGTATTCGTGACAGAGTATCTGCAACATTGGCCTCTCCTTTTATATACCTTATCTCAAAATTATACTCCTCCAGTAATAGCCTGGATTTCATTAATCGACTCGAAGGATTGTTCAATCCAAATAAATAAACAAGAGGTTTATGGTCAGTTTCAATTATGAACTCACGTCCGTATAAATATGGTCGAAAATATTTTACGGACCACACTATCGATAAAAGTTCCTTCTCGATGGTAGGGTAATTCTTTTCGGCTTTATTCAATGAACGGCTA
Organism: Amphipyra berbera; assembly: GCA_910594945.2. NCBI lineage: Eukaryota > Metazoa > Arthropoda > Insecta > Lepidoptera > Noctuidae > Amphipyra > Amphipyra berbera. The sequence goes on from OU343133.1 coordinate 3,256,204, forward strand.
GCATAAGCTATTGGTAACCCGTTTTGATTACAAAGGACAGATCCGATAGCATATCCTGACGCATCTGTTTTTAATATAAACTTATGATTCTCGTCAAGGTTAGGATATTGCAATACTGGGGGTGTGATTAATGCATGTTTAAGTGCAGAAAATGATGTTTTGTAGTTATCGTCCCACTGAAAAGGTACATTTTTGCGACAAAGATTATTTAAAGGTAACGTAATTTCAGAAAAGCGTGGTATAAACTTTCTATAATAATTGGCGAACGCCACAAACCTTTTGACCTCTGCTACTGTTTGAGGAACGGGATAATTTTGTAAGACGGACACTTTTTGTGGGTCCGGCTTGATACCCTCAGCTGATACCACGTGACCCAGGAATAAGAGTTCCTTTTTAAGAAATTGGCATTTAGCGGGACTTAATTTTAAATTAACCTTTCGTAGACGCGACAGAATATCGATTAAATTTTTATTATGTCTCTAAATTTCGTCCTATACACACCAAATCATCTGCATATGTCAGCACTTTGTCATAAGTTAACCCGGCCATTGCTATTGTTATAGCGCGGCTGAATGAACTGGGACTTGTCTTTAGACCCATCGGCATTCTGGTCATTTGGTATTGTCCTGACGCTGTAGTGAACGCTGTATATTTTCGACTACTGGAATTTAAGGGAAATTGGAAAAATGCTTGGTTCAAATCTAAATGTGAAAAGTACATAGGAGTCTAGAACATCCGTGATACTGGGTAACGGGAACTTATCATCAACAATGCGGTCGTTTAGTTTTCTAAAATCTATAACCAATCGCCAAGTTTTACTGTCGTTGTTCTCTGACCCTTTAGGGACAAGAAGAACTGGGCTGGACCACTCACTACAGGCTGGCTCAATTATTCCGTCATGTAACAATTTTTTGACTTGTTTTTCCATTTCACCCCTTTGAGAATACGGTAACCGGTATTGTTTAACATAAGCTGGTTCACTGTTTGGTTTTAATTGTATGTTCTGCTCATATAAATTACAAGTCGAAAGCTTATCTCCCGGTAACATAAACACGTCTGAAAATTTTGCACAAATGTTCATTATAGAGGTATTTTCCTCTTTATTCAAATGATTCAAATTCAATAGAGAAAACATGTCGTGTATCCGTTTTGGATTAATTATGTCTTTCCCGAAACAACAAATTGAATAATTGCTTAAATAGTCTGATTCCGGTCTAAAATAACTGAGACTGACCTCACTCTCTCGCGTATTTAATAACTGTATCGGTATTTTCCCATTTTTCACAGTCGCAATTCCTCCAGACAAAAATACACCTTCACATAGTTCTCTGGGAAAAATCACACATTCACCCCTCATCTCTGTCTGTATATAAAATATTTTTTCACGTCTTGGGGGTATGTTTATATAACTGTTATTACCTAACTTGCCCATATTTAAAACTAACGTAACCTCGTCTTTCCCATTATGTAAAGTTATGTGGTTAGTTTCAAAATCTATCTTACAATTAAACTTTCTTAAAAAATCTATACCTAATATTCCGGCTGTTGGAGTCGGTAATTGTTTTACAACGTGAAATTTATGCTTAAATTCCGAACCATTTACAGACAAAGTTATGAAAACATATCCCTCGGTTTGTATTTTACCTCCAATACCATTTATGCAAACTTTATTTTTAGTAATGGGTATGTTTAGATTTGTCAGCATCTCATACTTTAGTGCGCTCATCGATGCACCGGTATCAACTAACCATCCATATTTGGTGTTACCTATTGCGAGCTCAATCGAATTGCTAAATTCACAATTAAAAATATTATTCGCCACGAAAAAACTCGCATGAAGTGGCATTGGTATCTGTCTGCGAGCCATCTGAATTTTGCGGGACGTCCTCTGACTCACCAGACAGAGAAGAATTCAACAAATGTATTCGGTGATTATTACCCCGAAAATTACCGCGTCGGTTATTGTTATTAACTCTAGGGAAACTCCGAGTATATTGTGTTTGTCCCCTTTGCGAATAAAACGTGTGCGGTGCACTTGATTCGTCGTTGTTCGGTCTATGTTGTTGCGGATGTCTGAATCGCCCAGTGCGATTGCCTCTATATCCACCACGAGAATTCCTGTACGTATCTGCATTACTCCGATTCCCAAAGTAAACAAATTCTTCCTTATTCTGACGGTTACAAGAAGCCTCTTCATCTTTCGCTGGCGTCCTTCAACGCGGTATAGTTACGCGCAGTTAGGATAGTACCTATTTGACGATTTCTCAAACCACTGACGAAACTTTTGATGGCAATTTTTTCATTTAGCGGGCGTAATATCTTAAAGGCCGTTTGATCGCCATCGGCTTGCGAAACCGTCAAATCTACAAACAACTGTTCTATTCTACTGCCATAATCAGGAACCGTGGATAATGAGGAACCGTCTTGTTTCATTTGAACTAACTCATTATGTATCGCCGTGTCTGATTTCTTTGTTAAAAGATGGTTTCGCATATCACCTAAGAGTTCATTGCACGAGTCATATGATTCTAAAAGTCTCAACTTAGCATTTTGTGTTAAGCGAGTTTTCAATACAAATTTTATTAACATACTCTTACCTTGGTCATCAAGCGTATAACAAGCGTATAACGTATAGCTGTATAACTCTATTGCATCCATCAGGTTCCTGGTAACGTGCTCATCACCCGTCATCGCAGGGAGCATAGACACCGCTGTTTTAAAATTAAAATTTTCCATTGTGACGCTTTCCACACCTAAAGCCACCTTAGAACTCGATTGGGAGCTGTAATCCCTAGAACATAACGTTTCAATTTGCAAATAAAGCTCCTTTATCAAATCGCAATATGATTGTAGCTCAGATAATGCCTGACCTTTAATTTGTGTTCCTAAGATATTTGAACAAACATGAAATTCTTGCTGTAATTTTTGAGAGTCGTTTAATTTTTGTTGTAAAACATCCTTAGTTCTTTTAGAATAGCTTAACTTAACTAAACTTTCTTTAACTCGTTTAAGGCTTTCATATATAGTTTTTAGTTCACTAGCCATTACAAACTTTAGCAAACATTAGACATATCTTCCCAACAGAAATGGGTACACAGTAACATGATAGTTATATTCCTATATCCAGTATTTCTTTTTTTTTTCATTTACACGTACAATCTAATAACTCAGCTAATTATACCTTTATTACATGCCCATTGTCCGTACTTCACTTCACTTGTACCACAAGTCCATTGATTATTTTCTCAGCATCTCAGCCGCTGACTCCTCTCGACGACCATCGTAGTATATTCGAGGCTCCCTAAGTCCCGGATCAGAACGCCTGAAGGAGCGCCTTAAGTTTTGAACCATTGTTTCTTCTCTAATCCATGTCATATGACACCCCTTGTATAGTTTGTAAGCTATGTACAGTACTCCAACGCCCAAGATAGTGCAGATAATGATAAGCACAATGCTTATGGCCGAAAGATGGTAATCCAACCGTTGCGCCGAAGCTGCGTTTGAACCAAGTGCATTTTGGGTGATAATTACGTCCTCTTTTTCAACCGTTGAACGACACATAGTTCACTTTTATTGTTTCCCAGGTAGACGAAATTCGAAAAAGTTTATGTCCGGTTACTTTATATTAAAATGCGCGACGCCGAACCGAACCCGAGCCAGAACGCCGTACATGGCAGGGTCGCCATATAAGGTTGGGTGTTCGGGATGCTTAAGAGAAACACTGTTCTTCATGAGTACACATTTAATACTGGCTAAATACGATTAGATACATGGTATAATATATACCTACACTACAACCCAAAATATTTTTGCCCAACCTAGGAATCGAATCGAGAGCCTCACGCTCAGCAGTCGCGCTTGCACCCACTACTCCAATGAGGCATTTCGATTTAATTAATGTACCTATAAATTATCAACAAAACTAGTGATAAGGCTGCGACTGTGTGCGTAGGGGTGATAACAGAGTAATAACAATGTATCACGTCGGGTATCCCTTGGGAGAGACTAATGTTTACTTTTGTATCACCTAATGAATTAGTTTCCAATATGATTAAGAGTACGGTTAAGGAGAATAGATTCTACATAGAATCACAAAACTTATTATACTTAGTAGGTACCTATACGCTGTGACCGCGGCTTCCGCCGCCCTTATATAAAAATTTAAACTCAGATAAAAAGTACCTAAGTGTTGTCGAAACCCACGGGAGTGCGCAGGACAAGTTTACAGATGCTGATGTCCTTCTGTACCAAATATTATAACAGCAGTGATAGCCAAGTGCTGTGTCCTATGTCTCGAGTTCGAACCCGAGGCACGCACCTCTGAGTTTTCGGATTCATGTGCGTATTGTATAATTATCACTTGCTTAAAAACGGTGAAAGTGAAGAAACCGGCATGCCTGAGAGATATTTCTCGACGGCATGTGAAGCCAAGTCAGAGGTCCATGGACGGCATAAACTATGTATGACACCAGGTTAGTCACTAACCACACGAAAAGAAGACCAAACAATATTATAACATTTTACAAAAAGTATCGACTTATTTGCTGAACATAATTTGATGAGTTAAGTGTTATTGTGTTTTTCCGTCAGGAATTCCTCAGTAACAGCCCGGAGTTTGAATTTGTGAGCGGTTGATGGCAATAGGCTCGCCCGCTTTAACATGAGACTGAAACATAACGGCGAAATGAGGGTTTAACTATAGGTACACCTCTGCCCAACCCTTCGGGGAATACAGGCGTGATGTTATGTTATAATTTGATAATCACTTCCCCGTTAACGGTGAAGGAAAACATCGTGAGGAAACCTGCACACCTGAGAGGACTCTAAAAAGTTATCAATGTTGTGTGTAGTCTGCTAACCCACACTAAGTCAGCGTTGTAACTAAGGGAACTAAACTAAACCCTTCACATTTTTAGAAGAGATTCTTGTCCAGCAGTGGGACAGTAATGAGCTCATTATGCTTAGCCGAGTAAACGTAGCAGACTACGTTTTACGTACTACTAAAAATTGGTTAATTCGTTTAAAACACCTATATTAATAAAAAGAAATAATTTTAATTTGCACTAAAACATACATTTCAATCAAAATATAGATTTAAAAACAACAACATATTTATAGGTAGTTTTTCGCCTTAAGCTTGTTTCGGGGTTCAGTCAGGATCTGACCGGCTAGGCGGCTGTAGAAAAATTTCGTTCGAGATGAGGAATAGTAGTAAAATAAACTATCGAAATAATAATCGATAATAATCGAGCACAAAATAATAATCAATAGTATCAATAGTCATTAAACATTGATAGTCTATCGATGTTTAAGAGGAAATGCGGTCGGCATTTAGTCCATACAAACGTATTCCTCAGTTTCCTCCTTGGATAATGTCACTAGAGGAAATATTTTTTACCATATGATATAATAATATATCTATCACCACTATGTTTTGTTTTTGTCAATAAATTAATTATTAAAAGAACTAGAAACGTTTAAATTTTACAAAATTCGACCGGTTTTACCACCGTTTTCAAACATCTGGCAAACAAATTTAACGAATATAAAAAATAAAAGAAAAACATACAGACATAACCAAAGTATTTTTTTAAATCATTACAGAAAAAAATATTAAAATCGGTCCAGATTTGAAGAAGGAAACAGCAAAATACGGAAGTACGATTTCGCTAATATTGCACAGGAGAAATCAGTCTGAAATACAGGTGTCCCTTTCGCGCTCAGTTGGGAAGGTTTGCGGGAGGGGTGGGACGGAAATAGATCGCAAAAATCTATTCAAATTATTAATATTTTGCAGCCCCCGTTTGCTCTTAACGTACACTATAGCAGACAGACACAGAATTGTCATTTCTAATATTAGAGTGGACCAATCTATTTCTAGATTATCTGTCCGTCTAGTGTAGGACGTATCGGCCGACAATCATGAGTCAGTCTACCAACTAATTGTCTTGGCATGTCCAAAGGTGGGAAGTACTTTACAGAGGGATGGCTATCTATACTCTTCATTGAGCATATACACATGGAATGTCACTCAATAGCACCTAAGCTGTTTGAGGTTTCAGGGTATTCAGGGATAGTACCTTACATTCCGAGGTAGTTTAATTTAAATTTGATACACTTTGGTGAACACGCAAAACGTTATAACATCGGTTCCGAGTCATACGAATAGCTATGACAGTTACGGGTAGTCAGAAGCCCGAAAGTCTGACAATTGGTCTAACATTAGGATATCGGCATTGCTAATCAGTGTACTATTTTCCGTCATGTGTATGTGAGAGCCAGAGAGGTACCTATAGGGGAATCCATCTATATCTTTGTTACTTAGATTCGTGTGCTCCATCTTAGACCCTGCCTGCGCTTACCTTCACGTGCGAATAGGATGAAACGTAACCAAGAGAATATAGCTTCATCTGCCTAGCTTTTTCCCAACTATTTTGGGGTCAGCTTCCCGTCTAACCAGATGCGGCTGAATACCAGTATTTTACACGGAGCGACTGCTATCAGACCTCCGCAACCCAGTTACTAGGCATAGCCGATACCTTAAGGTTAGACCAGCTGTCAGACTTCCGGGCTTCTGACTTCCGGTAACGACTGTTATAGGTATTCGTATGACACCCGGGACTGACTGTTTAACGTGCTCTCCCAGGCACGAAGGGATCTCGATGTGTAACGAACGGTCACCCATCCACGCTCTGACCGTGGCAAGCATCGCAAATCCGCAATAAGCCACAAGCCCCTCCATAGAAAAGAGACTGTTTTTCGATTTGTCATTCACAAAATAATAAGGCGTGGGTGTGTCCTCTCGTTACCACAATCTAGTTAGATTAAATAATGCTCCCAAAAGTCAATCGCTAGTTCATTCGTTTGTTACGATGATTGGTTGACAGTAAGGAAGTGTTTCTTGTCTGTACGGCAATCGGAATTGACGGCAATTGCTCGTGGTTAAGAGATGCCGACTGTTTTATCTCGATTACTGTAAATATAAGCGCCCGTCCACACAGCGGATCCGTTTTAGGAGAACCGTCGGTACTGGATGTTTTGTTCACATCTGTACCTTCTTCTTCTTCTTTTTTCTGTTCTTATCCCACACTAGGTGGGGTCGGCATAACATGTATTTCATAAATCCATGTTGTTAGAGGTTTTCGCTTATTGTTTTTTGACCGGCCGCCGCCTGACATCAACCCTCCTTGGGAATACTCGTTCCGCCGTCGCGCGAGTGACCCAGTGTGCTTGCTGATATTATGCACTGGGTCCTAAAATGATATGCTTGTCAATTTTATTGCCGACAACTAAGTAGACTATGTTCTTCTTGGTGGACTATGTATACTATAGAAAGACTAGGTTTACTTAAAGTAAACTAGGTATACTTGAAGTAGACTAGGTATACTTGAAGTTTACATCTGTACCGACGGATCAGTTAAACAAATGGCAGCTGCGTCGCATCTGGCAGGCAGGATACGAAAATAACGGATCCAGTATTTTTTACTGGATTCGGAATACTGTTGTGTATGTGAACTCGCTCATACAACTACAGGCGCCATCACCAAAATAAGAACGGATCCGCTAAAACGGGTCCTGTAAACAGTTTCTGTGTGAACTAGCTGTTACCGTCCCATAATGTTATTGTAAAATAATAGAAACAAAATTACGCTGTGCTTCGTCTATATCTATACTAATATTATAAAGAGGAAAGATATGTATTTTTGGATTTTTATATGTAACGAATAAACTTAAAAACTACTGGACCGATTTCAAAAATTCTTTTACCGTTAGAAAGCTACATTATCACTGAGTAAGATAGGCTACGGGCGGAGCCGTGAGGACACAGCTAGTGGTAAATAACCAGCACAGCGATATTATCAGTATTAGTAGTATCATAGTTAACTGCCTCGTTGGTCTAGTGGTGGCAAGCGCGACTGCTGATCATGAGGTCCTGGGTTCGATCCCCAGGTCGGGCAATGTGTTATTGGATTTTCCGTGTGGAATTCCTCAGTAACAGCCCGGAGTTTGGATTTGTGCCCGGTTGATGGCAATAGGCTCGCCCCCTATTACATGGGACTTAAACATAACGGCGAAATGAGGGTGTTAATATATAAGTACACCTCTGCTTAACCCTTCGGGGAATACAGGCGTAATGTTATGTAGAAGTATCAGTACCAGTAAAAGTATCAGTAGTAGTAGAATATTTATCAGTGATAGCCTAGTGGTGTGACTGTCGGACTGCCAAGTCATAGGTTTCGAGTTTGAACTCAAGGCACGCACCTCTGACGTTTCGGATTCATGTGCGTATTGTATAATGATCACTTGCTTAAAAACAGTGAAGGAAAACATTGTGAGGAAACCGGCATGCCTGAGAGATATTTCTCGACGGCATGTGAAGCCAAGTCAGCGGCCCATGGGCGGCATAAACTCTGACACCTGGTTAGTTACTGACCACACGAAAAATTAAGAAAGAACAAGCAATTTTCTCTACAAGTTTGTTGTAGTGGCTGAGCGATTGGCTTCTGCGCTACGGGTCGTGGGTTTAATTCCCACACGGATCAATTATTTGTGTGGCCTAAAGATTGTACCGGGTCTGGGTGTTTGTGCATGTGAAGAGTTGTGTCTAAACGCACCCACGATACAGGAGAAATCCTAGTGTGAGGTAAAGTTTAAAAAAATGCAAAAATATTATGTTTAATTTACTTCTAAACTAATATTATAAAGAGGAAAGATTTGATTGTTTGTTTGCATTGAATAGGCTCTGAAACTACTGGACCGATTTGAAAAATTCTTTCACCATTAGAATCCTACATTATCCCTGATGAACATAGGCGATAGAATATTTTAAAAAAAGTTAGGGATCCGTGAGTGAAGCGGCGTGTGTCTGCTAGTTGGAAATAATTTTAGAACAATAACACATCAAGGTCCAAACAGGATTATTTATGTGAGAGTCAGATTACCTGTTTTGGAAGTTTGACAGTTTAGACCGTCTTTAAGTTGTTTTTTTGTACCCTTGTCAAAATGAATTTAGTTACTTTAGAAGTATAGAGCGCTTTGGGGAAAGAGTTCGCCCGGGGAAGTACACAGGGTGTAAACGAAATCATGTAATTCCTTCAAACCTCGTGATGTACTGCTGACATAGATTAACCGTGAATGGGATACTTTTGGATTAAATCTAAAAAAATATAAGAAGTAAACATGTGTTCTTAACGGGAGGCACTTTAGCGTCCCGAATTAAATGACCGCGCGGCGAGCGATAGCCGTGAAATTCGCTCGGGGTGCTAAAATGCCGCACTTTAATAACACATGTTTACTTCTTGTAATTCATTTTTTATACATACATAAACATACATAAACTCACGCCTTTTTCCCATAGGGGTAGGCAGAAACTATAGAACGCCACATGCTACGACTCTTACATACCCCTTTCGCTTCATCCACATTCATACATCTTGTCATACACGCACGCCGGTTGAGAGTACTACGCACCTAACCTTTGTGAAGAACTTCACCAATAACATCGATGTATGTCCTTCTAGGACGTCCTCTACCGGCGTTCCCATTAACATCCGCCTTATAAATTCCTTTTGTTAATCGCCGTTCACTCATTCTCTCAACATGACCAAACCACCTAAGTATACTCCTTTCAATTTTTGTCACTACATCATCTTTTAAATTGAATCCAATATTATCATTTTTTATTGAATCCAATATTATCCTGTTCAGGGTTAATCTATGTCAGCAGTACATCACGAGGTTTGAAGGAATTACATAATTTCATTTACACCTTGTATACTACCATACTTATTTCTGCCGCCATAAAGCATTGCTATGTACCCATTTGAAGGGTATGAGTGTCGGTGAAATTACAGGCACATGAGACTTTACAACTTTGTCTCTAAGGTTGGTAACTCATCTGCAAATCTCTTGCTGTTGTAGGTATAATAGACGATGGTAACTGCACTTGCCGCCAGGAGGCGCGTCGGCTAGTATGCTGGACAAGTACATAAACAAATGAAGATACACCTTTAACCGACTTCCAAAAAAAGGAGGAGGTTATCAATTCGGCTGTATTTTTTATTTATTTTTTAAATATTTGTTACCTTACAACTCCGTCATTTATAAACCGATTTGGATAAATCTTTTTTGTATGAAAGTGTATTCTTTCGAAGTAATCCCATTTAAATTTGGTGAAGATCTGATGAAGAATTTCGGAGATAGACATTGGAACTCCTCAATGACGAACAGTACGCATAATGTGATAATGTGATTATGTTACGAGCAGCGTCTTTAGTAGGTCCAACCATGTTTTAATTAAGGCCACTAAAATGAAAAAAAAAACATTTTAACAAAAATGAAAACGACTTCAAAAAAAAAAGAAAATAATTACCATATTATAAAATTAACAGTTTTCTGAAACTGTTAATTTTGTAATATGGTAATTATAATATTCTTTTTTTAGTTTTTTGAAGTTGGTTTTGTTTTGGTTAAAATGTTTTTTATCTGTTAATAAATAACATTGCACTTGCTGTGGTCAATCCATGGATGGCTGACCTGAGTGTTCTTTACACATCCTTCAATATCTCAGAGAGCAGGGTAAATAATCTTGGTCCCAGTCGTCATACCTACGACAGTCCTTACTGAAAGTCAGGCAGTCGGAAGTCTGATATTCTCCAATTATTGGGTTGTGGAGATAAGATGGAAGTCGTTTTGTGTAAAATACTGTTATTCAGCCGCAGCGGATTTGATTGGACTTCGATCCAATATAATTAACAAGCCGATGATGGGGGTACAGTGAAGAGTATAAATTGAGAAATTTTGGGGTATTTTGTAAATAAAACACATCAGCAATGATATATCATTAATTTCATAAATATATCGCGATAATTAAATACTTAAAAGCTAAATATTTCTATAATTCATCCATTTAATGCTAAAACATACATTACCATTGTAAATGCGATGAAGATAAATTGTTATTTACATTAAATATTTAATAGAACATTTATTTATTTGTATGTAAACTAACATACGAATTGTGCATTAACTAATTAACTATTATTAAAAAAGTGTTGATGAAAAATAGTCATATCTAGTTTGAACTTCTATGAAATTTATTCGAATAACAAAAATAAAAAAATATCTTAGTAATTTTGAAAATACCAATGTTAGTTTACATACTTACTTAATTGCATATAAATAGTAATTTAAGAGTAGATAATATCATTTTGTAGCATAGAATAGACATTTCAGTATGTAGAGACAAAGTTCAATGGTTTTATTTAACATTCATCTTTTATATGAGTATAGAAACATTTAAATAGTATGAAACATATGGAAGCTGGATGAAACTTGAGAAGTTCCCTTTCCAAAGTTAATTGTAATCCCATTAAAATAAGATTGTATAGTTCTAAATTGCCGTGCAAATTCTAATAGCATTTTCAATTTGTTCTTCAATAAAAAATATAAGCAGAATTTTTTAGGTACCTACCTACATACAATGATATTATATACAAAAATAAGTTGATTTTATAATTACGTAACTGACGCACAAAAAGTGAAGATTATAAAAAACACGCCAATTAGCAGGTCTTGTCATCTCTTTCACTCTCGTGCGTTTTCCGTATTTTCTTCTTACTTATAATAATAATGAGAGATCGAATTTTAAACGTCATATTTTATGAACGTAAAATAAATGTATTATATTGAATATAATATCATTGGGTACTCACGATACATTTGATCAGATATTCATTGACACATGTCTTTGATATTTGTACAAAGAGACTGTGTCATCAAATCGGCTTATTTTTAACATATAAAGACTTCAAGTGTATAGAGAAAGTAAAAAGATTTGTAAGATTAAATGGAGTAGATATTAAATGACTTTGAAAAACAATTTGGGCGTTTAAAATGTAGCACAAAATACCTACACTCGGGAGCAATGAATCCGGATCACAAACGTAAAACTTACTATCTTGGAAAACATTGTTTAACATAGTTTTGTTTATGTTGGTGACCCGGATTCATTGCTGCAGAGTGTAGTTGAATTAATTTACTATACATTAAAATCTTGGGAAGTATTTTATAGGTACATTATGTATTCATATTCAATAATATATATCGATTAGGGAAATAAAAGATGAGTACCTACAATTAGTTACAATATGTATTTTAATTAGACATTGATGGGCAAAATTCTTACATTAGTCACAGGAAATATGAAGACATTATCTTGATTATGAGGTATGAAGAAAAAGGTCGTGTGAATCTGGAAAATCCCAAGAGACTCGATTTCAAATTGGCAAAACACATGCCTTTAAAAAAAATTGATTCAAAAATGGAATAAGTAGGTACTTATTCCATTTTTGAATGACTTTTTTTTGATTATTTGGAATTTTTATATAGTTTTGCATCATCATAGGATTTTCAAGTTTAACAAGACCTTAATTGACTAGATCAGAGATCGACATTACATACTTAGCGTAACAAACAAACTAACGTTCACAGATAGCAATATTCTTGTAATGCTAAAATAATCTCCGGCAACGATACACCACTAACATCTAAATAATTAGGTTTCAAATGTGCAATGCGCGGCGGTTTACGCGACCCTTGGAATACGTGATTCATTTTGATACGCTGGTCATTGTGTGCGTATTGTGTGATATGTGTGTGGGTGTTCGATAGTGTGTGAGTGTGGTCGGGTGTGTGTGTGCGTCTACCGGCCGAGTCCGGTCCACAGCAGGCCAGGGTCGTGGTGGTTCGCTCCCGGGTACCCACCGTCCGCCTCCACGAGAGATCTGCGGTTGTAAGATCTACGTACAACGATATTTTAGACTAAATTTGTGTAATGCAGATTTAAGCGTAAAGTGATTAGAAATAAATAGTTTTTTAATGTTGAGCTCGAAGACCAAAACCACAAAACAGATACGTACAGAAGTCAATCTACATACAAGTGCGCTCGAGCAACGCACACATAGACACTGCTCACGGACACGATATCTCGGACTGTTTGGGACTAGAGTGCGAGTGAGTGCGAGCACGAGTGCCACGCGCTTGAGAGAGATAGATATATAGATAGAGCGACCGCCGAGCGTAGGTATGAAAAGTGAAGTACATACATGTGATTGACTTCTGTACCTATCTGTTTTGTGCCAAAACGTTCAAATGCAAACAACCACAACGCGATGTGGTCTCTTAAGGATGATTTCCACCAAACGGCTCGCATCGCATCGGATCGGAACGGATCTTACAATTTTGAAACGATATTAAATCGTGTACACAGTATTTAAAGTCTATATTACCAAACCGCGCACAGCAGCTTGACTGCGGGCGTCTTCCGCGACACGCGATCGTAGCCGAAAGAATGCTGCGACGTGCGATCGGCTCCGTTCACGTCAACATGGTAGGAATGAAACTATTTGACTAGGCGCAGAAACGGATACGTTCGCAAACATCGGTACGGAGCCGATCGTATGTGTCGACATCCTGCCGGACGCGGTCGGCTGTCGCCGCATCCGCTTGTATCCTTTCCAATCCGATACGATGCAAGCCGTTTGGTGGAAATTATCCTTTAAGATCATCCACAACGCAAAATTTACCATACGTTATGGCTAACTACTGACTACGGAACCCTTTATTGTGCGTGGTCCGACCAGGAAGTATTTTGATTACCCGTTGAAAGGGTTTTCGATAAGGTTTTTTTAAGTGGTTAGTGTAAAACCAATACGATATCTATTACACTATTAAAAGGCTTAATTGAAAGCCGCTTCAAAAGGTTTACCCTTTCAACTTCTTCAAACACTGTAACAGGGTTACCCATTAGCAAATCAGAGCAGTGTAATATGATCTCTCGTTGATTGGCATTAGTTGCAATATCGCATGTCCAGAGCGGCGTGGCGCGCGGCATGCGTCGAGCGTTAATGGTATTAGTAATTATCTTTGTCGCTAACCGGCCAAGTGCGTGTCGGACCGTTCGACACGCACTTGGAATGAACAACTTAATGAACGGTTCGGTTTCAGTTTATTTCCGATTGATCTACTCTTCTTCTTCTACTTCCTGCCCTTATCCCACACTAGGTGGGGTCGGCACAACATGTATTTCATAAATCCATGTTGTTGGAGGTTTTGGTTTATTGTTTTATGACCGGCCGCCTTTTTTATTTATTTTTATTTTTCCGTTGGAAAATCCTCAAGGATGTCCCTCGCCCGGGGAAGGCGAGGGGGTCTGCCGGACTCTTACCGGCTAAAAACCAACGGTGTTCCTTCTCCTGACCCTTCGGCCGGGGTCGCGGGATTCGCAAAAGCATGCACCGCAACTATGACCGGCCGCCTGCCTGACATCAACCCTCCTTGGGAATACTCGTTGCGCCGTCGCGTGGGTGACCTAATTTGCTTGCTGATATTATGCACCGGGTCCCAAAATGATATGATTGTCAATCTTATTGCCGACAACTAAGCAGATTGATTGATCTACGTCTCTGTTAATATAATTGCTCCCCTGGTTGTTTTTACAAGTGTCATAACACGAATTTAGCGTGGTAGATGATCTTAAGAGACCACAACGCGTCTAGGCCTAGCAAGATCGTTTGACGTAGGTATAGTATCGTGAACGTATCGCTAATGGAAGCGAATTTTGAATCGAAAATACAACTGTCCTATAACATTTTGGATAATTTTTTTGCGACATGCTCAATTTGTATCATACATAGATCTGAATAAAGCTTTCAATTTAATTAAATAGTATGTGCGAAACGAGTCTTTCCGATTCAGAATTCACTTACAATTGGACGTAGTTAGGCGAAAAGGATCCAACCCACACAGTTATGAGATATTCAATTTTTAAGTTTACACTGTATTTCTTCACTGGTTCTTTGATTTAAATGTCTTGGTTTTATTGTAATTAAGGGACAAATGTATAATATTTTACTTGTTAAAATGTTATTGTGTGTAGTTTGGCTTAAGAAGTTTAAGGAGTATTTTTATAAAAATAACTCACGATAATGTTGTGGGTCCTTTTCGCTTAACTACGTCCAATTTAACGTTACTTTTACGTTAGTAACTCGACAGCATTCGTGATAGGCTTACTGGTATTTTTAACCGACTTCCAAAAAAAGGAGTAGGTTCTCAATACGACTGTATGTTTCTTTTTTTTTGTATGTTTGTTCCTCGATATCTTTGCTAATTGTGAACCGATTTGAATGATTTTTTTTTTGTTTGAAAGAGTATTCATTCGAAGTGGTCCCATTTAAATTTGGTGAAGATCTGATGAAGAACTTCGGAGATAGACAATTTGAAGTCGGTTTTTTTTGTTAAAACGTTTAATTATTTTCGGTCAATTAGCGTTTTTGGTCTTCTAGTCTAACATTTTATAAAAACAAAAAAAAATGTTAAAATCTTTTCATGAATGCATTGGGACGTTTCAAGCTGAATATTTACAAGATTATAATATGGACTTCATTTTCAAATTTTACCAAAATGTTATCAAGTAGGTAATCGCTAATGATTGCGTACACGTTACTGCAGTATAAAAACCAAAAGAAGAATCCGTCAGATGCATTAAACATAGTAATTTGGTAATCATAGTACATAATAGCGTGAAGTTAACATACTGATTGACTAAATCAGAGGTCTCCAAACTACGTTCCACGGGCCAACACCGGTCCAGCATCTCCGATCCTGCCCACCAGCATCTCCAACCCCGCCCGCGGTAGTAGGCCGGCTTGGTAGTACTCATCAAACCTACACTAGGTCTTGGCTCTTTGGGACTTCGTGGAGTGTAGTTTAGAGACCTCTGGACTATATGACTGACGAAACTTGTTAAGGGACATTTCAAAACAGTAATGAGATACCATCTCAAAACCAAAAAAAAGGAGAAAAGATAGGTAAGTACTTATAAAGCGCCAAATCCACTACAAAGCAAGTTGTACAGTGCAAGTTATTGCACTCAAAGATAACATAACATCACGCCTGTTTTCGCCGAAGGGTTAGGCAGAGGTGTTTACTAACACCGTCATTTCGCCGTTATATTTAAGTCCCATGTAAGGTGGCGAGCCTATTGCCATCAACCGGGTACAAATCCAAACTCCGGGCTGCTACTGAGGAATTTCACACGGAAAGCCAGTAACACTTTGGCCGACCTGGGGATCGAACCCAGGACCTATTAGATCATCAGTTGCGCTTGCCATCTTTTTACCAACGAGGCAGCTAATATTATTATTAGTTTATTGCACTCATGCTTGCTTATGAGGCCGTTCCAGTTTCACAGCTGTCTCGCTCTAACTTAAGGTCTTTTATAAAGATTTAAACGACATTTTCGGAGATATTGAAAAATGTATTCTGTAAACATGTTTCAGGATCACATTATAAATATTTAAAACATATTTTCGTCTTGATTTGTTGCCTAGAAAGAGGAAAGTCTTTTGTTTTTTTTCTTCTATATAAACCATGTATGGAAATAAAACTGTTGTTTAAATATTTGTGATGACACTTAGAAGGTGGATACACTGAACATCTATAGATTACATTTTTCAATATCATCTACAATATCTCTAAATGTTTAAAAAAGGCTTAAGAGGAAATGCGGTCGGCGTTTAGTCCATACTAACGTATTCCTGTTTCCTCCTTGGATAATGTCACTAGTCACTAGAGCAAATATTTTTTACCAATGATATATATCTGCCACCACTATGTCCCTATGTTTTATTTCGTCAATGAAAATGGAAAGGCCTCCTAATTTGTACAACTTGCAGAAGTCGACTTGCTGCGGGTGCGTTGTTTGAAAGTCGGTTGAAACTTGTCTAAGTAAAACTTGCGTGTGTATTTGGCGCTTAAGAATATTATTCATAATGACAGAATGCCCACCTGATATTGCCTGTAGGTCTGAGAGGGCGGAGAGCGTACAGCTTCCGAATACCACTGCCGCCGCCGCCGGTGTCTGTGGACGAAAATATATCCTTAAGCAGTGATAGGCTGGCGGTTCTTGTAGCCTTCCATGGAGGAAGTCTCTTTTCGAATTCATGAAAACATCTTGTGGAAACTTGCACACGCTCCAAAATTTTTTCGATGATAGGTGTAGTCTGCCAACTTGTACTCGGTAAGCGTGTTGGATTAAGGCCTAAACCTTTCTCATTTTGAAAAGAGGCTCGTACCCAGCAGTGGGACAATAATAAGGTTTGAGCTCCGCGATGACTGATGCAGATGTGCTGTCAGTTAGGACAGGTCAACTCAAACCTGCTATGGCACTTTCCGCAAAAGGCCATTCCACACATTGTCCCTACATTGTTACACTCGCATAGTTTTTATACCACGTCTGGACTTTAAAAGAGATCTTGATCTCTGAGTTTGTTTTAGCTTTTCTTCTCAGAGCTAGTCAGACAAGAAATGCCGGCGCCATCTAGTCTTAAAAAAACTTTACATTGACTTGTAAAAGTGTCTGTAACAGATTTATTTACAGAAATAAAAATCATTTATCATTTACATTTTATGGTTCTCAAAGTACCTACTTATTATGTTATAGTCAGATGCATATCTTCTTAGCGTAACATATTTATTGCGTCTTACGATTCGTTCATGAATGATTTTCTTTAGGTATTCCTATTTTAAACTTCAATTTAAATCGACACACAAGCTAAGCTATCTTCTTATAAAAGTTCCACGAATTCCACAGTGTTCTAGAGTTTCAAAAGCAAAACATTTCTCCGTTTGCATGTTGTTAGCAGACTTCAAGCGCAGGCCACACCGCCAGCTGGCGGGCGAGCGAGCTGGCTTTTTAACCGACTTCCAAAAAAAGGAGGAGGTTCTCAATTCGACTATATGTATTTTTTTTTGTTCCCTCATTTATGAACCGATTTGAAAAAATCTTTTTTGTTTGAAAGAGTATTCTTTCGAAATGGTCCCATTTTTTGGCGAAGATCTGATTAAGAACTTCGGAGATAGACAATGGAACTCCTCAATGACGAACAGTACGCATAATGTGATGATGTTACGAGCAGCATCTTTAGTAGGTCCAACCATGTTTTAATTAAGGCCACTCAAATGAAAAAAACATACATTTTAACATAAATAAAACCGACTTCAAAAAAACGAAGAAAATAATTACCATATTATAAAATTAACAGTTTCAGAAGTCGGTGCCTTCACTTTGGTTCAGCGTGGCTTAGCACCGACTTCTGAAACTGTTATTTTTATAATATGGTAATTATTTTATTCTTTTCTTCGTTTTTTTGAAGTCGGTTTTATTTTTGTTAAAATGTTTTTTTTCATACTTCGGTTCACATCGTTCACATCGTTAGTGCTTGGCCAGAGTGGCAGCGCGGTGCGGGGAGCGGCGCGGGTGCGGGAACGCGCGCGATTTGCCTGTCCGCAGTGGAGCGCGGCGTCTTTCTGAGTGTTGTCGTGTCCAGTGTTTGTCAAAATATCATATGGATGAAGAAGACTTATTTTTACTGGAAAATTCTTACTAAAAATCGATGTTTCGACATCCACAGTGCTTGAATAGCACTTATTAATTCTTCAACATTTAATTTTGAAGACGCCATCACAACAACGCGCGTGGTCAACTCGAACTAGTTTGAGATCCCCCGCTCCCGCGCGGGTTGTCACTTGCCGCCCGCGCTCTCACTGCGGCCACTTGTATGTACGACCTATGGCGTGAGCTACCCGCGCGCTCCCCGCGCAAAGTAGCCCGCGCCGCTTCCCGCACCCGCGTGCCCACTATTGATACTCAAATGAAGTTCTTCTGTTTGAACTCGCCGCACCGCGCCCGCTCCGCGCCCGCGTTTGCAGTCTGGCCAAAGGCTTTGAGTCTCTAAAGTAGCTAGGCTCGGAGAAACGTTGCTCGCTCGCTCACTCGCTAGCTGGCGGTGTGGCCTGCGCTTTATGGCACGCAAAGACTTTAGAGAAATAAGTTACCCCTGTAGGTCTCAAATTGCTTCGTGTTAGGAAGCTCTGTAATACGCGGGCTTCTTATTACGATTGAGTTAACCTGCATTTCGTTTCGTCTGAGGAAATCAAAGAAATATGACGTCTACATTTTCGCGTTCTTTGTAAAATATGGATGTGCATAATTTATGATAAAAATTCTAAATAACCAGTATGTCGGAGAATTAATCATTTAGAAAATAAAGGAGGGTAGATCGTCAATATGAATCAACCAACGCGACATTATAAAAAAAGTTGTCATTCGACGGAGCGTGGCGTGGGATTCCATATCGAACCGCCGGAGAAGTCTGACGTTTTATATCTGACTAGCTTGTCCTTATTTTCTGATCTTGTCTTGTGTAAATGATTAAATTGTGATATATTGTGAACTAGTTTCTGTAACTAACCACTAACCCAAATACAAGTACTCTCAGTGGTGGAGCGTCTATGTTGGTTTTATTTACCAAATACCCGCTTTACCTTCTGATAAGCAGACACTGGTCTGAACTGTAACGCTAAACTCAATTCTATCAAATTCTATAAACGGTGTGTCCGCGACAAATACAATTTACTATTAGGTACTTGCTGTTGTTTATATCACAGTTTACATTCTGTTTATAAAAATAATGTCATTAATGTACCTACATTACGTAAGTACCTACCTACTTAAGTGAAAATAAATTCGACACCAAATTCGATGGTCTATCAATTACCCAAGCTTGGAATCTGAATCGCTTCAGAGTTATTTTCGAGAGGTTGTAAGTCATAATGACATTTTGTTTGAAATTTAAAAAAAGAGCGTTAGTTTTTTTATTTATATTTTTTTTATAATTGTTGTGCTTTGAGTCAGTGCGAGCATAAAGGTGGATTTACATTGTGTCAGTTTATTTATTTATTTATTTAAGCCTTTATTATTCCATAACTTAAACTTAATAACATAAAAAGAAAAAGAAAATTTAATGGTTTTAACCTAATTGTTGATTGATTTTAAGTCACGGTCATCTAGGGTAGGTATAGGCCTCCTCCAACTGTCTCCATTTTTCCCTATTTTTCGCCATTTTGTCAGTTACTGACTTCTAATTCAAGACTAGTCAGTGCTGATCTGGTACTTGCATCGTGTAAAGATACATTAATGTCTGACTGACTCAATAATATTATAAACTGACTACATGTAAACAGTCTGCCTCGTTGGTCTAGTGGTGGCAAGCGCGACTGCTGATCCTGAGGTCCTGGGTTCGATCCCCAGGTCGGGCAGTGTTATTGGGTTTATTCCGTCTGGAATTCCTGAATAGCAGCCTGGAGTTTGGATTTGTGCCCAGTTGATGGCAATAGGCTCGCCCCCTATTACATAAGACTTAAACATAATGGCGAAATGAGGGTGTTCCTATACACCTCTGTCTAACCCTTCAGGGAATGCAGGCGTGATGTTATGTAATCAAATGAGCTAGTTCTCGGCGCCAGTACTAACGGTTAGTAACTGGATCAAGGTAAATCCGCCTTTATCACAAAACAATCAATGCCATGACCATACACACAAAGTCAAAGTATTTATTTCAATTAGGCACATAAAAGGCACTTTTGAACGTCAACATTTACAAAAAATATAGAATTGATTCTAGTCGCCCATTCCAAAAGGTAGTTTCGTATGGAGAAGAATGGGCAAGAAACTTCACCGTTACTCTTTTAAAATGTCTTACAATATTTTGTATAGGTACATTGATTAATTATAATTGTGAAGACGATGCAGCTAGAATAAAATTACTATAGGTAAAAAGAATTAAAAATGTAGCAATGACAAATTAATTATGTGATAGATACATGGTTCTCATATATTTACAAACATTGTAAAAGTATACGTTTACCCAAACATTTTAAAGTAATAGGTCAGTGTGTGAGTTAAGGTACCTACCTATTCACAAATTCTAAAATAAATGGCATTAAAATAATTAATTATACTATTAAAATAGCAACCAGTTTGATTTTGTTTAGACTCTAGATTGTCCTATGGAGTTGGACCAGCATGTTTCCAAGCATTCTTATCCTGGATATAATCCTCTAATTTGTAATACACACAAACAAAGTAGATCTCAAAGTTCTGTCATAGCGTAAAACAGATGATATCTCTCATCAAGATTCGTCCATAAACATAAGGCCACTTCCTGTTGCAATTTGATAGACATCGTTATTGACAGTTCCTACATTCCGCCATTTTCCTGTTTCCCGCTTCGTATAGACGTGGAGGATACGGTAAGTGTCCTTAAGCGATTCTAATTGAGATACTGGTGGCGTGGCTCCAATGGTGACGGATGAGGTCGTTGCTATCGTTACAAGAATTATTAAGAGTTGTTCGTTGTATCAGATTTTTGATGTGTAGTTCCTTGTTCTTGTTTTATGAAACTGATAACAAGAGATGTTTTGGTATAAGTACCTACTCTATTTAATATAACATCATCATCTTCCTGCCCTGGCTTCAAATTGCTTGGGGTCAGCCCAATATACTTTCCTCATCCATTCAAATAAAAAATAGTTTTTTTTGGGGTTTTAAGATTTTTTCGTAATTAACACATTTGTATATTTTTGCGTAGCATTATTAACGAAGTATAGTTTTTGTAAATGTTGTTAAAACGCGACTTATCAAGTGCTAAAAGTCGCTATGTACGCAAATTATTCACGCGTTTAGAGTTTGTTTACGCAAAAATATTTGATCTCAAGTTCTGAAGGACAAAATAGCGATTATGTTATGATTTTAACAATTTTATAATGTTACAAAAAATGGTCTCGATTGCAAAATGATTGATGTCGCCATTTTCAAAGCTATCAAATGACAATTAGGGTTTACGAAGCTATTATTTTTTATCTACTTAGAGCACAGATTAAAAACCCTGACGCAACAGTAAACCCTTGATAACTTTTAGGGGTAGGTACCTACCCTACCGGCCTAACAGCGCGACATAATTTCGTCGTCGTAATATCTCGTGTTCAGACGAGATAACGTGCTCTCCGTGCCTCAGAGAGCACGTTAAACAGTCGGTCCCGGGTGTCATACGAATACCTATGACAGTTGTAACGGGATGTCAGAAGTCCGAAAGTCTGACAACCGGTCTAATCTTAGTATATCGGTGTTGTCCAGTAACTGGCTTGCGAAGGTCTGATGGCAGTCGCTGCGTGTAAAATACTGGTATTCAGCTGCATTGAGTTAGACTGGAAGCTGAGCCCAACATAGTTGGGAAAAGGCTAGGTGGAACAGACGAGATAATGTATGGCATCTTGAGGATGATGGCTGAGAGGTTCGATTGTCACTACATTAACCATTGTTGTATGCATCATGTAGTGACTATAACAATGAAATGAGATAGGCATAGCACATTATTGTTCATTATCTGTCCCTCTTTTCTATTGTACAATATTAAAATTTTGAAGAAATGGTAATTGTTAATTAGTTGAATATAATTTATATAGGAGTCATTATTTTTAAATGTAGCATTTATGGTTATTAATCATTTTAATTTGTTGACTTTGCCAATTGAATGTGTTATAATGGAATTGTGTGTGGTGTTTTGTCTTATTGTTTATTTTATTTTTTCAATATTTTTTATTTTTATTTATTTAATGTACTGAATGATATTGTATGATCCAACTGTTGGTTGAAATAAAGGAATTGAATTGAATTGAATTATTTCGTTTCGGCGCGACATAATGCGATGACAAAATTATGTCGCGGTGCGTATGTTCGGCTAGCTGGAGGCTTTAGATGAATAGTCTAAGATCCCACTATAGAACGACCTTCACCGAGCTGGTTAATGGGTGAAAACTATTTTATATCAAATTAAATATGTCATATGTATATATTTTATATTAAATATGTTTGTATATTTTATATTCAATATGTTATGGAGCATATAATATGAAAGGGATGAAAATTAATGTAAGCAAGACGAAAGTAATGGTTTTTGAAAGAGATGCAGATGTATCTGAGTGTAAAGTAAAGATAGGAGATGAAAGTATTGAACAGGTGAATGAGTTTGTTTATTTGGGAAGCATGTTTACAAGAGATGATAAGATTGACGAAGATGTGGAAAGGAGAGCAAATGCGGGAAATAAAGTAAATGGTGCTTTGCATGCGGTTGTGGCTAGCCGGTCGATGTCCAAAAAGGCACGACTGGCTGTCCATAATGGTGTGTTGGTACCTACGCTTATGTATGGAAGTGAATGTTGGTCGTGGCAGAAGAGGCATGAAAGTAGAATAAATGCCGTGGAAATACGTTCCTTGCGAAGTATGTGCGGTGTAACTTTGAATGATAGATTGAGAAATGAAGAGATTAGACAAAGTTGCGGTTTAAAAGATGATGTAGTGACAAAAATTGAAAGGAGTATGCTTAGGTGGTTTGGCCATGTTGAGAGAATGAGTGAACGGCGATTAACAAAAGGAATTTATAAGGCGGATGTTAATGGGAACGCCGGTAGAGGACGTCCTAGAAGGACATACATCGATGTTATTGGTGATGTTCTTCACAAAGGTCAGGTGCGTAGTACTCTCAACCGGCGTGCGTGTATGACAAGATGTATGAATGTGGATGAAGCGAAAGGGGTATGTAAGAGTCGTAGCATGTGGCGTTCTATAGTTTCTGCCTACCCCCATGGGAAAAAGGCGTGAGTTTATGTATGTATGTATGTCAATAAATATATTGTAGGCAGGTATAAATGTTGTGTTTATACCTGCCTACCCAAGAGTTGTGACGGGAAAAAAATAATCAACCTAACGTTTGCATATTCTATAGGCTTCATACTTTCGATTGGTATGGAATTTGTCTATTAACCAACCTAGTGAAAACTTAAAAAAAATAAACTTATTCTGGACTGAATATTTTTAGTCAACCCATTTGCAATATATGTATTTATTAACATATTTAATTTGATATAAAATACTTTTCATCCATTAACCAGCTCGGTGAAGGTCGTTCTATAGTGGGATCCTATACTAGAACTCTTAGCGTTGTTGACGCCTGGCCATTCGTATCAAGGTGTCCGTTTTAATTTGTCATTGTTTTTTTCATAATGTATTTCTAATTATGTACCTTATGTCGTAAGGACGCTGTCTTCCGTCATTGGGGGTTCTATTACAAATTAAAGATATTTGCATTCTTAGCTAAGACTCCAATCTACACAAGGTTAGTCGGAAAGGGGGTACTAAGCCGCAGGCCACTTTATGTATCACTGACGATTGTTTTAAAGGGAGTGTTAAAGTTAAAAAAAATGATTAATTCTTTTTACATGAAAAAATATTTTTATTTTAGTTTTTTCAAAAAAAATCATTCCTGCTTTAGTTATGAATTCAGAAAATGGAGCTTCTAATCCGTCACCTTAAATATGATCTAAAATGTAAACACAGCTGATCATAGCTGAAGATACATAGATTTTAGCGTATTTTTCATGAAATCTTTGAATAGTTATTTCTCTTAAACTAACAACTTTTGGGGAAAGTTGTAGAACAAAAGTTATCCATTATTATGGGTACTTTAATACTCTTTCGGCTTAGTACCCTCTTTCCGACTAACCTTGTATACTCCAATAATACACATGAAAGGGTCATCTACAGTAGGAGGTGTAACTTGTTTTCAAAAATCACCTAGTCACTCAAAATTTAGGTATGTTATATCCGTTTATTTGTAAGAATTGTACTTGTTGTTTTTGTTATATTTTATATATTAAGGAAGTGCCGAAGTAGGCAAAAATACAAATAGTTACGTCAAGTAGTATTTTATTAGATCATTACCCCGTACCACTTCAGGGGAATGAAAAGGTTATGGCACCTTAAGATCTATTTTTGCTTGCACAGTGTAAAAAACGAACTATTTTACCGACTACGTATTGCCAACATTATAGAAATGAAAATACGATGTCAATTTATTTAATCATCGATTTGATTGATGTCGTGGTTTTTATAGGGTTTTTACAACCAAACTCCTTAAATCAAATCAAAGATATAACATTTCACTACTACGTCATAAGGAGGCAAAAGGCAATTTTGATCTTGGTTACCAAATAATTAAACATAATTTTCCATGCATTGGTCTGTTCCGTTCAATAGTTTGATAAGGTAACATGTGCCCGCGATGTAGTCCGAGGGTGAATATTCGAAATTTTTTAACATTATTTTACAAATCATTCTTCTCCCGGGTTGTAAACGTTATAATATTGTCAGATTGTTTTTATTCTTGTCTTATTGCTTGACGGTAGCGGTATAGTTTGAGTTTTCATTATCATAATTATAGTATTAAACATCTGCATTCTTAACTTTGGGATGATGCTAATGACGATCTCAATTTTTGTTAATATTTTTCGAAGAATGACCCAGGAATGGAATGAATTTGAAAATTAAAAAAACGAACGTAAATTTATTCATATCTATGTATGATGCAATGATAGTCTAGACGTTGAACGCTTGCCTTCCATGCAAGAGGGTCTGAGATCGATCCCGGCCCGTATCGCTGACTTCTCGAATTCATGTGCGGATCAGAATTTGATTATCACTTGCGTTAACTGTGAAGGAAAACATCGTGAGGAACCCTGCACTCCTGAGACGGCTTCATAAAGTTCTCGATGGTGTGTGTAGTCTGCCAACCCGCACCAGGCCAGCGTGGTGGGCGAAGGCCTAAACCCTTCTCAATCTGAGAAGAGGCCCATGCCCAGCAGTGGGACGGCAATGGGCTAATTATGTTATGTTTATGTACCTACGTTACAAATTATGCATGTCTCAAAAAAATTAAACCAAAATGTTATAGGTAAGACAGTTGTATTTTTAACCGATTTCCAAAAAAGGAGGAGGTTCTCAATTCGTCGTGTTTTTTTTATGTTTGTTACCTCATAACTCCGCCATTTATAAACCGATTTCGATATTTTTTTTTATTTGAATGGATATACTTCCAGATTGGTCCCATTTAAATTTGGTGAAGATCTGATGAAGAACTTCGGAGATAGACAATAGAACTCCTCAATGACGAACAGTACGCATATTGTGATGATGTGATTATGTTACGAGTAGCGTCTTTAGTAGGTCCAACCATATTTTATAATTAAGGCCACTAAAACGAAAAAAATAAAAAACATTTTAACAAAAATAAAACCGACTTCAAAAAAACGATGAAAAGAATAAAATAATTACCATATCATAAAATCACGTTATCACGTTAAACTATCGTCCGTAAACCGACTTTACAGATAAACAATTTTTTTTTAAAGATTAGATAGCGCCGGCTGTCATTTTAAGTAATTAAAATTGATTATAGTATTTTAAATTCAACTCAATGTCAAATTAAAAACGTATTGAGTATACTATTTGAAAGACAATTAAATTTCCCAAAAAAAGAAAGAAAAAAAGAAATTTCAAGTCAATACTGTCATAAACAATCGCAGTTACAGTATTCAATTCTAAGTATAGCTCTAGGCTAGTAATACTTTTCCCCAGATGCTATGATTGCCCTGCTAAGTTTAAAGTTGGAAATATTATCTATATCTGACATAAAAGTTTAATTAGTTCGTCCGTCTGCGCATTTCTATTCGCATGAGGATTAACTTGTGTTTAAAAAAATGTTATAAGAACTATTAATACAGTTCATATTTTGAAAACGAAGTGTTATTGGGTTTTTCCGTGTGGAATTCCTCAGTAGTACCCCGGAATTTGGATTTGTGCCCGGTTGATGGCAATAGGCTCGCCCCCTATTACATGGGACTTAAATACAAGGTTAGTCGGAAAAGGGGTTAGACTGGAAGCTGACCCCAAGATAATTGGGAAAAGGCTAAGAGGAAGTCGGAAAAGGGGTTCTAAGCCGCGGGCCACCTAAAGTACCACTGATAACAATTTTAAAGCAAGTGTTAAAATTTCAAAATTCGATTATTTTTATGTGCATGCAAAAATATATTTATTTTAGTTTTTTGGAAAAAAAAACATACCTGCTTTAGTTATGAATTCAGAAAATTAATTTTCTAATCCGTGACTCCAAATATGACCTAAATTGAACAAACAGCTGATCATAGCTATGGACAGATAGATTTTAGCATATTTTTTACGAAATCTTTGAAAAGCTATTTCTCTTAAACTATCGAGTTTTGGGGAAAGTTGTAGAATAAAAGTTATCCCTTATTATGTGTACTTTAACACCCTTTCGGCTTAGTACCCCTTTCCGACTAACCTTGTATAACGGCGAAATGAGAGTTTTACTATACACCTCTGCTCAATCCTTCGGGAAATACAGGCGTGATCTTATGTTTATTAACTTATTATTGAATGTTACACAATCTAAAAAAAATTAAAACTGTTATTATTTGAAAAATGTTACTATACGACTGATGAATTTCTAAATGATAAATATTTATTTGACTGGAGTAACAATTTTTAATTGAATATTGTGACTAATTGTACCTAATTTATGATTATTTATTTATGCATTGACTAGAAATTATTCCATACTGTGACATTAATAATTTTTGTTTTTTACTTATTTATCATCATTCTATTAATTTTGACATTCCTACCAAATAATTTATGATTACCTCTCGCATGATCAATATTTTATTTCGCATGCAACCATATTTGTACGCCTCTTGGCATAACATAGCGACATAACTATGAGCTTTCATTTATGAACTGTGTTCACTACCTATGTTACACAAATAAAAAAATGATTATGATTATGAAAATGTCCTAATGGTGGGCTTTTAACTAATTTATGTTACTAATTAATTATAATATTATTTCGTTCTTTATTACCAACCGCGCGGATCATACGATTTGCGAGGTGAAGCTACGCTTGCTGCGGTCAGTCTGTGGATGCGTTACCTCTGTGCCTCGGAGAGCATGTTAAATAATCGGTCCCGGGCAGTGGCGTTGCATTGCTTATCTCATAAGATTTAATCAACTACTCCATCTTTAACTATTACTATAAATAAAATAAGCGTGTACGGCTATGAATTCTTTTGGCCAGAATCGTATTAAAATGGGCTTAAGCTTACAATTGAAAAGCGACATCGCTAGTGCCTGCCTACCTAGTCCGAAAACTAAGGCACGCCACTGCTCCCGGGTGTCATACGAATACTTATGACTAGACGTCGGATTTCATGCAATTGCATGTTTGCATATGCTAATGCATATAATTCTATTTTTATAGCGTTATTGCATATTTTGGTACTTTTTCATTGACAGTGCTTATTTCAGTAGTTATACGTGTATGCCGTCGACACGTTCAGCTCGCACAAATTCAGCGAGCGCACTGAATCCTATCTACTCAGGGTTGTCAGATGGCGAATTTCTTTTCTCGTACCAGGGCTGCCAAATATCTCGTACTTTCAATACATAATCTCGTAAGAGTTTTTTTAAATGTCTTTTTATCCTTAATTTACGCCATTTACTACTACTAGCTAGCCTGGGGTAGGTATATTCCTTAAGTTAGAGGCCACAAAATGAAAAAAAAAACAGTTAAAAACAAACATAATTTTTAAATTTTAACACTTTCTTTATAACAATACCTAATCAGTGATACATTAAGTGGCCCGCGGCTTAGTACCCCCCTTTCCGACTAATTTTGTAGATATAATGTGAAAATAAACGTAAATTCTAATAATAAATGGTTTTTGTTTGTGCATATTTCGTGCATATTTCGCCCTTTTTTAGTGCATATTTGCATGCATATTTTGGCATTTTGATAGTGCATATAATCCGATGTCTACTTATGACAATCGTTACGGGAAGTCAGACGCCCGAAAGTCAGACAACCGGTCTAACCTTAGGATATCGAATTACCCAGTAACTGGGTTGCGGTCTGATGGCAGCCGCTCCGTGTAAAATACTGGTATTCAGCCGCATCTGGTTAGACTGCAAGCTAACCCCAACATAGTTGGGAAAAGGCTAAGCAGAACTAAGCTGATTGGATCAAACATATAGGTATACATAACTGGCCCATTACTGTCCCACTGCTGGGCACGGGCCTCTTCTCAGAATGAGAAGGGTTTAGGCCGTAGTCCACCATGCTGGCAGGCCAGCGTGGTGGACTAAGGCCTAAACCCTTCTGTAGTCTGTTAACTCGCACCAGGGTGCGAGTTAACAGACTACACACACCATCGAGAACTTTATGGAGTCCTCTCAGGTGTGCAGGTTTCCTCACGATGTTTTTCCTTCACCGTTAACGCAAGTCGCCGGTCCCTACGTATACTATCGAAACTACAAATCTCAGTTTTTATTATATTATGTATATACACCGATTACGCTGAGATTTATGATCCGATTTACGTGATTCTTCTTTAGTTTGATGCGGATTAGTTGCCATTTGGTCCCATAAAAAAATATTATTTTATAACCTTTAAGATAACATAATTTCACACATTTTAAGCAGATAAAATACAAAATGAGATTTTGTAGTTTCGATAGTATACGTAGGGACCGTCGAAGTGATAATCAAATTCTGATCCGCACATGAATTCGAAAAGTCAGAGGTATGGGCCGGGATCGAACTCAGTCCCTCCTGCATCGAAGGCAATAAGCGTTCAACCGCTAGGCTATCACTGCTATTGGATCAAATAAGTTGAAAATTATAAAACATTACATAACATCAGCAACTCCGTGCCTCGGAGAGCACGTTAAGCCGTCGGTCCCGGGTGTCATACGAATACCTATGACAGTCGTTACGGGTAGTCAGAAGCCCGAAAGTCTGACAAACGGTTTAACCTTAGGATATCGGCATTGCCCAGTTGCGGAGGTCTGATGGTAGTCGCTCCGTGTAAAATACTGGTATTCAGCCGCATCTGGTTAGACTGGAAGCTGACCCCAACATAATTGGGAAAAGGCTAAGAGGAAGACATAACATCAGCAACAACAGCCTTATATTCCCCAAAGGGTTCGGCACAGGTGTTTTCAGTACACCCTCGTTTCGCCAGTTATGTTTAAGTCCCATGTAATAGAGGGCGAGCCTATTGCCATTAAACCGGGCACAAATCCAGACTCCAGGCTGCTACTGAGAAATTTTTAATGGAAAAACCTAATAACACTTTGCCCGACCTGGGGATCGAATCCAGGACCCCATGCTCAGCAGTCGCGCTTGCGACCACTAGACCAACAAGGGAAGGTTTTATAACTTGTAAGTAAATTACATCGCTCTTGCTCTAGAGTCTTCATTTCAGGTTGCGTATGCGCTACCAAAGTTTAATTAGCTAGGCAGTCGGTCTGCCGGTCCCCGCGGGAGTTGTCCACAACATATTGTGCTATTTTATCGCACTCGACTGGTACATGAGTTACTGCGAAAGTTTGCTTTTTTATTAATATGAATGGGAGTAGGTTTTTGTTGTTTACACTTTTAGATTAGATTCGTATCTGCTCGTATTTAGATGTGTCACATTATGGAAAGTTAAATTAGGTTTGTTTTTTTATTTAGACTCTATTATTTGATTTATTGGGATCATATACAGCAGTGATAGCCTAGTGGTGTGACCGTTGGACTACCAAATCTGACTTTTCGGATTTATGTGCGTGTAATTATCACAAACTTAAAAATGGTGAAGGAAAATATCGTGAGGAAACCGGCAATATTTAAGTCCGAAAATGCCTGAGAGATATTTCTCGACAGCATGTGGAGCCAAGTCAGAGGCCTATGGGAAGCATAAGTTCTGACACCAGCTTAGTCACTAACAACACGAAAAGAATAAGATTAAATCAATGAGATGCATTAAAAGAGATTTCACGAGTGACGATGCTGAAGTACATTCGGCGCACCGTTACCAAAAATGTAACGGTGCGCCGTCAAGATATCGACGCATACGATCGGCTCAGTACAGTCGCTTGCGAACGTATCCGTTTCTGCGCCTAGTCAAATAGTTTCATTCCTATCGTGTTGACGTGTTCTAATTTTTGAAAGGATGCGATCGGATATGACGGCATGCGAACGGAGCCGATCGCGCGTCGCGGAAGACGCCCGCGGTCAAGCTGCTGTGCGCGGCTTGGTAATATAGACTTTAAATACTGTGTACACGATTTAATATCGTTTAAAGATTGTAAAATCCGTTCCGATCCCATGCGATGCGAGCCGTTTGGTGGAAATCATCCTTAAAGAGTAGGTATAAGTAAATTTATTTGATTTTAATGAATCATGTATAATTTATCCATTGAGGGGCTCGTGGCTAAATAACAACCGCGCCGATCGTAAGATATGCGAGGTTAAGCTGCGCTTGCCGCGGTCAGTCCGTGGATGGGTGACCATTTGTTACACATCGAGACCCCTCCGTGCCTCGGAGAGCACGTTAAGCCGTCGGTCCCGGGTGTCATACGAATACCTATGACAGTTCGTACGGGTAGTCAGAAGCCCGAAAGTCTGACAAACGGTTTAACCTTAGGATATCGGCATTGCCCAGTTACTGGGTTGCGGAGGTCTGATGGCAGTCGCTCCGTGTAAAATACTGGTATTCAGCCGCATCTGGTTAGACTGGAAGCTGACCCCAAGATAATTGGGAAAAGGCTAAGAGGAAGATGTATAATTTATCCATTGCTCTGTTTAAAGTGAAATGTACCGGATAAAAAAATGCGAGGGTGTATCTTATTATCATCTGCACGTTTTGAGAGTAAAGGAATAAAAATGAAGGTAATATGGACGGTATTCTGCGTACACGTGTTTCGTAATTATATCATTCAAACTTCAGTAACGTGCGCGTATCCTAAGGACGTTGGGTCATGCATAATAACGCAACGGCCCAATTTTTATACGTAATGCTTTTAAATGTTTATGCTTATGTGTTTCTTACGCTCGAGTAAAGGGATAAATACATATTTTTATTTGTAAACCTCCAAGCAATACCCAAAATCAGACGTGTAGATTATAGGCAATCCTAAAATTAACACATATAACAGCTTAGTTTATTATATTCAGATACTTTTGAAAGAAAGAAAGAAAGAAATTTATTTGGCACGAAAGCAGTCAGACACACAGACAAAAAAAAACCATAGGAGACAAAAAATAAAAAATAAATAAAGTAGCTGTATGTCTAGCGGCTGCGCCAAATAGGTTCAGTTCAGCATAAATGTCAGACCACTAGTGCCTGACGCTGGTTTTCAACTGAACCCTTTGTGACGTAATTGATGTAAACCAGTTCCAAATAGATAAATAGCGTGCTTAAATAAATAAAAAAATAAATACTGTTGACCCGTAATTACGGATGTCTCGGTGGTCATGCCAGTAAACTTAAACCAACATGTGTGTGTCTATGAGCAGTGAATATGTGTGTGAATATAGTTGTGTACTAGTTTATAATAATTGTGTAAACGGAAATAAATAATTAGATTATATATTACTTATGAAATAAT
This sequence comes from Amphipyra berbera, assembly GCA_910594945.2. Lineage (NCBI taxonomy): Eukaryota > Metazoa > Arthropoda > Insecta > Lepidoptera > Noctuidae > Amphipyra > Amphipyra berbera. Next base: position 3,288,449 of record OU343133.1, read on the forward strand.
AAATAAATAACATAATTAAAATGTTGATAAGTAAATGTTAAATGTTACAATTACAATGAACTATATACGATTCATAGTTTTAATTTGTCCTGTTCAAAGTATGAAAAAGTTCTTTTATGAAGTTTATGTTTGTTACATGGAATTTAGTAGGTGGAAATGACTCCTCAGGAGGACGTGGGGCAAGGCCCCACAAAGGAGCGGTCCGCCATGGGTTGGCGGACCGGGACCTGCCGGGGTTGCGGTGCATGCTTTTGCGAATCCCGCGACCCCGGCCGAACGGTCAGGAAGAAGGAAGAAGGTTTTTAGCCGGTAAGAGTCCGGCAGACCCCCTCGTCTTCCCCAAGCGAGGGACATCCATGAGGATTTTCCAAAGAGAAAAAAAAAGATGGAAATGACTCCTGCGCAAGTAATAATGCCTTTCTAGTACAATAACCTAAAGAGTGTTTGTTAGCCCTCTGTCAGAGGCTGTCTTTTACCTAGGTGTAGACGAAAATCCACTTCATGGGCGCGTTATGCTTCCTACCATTGAAGCGCTGACTAATTGAGATCTGATGCCCCACCAAATTGCAGGACAACCATCTGACTTGCCAGCTCAGAAAGCAGGCTCTGCATGTAGCCACCATAACCCATTTACTCAGCGTGTTGACCACGTGCAATACCTTCTGTTTCGGAGTAACTAATAACATAACACATAACATCACGCCTTGGATTCGCCAAAGGGTTCGGCAGAGGTGTTTTAAAACACCCTCGTTTCGCCAGATATGTTTGTCCCATGTAATAGGGGGCGAGCTTATTGCCATTAACTGGGCACAATTCCAGACTCCAGGCTGCTACTGAGAAATTCCTAATGGAAAAACCCAATAACACTTTGCCCGACCTGAGGATCGAACCCAGGACCCCATGCTCAGCAGTCGCGCTTGCGACCACTAAACCAACAAGGCAGTCTAACTAACTAACCTCTACCAATAAAATGCCATTGCTGATATCCGTGATCTGTCAGTCATTTTCTTTCCATATCTAAATTACTTTTAAAGTTTCACTTACTAGAAGCCGGTGCTGGTACAACGGAGGGTGGATCCTGGAAGAGCGTCGAGCGTTCCTGAGGCGAGAGAGACACCAGCGTCTCCAAGTTGTCGCGAAGAGAGTCGAAGAATGAGCCAACGTCGTTTAGTACACCTGTCGAACGAATATTATGTGTATATTGTGGAAATGTCTTTTGCACCTCGTTTATACGAAGGTATAAAACATGTTTTATAAGTACATGTAGTATTCTACATAAACGGTGTAAATAGACCCTTAATGAAACCGAAAGGCACTTATTCTCCACGTCATTGCGATCATTTTTTTGTTCTGGACTATGCCTGGGAACCTTCTAGTTACGGAGATATTGGAGGTCAAAGTTTCAACTTTTTCATAACTTTTTTTTAAAATACTAGTTTTGAAGGGTGCAAATGTACTTGAAATACCTCCATTACCCGTTTACTACTCATTGCATCTATCAGCACAGTGTTTTGAGTGCGTTACATTGAGATTTACAGTAAAATGAATTTTTTCACCCAAAATAAAAATCGTTTCCCTGCGACAATTTTTACGTAGGGTTACTTAGTTTGATGTACTGAATGCATGGTTGACGGCTTCGTGAAGGGTCTTTTTACACCTTGTATGTACTACCGACTACAAGTAGCAAACATGTATGTAAATTTATAAAACGCTTGTTTTAAAGATTTTATACGTTGTTATATGTTCATTACGTGTTAGCAACACGTAAACATAACATAACATAATTAGTCCATTACTGTCCCACTGCTGGGCAAGGTTATCTTCTCAGAATGATAAGGGTTTAGGCCTTAGTCCACCACGCTGGCCTGGTGCGGATTAGCAGACTGCACACACCATCGGGAACTTTATGGAGCCCTCTCAGGTGTGCGGGTTTCCTCACGATGTTTTTCCTTCACCGTTAATGCAAGTAAAAATAAAATTCTGATCCGCACATGAATTTTAAAAGTCAGAGGTATGGGCCGGGAAGGAATTCACTCTCCTTCATGTAAGGCTAGCGTTCAACCGCTAAGTCATCACTGCAACTTAAGCAACACCTACTTAACTTTTTATTATATATATACCTTACCCCACTTCTAGGATTTCTCCTGTATGGTGGTTGCGTTTACAGACACAAATTGTCACATGCACAAAAACCCAGACCCGGAACAACTATCTGTAGGCCATACAAATATTTGTTCCGTGTGGGAATTGAACCCACGACTCGTAGCGCAGGAGCCAATCGCTCAGCTATTATACCAAACGTTTCGACAAAAAGAGACCTTTACACAACTTGTTTTTCAATGTAGATGTATACTTTGTAGACGAATGTTTTAGCCACATATAGCAATTTCGCAATTCGTCGTATTGCTATATATTTTAATTCAGGAACTCTTTAGTGCACCTCTTTGTATAATTTTAGTGCTCCAGAACTCCATTTTTATAGTTTTTACAAAGCTTTGCGACTGGCATTAGGTTAATTAGTTGAGTAAGTAGATAAGTATTAAGCATGGGTGTACTTTTAGGTCCGTATTACAGAACATTCCTCAAATCCAGTTTGATCTTTAATCAGTTGATCACTGTTTATGTATAGAATCAATACTTGAGGAACGGTCTTATTCCAGAACGGCAATCAATCTATACTCAGATGAAACGAGAATCAAATCGAGCCAATCGATTGGTTGATTACAGATCAAATCACTGCTTGGGGTCGAATCTACGAACTGAGTAACGATCTAGAATAAAGCCAAACTCAGCTGAACTATGATCAATGAATCTATGTTTGAGGAATGTTCTAAAATTAATAGTCGACTCAAAACTAGTTTTAAACAGAGATTAATGCTTGAGTTTCGTTCTGTAATACGGACCTTAAACTAGTTAGGAGAATTTATTGTATACAAGGTTAGTCGGTAAGGGGGTACTAGGTAAGCCGAAAGGGTGTTAAAGTACCCATAATAATGGATAACTTTTGTTCTACAACTATCCTCAAAAGTCATTAGTTTAAGAGAAATAGCTGTTCAAAGATTTCATAAAAAATACGCTAAATTCTATCTATCCTCAGCTATGATCAGCTGTGTTTACGTTTTAGGTCATTATTTGGGGTCACGGATTAGAAGCTCCATTTTCTCAATTCGTAACTAAAGCAAGGATCAAGAAATTTGAAAAACCTAAAATAAAAATCATTTTGCATCGAGTTTTTTTTTATCGAAGTTTGACATTTTAACACTTTCTTTAAAACAATCATCAGTTATAACTAACCTTCTGACTAACCTTGTATAGCCCAGTAAAAAAGTACGCTGCTTACTAAGGTTCCGACATTCGACTAACTGCCTTACAAGAATAGGATTAGGTACACACATAAGCAACGAGTATGGAAATTCTGCTGTGTTATATTGGTTATATTAAAGCTAGTTAGAAAAAGAGAATAACAGTAGCGTATGATGCTGTGCATCAGCGCCGCCGACGCCGACTTTTGGCATCAATACCTCACTGAGCACAATAAACGCCGAACAAAGATATCTGCAGAGTTGAACACAGGAAGTACACCAACGAAGACCTTAAGCGCTAAATACTAGCAAGTGAAATTGCACAAGTTGACTTCTGCAGTCGACTTGCATTGTGGACACACGCAGCAAGGCGACTTCAGGAAGTTGTACCGACTTGCATGACTTACCTAATGTACTTTGGCATAACGAGTTAGGCATAACTATTAATGGCATAATAACACTTTGACATAATATTTTTTGGCATACTGTTTAGATAGGGATAACTATCATTTAGCTATTTTTTCGGTGTAGTTTTGTAGATCAGGTTAGGGAACACACCCATACTACGTGACCCATTAAAAAAAAATACCCCCCTCCCCCCCTCGGTGACCACCCGTAGTATATGACCAAGTGCCGCTGTGACCAAGCGTGGTATTTTGAAGACCCCCCTCCTCCCCCTGAACAGGTCACGTAGTATGGTTACGTTCCCTTAGGTTATTATAGTTAAAAAAATTATACCTATATAAGGTCCAAACAAAATACCTGGACAAACTTTTACACAGTGTTCAGTACGGTTAACTAATCACATCTATGTAAAAAAACGAGATTCAAGTATTTTTTTTATACCAAAAAATTATAACGTATTAAATTGTCTGTACTCTCTAATAATAAACTTATCCATTTCTTATGCATCGACCGCCATTGGGGCGCGCGCTAATTCCGTGCCGTGTTTTACCTAAACAGCGAAGTGATAAATGTGAAAAAATAATAATAAAAGTAAAACCTGCGGAACCAAAAAATTATAGACCCATTACATGCTTACCGACCGTCTATAAGCTTCTTACGTCCATTTTGAGAGCCAAAATTAATACTCACATTATAAATAATTCTATCATGTCTGCTTCTCAAAATGGATGTAAGAATGGGTCCCGCGGTACTAAGGAGCTACTCCTCATTGATATGGCCATTAGCCAACAAGCTCGCCGATCCCGAAAGGATCTGTCGACATGTTGGATAGATTATAAGAAGGCCTACGACTCGGTACCACATACATGGCTCATGAGGGTGCTGGAGTTGTATAAAGTAAATACAACTCTATGCGCCTTCCTGACGTCATGTATGGGGCAATGGAGGACAGTCCTTCACTATCCAGGATGTCGGCAAATTCAAGGGAGAGGAGAATCAATAAGGATTGAGCGAGGTATATTCCAGGGCGATAGTCTGAGCCCGCTGTGGTTTTGTTTAGCCTTGAACCCTCTGAGCACATTGCTTGAGGGTTCAGGGTTAGGCTACCGGTTGAGAAGAGGTGGTCAGGTAATATCCCACCTCCTTTACATGGACGATCTGAAACTCTTTGCCCCCAACAACTTGCAACTGATGAAGTTACTGAAAGTAACTGAAACTTTCAGTAATTCCATCAGGATGGAATTTGGTGTGGACAAATGTGCAGTCATGCATGTAAAGCGAGGAGGGATTATGGAATCCGTGGGAACACAACTCTCGGATTCCATAGACCTCAGATCCCTCTCCTCAACCGAAATCTACAAATACTTGGGCATGTCGGAGGCATTAGGCATCAATGAGACCGACATGAAGCAATCGTTACGGGAGCGCTTCTATGGCCGCCTGAAAAAGGTACTTAAAAGTCTTTTATCAGGCGGAAATAAGGTGCGCGCCTTTAACGGTTGGGTCATGCCGGTCTTGATGTACTCCTTCGGCATACTCAAGTGGACTCAGACTGAACTTGACGCCCTGGATAGGAGGGTCCGTACGCTGCTGACTGCATACCGAATGCATCACCCACGTTCATCGGTGATGAGGCTGTACATTCCGAGGAAGTGTGGGGGTCGAGGCTTTTTAAATGCTAAGACCCTCCACAACCGCGAGGTGTGCAGCCTCAGGGAGTACTTCCTCCAAGCAGACGTGGGGATGCATCGAGATGTAGTCGCAGTGGACAAAGGATTCACCCCGCTCTCCTTGGCTAAAGAGAACTGGCGCAAGCCTGTAGTACTGGATACTAATGGCCGCAGGGAGGTATGGCAGAGCAAGGAGCTTCACGGACGCTTTTACCGGGCCCTTCATGGGCCCGATGTAGACTTCCTAGCGTCCGTAGCCTGGCTACGTTTTGGTGATCTCTTTGGGGAAACCGAAGGTTTTGTCTGTGCAATTATGGACGAAGTTATGATGACGAACAACTACCGGAAATATATTGTGAAGGACGGCACGGTTGACATCTGTCGGGCATGTCACTGTCCCAGTGAATCCATTCGACATATTATTTCCGGTTGTTCTCGTCTTGCTAACGGCGAGTATTTACACAGACACAACCTAGTAGCTAGGATTATCCACCAGCAACTTGCTCTGAAATACAACCTTGTGGACGCAGAAGTACCATACTACAAATATGTACCCGACCCAGTTCTCGAGAATGGCCATATCACATTGTACTGGGACCGATCTATCATCACCGACAGGACTATTGTTGCCAATAAGCCTGACATAGTGGTGATAGATCGAACAGAGCGTCTCACAATGATTGTTGATATCACTGTCCCACATGACGAGAACCTTGTGAAAGCCGAGAAAGATAAGGAAATTAAGTATCAAGACTTGGCACACGAGGTTGTCGACATGTGGGAGGTTGACTCAGCAGTCATTGTGCCGATAGTCGTTACGGCCAATGGCTTAATAGCCAAGAGCCTCGACCATCATCTGACGAGGCTCTCGTTGGGCAGCTGGGTCAAAGGCCTGATACAGAAAGCGGTACTTCTGGACACGGCACGTATTGTCAGGAAGTTCCTCTCTCTGAGGCCCTGACCACCGGTAGCTTGGACCCTGTTCCCGATGCCGGTGGGCTACTATTTTTTATATTTTTAAATGTTTTTTTATATTTTTTATAGAAATATTTAAAAATGTAAATAATATGTACATATAAATGAATAAACAAAGTAAAACTAAAGTTGAAATAAATTTTTAGTTAGAAAAGAAAACACTTGGATCTCGTTTTTTTTTTTTGCATAGATATATTTAGTTACACGTACTGAACACTGTGTAAAAGTTTGTCCAGGTATTTTGGTTGGACCTTATATATTCATGCAGAATGAATATTATGCGTAACAATCATTAGAATAAGTGAAAGTATGCCATAATAAATTATGCCATTCAATTTTATGCGAATCAATAGTGATCCACTTACCGCAAGCTGCCCGTGAAGGTTTTAACAAAACTTGCTTTCAGCAAGCACTTGCGTCAACAACTTGCACAATTAACTTTGCTGGATTTAACGCTTAAGGCAACCAGTACGAGCCAAAAGATGAGTGGCAATTCATCAGCGTGGTTATTGACCACAGTAATTGATTTTTTAGCGACAGTTATGGACCGATCATCAGTGGTCCACAAAATACTATCTAAAGCTTGAAGAGTGACAGAGACAGATACAACATCGACGGTATATAGCGGTGCGTCCGGCTGCTTACCAACGCCGACATATGGCGTGACTGCCTTACCGAGCGCCGGTGTCGGCTGCCGTCTCCGGCGGCCGGAGTTCAGCGCCGTCGCCACTGCTGACCGCTTCTCCGAGGTGCCCCTGCAACCAAAAAAACTATGAGTAACGGAAATGTTACTTTATGATGACTTAGAGATATGAATTACTGGGTGTCCTGCGTAAGCGACAAACGTGACGCGGTGCGACGCGATGCGACACGACGTGGAACAAATACGCGTTACGTCGCGTCTCGCTACATAGGCCGTTAGTAGTGAATGCCGCTGTCTTGATCACGTTTGTCGCGTTCGTGGCGTCGTGTTCGTCACTTACGCAGGACACCCCGTTATCTAATGTGGCGGTACGTGTGTGAGAGCAGCTATTGCGTGGCGACGCACGCAATGGCAGACACACGAAGGCAGACCTTCGTAACTCGTCGGTTCTCTTCGGTTTGATTCGGCCAGTTATTTTTTTACAGAATGAGTTTCTATGTTTCACATATGCCAGGTGTCCCGCGATTTTCTTTTCAGTTAGCTATCGAGGTGATGGGCCAGCATGACGTCAATAGGATAAGTCCACACTTGCATAAGACCGAAAATATTGCAAGGCAAGGGAGGCTGCCTTGTAGTGTAACAATATGGTCCACATGGTATAATACCTCCTTAGCTTTTTCCCAACTATGTTGGAGTCAGCTTCCAGTGTTACTAGAAGCGGTTGAATACCAGCATTTTATACGGAGCGACTGCCATCTGACCTCCCCAACCCAGTAACTGGGCAATGGCGATACTCTAAGGTTAGACCGGTTGTCAGACTTTCGGGCTTCTAACTACCCGTAACGACTTTCATAGGTATTTGTATGACACTCTGGCTCGACTGTTTAATGTGCTCTCCGAGGCACGGAGGGGTCTCGGTCTGTAACGAACGGTCACCCATCCATGGACTGAGCGCAGCAAGGGCAGTTTAACCTCGCAAACCTTATGATCCGCGCGGTTGATAATAAGCCATGAGCCCCTCGTAGGTAGGTATTTAAATATAGTTTACTGGAATGATAGCAAAATTCAGGCCTGGACATGGGGACTGTGGGAGAAAGGGCAAAGGGCAGATTTTTATATAATACTAGCGACCCGCCCCGGTTTCGCATGGGTGCAATGTAGATACTAATGTGGGGCATAAAAACCTTCCTCTTGAATCACTCTATCTATTGCTGAAAACTGCGTTAAAATCCGTTGCGTAGTTTAAAAGATCTAAGCGTACAGACAGCGGGAGCGACTTTGTTTTATAGGAAGATAGCGGCCCATCCCGGCTTCGCACGGGTGGACATTTTTCCCGTTTTTGCAACATTTTTCACTTATGCCCGGCTCCTATTGGTCGCAGCGTAATGTTATATAACCTATAACCGTCCTTGATAAATGGACTAACCAACACAAAAAGATTACTTCAATTCCAACCAGTAGTTCCTGAGATTAGCGCGTACAAACAAACAAACTCTTCAGCTTTATAATATTAGTATAGATTTAACAAAGTGGCAACATACCTGATCTCATCATCAAGGTAATTCCTATATTCATTGTCTTGTATCTGAGGGATTCGAGGTCCGAGGCCAGTATTTTCTAGCTCCATGTCGATGCGAGGCGACCTGTCCCAACGGTTGTGGGGGCCTAGGCCAATCCATGGTTTGTCGGCGAGCAGGCGAAGGAGGTCCAGGCTCTGGCCTCTGTAGTCCCTGTGCTGGGCCTGGGCTGTTGAGGCACCTGGGTGTGGAAAGAATTTGACGTCAGTTTAAGTCTGATCTTGATCAAGATTGACGAGTATTGTAGGCATAAAAATATTTCACCATGATATAGTCGACGGCACGTAAGTTGGCAAGAGTAGAGAAGAGAATTCCTCTCCTTTCTTTCTTTCTTCTAAATAGACATGTTTAAAAATAAATTATGGCAATAACCACAGAATAATGACAAGCGATAAGTGACCATTTTTTTGTAGCAATTAGTGTACATGCGCAATCTTATCCCGTTACGCCAAAACCTTGCCAAGTTCCGTTCGACCATAAATGGGTCTCAAATCGAGTTGTTCTTCATAATCAGACATTTGTTGCCTAATTATTTTATTATTGGACAAAATCATAGGAATCATAACCCGCTATTTTGGCTTCATCGTAAAAAAAAAAACAAATTCGTCCCGACATATAAACGCAGATCGTCCTTGTAAAACGAATATAGACAAAACAATGAAGTGAAGCCTTCCCAAAATTCAATCAAGTAATTTCCGGGAACGTCATATACATTCATTATGATAAACTTTATTCGGAGAACGATTGAGGTTTTATTTGCGGAATCTTATTATTCCTTCTATTTATTTGTACATTATCTTGGAGATGATAATTAAGTTCTTTAGGGTATATATGGACCTGTGAAGGAGCTTCGGTAAATGTGCGCACCTTGGGCAGTCACTAGTTTTACCAGGTCCAGTGTGTAAAATTTCGGAACGGATGATTAAAATAATCGGGGTTTTAGTTTTCAAATCGGGACAGGTACAATGGCTACAAAAAAATGTAGTAACATCTTACAGATATATTAATTTTTCCTGTAAATTATCGAATAAAGTACAGACTAAGGAGGTTAGTAAAAAATCGGGACATTCGACGTCCCGATCAAGGATGAATCGGGACGTGTCACTAGACCGCTGAAAATCGGGACGTCACGCGCAAATCGGAACACCTGGCAACACTAGCAGTCACCCTCACTATTAACCTTGCTGACTGGCTTATTTCTTTTACCTCAATATGAGAGTTCTTCAGGGTGTTATATGGACCTGTGAAGGAGTTTCGGTGAATGTGCGCACCTTGGGCAGTGAGCCTCGCTAAACCTTGCTGACAGGCTTATTTTTTTACCAAGGTATGAGAGTTCTTCAGGGTGTTATATGGACCTGTGAAGGAGCTTTGGTAAATGTGCGCACCTTGGGCAGTGAGCCTCGCTAAACCTGGCTGACAGGCTTATTTTTTTACCACGGTATGAGAGTTCTTCAGGGTGTTATATGGACCTGTGAAGGAGTTTCGGTAAATGTGCGCACCTTGGGCAGTGAGCCTCGCTAAACCTTGCTGACAGGTTTATTTTTTTACCACGGTATGAGAGTTCTTCAGGGTGTTATATGGACCTGTGAAGGAGCTTCGGTAAATGTGCGCACCTTGGGCAGTGAGCCTCGCTAAACCTTGCTGACAGGTTTATTTTTTTACCACGGTATGAGAGTTCTTCAGGGTGTTATATGGACCTGTGAAGGAGCTTCGGTAAATGTGCGCACCTTGGGCAGTGAGCCTCGCTAAACCTTGCTGACAGGTTTATTTTTTTACCACGGTATGAGAGTTCTTCAGGGTGTTATATGGACCTGTGAAGGAGCTTCGGTAAATGTGCGCACCTTGGGCAGTGAGCCTCGCTAAACCTTGCTGACAGGCTTATTTTTTTACCACGGTATGAGATTTCTTCAGGGTACTATATGGACCTGTGAAAGAGCTTCAGTAAATGTTGGGACTCAACATCAACAACACACAACATCGGCAAAAGATTATAGGTAGCTAGTCAACCTTGTTGACTAGCTACCTATAATCTTTTCACCATGTTATGAGCTATTCTCGTATAGCTCGTACCGACACGACAGAAGAAGAAGGAGGTGCATGAAATGATGGCTGATTTTTGTGAAGGCTAACCTGACTGCTCAGGATACTACAGATTAACCACCAGGGGACGACAGCAACAGTCTCAAAAACCCCCACAAATAAAAAAGTAAACATCCACCGATATCGTTTCCATCCTAATGATAATTGTTAGCATTTTCTTGTGCAAGGGCAACATGTTGAGAATATAAATCTGTAGGTAGATTATTTGTTGGCCGATTCCCATGATTTACCGAGCGTTTGGTTAAAAAAGACTCTTGTATCTTTACCAATGATGAAGCAAACTCCATAGCTTTACATACGTTAAAATTACCTTACGAGTCCATTTATAGGCCTAGTTTGGAAATAAAAATGCAACCATTGGTATGCAAAATGATTCGTTTTCGTCCATATTAATCGGGCATAGTGATTTTTATAATACCTATAGCCGCTTAAACTTGGTTTACAATACCCATTGAAGAAAGTATTTTACAAACGAAGCAAAAACTCAAACGTTAGGTGTCCATTGATATCTATTAAGGTGAGATGATGAAGAAATAAAAAGATACAAGTTCCCCGGGTAACCTAATTTAAGGGGGAAATTCACCTCTAATGAAGAACGAGGCATGATTTTTTCTCTAAAGGTCCATTTACACGAAGATAGTTTCTCAAAGCGAACGTCATGCTATCTCTGTTTTCATCGTAAAGAAAAACAAAGACAGAACGAGTCTCGCTTCGAGAAGCTATCTTTATTTAAATCAGCCTTTAGTTTGCGTTTCTGTAAGTTATAATTACCGCGGCTAAGGATGGCATATCAGGTTACCTTTCCTTAATGATCAGTACTATTAGGGAAGAATGCAGGCACTATGAAAGTTGCTAAGTTTTTCCAAGTTACAATTATTAATTGATGGACTTAGGTACATTGCGCATGTAGCCCAAACTTTCTTTGATGTTTTCCCGGCTGTCTTATTTCTATTATCAAGGGATTTGAAGAATAAGTATGTCAAAAAAGATTCTTGTCCGTGTTTTCTTATTTATAATGAAAAATTGCAAATTTCGTATAAAATAAGGTTCTGAGCTGCAGATACTGGTAACGTAGCAGGGATGCGTTTATGGTAAAGGTTTGATTTGCAATTACACGATATCTTCAGCACTGAATAATTAAAATGTTTAGATATTCCTGAGAAATTATAATATGCTTGGTTATTTACGTAGAGACTAAAAGAAAAAAAAATTGGTTGGACATTAAACGGACGATTATTTTTTATTGTAGACGTCATCGAATTTTTCACTTATTATTCACACCATTTTGGTCGTAACCGTGTTTGGTGCTTTTTAGTTCTGGAACTAAAAGGAAAAGAAAAATAAAATTGTTCTGTTTCTCTTAATTGAAGAGTAAAATCTTTTTGGATATTGCTGCATTTACTACATAAACTCTCGGCTTACCTATACCTAAGACGGCGTTAGCCCCACGTTGGGCGCCACAAACAAATTCCCATTGTTAGTGGTGCACAACTTGGGGCACTCTATCCGTATAATGATTACAATACTTTATTTAAAATAAAAAAAATGTAGGTATTATGATAACTAGTTAACTGGAACGCCTTTTGTTAGTAAATAGGTAAGGTAAGTGTTGAAAAATATGCTACATAAAATAGAAAGGTAATAAATGCTTCCAATTAAAATATATTACCCATCTAAAGTTATTCCAACACGTTGGCAAAGTGACGTAATCATGTAAAATAAGTTTCACGGACACATCGACACCTCGCTTGCCCAGGGGACAGCTAAAAATGGCCAGTCGCATTAAGATTCCTTCTAATTTGCGCCTAAAAGCATTGCGTCCGCTGGGAAATAACTACAAAACACAGTGATACTTTGAAATTGTAGTGGGATTTACCTGGCTACTTGTTTTTTTTTATTTCATTATATGGCAATCACTTAGAAAGGTGTGAAGTGTGAATTTGTGGTCAGTAATTTTCATGTTAATTTACGGAAACGGTTAGCTTTGATAACTTGTACAGTCAACTTCAAAAGTACTTTGAGTAATGATTACCGAGAAACTAGCCAACTTTGCCAATTAAGGTATCTTTGCCCTAAACGCAATTTATAAGCAAATCTGCTAACATGTAAAATATTTTAGTTTTATGGCTACATTTAAATGTTGTTTAGGGCAAAGATACCTTAATTGGCAAAGTTGGCTAGTTTCACGGTACTTAAAGTTAAATAAAAACAATTTCTAAATGAAAATTATTTTTGTTACCAAACAAACATAGAGAAGTGAATTCATTAATGAAGATAAAGAATTGAACTCCTGAGATATATAGGGTGTTACAAAATCAACTCTAAGAATTTTGCGGAGTTTCTCGGTATCGAAAATGGAACAACTTTCATAGAACAACTTTTAGACATTCACATTTTTTTTATTGCTTTCCATATAAATCAAATCAATTTTTTTTTAATTTGTATGGAAACTAATAAAAGGAATACGCGAATTTCGAAAAGTTGTTCTACGAAAGTTATTTAATTTCCGATACCGAGTAACCCCACAAAATTCTTAGAGTTAATTTTTTAACAGCCTGTATAACACATAACATCACGCCTATATTCCCCGAAGGGTTGGGCAGAGGTGTATAGTAACACCCTCATTTCGCCGTTATGTTTAAGTCCCATGTAATAGGGGGCGAGCCTATTTCCATCAACCGGGCACAAATCCAAACAAATTCGATACAGAAAAACATAATAACACCGTGGCCGACCTGGGGATCGAACCCAGGACCTCGTGGTCAACAGTCGGGGTTGCCACCAGTAGACCAACGCCGTAGCCTGCATAATTAATTTTGAAATTCAACAAAATATTCATTGACTTTTGCTATTGACTGTATCTATGTAGCTTACGGTGGTTTATCGGATATAAGCTGTTTATTCAATAAACAGAAGCAAATGGATTTCTGTCGTAGATGGAATAAGTAGATATCCACTTCACACAGAAACAAAAATGTCCCCTGTACCGCGTTCACCACGCGTAGAACTTTTTTTATTTCCACCGGCACGTGTTCCGATGGAAGATTGATGGTGTCACATAGTATTTTTATTGTCTGTCTGTACTTTTGTTTACTAGGAGCATAGACAGTTGTAAAGAGTAATGCAATTTTTTTAACCGACTTCCAAAAAAGGAGGAGGTTATCAATTCGGGTGTATGTTTTTTTTTAATGTTTGTTACCTCAGAACACCGTCATTTATAAACCGATTTCGAAAATTATTTTTTTGTATGAAAGAGTATTCTTTCGAAATGGTCCCATTTGTATTTGGTGAAGATAGACAATGGAACTCCTCAATGACGAACAGTACACATAATGTGATGATGTGATTATGTTACGAGCAACGTCTTTAGTAGGTCCAACCATGTTTTAATTAAGGCTACTAAAATGGAAAAAATAAATAACATTTTAACAAAAATAAAACCGACTTGATTTTTTTTTAAAAAAGAATAAAATAATTACCATAATATAAAATTAACAGTTTCAGAAGTCGGTGCCTTCAATTTGGTTCAGCGTCGATAAGCACCGACTTCTGAAACTGTTAATTTTATAGGTATTAATTGGTAATTATTTTTCGGTTATAAGTCGGTTTTATTTTTGTTAAAATGTTATGTTGCTAGCGACTGTGACAAACTAGGCAAGGCTCTTGGCTGAATAACAGCCGCGCAGATCGTACAATCTGCGAGGTAAAGCTACGCATGCCACGGTTAGCTGTGGATGGGTGACCGATTGTTACACATCAAGATCCCTCCATGCCTCGAAGAGGATGTTAAACTGAGGTCTCGGTTATTATACGAATATCTAGGTCAGACGTTAGGGGTAGCCAGAAACCCGAAAGACTGACAACTGGTCATTACTGGTTTAATTTGCTCAGTTATACTGGGTTACGGAGTTCTGATGGCATTCACTCCAAGTAAAATAGATACTGATATTCAGCCGCATCTGGTTAGACTGGAAGCCGACACCAACGCAGTTGGGAAAAAAGTCTAGGAGGAATATGATGGCAGACAAGGTTACCCCGCCATAATTATATCGTTTGTCGAAATCCTCGTTGGTGGGCAGGGTCTTTTTTTCGTGTGGTTAGTGACTAACCTGGTGTCACCGTTTATGCCGCCCATGGGCCTCTGACTTGGCTTCACATGTCGTCGAGAAATATCTCTCAGGCACGCAGGTTTCCTCACGAAGTTTTCCTTCACCGTTTTTAGGCAAGTAATAATTATACAATACGCACATGAATCCGAAAAGTCAGAGGTGCGTGCCTTGGGTTTGAACTCGAGACCTATGACTTGGCAGTCTGACGGTCACTCAACTAGGTTATCACAGGGCAGGACATCGCTATTGGGTACGGTGTACCGCGTGTAGTGAGGGTGACATTTTGGGAAATATATCCACTATACAATCAACCCCTCTCCTTCAATCCTAGATCAACATGAAACAAAATATAGGTAGGTACAGTGCGCGTCATATAACTAAAACCAAGAAGGCGTCGTCTGCGTGATCTATGTGAGGTTTGGGTCAAATGATTCGTATTGATGAGTTCAATAGATTGCACTTGGTATTCCGGGTCTGATGATGGTGCTAGGAGATTGATAGTGGAACTCTTCAGTGGTTATGTAAACCGCTCAAGTTTGGCAGTCGACACCATCTTGGTTTTAGTTATTTGACGCGTACTGTAGGCGTCTATCTATCTGCCTAGCCTTTTCCCAACTATGTTGAGGTCAGCTTCCGGTCTAACCAGATGCGGCTGAATACCAGTATTTTACACGAAGCGACTGCCTTCAGACCTCCGCAACTCAGTTACAGGGCAATGCCGATAACCTAAAGTTAGACCGGTTGTCAGACTTTCGGGCTTCTGACTACCCGTAACGACGGTCATAGGTATTCGTATGACACCCGGAACCGACTGTTTAACGTGCTCTCCGAGGCACGGAGAGGTGTCGATCTGTAACGGTCACCCACCCACGGACTGACCGCGGCAAGTGCAGCTTAACCTCGCAAATCGTATGATCCGCGCGGTTGGTATTTAGCCATGAGCTCCTGTACTGTAGGCGTCTATAAGGTACTTAATTAAAGAAAAGCAATGTGACCGCGGCTTATAAATTCATGCAGGTCGTAAATGTTGGCTAGGGGAAAGGGTTATTGTAGTATTAATAGAAGGTCGTTGATGAGGTGACAGCCTGTCAATACAGGACACAATTTTATGAACTGTAACCCTTGGCACATCGTGGGTTTGTTTATATTGGTCGATAAAATAGTGGATTGTTTAATACGGTACAGGTTTGTATCGTGTGTGTCGAAATCAACACGATTTCCGATTGGCACAGGCTAATAAAATATGGTACAGAAGAGAGAAGGCCATACCAATAATACAATGTAACTACATTATCATATACCAATGCCCGACAGTGGACTTTCAATGATAATATTATAAATTACAAAACCATTTAAATCAAGTAAGTACCAGTCACTAATATATCGGGTGTAAAAATACCCTTAACGAAGCCGAGAGCCATGTATTCTTCCCATCATTACGAAGATATTTTTGATTTTGGCCCATACCTGGGAACCGACTGGTTATGGAGATATTGAAGGTCAAAGTCATCATATTTTTGTACGTTTTTCACGAAAACTAAGTTCAATTGTTATTACTAAACATTCTTCTATACAAACATTATCAACATTTTTAAATGTAGGCACAGACCGCTGGCGCTGCAAGCGCGCTTCCATTGCGCGCTACAATTTTATTAAAAACTGTTTGTTAATACCAAAAAATAAAAGTCGTTTTCCAGCAATTATTTTTGCTGTATGTTACTTAGTTTTATGTACAGTATGAGTAGACTTCGGCTTCGTTAAGGCTATTTTTACACCCTATATGTAGCACCAATAATCAATTTAGTTTAACAAAATGTATGGAAAAGCTGATGTTTTTACACGAATTCAGTGTTTATCCCGTAGTAAAAAATGTACAGAATTATGAGTAGAATTCATGGGTTTCAAATGTAAAGCGACTAACCAGTCATGCTGCATACAAGTTTCCGACCAGGCTCAACCAATTATTTTCCTATCTTTTCCTATACCATAAGTGTAAGAAGAGCAGTCAATATCATGTTATAAAGAACACAAGACCTTAGAGAAAGAAGTCAAACAATAAATACAAGATTAAACGAAGAGAAGAAAGTTAATAAATATCATATTGCAGCTTATTCTGGAAAAAATCAAGAGATTGTTATGTTACGAGTAAAAGGTTTAGAAACTCAAAATATTTTTGATGAATTTGGATGAGACATTGAAGAGCTTTTAATAGTTTAGCGACGTCATTATTTAAAATAGGGTAATTAATTAACGTATTTGAGTAGTGGACTTCAATGGAATCAGTTACCTTCTTTTTCATCAGTAAATACGATTAGTGCAATGTCTATATTACAGCTAGTTCACACAGAAACTGTTCACGGGACCCGTTTTAGCGGATCCCTTTTTATTTTAGTGATGGCGCCTGTAGTTGTATGTACGAGTTCACATACACGACAGTATTCCGACACAGTAAAAAAACTGGACCCATTATTTTTATCGTATCCTGCTGCCAGATGCGACGCAGCTGCCATTTGTTTAACTGATCTGTCGGTACAGATGTGGACAACACATCCAGTACTGACGGATCCGTTAAAACGGGTCCGCTGTGTGAACGGGCTCTTATTTACTAAAGTTTAAGAATATGCCAATATTTATTTAATTTTGATAAATATTTTCCTTATTTTCCATGAAATTAAAGTATTTTTTAACTAACATAAGTATTTTAATATTTAGCAATTAAAAATATAGTGGAAAATTCATTTGGATTAGTTATTTATGTTTCACTAAAGTAAGCAAATAATAACGTAGTCAAAGCAAGCAATTAACAGAATTTATTTAAGAGTTTGTTTACTAAAAATAAAAACTAAATTGACGATACTTTTTCGAAAGTTAAATACAAATATAACCCGTAAATAGATGTAATGAGCTTTTATAGATTTAGATCGTCAAATGATCTTATATAAATTTATCACACAATCATGATCTTATTAATGTACGGTCGCTGCTATTCATTCACCTGATAAAACTGTTGAACGTGTGCAATTCATCTCCTTCACAATTCTTATGCAGTTTCAAGAATGTATGAATATTCATGTCCCACCTGGTTGGATTGGTAAGTCGGGTTGCGTTAAAAATTCAAACGTAGTTAGATACAGGACATGCATGCACACGAGTCTTCCTCAGCGCGTGGTTTTTTTATTGGCATAAGCATACGTAGTGTAAGTTATCTTTACATAGTATAAAACAAAGTCACTCCCGCTGTCTTGTACGCTTAGATCTTTTAAACTACGCAACGGATTTTAATGCAGTTTTCAGCAATAGATATAGTGATTCAAGAGGAAGGTTTATATGCCCTACATTAGTATCTACATTGCACCCGTGCAAAGCCGGGGCGGGTCGCTAGTCAGTGATAATTTAAATTTCCCACGGCTTTTGGTTAAATACTCAAACGCTACAGTACGTTCATAATTATTTTAACTCTGACATTTGTCATCACATCTATCGGCTTCGCTAGCAGGGATGACACTTTCCCTTCGAAAGACAAGACATTATGCATCTATTTATTAATTATTTACTCATCACAAATAAACACACACGACGACACGACGTTGACGACACGTTTGTTGCGGTGGCTGAGCGATTGGCTTCTGCGCTACGGGTCGTGGGTTTGATTCCCGCACGGAACAAATATTTGTATGGC
Organism: Amphipyra berbera; assembly: GCA_910594945.2. Taxonomy (NCBI): domain Eukaryota; kingdom Metazoa; phylum Arthropoda; class Insecta; order Lepidoptera; family Noctuidae; genus Amphipyra; species Amphipyra berbera. The sequence continues at coordinate 3,306,909 of OU343133.1, forward strand.
CTACAGATAGTTGTTCCGGGTCTAGTCGTTTGTGCAAGTGAAAATTTGTGTCTGTAAACGCACCCACGATACAGGAGAAACCCTAGTGTGTGGCAAAGTTTAAAAAAAACAAAAAAAAAACAACAGATGTACGATTCCTATAATTTACCGATCATTACTGTAGCTAGATAATGTTCAAGAATTACGTAAGCACCAAAGGGGGGTGGGGGGTCTTTGGTTAGCTTATTTTTAATGACAGCGGAGACGGGGGGGGGGTCTGGATGGTGATAATGTCGGCAATATTTATTTATTTACTTATTATTCTAGACTTGAAAACTACTGCTCATGAATAACAAAAAAGGCTTTGCTTACTTTTGCTAACAAGGGGGAGGGGAGGGTCAAAATTAGCAAAACTCTGCTTACGTAATATTTGAATGGCCCCAGAGGTAAAATAAGTGTGAACGCACTATACTCTATTTTGAGTTTCCGTTAATTTCGTTAAGTCTCGTGCTGTCTCTGTCACTTCACCTTAAACTGACAGGGACAGCACGAGAATTACCGACAACTTCAAATTGAATAGCGTTTGAGTACCTATTCATCCATTTATCTTCCCCTTTTCTTCTTTTAACTCTAAATGTAATTTGCGTTGTCTTGTGATTGTTTATTAACATATTGTAATGTCCTTTTTCAGCATGCTCATCTAATTTCAACGCTACAAACACCGCTCAATAGTTTTTGTTTAGTGTAATACTTTACGTACTTATCGCAGTGTCTTTTTCAACCTTGACGTTGGTAGAATCATCGAATAAAGATGGAGCCATAAAAAAATAAATTTGAATTGAATTGAGTATTCGTCCATTAGTACCACCTTTCCAACTAACGTTCTATAAAAATCTGAATCTTATAAAGTATTTTCCTAAAAGATAATTTGATACGAAAATATGCCTATGAAATTGATACCGTAGCCTCATTATAAATGGAAGAGGGTAATTTTTCTAGACCCATGTCAAACGTCTAACGGATGACAAAAGGATACATCACAATCTAATGTTGACAACTAGCTATATGAACCCTTTCACGTGAATTATTCGACGGTATCCGGTTGCGATATGAATCTCTTGAAATATGTACGGTGGGCAAAAAAATCTGATTTAATATCGATGTAGAAGAGTAATTGGTAATGTGTTGTGAAAAGTTACGAGTAGACGACCTGAATGATATTAACAGGAGACATAGTAACAATATAATATAGCATAATAGCTGCAGTGATAGCCTAGTGGTGTGACCGTCGGACTGCCAAGTCATAGGTCTCGAGTTCGAACCCAAGGCACGCACCTCTGACTTTTCCGATTCATGTGCGTATTGTATAATTATCACATGCTTAAAAACGGTGAAGGAGAACATCTTGAGGAAACCGGCTTGCCTGAGTGATATTTCTCGACTGCATGTGAAGCCAAGTCAGAGGCCCGTGGACGGCATAAACTCTGACACTAGGTTAGTCACTAACCACACGAGAAGGAGACATAACTCTTAGATAAAAGCACTGGGTTTCCGTAAAAAACAAATCATTTTACTTACCAATAATAGCATTTTTCATACAACATAAAAAAAACACGAAAACATTATGATCTATATGCGAATGTTTAGTATTAGGGCGCGTTCTCTCTGTCATGACGATTAATTTATCGTTTGACGACTGTCGTCTCTAGCTGTTCCCATTATAACGACAGTATGTCGTCATTTTTTTTATCGTTTAGCGACTATCGTATCTAGCTGTTCCCATTGGATCGCGACGACATTTTATCGTTTCACGGCAGTCGCTTTGTCGTTTGCACATCAGTAGCAAGCTACAAGACGAGGCGATATTTTTATCGTGGCCACGACAGATAGTCGTAACAACGACACATGATTTGCTGTCACGATGTCGTGACGTTTTCTTATCGTTTTACGACTGTCGTGCTAGCCGTTCCCATAGACTTGACAATCTGTCGTCACTGCAAAACCAAGTCGTGAACGACAGTTAATCGTGTCGTCTTATATGTGAACACCATTTAAATATATAAGCCACGACGACTATCTGTCGTCACGACAAAGTGGGAACGCAGCTTAAAAGTATTTTATATTAAATCGCTTTTAAAATAGTTGTTTGCTATCCATACAAAGTTGGTCATAACTCGACGCGAAACTATACCGTTATGTGAAAGGGCTGTACGTGTCAATATAGTGAAACTTGCGCTTTACCCTGTGATGTGGCTGAATGGTACTTACTTTCATGTTAATATCGAGATTCCAGTTATATTGTAGTCTGTGAATTGTATAGGAAGTATTTTGATCAAGGAATTGTTGACATGACATGATTTCATTTACACTCTATACAAGGTTAGTCGGAAAGGGGGTACTAAGCCGAAAGGGTGTTAAAGTACCTATAATAAGGGATAACTTTTGTTCTACAACTTTCCCCAAAACTCGCTAGTTTAAGAGAAATAGCTTTTCAAAGATTTCGTAAAAAATATGCTAAAATCTATCTGTCCATAGCTATTATGATCAGCTGTGTTTACTATTTAGGTCATATGTGGGGTCACGGATTAGAAACTTAATTTTGCTGAATTCATAACTAAAGCAGGTATGTTTTTTTTAAACTAAAATAAGTCTTTTTGCAAGCAAATAAAAATTATCAAATTTTGAAATTTTAACACTTGCTTTAAAATAGTCATCAGTGATACTTTAAGTGGCCCGCGGCTTAGTACCCCGTTTCCGACTAACCTTGTAGATTAACCTGCACGGGATACATTTGGATTCAATAAAAAATAAAAAAATGACAAGACGTAAGCATGTGCTCTTAACGTAAGGCATTTTCGCGCCCCTAGTTGATCGCGCGGCGAGCGATAGCCGCGCAATTCGCTCGGGGCACTAAAATGCCTCACATTAACAACACATGTTTAGTTCTTGTATTTTTTTTATTAGTTACTCTATGTCAGCAGTTGTCACGAGGTTTGAAGGAATTACATGATTTCGTTTACACCGTCTATATTTCATAATATACGGTGTATTTCGATGCATACATTACTAAATACTTTACCAAGTTTGGCACCGTAGTTTAAAATAGTCCTTTAAAAAACGGTTAAAACAGTTAAAACAACGGTTTTATTTTGTAGTACCCCTGCAGCATCAGGATATCAATATTGAAGGTTGAAATTATTATGTACTAGCTGTGTCCTCACGGCTCCGCCCGTAGCCTATGTTACTCAGTGATAATGTAGCTTTCTAACGGCAAAAGAATTTTTGAAATCGGTCTAGTAGTTTTTAAGTTTATTCGTTACATACAAAAATAGAAATCTTTCCTCTTTATAATATTAGTGTAGATAATGTTGTATTGTCATGGGAATTGAATTTGTGTGCGAAGTTACAAGAGAATCGGTTAAGCAGAAGTAGTTGAAAAATCTGTCGCAAGATTTGAACCAAACAAACAAGTATACGAAGTGAAACTAATTAAAACCGTTCATTAATAAAAAATACCTACTCTACCTACCTACTATGAAGTTTAGTGGCTAGTTACAATACGGCCGATGTATCTTGGCGAGTCTGAAGAGAGCGCCAAATGGCTGCGCAGCCAATAATACTACACAAATCATGAATAAACCAGTTATTATTGGCTGCGCAGCCATTTGGCGCTCACTACAGACTCGCCAAGATACATCGGCCGTATTGTACAGCAGGGTAAACAGAAAGGGTTTCGGGGTTAACAGAAAGGGGTTTTATCGTCGGTTCGTATGGGTACTTTATCGATCCAACTCTTTTTTAATTAAAAGTAAAGGGACACCTACCCATCCTAGCAATTTTGGTGCACTCTAAAGCTCTACCCACACATATCAGGGCCGACACCAGGCCGGAGATCAACATCGCATACATTTTGTACCGAAGCAAGACCTCAGTCGCTCAGTGCTGGTCTTTTAGCGTCATGACCAGCTCGGAAGCGACGTGACACGGTCCGCGCGGATGTGTGGATAGACCTTTAACGTATCGTTATAGGCAGGATTTGTTTATGTCTAATCCTTGTGTAATCGGATCAACCTAAACTTAATCATTGTGGAAATAAACCTTCAGAAACACGGCATTGAAAGTTAGACTACGTTCTGCCTAGCCTTTTCCCAACTATATTGGGGTCAGCTTCCTGTCTAACCAGATGCGGCTGAATACCAGTATTTTACACGGTGCGACTGCCATCAGGCCTCCGCAACCCAGTTACTGGGCAATGCCGATATCCTAAGGTTACGCCGGTTGTCAGACTGTCAAGCTTCTGACTACCTGTAACGACTGTTATAGATATTCGTATGACGTATGGGGCCCACGGTTTAACGTACTTTCTATATTGAAAATCATACTACGGAATATAAAATAAAAAAAATCAGGTAACGCTTGGAACAAAATGAATCAAATTATTCCTCATAGGGAAGATCAAGCTATTCAGCAGCTTAAAGGGACTATTCTCACCCTTATGCACTGGATTTTAACGACACGTTTGGTGCAGTAGCTGAGCGATTGGCTTCTGCGCTACGGGTCGTGGGTTCGATTCCCGCATGGATAAAATATTTTTACGGCCTACGAATAGGCTTCCAGATCTGCATGTGAAACGTCTGTAAACGCAACCATGATCCAGGAGAAATACTTGTGTGGGGCAACGTTTTCTTTATACAAAAAAAACGAAAAAAAAAGAACTTGTTTTCTGAATACTTTGGCACTGACGGATAACCTTAACGAGTATATGTAAACCTACCTACGCGGTACTAACTAAGATGCATCTGCTAGCGTCAATTTACAGCAGCTAAGAGCGCTGAGGCACTACCTTTGTAGTTAATAGGTTTATTCTAATAACGTCATAATCAGGTTCTATATTGATCTCCTGAGTGCCTCCTCCTCAGTTGGAATACCTACTTCATGGTTTAAAAGCTTTTATTGCTTTTATTGAGATAGCAAATGCAGATTAATCCGTAATGCGATATTATTATAGATATTGAGTCGGATATAAGTCAAGACACCTGCATCTCGGACTGATTATGCAATATTAACGATATCGTACTTTCGTATTTCCCTGTTTCCTTCTTCAAATCTGGACCGATTTATATATTTTATTCTGTAGTAATTTAAGAAAGACTTTGGCTGTCTTTGAAAATTTTTCTTTAAAAATTTGTTTGCTAGATAGATGTTTGAAAATAGTGGTAAAACCGGTTGATTTTTGTACAATTTAAACGTATCTAGTTCTTTTAATAATCAATTTATTGACAAAAACAAAACATAGGGACATAGTGGTGGTAAATATACAAGGTTAGTCGGAAAGGGGGTACTAAGCCGCGGGCCACCTAAAGTATCACTGATGACTATTTTAAAGCAAGTGTTAAAGTTTCAAAATTCGATATTTTTTATTTGCATGCAAAATTATTTATATTTTAGTTTTTTCAATAAAAAAACATACCTGCTTTAGTTATGAATTCAGAAAATTAAGTTTCTAATTCGTGGCCCCAAATATGACCAAAATAGTAAACTCAGCTGATCATAGCTATGGACAGATAGATTTTAGTATATTTTTTATGAAATCTTTGAACAGCTATTTCTGTTGAATTATTGACTTTTGGGGAAAATTGTAGAACAAAAGTTGTCCCTTATTATAGGTACTTTAACACCCTTTCGGCTTAGTACCCCCTTTCCGACTAACCTTGTATATCATATGGTAAAAAATATTTGCTCTAGTGACATTATTCAAGGAGAAAACTGAGGAATACGTTTGTATGGACTGCCGACCGCATTTCCTCTTAATATGAGAAAAAAAAGTGAAGACGTCGCGGGACCAAATCGAAAAGAGCCGACGAGCTACGAAGGTCTGCCGTCGTGTGTCTGCCATCGCGAGCGTCGCCACGCAACAGTCGCACTCACACCCGTACCGCCGCATTAGATGTTTCACAACATTTTTTTTTTAAATTCAGAGAATTTCATAATTTTCGTACATATACATAAAATAACATAATCAGCCCATCACTGTCCCACTGCTGGGCATAGCTTCTCAGAATGAGAAGGGCTTAGGCCTTAGTCCACCACGCTGACCTGGTGCGGGTTGGCAGACTACACACACCACGTATGAATGAATGAATGAATGAAAAATATTTATTTGGACACAACATAAATAAGACACAGACAAGACAATTAGGTACAGCAAAATAGAACACAAAAATAATACAAAATAAATTAAAAATACTAACATAAACAAAAGTAGGTAGGTATGTGTCTCATGGCTGGACCAAATAGGTTCCAGATCAGCTTAGTGCCAAGTCACAAGTACTTGGCGCTGGTTTTCATCTGGAACCTTTAGCCTCACGGATGTCAGTGCAGAATAATTATTAATTAGGTATAAATAAAATATGTAATTATAAATATAAAAAGGGATAAATACTAATTTGACCTAAATTTTCACGCACCATGCGACGCACAAATTCAACATGTTTAAATGTTTGTATTTGTATAGTGTCACTTAGTTTTATGATGCATGAGGATTTATGGTTATGGTAGCCCGTGCACCATAGACTAAATAATAGTAACCATAGATTATTTTTTTTTTTGTGTGTTTGGGTTACCGTGTTGTTTAATATACTAGGTTTAAATTTAAGTGTTAATTTTTAAGAAACATTATATTTTTAATTTTAAGGATCCGTATGCGTCCGCGTGGGCGGAAAATAAATACTTTTTCTTTCTTTCTTTCTAATTTAAAAACCAAAAAAAATACAATAAACATATTAAATAATATGAGAAAGGGAAAAATAAAATATAAAAAACATAAAACAAAAAGAAACGTTCCCCTTTCCAACGTTGCAGCTACAAACGTCGCGTCGGCAAAACCGGTTTATGTAGCGGTGAGCCGGTGACGCGTGCGTCGGGCGCGCGGATTCAGTTTACGTAGAACTTTATGGAGCCCTCTCAGGTGTGCAGATTTCCTCACGGTGTTTCCTTCACCGTTAATGCATGTGATAATCAAATTCTGGCCCGCACATGAATTCGAAAAGTCAGAAATGTGAGTCGGGATCGAACTCAGAAATGCTTCGAAGGCAAGCGTCCAACCGCTAGGCTATCACTGCTATAAATACCTAATTATAAATATATTATCACTGAATTATCCTCGAACCTTATATTACCAGAGATTTACACAGTTCATTAAGAGCATTAAAACAAATATGACACCTTAGGTACGCAAACGACTGTCGTCAAGTACCTACTTATGTAATATCATGATCGTTTATAATGATATTAGGAACACTCTCAAAGTAGATTATAACATAACATCACGCCTGTATTCCCCGAAGGGTTGGGCAGAGGTGTATAGTAACACCCTCATTTCGCCATTGTGTTTAACTCCCGTGTAATACGGGACTAGCCTATTGCTATCAATCGGGCACAAATCCAAACTCCGGGCTGCTACTGAGAAATACCACACGGAATAACCCAATAACACTGCTTGACCTGGAGATCGAATCCAGGACCTCACGATCAGCAGTCGCGCTTGCCACCACTAGACCAACGAGGCAAAAAAAGTAAATTAAACTGTAATGGTTATGTCAGTAAGGCTATTTCCTACCTCGATTAGATTGTCAAATCTATACTAATATTATAAAGCTGAAGAGTTTGTTTGTTTGAACGTGCTAATCTCAGGAACTACTGGTTGGAAATGAAAAAATATTTCTGTATTGGATAGTCCATTTATCGAGGAAGGTTATAGGCTATATAACATAACGCTACGACCAATAGGAGCGGAGCATAAATTAAAAATGTTGCAGAAACAGGAAAAATGTCCTTCCTCGATAAATGGACTATCTAACACAAAAATATTTTTTTAATACCAACCATTAGTTCCCGCGATTAGCGCGTTCAAACAAACAAACAAACCAACAAACTATTTAGCTTCATAATATTAGTATAGATTTTTAGCCTTGACTGCCTTGTTGGTTTAGTAATCGCAAGCGCGACTGCTGAACACGGGGCCTGGGTCCGATCCCCAGGTCGGGCAAAGTGTTATTGGGTTTTTCCACTAAGAATTTCTCAGTAGCAGCCCGGAGTCTGGATTTGTGCCCGGTTAATGCCAATAGGCTCGCCCCCTGTTAGGTACATGGGACTTAAACATAACTGGCGAAACGAGGGTGTACTAAAAACACCTCTGCCGAACCCTTTGGGAAATATAAGGCGTGATGTTATGTTATGTTTAATTTTTATTGCTAGCTTTTATACCAACACTATAGTTATTAATGCCACACATTTTAAAGTACTGTAAATGTGTCGGTGATGGATCAAATAGCCGAAGTTACTTAAAAGATCCATCACGCGACGATGTTAGTCTGTAATGTGGTACAACTTTTAATTTTGTTTGGCTTTAGATGGAAAAGTGATTAGCTTTAAGTATATAATCACTGGGGTGACTTTTCATGTCATTGTTATTTTTCATAGAAGAAGAATAATCAATATTCAATATAATATTATAAAGAGGAAAGATTTGTATTTTTGTATGTAACGAATAAGCTTAAAAACTAATGGACCGATTTCAAAAAATCTTTTTCCATTAGAAAGCTACATTATCACTTGCTTTTCACGCTGGAGGTTCTGAGTTTGACTCTAAGTTGTACCGGACTTTGAATCCATGTGCATACCATAATTTGATTATCACTTTAACTGTAACGGTTCTAAAAAGTTTTGGATGGTGTGTGTAGTTCTACCAACCCGCACCAGGACAGCGTGGTGGACAAGGACATAAACCCTCTCATTCTGAGTAAAGGTCCGTGTCAGCAGTGGGACAGTAAGTGGCCTGATTATGATATGATTATGAATCAGATCAACCTCATTTTCACATTCGTTCGCCGTCAAGAAAAGATGCAAAAACAACGGTTTTGCTTGACTTGAGGATCGAAGCTATTCTGCAGCAATGAAGCGATCGAGACAAACATGCTAGATTTTTTAGAATAGGAAACACAGGACTTTGATCATTTTAGTAATACTCACAGAAATATAAATAAGACTAGCTGTTCTCCCGCGGCTGTGCCCGCGTAAATAATTTGACTACAGCGCCACCTATCGGATCCCAGACAAAACAAATATATTGTGTAAATATGACCTCAATCGGTAAAGTCCTTCTCAAGTTATGGCGTGACCAAGGGAAATATGGATTCATTTTTATATACGAGTACCTACATATAGATTTCTGTGATAATACCTATGAACCTTTTGAATTTACACCATACAATAAAATCACATAAGATGTACCGCAATAAGGAGAAAGGTATCCTTCTAAAAGAAATGAGTACCCCGATACATTCTACATAAAGTTGAAAACAAATCTGCAATCCAAAACATATCTCGCTGAAAACACGTTCCAAAAAAGGGTCCAACGCCTAAAAATCTCTTAAAACAATATGGGGGTATTAATGTAATGAGTGTAATGGTACTAGCCGAGCCACGAGCCCACAAGTGGCCGATTAAGATAATTGTGGGCAAATTGTGTCGCTGTTAAAAAGTCAGCAAAGTATCGTAAAAGCTTGAACAAGGCTTTTTTTTCCTATGTTTAAAGAGGACTCTTTATTTGTGAAGCGGAGATAGGCTGCTAGGAATACATTTGATTGTTTTTATATTGTGAAAGCCTAGTGGTGTGACCGTCGGACTGCCAAGTCATAGGTCTCGAGTTCGAACCCAAGGCACGCACCTCTGACTTTTCGGATTCATGTGCGTATTGTATAATTATCACTTGCTTAAAAACGGTGAATAAAAACATCGTGAGGAAACCGGCATGCCTGAGAGATATTTCTCAACGGCATGTGAAGCCAAGTCAGAGGTCCATGAGCGGCATAAACTCTGACATCAGGTTAGTCACTAACCACACGAAAAGAAGAAGTTTTTATATCGAGATTGCTACAATTTAATACTCAATACTTAATTGCATTCCATATGTATTACATAGATGGTATAACAAGTAAAAGGTATGACGGTGGTAGGGTATTTACGAACAGTGTTTTGAAAAAATAAAAGTGCGTTTTATGTTTTCGCCTAAGTACAAGCATTAATTTGCTTGAATAAACTGACAGGTGCTAATGTCAAACAACAATGCACTACTGTCAAATAAACTGACAGGTGCTAATGTCAAACAACAATGCACTACTGTCAAATAAACTGACAGGTGCTAATGTCAAACAGCAATGCACTACTGTCAAATAAACTGACAGGTGCTAATGTCAAACAGCAATGCACTACTGTCAAATAAACTGACAGGTGCTAATGTCAAACAACAATGCACTACTGTCAAATAAACTGACAGGTGCTAATGTCAAACAACAAGGCACTACTGTCAAATAAACTGACAGGTGCTAATGTCAAACAACAATGCACTACTGTCAAATAAACTGACAGGTGCTAATGTCAAACAACAAGGCACTACTGTCAAATAAACTGACAGGTGCTAATGTCAAACAACAAGGCACTACTGTCAAATAAACTGACAGGTGCTAATGTCAAACAGCAATGCACTACTGTCAAATAACAATGCACTACCGTCAAATAACAATGGTAGGACCTGTCAAATTAGTCCAGTGAATTAATAATCCTGCTATAGTTAGGGATCATCGATAGAAGAAATAATCCCTTCAAAAAACTTTTAAGGTAAACGGTTTTATCTTACAGTACCCCCGCAGCATCAAGATTTGAAAATTGAACGTTGAAATTATTATAATGTTGTATTGTCAAGGGATTTTTGTGTGCGAAGTTTCAGAAGAATCGGATAAGCAGTAGTAGTTGAAAATACTGTCGCAAGATTTGAATCAAACAAACAAATAGGTACACGTGAAGCTGATTAAAACCGTTTAAAAATCTCGTCTTTCAGCACTCTACAAGGATAGTGGGAAAGGGGGTACTAAGCCGTGGACCACGTAAAGTATCACTGATGACTATTTTAAAGCAAGTGTTAAAATTTCAAAACATGACATTTATTTTTCATAAAAATAGATTTTTAATATAGTTTTTTTTTAAACATACCTGCTTTAGTTATGGATTTAGAAAATTAATTTTCTAATCCGTGACCCCAAATATGATCTAAATTGTAAAAACAGCTGATCATAACTATGGACAGATAGATTTTAGCATATTTTTTACGAAATTTTTGTAAAGCTATTTATCTTAAACTATCGAGTTTTGGGGAAAGTTGTAGAACAAAAGTTATCCCTTATTTTGGGTACTTTAACACCCTTTCGGCTTAGTACCCCCTTTCCGAATAACCTTGTATAGTAATTCCCATATTTGTAGCGTTACCATTTTACTATCAAACTTTTAAAGGAATGCATGGTCAAAAAATCACTTCTTAAAAGCTTTTATATTGTTACGTTCCAAAATATTGCTTCTAACCAAATTCATGCGTAAGTTGGGCCGTGATAAGCAATAATGTGTCAACCATAGACTATTAGGGGGTAATCTATGGTGTCAACCCACAAAAATATGAATTTTGTGTTAACGTCATCTAGTTCTTGTGGTAGGTCTACTATAACGACGCTTGAAAAAATACCCAGAACTGTAGTAAATTTAATAGAGCGTCGATCAAAAAAATCTTAATGCTGATTGCATTTTTTTAAGCGTTGGGTAGACCTATCACAATAACTAGATGGCATCAACACAGAATTAATATTTTTGTGGGTTGACATATTATTGCATAACACAGCCCAGTTAAGAGCACAATTTTTAACAACACTTTTCTTGCTACTCCCTGAGGTCTTGACGTCATACCCACTAATGTAGGTACTTGTAAGTTGCTCTTCTAATGATATAGTAGGTACAATATTTGTACGTACTACGAGATTCATGAAAGGCACTTGATTTTCTAAATTGTTGTAATTTGTACTTAGATGAAGATTCGTTCAAAGGACTTGGATCATTTGGTGAATTATAGTTGCGAGTCATGTTTTTTGACTGGATTTGGTACAATATACCTACTTAGTTAGTGTTTTACTTGATGTCATCATAATTATTTGTGTATTTGTGTATCATACTTGCTCGTAAATACTTGTTTTCATTCTTATTGTTACTGTGGTGAAATTGGTGGACAATCAAGTCAAACAATTCCATAATCTATACTAATATATAGCTGAAGAGTTTGTTTGTTTGTTTGAACGCGCTAATCTCAAGAACTACTGGTTGGAATTGAAAAAATATTTTTGTGTTGGATAGTCCATTTATCGAGGAAGGGTATAGGCTATATAACATCACGCTATGACCAATAGGAGCGGAGCATAAATGAAAGAAAAATGTTGCAAAAACGGGAAAAAATATTCCTTTTTGAGAGCTTCCGTTGCGTGCGCTGTGTAAACGGTTTAAGTTACGCAAATATCTAAAAAAACTTCATACACGGGCGGAGCCGCGAGGGCACAGCTAGTTCTTTTTATAAAAAATATTATGTCTGTATTCCCCGAAGGGTTGGGCAGAGGTGTATAGTAACATCCTCATTTCTCCGTTATGTTTAAGTCTCATGTAATAGGGGGCGAACCTATCGCTATCAACCAGGCACAAATCCAAACTCCGGGATGCTACTGAGGAATTTCACACGGAAAAACCCAATAACACTGTGCTTGACCTGAGGATCGAACCCAGCACCTCACGATCAGCAGTCGCGCTTGCCACCACTAGACCAACAAGACAGAGAGACTTTTTATATTAAATAATATTGAAATTGCTGAAATATGTACTTAGTTTTATTGTTAGATGATTTTCAGATTATAGCACATATAGTAAGTATAGCAATTTAAGTATAGTTATTTTTTTTAATTTATTTTTCGCATATATTTTTACATTGAGAAATTGTGAGTTATTTATCGGTGAGTGCGGGTGGGGTAAATCCTAATAATCCTAGCGTTCACAACGAGAGACTACAATTCATCATTCGCAGCTACAATCGGAGTTGACTACAAATGTAAAGTCATGGACGTGAACGGTGTTAATGTCAAGCTTAGTATTTGGGATACAGCGGGACAGGAGCGATACAGACCATTGACAGCAAGTTTTTACAGAGAAGCCCACGGCTATATTAGTTTACGATGTGTCAAAATCAAGTCCCTAGCAAAACTGAATGAGTGAGTAGAGGAACTTCAAGTATACTCCACCAAGAAGAACATAGTCTGCTTAGTTGTCGGCAATAAGATTGACAAGCATATCATTTTGGGACCCAGTGCATAATATCAGCAAGCACATTGGGTCACCCGCGCGACAGCGCAACGAATATTCCCAAGGAGGGTGGATGTCAGGCAGGCGGCCAGTCATAAAACAATAAGCCAAAACCTCTAACAACATGGATTTAAGAAACACATGTTGTGCCGACCACACCTAGTGTGGGATAAGGGCAGGAAGAAGAAGAAGAGGAGTAAGTATAGCAATTGGTTTTTTTTTAACAGTGAGATCTTTTAGAGCTGTCAAATCTAGAGAGATCTGATACGGAAATTGGTGACGGTTGAACTGTTGATGGTTGAGGTTAGTATAGAAGAGAGCAGGCTTGCGACTGCCCCGAGGACACGGCGCTGCACACTTTGCAGGCGTGTCCAGCATGGGGGTCGCAGCGCCGCGAGCTAGTCGCGGCGATCGGCGGTGCCCTCTCGCTTCCGGCCGTGGTTCTGTCCATGGTCGGGAGCGAGACTGCGTGGGAAGCCATTGCCTCCTTTTGCGAGGGGGTGATGGCGACCAAGGAGGTAGCGGAGAGGGAGAGGGAGGCCGCTTCTTCTCTCCCTTCTCGCGCTAGACGCACCGGGCGCCGGAGGGCGCGTGACGATCTCCGACCACCCTAGTGAGTGGGCTGCGGGCGGCGGGTTGGGGAACCCGTCGCCCGACCAGTAACGGGCCCAGGGAGGATGGCGCGTCGTGTCCTGCGCGCGCCTCTCGGAAGGATGTGGGGCAGGGGAGCAACTGCCCCACCACAGGAGAGGTCCACCAGAAGAAGCTGGTGGACCGAGACCTGCCGGGGTCGCGGTGCATGCAACAGCGAATCCCGTGACCCCGGCCTTAGGTCAGAAGGAGGGACACCGTGGTGGTTTTTCCCAGTAAGAGTCTGAATGCTGAATGCTGAAGCTCTGAATGCTGATGATGATGTGGCCAGCAATGCTCTCAACATTGTTTCTGTTGCATTAAATGCTGTTATTATAAGAAAAACAAAATTATGGACAGCTACAGTTTTTTTTAGATTTCAGTGAAGCTGAAAGCATGTTAACAATACAATTCAATTAAAATTATTTTTTTCATCGAACCTATCAAAATAAACGACAATTCCTAGATGCATATTTTAAAAATATACTATTATAATGGGTTATCATCCCACGTAAGTTAAAAGGTCAACTGAGGAAATTTTGTTAAACGTAACTAAATTATTCATAATGTTTTGATACGTAAGGATTTTAAGCGCAAATAATTAACTAGCCGTTGCCCGCGACTTTATTCGCATTAAACTTTAAATCCCCGTTTAGCCCAGAAGTTAAATATGGACATGGAAAACTACTTTCTTATGCAAGCAAGCTGAAGGAAACGGTTTTTAGTTTTGGAGATTTCGAGATGACTCAGTCCGCGAGTAAGTATGGTATTAGCGTAATAATACTATCCCACTGCTGGGTTCCGGCCTCTTCTCAGAATGGCCTTAGGCCACCATGCTGTTTTGGCCGGGTTGGCGGGTTACGCACATCATTGAGATATTTGGAAGGCCTCTCAGGTGTGAGCTTAGTATTAGGCTTTTATAAATATAGATTTAAGTACGAAATTCGACTTTATCTATAAAAGGTGTTACATAATTCCCCATGAAAAATGTAAATAATCAAGTAGTATTTTATGATTTCTGTCATTTTCCCCTCAGAGGAAATTAGTTAAGAATGTAAAATCTTTCTGGGTAGTCTACTTTTTAGTTTTATGTTTTCAGGGTTGCGTTTCAATGAGATTATTTTATGTTTTATCCAAATTCTTTTTTTTGGTTCATACTACGGTTTTCAAATATTACCAGTAGACTCTTTACAAGGGATCTTTTAACCTTGTA
Source organism: Amphipyra berbera (assembly GCA_910594945.2). Classification (NCBI taxonomy): domain Eukaryota; kingdom Metazoa; phylum Arthropoda; class Insecta; order Lepidoptera; family Noctuidae; genus Amphipyra; species Amphipyra berbera. Next base: position 3,321,952 of record OU343133.1, read on the forward strand.
AGCTTTAGGGGTATTTTTGTAACATGTTGTATAACTGGCGAAACGAGGGTGTACTAAAAACACCTCTGGCGCACCCTTCGGGGAATACAGGCGTGATGTTATTATGTTATCCGACTTTATCTTCCTTGATTCCTCTAGAATATGAATCGAGAGAATTAGCAGATATTCATACCTACATCAAAGTTCTAACCCGAGAAATCAAACGTCACGTTCATCCTCTAATCTTACAAGATATCTTACAGTAGGAATTAGTTTCTGAATTCATAATTGAAGGATTTAATCTGTCTCTTCTGTTTATACGGCTTACCATAGTTTTATCCCTCATGAAACAATGATCATAGTTTACTTTCGTAAGGATTACTTTAAGTTTATTTACATAATTATTTATGCAGGAGATCAAAACTTCTTTCGCAACAAAATAGAAGATAATGGTGTCGATCCTGTTGTGCACTTTGACAGGACTAAACTAAGGTTGTTTGTCTCTTTCTGTTTTAATAGAAAAAGAAAGTAACAGTTACGTTTAGTCTAGTTTAGTAGCGTCACAATGTGTAACAGAATCGACACCAATATATGGCCAAATACTCAAATGCTTCTCAATTTTAAGTTGCCGTTATGTGTCGTCACTGTCACTTCGGCTTAAAGTGACAGTAACAGCACGATACATAACGGCAACTTAAAATTGAGAAGCATTTGAGTATTTGGCCAATAATTCTACACAGACGGCTGGTTTCTGATTTAAAAATTCTAAAACAAATACAACAATTATGTAACAATGGAGAATCCTTTTTTATATAGTTTAATTTAAAATCATACTCAAACTTCGCGTATCTCTTGCTTAGTATTAAACCCAGAAAAAGGGTGTATAACTCAAAAACACATTTATTCAAAATGGACTGAAAAGAGTATAAGACGTACTTTTTTAACGTTAATTTGGCTTCTAAAAACTCAGAAAAATCTGAAATTAAGTCAAAAATTAAACAATAATATAATATGCTGTATAGTACACTATTGCTTTGCTTTCATCACAGTTAGAAGTAACAAAATTGACGCAAAATTCAGCCTTCTAACTGAAGCCGTACGTACGGTCAAACAATTTGCTTCAGACAAGACATTATAATACTATTTTACTATCCTGAACGAACAAGCATATTCCCAGTAGGTGTTAGAGCAATCATAATGTATCTGTTTTGATAGCACGGTAAAATTGGACGTACATAATTAAAGACTCCACACACACTGCGTATTCCTGCGTAGACAGGAATTATAACAATAATAAATACATACGAAAGCCGAGAAAGATAAAGAAATTAAGTATCAAGCTTGGCACACGAGGTTATCGACATGTGGGAAGTTGACTCAGCAGTTGTTGTGCCGATAGTCGTAACGGCCAATGGCTTAATAGCCAAAATAAGCAAGCCAAACCAAGCTTAATAGCTCTTGATGGGTGGCTGGGTCAAAGGCCTGATACAGAAAGCGGTACTTCTGGACAGCAGTTCCTCTCTCTGAGGCCCTGACCACCGGTGGCGTGGACCCTGTTCCTGATGCCGGTGGGCTACTATTTTTTATAGAAATATTTAAAAATGTAATTTATATGTTGCATGTTTAATAAATAAAGGGATAACAAGTTTGTACCTACATACAAAATTTCGCTTTCGTATTTTATCTCGCTCATTGTTATTAGAACCTTATTGAGTGTAAACTGATAATAGAATGTATTGCGAAATATCATGTCTATTACGAAAGTAGAAAAATTTCAATTTGGTGGGGGTTTTTTTGGTATTGCTATTGGGAAAATGTGATACGAAGTGTGAACGAAAAATATTTCAGGTATAAAAAGTTATTTCTTAAGCATAATAAAATCGGTCACTGTGCATTACTTAGTGGTTGATGGTTTGGAAGAACGGTTAACATGTACCTAGTTGAAAAGAGGTACACCTCGATTTTTCTGAAATCGAATCTTTTTGCAGTTGACTGCACCTACTTGTACAGACTCCGTATAACTGTTTGGGACTCGTGACTTATTAACAACCGCGCGGATCATACGATTTGCGAGGTTAAGCAACGCTTGCCACGGTCAGTCCGTGGATGGGTGACCGGGTGTTACACATCTTGACCCCTCAGCACGTTAAACCGTCGGTCCCGGGTGCCATACGAATACCTACAACAGTCCTTACGGGTAGTCAGAAGCCCGAAAGTCTAACAACTGGTCTAACTTTAGGATATCGGCATTGAATAGTAAGCAGTCGCTCCGTGTAAAATACTGGTATTCAGCCGCATCTGGTTAAATTTGGAAGCTGACCCCATCACAATTGGGAAAAAGCTAGGCAGAACGAGTTGGTTGTGGGATACATACGCCAGATCAACAATCACGAAATCAAAATTCAAAATATCAATACCACGAGATCAAACGTTAAAAAAGTCAACGGCTTACTACATCAAAAATTTACGATGTCAGCAGTTCATGAGATCAACAAATAATTTTGCTAAATAGTTCACTAGATCAACGGCTTATAATATCGATTACTATTTATTTATATCAATGCGACTTATCGTAAAAAAACAAGCTCTTTATGGAAAAATATCACCGTTTATTAATATAGTAATCAATACATAATAAATATGCGTCGAATGTTCAGTAATTATTTGTTATTTCGCATGTTCAGCACCTTTTTAACCGACTTCCAAAAAGGAGGAGGTTACTATGTTCGTCTGTATGTTTTTTTTTTGTGTATGTTCATCGATATTTTCGCCAATTGTGAACCGATTTTGATGATTCTTTTTTTAATGGATAGGGTATACTTCGAAGTTGGTCCCATTTAAATTTGGTGAAGATCTGATGAAGAACTTCGGAGATAGACAATGGAACTCCTCTATAACGAACAGTACGCATATTGTGATGATGTGATTATGTTACGAGCAGCGTCTTTAGTAGGTCCAACCAGGTTTTAATTAAGGCCACTAAAATGAAAAAAATAAAAACATTTTTTACAAAAAATTTAAACCGACTTCAAAAAAGAATAAAATAATTACCATATAAAATTAACAGTTTCAGAAGTCGGTGCCTTCAATTTGGTTCCGCGTGGATCAGCACCGAGTTCTGAAACTGTTAATTTTATATGGTAATTATTTTATTCTTTTTTGAAGTCGGTTTAAATTTTTTGTAAAAAATGTTTTTATTCTATGTTCGTATTCAGCCGAATACTCCGTACGGTACACATTTGACGGAATGGTCGGCTGAATAATCGCATATTTAATATGTATTGGTTACCTACTATATTAACAAACGGTGATATTTTTCCATAAAGAGCTTGTTTTTTAACGATAAGTCGCATTGATATAAATAAATAGTAATCCCGTTGATCTAGTGAACTGTTTAGCCATATGATTTGTTGATCTCATGAACTGCTGACATCGTAAATTATTGATGTAGTAAGCCGTTGACTTTTATAACGGTCGGTTTCGTGGTGTCGATATTTTGAATTTTGATTTCGTGATTGTTGATCTGGCGCATGTATCCCGTTGGTGGTGTGGCCTCTTTTTTAAATACCAAAGAAGCTGTTGGCTAAATAATCGTTAATAATTTATTACATATGCACCTCTGACCTGTCGAATTCTTGTGCGGGTTAGAATTTGATTATTGCTTGTGTTAACGGTGAACCAAGCATACCTGAGAGGGCTTCAAAGAGTTCTTGATGCTGTGTGTAATCCGCTAACCCGCATTAGACCAGCTTGTGGGACCGGACTGAATGATTACATGGCAGGTATTCGTTGTTTTTTTCTGTGCTTCTTGTATATTGTTCATGCGGACCATTTCTGGGTGAATATTCGAAATTTTTTAACATTATTTTAACAAATCATTCTTCTCCCGGGTTGTTAACGTTATAGTATTGTCAGATTGTTATTATTCTTGTCTTATTGCTTGACGGCAGCAGTATAGTTTCAGTTTTCATTATCATAATTATAGTATTAAACATCTGCATTCTTAACTTTAGGATGATGCTAATGACGTTCTCAATTTTTGTTAATATTTTTCGAAGAATGCCCTTCTACGTAACCGGTCAGTTATTGGCGAGCCCTAAAGGGTCTCCAGCCAGTGAGAACGAAGTAAAATATTTAACCTAAGCTAACTTCTACTCTAAAATCATGACTACTAGCAATAACAGCACTAAGGGCGACCCCTAATGCGATTCAGACCTCAGCTTAGGGCGTTGCTGGCAGGACTTGGAGGGAGACAACTTGATGAGGACTGAATTAACGGTGTGATTGCGGAATCTTAAGAGACGACCGACTTCGCGGCGGTGGGTGTTTACGGTAGACCATGGACTTTTTAACCGACTTCCAAAAAAAGAGGAGGTTCTCAATTCGGCTGTATGTTTTTTTAATGTTTCTTACCTCACTACACTCTCATTTATGAACCGATTAGAAAATATTTTTTTTTGTTTGAAAGAATATTCTTTCGAAATTGTCCTATTTAAATTTGGTGAAGATCTGATTAAGAACTTCGGAGATAGACAATGGAACTCCTCAACGACGAACAGTACGCATAATGTGATGATGTGATTATGTTAGTCGGTGCCTTTAATATGGTTCAGCGTGGATTAGCACCGACTTCTAAAACTGTTAGTTTTATAATAAGTATGGTAATTATTTTATTATTTTCTTCGTTTTTTTGAAGTTGGTTTTATTTTTGATAACAGTTTTCTACCGTAAAAAGCATTTGTCGATGCCATTCTTAGTTGCATATAGTCGAAATGTTAATAAATTTCTAAGAACAAATAAAGTTACTTCTGCATGAATGACTCAAGAATTTCTATGGGGACTAAATTATCCAAATAACATCTTTAATATATAAGTCTTTAAGTATCTATACTAATATTATAAAGCTGAAGAGTTTGTTTGTTTGTTTGAACGCGCTAATCTCAGGAACTAAGGTTGGAATTGAAAAATTATTTTTGTGTTGGATAGTCCATTCATCGAGGAAGGTTAAGGCTATATAACATCACGCTACGACCAATAGGAGCGGAGCTTAAATGAAAAATGTTGCAAAAACCGGAAAAATGTCCACCCGTGCGAAGCCGGGACGGGCTGCTAGTACAGTCACGTGTAATAAGATGTATACACATAGCGCACTTAAAACGCGAATTTATTTTAGAGAATATAATGTAATTAAGAAATATTCGAAACTGTAATCCGTATGTGATTGTAGAAACTATGTGTAGAATATTTCATAATTCTAACAGACATTTTAGAAGGAAATCGGTTATTAATTTCGCTATGTGTATACATATTATTACACGTGACTGTACGTAAATAAAGATGAAAGCGTCGAAGTGCAAGCTTAAAAATAAATTACTTAATGAATTGTTACAATATTTCTGCAATTACTAAAATAGTTTCCTTTGGAAAATACGTTATTAATAGGTTTGTTCATGACATAAAGTTTCCTCAAGTTCTATTTAGGTCAATGAAGTACTTACGAAGGTAAACAGTAACGTTTAAATAATTAAATGTAATACCTATTAAGGGCCGGTTGTTACAAACGATCAGTAAAAGTTTACGTTATCAAATATTAACTATTACGTAGGATGTCTTTTGACGTATGTCAAGAACGACAAAGCGTGAAACAACGCTTATTAAAAATAAAAATATGTAGTTTAAAAAACTATAAACACGCTTTATTCTCGCACTAAAAATTATAAAATAATTCTTTTATATCCAATGGTTAATACAAAAAGCGTGGAGCGCTTTGTTAAAATTAATTAAAAATACACACAACCAAAAAGCGCTCCACGCTTTTTGTATTAACCATTGGATATAAAAGAATTATTTTATAATTTTTAGTGCGAGAATAAAGCGTATTTATAGTTTTTTAAACTACATATTTTTATTTAACCATCGTTAACGCCATTTTTAACTGTTACCGTTAGTAATGTAGTTGTGAAACAACTGGCCCTAAGTATGTAGTCTAACATATTATTTTGAACTTCTACAACTATATTTAGATTTTGTGTGTATAACATAACATCACGCCTTGTGTTCCCCGAAGGGTTCGGCAGAGGTGTTGTTAGTACACCCTCGTTTCGCCAGTTATGTTTAAGGGCGAGCCTATTGTCATTAACAACCGGCCACAAATCCAGATAAATCTGCAACTGAGAAGTTCCCAAAAGAAAAACCCAATAACACTACCCGACCTGGGGATCGAACCCAGGATCTCACGATCAGCAGTCGCGCTTGCCACCACTAGACCAACGAGGCAGAGTCAGATAAGTAATTACAAATTATTTTCTTGTTTCATAAACAATTTTCGAATGATTTGTTGCATTTAGAGATTTTAAGAGGAATATTTTGACAGGCAGTTGACATGCATCTGACATGATAAGCAAGAACGGTCATAAATAACATTACTGTCCAAGAAATTACAATTGCACAAACGAAACGCTTCATAACTAACTGAAACTGAAAACTGACAGCCGTACGTCTTTTTGTACATGTTTACCTGAAGTCTTCAGACTTAAAAGCCTTCTACATTTGTCTGTCTGTCTGTTAACTTGAATGGTCAAAGAAATTACTCTTTCTTGCAAAAGTGTTTAATAGTTGCTTAACCTTAGCTCCTAAATACAGAATAAAATCCATACTAATATTATAAATGCGAAAGTGTGTTTGTTTGTCCTTCCTTCACGCCCTAAGTATGCAACCAGCCGAAAGTGTCCCACATTTAATCTTCCACTGCCCGCAATTTGCGTATCACCGCTACAACGTAGAAAGAAAACTCGATACACAGATTTCACCGGACAATATTAAGGACATAATAAATGGTAAAGATGCTCAAGTATTTCTAGACTACTGTAAACAAATAGTAAAAATAATAATAGACCGAAATAAAACCGCATAAGCGAATATGCTGTCATAATATAGTGTGTATATTATAAACTAGCATAGGAATATAAGATATACAAATGTGTAGTTAAGGTAAAATAGGAAGAAAATAATATGTAAAATAGAAATAAGCTAAAATATAACAACGTATAAGAAAGAGTAAAAATAAAAAAACACCCCTGTGTTGTTCTAAAATAAGTATAGAAATAAAATATAAGGCTAAATTAGAAATAAATTAAATTTATATGAAGTAGAATAAGAGTAGACTAAGTGCAAAATTGTAAACTGTGAAAATAAAAAATTGTGTCGTTGTCGTTCTAAATACCCAAAATTGGAAAGAAATAAATAAAGTAGATATAGATAGATAGAAATAGATGGTAGCTGGGAATCCCACCCAGAGAAGTTGCAAATGATGATGGATGAAAGAAAGATATAGTATGAAGCATAAAAGTACGAGATGCATGCAAGCGAGAACTGGAATGATAGGAATGCTGGTAGACATAGGCTCCGATCATGTTGGAGGTAGAAGTATTAAAAAAAAAAAAAGAACTAAGCAACCAATCGACTTGATTTTCGGCATAGAGTTAGTTGAAAGGATGGAGAGTAACATAGGCTACTTTTGGTCCTGGAAAAACATTATGTTAATTCCACGTGAGCGAAGCCGCGGGTAAAAGCTAGTTATTAATATATTGTCGCTGGGCAGTCAAAACCACGTAAAGCACAAATTCATTTTTATTTTTTGTTATTCAATTGTTGGGTAAAAAACCTTGTAATGCATATTTAGAACGAACGTGCATAGCTTTAAGATGAAATAGATTGATGAATAGATAATAAAATAGAAGAAATTTACATATACACTTCATACTTGACGACACGTTTGGTGCAGTGGCTAAGCGATTGGCTTCTGCGCAACGGGTCGTGGGTTCGATTCCCGCACGGAAAAAATATTTGTATGGCCTACAGATAGTTGTTCCGGGTCTGGGTAAACACCCAGACCCGGAACAACTATCTGTAGGCCTGTAGGCTTCACATGCACAAACGTGCATGTGAAGATTTGTGTCTGTAAATGCACCCACGATACAGGAGAAATCCTAGTGTGGGACAACGATTTTTTTAAAGAAATAAATAAATAAAATACTTTTTTTTAACAAACAGTTATTATCTTCTTCTGTAAAATTACGTTTATTGCAATTTCGAGGTTTTCACTGCACAGCGACGATATTGAGAAGAGCAGTAGATAGCCTAGCGATTGCTTGCCTTCCATGTAGGAGGGTCTCAGTTCGATCCCTGCCCGTACCTCTGACTTTTCAAATTCATGTGCGGATCAGCATTTGATCATCACTTGCGTTAACGGTGAAAGAAAAACATCGTGAGGAAACATATAGGTCCATAGCTCCTAAGATTTTACGTCTAATAAGCTGCCTAAATATAGTGACCTGACCTAGACTATTCGACTTTTCGGATTCATGTGCTTATTGTATAATTATCATTTGCTTGAAAACGGTGAAGGAAAACATCGTGAGGAATCCTGCCTGATGGATATTTCTCGACGGCATATGAAGCCACATATTGTTATGGTCAGTTTTGTTCAAAATGAAGGCGATTGGAGAAGTCGAAGTTTATAATTCTTCTTTCTTTTCATGTGGTTAGTGACTAACCTGGTGTCAGAGACCATGCCGCCCATGGGCCTCTGACTTGGCTTCACATGCCGTCGAGAAATATCTCTCAGGCATGCCGGTTTCCATACAATGTTTTCCTTCACTGATTCTAAGCAAGTGATAATTAGGTATAATATACGAATCCGAAAAGTCAGAGGTGCGTGCCTAGGTTTCGAACTCGAGACCTATGACTTGGCAGTCCGACGGTCACACCACTAGGCTATCACTGCTATAATAAAAACTATAATTACTGCTATAATAAGTTTATAATAAAAACCCTGGTATTATATCTCAAATTTTGTCACTTATTTTTTATTTACTGTGAAGTTTCTTGATGATTAATGATTCTAAAGCCTTTAAATTGATCCAAGCCGGCAGATAAAAGACTAACTTCTTAAAAAAGTTGCCTTTTCGTAAAAGATACTCTTTCAGCCGGCGAGCTTAAAGAAAAAGAGTTATACGGTTCTAAGGTCACGTCGCGACATAATTTGCGAAAAAAGCGTTGGTGATACTAGTAGAATAGCAACGATGGGTATAATAAATATCTATGTCTTATGGTTGCCTAGTTCCTACGACATGAAAATAAAGTGACGTCCTCAGCCTTGCGTAAGAATATACGTAAATGTCGCTGTATCTTACAGAATTACTATTTTTTTTTCGTTTCTATAATAGTTATGCATGTGCGACTTGATAGGAAATAGATCTGGTGAATATTCGAAATTTTTTAACGTTATTTTAACAAATCATTCTTCTCCCGGGTTGTTAACGTTATAGTATTGTCAGATTGTTTTTATTCTTGTCTTATTGCTTGACAGCAGCGGTATAGTTTCAGTTTTCATTATCATAATTATAGTATTAAACATCTGCATTCTTAACTTTGGGATGATGCTAATGACGTTCTCAATTTTTGTTAATATTTTTCGAAGAATGCCCCCTCTACTAGTAAGTCTACATCAAAGCATGTATAAAATCAAGAATGTAATTATGTAGGGTGGAAAAACAGATGTAAAACATAAAAACATAACATTCATGAGTAAATGTTTAACTTAGTAATAATATACCTAATGTAAAATCTAGGGTAGACAATCGGCTGTTAACATTCAAAAGTAAAACTCATTTAGTTCAGTAGAATTTAGTTATGCTAAAATCTGACTTCAGCAGCAGGAAAAAGATAAAGATATTATTTTCCAAAATATGACAATAAACGGCCGCCAAACAAAATAATTACTTCCTCCCGGTGATATACCTGTCAAAACCTCAGGCCGTTTAAAATTAAAAGGTGAACAGGCCACCCCTACAAAGAACTTAATACTTTTACAGTACAAAGCGTAACATTTTAAGATAATGTAGTTAGTTACTTAGAATGGTCTGTCTTCTTTCATTTTACAGTGTACTGGACAGTTTTAATTTTGCGCCATTACTGGGTTTTATCTCACACCTGATATCTTTTTAGTTCTTAATAAAAGATAGTTTTGTTACATGACACAAGGTGCTCGCAATTTGCTCTTTTTATTTTTATGTACGTGCAACATAGTGTGACAGCATAAACATTTGTTATATGTGTCGTAGGATAATTGGAATTATCGGATCTTTGCGATAATCCTAGGACGATTGCTAAGGACCGGGTATTTGGAATCTAAGACAGATTTTCGTAATCATCCGAGCTATTTTCAGTATCATTGCGGCTTGTAGTATCTTAGATAAGTCACGAATATCGCTCACGTTATGAGCGCTGATTGGTTGATATGCCATGTTCTGACCAACCAGAATAAAGATGATATAAATCGACTCTTAGATTAGCCAATCAGCGTTCAAGTTTCCAATCTTCCTAAACAAACTGGTATTTTTACAATGATCCTGAAAATAGCGCGAATAATTACAAAAATCTGTCTTAGATTTCAAATATGCGGTCCTTTGCAATCGTCCTTGGATTATCGCAAAGATCCGTTTTTCCCGATTATCCTACGACATATGTACTGTTACAGAAATAAGAATCTACGTGTTCATAGATACACGTTGCAGTAAACTGCTTGTCATAACTTTATTCACCGTTTATTAGTAAGGGTGTTTACAGCGACGTAAAAAACTACGAAATATCGTTTCTAGAAATATTCAGAGGAAATACGGTCGGCATTTAGTCCATACAAACGTATTCCTCAGTTTCCTCCTTGGATAATGTCACTAGAGCAAATATTTTTTACAATATGATATATCGCCTGTCCCTATTAACAAGGTAGGTTCTGCAAAACAGTGATTTTACAGGAGAGCGCGTCAAAGTTTAAATAGCTTATATTTTTTAAATATATACGACTTTGTTAACATGACTATTTCAAAAACTATGAGAAAAAAAGAACTTTTTGTGTAAGCTACTGCAAGACAGTGCTTTTATTAGGTCAATAGTTCAATAAAACCAAAATCAAGAAAATTGCATATCTGACCTTGTTAATAGGGACAGACGATATATCTACCACCACTATGTCTCTATGTTTTATTTTTGTCAATAAATTAATTATTAAAATAACTAGAAACGTTTAAATTTTACAAAAATCTACCGGTTTTATCACCGTTTTCAAACATCTGGCAAACAAATTTGATGAATATAAAAAATACAAGAAAAACATACAGACATAATCAAAGTCTTTCATACAGACATTACATACAGACATAACGAAATTACGATTTCGCTAATATTGCACAGGAGAAATCAATCCGAGATGCAGTTGTTTCTTTCGCACTCAATTGGGAAGGTTTGCGTGAGGGGTGGGACGGAAATAGATCACAAAAACCTATTCAAATTATTAATATTATGCAGCCCGCGTTTCCTCTTAACGTCATGTTTCAACAAACTGCTGGCAACTGGAACATGGTTTACTTTTAAATACATGGTTTTATTTTAGGGGCTCCTGCTAATTACCAACCACGGATCATACGATTTGCGAGGTTAAGCTGCGCTTGCCGCGGTCGATCCGTGGATGAGTGACTGTTCGTTACACATCGAGACCCCTCTGTGCTTTGGAGAGCACGTTAAACTGTTGTTCCCGGGTGTCATACGGATACCTATGACAGTCGTTACGGGTAGTCAGAAGCCCGAAAGTCTGATAACAGTCTAACTTTAGGATATCGGCATTGCCCAGTAACTGGGTTACGGAGGTGTGATGGCAGTCGCTGCGTGTAAAATACTGGTATTCAGCCGCATCTGGTTTTACTGGAAGCTGACAAAAACATACTTGGGAAAAGGCTAAGCAGAACAACATGGTTTTATTTTAAATCTTAATATTTTTTTCTTAGCCTCCTCAACTTGCTTGAGTGGAGCCAAATGAAACGATGTAAATAATAAATTCTTGTTTCTTACAATCAAATTCGTGGGTTGCAAATTTGGCAAGGTTTTCTTTAAGAAAAACTTTTCTTACAATTTAGCTGCTTATTGAGTAATAATTAAAACATTTCTGTTAATGAAGTTAATTATTATCTATCTCAAATCGTTTCCTGATTGCCGAATTTTAGTCCTGAAGTGACTTTTGGAGAATAATTTGTATTTGCTGTCTAATTTTTAAAATACCTGGTGATTTTAATCTTTCACTGTCTCGTTGGTCTAGTGGTGGCAACCGCGACTGCTGATCGTGAGGTCCTGGGTTCGATCCTCAGGTCGGGCAAAGTGTTATTGGGTTTTTCCGTGTCGAATAAATCAGTAGCAGTCCGGAGTTTGGATTTGTGCCCGGTTGATGGCAATAGGCTCGCCCCCTATTACATTAGACTTTAAACATAATGGTAAAATGAGGGTGTTACAATACACCTCTCCCCAACTCTTTGGTGAAAACGCGTGATGTTAGGTTTAATATTTCAAAATTAATAGGTTTGTTTCCAGAAAGTGCGTACGAAATTCGTAAAAGGAAGAAAAATCACGCATGACACGTAAGGAGCGAAATATCAAAGTCGTGGCAAATAGCAATTGATTATCTCAATCTATCGTTTAAGGATCTATTTACAGACACCTAATTCCCTGACATTTGCTCTAGGATTTAGGCTAAAAATAGATTTACAGAGTGGAGCAAACATCTTCACGTATACACGAGAATAAACTCAGCTAGAAAGCTGATCTTATCCCTAACCCAAAGAAAAGATTGAATCTAGAGTGACTGAAGATTCCACCAATCTTATTGTTATATGATGCCTTAGGCCCTGAGCAGACGACGGATTGCCGTGGGCAAGAATGATAGTGGCTGGTAATTGTTGTCCGTCGCGACATCCGGCACGTGGTTGGTGGTTGGTTTTTGTCAGGCAATCTGCCTGACAAAAAGTCCCTCGTCTGCTCAGGGCCTTACGATTATTTATTGTACTGGTCATCACGCCCACTAGATAACTACAAGTTGTTTGATCAAATTATCTATAAAAATGGAGATAACTTAATAATAATTACTTTAATTTCAGAATAATTCCATATAAAATTGTTAGTAAAGTTTAAAACTATGTTAGTACCTACTTATTCAAGCTAAACCAATTAATATACATTAACAAGGCCACCACCAGAACTGTGCACCTTATTCCAGTGCCCCACAAAATGACATTCAGCTCTTTCCGTTATGGTGTTTAAAAGGCCGTTGGAGCTGCCCCGCACACGGCACATCAGGGAGGCCACTCTCTTATGCATCATTGTTCTAAAGCAGTCAATGTTGGCCTCTGCAAACATCCCCGACGCACTACAGTATCGCTGCAACCCCATCAGCATCCTTAACCTTAATGACGCGTAGGTTTAGAAAAACCCACCTACTACCAAGCATGTTTTTTGTCATGATTTTCCAATTTCACTCATTCCACTAGGTGAAAAGACTGGCTGATTCCTATGATTTATCGAGCGTTAAGTATGGGTTAAAATTAAGAGTGTTGTATCTATGTTTACTAATAATGAAGCAGAGTCCTCATAGGTTTGCATAGTAGCTACGCCATACATCTGAGGTAAAATTAGGTTAAGAGTCCATTTATATGCCCAGTTTGACATTAACAAAAACCATCATTGGTAAGCCAAATGATTCGTTTTTGCCCTTAGGAATCGGGCAAAAGTGGAACTTATATCTGTTCTACACGTGTAAATAAAGGTCATTTTAGTTTGAACAGGTCACAGACTCACATAGCTTCGTGAAAACATCATATGTGTAAAATTATTGTATTGTAAGAAAATTCCTGTAACTATTGAATGTACTTGATCGATTTTTTGTGTACCTACTGTCGTAGAACGTATAATAATAAAAAATAATAAGGACTACCGACAGGACTATTGTTGCCAATAAGCCTGACATAGTGGTGATAGATCGATCAAAGCGTCTCGCAATGATTGTTGATATCACTGTCCCGCATGACGAGAACCTTGTGAAAGCCGAGAAAGATAAAGAAATTAAGTATCAAGACTTGGCACACGAGGTTGTCGACATGTGGGAGGTTGACTCAGCAGTCATTGTGCCGATACTCGTTACGGCCAATGGCTTAATAGCCAAGAGCCTCGACCAACACCTGATGAGGCTCTCGTTGAGCAGCTGGGTCAAGGGCCTGATACAGAAAGCGGTACTTCTGGACACGGCGCGTATTGTCAGGAAGTTCCTCTCTCTGAGGCCCTGACCACCGGTAGCTTGGACCCTGTTCCCGTTGCCGGTGGGCTACTATTTTTTATATTTTTAAATGTTTTTATATATATTTTTTAAAGAAATATTTAAAAATGTAATTAGTATGTAAGTCAATGAATAAAGAAATTACAGAGGTTTTACATAGTATCAGAATACTTGGTATTTTTTCATGTCATTGTCTTCTCTACTTTTTATACCTAAGTATTATTAGGCACTATGATCACATTGAGCTTCAATTTCTCTTACAAAACAATAATATTTTCGTATTTTAACATAAAAAAATATTTTAGCTCTGTATTTGAGAAAAAAAAACAGTCTTATTAAAAATCCGAGAGGGCGACGTAGAAGCATATAGGATTGCAAGACGAGTAAGAGGTTTCAATACTACTTTCTGGGATTTCACTAGACGAGAATATTTTAATATCGTGTACCCACGTAATTTAATCTAGTATTTGTTTTTATTTATTTATTTACTGTTGAGATATTGAGGCGACAATTAGCTTGACTTGGTGTAGAAGAGAACCATTTAAATATTGGAGGTAATAATTGATTCATCTGTTTCGTGCCTCGGAGAGCACGTTAAAACGTCGGTCCAGGGTGTCATACGAATACCTATGACAGTCGTTACGGGTAGTCAGGAGCCCGGCAGTCTTTGCCAGGGTTACGGTGCATGCTCTTGCGAATCCCGCGACCCCGGCCGAATGGTTAGGAGGAGGAACACCGTTAGCTTTTAGCCGGTAAGAGACCGGCAGACCCCCTCGCCTTCCCAGGGCGAGGGACATCCATGAGGATTTTCCCCGAGAAAAAAACAATGTAGCCCGACAGTCTGATCACCGGTCTAACCAAGGCGTATCGGCATTGCCCGGTAATTGGGTTGCGGAGGTCTGATGGCAGTCGCTCCGTGTAAAATACTGGTATTCCGCGGCATCTGGTTAGACTGGAAACTGACCCCAACATATGTAGTTGGGAAAAGGCTAGACAGAACAGAACGTCTCTTGTGACGGTATAAGCTATACAAGACTAGCTCATGCCGTCGTGAAAAGATCAGCCAGTCGGCAAGGTTGGTAGTGGGGCTGACTGCCCAGGGCGCGCCAGACGTAGGTACTTAAGAGGAATCGCGGGCTGCAAAATATTAATAATTTGAATAGGTTTTTGCGATCTATTTCCGACCCACTCCGACTGCGAACCTTCCCCATTGAGCGTGAAAGAGACACCTGCATCTCGAACTGATTTCTCCTGTGCAATATTAGCGAAATCGTACTTTCGTATTTCCCTGTTTCCTTCTTCAAAACTGGACCGATTTTAATATTTTTTTCTGTAATAATTTAAGAATTACTGGTTATGTCTGTATGTTTTCCTTTTATTTTTTATATTCGTCAAATTTGATTGCCAGATGTTTGAAAACGGTGGTAAAACCGGACGATTTTTGTATAATTTAAACGTCTCTAGTTCTTTTAATAATTTATTTATTGCCAAAAACATATACATATATATATATATATATATATATATATATATATATATATAGTGGTGGTAGATATCTATACTTATAAAAGGAGAAGCTGACTGACTGACTGACTGATCTATCAACGCACAGCCTAAACGGCTGGGGTTAGAAACCTGAAATTTTGACAGTAGGTTCATTTTGTGACGTAAACATCCACTAAGAAGGGATTTCTCGAAATTCAACCTCTAAGGGGGTGAAAAAAATCACGTAAGCGAAGCTGCGGGCAAAAGCTAGTATATCATATGTTAAAAGTATTTGCTCTAGTGACATTATCCAAGGAGAAAACTGAGGAATATGTTTGTATGGACTAAATGTCAACCGCATTTCCTCTTAAGTATCGTCACCCGTGGAGGCTTTTTTTTAATGCAGCCCCCATTCTCTAGTCAATTTTAATAATAGAGCTTCAGGAATAGATATTGTTTACTTTCAACAGGTGTAGGTATATACGTTTAGATAAGGTTATGGATTTCCATCGATGACCTATACATAAACTCACGCCTTTTTCCCATGGGGACAGGCAGAAACTATAGCACGCCACATGCTTCGATCCTTACTCCTTTCACTTCATCCACATTCATACATCTTGTCATACACACACGCCGGTTGAGAATACTACGCACCTGACCTTTGTGAAGAACATCACCAAGAACATCGATGTATGTCCTACTAGAGCGTCCTCTACCTTTCCACTGACATCCGCCTTATAAATTACTAGCGACCCGCCCCGGCTTCGCACGGGTGCAATGTAGATACTAATGTGGAGCATATAAACCGTCCTATTGAATCACTCTATCCACAGCTGAAAACTGCATTAAAATCCGTTGTGTAGTTTAAAAGATCTGTACAGACAGCGGGAGCGACTTTTACTATGTAAAGATTTTTGTTAATCGCCGTTCACCTATACATATTATTATTTTTGACAGTACCCGGTGTAGGCTGTTATTTTACCATTTCCCGACTGGTTTCCGATCGGGATAAAAACGAATAAATTAATTCTCCTGGAAGCCTATACGATCGTATTAAAAAAAGGGTAGATAAAAATCGTTAAAAAAATTCATTATGTTAAAACAGCGTGTGAGTTAAATAATACATGAGTTACCGTAGGTATGCGTTACACCCATTGCTACTCTAAGGCCGGGGCTGCACTGCTACGGCGACAGCGACGCGACGGCGATTTCGTGAAAACAAACTCATATAAATATAATGTCCGTGGCCGCACTGCAGAAACGACAAGCGAAATTTATTTGTTCATATCGTAAAGAAATTTCAAATGTTCTACAAGTAATGAGGGTGTCCGCATTAGGTAAATAAAATTATTCAGCGACCCGCGACGGCACTTGAATTTTGTACGACAAGCAGCGGTGCGACAGCGATTTGTCACTATTTGCAACAAAATATGCGGTGATGTACCTAAGCGGCCGCACTGCCTCGCGGCGTTCGTGCTAAAGAACGCGACATATTCGAGCGAAGAGGTGCGGCCACCCATTAAGCGACGTAGCGGCGTTTCGCTGGCTTCTTGCTTTTGCAATGCGGCCACATATTTTTTCGCGTCGCCGCCGCGTCGCTGTCGCCGTACCAGTGCGGCCCCAGCCTTAAAGCAGGCTTACTTTTTAATTAGCTACTGCTTTCTACCGCTTTGGATCATAAAGTGACCTACTTTACTAAGTAGGTACGTAATTCTTACAAATGTTGTGGAAACATCTATGAATATATCGCTTTCTCTATCATTAATCGTTCTTGCTCGCTCTTTGAAGGCAGTAAAAAAGTAAGTATTAAACTAAATTAAAGAAAAAAAGTTTTAGTAACAATAAAACTTGGTCTAATGGTGGCAAGCGCGATCGTGAGGTCCTGGGTTCCATCCCCAGGTCGGGCAAAGTGTTATTGGTTCCATTGTTTTCCATTACGAATTTGTCTGTAGCAGCCCGGTGTCTGGATTTGTGCTCAGTTAATGGCAATAGGCTCGCCCCCTATTACATATGGGACTTAAACATAACTGGCGAAACGAGGGTGTACTAAAAACATCTCTGCCGAACCCTTTGGGGAATACAAGGCGTGATGTTATGTTTATGAGCTTAATTTTGATTATCCTATCAATCCAATCTTGCGGAATATTCAAAGAAAATCTAACCATCTATGTTGCCGTAAGCTCGTCAAAGTTATGGCTAATCTGTAAACATGTAGATAACGAATCTATTCAAAGAATCGGATCTCCTGCAGATTAGAGTACGTTTTAAAGGCGGCTATTCTTCGAAGACCTCACGGTAAATAATTATTTGAATAGGAAATATTGAATTTCAGTCATTAAAATTTGTAAGAGGTTCACAGTTTTCGCGTCGTTAATGTACATTTCAATTTACAGCGGCCTTTTAAGTTTTACGTTGTGTTTTAACAGGAATATGTTTACACTTTAAAACTATGAGGTGACTATATGTGAGGTCCTGGGTTCGATTCCCAGGTCGGGAAAATTGTTATTGAGTTTTTCCGTGTGAAATTCCTCAGTAGCAGCTCTTACTTTGGATTTGTACCTGGTTGATGAAAATAGGCTCGCCCCTATTACATGATACTTAAACATAACGGCGAAATGAGGGTGTTACTACACACCTCTGCCCAACCCTTCGAGGAATAACAGGCGTGATGTTGTTTTAAAACTATAATTATTGATTGTTAGGAACGAATGAGGCTGACGATGATCATGAACTCAAGAATCTTTTATGAACTATGTAGGTAGGTATGTGGTTCATTGAATATATTACTTAGTTTCACCCACTGACTCATCCAGGTCTTCTTTTTCGTATAGTCAATAACTATCCTGGTGTCAGAGTTTATGCCGCCCATGGGCCTCTGTCTTGGCTTCACATGCCGTCGAGAAATATCTCTCAGGCGGGTTTCCTCACGATGTTTTCTTTCACCGTTTTTAAGTAAGTGATAATTATACAATACGCACATGAATCCAAAAAGTCTAGGTCAAGCCACTATATTTAGACGAAAAATCCTAGGAGCTATGGACCTATGTGGACACATACATAACATAATTAGCCCATTACTGTCTCAACGCTGGGCACGGGCCTCTTCTCAGAATGAGAAGGGTTTAGGCCAGTGAAACTCAAAATGGTCGACGACGACCTATAAGGGGTCCATGTGAGTGAAAAAAATAATTGGGGGTCCGTGAGATGTAAAGGGGGGTCCACGATAGTGGATCTCTTTTAAGCAGGGCGTGACGTTAATTTTAACTTTATATTCATGGAATAACCCACATACACAGATGATTCGTTGCTTAGTTTTCTTAGCTTGTCTTTATGTAATAGGTACAAATTACATATTATTATAGTTCATTAAAATTTGAATTTCTATACTATAATATTATAAAGAGGAAAGATTTGTGTTTTTTTTATGTGACGAATTAACTTAAAAACTACTGGACCGATTTCAAAAATTCTTTTATCGTTAGAAAGCTACATTATCACTGAGTAACGTAGGCTACGGGCGGAGCCGTGAGGACACAGCTAGTCATTAATAAATGTATAAAACAAAACATGAGTTTTTTTTTATTGTTTTTCGCTCTACACCTCACTACAGTTAGAAATCAGTCAAAAACTCATTTGGAGTCGATGAATTTGCAATAATGCAATATTAGCTAAGTACATTAGGTCTACCCAAAAGCAAAAAAACATGGCAAGTGGTCTACAAGACAAGAACATTTGGGGACCTCTGGTTTAGGCCTTAGTCCACCACGTTGGCCTGGTGCGGGTTTGCAGACTACACACACCATCGAGAACTATTTAGATCCCTCTCAGGTCAGCAGGGTTCCTCACGATGTTTTCCTGCACCTAACGCAAGTGATAATCAAATTCTGATCCGCACATGATTCGAAAAGTCAGTGGGGATCGAACTCAAACCCTCCTACATGGAAAGCAAGCGTTCAACCTCTAGGCCAGTGATACCCAAAGTGGTCTATATCGACCCCCAGGGGTCAACGACGACATACAAGGGGTCCATGTGGGTAAAAAAGAAATTGGGGGTCCGTGAGACGTAAATGGGGGTACACGGTCTACGAGACAAAAAAGTTTGGGGACCTCTTCGCTAGGCTATCACTGCCTTTTGTGGCCACTTTCCCGCTATAATCCTAACAAAAACTTATGGGGAAGTCTAATTTTACCAGGGGCTTATGAACGAGCTCAATAACACACCAGAATAATTATATATCATTCAAATTATAACTTCTCGTTGAATTAAGTAGTCAACAGGTGGTTTCTAACCTGGCGGAAGTTTTGTTTTGATCTTTCTACCGTTATTTGGTAGTTGTTTGGTATAGAACTTTCTAATTAGTTGATTGAACGTATTAATTGACATGTGTAATCTAATTAATGTGTTAAAGTTAATGGCGTATAAACATCGGTTCGTGTTACCGATGGAGTTTGGGAGTTATTTAGTATTTGACGCCTAGATAGCGTATTAGCGAAGGGTTTTGCTTTTGTGTGGGCCCGTAGGTTGCGAGCTTGAATCTTGCTGATTTTATTTTATTAGGGGAGAGGCACCATGTATCGGATAGTGCTGTATCTCGACTTTTTGAATAGTCACATCTATTTTTAATTTCATACACTTATAAGCAATCATAAAATGGTGCCACTGCAGAAAGTTTGACTATCTAATAACAAAAATGGCGGAACAGGGAGTCGACGTAACTTTTTTCGAACGCAAAAAAAAAATTATATCAAAAAGTGTTCTTTTCATTGTGATAAGTACAAAATATTGCTGTAATCGCTACATTTGCTGAAGAACAGTGTTTATTTTATTGGATAAACGCTATTTAATTACGAAATTGACAATATTTAAAAAGTTGTTCTTGTTCATATTTGGCCATGTCAAATCTTAATACCTACGCGAGCCGATTAGATATCCGATTTTAGGATTGAAGTAAAAAGAGGTTATTAAAAACATGAGGTAAAATGTCCTACCTAAGCGAAAGTACATTTATTATATTCAGTCCGATTACTGTATAGTCAATTATCACAATGTGTAATATTAGAGGGTTCGTTTCATTTTCATAATAACAGTTTCCTAATACCAGATATGAGAAAAAGTGGATTTTTGCCCTAATATCGGACATCCGATTATAGGAAACTTTTTTAAAAACCATAAATTCTGCCATTTTTTTTATAAAATATTATGTAAATCAAGACTTTTTGCATCTTGTAGTACATGAAATATAGAACACAAAAACATAAAATTTGAAGCTGCAAGTGTTCGAAGTCTATTACTTGGCAGTCCGACGGTCACACTACTAGGCTATCACTGCTATATTCTGTCCATTCTAAGGTTATCTATAAAAGATCACGAAATGCGTTAAGACAACAAAAAAAAAAGTAAACATGTTTACTTTTTTTTTAAACAAATCTATATTCTGTCCATTCTAAGGTTATCTATAAAAGATCACGAAATGCGTTAAGACAACAAATTGTACAATATCATGTAAAATGTCTTTTTGTATTTATTTGGTGCACAAAATCTTTTACCATACACTTGTTGGAAATCTAATAAAAAAATATAAAAAAGTGTAGGGGAAAGACACCAAAAATCGGAAACTTTTTTTTTAAACAAATCTATATTCTGTCCATTCTAAGGTTATCTATAAAAGATCACGAAATGCGTTAAGACAACAAATTGTACAATATCATGTAAAATGTCTTTTTGTATTTATTTGGTGCACAAAATCTTTTACCATACACTTGTTGGAAATCTAATAAAAAAATATAAAAAAGTGTAGGGGAAAGACACCAAAAATCGGAAACTTTTTTTTTAAACAAATCTATATTCTGTCCATTCTAAGGTTATCTATAAAAGATCACGAAATGCGTTAAGACAACAAATTGTACAATATCATGTAAAATGTCTTTTTGTATTTATTTGGTGCACAAAATCTTTTACCATACACTTATTGGAAATCTAATAAAAAAATATAAAAAAGTGTAGGGGAAAGACACCAAAAATCGGAAACATTTGTTTAAAAAAAAAGTAATCATATTTACTTTTTTTTTGTTGTCTTAACGCATTTCGTGATCTTTTATAGATAACCTTAGAATGGACAGAATATAGTAGTGATAGCCTAGTAGTGTGACCGTCGGACTGCCAAGTAATAGACTTCGAACCACTCTGACTTTTGAGATTCATGTGCGTATTGTTATATACAAGGTTAGTCGGAAAGGGGGTACTAAGCCGCGGGCCACCTAAAGTATCACTGATGACTATTTTAAAACAAGTGTTAAAATTTCAAAATTCGATAATTTTTATTTGCATGCAAAAAGATTTTTATTTAGGTTTTTTAAAAAGAAACATACCTGCTTTAGTTATGAATTCAGAAAATTAATTTTCTAATCCGTGACCCCAAATATGACCTAAATTGTAAAAACAGCTGATCATAGCTATGGACAGATGGATTTTAGCATATTTTTACGAAATCTTTGAAAAGTTATTTCTCTTAAACTATCGAGTTTTGGGGAAAGTTGTAGAACAAAAGTTATCCCTTATTATGGGTACTTTAACACCCTTTCAGCTTAGAACCTCCTTTCCGACTAACCTTGTATATATCTACCAAGATACATCTAATCCCAAAAGATGTACTTTACCCAGATTGCAGTGTATTAGGGGATCGGATCCCGCGACCCCGGCGGTAGATCCTCTGAAAAACACCGTGGTGGTTTGAGCCGGTATTCGGGCACTGAGGCAGTGCCTCAGAGACACCAAACTCGCGGAGTAGAAAGTCAAGAGCTTAGGTAATGAGCATATAGGTTCCTTAATATAGTTATATATTATTGTTACACCGCGAACTACCCTACCCCATCATCATACAATTCTGTCCATTCTTCTTCTTCTTTTCGTGTGGTTAGTGACTGACCTGGTGTCAGAGTTTATGTCGCCCAAGGGCCTCTGACTTGGCTTCACATGCCGTCGAAAAATAACTCTCAGGCCGGTTTCCACACGATGTTTTCCTACACCGTCTTTAAGCAAGTGATAATTATACAATACGCACATGAATCTGAAAAATCAGAGATGCGTGCTTTGGGTTCGAACTCGAGACCTATGACTTGGCAGTCCGACAGTCATACCACTAGGCTATCACTGCTGTTGCCTTCATCATTAGACGTGTGTTCTGTACCTATGTTTTAACATGATGAAGATTTATTGAATGAAAAGTTCACCTTTAAATATTTGACACCATCATATTTTATCTCCTTGTCCTTATTGAAATTTGACTTATATAATTAATCTCTTTAACAATAATTATTTTTCAATTTATTTGTAATTCTAATTATTATCTAATAATTTAATTTGAATGTAATGATGACCCATAATTTTACAAACCATTATATTTGTACGCCGGAAACGGCAGAATATTAAGATCGTAATACACAATGCACGTAATGGTGCGTCCAGACCTGACGAACGCGCCGCGAATGCGCCGCTCGCCAGCCGCTCGCGAGCTGCGCGCGTGCATTTCATGTTCGTACAAAAGATCGCGAGCGGCGCATTCGCGGCGCGTTCGTCAGGTCTGGACGCACCATAACAACTTTGTACATACAATATTCTGACAAATAAATGCATATTCTATTCTATTCTATGGCTACCATATATCCAGAAAAAAATATTGTTTTTTTTTGTGTACCATGTTTTACACATTTTCTCACTTACAAACACTGAATTCAGTATAAATAGACGATTCGTTTTCATTTGTATCACCCCCGATCCACCGTGCTCACCCGCCGCAGTCGCGGAGCCGGTCGTCCCTTCTGACTCCGCGCAGTCACACCGCGATTAATACAGCCCTCATCAAGCTGTCGTATCCCTCCCAGTCCTCTCGCATTCAACACCCTAAGAGGTTCGAGTCCCCCCTTGGGGACAACCTTAGAGGTGTTGCTGCTATAATAGTCATGATGTTACAGTAGTTAGCGTAGTTAGCTAGGTAGTTAGTTTAGGTATTGGTTCGGAGACCCTTCTGGTCTCGCCAATAATAGCCCGGTTACGTAGGAAAGGTCCGCAAGACCATCTACAAGAGTCGATTAGGAAAAAAAAAACACATTTGTATCCTGTACACCTACATTGTTCATACATATGGCTGCTTTCAACGCAATTAGTCTAATTTACGACATTTTCGTTTGCCATTAATTCAGCAATTTGGGTTTTTCCGTGTGGAATTCCTCAGTAGCAGCCCTGAGTTTGGATTCGTGCCCGGTTGATGGCAATAGGCTCGCCCTCTATTACATGGGACTTAAACGTAATGGCGAAATGAGGGTGTTACTATGCACCTCTGCACAACCCTTCGGGGAATAGAGGCGTGATGTTATGTTATTAATTCAGCAAATATTAACAGGTATTCGTACGTTAATGATTGAGGTATTACTGCAGCAAATGCCATATACAGGTTGTAAACGAAATCATGTAATTCCTTCAAACCTCATGATGTACTGCTGACATAGTTTAACCATGCACGGTATACTATTGGACTCACAAAATAATACAAGAATTAAACATGTGTTTTTATCGCGAGGCATTTTAGCGCTTCGAGCGAATTGTGCGGCTATCGCTCGCCGCGCGGTCATCTAACTCGGGGCGCTAAAATGCTTCATGTTAAGAACAATGTTTAATTATATTTTTATTGAATCCAAAAGTATCCCGTTCAGGGTTAATCTATGCCAGCAGTACATCACGAGGTTTGAAGGAATTACATGATTTCGTTGTCATACAACAGGAGCATAGCCATATAAATAATGCCTTAAATCAGCATCTACATAAGGGAAAAAAAAACAAGTAGGTGTAAAATGTTGCTTAACTAAAGTTAATTTAAAAATGGCATACAGGAATTCTAACAAGACTACGTATTTGGACACACTTTCATCAAAAACTTTTATCAAAATTGGATGACAAGGCCGTAAATAGTTATGTGAATTCTATGAAGTTGAATTCGACGAGTTATTGATGCGTTTCCAACTTAGGACACATCCTATTTCACGAAGATCAAGTAAAGTCAGCGGTAATACCGATCACTTAAGTAATTAAGTATGGTAATTCAAGTTATTAGGCGATTTTAATCCGAAATTTAAAAAAATTGAATTACTTACCAATCAACCCCAATCTTATTGTAACACACTTATTTAAATGAAGTAAAAACAAAAGTAAATGAAGTCTCAAAAAATCAAGCGAAAAACTTACGGTCAATGGAAACTTGCATAGATTATAAAACGATAAAATATTATTTTAAACAAATGAAAACTATTCGGCGAGACGTAAATTCTAAATTTAAAAAAAGGTGTTTTATGATTACCAGCCTGTTCTCGATGCTCTAATTTTATTCGATTACATTTATAAAAACAATAATAAATCGAATAAATAAAAGAAAAGTGGCGAAAGTTCTTTTTTAAATAAGGAGTACGTAAAATATTTTTTGAAATGAGAACGAGAAATTAAAAAGATTTAAAAGTTAATAAAAACAATAACTTGTTGAACTAACCGGCCAGCAGCAAGGCAAGCACAGCGGTCGTGCAGGCTGCGTATGGTTTCATCGTTCCGTTCCGAATGCCGAGCGGTGTTTGCGTGCCCGCCTTATAACTTTAGGGCTGAACCGCCCTCGGCGACGCGCGACGTAGCACGTAACTATGCTACGATATCGCACGTATTAAGTGACGTAGGTGTTGTAACAATGAGCTTTTTTAAAAATCATTTGATAATTATCTTTTGGTCTTACTCTTAATACCACGATGAAAAAAAAAACAAAGAGGAAAAATGTTTGAAAAGTAAGTTATCTTCTAATTGAGTTTTCGTTCAGAAACATAATTATTTAATTTATGAAAATGCTGTAAGTTCAAATTACGGAAATATAAATATATTTTGAATTTCTTTTAGTTTATGTAGTATCACGAAGTTAAGAGCTAACGAAACTCATTATCATGTTTAGCGTTTTGGTTATTAAAATTCTTTATGAAATTAAGAACACTGCAAGTCATTAATTTAATAAAAACATAAATACATAAATACTTATATAAAATATGAATACCAAAAGCAAATAATACTATTTTTAATTCAATATTTAACTTTTTCTTAACAAAAAGCGACTTCATCCTCTCTCCTATTAAAAAATTAACTTTGCTGTGCCCGACAGGGTCCATAATTGATTCGATGTTTTAACATACCAACTTTTATTATTATTATATGTACACATTATGGAATGCAATAAAGTATTGAGTATAACCGTAGGTACTAACTTAGAGTTGAAATTAAAATGTAAAGGATAAACTAGCTGTTAGGTACTGTAAATTAATGTTTAAACATCACTAAATTTATTTAATGATGCAATTTCAAACAATTTGGATATACCTAATTGGTTCTAATTCCATACAAATATGTTATATTCTATTATCCAGGAAAATTATTACAGGCACAATGATTATTATGATCCATTCTTGTCAATGGAAAAAGTCCACAAACTTTACCTTGTTTATGTTTATAATTATAATTGTTATTCCAATTTCCTTATGGATTTCAGGTGTTATCGAGTTCTAAGTGTGTTGTTACTAGTTGAACTTACATAAACATAACATCACGCCTATATTCCCCGAAGGGTTGGGCAGAGGTGTATAGTAACACCCTCATTTCGTCGTTATGTTTAACTGGCCACAAATCTGAATTCCGGGCTGCTACTGAGGAATACCACACGGAAAACCCAATAACACTTTGCCCGACCTGGGGATCGAACCCAAGACCTCACGATCAGTAGTCGCGCTTGCCACCACTACACCAACGAGGCAGTTGAACTTAATTGTGGCAATAATAATTTGTTGACTTACGAATCCTGTTAAGCTTAGGAGGCCGAAAAACGTATGGTGTGTGGTCCCTTGGTAATTTGGCAAGTAGGTACTCGTATATGATATGACAGCTCTTCACTTTTTGTGAGCTCTGGATACGTCGTTGCAAGAAAGCTGTCTGACAATGATTATAGGATGTTTCATAATATTAGACTGATGGGTTTTCACCACCTAATATGAAAAATTGCTAGGTAGGTACAGTGCGTGTCAAAAAACTGGAACCAAGATGGAATCGACTGCCAAACTTGAGGAGTTTACTAGTAGCCACTGAAGAGTTCCATTATCCACCTCCTAGCTCCATCATCGGACCCTGAACACCAAGTGCAATCTATTGGACTCATCAAAACGAATCATATGACCTGAACCTCACATAGATCACGCAATCGACGCCATCTTGGTTCTAATTAATTGACCCGCACTGTACTAATGCAGCATATATGTATTATTAATATTATGATTAAACTAACAAGAGAGGATTATGCCAAATTACCGGGATCGTTTTTGGAACACTACTTATCCCAATCAAGCTGAAGGAAGAGAAGCAAGCTGATAAAAAACTATCAGGTAATTTTTTTTAATGAAATAGAGTTAGCCTTTAACCCATTTTTGAAGTAATTATACCATCAAAGCTACCAAACTAATTAGTTGAAGCAAACAACGACCACAGGACCCATTTTTCCTGCTCATTATGTCGGCAACCCTGTTACATAATATGTAAATATTCATTATTAAATTAAAAAGTTGACGCAACAATTTACGCGCTAACACGCCCACTATTGGCGCGAAAAAAACAAAACGCTGCGACCCTTATTTATGACTAATAATGGTCATTTGTCACATCTCTAATATATTACACGCATCGGTATCGAGTTTAATCGGAATGCAATATTTTTATGTCCCCCCTCTATAACCTCGTATAAATTGATATTGGCAAGATTTTCCTGAATATTAAAACCTTTGCTATTAATCTATACTAACATTATAAAGCTGAAGAGTTTGTTTGTTTGTTTGAACGCGCTAATCTCAGGAAGTACTGGTTGGATATGAAAAATTATTTTTGTGTTGGATAGTCCATTTATCGAGGAAGGTTATAGGCTATATAACATCACGCTACAACAAATAGGAGCGGAGCATAAATGAAAAATGTTGCAAAAACGGGGAAAATGTCCAACCGTGCGAAGCCGGGATGGGCCGCTAGTTTTATTATTATGGACAGCGTTGTTGGTGGTTCCATTTGCATTTTAAAATTGATCTAATGTTTACTAAGCGTTCCCTGTTTTTATTATAGTTAGGATTAAACTATTTGACGAAAGAGCTATTAGGATAATACTATCTAAATCGATAATAACATTTGTGGAAGTGCCGTTTTCAATTTTGCACGATTTGAATCATTTGTTTTACACCTAAAAAGTCAATTTATGTTGCAGTTGTTTTTCGATTAGACAAGAAAGGAAAGACACAGTGGCGGTCCGAGAGGGGGGGGGGGGGGGGTCGTAGGGGTCATGATCCCCCCAAATCGTACCCGTCAAATTGACAAATCTAAAAATAGACAATTTACAAAAAAAAATGTCTGTTAAATTGTAATGTGCTCAACTTATTTTACTGTTACTATGACCCCCCCCCGTAAGTTTTTGGCTGCGACCGCGCCTGGTAAGACACTATGCCCTCTAGCCAAAAGACAGTGGGCGTATTTGTAAACCTACTTAAAATGATAGAAAAACTTAGATTTTAGTCTACTAGGCACACATGGCTGCAGGTAATTAAGCTATATCTACGTAATACTGCAATATTAATGACTCGTTCCTCTTACTGGCTGTCCTGGATTATATCTCAGTCAATCACAGACCACCGGTAGACATAAGTAATTTCTAAATTGGTCTACTATGCAAGGGTCTAAGCCTTCTGCATGCCGTCTATACCAGCAGTCGCTTTTGATGTCTTACTATCTTCATTTCGGCCATTTTCCACTCACTTCTGACTGTAGTACTATCTACTGTCCGTCCGTCTGTCACCAAGCTGTATCTCATGAACCGTGATAGTTAGACAGTTGAAATTTTCACAGATGATGTATTTCTGTTGCCGCTATAACAACAAATACTAAAAAACAGAATAAAATAAATATTTAAGGGGGCTCCCATACAACAAACGTGATTTTTTTGCTCGATATTGATAACAGTAACAGGTAGACGCTTGAAATATTCATTTGTACGCGAGTCCGGCTTGCACTTGGGCAGTTTTTACTGTTAAATTACTTTTGACTTAGATCTTAGACATCTGCCAATCACCGATTCTTAGCTGTCAGCTGCCATCCATGTTCATTGCTACTTCAGTGATTACTGTCAGAAGTGTTGGAACCATATCGCTAGTCGTGACATATTTTTCTCAAACATTATTTTCATGTTATATTTCAGGGACTACATTTCGTAGTTCCGCGGAAGGATAGTATTTCATGAGGTTTATATTGGTGTCCTAGCAATGGAAAGAAAGTCTAAAATATTACACTCAGATGATAATTTCCGATTGCTTAGGACTTTGGAACGCGGAAATGGAGTTCTAGTTAAAAAAAGAACAAGTTTTCGCTGCCAAAGCGATGTTCCAGTGGAGTAAAACATAATTTTATTTTTGAAGTTTCATTTTTATCAGATTAAAAGTACTTAAAAGTTACCTGATAAAAATGTTGATAACGCCTGACCACCTGACTGCTGTTTGCACTCTACCAAAAAAAATCGAATGAAAGGATGATGGTCAAAATGGGCGTAAGTCCAACAGAATTGAAATATATCTCAAATCAAAGCTTATAATTAGTACTCTATTTCATACTATGGCAACAAGTACCAAAGTCACCGGAGAACAGAGATAGGGCCAATTGAAAAAGTTGCATTTTTCTGTACAAATACCGAAGATTTGACTACATCTGTCACGTTTCAAAAAAAAGGTCGTGTTAAAAACATAGCGCACACGCAGATAGGGTTGCCACCCTTACTATAATATATAGTATCGTACTATATTTCAGTCAATTGTATCTACTATATATTATAGAAAAATAATATAGTACGAAAAATACTATATTTTTATCCCTAATTGAACTGTCGCGCTTTTTTATGTCAACTGTGACTAGAAGTCTGGAAGGCACCCGCAGCGATTAATTCGATTGGATGGCAATCTCCCGTTCCTAGAAGATTTTCCACGCCTCACTGAGGACGATATAATCTTACAGGCTCTGGGCACTTATCAGTAGAAGCTAGTCAAGTCATACGTCGCAGAGCACTTATATAATGGTGTTTACAATATTGAAATCACCAGAGACGATGTGCTGAACGATCTCCGTGAATGCAATATATTAGTACCCGATGTGTGGTTGCTGCGAGCACGGATTCAGTCAAGGCACGTCAGAGCACGCACATATTTTTCATATATTTTGATTGACAGGGTCCATGTTGGCAGAAATTCAATAATTCATTGTTACTGTACCTGCCTGACAGGAAAAAGGACCATTGGTACCTATGCTCATGTAGTTTCGATAATATGGTATCTTGGTTTGGGGCGACATGAGCCATTTATCGCCCCCGCGCGACATTTGTTAGATGTTGTCATAGACCGGGACAGTGTTTAGTTTTGGAGTTTATTTTCATTTAATTTATTTTAAACACATGCTTTTCATTAATAACCGTTCAATTAACATTTTATTTTTATCTAATTATGTCCCTCTAGCAATAAAACGATACGTAATTATTAAAAGTTTATGTTTTATTTAATTTTGTTATAACTATTTTTCAAGTAAACCCGGTGGATATGGCTAGTGTTATTTATATAATTACGATTCTAGCACTGAGTCCCAAGAACTGGCACTAGTTGCAGTTCTGTTGGTCTTACGCCCAGGTTTCATACAGATTTGCCCATGATCCTTTAAAAAGTTATGGTAGATTATAATATAAATAATTTTAATTTACGAATATTTGTTTGACAGCGTTTAACATTATTTATGTTTTTAAAATTAGAACATTAGGTAGTTATGTCTGTTGATAAATAATTAGAACAAATAAAAAAACATACAGACGAACATAGTAACCTCCTCCTTTTTGGAAATCGGTTAAAAATAACTGTCTCGTTGGTCTAGTGGTGACAAGCGTGCCTGCTGATCGTGAGGCCGTGGGTTCGATCTCAAGGCCGGGCAAAGTATTATTTAATTTTTCCGTGTGGAATTCTTCGGTATCAACCCGGAGTTTGGATTTGTGTCCTGTTGACGGCAATAGGCTCGCCCCCTATTACGTGATTTAAACGTAACGGCGAAATAAGGGTGTTACTATACACCTCTGCACAAACCTTCGGGAGTTACAGGCGTGATGTTATGTTATGTCATGTAAATTTTAAAAAAAATAACCAGTGGTTATTGTATTTTTTTTTAATGATTGTTTGTTTGCCTTCAACATCCTAGCTACTTAGTCCTTAGTACTTTGGAGTTTCTATTTTACTGTTAGATAGGTATCTTGAATTTTTTGTCTTGTCTAAGCGTATTTAGATAGAAATATGTGTAGAGATCTTAAAATCTTATCTTCTGTTACGATCTAAATTCTATTATAATAATGTTAACTCAATAACGGTGGATATACACGTTGTATTGCACCGCAGAAGTCTGTAAACAGTCTGAACTGTGCAGCTTGAATAGAGTTAGACAGTTGGACAGTTATTTTATCAGACCCAAACCTCCACTGCCTACAGACAAACTTCTCTGCCGTATTTTAGCGCGTAGGCGGGTGCGGGTGCGAGCGCGGGCGCGTGTAAATCAAATGTATGTAGACACCAGTTGCATTCACAGTGCTCCCGCGAGCTGCGCGTCTGCATGAGGCGGGCGCGGGCGCGGGTGGCGCGGGTGTTTCCAATGGCTCAGTCCGCTCGTATCGTTCACAGTAATGTAGCTCTGTTAGGTGACTGCGCGAGTGGTTCTAAACCATTTTGATACACCCGCCGAAGCGTCGTCATAGATATCAATACGGAAGAATTTATATCTTTGAATTAATTTAGAATTTATTTAAATCGTGTGTACCAAACTTCATATATTGCAATTTCCATTTTAAGTACGAATTTTCCATTAATAAAATCAAATCGTCATCCATGTCTTCTAACTACGCAGCAAAGTTTGAGAACGACCGAACACACGCACGCTACGATAGCTCGTTCGGCACTACTGTGAACACGTAGACGCTAAGACCCGAGCGCCCGCGCCCGCCCCCGCCCCCGCTAGTGCACTCTGATTGACCACGCTAGAGCGTTGTGCCGTGTGCGGCCACCATTAGAAACTCGATAACAATAGTAAAGTCTGGTCCTAACTAATCCGAAACAAAGATAAAAAAACTTTCAGTCTTTTAATCTTCTTCTTTTTGTGTGGTTCACTAATCTGGTGTCACAGTTTATGCCGCCCATGGGCCTCTGACTTGGCTTCACATTGCCGAGAAATATCTCTCAGGCATGCCGGTTTCCTGACGATGTTTTCCTTCACCGTTTTTAAGCAAGTGATAATTATACAATACGCACATGAATTCGAAAAGTCAGAGGTGCGTGCTTTGGGTTCGAACTCGAGATCTGTGACTGGGTAGTCCGATGGTCACACCTGGCTATCACTGCTGTACCTAGTCTTTTAATTTGAAATTGAATCAAAAATTGGGATTCAAGGGATAATGGGTTGAAATGTATGAAGGTCGTCCTGAGTTTTGGACGTTGAACACTCGGTGAGGTCACGAGTCGTCAGGTCTACTCTCAACCTTGCCTATGGGCTCAATTAAGGGCCCTGTTTGCATATCATTTTGGGACCCAGTGCATAATATCAGCAAGCACATTGGATCACCCACGCGAAAGCTCAATGAGTATTCCCAAGGAGAGTTGATGTCAGGCAGGCGGCCAGTCATAAAGCAATAAGCCAAAACCTCTAGCAACATGGATTTATGAAATACATGTTGTGCCGACCCCATCTAGTGTGGGATAAGGGCAGGAAGAAGAAGAAGAGCTTGGGTTTCTTCAATCTCGTTACTGCTTCGTTGGTCTAGTGGTGGCAAGCGTTACTGCTGATCGGTGAGTGCCTGGATTCGATCCCCAGGTCGGGCAGTGTTATTGGGTTTCCGTGTGAAATTTCTCAGTAGCAGCCCTGAGTTTGGATTTTTGCCCGGTTAATGGCCATAGGCTCGCCCGCTATTACATGTGACTTAAACATAACGGCGAAATGGGGGTGTTACTATACATCTCTGCCCAACCCTTCGGGGAATACAGACGTGATGTAGTGTTATGTTTCTTCAATCATTCGATTCTCATATACACCCACGAACTAACACCACAGAACAAATAACCATTGAGATATACTTAATGAGTACATTATAATAATATCACAATGCAAATAACCAGAATCTTTTAATTGTAGTACCTTCTCGTTACCTCCTACACAGGATTAAGATTCAAAGTGAAACTTTGATAGCTAAATGTATTTTGAGTAACTTCTGGCATTCCTGAGGGAAATATTGTATTGTGGTCTAAGTAGGCTGAGAAACTCTGTATCTATCTTGGTACAGTTGTGATTTGTTACTATCGTATATCGTCGGTCGGCAATGAAAAGCACGTATGTGTAAAATACAATTATTTAAAAGAGATAGAAATAACTGTCTCCTGCAAAATAAATGGCCGATCAAATGTTAATACAAGTTTGTTATCGTACGTCATAGATAGCTTAGAAGTATTTGAATTGAAAGTTTGTTGAACTAGTATGTATAGTGTGTATGACGAGTTTATCAATCTAAAGAACAAATAAAACGCTTTTGAAGAAAATTATATTTACGAGGATTTCACTGCCGAGCGTCGATATGTAGGATATCGGATACGAGCTTGACCACTACAATGAACAATTGTATTATTATCATTGTATTATAATAATACTTTTTTTGAGCAGTGATATCCTAGTGGTGACACCGTCGGACTACCAAGTCATAGGTCTCAAGTTCGAACCAAAATCACGCACCTCTGAGTTTTCGGATTCATTCATTATCACTTGCTTAAAAACGGTGAAGGAAAACATCGTGAGGAAACCGGCATGCCTGAGAGATATTTCTTGACGGCATGTGAAGCCAAATTCATTCTAAGACCATTCTATTTATTACGCTAATCGACTCGGGTTCATGTAAGGTTCAATTCGTTGAATCGAATATATAAGGTCCAACCAAAATACCTGGACAAACTTTTACACAGTGTTCAGTACGTTTAAATAAACATATCTATGCAAAAAAACGAGATCAAAGTGATTTTTTTCTGTCCAAAAAATAATAACGTTTTTAAATTGCCTGTACTCTCTAAGAATAAACTCATCCATTTTTTATGCATCGACCGTCGCTTGGGCGCGCGGCACTTTTGCGCCGTGTTTTACCTAATAGGCGAAGTGAAAAATGTAAAAAAAATATAATTAAATTAAAATAAATGATGAAAATAAATTTTTGGTTAGAAAAAAAAACACTTGGATCTCGTTTTTTTTTGCATAGATATGTTTAGTTAAACGTACTGAACACTGTATAAAAGTTTGTCCAGGTATTTTGGTTAGACCTTATATACAGTCCCAGTTAAACAAACCACACTGTTATTAAGTCATATTTTCCGATACCCACAGCAAGTGAGTGCGTGGGCTTTTCATTCACGGAAATAACAGTAATTAGAATTGTATAGAATTTATTACCATAATAGGGTAGTTGACTACTATTAAAAATGTACAACAATTTAGTATTATTTTAAAGAAAGTATAGATACAAATTGATATGTGAAAAAATAAATAAGATCGATGAAAAAATAGAGGAGCTACACGCTTGCGAAGTTTGTGGAGGGGGTATTTTCTGTCCTTGTCGCGCGAAACGGATATTGTACGGAGTGGTGTCAAATAATTATGAAGTTTGCAAGGTATGACGTCATTGTAGCGTCATGTTGTCTCTGTCTAGTAAGCAATTTTCAATCGTTTATAACTTGAGCATTTTATTAAATATTTCAGTAGTTTTTTCACTGTTGCCTATCATTTTTGTAGTTAGTTTCGAAATTTCTAATAAAAAAATTATAGTCACATACCCTATTAAATCTAGAAACATCACCGGGAAAGCAGCGTATTATTTCCTCAAAGCTTAATTTAGTATACAATACAGTTAACCGTGTTTCTTAAGGATTGAAATAATAATGAATTACCTTACTATTAATAGTACGTTTATATGTGGGCGCTAATGTGTTATGACAAGCGTGAATACGTACGAGTATGTGAAATACGGTGATTGGTCGCACAGTTAGGGCGCCCACAGACGGCAGATTATATTACCAACTAAACTGTTTTAAGGGCTTATTACATAACCAGGTTGATTGCCTTGTAGTCTAGTGGTCGCAAGTGCGTTTGCTGAGGTCCTGGGTTCCATCCCCAGGTCGAGCAAAGTGTTATTGAGTTTTTTCATCAGGAATTTCTAAGTAGCAGCCCGGAGTCTGCATTTGTGCCCGGTTAATGGCAATAGGCTCGCCCCTATTACATGAGACTTAACCATAACGGCGAAATGAGGGTATTAATGTACACCTCTGCTCAACCCTTCGGGTAATAAAGGCATCGCGATATGCCCTGACATGTCAGCATTTTTAGGCGCTGGTCAGGATTCCGGCTAGACTTTGAAAACGTCAGGATTTTTGATTATTTAATGAAATACAGATTTTTTTAAGTCGGTGGTACCTGGCATGGCGGCCGGCGCACAAAACAGAATTTGAACTTGCATTGCTCGCGGCAACAATGTCAGGATATTTTTATAGAAATAATCGGTTTATACCGCGATCGTTACCGACTGATAATAATTGATAGGTATCGTCTGCGAAGTCTCATATATAGTTCAATATTTTTAATTACAGCTGAAGTATTGTGTTAGTGGTCGGTCGGCCGTCTGCGGGAGCCCTTACAAGTATTTGTTGAAACGGTGATTGAACTTGTTGGCCCATATTTGAACAGGTCTTTAGATGCTACTACAGACGTTTTATATCTGTTTTTATGTAGATATGTAGTTTACGTATGTAGATACTTTTTGTGTTCGTCAATGGAATTTATGAATAAAGAAAAAAAGGTATCCTGTCGGTCACCTCGAAATATCTTCCTTTGGCGTAGGTATGTTGAGATTTCTTTGGTATGCTTGAAATAGAATGTTTCTGAAATAGAATTGTTCGGTAGTTTTTGTGAGATAGGTACCTGTAGATATACAGGGTGTTCACGAAATCATATAATTCATTCAAACCTCGTGATGTAATGTTGACATAGATTAACGCTGCAAGGGACAATCCAAAAGTATCCCTTGCAGGGTTAATCTATGTCAGCAGTACATCACGAGGTTTGAAGGAATTACATGATTTCGTTTACAGCCTGAATATAGTGTTTGGTTTTTGGACCTGCCTCGTTGGTCTAGTGGTGGTAAGGGTGACTTCTGAGGTGAGGTCATGGGTTCGATCCCCAGGTCGGGGAAATTGTTAATGGGTTTTTCCATGTGGAGTTTTTCAGTAGCAGCCCGGAGTTTGGATTTGTGCGGTTGATGACAATAGGCTCGCCTTCTATTACATGGGACTTACATAACGGCGAAATGAGGGTGTTACTATACACAGGTCTCTGCCCATTCCCGCATTGTCGTTCCGGGGGGGCTCAGTAGGCGTGAAGCGCAGAGGAATGATGGCAATACGCTCGCTCCCATTATTCACCTCTGCCCAATCTTTCGGGGAATACAGGCGTGATGTGTATTATGTTATGTGTGTTTTTTATTCTTTTCAAATACAAGCAAACACGATGTCTATTTATTCTCTAATAACATACTTTTGTTGAAATTATTTTAATTCAGCTCACAATGTTAGTTAGGTACCTAATTTATTTAGGAAGGTTTCAATTAAAAAATGTCCTTGGCTAACAGCTAGTTAGCAAAAAACACGGCGGTAAAACGTGTTAAGATCACTTCGGCCTACGCCGTAGACTGCGGCCTACGACAAACATTTTGAGCAATAATACAACAGTACCGCTTGGCTGGCAGATTTGGTCGCTTAGGTAACAATACTTTAGTCGAAAATTGGTCAGTTGACTTTTTATACGTCATTGGATAGATATTTTCGGCGCGCATCGAATGATGTTAGAAAAATATTGAAATTATCCAATCACAGCGAGTTATTCAAACAGTTCTGACACCGCGCAAGTCGTTTGTTGTGTCATTTTAAAGATAATAATCAGTTTTTTGTCTCTCCTGAAAACTTGTCAAATTTAACTTGAGCGGTATTGTTACCTAAGCGACGATTTGTGATTCCTCGTCCTCCTCGCGTCGTGTTCCTCATTACTGAGGGTCGTGATTCCCCCATGGAATTATTTTTTCTCTGACAACCTTGCGCCACCTGTGCCTGTCTTTGGCGATGTGGAATGCCTCGTGGAGTTTGGTGTCTAAAGCTTTGCGGATGTGGTCAGACAATCTGATAAGGCTTCGACCTCTGGAATGTTTGCCGTCGATTTAGCCAGTTACCATTAGTTGTTCGAGGTTATGGCAATCATTCCTGGCAGTGTGACCAAAGAACTCCAGTATGCGACGGAGACAGATGACAGACAGCCTGGTTTTAACGTTTAACTCCTGTAGGATGGGTTGTGATTCCAGTGTGATGCTATCAGTGTCTAGCCATACCTACCTAAGCATATTGATATTCCTGCTTTTGTTTGTTCTGCCTTGCCTTTTCCCAACTATATTGGGATCAGCTTCCAGTCTAACCAGATGCGGTTGAACACCAGTATTTTACACGGAGCGACTGCCATACAGACCTCCTCAACCCAGTAACTGGGCAATGCTGATATTCTCAGGTAAGACCGGTTGATGCGAATCCCGCGACCCCGGCCGAACGGTCAGGAGAAGGAGCACCGTTGGTTTTTATCCGGTAAGAGTCCGGCAGACCCTCTCGCCTTCCCCGGGTGAGGGACATCCATGAGGATTTTCCAACGAAAAAATAAATAAAGGTAAGACCGATTGTTAGACTTTCGGGGTTCTGACTACCCGTAACGGCTATCATAGGTATTTATATGACACCCGGGACCGACTGTTTAACGTGCTCTCCGAGGCACGGAAGGTTCTCGATGTGTAACGAATTGTCACCCATCCATAGATTGACCGCGGTAAGCGCAGCTAAACCTTGCAAAACGTATGTTAATAAGCCACGACCCCTCACTGATATTTCTGCCTACTTACTTATATTAAACTGCGTTTTGTACCTAGCAACACTGCAACTTTCTTTGAATTTAACAAAACAATTGTAATATAAAACATAACTACCTCATTGGTCTAGTGGTAGCAAGCGTGACTGCTGATCGTGAGGTCCTGGGTTTGATCCCCAAGACGGGTAGTGTTATTGGGTTTTTCCGTGTGGAATTCATGGGATTATATGGGACTAAACATAACGGCGAAATGAGGGTGTTACTAAAACACCTCTGCCTAACCCTTCGGGGAATACAGACGTGATGTTATGTGTATAAAACATAATTTTACCACAAACTGCAAGGTTGAAAATAAATTAAGTATAATGAAATTCTTGTGGGTGGACATTGGCACAATGTCAGCGGTAATTTGTTTTAAGGTCTAACTTTTAGACCTGGTCATTCCGCCTACTGGTTTAAAACATTGATCAAACTTATAATTTAAATTATTAATAGAAGTTATCTCCTTTTTGCAGTAATTTCCGAGTCGTTTTGATCGTAGGCGTATTTCATTCGTAGACAATACGGGACCTATCAACGGGCTAGTAAAAAAAGTGATATTACAAAAAACAACATTACATTTTTTATCTATGTGTGTAAGTTTTGGTCGTTAGTTTTGGGATTCCAAATCGTCAAAAAAATGTCACTGCCTCTACAAGAGTTGCCTGCTCTGTATAAGAATAGGGATTCGAAAAACGCATCGTTTGACCAATCACAATCAATGGTTAGATCCAATAGCAACACGTTATTTCAAAAACAAAATCCACCGCATATGTCATATGTTTTCCATCAAGCTATGTATACAACTAAAACAGCGTGTAAGTCAGGTGAGTTCCATACTGGGTCGTGTTGCGGAAGTGCTCCGTCGAAAAAACCAAAATAAAATAGAATATTGTAGATTATGAACAATTATATTATGATAAGTAGAAAAATTTCTATATTTTGCTCTCCTGAAAAGTGAACTATTTTGAGTTACGCGGTGTTAGAACTTAAGCGACGGTATGTGTGTATGCTGTCACCCTCTTGATATGATCTCTGGGTCGGCTATTACACCCACATGATAGGCGGTGAACTATTCTTTGTTTACGCGTTCAGTTCGTATCATCATCTATGGCGTAGTACTATATTATACGCCTACCTTGTACAGTGTTCTTGGCAAGATGACACATGTATTCTAAGCACATAAATTATCCTATTCTTCGACCCACGATTTCCCGACCTACAAACTAAGGAAGATTAGGCGGGGAATATTATTTTCTTCTCAGATTTTTTTATTATTTTCTTTACTTCATTACATCCATTGTGCATCTTTATTGATGCTAGGATTTATGATTATCAGATATTACCGCTCAAAGGGGTGCGTAGGTGAAGGTCTACAATGCTATCTACTAATAGTAAGGTAGGTGTCCCCGGGGCCACATTTGCAGTTCGGTGAATGTTTTTGTTGTCGCGTGAACTGTGACTAACACCGCATCGTCAGAACTTGTAGTTTATTTTTCTTTGTATTCGACCTATTAACACACACATTATTATTCCACAAAGTCCTATAAACCTAAGCGTATACAGAGACGCAGGCTGCGCAAGCAACACAGGTCTACAGTGACATCGCCCGACATAAAAAAATGCCAACTTGATTCGACCCAAGATCTACCTACTGTTTACTGAGTAGACTCTGTGCGATGTACCAATTACATAACAGGTACCTCTTCATTCAACTTATATTTTTCTTTGTCTTGCCATGATTGACTGGATTAAGAGCCGCGATCGACCGGTCGATCGCGATCGACTGGTTGGCCACCCCTGCACTAGAGCATTTTCTCGAGCATTTCCATGTAATGTAACGTTCCTGCGAAGCTCGACACGGTTTTCGAAGTAATGCTCACGGCGAGTGAGCATTTACCCATAACAATCCGATGCACGTGAAACACCACTGAGTGAAATTGAACAATTAACGACCTCCTTGACCCCTCGCTCCGCGCACCTCACTCGCTCGTGACTTTCCTCGATGAAATGTTACACAAATTTGCTCGATTGTTTGCAAAATCAAGTTGTAGGTAACAAAGTCGAGCGTCGTGCTCATTGTTCGGTTCGTGAAAGGGTGACACATTAGAGTGGCTCGATGTTTTGTTACAAGTAAATGCTTTAGTATATACCAGGGGTGGCCAACCAGTCGATCGCGGCTCTTAATCCAGTCGATCATGGCAAGGCAAAGAAAAATATAATTTTAATATAAGTTGAATGAAGAGGTACTGATTATGTAATTGGTAGATCGCACAGAGTCTATTCAGTAAACAGTAGATCTTGGGTCGAATCAAGTTGGCCACCCCTGGTCTATACTCACCTCGTTGCCCAACTGTATAGATTATAAAACTGTTACTGAACTGTGATGCCTGCGCGACATGCGCCTCCGTGTACGCCTAGGCTGTGTGGCTCCAATACAAAGGAAACCATATTGTTTGACAGCTGATCCGTCATCTACGTGTAACAGGTGATCTTGTAATCTATTGTAACTGTTTGTACCGACAACTACCTAGTTACAATTTTTTTTTTGCGTAGGTACCTATGTACGAAAATACATTTGCGTGTGGACGGAAATATTGAATGGCATCGACGTAACCTCTTTACTTATAAGTATTTTAGTAGTGACTGAATATTATTATTTTCCTCCGATGAGTATAAAGGTAGGTCGGCGAAGACGGTAACTATTCTGTCCTTGGCTGGGGGCCTTAATTTTGGCAACCCACAGGAATAGTCCGGTTAAGCATAAACAAAGCTCTCAGAGCTTTAGTTGCGAGCGGTCCTACATAAAAAAAAAAAAAAAAAAAAACGGTAACTATTCTGTCATTTGTTATTTAATAACATAAGATCACGCCTGTATTCCCCGAAGGGTTGGGCAGAAGTCTATAGTAAAACCCTCATTTCGCCATTATGTTTAAGTCCCATGTAATAGGGGGCGAGCCTATTGTTATCAGGCACAACTTCAAACTCCGGGCTGCTACTGAGAAATTCCACACGGAAAAACATTACTTAATATTACCATTTAATAATTCTGATAACAGGAGATGTGGCCTTTGACATAATTTTAACTCCGTGATACAATCAAAATTATTCTACCCTACGATAAATATGACAATTATCAATGATATTATAAGTAAAAAGGTGTAGATAGGTTATAAGCGCTCAGCAAGCGACACGTCAAAATGTGGCTAATTAGCCAGACTTGACCTCAGTGTTGCGTTTCTACTACACTAGACGACCCACTGTCGCAAATTACATTTGTCTCTTTTTCGTTCGCGATAATCGAATCATGCTATCCTATTTTGACGTCTAATCGTAATGTAGTGTGCTATTGCAATATTTAGTTATTTATGTGTGCGTTAGTGTGCCGTTTTTGAAGATCGAATGTTGTGTAGGTAACCTATGTACACCTTTTTACTTATAATATCATTGACAATTATTATTCAACTAGCGGTCCCTCCCGGCTTCGCACGGGTGGACATTTTTCCCGTTTTTGCAACATTTTTCATTTATGCTCCGCTCCTATTGGTCGTAGCGTGATGTTATATAGCCTATAACCTTCCTCGATAAATGGACTATCCAACACAAAAATAATTCAATCGTCAAATCAATTCCAACCAGTAGTTCCTGAGATTAGCGCGTTCAAACAAACAAACAAACTCTTCAGCTTTATATATTAGTAGGTATAGATTAATGTTTACATTAAAAAAAGTTAAAGTAATTCCAGTTAACGTAATCTTAAGTTTATACCAAAACTCTAAACCAAGAGGAGGATCAACTCACGCTGTATTTAGAAAAGCGTTTATCTAACTTTTTAAAACATTTTCGCAGAAATACACTTGGAAACCGTGCGTCGCTTCTGCGAACCACAGACCGTCCCAGCTAGATCGATATCGGTTAAATTCTAATTTTCTAATTACAAAGCGATCAGTGGAATAGTTTTGGTTCTGCGAATCTGAATAGTTACGTCATTGTTGTTGGTATTCTATGCTGCGTGTAAGTTAAGTATGTAATAGGTATATTCTACTCAGATTTGTGCCTTTTTTTTTTTTTTTCTCACGTGTGGAAATCCTCATGGACTATCCCCCGTCTGGGGAAGACGGGGGGGTGTGCCAGACTCTTACTGGCTAAAACCCCACGGTGTCCCTCCTTCTGACCTAAGGCCGGGGTCACGGGATTCGCTGTTGCATGCACCGCGACCCCGGCAGGTCTCGGTCCACCAGCTTCTTCTGGTGGACCTCTCCTGTGGTGGGGCAGTTGCTCCCCTGCCCCACATCCATCCGAGAGGCGCGCGCAGGACATGACGCGCCATCCTCCCTGAGCCCGTTACTGGTCGGGCGACGGGTTCCCCAACCCGCCGCCCGCAGGCCACTCACTAGGGTGGCCGGAGATCATCACGCGCCCTCCGGCGCCCGGTGCGTCTAGCGCGAGAAGGGAGAGAAGAAGCGGCCTCCCTCTCCCTCTCCGCTACCTCCTTGGTCGCCATCACCTCCTCGCAAAAAGAGGCGATGGCTTCCCACGCATTCTCGCTCCAGACCATGGACAGAACCACGGCCGGAAGTGAGAGGTCACCGCCGATCGCCGCGACTAGTTCGCGGCGCTGCGACCCCCATGCTGGACACGCCTGCAAAGTGTGCAGCGCCGTGTCCTCGGGGCAGTCGCAGTGGTGACAACCGGGCGTCTGCTCCCGGCCTATACGACACAGGTACTTCCCGAAACAGCCATGTCCCGACAGTACCTGCGTCAGCCGGAAGCTGAGGGCGCCGTGACGCCTCTCCAGCCACTCCTCCATCACGGGTCTTACCGCCGCTGTCGCGGCGTGCCCCACTCAGATTTGTGCCTAAGATAAGTTTATGTAAGGTACTTTATTATGGATTTCTTAGAGAATTCAAGGGATTAATTAATTTCACATTTGAATCATAATTTCGTTCATTGATACGGCATCGAGCCAGCAGTTGTAAGTGTTTGGCCAGACTGGCAGCGCGGCGCGGGGAGCGGCGCGGGTGCGGGAACGCGCGCGATTTACCTGTCCGCAGTCGAGCGCGGCTTCGTTCTGAGCGTTGTCGTGTCCAGTGTTTGTCAAAATATAATATGGATGAAGAAGACTTATTTTTACTGGAAAATTCTTACTAAAATACGATGTTTCGACATCCACAGTGCAGATCGTGCTTGAATAGCACTTATTGATTCTTCAACATTTAATTTTGAAGACGCCATCACAACAACGCGCGTGGTCAGCTCGAACTAGTTTGAGATCCCCCGCTCCCGCGCGGGTTGTCGCTTGCCGCCCGCGCTCTCACTGCGGCCACTTGTATGAACGACCTATGGCGTGAGCTACCCGCGCGCTCCCCGCGCCACGTAGCTCGCGCCGGTTCCCGCGCCCGCGTGCCCACTACGGACACTCAAATGAAGTTCTTCTGTTTGAACTCGCCGCACCGCGCCCGCCCCGCGCCCGCGTTTGCAGTCTGGCCAAAGGCTCACGCAGTTGCCTCGACTGCATTTTAACTGCCTTCAAACTGCATTTGGCAGTTGCAGTCGGGATGCAGTCGGTCTGTCTGGGCCCTACATTTCTGATATGAACGAAATATAATTTACTTACCATTGACGTCAATCCCCCTCAGATGCTTGAATGACCGCAGCAACATTCCTCTGGATGGTCCGACTACGTAGAGGGGCTCATGGCTAATTACCAACCGCGCAGATCATACGATTTAAGAAGTTAATTCAAATATGTATTAAATAGAAAGGTAAGTAGGTACTGCAGCTGCCTCGTTGGGCTAGTATTGGTAAACGCGATTGCTGATCGTGAGGTCCTGGGTTCGATCCCCAGGACGGGCAAAGTGAATTCCTCAGTAGCAGACCGGAGTTTGGATTTGTGTCCGGTTAATGGCAATAGGCTCGTCCCCTATTAGATGGAACTTAAAAACATAACCGCGAAGTGAGGTTGTTACTATACACCTCTGCCCAGCTCTTAGGGGAATACAGGCGTGATGTTATGTTATGTATCTACAACTTCTCGATAATCCAAAATGAGTTTTTTTTTTAAAAAAAAACGTTGCCCCACACTTGGATTTCTCCTGTATCGTGGGTGTGTTTACAGACACAAATCTTCACATGCACAAACACCCAGACCCGGAACAACTATCTGTAGGCCATACAAATATTTGTTCCGTGCGGGAATCGAACCCACGACCCGCAGCGCAGAAGCCAATCGCTTAGCCACTGCACCAAACGTGTCGTCAGATAGAATGTAGGTACACGAAGCAAATGGTGTACCTACAACGTGACTCATATAGTTCTGTAGATTCTG
The DNA here is from genome assembly GCA_910594945.2 of Amphipyra berbera. Classification (NCBI taxonomy): domain Eukaryota; kingdom Metazoa; phylum Arthropoda; class Insecta; order Lepidoptera; family Noctuidae; genus Amphipyra; species Amphipyra berbera. Next base: position 3,366,031 of record OU343133.1, read on the forward strand.
CCTACTCCCAAAAAGAAAAGGCATGATATTATGTACAATCAAACTATTAAAATAAAGCCTAGAATTTTGGTTTGGTATTTACCTAAAATTGGAATTACTTATGTCAAGTTATCGTTACATAATTCGTATAATCTCAGATTATTTGCGGATCAAGATTGTTTATAAGATCTTAAACATTGCTAGATCCACGGCTTACTGAAATTTATATTATTCTGAAATTGTAGCACGAAGTTGTTTTGTATCCGAACGAGACTAATTCTCATCGCACGTTTACACCTAGGTATAAAACATTATAATTATCTTCTTCTTTATCTTTACATAGTATAACACAAAGTCGGTCCCGCTGTCTGTACGCTTAGATCTTTTAAACTACGCAACGGATTTTAATGCAGTTTTCAGCAATAGATAGAGTGATTCAAGAGGAAGGTTTATATGCCTCACATTTGTATCGATCTACATTGAAGCCGGGGCGAGTTGCTAGTTCTACATTAACCTATCAATCCATTTTTCAAAAACATACCTAATTGCAAATAGTTAGGTACTTAGATGTTCTGCCTAGCCTTTTCCCAATTATGTTGGGGTCAGCTTCCAGTCTAAACAGATGCGGCTGAATACCAGTTTTTTACACGGAGACACTGCCATCAGATCTCCGCAACCCAGTTACTGGGTAATGCTGATATCCTAAAGATAGACCGGTTGTCAGACTTTCGGTCTTCTGAGTTCCCGTAACGAGGCACGGAGGGGTCTCGATGTGTAAAGAATGGTCGCCCATCCACGGACTGACCACGGCAAGCGTTGCTTAACCTCGCAAATCGTATGATTCGCGCGGTCGATAGCCACGCCCTCCTCCAAATAGATACCTATTATACCAACTTTAATTCTTTGTACTTTGACTTAGAAAAAGTTAGTAGTTAATAGTATAATAGAAGAGTTTGTTTGTTTGTTTGAACGCGGTAATCTCAGGAACTACTGGTTGGAATTAAAAAAATATTTTTGTGTTGGATAGTCCATTTATCGAGGAAGGTTATAGGCTATATAACACCACGCTACGACCAAAAGGAGCGTTAAAAGTTTTTCAGAAAAGGCCAATCGATGCAGCTTAAAAAATAATAAAAATTAAATGAACTAAACTAAAAGTATTACAAAATAAATGACCTAAATACACTGGCCTGCAAAAATAAGTATCACACTTTTAAAATTTCAATTTTTTCTAAACTATAGAAGTTAGAGATTTAAAATAAAAAACGTTTTATAGCAATTTTTATCAGCTTTCTTTGAAACTATAGTAACAAAGTTAAACTCTTTTTTGAGTCCTTTTTGTTTCGAAAATATATCTTGTGTACCTAAAAAGTTATTGCAATTTTAAAAGTGTGATACTTATTTTTGCAGGCCAGTATAGATGTTCTTCAATTATTTGAAAAAAAAATGTGTTTTTTTAAACGATTCTATAGCGAAATTATTGTTTTACGATTGAAGGTTTATTTACCTCTTATACAAGATTTTAATGGCCGGACTATGTGTGGTGTATCTTTTTTTATAAATTGTTTTCATGCGCAAGATAGAGCAGAGTGAGTAGATACGTCCTATTCATGCACGCAAGTTCTTACAAGAACTATCCTATAGACTTCTGTAAAGTATGTTTTTTTTTCTATTCGACGGCTTGTAGGTGGTCTTGCGGACCGTTTCTACGTAACCGGGCAGTTATTGGTGAGACCTGAAGGGTCTCCAACCAATGGGGGCGAGAGTAAAATACTTAACCTAAGATAACTATTACTACTACTAACATCATGACTACTAGAGACAACAGCACCAAGGACGACCCCTAATAGGACTCGGGCTTCGGCTTAGGGCGATGCTGGCGAGAAACGTATGCTTACGATATACAGGGTGTAAACGAAATCATGTAATTCCTTCAAACCTCATGATGTACTGCTGACATAGATTAACCCTGCACGGGATACTTTTGGCTTCAATAAAAAAAATAAGATAAAGTAAACATGTGTTCTTAACGTGAGGCATTTTAGCGCACCGAGCTTAATGCGCGGTATCGCTCGCCGCGCGGTCATTTAACTCGGGGCGCTAAAATGCCTCACGTTAAGAACACATCATGTTTATTTGTAAAAAATAATTGAATCGTAATATATCCCGTTCAGGATTAGTCTATGTCAGCAGTACATCATGAGGTTTGAAGGAACTACATAATTTCGTTTACACCCTGTATGTAGGTATTTATAGATGAACTTAGCTACCCTCTTTCTTCATACGTAACGTAACTGATATCCTACACAGGGGCGTAGCTACCGCCGTATCTGCCGTATCAATTATACGGGGCCCCCGGGTCACGGGGGCCCCCAACGTGCGTAAGCAAAAATTAATAAAAACTGTCAGACCTGTCACTATTGTCCATAGAGGTAGAAACTTTAGAAAAACTAAAGTCATCATCAGCTATAAATGATTTAATAAATCAGTTTGCCGAAAAAAAGGCAAGGAGAGTGTATATTTAATTTTAATTATTTGTAAAAATTTTGGAAAAATGACAGATAGATAATTATGATGAATAATATATTTTTAATTTTATGAAAACATTTTTTTTCTTTTGTGAGAAATCTTTACCCTTCCTAAGGGGGCCCAAACAAATTTTTATACGGGGCCCCGCCAAGGCACGCTGCCCCACTGATCCTACACCTACGCTCGGCATGACGCGTTCTTTAGAAAACTAAAGGAAGATGACAAACGGCCTAAAACACTGTAGGTACTTTTATATTATATGAAACGCCCAACGCTGGGCCTAACAACTATTAAATATGAAATTATTAGGTATGTAGTATGATGGCATAGTGCAATTCCTAAGAAGCACTTAATGAGAACGTCGGCCGACGGTCAGAAGGAAGAACACCGTGGGTTTTTAGCCGGTAAGAGTCCGGTAGACCCCCTCGCCTACCTCGGGCGAGGGACATCCACGAGGATTTACCAACGACAAATATATTTTTTTTTAAAAGTCTGTAGACTCAACGCCGTTCCTAGATCTTGATCAGGGTAGAGCGACATTGTCTTTCGACGCCCCTTGGTCGACGCTTTCACATCACATTAATTGTATTTCAATTTATGTTTAACTACCGACCCGCCCCGGCTTCGCACGATTGCAATGTAGATCCTAATGTGGGGCATATAAACCTTCCTCTTGAATCACTCTATCTATTGCTGAAAACTGCATTGAAATCCGTTGCGTAGTTTAAAAGATCTAAGCGTACAGACAACGGGAGCGACTTTGTTTTATACTATGTCAAGATATTTTAAAATTACCAAGGATTTCAGAAATCTACTTTTGGCGCCTCTTGTCATCTGGCGCCTAGAGCTACCGCTCCTCTCACTCTACCCCAGGGCCGGCGCTGAGTAGACTACTAGGTACTCAGGAAAGTGACAAAACCGTGTTCCTTGAGTTGCAGAGAACAGCGGTTCCACCCCCTCATCGAATGAACTCCGATGCGAGTGAAGACGTTTGCTCATAACATAAGCGCGGCGAGTACCAAAATAAAATCCAGTAAAATGCTAGGATTTAGAAGATCCATGTATCTCATTTTAACTACGCAAATACTATATTGCGTCTAGTTTATTAATAACAAGCAGCCATGTTTATTATTATCACGCATTCGCTATAACTTTTATTATCTTTAGGTACGCTTTTATGTTAGGTATATTGTATCATAAAGCATGAGCTAAAGCCACGTCAGTTGCGACCATATTTTTGTTAGAAATAGCCACTAATGTTGTCGTAAACTAATAGGTCAGATTTGACATCTGTCAAAATACTCTATGTAGTGTCAACACTACACTACACTCTCAATGCGCGGCGTTTAGGAAAATTTCATCACAGTTGTGCGATGTAAAAGTACAAGTAAAAAAAAGACGGCTTTCTTTAAGGTCGAAGGTAATTCCTGTACCTACTTATTTATTATGTGGTTTTATGGAAACGTCCAATCCGACCTATTCCGTTGTCGCAGGTAGGTAGGTATAACATGTTTTTCTAATAAACTCCTTCTTTTCTAAATCGGTTAACAAAATTGGGGCGTGGCCTGCCTACTGTTGTTTGATTGCTGTAGGTTTTTTGCAGAAATTCAATAAATGTAATGTCAAAAACCTACACCCAGCGCCGACATTAGACCTTGATCTAGAACGAGATTGTCTTTCGACGCCCTTTGGACGACGCTTCCACATCACATAAATTGTATAAAATTTTCTGTTTATCTTTACATAGTATAAGACAAAGTCGCTCTCGCTGTCTGTACTTTTAAATCTTGTAGACTACGCAACGGATTTTAATGCAGTTTTCAGCAATAGATAGAGTGATTCAAGAGGAAGGTTTATATGGCTCACATTAGTATCTACATTGCACCCGTGCGAAGCCGGGCGGGCCGCTAGTATACAAGGTTAGTCGGAAAGGGGTACTAAGCCGAAAGGGTGTTAAAGTACCCATAATAAGGGATAACTTTTGTTAATTATAACTTTCCCCAAAACTCGATAGTTTAAGAGAAATAGCTTTTCAAAGATTTCGTAAAAAATATGCTAAATTCTATCTATCCATAGCTATGATCAGCTGTTTGTACAATTTAGGTCATATTTGGGGTAACGGATTAGAAAATTAATTATCTGAATTCATAACTAAAGCAGGTAGGTATGTTCTTTTCTTGAAAAAACTAAAATAAAAATCTTTTTACATGCAAATAAAAAATATCGAATATTGAAATTTTAACACTTGCTTTAAAATAGTCAACAGTGATACTTTAGGTGGCCCGCGGCTTAGTACCCCTTTTCCGACTAACCTTGTTTAAATAAAAATTAACAACTTTTTAAAAAGTCTTTTTTTGGCGCCTCTTGCCATCTGGCGCCTGGAACGACCGCTCCTCTCGCTGTACCTCATGGCGGGCGCCTGTTTACATAAATCCAGAAATTTTGGATTGAGATCGGTAGGCCTACCATGAATACTGTTACGTTGCTAACGTAAAATGTGAGTGGCTTTTGAATTGGAAACACTCGTTTCTCACATACTATTTAATTAAATTGAAAATTGTATTCATATCTATGTATGATACAAATTGTGCATGTCGCAAAAAAATCAACCAAAATGTTATAGGACAGTTGTATTTCCGATTCAAAATTCGCTTTACGTTTACGATACTATACTTACGTCAAACGTTCGTGCTAGGCCTATATTGGCTGTTAGGTGATATTTATATCGTCAGTGGAAAGGTAAAAAGACTAAAGCGCCAATATACTTACCTATTTTACAGTAGAGAGATTCAAAGTATTTTTTTAAGAAAATAAACATACTTATTCTTCTTAGAGTATAATTATAATTTAATTATTATTAATTAATTATTAATTTAATTATTATTAATTTAAGTATCTATTTAATATGTACTATAAGAAAAATAACTATGTTTATTTTCTTAAAAAAAATACTTTGAACCTCTCTACTGTAAAATAGGTATATTGGCGCTTTTACCTTTCCACTGACGATGTCCTGTTTTATTTGCCTTCCATATCAGTGTGTAAGTTGGTTTTTGACCTATTTGTCTAGTTCTTTTCACCTACTTACCTAATGAATTATTAAAAAGCCCGAATATGCGCCAAAGATGGCACCATGTATACCTATACCTACATAGGTAGATACTATTTTGTTTGTTGGGGAGACCAAAACTTTACACATATTTCCCTTGTGGCCTTCGTAGGTCAAAGTACTGTATTTTCTACTGCCTAGGTACATCTGTTAAGTAGAGTAGGTCTTTTTTTCTTTTTCGTGTGGTTAGTGATGGTGTCAGAGTTTATGCCGCCCATGGGCCTCTGACTTGGCTTTACATGCCGTCGAGAAATATCTCCCAGGCATGCCGGTCCCCTCACGATGTTTTCCTTCACCGTTTTTAAGCAAGTGATAGGTATAATTGTATAATTACAATACGCACATGAATCCGAAAAGTCAGAGGTTCGTGCCTTGGGTTCGAAATCGAGACCTATGAGTTAGCAGTCCGACGGTCACACCACTAGGCCACAAAACAGATAGATACAGAAGTCAATCACATGTATGTACTTCACTTTTCATACCTACGCTCGGCGGTCGCTCTATCTATATATCTATCTCTCTCAAGCGCATGGCACTCGCGCTCGCACTCTAGTCCAAGATAGACAGTCCGAGATATCGTGTCCGTGAGCAGTGTCTATGTGTGCGTTGCTCGAGCGCACTTGTATGTAGATTGACTTCTGTACCTATCTGTTCTGTGACTAGGCTAATACTATCAACAATGAGATAGAGTACGTAACGATCAATCATTTTGTTCGAACTTATAAAAGTGATGTGTTCTTGTTTCTTGTTGAATACTGCATAGCCATTTATCGATTTAAGGCTTACAAGAACAACTTTTTTTTTAATACGACTTCGTCCCACTATTTGATTTCTCCTGTATCGTGGGTGCGTTTACAGACACAAATTTTCACTTGCACAAACGCCCAGACCCGGAACAACTATTTGTAGGCCATACAAATATTTGATCCGTGCGGGAATCAGAACAGAAGCCAATCGCTCAGCCACTGCACCAAACGTGTCGTCTAAAACAAACCTATAGGACTGTTCAGTTAATTAATACCTACCAGATTCACAGATTCCTAATATTACTGACCGTTACTCGTTTTATCTGAAGGTCGTTATCAATAATCTATTTATCAACTTTACTTCTATGGGACTTATTTCAAATATCTATCTCCGGTAGGGCAAACCGTTTATAGATTACTAGCGACCCGCCCCGGATACTAATGTGGTGCATACGAATCTTCCTCTTGAATCACTCTTATCTATTGCAGAAAACTGCATTAAAATCCGTTGCGTAGTTTAAAAGATCTAAGCGTACAGACAGCGGCAACGACTTTGTTTTCTACTATGTAAAGATTGAAAATGCCCGTAAGTCACGTGCGTCTTTAACGATATGGGAAAAAAGTCGTAAGGTACCTACGTCTTACCTACCTAATTACTCGGTCATCATCATCATCTCCCTGCCCTTATCCCACACTAGGTGTGGTCGGCACAACACGTATTCCTCTTCCATTCTCCTCTATCAGCCGTCATCTCAGTACTCACTCCTTTCTTACCCATATCAATGATGGAATCAGGTGTTACTTTGCGGAAGTCCATGACAAACAAATATACAATAACAATATTTTGTTTGGCGGAATCAACACTAAATATTGCTATTATATAGGTATTTGTTTACCCATATCCGTCCTACACACAATCCATCCATCTTTTCTTTGGACTACTCCTATTCGTATACCCAAGTAGGTACTCAGTAAGGACGCGTTCCCATTTTTAACCAACTTCCAAAAAAGGAGGAGGTTCTCAATTCGTCTGTTTTTTTTTTTTTGTTTTTTTTTTTAAATGTTTGTTACCTCATTACTCCGCCATTTATAAACCGATTTAGATAATTTTTTTTTTATTTGAAAGGATATACTTCCAGATTGGTTCCATTTAAATTTGGTGAAGATCTGATTAAGAACTTCGGAGATAGACAATAGAACTCCTCAATGACGAATAGTACGCATAATGTGATGATGTGATTATGTTACGAGCAGCGACTTTAGTAGGTCCAACCATATTTTATAATTAAGGCCACTAAAACGAAAAAAATAAAAAACATTTTAACAAAAATAAAACCGACTTCAAAAAAAAACGATGAAAAGAATAAAATAATTACCATATTATAAAATTAACAGTTTCAGAAGTCGGTGCCTTCAATTTGGTTCAGCGTGGATTAGCACCGACTTCTAAAACTGTTAATTTTATAATATGGTAATTATTTTATTCTTTTCATCGTTTTTTTTTTGAAGTCGGTTTTATTTTTGTTAAAATGTTTCGTTGTCGTGACGACAGATAGTCGTGTAGTTTTAAGTGTCGTGGCTTATACAAGGTGTAAAAAGACCCTTCACGAAGCCGTCAACCTATGCATTCAGTACATCAAACTAAGTAACCCTACGCAAAAATTGTCGCTGGGAAACGACTTTTTTTTTGGGTGAAATATATCGTTTTATGGTAAAGCTCAATGAAACGCACACAAAACATTGTGCTGATGGATGCAATGAATAGTAAACGGGTAATGGAGGTATTTCAAGTAGGTACATTTGCAACCTTCAAAATAAGTTTTTTTTTTTTAAAGTTGTTAAAAAGATGGAACTTTGACCTCCAATATCTTCGTAACTAGAAGGTTCCCAGGCATAGTCCAGAACAAAAAATGTATCGCAATGACGTGGAGAATAAGTGCCTTTCGGCTTCGTTAAGGGTCTATTTACACCGTTTATATTTAAATGGAGGTGTTCACATATAAGACGACACGATTAACTGTCGTTCACGACTTGTTTTTGCAGTGAAGACAGATTGTCAAGTCAATGGGAACGGCTAGCACGACAGTCGTAAAACGATAAGAAAACGCCACGACTATCTATTGTTACGACTATCTATCGTGGCCATGATAATAATATCGTCTCGTCGTAGCTTGCTACTGGTATGCAACGACAAGGCGACTGCCGTGAAACGATAAAATGTCGTCGCGATGTAATGGGAACAGCAAGTTACGATAGTCGCTAAACGATAAAAAAAATTGACGACAAACAGTCGTTATAATGGGAACAGCTAGAGACGACAGTCGTCCAACGATAAATTAATCGTCACGCCATAGTGGGAACGCGCCCTAAGTCTGGAACACTGTTTTATTCTATATATTGCGAAAAAAATGGAAGTTTTATCAATGTAAAGCAAATCTTTGACCAAATTATTCCTTCCAGATTAGAATGGAACAAATGTAAGTAAAAATTGAGCTCTTTCACAGACACTAACGATGAAACAACTCCCATAACCTGAAACTGAACGCATTACTTGAAGTGGCACGCCTCACTTCACAGAACTGTTCGTAATCAAAACTTTTTCAGCGCGTAGGTAGGTACGTGGAAAATGTAGATCTACGCGCCATGTTGGAACTTCGGAAGCCTTGTGAATGTAACACAAAGCATAAATTGGACGTTTCTATAGAAGTCTACAAGTCGACCTTGATGAACATTTAAGGTAAACGCACACTTATCAGAGCCGAGGGAAGCGAAAGAGCCGAAAGAATCGAATTTTAGAATTACTTGTATGAAATCCTATGAAACCTCGCACACTTATCCACTCCGAATCGGACGATTTCATACAAGTAATTCTAAAATTCGATTCTTTAGCTTCCTTCGGTTCTGATAAGTGTGCGTTCACCTTTAGGATCTAATTGCGAATGGTAGCGTATCTACATATAAAACAGTCGTATGAAAATTATAATAACATAAACATAACATAACATCACGCCTGTATTCCCCAAAGGGTTGGGCAGAGGTGTATATTAACACCCTCATTTCGCCGTTAAACATTAAGTCCCATGTAATAGGGGGCGAGCCTATTGACATCAACCGGGCACATATCCAAACTCCGGGCTGCTACTGAGAATGCCATACGGAAATTTTCCAAATTATTAGAAGTAATTAGATTAATGATTTGCGATATAAATGCTTGGTCAGCGAGGAAAATCGACTACTAAATCATCCGAGCACTCAGGTTAAAAGTAACAACGCAAAAAAGCATTTAATAAAGGTAATCCTAATGAAAAAAAAAAACGCACAATTTTCTCCGAAATTTTCGCTGACCAAAACCTCAATATCGTCGCTTAAGTTCTACCAGCGCGTAGGTAATTCGAAAAATAGTAGTTTTGAGTTATGCACGTCACTCCATAGGGAATCGAAAAACGCATCGTTTGACTAATCACAATCAATGGTTAGATCTAATAGCAACGCGTTATTTCAAAAACAAAATCCACCGCGTATGTAATATTTTTTCCATCAAGCTGTGTAAGTCAGGTGAGTTCCATACTGGATGATGTCGCGAAAGTGATCCAACGAAAAAACCAAAAATAAAATAGAATATTGTACATTAAAAACAATTATATGATAAGTAGAAAAAAGTATATTTTTTGCTCTCCTGAAAAGTTAAGTATTTTGAGTTACCTACCTACGCGGGGTTAGAACTTAAGCGACGATATGTTGCTAACCGTTTAAGGCTGAGCATCCACCAGAGCTGTGCTAAGCTGCGTAGCGAGGAATGTGTTTTGTAAGCACCAATAGAATCACTTCATTTACCTAGCTTCGCTCTGCGCAGCTCTGGTGGATATGGGTCTAGCAGTGCGAGGTTTTTGTTCATGCAAAACAAGCGAGAAATGTGTTGCTAGGAATGTGTTGCGAGGAATGTGTTGCGAGGAATGTGTTGCGAGGAATGTGTTGCGAGGAATGTGTTGGGAGGAATGTGTTACGAGGAATGTGTACCGTTCCCGCCACGGCTCATTTGTACACATTAACACATTACGCATTCCTCTCACAGCTCTGGTGGAAAGGGTCCACACCGTTTCACATCCTCGCTACGCATTTTTGCATTACACATTTTCCTCGCACAGCTCTGGTGGATGTCCAGCCTTAATGAGAGCTAAAAATAATAGCCAAAGATAGATTTAATATTTTTATTACATTCACATGACATAACAGAACATCACGCCTGTATTCCCCTAAGGGTTGGGCAGAGGTATTTAGTAACACTCTTATTTCGCCATTATGTTTAAGTCCCATGTAATAGGGGCCAAGCCTATTGCCATCAACCGGGCACACATCCAAACTCCGGGCTGCTTCTAAGGAATTCCACACGGCAAAACCTAATAACACTGCCCGACCTGGGGATCGAACCCAGGGCCTCGCGATCAACAGTCGCGCTTGCCACCACTAGACCAAAGAGGCAGTTATTTTATTACATTCAAAATATAAAACTGTTTTCTTATACACAAGGTAATTCTTTGTACATAGGCATTGTATAAAATAGCACTAATACATATAAAATACGGTGTTAAAGTCATGCTTGGTATTTGGGATACAGCGGGATAGGACCGATACAGAACATTGACATCAAGTTTTTACAGAGACGCTCACGGTGCTATATTAGTTTACGATGTGTCAGAACCAAAGTCCCTGGCAAAACTGAATGAGTGGGTCGAGGAACTTCAAGTATACTCTACCAAGAACATAGTCTGCTTAGTTGTCGGCAATAAGATTGACAAGCATATCATTTTGGGACCCAGTGATAATATCAGCAAGCACATTGGGTCACCCGCGTGACAGCGCAACGAGTATTCCCAAGGAGGGTTGACGTCAGGCAGGCGGCCGGTCATGAAACAATAAGCCGAAACCTCTAACAACATGGATTTACGAATTACATGTTGTGCCGACCCCACCTAGTGTGGGAAAAGAGTAGGAAGAAGAAGACATTTAATTTTAGAATATTAATTACTATCTCACAGCAACAATACTATGACATCTCGGCGACAAAACTGGATCAAACAACTTAACCAAATAGACATTTTCAAAACCGTTTTCAAATAAAAACATTAATCTATCTAACAATATTAAACTTTCAACTACTTGTGCTAAACACAACCTTAATAAATAAAACAACACAAGTTTTTTCCACTGGCAATCCATATTTTTATGTGTATCTGTGAAGAAACTGGCCGGTAAGCTGTCAAAAAGTTCTAATTTCAAAATATCGTCGGCCATTTTGAAATACTGTTGGAATGTTTGACATTTCGGTGTTATCTTCTTGAGCTTGCCCTCGGAAATTTTGTGGTTTGGTAGTTGTTCTTGAATTATTGCCTGGGATAAAAAAAAACAATATTAAAAATAGCTAATTCAATTTTCACATAAATTAAATTACAGCATCGACTGGGATATCTATGGTCATTGCTGCCAAGATGATACTTGACAACGCGTTTGGTGCAGTAGCTGAGCGATTGGCTTCTGCGCTACGGGTCTTGGGTTCGATTCCCACACGGAACAAATATTTGTATGGCCTACAGATAGTTGTTCTGGGCCTGGGCGTAAGATTTGTGTCTGTAAACGCACCCACGATACAGGAGAAACCATAGTGTGGCGCAATGTTTTTTTTTAAAAAGAAAGGAAGAATGAAGATATACTTGTAGCAAAGGATGAGACAAAAAGCAAGTGCTTTCCTGTCTAAAAATCATCATTATCAAGATCATTAGGTACCTGTAATAAGGCTCTGTACAGCAAACTGGTGGAAGGCAACTGTCGTTGACTGACGACCCTGTCTATGGACTGGGCGGCCAACATCCTTGCGTTCCTACCCAGATTGTAACCTGGAAAATAATTGTATGGGTTAGGTGTTTTTGACAAATACAATATGGTTTAGAATGATTCGATTACAGTCCGCGCGCAAGTGCTAGTCACCCTAGGTAAGTGAGCGGCAGGAGGGGGGGCGCGCGGTAGGCAAGACAGCGAACTGAAGGGGTGCCCTAAGTGAGCGACAAACGCGACGCGGGGCGACACGACGTGGAACAAATACGCGTTACGTCGCGTCTCGCTACATAGGCCGCTAGTAGGGAATGCCGTTGTCTTGATCGCGTTTGTCGCGTTCGTCGCTTACGGAGGCCTACCCGTAACAGAACGCGTCTATTGTTTCGCACCCCCTTCTACCGCTCTCATACCTCAGGCGGTGACTAGCACTTGCGGGCGCACTATAGTCAGATGTCGACAGGTTCAGTTTGCTATCTCGTTTTGTCTATGACTCTCGTAACGAGAGAGAATGAGATAACAAACCGAATCGTTCAACTGACGTATCAAAAGTTCTGGATCAGAGGGTAGGTCAATCATATAGAGGCCTTGTATTCGGAATGACATGTAAGAGCCCCTCTTCCTTCGCTGCACCTCCTCGCCTTATACTAAAGCATTAATAAATAGACTTTAAGTTCTACTACATACAGTTCATTTTGAGGAGTATCTCACGATGATAGAGTTTATAACGCGCCGTCCACTATTTTAACTAGATTTTTTCAAATATACTGTATGGAGCACATTTTAAAGTCCATTTTTCAACGAGCGATGAATCTGAAAAGAAAGCAAGCTTCATTCGGCCAACTGCAATGAACACTGTCGGTAGAAAAAGATTGTGCGCAGAAAAAATAAGATATTTAAAAAACATCACGCCTTGTACTCTACGATGGGTACGGCAGAAGTCTTTTAGTACACCCTCGTTTCGCCAGTTATGTTGGTCTAGTGACTGCCTTGTTGGTTTAGTGGTTGCAAGCGCGACTGCTGAGCATGGGGTATACCTATATACTGGGTTCGAACGCCAGGTCGGGCAGTGTTATTGGATTTTTCGATTGGGAATTTCTCAGTAGCAGCCCGGAGTCTCGGTTTGTGTCTGGTTATAATATTTTATTACTATTTTTAATATTTCCAGTTACCTCTTAAGTACTCCGACATGGGGAACCCCTGACTGCTCTCCCCACTCCCATAATCTCGTTGGAAGACGTCGAACATGTTAACATCGACAGTCTCGCTGAGTAAGTGGTAGCAGCAGGGCACGTTGAACACCGCCGCTGTAGTTGGTTGGGAGGTGAAGATACGCAGGGAGTCTGGGCCTAGGTTGCCGCAAGTGTGGAGACCTAGAATGGAAGGGATTAGTCAGAAAAGGCTTTTTACATAACACATAACATCTCAACTGTATTCCTCAAAGGGTTGGGCAGAGGTGTATAGTAACACCCTCATTTCGTCGTTATGTTTAAGTCCCATGTAATAGGGTGCGAGCCTATTGCCATCAACCGGGCATAAATCCAAACTCTGGGTTGTTACTGAGGAATTCCACACGGAAAAACCAAATAACACTTTGCCCGACCTGGGGGTTGAACCCAGGACCTCACGATCAGCAGTCGCAGTTGCCACCATTTTTTTTCGAGGTCGGCTTTTTATTTTATAAATTACATATACACAAAATAAGATAGGTACTTACCCGTCAAAAGTAGCTTAACATCTTGGTCGGCAAACTCAGGGAACTTCTCCTTCACAACGTGAGCCAAGTCTGTATCTTTCGTGATGAAGGCTGCGGCGAATCTGTGCAAGTTCTTATTGATGCTTTCGCTCATACGTTCCTCGTTGCCGTCTTTTATGCGCTTCGCTATCGCGTGCCATTGTTTCTGTAAGAGGAGGGAGGAACAAATGAAGCGAATATGAAAATAAAAAATATGTACAGTAGTAGGATGAAAAAGTTCCTAAGGAGGGAAGTATTCCCAAGGAGGGTTGATGTCAGGCAGGCGGCCGGTCTAACAATATGGATTTATGAAATACATGTTGTGCCGACCACATCTAGTGTGGGATAAGGGCAGGAAGAAGAAGGGGAATGAAAAGGATCGTCAGTTTTCAAATTCATTCCTTTCCCACATCGCGGGTACATATTACCTTTTCAAACTGTTAAATGGAACAGACCAATGCATGGAAAATTATGTTTAATTATTTGGTAGTAAAGATCAGAATTGCCTCTTGCGTCCATACGACGTAGTAGTGCAATGCAATGTCTTTGTTTTGGTTTAAGGAGTTTTGTTGTAAAAACCAAGACATCAATCAATTCGGTGATTAAATAAATTGACATTACTAGCGGTTTTTATCATGTCACCTTATAATTTTTAATATCTTGTCAAAAAATACTTGTAGTTTAATTTCTATAATGTTGGCAATACCTAGTCGGTAAAATAATTTGTTTCTTGCACTGTGCAAGCAAAAATAGACTTTAAGGTGTATAACATTTTCATTCGCCTACTGTACATGTTGCTACAATACAAATATCAACTTTAAAGACATGCAATCACAGTTGATTTTAGAATGACAAAAACTATCTAAGAGGCCTTAAAATTATTTCAGTTTCAATCGAAACTGAATCGGGTCCATTGAAATTAAGGTTTCAAATCCCAAAGCATGTGAATTATTCATTTAAACTTGAATACTTGTGTGTGTGAGAATTGGGTTGCAGTTAGGGCGAGATGCAAGCTTTTTTAAATTATTATTGGACTGGATGTTTGAGGAACGCTGCACAGATTCGCCGTCTATGTCGTCAGGTGACACATTACCTGTATGACTTGGATCCTGTGCGGGCCAGCTGCGACTGCGGCGGCGTCACAGTCGATAGTGAGGCTGGGTACTCCGTAACCCAGACATAACGCTACGGGTAAGTGTCCTCGACCCCCGCCCGCTTCTACGCAGCAAGTGGAACTGCAGGCGGAATGGAGGGAGGCTACCAGTCGAGACATTGTTTGTACCTGTGGGAAAATTCGGTGGTAAGTTTTTTAATAATAGATGAATAAGGAGACAAGTCAAATGTGTCATGAATGTGGATGGATATACAAATAGAGGTAGGCCAAAGAAAATATGGATGGATTGTGTGAAGCATGATATGGGTAAGAAAGGAGTGAGTACTGACGGCTGATAGAGGCGAATCGAAGAGGAATATGTGTGTCAACCCCACCTAGTGTGGGATAAGGGCACGGAGATGATGATGGAGACAAGTCAAAAAAGTTTATTTTTTAATTTATGGCGTCCTTTTTTCTGCTTTAGTTTTGCATTCCCTTAATCTATATTAATATTATAAAGAGGAAAGATTTGTATTTTTATATTTTTGTATGTAACGAATAAACTTAAAAACTACTGGACCGATTTCAAAATTTCTTTTGCCGTTAGAAAGCTACATTATCACTGAGTAACATAGGCTACGGGCGTAGTCGTGGAGGACACAGCTAGTAGAGAATATATTATGCTTCATATTAGCTCTCGCAAGACATTCAGCCAATGCATTATTTAGTTTCGTTATTCAGTTCTCCAAATTCCTTCAAAAACCTTCTCATGTTGGAAAAAGTTACTAGTGTAGTGGCTCTCTATTCACCAAATGAAGCACTGGCTCCAATAGTAGTAATCTTTTCTTGTAGAACCTATCCAGGTTATAGTAGGTATGCATGACATTGGGAAGCCATCGCCTCCTTTTGCGAGGGGGTGATGGCGACCAAGGAGGTAGCGGAGAGGGAGAGGGAGGCCGCTTCTTCTCTCCCTTCTCGCGCTAGACGCACCGGGCGCCGGAGGGCGCGTGACGATCTCCGGCCACCCTAGTGAGTGGCCTGCGGGCGGCGGGTTGGGGAACCCGTCGCCCGACCAGTAACGGGCCCAGGGAGGATGGCGCGTCGTGTCCTGCGCGCGCCTCTCGGAAGGATGTGGGGCAGGGGAGCAACTGCCTCACCACAGGAGAGGTCCACCAGAAGAAGCTGGTGGACCGAGACCTGCCGGGGTCGCGGTGCATGTAACAGCGAATCCCATGACCCCGGCCTTAGGTCAGAAGGAGGTACACCGTGGGGATTTAGCCGGTAAAAGTCCGGCACACCCCCCCGTCTTCCCCAGACGGGGGACAGTCCATGAGGATGTCCCCACGTAAAAAAAAGGTATGAATGACATGATTTTGAGAGACCAAGACAACTTAAAATGTACATCACATACCTCATAACTCTTCTTGCTGGTCATAAACTCCTTGACCCGTATCTCAGGTTTGATTTCACCGCCCCAAGCCTTGATGCACTCCTGTAGTTGTTCAGCCGACAGACAGTAGTCATTGTTGACAACCACACAGTGGGAACGGGCTGTGCGAATCCAGGTGGAGAGGACCGAGGTATCTGTAGAGTGGACTTGGATAAGTAGACATTGACTTGGTGATGATTAAAGGCACTAAAATACACGAAATTATAAATAAAGACAGACATTGCAACTTACGCAAATGTCCACTGTATGTATGTAGCACTATAATATTATGGTTTTGTGACGTTTTCTATAGTTTTTATCATTCTGAAATGAGCAATGAGTTTGTATCTTTAAGGGTCCCACATCTGTCAGTACGGAATCGCGTTTTTTCATGGTCTATCCTTTTCTGGCGCTCAGAAACGTCATTCAATAGAGCGAGAAAGACAGCGCGAGTACGCACGTGATAGCACTTACACTGTCTTTCTCGCTCTATTAAAAGACGTCCCTGATAAGGATAGAGCATGAAAAACCGCGATTCCGAGTTGACAGATGTGCGACCCTTAAAGATACAAACTCATTGCTAATTCAGAATGCTAAAAAGTAAAGAAAAGGTCACAAAACTATAATATTATGGTGCTTACAGTACATTTTAACTTGTAACAGTGAAGCGAAATACCGCTGCATAGTTTTCGCTAGATTTATCCTTCCTTAGCCTTCCGAAAGTCTTACGGAATTACCTATGTCATGTTCAAAATTTAACTACAACTTATAGAAACCTTCCTCTTAGCCTTTTTCCCAATTATATTGGGGTCAGCTTCCAGTTTAACCAGATGCGGCTGAATACCAGTATTTTACACGGAGCGACTGCCATCAGACCTCCGTAACCTAGTTACTGGGCAATGCTGATATCCTAAGGTTAAACCGTTTGTCAGACTTTCGGGCTTCTGACTACCCGTAACGACTGTCATAGGTATTCGTATGGCACCCGGGACCGACGGCTTAACGTGCTCTCCGAGGCACAACTTATAGAAACCATAACATAAAATAACATCACGCCTGTATTCCCCGCAGGGTTGGGCAGAGCTGTATAGTAACACCCTCATTTCGCCGTCACGTTTAAGTCCCATGTAATAGGAGAGCGAGGGCAAATCTATTGACATCAACCGGACACAAACACAAACTCTGGGCCGCACTAAGGAATTACACACGGAAAATCCCAACAACACCTCGCCTCACCCGGGGATCGGACCTAGGACCCCACGATTAGGACAGACCAACAATCAGTTATAGAAACCTAATCCAAATAAAGCAACTCCTATCTACAAACCTTTTGATTCTTGACTCACAGCCGCATTCCAGAACTGCTCAAGTGCCTCATTCAGCTCCAAGCCATGAAGGGTTTCTCTCAAGGGGCCTGGCAGAAGTTTGTCCCAGTGGTTCTGTGTGAGGAATTCTACCATATGGCAGTTAGCAATAGGAAGTAGAGGTGTCAAGTATTTTGTAATAGAGTCAATGTGGTGACGTATTTTGCTGATTGTGGACTTCATTGATGGTTCTGAAAAAAAAAGACTTTATTTACATAACTACCTCATTGGTCTAGTGGTGGCCAGCACGACTGCTACTACGACTGATTGTGAGGTCCTGGGTTCGATCTCCAGGTCGGGCAAAGTGTTATTCGGTTTTTATGTGTGGAATTTCTCAGTAGTAGCCCGGAGTTTGGATTTTGCCTGTTTGATGGCAATATGCTCACTCCCTATTAAATGCGACGTAAACATAACGGTGAAATGGGGGTGCTACTATACACCTCTGCCCTACCCTTTGGGGAATCAGGTGTGATGTTGTGTTATGTTTATTTTCATAAAATATTTACCTAATAATATATCTGGATATATTTCTGTCTGAGTACAAGGGGCTTACTACTGCGCGCACTGCGGTGCGGTGACTTGATGCGTGTTTTTCACCGCAACTAATAAAATAAATACAAGTAAATCAGTATGTGTATAATACGCAGTACGCACTCTTCTATGACACTCCATACTTTACAGATTATACGTTAAAAAACGCAAGGCAGTGCGCACCACTAGTTTAATGTCAATTTGATCCATGGTCAAAAATGGATTATGGATCTTGAATTGAAACTAACCACTGTTTCTGATATAATTAAAGGTCAAAGCACACATATCAACTCGGAAAGGGATCGTCACCGTATCGCCTTTCGCCTCGCCGTCAAACAGGCGTCAACCTAACGTAAGCACGTAACCAAAGCGGATCAGCACCTCCGATGCGTCGACTCGCCTACGGCTAGGCAACGCCCCGCTTACGGCTCGCAATAACAGTAGTGTGGTGCAGGCAGGCCACGGGAGAGGTGAGAGGGGCAAGGGTGGACGAAGAGACGTAAGCTCGGGTACGAAGAGACGTAAGCGCGGTGACGACGAGCCGTAAGCGCGGGAATTGCAAGTTGACCACGCACCGCACCGCGGTTCGTGAGCTTGTCCCGAGGCGAGGCGATTACGCTACGAATCCGATTAGTGTGCTTTGACGTAGGGGGTTTCATACAAAGAATACTGAACGGCTCGAGTTGATACGGTGACGATCCCGTTCCGATTTGATATGTGTGCTTTGACCTTTAGTTACAAGAGTATGAATTGACACTTCTGCGAGGCAAATTTAATTGAAGTAAGCCCTCTGATCTAGATTCTCTAAACATTAACCTACTAGTTGTACCTATATGGTGACTCTTGACAAATGATATGCTTACTAATAACAATAAAGCAGGACATTCATTAACTTGTCAGCACAAATGTCTGAAAGGAGAGAAACCTTTATTTTACCCATTAGCATTACAAATACAAAATAACTGCCTAAATGGTCATGGAGTCAAAGCAACCGAGGATGTTGATGGGTGTTATTTGAAATTGTTCGAGAATTTTCCAGCAAATTAGGAATCATCATCATCCTCCTGCCCTTATCCCAACTTATTTGGGGTCGGCGCAGTATGTCTTAACAAATTAGGAAATGCTGTTTAAATAAAAAGGTTCTTCTCTTTGTTATAGGAGTTACAGACAGTCAGACAGCCCTCTATGCAGAGCCTACATGGAGGAGTACGAAGAGGCCCACATGTTACTGAACTGCCCTGAGATCGTTATATACAGGACTAAGTCCTTCGGCAATCTGAGTACTCCCCAAGAGAATGTCAGCAACGTAGAAACTTGCTGGCATTTTGTGAGGAGTTAGGGTGGATCGAATAAGATTTATTCCCACTCAAATGCAAAATATTCACATTGTTGTGAAGTTGCTAAAACTGCCCACTAACAGAAACTTTCAAACTATACTTACTGCAGTACTTAGAAGGAAACTCCTGCATCATAAGGATTGGCCGAAGATATCTTCAACAAAGCACAAGCCTTCTTATATTGAGCCCTCACAGTCTCCACCATGCCCAATATATCGTGATCCTCAGAATTAGTTCTCGGGAATGCATCAATGAGTTCTTTTACTTTGGTCAGCTGTGTTACTAATTTTTCAGAGTATTTTGTGTCAGATTCTTCATTAAGGTTTAAGTGGGATGTGATGATACCTTGATAATAGCCTAGAAATAAAAATAACTAAGTATTTAGTTTTTTTACAGAATTTATAATTAATTTTAGTATTGTTGGAACTCATAATTTTTTAAACTTTTATCTGCATTGGTAGTGTTTAATACATTTGATGTTGTGAAACATCAGTCAGCCAATTTTATGCCCAATGCTAAAGTCTGAAACAGTAAAGGCTTATTCGGAAAGATGTTTTTGGCTATACTAAAACATCTATGTATGGCACCATTATGTACACCTATGGCCAGGGGCGTAGCTATCGCCGTATCAATGATAAGGAGCCCCCGAGATACAGGGGCCCCGACGTGTGTAAGCAAAAATTCGTAAAATGTTATCCATAATCTCACTCAAGCTGTTAGGCCACTCCATACAACCATGGATCACGGTTTTCGGTTTGGTTTTCTCCATTTGGACTTTGCCGCAGTCGGGTAGAAGGGCCCCTCGACAAATTTTGATACAGGGCCCATCTAGGCCAAGCTACGCCGCTGCCTATGGCACCATTCTTATAACATTTATTAACATTTTAAGGTAAAGTCACTGCAGGAAATTGGACAACATACTGTCACATAAAGAATTATGACCATAAACATCAGTATGGTTTCAACTAAAAGTTACCAGTCCAGTTCCACTTTCATGTATTTAATTCACAATACAAAAATGATCACCTAATTCTCGGCCTAGTTCTGCTCCTCTGTGGTAGCCCAGATGATAACCCTCAGGGTTTCCAGCATCACTACCAGCTTTAAAGCCTTGGTCATAACTTTCCTTATGTTGTCTCTCCTCACCGAGGATAATGTTGTCTAAAAGATCGTTAAAATCTTTTTCTTCAGCCATTGACAGTCCTTAGAGTCGTTATTACAAGACTGATTGTATCCCTATAGTTTGTGCAAGACTACAAGGTCTGCAAGTTCCATAGAAAAATAACGTATTGTTATTTGTTACTTCGATTTTTGCCACCACTTTTGAGGTTGTAATTTGTGGTTGTACAGTCAGTAACTCAGTATTGAGGTCAGTATACTTTAATTGTAGTGATGTAGTCCATTGACTCCACATTGTAGTCTTTGGTTGTGGCTAATTACCATAGAGTATAGTGATACATGTTGTACACAGATAACGAATCGATTAGTTAGCGAATCGTCATAAATTCGTCTATCAATGACAGATGGATGCAGACGATGGATGGATGCAATGCAGATGGATCAAATGGATGTATAAATTAAGTTATTTTTGATTGGCAATTATCTGTAATACCAGGTTCACACGATTCGATTCCAGTTGATCAACTGCTAAAACGCATGCGAATTGCACCGTCTGAACAGACTTTCAATCAAATTGAAGCAACAAAAATGTTTTAATTTTTGTTGATCAAGTCATTTGTTGAAAGCGATTCAATCCGTCTGAACCTGTCTTAACTCTGTGTCAAAGCAGGTCAAAGCTGTGTGTGACCATAGACATATAAATAGTATGTGTGACAGTGACAGTGACCGTGACATTTTTCCGCGCAGGTAGGCACGGGAGACGGGAGGGAGGTTAACAAAACAACATTGACATTATTTTGGTCTGATTTGATTCGTAAATTACAAATCAAAAATCTACGTGTTAAATTGTTATGCAAGATGGCACAAATTATTCAAGCCGAACAAGTAAAAAAACATAATACCAGACACAGCGTGTGGATTGTGATTCGCAACGAGGTCTACGATGTGACTGCATATCTACATGAGGTAAAGGGACCAAACTTATTTCACCATCAGATTAAACTATTGCAATATTAATTTAAGCACGTTTAGAACGGAGATTTAGTATGTTTTGAATGTATAAAATGACTTATTAAGTACATATTCAGACATATTTTTAAAATTCGTGTAATGTAAACAGCACCTGTTGAATATAACAATGGCAACAAAGTAGATACGAATATCTATCAAATTTTTTGCGAAAATGCTTTTTTCACAAAAATGAGTTTATATCAACCCTATCTACAAGTCTGTAATAGAATTATCTCTAACTAGCTGTGTCCTCACGGCTCCGCCCATAGCCTATGTTACTCATTCGACGGGTCCTACGTATAATGGTGCAAGTGTAAAAACAACTTTATAGAAGAGCGGTTTAAAGATCTTAAATATTTATTATATCCCGTATAAAATAATACTGTTATTTCCATTCGTTTGCGAATTTGTAACCGCTAAACTATCTAAATTAAAAAAAAAACAAAGTAAATTATCGGTGATTGATGTAGAAAAGTGAATTTCGCATTTTTGCGGGTTGTACCAGTATACGTAGGACCTGTCGCATTGATAATGTAGCTTTCTAACGGTAAAAGAATTTTCGAAACTGGTCCAGTAGTTTTAAATTTATTCATTACATACAAAAATACAAATCTTTCCTCTTTATAATATTAGTATAGATTTCAAAATAATGAAGAAAATCTGGCATGTAAATGAAGACATCTAAAAACAAATTTTAAAAAAAGCAGTAGAAATGGACATTTGAACTTTTTCTATTAGAAGTAGTAAGAAGACAGTGTTGATAATTGTTAAGTTTAAAGTATTGTTTTCTTTTTATGAATTTTTTAAATTTTATATCAATCTGATGTGTACCTATTTGCCAATGGTGCTTTTAAATTCTATTTTGATAATATATTTTATTTTCTTTGATAGTAGGTATCTGGTGTAAAATTTGAAAAACTACATTTCATAATTATTTTCTTTAAGAAAGACCTATTGTGAATAAATAAAACATAGAATATAATGTATTTCTATTTAAAAATATTTTATATTTTGCGTGGGTTGGAAACTAAATAAATGAGTTTAACTGATAGACATTGATGAAGTTTAGTGGTAGATAACTCATTTAATGATGTGTATAAAATGTTAAATGCAAAGTAAATAAAGACATCTACAAAATTTGGCCAAAAAAGGGGAATAATGTTTGCATGTTGCTTAGATTTTCTTTAAATATCCTTTAAAGTATTACTGGAAATTATTATCTTGGTTTATTAGATATTTTAGATGGAATGGGCGCTTTTTTATCATAACGTATAAACGGATATCAGGCAGATGTCTTCTTCTACGTCGAAGTTATTTCAGAGTAAAAAATACATCTACACTATTACAGTAAAACAACGATATAACACTAAACCTGTTATAAGATCAATGAAGAAGGTTATTTTAATGCGTCATAGAAAATTTCACTATTTTTTTTACTAAATGTGGTAGTTTTGTAGATGTCTTCTTGTACTTTGCTGCCATCGATAAGATGGTAAAAGTATTATCGTAGATACCTAATCAATGATATCATCGGCCCTTGGCTCAACGTGTTAAACTAATCAACTCTATTTGAACGATTTTATGGACAACAAATAAAACTGAATCATTTCTAAGTATAACATATTAATATTTTTAAGTAACATTTGTGCTCATCTGGGTATTGAATAGAGGACCTTGTAGCCAGCAATCACTCTTGCAACAACTAGAACAAGATTGCTTTCACAAAATATAAAATTGCATTTTTTTTCTACAGCATCCTGGTGGTGAGGATCCATTATTAGAAGCAGCAGGACAAGACGCAACAATAGCATTTGAAGATGTAGGCCACAGTGAAGATGCGAGGTATTTTATTTGACTTTATTTATTCACCTTTCAATTGCACGCAGCTGAGTTGAGAATGCTAAGGGAACGTACCCATACTACGTGACCCATTTTTTACAAGTTTTTGCCCCCCTCCCCCCCTCGGTGACCACCCGTAGTATATGCCAATACCCCCCATCCCCCTCTAGTTTTCACGTAGTAATTCATAAATATGGTTTTAAATAAAAAAAATAGCAAAAAGAAAATTATTTGGCTCATTGTGCCTCAATGTTGCCACCTGTGAGTTCAAAAAGCGCTAAACGCTGCGCGCCATATTTGAATGTAGCTCGTAAAAGCGCGAGATTACCCTGAACGGGTCACGTAGTATGGGTACGCTCCCTAAAAGGGATGTGTGGTATTACGCGAATGGATAGAATTAGAAATGAGTATGTAAGAGGAAGCCTGAAAGTGGCGCCGGTGACTGAGAAGTTGTGTGGAAACCGGTTGTCATGGTATGGGCATGTGATGCGGAGGAACGAGGAACATGTCGTGAGGAAAGTATTGAGTATGAACGTAGATGGTTATAAGAGTAGAGGAAGACCAAAGAAGCGATGGATGGATAGTGTGAAAGATGATATGGCTAGAAAGGGGGTGACTACCTAAATGACAACTAATAGAGATGTATGGAAGAAGAAGACATACTGCGCCAACCCCAAATAAGTTGAGATAAGGGCAGGAGAGTGATGGTTGGATTGGATGGTTCGCGCGACGAGTCGTGGCCTCTCTGAACATAGGCTTTGCGAACTTTCCCACATGTACACTCGTGAAGAAAACAGTTACTGGAATAGAACATTACTGCCGCGGTCTGTAATGACTGTGTTGCTATCAGCACTGATGATGGCCGAGAGCGCAGTGTAGCGCAGCTCCAGGCCATCACAGCGTGGTCAGCATTGCGGCTCTTGATGGACAAGCTGGAATAAAGGCCGAGACCGAAGGTCGTGGCCTTTATAGCGCGGACAGCAAAGGCTGCAATGATGACCAAGCTTGAAGGCTGAGAGCGTAGCTAAACTAAGCCCGAGGTCATCATAGCGTGGCCAACAGCGCAGTTATTGCGGACCAAGGCTTGTATAGTGCTTTACTCAAAAATGTTTGTAATTTAAATAAAACCAGCTTAGTACAGCTATAGTAAGCAAGAAAAAATAAAAAAATAGCTGTACATATACAGCCAAATTATGAATAAATACTTTTTGCACCAGACTATTATTGAAACAAAACTCGACAATAATGGATTTTCAAACGAAATTGCTGGTGGCTAAAACCCACCAGCAATGAATTTACATACAACTTTGCTGGCGCCTATTAAAGTAGCGCGGAAACGTCGACTTTGCTCAAAGAAGGTTATCAAAATAATGACCACATTACAAGCATTTTTGAGTAAAAACTATTAAATAAACTTTACTTAACTAATGGCCAATCTTAAGATTGTAGTAATTAAATGTAAAATCAAAGCTGTTTTGTTGCAAAAAAAATCTGCAACCACCTGCATGATGTTCAGAGGCGGCCACGATAAATTGACCGTACTGTAGAATTGTTGAACTGTATCCACCATTATTCTTTTCATATCTAATAACAAAACCTGGTATATATTTATAAAACCTACTTTTCAGGTTACTTTTTATTATACCTGGCTTCCACAAGGAAATCTGATCCTTTATACAAATAAAATTTGGTTTTCAGTAGTTTATTTAGGTTTTCTCGTACCAGTGTTGTAGATACTAAATGATATTGTCACCGGCAAGCCAATACTACTTAAGCGCCATTTTTGGCCAAAAATGAGTTATATACATGTATCGTTGGATTGCATTTTTTAAATCCAATCTATCGGCTTTCTGGTGACGATATATAAGATAAGTATGTACTACAAATTGGTATAACCTCCAAGTGTAGAACTCTTAAGAGGAAATGCGGTCGGCATTTAGTCCATACAAACGTATTCCTCAGTTTCCTCCTTGGA
Source organism: Amphipyra berbera (assembly GCA_910594945.2). NCBI lineage: Eukaryota > Metazoa > Arthropoda > Insecta > Lepidoptera > Noctuidae > Amphipyra > Amphipyra berbera. The sequence continues at coordinate 3,391,653 of OU343133.1, forward strand.
TAATGTCACTAGAGAAAATATTTTTTACCATATGATATATATCTACCACCACTATGTCCCTATGTTTTGTTTTTGTCAGTAAATTAATTATTAAAAAAACATAGAAACGTTTAAATTTTCCAAAAATCAACCGGTTTTATCACCGTTTTCAAACATCTAGCAAACAAATTTGACGAATATAAAAAATAAAAGAAAAACATACAGACATAACCAAAGCCTTTCTTAAATGATTACAGAAAAAAATATTAAAATCGTTCCAGATTTGAAGAAGGAAACAGGGAAATACGAAAGTACGATTTCGCTAATATTGCACAGGAGAAATCAGTCCGAGATGCAGGTGTCTCTTTCGCGCTCAATTGGGAATGTTTGAGGGAGGGGTGGGACGTAAATAGATTGCAAAAATCTATTTAAATTATCAATATTTTGCAGCCCGCGTTTCCGCTTAAAGTCTTGGTTTACTAAGGATCTGGTTTGCTGTGAGATGTTATTGATATAAACATCAATGAAAAAGTACCTAACAGATGTCGTAGAAAGTCAGGAAGCAGTGGGAGATAGTGACTGGAAGGTGCCATTAATAATATCTCAGTGTACTAACATCCATTATTTTTTTTTTTTTGGTTGCCGCGGCAACCGATTATCAATATGTCATTTTATAAAATTTATTTTTCGCTTATTTATTTTTACATTTATAAATTGTTAATTATTTTATTGGTGAGTGCGGTGTGGGTAAATCCGGCATAATCCTAGCGTTCACAACGGGAGACTACAATTCATCATTCCTAGTTACAATCGGAGTGGACTACAAATGTAAAGTCATGGACGTGAACGGTGTTAAAGTCAAGTTTGGTATTTGGGATACAGCAGGACAGGAGCGATACAGAACATCAACAGCAAGTTTTTACAGAGAAGCTAAAGGTGCTATGATTTACGATGTGTCAGAACCGAAGTCCTTAGCAAAACTGAATGAGTGGGTCAAGGAACTGCAAGTATACTCCACCAAGAAGACACCATTGTTGGACCCAGTGCATAATATCAGCAAGCACATTGGGTCAACCGCGCGACGGGCGCAATGAGTATTCCCAAGGAGGGTTGATGTCAGGCAGGCGGCCGGTCATAAAACAATAAGCCAAAACCTCTTACAACATGGATTTATGAAATACATTAGTGTGGGATAAGAGCAGGAAAAAGAAGAAGAAGAAGATTATCATCCATTATGTCCATGTGGTGCGCTCTATCATTGCGTATGTGGCGGCATCTACCACGCCACATGCAAACGAACATGTAGCAGACTACAGCGACAATAATGACAACTGTCAAATATGACGTCACAAAGAATCCTGCATCGCAATATCAAGATTTGACACGCAGATATGTACAGGGTGTAAACGAAATCATGTAATTCCTTCAAACCTCGTGATGTACTGCTGACATATATTAACCCTGTACGGGATACATTTGGATACAATAAAACAAAAATTACTAAAAGTTAACATGTGTTCTTAACGTGAATCATTTTAGCGCCCTGAGTTAAACAACCGCGCGGCGAGCGTTAGCCGCGCAATTCGCTTGGGGCGATAAAATGCCTCACGTTAAGAACACACATGTTTACTTCTTGTATTTTTTTTTATTGAATCCAATAGTATCCCGTGCGGGGTTATTCTATGTCAGCAGTACATCACGAGGTTTGAAGGAATTACATGATTTCGTTCTGTTTGGCTTGGTTGGAGACCCTTGAGCTCTCGCCAATAACTGCCCAGTTACGTAGAAATAGTCTGCAGGAACAGCTACAAGCAGTCAATTAAAAAAAAAAAGCACGGTGCGGTAGCCCGCCAGGCATAAGACTCGCCTGGTTGGAGGATCCTCCCTTTTCGTTGGAAGAACACCATAGTTTGTTCCTCCACATGTACAGTTAGCATCAAAAGTAAGTGATGATTACTCAAAGTTTCAAAACTGTTTGATGAATGAAAACTTACAAATTATTATTTTTGTCAACGAGTAACGATAGAGGAGGGAATTCTTCAAAGAATAATATTATGATAATAAAGACAAGCAATTAGTTCCTAAGTTAATAACGAAATTCCAAAATATTCATCGACTTTTGCTGTTGACTGTACTCTGACCATGTCAATGCAGCCTTATTAAGCAGACTCCAACAAAATGATAAGATGTAAAATATTATTTAAACCTTTATTCTCTCTCTATTTCAGAGCATTGCTCAAGAAATATAAAATTGGACAACTGGCACCAGGACAAGGCTGGTAAGTACATATTAAAAACTATAAAAAAAAACACCGCCAAACCATTATCGACTATACTAGCGTGTAAATAATATCCAAAATCACCTTTCGTTTCTAGTCGCCTCGATGCTCTCGGAGTCTCGGGGACTGGTAGTTGTGTTAATTTATTTTCGATCTTATTTCAACGTGAGCAAAGTCGATAATGCTTTGGCAGTGACAAATGCTCTGCGCTGCGCTTCGCCAAATCTGCGCCGGCCCATAGCATAACATAACATCACGCCTGTATTCCCCGAAGGGTTGGGCAGAAGTGTATAATAGTAACACCCTTATTTCGCTGTTATGATTAAGTCCAATGTAATAGGGTGCGAGCCTATTGCCATCAACCAGGCACAAATCCAGACTCCAGGCTGCTACTGAGGAATTCCACACGGAAAAACCCAATAATACTGCTCGACCTGGGGATTGAACCCAGGACCTCACGATCAGTAGTCGCTCTTGCCACCGCTAGGCCGCTATAGGAAACAATTATTTTATTAGATACTAGCGACCCGACCCGGCTTCGCACGGGTGCAATGTAGATACTAATGTGGGGCATATAAACCTTCCTCTTGAATCCCTCTATCTATTAAAAAAAACCGCATCAAAATCCGTTTCGTAGTTTTAAAGATCTAAGTATACATAGGGACAGACAGACAGCGGGAGCGACTTTGTTTTATACTATGTAAAGATTTTATATCTGGCACCTTTTATAAGTTTAGTAAGAAAATCTTTTGGTTTTCCATAGATTAACCTTTTAACCGCTTGAGTCGCATTTCTGCGACAAATATTTCCGTGCCCCTACCGCGCGTGTCGTATTTCTGCGACAAAGAACATTACATGGTTTTTTTTTGTTCTATTTTCGTCCTATGAACTGCGTGGTACAACTAAAACGATTATTCAATAAAGATATGATTTACAACAATTACTTAAAATTGTTTCTTAGCTCTAAGTATTGAAAAAGCTTAAATCGACGGTCCCTACGTATACTATCGAAACTACAAAATCTCAGTTTTTATTTTATCTGCTTAAAATGTGTGAAATTATGTTATCTTAAAGGTTATAAAATAATATTTTTTATGGGACCAAGTGGCAACTATTCCGCATCAAACTAAAGAAGAATCACGTAAATCGGATCATAAATCTCAGCGTAATCGGTGTACATACATAATAAAATAAAAACTGAGATTTTATAGTTTCGATAGTATACGTAGGGACCGTCGAAATATTTATTGTAGGTATTATTTTATCGATTCGTAGTCGCGCGCTAGGGGAACGGCAATTGATATTTAGCCAAACGCTTAAAAAGTTAACAATATGAAAACAAGCAAAAAAATATTGTAAAAACAAAATTCTACTCTAAAAAAGTGAATGTAACTCAACATATTTCTATGGCTATAAAAATAATGTAAATTGTTTGCAGTTGCAAAATGAAAGCTCATTTCTGGAGATCAAGGTTAATGTTTCTTCTTTGTTCTTATCATTATGTACTTAGATTTTAGAATACCAAAATTATATGATAACGAAGTAACTACTTTTTAAGTAATTTTAGACCCTATCGCTCAGCTTATAAAGTTTACATTCAAACGTACTGTAGTTATTTAACACATTATATTATTTATTACGTCAACAACGAAAACAACTCTTTTAATAATAGTTATTGTCAAACATGACTGCTAATTAATCATATTTAATCATGAAAATAGGTTTTTATAGTTGAAATAGATAATGTAAACAGAAATATTTGTAAACATTACCATAGTCAATGATAATTTTAAAATATATTGTATAGAATATAATATAGTAAGTAATTATTTTAGAAGATAATATTATATTAGATTATTACATAGTAGGTATTGTTAATTAGTTTTTATTATATAGCGTGTAAACGAAATCATGTAATTCCTTCTAACCTCGTGATGTACTGCTGACATAGATTAACCCTGCACGGGATACTTTTGGAGTCAATAAAAAAAATACAAGAAGTAAACGTGTTTTTTTTAACGTGAGGCATTTTAGCGCCCAGAGTTAAGTGACCGCGCGGCGAGCGATAACCGCGTAATTCGCTCGGGGCGCTAAAATGCTTCACGTTAAGAACACATGTTTACTTCTTGTATTTTTTTTTATTGAATCCAAAAGTATTCCGTGCAGGGTTAATCTATGTCGGTAGTTACATCACGAGGTTTGAAGGAATTACATGATTTCGTTTATTTTCGTTATTATTTAGCCTTAAAATACTAAAAACTTTCCTTGATCTGTTCCTCGCTGTCAGTATTGTGTGTTTAAATTTAATGTGACTAAACACTTATGTACATATCTAGGAAGGTTATTATTTATGAATATCCTATTTTATTACGTCGTAGGACCAATTTTTCAATAGTCAGACATTTTTTTTCTTCCTCTGGTTACGGAGTCGATGATGTCGACTATTCTGGCAATTTATGCGTCAAATAAATGTTATCTGGACCCCTAGTACCAGTCGTGACCTCGCTAAACTGAATAATATATCTATCTCTTTTTCTTGCGGGTGTGGAAGAGAGATAGAGTTTAGCGAGCTCACGAAAACGTTTGCATTTTTCGTAATTTACTAACTCGTACTTGGGGTACTGACGATTGGAAAATCGGTCCCTAGTGGACCAACTCACAACATGTATGTTGTAATACGCGACCCTTAAATCAAAATCTGGAGAACGTTTACAGCCGAAAATGTGTGCCTGCTAATAGGAGCTTTTTTTTATTTTCTCGTTGAAAAATCCCTTGGGTGTCCCTCGCCCGGGGAAGGCGAGGGGGTCTGCCGGACTCTTACCGGCTAAAAACCAACGGCTAAAAACCTTTCGGCCGGGCTCGCGGGATTCGCCTAAGCATGTACCGCAAACGGAATAGGGGTCTGCGCCCATAGGGGCAGCACGGCATGGCAAAGGACTTTTTAAGTTCAAATAATTTTAAACCTTATGTTAATACCATTAGCACTCATATTTGCTTACTATACCGCCGGATGATTGGTCGTGCCGCGGCATCTCGCGGTACGGTAAATACGAGCTCTAAACGGTATTACAATAAGGTTTAAAATTATTTGAGCTTAAAAAATACTTTGCAATGCCGTGCTGTCTATGGGCGCAGGTTCCCGACGAATATGGAACTGTACTTTAATTACGGCGGCCGCTGATACCACACCGCGCCGGGTGTGTGGATCTTCTAACATACAACTAAAACCTAGCGTAGACGAAAGTATCGCATAACGCACACGATGAACTCAAAGTACCGCGTACATTCCAAGTGTTTTATTTTACGGATAAAAAGTACGCCGGGGACTGTTCTCGTCTGCGGTGGGCTTTACAGATAATAATAATGTTAACAAGTACTCTCTAAGTCAAACGACCTTCTATCTATTAGCATCGGTTTGTGACTGATCGAAATTAAGTGGAAAAATTGTGGCTCTCTAATATTATTCGTAGAATATAAGCATCTTTGAGGCGTAATAATTTTATAATTCGAGGTTACCACATACTTACTTATTGAATTTATGTCATGTAGGTACCTATGTATTTAAACAAACTTATTTTTTATGTACTACAAACCCAACATTGTACTCATCATCACGAATATAAAATCAGCTGTTTCATACATTTGTGTTCACATAACTCAACAAAATGTATGGAACAGAACAGCTGATTTTATTTTTGTGATTTCGAGGTTGGTCCAATAGCAAAATTTGTTCGTAATGATGAGTACAATTTACTCTTCTCGGGTTTGTAGTAAACCGGGTGTAAAAATAGCCTTAACGAAGCCGAAGTTTACGCATACAACATACAGCAAAAATAATTGCTGGGAAGTGACTTTTATTTTTTGGTATTAAAAAACAGCTTTTAATTGTAGCGCGCAATGGAAGCGCGCGCGCAGCAGACTGTGCCAACATTAAAAATATGTTGAAAATGTTTGTATAGAAGAATGTTTAGTAATAACATTAAAAAATAGTTTTCGTGAAAAACGTACAAAAATATGGTGACTTTGATCTTCAATATCTCCATAACCAGTTGGTTCCCAGGTATGGCCCAACTACACCCGATATAAAAATTAAGGTTGTAAGTATTGCTTAAATATAAACAATATAAATACATACGAGGGATTCGTGGCTAATTACCAACCGCGCAGATCATACGATTTGCGAGGTTAAGCTGCGTTTGCCGCGGTCAGTCCGTGGATGTGTGACCGTTCGTTATACATCGAGACCCCTCCGTGCTTCAGAGAATACGTTAAACAGTCGGTCCCGGGGTGTCATACGAATACCTATGACAGTCTTTAGGGGTGATCAGGAGCCCGAAAGTTTGACAACCGGTCTAACCTTACACCCATATTCTAAGACGTTCCTCCACAACTTACTCGACTCCACCTCGACTTGACATTAACGTCCTCGACTCGAGATTTTTCCTCAGTCGAGGTAAGGAATCATCTGTCAAACTCAATGTACCTCGGAGCCTACCTTAAAGAAAGTTCGTATGTAATAAAAATTAATTTTGAAGACTTTGGCGAATATGCTTACGATAATCCTTACAATTTGTTATCGCGGCGTTATTTGAGCGATGCAGATAATTCAAATTGTGACGTAATGACTCCGTCGAGAAACCTCAAAGTTCACTCGAAATTGCGACTAAGAATACAATTTTGAAGGTGGTTACGAGGCCGTTCTGAGTCGAGTATGAGTCGAGTAAGTTTTGGAGGAACGTCTTAGGATATGGGTGTTGGAGTATTTGACAGTAACTGGGTTGCAGATGGCAGCCGCTCCGTGTAAAATACTCACATTCAGCCGCATCTGGTTAAACTGGAAGCTGATCCCAACATAGTTGGGAAAAGGCTTAGCAGATATGATATAAATATAATTTTACACTATATCTGTTAGTATATAAATCCAGTAAAATATGTCGTTTTAAAAGGTAGGTAATAAATACATACCAGTATATAAATACATTATAATATGTAGTAGTAAATAACAGAATAAAGTATCAAAAATGTTTTGATTTTACGTGAAATATTAAAAAGCCACGATTTTCCACCAAAAATCAAACAGCGACCCGTTTCACCTTTGTTCTTCTATAGTATTCAATGGTTTACCGAAACTAATATTACGTAAGTTTATTACGGAATAACGGCCAAGCCACATCTGATGTTTGATACGTCGCCGATATTCCGCCGGGTACACATAAATCCATACAAACATCTCACATCGTACACAATTGACCGAAGATGCGTTACTAAAATTCCTCGAGTAAATTACTCGACGGAAGATCGGCGACTTATTTTCCGTCAGATGTGGCGTGGCCTTAAGTATACGTTGTAGTTTTTTTTTAAACTTCTGTAGATAAATAATATTTGAATTTACATACAAGATATTATATTTTTTTTTTGAATCTACAGATCACAATATCACCGTGAGTGCACCGAATGTAATGCATCCAGGTTATATCTTCCTTTTTTTTGTTATTTTGAGTTTATCAATAAGTATGAGTAGGTACCATGATTTATGTAACACCAGAGGGAACGACTCCTTAATTTATCAAAACCTATCGACCTACAAGTAGTCTAGCGAGTGATAAAGGCAATTCCTTGTACTTACCCATATGTATTAGTTACATAATAATAAAGTCCACTTTTGGACTTGCTCTTCTTCCAAAGAGGTCGTCATAGCGAAGTCAGCACGCTGGGTAAGCTTGTAACAGCAAAGCCAGCCCTCTCGTGCTGGTCACTCCACCCATAATAATAGTATGCTACTATCATGAGATCCGAAAAGTAGTCCAGTTTTTTATAATTCGATTTTTCAAATAGTTGTCCGTCTTTAAATGAGAATCCACAAAGCACAAGCGCTGATAAGCCGTGGCAAAATTTTGACGGCGCTCCTGTCAGGTTAGATTTACCATTAAAGGCGATGCCTCATAAATGCGTTGCGTAGCGTCGTCGCAACGGATCAACGCATTGTATGCCACACCTGCGTTGCGACGACGCACGACGTCGCAACGCAAGAGGACGACGCACGCACCTCAGTCAGTCTCCTTTGCCCCTCTAGCAGTGGTACACTATCCATAGTCGCAGCGCATCACCCTCCCCCCGCTTCCTCCTCGTCCGCCGATCCGTTGAAACGTCGCGCAACGCTCTAATGTGGCATGTCATTTAAAATATATGGAAAACGCCGCAGCGTTGACGCTGCGACGACGCAACGCAACGCACTAATGAGGCAGAGCTCTAACTTAACTTTTGATTGTAAAAAAAGCTTAAGACGTGGGGGAAAAATAAACAAAACGCAGAGTTACAGCTGAATTAGCTAGCGCAATGTAGTCATCTTGAACCCAGCAGACATCGCCTGGAGTTCTGCTTGATATATAACTGAAAACTAGCTTGAAATTGTTGATAGACTCTTAGTAATTTGAAAAGTAGAAATGTACTTGCACCCTTATTCGTAAATATTTTTTTTTGTAGAAGCTACATAAGGCAAGGTTTTTTTTTGTAGAATTTAATTAAGTCAAAGTAATTTTTTTTTTTGTAGATTTTTGTGAATTTTTTTAGTAAATATTAGCAGCTTCATAAACAAAGATAGCGTCTATAGTTTCTTTGTTTAGTAAATATGAAAAATATCTATAATAATGATTGATTTTGTAACAGCCCGAAGAAAATCAAATCTGATTATAAACCTCCTGCCACACCTAGGGCAGAGAGAAGAATCCAACATATAGTGGTGCCGCGTGAAAGGTTCATAAGATCTTATTTTTTTTTTCTTTCACTTTTATGCGTCTACTGAGGGTATTGTTTTGTGGTACTGGTGGTACTTTGAGGTACTTAGAATGGGCTGTTACTGAATTTACTGCCGTACCAACTTTATATGCTCCCCAGTAGTACTCATAGACTAAAGCCGATCACATTAGGGAATCCAGAACTTCTTAGCTTTGAATCTCTTCGGATCTATTTTTTTCTTTTTGATTTTTTTTATGTTAAACAATTAATTAATTTTGTTCCTTTTTTTCAAGGCGACCCCGAGGTTATCCATGCGGATCAGGGTTCTTAATATTTATTTTATATTTAGAGTAGATATAGATTAGCCTAATTAGTGTAAATGTTCTAGTAGTGAGTATTTAATTACGTACAGTACTTCACGCTCGTAATATCTTTACGTAGGAGCGGAACTCTAAGCGATATCTAAAATAAGGGTACCACCAGTGTCTATGACAATAGATGTTTGGCTGAGGACAGCTTTAATAATACTATTCAAACTTAAAACTCTAGTGAAGCAATAATTACCTTAATACACTACTATCCTCTAGCTAGGTATTATTTAATTTGTCATAATATATATAATTTTACGAACGAACTCCCAATATATTTGGATATTAAATGTTAATACTAATTTGTTGTCCGATTTTGTACCTGGTACGGTAATTAATCGCGATAAAACTTCGTCACTTTATTTTATCGTAACAAGAATAACAAAATAAGGAATTCTCCACCTGGTTTTTGCCATAGTTTTCATCCTAACCTGAACAGGAACGCTAAAAGATAACCACTGCTTCTCACCGTGGACAACTATTGTGAACTTTCACCCAACGCTATCACTGGTACCAGGTAGACTTAGCTGGCATACCTGGTACTATCGGTATCAAAGCGATGAGTGCTTGTACCGCCTCGAGTTCTGCTCATCTGGTACGGGTATACGAGCCTGAAGATTTAGATGATTGTTTATGATTGAAGGGCTGGACGTGTATGTAGGCCTGCACCTCCGCCGCCAAGCGGGTAATTATATTTATTATTATTTTTTTGGCGTACCATAATTTTTATATTGTTGATATACTTATTTCTGTACGTAATTTTACTCAATGATAAACTATTATAGACTATTTAGCTATTAGTATTGATAATATAGACTATTTAGCTATTACTACCAGGGATTGAAAGCGGTTTTGGTACGAGGTTACGATACCTTTAAAATATAAGGATACCGTTTTCTTATAAAAGTTGGACTTCACCTTTATTTAACCTTTTTACGATTTCGGTACCGAAAAACAGAGTGATGAATGTATCATACTAATGAAACATTGATGCTATCTGGGGTTTCATAGCGAAGGGCAGGGTGGCGCGGCGGTTCATCAAAGAAAACTCTCATTTATAAAGGTTTAGGTTACCGATACCGAAATATACCTACCGTTTCGCATTTTCAGACTCTATTTTTCGGTACCGAAATATGTTTAAGTATCGAAATATTCAGGTAACCTGAATTCAGAGGTATGGCGTCATAAGGGAACGTACTCCTACTACGTGACCCGTTCAGGGGGAGGGGGGAGGGGGTCTTCAAAATACCACGCTTGGTCACAAGGGCGGGTGGGGGTCTTAGGTTTTCGTCACGTAGTCAATATCCTCTAGGGAAATCTCCACGTTTTTTCGAGCTATATTCAAATATGGCGCGCAGAGTTTAGCGCTTTTTGAACTCACCGGCGGCAACACTGTCGCACATGAGCCAATTTTTTCTTTTTAACTTTCATTTTGCAAAAAATTATTTCAAACCATATTTATATATTTCTACGTGAAAACTAGTGGGGGAGGGGGGGTATTGGCATATATTACGGATGGTCACCGAGGGGGGGGGAGGGGAATAAAAAATAGTAAATAATGAGTCATATTATGGGTACGTTCCCTAACGTATTTTAAAGGTATCTTAATTTTCAGGTTATTCGGTCTCTAATTAGTACTGATACGAATAAAAGTGTTATTTCTAATCCCGGGGCCACATTGGCGAGATTCGACAATTGTTCGTGTTGTCGCGACATGTCTGGCCATGCAATTCTTCACATCGCGTTTCGCTGTTGGGACCACATTGGTGAGATTCGACGAAATACGCGTTGTCGCGACAACACGTCATGCATGTTCGTGTGGGATCATCATAAGGAAAATATTGTTATGTAGATGTTGAAGATACTAGTAATTTAGCACTTTAATCATAATAAGTATATTGTTGTAGTTATAGACGTATTTGAGATACAATATTAACAGGTTCCCTGTCCAGTGAATCATATTATGTGAACATCTCGATTGTTTAACTATTTTGTCTAATTCGTGGACAGCGAATCCGTTAATATTTACTTTGAAAGTGGACTACAAAAAGATTTTCCCACCTAGTACCAAGATTAAAGTGTATCCAGCCAACTTGCAAGATTCACATATGCACTAAGTGAACTGAAAAGAGCAACTGATTTGAAAACGGCCATGTCAGCCTATTAAGCCTACGCTTACTCATGGATAAACTACGGGTAGTATGGGGCAATGGTGTAGACTTCATCCGCGTGGATTTTCATTCCAATTTCCAACCCCAATTCTACCCCCTTAGGGGTAGAATTTTAATAATCCTTTCTTAGTGGATGCCTAAGTTACAAGGAAACCTACTGTCTAAATTTCATGTTTCCAGCTTCATTGGTTTAGGCTCTGCGTTGATGAATCAGTCTGTCAGTCGGTCAATCAGCACATTTCTCTTTATAACTAGGTATAGTAAAAATAAAATTTAGGTAATTCTGAAATTTCTGAATTATCAGATATTTATTATTGTATAATCTATTAATTATAGGAACTCCATTAAGTTATGTATAATAATTAAATATAAAATAATTAATGATGACACCTCACAATAACTTTGTAATAAATTCAGAATCAATTATTAGATTTTATTGTTTTTAAAACAGATGTTGCTGTGCTCTAGCAGGGTTAATGTTTGAGACACCACAATTATGTTAACACCTTGTAAACGATAAACGATTATGATCTTTATAGCCCGGTTCCTATAAACAACAACGAATCGTTATGCTTACATTCACTGAAAAAAATTAAAACGCTGTTTATTTATTTTTCAGCGGCTCGATCTGGAAATGGGCGCTGTTGGCGTTGGCGGGCGCCATCGTTATTGGAATCGTGTACAAAAAATACGGCGGGGGTAAAGTAGGAACGGCAGCTTAACTAGATAAAAGAGAACACAGTAGGGGGGGTCCAACAAAACTGGTGAAGTCCAGACAAGGCCTAGTGTAAGCCTAACTTATGTATGTACCAGTAGTCGGGAAAAGGTCTCGCTCTTCATGGCCACTTAGGAATATTCGTTTTAGTATGTTTCTTTGTTACTAGCCTAAGTTTTGGCTTAATTTTGCAAGAATCTTCCCGAAGTGCAATAAATGTGTCTTGATGTTATAAACCTAATAAATTGCAAGTATTATTTCCTCAATTCGTATAACTGTTTTGAATCAGATTAACTGTATGTTTGCTTGTGATCAAATCGCTGTCACATAGTGATAGTAGTCATAGTGGATATTTATTATCTTTGGTGTAATGGTACGTAGCCACCAAACCAATGAAAGCCAACGGGTGCCAACAAATAGGGTTCGTAATGACACATCCGAATGAAACTGGATTTTTTGAACAAATGATAAACGTTCGTTAGCTTGGTGAACCACGTACCTACCATAAAAAATATTTAAAAATTTGTATATATATGTAAGTAGGTACGCAATATTCCTTAGTAATTTATTATGAAATATATGTGGTTATGCTCTTATATATCTAGTGAAATAATACCAAATTGAGGAGCTTCCTCTAATTGTCTAATTAGTGGAACTTAAAGTACAGTAGTCAACAAAATGTAAAATTTTTCTAATATTACAATCACTCGTAAAACGAGTTTTTTTTGTTCCAAAACAATTTATTTTTTAAATCATGTCAGTTTTCTTCTGAGTTTATAATACTGACGCATTTATTTTGTGATATGAATATGTACAAATCTTTTTTATATAACTTACAATTTCCTTATTTATTATATGACATGATGCAATAAAATAGTAAATAGTAGCACATTGTATTTTATTTATTTAGATTAGAAATCTTTAGGAAACCATATTTCTTTTTTGGTAAAGATTATCGTATCGGCCGTTATCGACCTACATAAAGTAAATAGGTGACCTAAATGCATAGGATATCACAGTATTTCACATTTTAGTACTTATAAAAAAAAACAACGAGGTTATAAAAGTGTAACATATCCCAGATACGTTTTTTCAAAACTTAATATTAATCTTCGATGATTGTGTTTATCAAAACCATTTAACATTTTTGAAGTAATAATTATTTGTTCAATACTTTTAGTAAACAACATGAAAAACATTAGCTGAAGTAAATAGGTGTAAGTAAGTCAAAATGTTTTACTTGCAAAATTTTAAGAGTTTACTGATCTGCGGGGAGAATATTCGAAAAATATTAACAAAAATTGAGAACGTCATTAGCATCATCCCAAAGTTAAGAATGCAGATCTTTAATACTATAATTATGATAATGAAAACTGAAACTATACCGCTGCCGTCAAGCAATAAGACAAGAATAAATACAATCTGACAATACTATAACGTTAACAACCCGGGAGGAGAATGATTTGTTAAAATAATGTAAAAAAAAAATCGAATGTTCACCCTGCGAGTGACTAAAAAAAATATTGCACATTTACTGGGTCAGTAATTACTATGGAGTATTTAAATACTTAATATTTTTATTTACTTCAACCATTGAGAACTCTTTGTCGTTGATTGTAGGTACCTATTTAAAATTTAGCCTATTACTTCACAAGTCACAGCCATAGATATTCTATTATTTTACTACGTTACATAGATTCGCAATGTGAATGACAAAGAAGATAATATTGATGCGTGTTAAAGCGAGATAGGTTAACAGAATTAATTTGAAATACGATATCGGTCGGGATCCGACGTAAACGTAATAATTTACCTAATTTTTTTTTAAGTTTTTATACCTTTTATACATACCTAATGGTGGTATGCAGTGTTTGGTTGTAATTCAGCCAAGCAAGAAAACCCGCATAACACAAACTATGAAAAATCGTTTTTAGTCTCGCCTTTTTGTATCACCGCTGCCGATCTATACGTAGTAATAATATATCTATGGGTCACAAAAACATGACGCTGATGGCCGCGATTATACAGAGATACCACAAGTTTATGTACGCGGTTGATGCGTTGGAGTAGGCGCCAATCTTAGCGGCATACGATATCGCGTGGAACACGTAGTGCTGCTCGTGCACATTGTGGAACAGGTGGGCATGAGGACCTGTGGAAAAATAATGTTAAGTTAGATACGGGATATACTATGCGTGCCAAATAAGAATAGCACTGTCAAGACGCCATTTTGTTCCGCAATACTCGTGAACTTCATTACCAAAGTGTAAGGTGTGCAAAAAAATAAATAACGAAATTATACTCAGTTTAATTATTTTTAGTTCACTTTTTTGGTATTTCTAATCAATTAACGTCAAATTAATTACACAGTCATTATATTATTATTATGGCGACATATTAGGGTGACCAGTAGCATTTTGTGAAGTTAACTATATATATTGGTTCATTTCTTTAATGAATACTGTTTTCAAATATTATTAAATTATCCAAAATTATCTATTTATGGAATTCAATAAATAACATTTTATAAAAATGAATGTAAATAATAATGAAATCTATGAATAAAAAAATATAACTTTTTTTTTTTCATAGTATTTTTTTGCTGGCGGTACCAATTTCACAGCTATCGTGTGAAGTTGTAGCAAGCGCGATCCTATTCTTATTTGGCACGCATAGTAGTACTATTGAAACACGCGCTGGCTGTAAACGCACTGACGCTTTATTTTCTAACTAAGTGTTCGTTCGCGATCGGCGCGCGGGGTGAGGCGCGTCGTTCGCGATCGGCGCGCGGGGTGAGGCGCGTCGTTCGCGACCGGCGCGCGGGATGAGGCGCGTCGTTCGCGATCGGCACGCGGGGTGAGGCGCGTCGTTCGCGACCGGCGCGCGGGGTGAGGCGCATCGTTCGCGATCGGCGCGCGGGGTGAGGCGCGTCGTTCGCGACCGGCGCGCGGGGTGAGGCGCGTCGTTCGCGATCGGCGCGCGGGGTGAGGCGCGTCGTTCGCGACCGGCGCGCGGGGTGAGGCGCGTCGTTCGCGACCGGCGCGCGGGGTGAGGCGCGTCGTTCGCGACAGCGCGCGGGGTGAGGCGCGTCGTTCGCGACCGGCGTGCGGGGTGAGGCGCATCGTTCGCGATCGGCGCGCGGGGTGAGGCGCGTCGTTCGCGACCGGCGCGCGGGGAGAGGCGCGGAGGCTTAATGCCGAGTCCCCGGCGCAGGCTGTCCGCGCATCGCTCCGGCGCAGTACGTACTACTCTATGCTTTTACATAACACCTTATATAAAATTTTATGCTTGGTGCATCTTTGGAATCTTCTTTCCTTTGATGATGCAGTTTCATTGCATCAATTTAGCCCAGTGGCTGACCTTAGTATTGTATTTTGTTAATCTGTTTCCTGTAGGCCTAGCACTAATACCTACTGTCGTGTTATTAACGTTAATGTAAGTGAATTTTGAATCGGAAAGACTCGTTTCGTACATACTATTTAATTCAAAACTATTCTTTTATGTATGATAAAAATTGTCCAGGTTACAAATTGAAATGTTATAGGACAATTTGTATTTTCTTACATTTTTCTTACATTAGCGATACGTTTACGATATTATACGCAAAACCAGGGACTGAAAGCGGTTACGGTACGAGGTTACGATACTTTTAAAATATAAAGATAACGTTTTGTTATGAATAAGGAAACTCCTTATTTGTAAAGATTTAGTTACCGAAGTATATTTATGAACTTAACTAAATGTTTCGGTAACCGGAATTTACGGGTATGATGTCATAGATAAGCACCGTCTTTTAAAGGTATGTTACATTACCAAACTATCACGCCTGAATTTCCCGAAGGTTTGGACAGAGTTGTATAATAATAGGTAGTAACACCCTATTTCGCTGTTATTTTTAAGGTTAATGATCACAAATTGTTTTTCTTTTAATATACCATTGTGCTCAGTAGTCTACTCACCTCTTGCATAAATCATCACATCACCACCTCCGTGGCTATCTTCAACGAGTTGGATCCCAGCGACCTGGTTATAGTCGAACTTCTCGGTGTCGTTCATGCTCGGGTCTCGTCGGGTCACCCTGCTTCCGTTCTGGTCGGTTTTCACGTAGTATTGGAAAGAACCTGGCCCTCCGGCACTGTAGGAGAGCGTTGTGTAGTTTGTGCCGTCGAAGCTCGAGGGACCGGCGATACCTGTAATAATTTGGACGGATTTATATAATATTTTCTGGATATACAGTTTCGATTTTAAAAATTGTCCATTTTATTGTAATTCTAATGGTGCTCCCATACTGAGGTTATAAAATGTTATTTAGGTATAATCTTATTTTTTGTATACCCTAAACCCGAAAAGGGGTCATGGTAGGGACTCATCATTATTCATCATCATTATATCATTATTACTATGGGACTAACACTGAAATCACGAAAAAAATATCAGTTGTTCCATACATTTTGGTGAGTTGATTATTTATGTGAACAAATGTATGGAACAGGTGATTCTTTTTTTCTCGATTATATGGTTGGTCCCATAGTAAAAGTTGCTCATAATGATGAGTACAATGACCCCTTTTCGGGTTTAGAGTATACAAAAATAAGGGTGCATATAACGATATAAAACACTATACTTAACATTCGTATAACATTTTTATAATTTTTACATTTTGTTTAGGTTTTTTGTTGGGTATATTACAAATGTTTTAGGAAGATAACATTTTTGGTGTCGTTTATAATGTTCGTAGATTATCTATATCTCACGGTAATCCCATTCGTATTCAAACAATATTATTCTCAATGACGATATCTAAATCACAAGATACAATTGCCTGGAGTACCTATTATGTAGATCTATTTTAGAGATGCCGCCATTAGTTGATAGCTATTATTCGATATTCGACATTATTCGCAATTTTTTTCATTATTCTTCGAATAGCGAATAATGTTTTCTATTATTCGATTCGACATTAGAGAATAGTTGTCGGAAATGATTTTTATTAAAGGCAGTTCCAAAAAAGCGTCTTATTGTGGATTACTAATTAAGTATAATGTCAACATTTGATTTATCGAATAATAATGGCGAATAATTCGACTATTCGCTATAGGGAATGACGATTATCCGCTAATCGACTATTCGCCATAACAACTTCTGGTGGAACAAAGTATGGTATTCCTCCAACGAAAAGGGAGGATCTTCCAACCGGGCGGGTCTTATGCCTGGGAAGTTGTATAAATACTATCCGCGTGTCAAATCTTTATATCGCGATGCAGGATTTGTGACGTCATATTTGAGAGTTGTAATTTTTATCGCTGTAGTCTGCTAGACATTCGTCGTGCTGCGTAGTTCGCACGTGGCGTGATAGATGCCGCCACAAACTATTCACCATAACAACTATTCGCGGTATAGGTATCTCTAATCTATTTATCAAAAAAACAAAGAACTTACCAAAGATACTGCTCCCTCTTTTCGGATATCCATTTATAGACATTGTATGTGTATGGTCACTAGTGACGATCAGCAGGGTGTCACCCTCATCAGTCATGTTGGCGGCGACCTGGACGGCCGCCTCCATCGCCGCAGCCTCATCGATAGCCCTCTTGGCCCAATTGCGGTGATGAGCCATGTCTATGTTGCCACCTTCTACCTTAAATAATTATAGATCGAGTGTAAGTGCTAGACGGCAGACATTTTAACATACCATCACGCCTGTGTTCCACGAAGGGTTGGGCAGAGGTATATAGTAGGTAACACCTTTATTCGCCGTTATGTTTTAGTCCCATGAAAGTGGGTAAGCCTCTTGTCAATCGGGCACAAATCCAAACTTCAGGTTGCTACTGAGGAATTCCACACAGAAAAACCCAATAATACTTTGCCCGACCTGGGGATCGAAACCAGGACCTCACTATCAGCAGTCGTGTTTGCCACCACTAGACCAAAGAGGCAGTTACAGTTTAATATGAGAGATATTTCTATACTAATATTATAAAGAGGAAAGTTATGTATTTTTGTATGTAACGAATGTACTTAAAAACTACTGGACCGATTTCAAAAAATATTTTACCGTTAGAAAGCTACATTATCACTGAGTAATATAGGCTATATTTATTACTGGAACAAAACTTCTTACGCGGGCGGAGCCGTGAGGACATTTTACTCTAGAAAACGGCCATGTTGTAATGAAGATGCGTACCTACGCATGCATTTACACTTTCGCATCAAAGTACAAGTGTAGCTAATGTTTCCGGACGCTAACGCATACAATGGAATGCTTCCGCGCGCATAAGTATGTCTAAAACAGCAGTGATAGCCGGTGGTGTCTCGAGTTAGAACCCAAGGCACGCACCTCTGACTTTTCGGATTCATGTGCGTATTGTATAGGTATAATTATCACTTGCTTAAAAACGGTGAAGGAAAACATGGTAAGGAAACCGGTATGCCTGAGAGATATTTGTCGACGGCATGTGAAGCCAAGTCAGAGACCCATGGGCGGCATAAACTCTGACACCAGGTTAGTCACTAACCACACGAAAAGAGTATGTCTAAAACCATCTCTATCTTTTTGCAAGTTGATGCTGATCGATGTGACTAAGGCCTTTATAGTAACTGACCATAAGAAAGTATCCCTTCTTGTTCTTCTGTAGAACCTTGATAGCTGCCTTCACCATGTCAGATATTGAGGGCATACCCGCAGGTCCCTTGTCTCTTTCATGATCGTAATTCAAGTGCTCGTTTGCGAAAATACCTGAAAGGAATTAATTATTTAGTGATCTTTGTTCGTTCTGCCTACCCTTTTTTCAACTATGTTGCGGTCAGCTTCCAGTCTAACCAGTTGCGGCTGAATACCAGTTTTTTACACGGAGCGACTGCCATCAGACCTCCGCAACCCGGTTACTGGGCAATGCCGACATCCTAAGGTTAGTCCGGTTGTCAGACTTTCGGGCTTCTGACAACCCGTAACGACTGTCATAGGTATTCATATGAAACCCGGGACGACGGTTTAACGTGCTCTCTGAGGCACGGAGGGGTCTTTATGTGTAACGAACGGTCACCCATCCACAGACTGACCGCGGCAAACGCAGCTTAATCTTGCAAATCATATGATCCGCGTGGGTTTTAATTAGCCACGAGCGCCTCCCTTTAGTGATCTTTGTATAACATGTTATTGTTCAGTTCAACAGATCCAGCTTTCCAACACGTCAACCTCTATTCCACCAATTGCACCTTGCCCGTGTCAGTCCATTACTGTCCCACTGCTGGCCACCGGCCTCTTCTCAAAATGAGAAGGATTTAGGACTTAGTTTTCAAGTCAGGGGTGCGAGCCAGAGAGGAGAGGTCCGCCATGGGTTGGCGGGCCGGGACCTGCCGGGGTTGCGGTGCATGCTGACGCGAATCCCGCGACCCCGGCCGTACGGTCAGGAGAAGGAACACCGTTGGTTTTTAGCCGGTAAGAGTCCGGCAGACCCCCTCGCCTTCCCCGGGCGAGGGACATCCACGAGGATTTTCCAACGAGAAAAAAAAAAAGAGTGCGAGCCAGGATCAAACTCAGACCCAAGCGTTCAACCGCTAGGCTATATCTGCACGAGGTTCTGACGCCTGACTAATTGCGGGAAAACTTGCATTTAACTTGATAATCTTAAATACCAGAGCGTAGAACGAAGGTAATCCTACATACTTTTACTACTTCTAACTTAGAATAATGTATTCTTAGTAAAAAAAAACAGAATAATTACCCAACAAATAATCAGTATTATCCACGTTCAGGTCCCCTAACTCCTTATTGTTGGAGACCACGCTGTATTTCAGACCTCGGTTCTTCTTGTCGTTCTTGTAAGTGTCTATGAGATTCCTTCCATCTTGTCGGTAGCAGGTCCACCACTTCGTGCTGACGGGGTCGGAAGCCGTGCCTGTGGAGTTGGAGACCAGGGCCTGTCTACCACCTCCCATTACCACCTGGAATGTGTAACAAGAAGAGCATCCTTGAATGGCGGAATTTAAGATGGATTTAACTAATGTGAGGGTGATTTAATTCTGGATGATATGATACCTATAAATATGAGTAAGTTCCTTGATCTACCGAACTTCTATGATCCTTCAGCGCTTTGTCTCATTCAAATATTTATTTATTTATTTTTTCCTATCAATATCCTTACAGACTAAATCCAATTCGATATTGCGGTTTCTTAATTTCTATAATTTCCGACTAACTAGATTTAACAGTAAGAAATCTTAAAAAATGCTATCTTTTTGTGAATTCACTCAGAGTACAATAAAATATATCCACGTCGTCAGCTATGAGGTTGAGCGTGCGCAGTGCGCGTGCGCAGCATCGCCAGCAGGCATACTGATGATGTTCCCTGGTCACTTCTTTCCAAGCAGTTTTAATCGGCATTGTGTCCTCGCACTCCCTCTTACATGAATACACTGAATCATTCTCACACTTAGCAACGTACTCACATGCAGGTCTCTCCCAGGCCAGTCCTCGACCAGCTGTCTGGCAATGTCCTTGCAGGCAGTTCCCTGAGGCATGTTGGCCTCGCACTCCCACTTGCGGCTCGCACTGTGCGCGTATATCGGTCCGGGCGTCGCGTGTGTGACGCGCATTGTTGTTACTAGACCTGGAGAAGGAAAAAAGAGTAAATTCTTGTCTCTAATTTCGGCAACTAACATCTGTGGAACAATCATTCGTATAGCAGTTTTATTATACCTAATTTAAAATGTTTGCCTGAGCTAATTTAAGAGCTGCCTCTTTGTTCTCGTGGTGGTAAGCGCGACTGTTGGTCGTGAGGTCCTGGGTTCGATCCCCAGGTCGAGCAAAGTGTTATTGGGTTTTTACATTAGGAATTGCTCAGTAGCTGCCCGGAGTGTGGATTTGTGCCCGGTTAATGGCAATAGGCTCACCCCTTATTACATGGGACTTAAATATAGAGGCGAAATAAGGGTGTTACTTACTATACGTTTATGTTGTATATGTTTAAAAGCATTCGTTCACAATTTACCTGCACTTTTCCCAGCTTTTAAAGCCAGTGCTGCTAAAGACTGCAGTCTGGCTTCAGGCTTGAGGCTTGCATCGCAGTCTTTATACTGCACAGTTGCGTCCACTCCCAAGGTGTCCTGATTGGCTTTCACGCCACAAAACAATGCGGTCGCCGAACATGCCGAGTCGGGCACCATTTTGTTTGCTGAATATGTCTGGAAATGTAAGGAACGTAATTATACACCCATATTCTAAGACGTTTCGCCAAAACTTACTCGACTCGACTCCACCTCAACTCAGTCTTGCTCACTACCATCGGTAAGTAGTTATAGTTGACATAAACGTCCTCGACTCGAGATCATTCCTCAGTCGAGGTAAGGAATCATCTGTCAAACTTAAGGTACCTCGGAACCTACCTTAAGGAACAAAGTGTCAAAGTTCGTATGTAACAAAAATGAATTTTGAAGACTATCGAATATGCTTACAATAATCCTTACAACTACCTATTTATCGCGGCGTTATTTGAGCGATGCAGATAATTCAAATTATGACGACTCATCATTCCACTCTACCTCGACTTATTTGAGGACCTCTCAGTCGAGGAACCTCAAAGTTCACTCGAAATTGCGACTAAGAATATAATTTTGAAGGTGTTTTCCAGGCCGTGCTGAGTCGAGTATGAGTCGAGTAAGTTTTGAAGGAACGTCTTAGAATATGGGTGTTAGCCTTCTCAATTATTTAACGACTATGAGCTTTTCATAGCTCGATTATAGTGATGCAAATTAGTAGATAATATTTTGTAAAAACTGAAGTGATCATAGTAACGAAAGAATAACAAGTCCGTTCACTTAGCGGATCCGTTTTCGTAGGACTGTTTTTAACTGATCCGTCGATACTGGATGTGTTGTTCATATTTGTCGAATTCTGTTCCGTCCTACCGATCTCGATAGACAGCATCTATCAGGCAGGATAAGATAAAAATCACGGATCGTGTATGAAGTCACCCATACTTCTCCACACATCTTCATGTACGGATCCGTTTTTTATACTGTTCCGGCATCCAGTTTTTGATGACAAAACGGAATGTGTAAAAATGTCGGATCAGTATTTTTAGTGGATTCGGAATACTGTCGCGTATGTGAACTCGCTCATACAACTGCAGGCGCCATCACCAAAATAAAAACGGATCCGCTAAAAACGGTCCTGTAAACAGTTTCTGTGTGAACTAGCGGTAAATCGCGTTTTCATCGGACATGCAAATCTGAGACCGAGTTTAACCGATAGGTCAAACTAAAGCAAAGGTCTTAATTGTTTTTCTTTTATACCGTTCTAGACTTCTGCATAATGCTTCTTGTACCTACTACTTTTATCGTCATTTACAGCAGTATCTTTACATAGTATAAAACAAAGTCGCTCCCGCTGTCTGTACGCTTAGATCTTTTAAACTACGCAACGGATTTCAATGCAGTTTTCAGCAACAGATAGAGTGATTCAAGAGGAAGGTTTATATGCCCCACATTAGTAGGTATCTACATTGCACCCGTGCGAAGCCGGGACAAGTCGCTAGTTCTTAATAAAAGGAAGTAGGTAGGTATTTAATTATTACGCGTTGTCACAATGCTGGATTCGACCGCTTGTAGATGGTTTAGCGGATTGTTTCTACGTAACCGGGCAGTTATTGCCGAGACATGAAGAGTCTCCAATCAATAGCGACGAGAGCAAAATACTTAAGCTAAGCTTACTACTACTACTAACATCATGACTACTAGCACCAACAGCACAAAGGGCGACCCCTAATGGGACTCTGACCTCGGCTTAGGACATTGCTGGCGAGAGGACTGGGACGGAGACAGCTTGATGAGGGCTGAATTAACGACGTGGAGCTGGATCCGCAACCGGGAAGACTGATTTTATGCTACCTATATTTATTGCATCTAATTATTCGAAAAGTTACCTTCAACAGTCCAACATGCGGGAACTTCTCAAACACCAGCCGATGACTCTCCCCGCCCTTGTAGATCCTCGTAGAGGTCACGGTATTAGGTCCCATGCCGTCTCCCACGAATAAGATGACATTCTTCGCCGTGTTGAGGTTCCATTTGACTTTAAGAGCTTCTTCCAGTTCATTTTGTGCGAGGTTCTGCCAGAACTGTTGATCTAGTGATATAAACCATAACGGGTCTAATCAGTGACATTTCAAAAAGTAAGTCGCAAATAACACGGCTCCGTTGCCATCCGAATGTGCAATCGGAAAATAGAATACCATAACATCACGCCTATATTCCCCGAAAGGTTGGGCAGAGGCGTATAGTAACACCCTCATTTCGCCGTTATGTTTATGTCACATGTAATAGGGGGCGAGTTTATTGCCATCAACCGGGCACAAATCCAAACTCCGGGCTGCTACTGAGGAATTCCGCACGAAAAAACCCAATAACACTTTGCCAGACCCGAGGATCGAACCCAGGACCTCACGGCCAGCAGTCGCGCTTGCCACCACTAGACCAACGAGGCAGTTCAGTTCGAGGAAAATAGGGATATTAATTTTATTTTATATGCGCTGAATTAGAAGGGCTAATGGCTAATTACCAACCACGCGGATCATACGATTTGGGAGGTTAACTTGCGCTTGCTGCGGTCAGTCTGTGAATTGGTGACCGTTCGTTACATCGAGACCCCTCCGTGCTTCGGAGAGCACGTTAAGGCTGAGCATCCACCAGAGCTGTGCTAAGCTCCGTAGCGAGGAATGTGTTTTGTAATCACCAATAGAATCACTTCATTTACCTAGCTTCGCTCTGCGCAGTTCTGGTGGATATGGGCTTAGCAGCGCGAAGTTTTTGTTCATACAAAACAAGCAAGAAATGCGAGCGAGGGATGTGTTGTGAGGAATGTGTTGCGATGACTGTGTTGCGAGGAATTTTTTACGAGGAATGTGTTACGAGGAATGTGTACCGCTCCCGCCACACCACCCTCATATTCGAAAAGAGTCCGCTACCTATCCTCGCACCACTCATTGTACACATTAACACATTACGCATTACACATTCCTCACAAAAGAAAACCTTTCCTGGTGGAAAGGGTCACACCGTTTCACATCCTCGCTACACATTTTTGCACTACACATTTTCCTCGCACAGCTCTGGTGGATGTCCAGCCTAAGACAGTCGGTCCCGGGTGTCATACGAATACCTACGACAGTCGTTACGGGAAGTCAGAAACCCGAAAGTCTGACAACCGGTCTAACCTTAGGATATCGGCCTTGCCCAGTAACTAGGTTGCGGAGGTCTGATGGCAGTCGCTCCGTGTAGAATACTGGTATTCAGCCGCATCTGGTTAGACTGGAAGCTGACCTCAACATAGTTGGGAAAAAGCTAGGCAGAAAAAAAACCACTATTAGTCAGTGCTGCCCCCTGACGCAGAACTTTTCAATAACTCAGTTGTCGATTCCTCCAGTTGCCTATTCGGTTTGTTATCTCGATTGATACAAAACCCAGCACGCTTGGTGGTAGACTCTATACCAGTAATACCCCAAGTGGACATAGTTGGGAAATGGCTAAGCAGAACGAACTGGCTCTGGATGATCCTCTATAGTTCAAGGAAATAAAGATATAAATGTGGTGTAACTGCCATTTAGTTTGAAAAGGAAAATTTTCAAAGTTATGAAACAAAATGGCAACATTTCGCTAAAGAATTTATACTACACTAGCTGTGTCCTCACGGCTCCGCCCGCAGCCTATGTTACTCAGTGATAATAAAGCTATCTGAAATCGATCCAGTAGTTTTTAAGTTTATTCGTTACATACAAAAATACAAATCTTTCCTCTTTATAATATTAGTATAGACTAGCGGCCCGTCCCGGCTTCGTACATTTTTCCCGTTTTTGCAACATTTTTCATTTAGGCTCCGTTCCTATTGGTCGTAGCGTGATGTTATATAGCCTATAACCTTCCTCGATAAATGGACTATCCAACACAAAAATATTTTTTCATTTGCAACCAGTAGTTCCTGAGATTAGTGCGTTCAAACAAACACACTCTTCAGCTTTATAAGTATAGAAGATTTAATATAATAGAATATAATAATAGACAAATAATTCCCATTTTAACAAGAACATAATATATAGAAATAAGAAACATGTTTTTTATAGAGGGGATTAGACACAGTATTATGCTTTTATGAACCTTAAGTGCTTGGCCAGACTGGCAGCGCGGTGCGGGGAGCGGCGCGGGTGCGGGAACGCGCGCGATTTGCCTGTCCGCAGTGGAGCGCGGCTTCGTTCTGAGCGTTGTCGTGTCCAGTGTTTGTCAAAATATAACATGGATGAAGAAGACTTATTTTTACTGGAAAATTCTTACTAAAAACGATGTTTTGACATCCACAATAGAGATCGTGCTTGAATTGCACTTATTAATTCTTCAACATTTAATTTTGAAGACGCTATCACAACAACGCGCGTAGTCAGCTCGAACTAGTTTGAGATCCCCCGCTCCCGCGCGGGTTGTCGCTTGCCGCCTGCGCACTCACTGCGGTCACTTGTATGAACGACCGCGCCGCTTCCCGCGCCCGCGTGCCCACTATGGACACTCAAACAAATGAAGTTCTTCTGTTTGAACTCGCCGCACCGCGCCCGCCCCGCGCCCGCGTTTGCAGTCTGGCCAAAGGCCAAAGGTCATTCAAGATGAGCTGAAACTCTACTTGAATAAATGGCTCAACAAATATTCGCGCCATGGTTGGTCACTTTTGTCTAATGTTATATTATTTCTTCTTCTTTTCGTGTGGTTAGTGACTAATCTGATGTCAGAGTTTATCCTCTGACTTGGTTTCACACGCCGTCGATAAATATCTCTCAGGCATGCCGGTTTCCTGACGATGTTTTCCTTTACCGTTTTTAAGCAAGTGATAATTATACAATACGCACATGAATCCGAAAAGTCAAAGGTGCGTGCCTTGCTTTGCGAAACCTAACTTGGCAGTCCGACGGTCACACCACAAGGCTATCACTGCCATAATAATTGTTATATTAAATGGAGTATACAATCACAATCAAAACATACTTTTCTTAGATAAGGTAACTATGGTATTATCTTTATAATTATGCGTGTGTTAAGTACATATTATCTACTTTGTGCACCATTTAATTTTACGATTCACGTGTTTATGATAATAGGTATTCATCTGAACTATAAGATGCGGCTATATAAAAGGTCCAACCAAAATACCTGGACGAACTTTTACGCAGTTCAGTACGTTTAACTTAACATATCTATGCAAAAAAAACGAGATCCAAGTGTTTTATTTTCTAACCAAAAAATGAATTTCGTCATTAATTGTAATTTAATTATATTTTTTGTTAACATTTTTCACTTCGCCTATTAGGTAAAAAATGGGCGCGGAAGTAGTGCGCGCCTCGGCGAACGTCGATGCATAAAAATGGATGAGTTTATTCTTAGAGAGTACAAGCAACTTAAAACGTTATTATTTTTTGGTCAGAAAAAAATCGCATAGATCTCGTTTTTTTTGTATAGATAATGTTTATTTAAACGTACCTACGTTTACACTGTGTAAAAGTTTGTCCAGGTATTTTGGTTGGACCTTATATACAGGGTGTAAACGAAATCATGTAATTCCTTCAAACCTCGTGATGTACTGCTGACATAGATTAACTCTGCACGGGATACATTTGGATTCAATAAAAAAAATATTACAAAAAGTAAACATGTGGTCTTAACGTGAGACATTTTAGCGCCCCGAGTTGACTGACCGCGCGGCGAGCGATAGCCGCGCAATTCGCTCGGCGCGCTAAAATGCCGCACGTTAAGAATACATGTTTACTTGTCATAATATATACCTAACCTACATATATCTACCTAACCTATATATATCTACCTAACGTATACCATTTTGTTTTTTAGATATTGCTGTCCCATTGCTGGGCACGAGTGCTTTCTCAGAAGGTGAAGGGTCAAGGTCCACCACGCCTGTTTGGTGGAATTTGACGAACTACACACACAATCGAGAACTTTATGGAGTCCTCTCAGGTCCTTCTCCGTTAACGCATATGATAATCAAGTTCTAAACCTACATGAATTCGAAAAGTCAGCGTCGCAGGACGGTATCGAACTCAGACCTTTCTGCATGGGAGGCAAACGTACAACCGCTTAGTCTGCCGTGGTCGCTTGACAGTCAGTCTTCTTTTTCTCCCTGCCCTTATCCCACACTAGGTGGGGTCGGCACAACATGTATTTCATAAATACATGTTGTTAGAGGTTTTGGCTTATTGTTTTATGACCGGCCGCCTGCCTGACATCAACCCTCCTTGGGAATACTCGTTGCGTCGTCGCGCGGGTGACCCAATGTTTTTGCTGATATTATGCACTGGGTCCCAAAATGACAGTAGCTTTTTTTCTATTTTGGGGTCACCTCTCAGTCTTATCAGTTGCGGCTGAATACCAGTATATTACACGGAGCCACTGCCACCAGCTGGTAGACTTTCAGGCTTCTGACTACCCGTCATGACTGCCACAGATATTCGTAAGATAACCGCGATCTCTCCGTCGTGGAGAGGTCTCGATGTGTAACGCACGGTCACCCATCCATAAAATAAACGCGGTAAGCGCCGGTTGTAAATTAGCAAGAAGCCCATATAATCGCGAAAACAATAGGCTTTACTATTTATTAAGAAAACCTAAGCAAACAATAGGAACGTGAATAATTACTAAACACAGTAAACAATAAAAAACTTATCTTAATTTACTTACTCATAAACTGGGTTAAATCTGTAGGATATTATTAGCCAAGCAAACAGTACCTACTTAGATTATTTTTTTCTTTATTTATTTATAGGGTCTTTTACGCATAGCGTAGGGTCATTGTGCTAGTTAGCCGGCCATGTTCACTTTCCGGCCATTTTCATGTCATCTTACCTAAATTACAGATAATAGAAAAAATCACGCATACAATCCCATAATACTTTTAAAAATACATCACGGGTACTTGTTCTATACACACACACAATAATATTTTCAAACTAACATGGTGATCCTAAGTAAAATGAGAGTTCAGTTTGTCGGTTTCGTTCGTTCTGTCACTACGAGGTGATTTTACAAAAAAAAATTAAGGACCCGTTCGAGACAAAACGTTAAGTTTTCACAGTATTTCGAAGTTACCTAATATAAAGTAATGTTTTTGAGTAATATATTACAATATTCTTGCATTTTAAGTAGGTTTAAATGTATTTTTTTGTGAATTAATACGAAATTCTTAGTGGTCGGTAACTGAATGATGACTGATCAAAACTCTAGTTTTCGTCCAGGTGGTCGGCATACTGACACAGTCAAGTAGTTATAGTGTAACTCTTTTGCTCACTAAAATCTTACCGTTTGTGTGAAGAAGACAATATTTGAAATGACTTCGGTGGATTGCAGGTGACCTTCAGTTTACGACCACCAATAACTACATTTTTAAGCTAGTAAAAAGGTATATTTATAGGTGGTCGAAAAATTAATGCATAAAAATTTGTGTTTCGGTTTACGACCACTCTTATTATTGTATGGTAAAATAATAGCAGTATACTAACATTAATTATATTTAATGTCCCGGTTTCCAACCGAAATGATTTATCTAATTGTTTAAGAAGTATTTACCACTTGTTTCCTTATATTCATAATACATTTTACGCTATAATTCACATTTAAACCCTAACGAGATCACCAACGCTGACCTCGCTGCGACAAGGAAGGTGTAAAAAACTTAAAACACATCAAACCTATGCTGAAGAAGACTAGAAAAAATACTGATTATTTTTAAAGACTATTATCTGATTGAAAACTTTTTTATTGCCCAATTAATAAATACTTTAGAAGATAATTATGAAATTTTATTTGTTACTCAATCACTCAAATATGAATCGTAATGCTTGGTAACTTAGGCCTATTTTGCAATGATAATAAACGTGGCCGAAAACTAGCACACCCCCGGTCGGAAACTGATTATTTTGGCCGTAAAAGAACATATTGGGTGCTTTTATCGTTTTTAATTTATTATAAAAAAAGAGTAATATATACTTTTATAAAATAATCCAAACCAGAACCGATATTATACCTAGTCTTGCCATAAATATTGTCACGAAGATTTTTTTTTATTGCTAATAATATTTATTACTTTTACAGTGTGTTAGTTTAATACATAAATATAAAACAATTTAAAATATAAAGCTTATTCGAAGTGGGCTCCATTGGCTGCAATACGTTAAGGCCAGTTATCAATAGAAGCACGCACTCTTTCCATGGGAAAATTCTTCACTGCCAATCGTATGGATTGTTTTAGGGACTCCAAATTATCATGGCGTTTAGAGCAAGCCGTACTCTCTAAAACTGACCATAAATCATAATCCAGCGGATTAAGATCGGGACTAGACGACGGCCAGTCTTCGGTCTGATGAAGTCCGAAACGTTCACTTCCAACCAAGACTGCGTGGACCGAGCTTTATGACCCGGCGCCGAGTCTTGTTGGAAGGACCATACTTGGTTATTGAACATGGTGTTGTTAAGGGGCTTAACTAACTTCTCAAGAATGGTATCTTGATACACTTGTGCCGATGTTTTGATACCTTTTTCACAAAAATATGGCTCAGTCACTCCTTCATAGCTAACACCCCACCAAACCATCACTGAAGTCGGATAATGCCCACGTTGCACTCTGTCGACTAATTGGGAAGCTTCCTTAGAGCTTTGAGCATAAATACGGTCATTTTGTTTGTTAAAATGTTGCTCAATTGTAAAGATTTTCTCATCCGTAAACAAAATTTTTCTGTGACCTCCCTTTGCGTACCGCTTCAGTAGTTGTTTCGATTTTACCACCCTATTCTTTTTTAAATTATCAGTTAAAAAATTACCAGTGCGTCTCCTATAGGCTGCAAGTCCTAAGTCATCTTTTAAAATACGCGACATGGTTCTGGGTGCTATCTTCATCTCCCGAGATAAAATCTTTTGCTTTCGGACAGGATTTCTTCGAATTCTTTCCCTTACTGCTTTGACCACCTTTTTCGTACGAACACTACGTGGACGGCCAGGTCTTTTTCTGTCACAAACAAAGGAGGTCTCATTGTACCTATTAATAGCCCGGTACACAAACATTTGAGTAATACCAAGCGTATGGAGAGTTTTAAAAATTGCATTTGGCTCCATACCAACTTTGTGTAATGCAATCACAGCGATTCGGTTCTCTTTATCACCCCACTCCATTTTAATATCGCAAAATATTGTACAATGTATTGGCGCCAAAATTAGAAAACACAATGAACAATCGTATAAAAATGACAGATTCCAAATTCAAATGTAATATCTTTCTTATTCTTAATTGTAACAGTATTTATGGCCAGGCTATGTATAATTAATGTAATAAACAACAAACAGTAGACTTTTGTATGAAAATATATACTTTTCTCGGGCTTCAAAGTTCAAAATTCCGCTAACTGGCCGCTAACTAGCACAATGACCCTATGTCAGTCCTATCATATCCTAAACAATTGTACTTTCACAAGACATGACATGAGCCATGAATTTGAACAAACCCTTCGCATCGTCGCCATTTGGTTGGGATAGAATTGTATGGTACATGCCTACATCAGTTCTGTTCAAATTCAGGGATCTTACTAAATTATTTCTACTGGACTCATATTGGACACATTCCATCAATAGATGTTGTAGGTCCTCAACAACTCCACATTCCTCACAATTGGATGAAGCGATTTTTTTCATCACGAAGGCAAACTTTTTGCATGGAATGTGTCCAGATCTGAGTCTAAGAGCAGTAACAATCAGTTTTCTACTAACATCACTATTCATGAACCAGGGCACGCAAAAACTACTTAGTTGAAAATATAAATTTTAATAAGAAGATTCTTAGTTCACGGTTTTGTTACAATAGAGTTGTTGCGGCATCTATCATACCACATGCGCACTACGCAGCATGACGAATGTCTAGCAGACTACGGCGACAACAATGACAGCTGTCAGATGAAAAGTCACAAATCCTGCATCGCGATATCAAGATTTGACACTTGTTATTTTTAATAATTATTTCGAAACTTTTATAAAAACATGGGTAACGTTAAAAAACCAATGAAATATATATATAATAAATTGCCCAAGTTATAAGCGATTTAAATTGATAACTAGACAGAGACCGCACTATTGAACGATGACGTCATGCTTCAAAAACTTCATAGTAACTTGACATTACTCCGTACAATGTCCGTTTGGTGCGACAAGGACAGAAAATGCGCTATTCAAAAACATGAAAAACGTATATCTCCTACATTTTTAAATGGATTAATTTGACTTATTTTTTTAATTATCATTTTCTTTCTATACCTACCTTTTTTGATATAATAATTAGATTCTTCCAAATATTTTAAAGTAGGTAACTACTGAATTATTATAAGGCTAACGGGGACTGAACGTGGAACTCCGCTTAAACTTTTTTTTTTAAAGTTGTGAAACCCAAACCAAATATATTTTGAACTCGACAGGTAAGTGTGCGGTCTACGTGTAGGTATGTAAACATTAAAACCACAACAAACCGTTTATTTGAATTTTCTCGGCACGTTCAAAGGAATTGTTTTCCACTTAGCCCGAATTTAGAATAGGATGGAAACAACTAACTCGCCATGTAGGTATTGTAGACGAATTCAGTTTA
Source organism: Amphipyra berbera (assembly GCA_910594945.2). NCBI lineage: Eukaryota > Metazoa > Arthropoda > Insecta > Lepidoptera > Noctuidae > Amphipyra > Amphipyra berbera. Next base: position 3,423,566 of record OU343133.1, read on the forward strand.
TTGGCTGACTCCTTTTTAAAGTTCCGTACCGTCAAACCTGGCAACTTTGCCCTTGAGGTATGACTTTGCCCAGCTGTGCATTTTTTTAAAAATTTGATGCATAGCAAATTTGTCTATAGTTAGGAGTATTCTTTTGCCTGTGGTAGAAAATTGATTATTTTTCTGACAATACCAAGTGACGTAATGTCACCTATGTTACTTCCGTTGGCTGTCAGGAACCTTTAAAAGTTGGTATTGTTTTTAGCGGGCAAAAACCAGTCAAAAAACTTTATCAAAAAGTGATAGTTGCAGATACAGTAGGTAATTAATTTTTTTGCCACCTTTAATATGTATGAAATGAATAATATAGACTGGTATTTCACACAAAACATCTCATAAAATTGTGAAATATATTGATGGGCAAAGTCACATGCATGTTTTTTGAGCATGGTTGACGACATTGCCCACCAATTTTTTTTCCGTAGGGTTGTCACCTGTAATTTTTAAATTTATTATAATTTTAAGAGGTACCTATGCACAAACTAATAGAACGCTAAAAGAGAAAAACTTGTAAATGTTTTGGTGGCTTCTGATGAATAAGGTTGTCCAATGACCAAGTTGGACTAGAAAACGCTAGTTTTTAGCAAATTGGAAGAAAAGAAACCTGGTGTTACATATTTAATGAAACAATTCCCAGCAATACATGTGTAGAACTATTTATAAATAGGCATTCATCGAATTTGTTAGTTCGAACAGTATCTGCAACTGGTGACTGTCTTCCGACATATTGTGTAGATGTTTAGTCTTTTGGCTACCTTAAAGTTAGTAATATATCGTAGCAATATAACTTAACTGGCAATATACCGTATATCTTCATTTAGTATCCATTACATACTTATTGAATTTATGATTATCTCAATAGAAATATTCCACATCAAAAACTTTATCATTAAGTATTTAAATGTAGCATTTATTCAATGATGACAGCCCTTAGACATTGACCATTATGGTAAGAAAAATGTACTAGGAGGCTTTTTGACTTTGCCCACTCAATTTTGAAGGACAACGAATATGTTCATTCATCTCATAATTTGATACTATACTTTATGGCCCTGTATTTATATTCAGCCATTTTTAAAATAATGATACGGTTTATAGTATCTGAAATATTACAAGTTGGCAAAGTTGCCAAAAACCTGTGATTCTTTGCCCAACAATTATAATTGTGTTTTTTACACACACAAATTCATTTTTCTGGAAATTTTCAATAATAAATATCGAGATATGAACATATAGTATTGTGTGGTACAAAAATAATATGAAATACATTAACGTTTTCGGAAATAACTCAACTAATGCAAAAATACTCTGATTTTTTGGGCAAAGTTGCCAGGTTTTACGGTACCCAATGGGTAAAACGGGACCCTGTTACTAAGACTTCGCTGTCCGTCCGTCTGTCACCGGGCTGTATCTCATGAACCGTGATAGTTAGACAGATGAAATTTTCACAGATGTATTTCTGTTTTCGCTATAACTACAAATACTAAAAAACAGAATAAAATAAATATTTAAGGGGGCTCCCATACAACAGACATGATTTTTTTGCTGTTTTTATAGATAATGGTACGGAACCCTTCGGGCGCGTGTCCAACTCGCACTTGTTTAAGTACCTAAGTACGTGTAGTTAGCGACTAACCTGGCGTCAAAGTTTGTGCCGCCCATGTGCCTCTGACTCGGCTTCACATCCCGACGAGAAATAACTTGTCTGTAATGGCTAAAAACTTAAAATAGGTACTAAGTAGCATTAACCAATAACCAGGCTTTGATAGTTTCTAAATAACGGCAGATCAATTAGTGTTAACAATTACCTACCGATTACGTACCTAATTAAAAAACATACCTACAGGTTGTTCGCTTATAAATATGAATGAATCGATACATTCTTTCCTTCGTTCAACAATTAGATTCTATCTTATACAAACATTACACTCATCCTTCAACAATGATTATAACAGTAAATGAAACATAACCTTGAACGGTCAATTCCCTAAACTACGATATAACAAATTGAATAACCACATTATAAATCAAACTTTGATAAATAAACAAAACCGCTTAGAAGTACCTACATTGCGTAAGAATTGCAGGAAATATTAAATAATAATAAATAATTTACTAACCGGTCCGTAGTGTACATCGCGCGGCCGTGATAACAACACAGAACACGAGCAAGCTGCGCGACCGCATGTTTGACACTAATTTGTTACGTCACCGCGACGCACGCGCTCACGGTAATCATTTCCATGTAAATATACAGAAGGCTCACTCTTAATGACGAAACGTTTGGTGCAGTGGCTTAGCGATCGACTTCTGCGCTACGGGTCGTGAATTCGATTCCCGCACCGAGCAAATATTTGTATGACCTACAGATAGTTGTTCCGGGTCTGGATGTTTGTGCATGTGAAAATTTGTGTTTGTAAACGCACCCACGATACAGGAGAAATCCTAGTGTGGGGCAAAGTTTAAAAAAAAATGACGCGGCATAAGGACTATACAATATTATGAGTAGCTATGGTGACTGTAATAAGGTATTAGAATCCATATCCCCGAAATATGAACGTCAACTGCACCCTGTGCACCTTGCAACTGCCGCTTATTTTATATTTTTTTAAACTAAGTATCCTTATGGTATGGTTAGAAAAGGCAACTAAGTATAAGATAACTATAACACCTTATGTACACTTAGTTGGCAAAATAAATATATAAATAGTTTTTTTTTCTCGACTATAAATTCTCAGCAGCACCCTACGACTGGCGAAGGCGGATATGTCAGTCTCTTATAAACTAAAACAACACGGTGGCCGTCTCCAGCACAAAGGACCTCCAGGATCTCTGGTGGAAGGCACAGGTGTCCCTCTTGTACTACACCTTTGCCACGTCCCGGGGAGACAGTGTTGTTTCCCCAACTCCATGCAACTGACCTACGAGATTTTGACAACCGATAGATGGCGATAAATAGCAAAAGTCGGTGAACTAGCTCTATGGTGATAGCAGTATGATATACTGCTTGCCAGTATGGTGACTGATTACCGTCATTATCTTCCTTTTTGGTGAGGTCTACTTACACCAAGCAGTCTGTCATAACGCTTAACTGAACACGATACATTGATTATAAAGCAGGAGGAAAATGATCGATATTTATCGACAGACGCGTGCAATTGTCAATTTTTTTGCTTATGATCGGTGTTTTTTTACATAGACCGTCAAAATCGATTAATTACGAAAATCAAGCAAATCTGTAGGCCGCTATAGGGATTTCCAAAGGTATTGTATTATTCGGTATTTAATGAGTGCTCAGTCAGCTTGCATTTGTTTCGGGTTGACCTTCTGGTCTATTCTCTGTGTTATGACAAGAGTCGATTATTGACGAGTCACAGACTGTCTTAAAATATGGGTACAATGGTTGGAAATTAGTGCCGAAAAGTCGATAGAACAGTCCGTCCAGACAATTGGCTGAACAGGTTTTTTAGGTAAATGGGTCAAATTAAATAGTTCGCGTTGCTGTTTTTAGAATAGGTATTATCTACGTTGCACTTTTTTTTTCTCTCTCCCAACATTTATGTAGTCCTTTATGTTATGGACCGAAAGCAGTTATGGTACTTACTAGGTTACGATAGGTAGGTACCTTACCTTTACCTTTCAAATTGAAGGATACCGTTTTCTTATAAAAAATAGGCCTTACCTTTATTTAACCTTTTTACGATCTCGGTACCGAAAAACATCGAATGATGAATAAATCATACTAATAAAAAAACATTTTAACAAAAATAAAACCGACTTCAAAAAAACGATGAAAAGAATAAAATAATTACCATATTATAAAATTAACAGTTTTAGAAGTCGGTGCTAATCCACGCTGAACCAAATTGAAGGCACCGACTTCTGAAACTGTTAATTTTATAATATGTTGATTATTTTATTCTTTTCATCGTTTTTTTGAAGTCGGTTTTATTTTTGTTAAAATGTTTTTTTTATTTTTTTCGTTTTAGTGGCCTTAATTATAAAACATGGTTGAACCTACTAAAGACGCTGTTCGTAACATAATCACATCATCACATTATGCGTAGGTACTGTTCGTCATTGAGGAGTTCTATTGTTTATCTCCGAAGTTCTTCATCAGATCTTCACCAAACTTAAATGGGACCAATCTGGAAGTATATCCTTTCAAATAAAAACATTATCTAAATCGGTTTATAAATGGTGGAGTTATGAGGTAACAAACATTAAAAAAAAACAAAAAAAACACAGACGAATTGAGAACCTCCTCCTTTTTTGGAAGTCGGTTAATGAAATATTGATGCTATATGTGGCCTCATGAAAAGGACGGTGGCGAGGTGGTTCATCAAAGACAACCCTTATTTATAAAGGTTTAGGTACCGATACTGAAATACATACCGTTTCGCATTTTTAGACTCTTTTCGGTACCGAAATATATTTAAGTATCGTAATATTCAAGTACGGTAAAATGGAGTTACTTTGATCAATTTCAAAATTGAAATGTATTTCCCTCTTGAAATATGAGAGCAAAAAAAAAAAAAAAGTGTAAATATCGATTTTGTTTATTTTGTCTATTTCCTGAATCTCAGTCCCTAAATTTAAATGTATCAAAGTTTGTAACGTAACATCACGCCCCCCGAAGGGTTGGGCAGAGGTGTATAGTAACACCCTCATTTCACCGTTATGTTTAAGTCCCACCTAATAAGGGGGCGAGCTTATTGCCATCAACCGGGCACAACTCCAAACTCCGGGCTGCTACTGAGGAATTCCACACAGAAAAATCCACTTTGTCCGACCCGATCGACCCCAAGATCTCATGATCAGCAGTTGCGCTTGCCACCACTACAACGAAACAGTACACAGACAGACATGCTCAGATACAAGGTCCATCAGATACAACTAAAAACTAACTTCATAATCAGCCCATTACTATCTTACTGCTAGGTGACTGTTCTCAGAATGAGAAGGGTTTAGGCCTTAGTCCACCAGGCCCTTCTAGAACCGGCCCATCGATAACTTTTTGGAGCTCTCTCAGGTGTGCAGGTTGCCTTACGATGTTTTCCTTCACTGTTAACATTAGTGAGAATCAAATTTTGAACCGCAGACAACGACGTCGAAATAATTAGACACGCTATCTCGTATAGGCAACAGCTTTGGAATTGTGTCCGGTTGATGGTAATAAGCTCGTCCCTTGTTACATAGGACTTAAATATAACGGCGAAATGAGGGTGTCCTCTGCCCAACTCTTCGGGGAATACAGGCGTGATGTTATGTTATGTCTGTCCATCTATGTAACGACCTAAGTATTTGTTTTATTTAACTGTGTAGGTAAAGTAGCAGGTTCTAACTAAACTGTGACTAATTTATAAATATCGATTATACATAATTATAATTTTACGATTGTTAGCATTCATAAAGTATTGTTTTTCTAGGTTGTTTATTATTGTTAATACCTACTTTTACAGCAGTGATAGCCTAGTGGTGTGATCGTCGGACTGGCAAGTCATAGGTCCCGAGTTCGAACTTCAGGCACGCATCTCTGACTTTTCGGATTCATGAGCGTATTGTATATTTACCACTTGCTTAAAAACGGTGAAGGAAAACATCGTGAGGAATCCGGCATGCCTGAGAGATATTTCACGACGGCATGTGAAGCCAAGTCAGAGGCTCATGGGCGGCATAAACTCTGACACCAGGTTAATCACTAACCACACAAAAAGAAGAAGATGAATATCTACTTTCAACTTCATAAGTGACAGTTAGCATGTTTAACAGTCGGTCCCGGGTGTCTTATGAATACCTACATATTATGGCAGTCGTTACAGGAAGCCAAAAGCTCGAAAGTCTGACAACCGGTCTAACCTTAGGATATCGGCATTGCACTGTAACTGGGTTGCGGAGGTCTGATGGCGATAACTCCGTGTTAAATACTGGTATTCAGCCGCATCAGGTTAGACTGGAAGCTGACCCTAACATAGTTGGGAAAAGGCTAGGTAGAACTTGATGTCAATAAATAAATAACTATTGACTGTTGTTCTTTGGCCTGGATAATTATTTTGTGGAGTTTATCTAAAGAAAGTTTATCTTGTTGGTTTAGTGGTCGCAAGCGCGACTGCTGAGTATGGGGTCCTGGGTTGGATCCCCAGGTCGGGCAGTGTTTTTGGGTTTTTCCATTAGGAATTTCTCAGTAGCAGCCCGGCGTCTGGATTTGTGCCCGGTTAATGGCTATAGGCTCGCACCCTATTACATGGGGCTTAAACATAACTGGCGAATTGAGGGTGTGCTAAAAACACCTCTGCCGAACCCTTTGAGGAATACGAGGCGTGATGTTATGTTATCTAAAGACTAACATTATCTATGTATGAAGATCTAACCCCACGTTTACATCTAGGTATAAAATATGTAAGTATCCAACATGAATCAGTGAACTTATCACAAAAAAAATGCATTTGAGTGCTTTAAGTAGCAAACATGTTTGTAAATCTTTAAAATACCTACTTGTTTTAAATATTTTACACACGCTCTTTAAGTGTTAAAAACAACTAAGTACTATAGAAAAGACTTTTACACAATTTTTTTACAACTTGTATCACAACTGGGTTAGTATTTTTATAGTAATGTTTCTTGTTTGTTTTGTGTACAATAAAGAGTATTGTATTGTATTGTAAAATGTCTATAGTCTAGCCATTAAAAAAATGTATAAAAGGTAAACAAATCTTTGATCGTGAAACATCAATTTTGCTTTAAAATTCCTTTAAAAATAGGTATGCAGTTTCAGAAAACAAACACAATGAAGAATGAGTAATGTTAAATAAAAGGTAGTTTTTTCCTTTATAATGAACGAGCGTGAACGAGAGATAAATAATAAGAACAATAGGAACGCCGCCATTTTCAATCCCATTCGTCATGTTATCTGATAAAATAAAATAAATACGCCTGTATTCCCCAAAGGGTTGGCAGAGGTGTTTAGTAACATCCTCATTTCGCCGTTTAAGTCCCATGTAATAGGGAGCGAGCCTATTGTCATCAACCGGGCACAAATCCAAACTCCGTACTGCTACTGAGGAATTCCAGAAGGAAAAACCCAATAACACTTTGCCTGACCTGGGGATCGCACCCAGGACCTCAAGATCTGCAGTCGCGCTTGCCGCCACTAGACCAATGAGGCAGTTAAAATAAATAAAATAATCTATACTAATATTATAAAGCTGAAGAGTTTGTTTGTTTGATTGAACGCGCTAATCTCAGTAACTACTGGTTGGAATTCTTTTTGTGTTGGATAGTCCATTTATCGAGGAAGGTTATAGGCTATATAACATCACGCTACGATCGATAGGAGCGGAGCATGAATGAAAAATGTTGCAAAAGCGGGAAAAATGTCCACCCGTGCGAAGCCGGGACGGGCCGCTAGTGATAATAAAGTAAAAAGTAAGTAAGTAAAGTTCGGGAATATTACCTAAAATCGCTGCAACCTTAGTCTGAATGAACTGTCCATCATAGTTATAAATATATATGTGTATGTATGTATAGATTATATAGGTTTAATATGTATTTTTATTGTAATATATAGATATATATATATATATATATATATATATATATAAAGTATATATTTTGTTAGTAGGTACTTATGTATTATTTTGTTTTTAATAATTTTTATTTTTGACTTTACTTCATTTTTGACCCAAAGGTTGACTGGTAGAGAATGCCATTGGCATTAAGTCCACCTTATGTACCACCAATTGTACATGAAGTTTAAATAAATCTATATATATAAAAGGAGAAGCTGACTGACTGACTGATCTATCAACGCACAGCCTAAACGGCTGGGGTTAGAAACTTGAAATTTTGACAGTATGTTCATTTTGTGACGTAAACATCCAGTAAGAAGGGATTTCTCGAAATTCTACCCCTAAGGGGGTGAAAAAAAATCACGCAAGCGAAGCTGTGGGCAAAAGCTAGTAAATAATATAAATGCAACAGATAGTTTCCACTATCCAAGAAGCTCCATTTATTACAAGATTATTGTTTTGTCTGATACTTGACAAAACGTAACTGGTAGTTTCCAACTTACCCCTGTAGTCCTATCACGATTGCTGTCGAGTTACTCACGTAAACAACGTTATGTAAGTGAATTTCGAATCGAAAATACTCGTTTCGCGCACACTATCTATTTAATTTGCAGTTCATTCTTATGATTAATGATTTACCAGAAGTTCTTAAAGACGCCAAATGTTTACCGTTTGCTGATGACCTCAAGCTGTCGCTGGAGATCAGTAATTTGGAGGACTGCTTCAAATCTATACAGTTGTTCACATCTGTATCGACGTATCAGTTAAACAAATGGCAGTGTCGCATCTGGCACGCAGGATACGATAAAAATAACGGATCGTGCTTGAAGACACCCATACATCTCCATTCTCCATACATCTTGATCTACCGATCCGTTTTTTATACTGTTCCGTCATGCAGTTTTTGATGACACAACGAAACATGTAATCGGTCCAGTATATTTTACTGGATTCGGAATACTGTCGTGTATGTGAACTCGCTCATACAACTACAGGCGCCATCACCAAAATAAAAACGGATCTGCTAAAACGGGTCCTGTAAACAGTTTCTATGTGAACTAGCTGTAGCAGGTAGTTCCCAATCAACCCGGAGCCGTTTATGTCTTCGTAAACATCATTATTAACTTCAAAGATAAACCATATAACTGCGGGAACCTTCCCATTACCGTTGATGAGACGACGTTACGCGGTAAACGTGTATTACATGGTATACATGTAATGGTAGTACATGGCATACATAATGACAGCGAGATATTGGAACTGGGGAGGGCGCCCGAATGATATCGATCGGGTACGTATCGCACTGCGCAGGGTCCGTACAGCCTCTCTCTTAAGGCCAAGACTGATCTTAATTTTATTTTGGACAATTAAATTTATAAAAAAAGGTAGTTTTATAACTTTCTTTACAATAGATGCGATTGTTTATGTAAGTAACACCCAGAGTACTTATTAGAAATAGCGGCCCGTCCCGGCTTCGCACGGGTGGATATTATTCCCGTTTTTGCAACATTTTTCACTTATGCTCCGCTCCTATTGGTCGTAGAGTGATGTTATATAGCCTATAACCTTCCTCGATAAATGGACTATCCAACACAAACATATTTTTTCAATTCCAACCAGTAGTACCTTAGATTAGCGCGTTCAAAGAAACAAACAAACAGACTTCAGCTTTGTAATATATATTATATACCTATATATTAGTATAGATTATATCGAAATTGGATTCCGATGAAATCATTAAGATAACTTTGTCTCAAGTTTGGTGAGGTCAGCTTCCAGTCTTACTTTATGGATAAGAACATAACATCATCACGCCTGTATTTCCCGATGGATTGGGCAGAGGTGTTTAGTAACACCCTCATTTCGCCGTTATATTTAAGTCCCATGTAATAGGGGGCGAGCCTATTGCCATTAACCGGGCATAAATCCAGACTCCGGGCTGCTACTGAGAAATTCCTAATGGAAAAATCCAATAACACTTTGCTCGACCTGGGGATCGAACACAGAACTTCAAGATCAGCCGTCGCGCTTGCCACCACTAGACTAACGAGGCAGTTGGATAAGAATTTAACATGATTTCCGAGGTACAGGTATCGTACCTGGGAAATCATCTTAGTGTCAAAAATGTTAATTCGTAAACGATGAAGCTTGGCCCTATTATTAGACTTTCAGGCTTCCGACTACCCACAACTACACATGATAGTGAGAAATTGAGATGATGGTAGAGCGTATGTAAGAGTTCGACACGTTTGGTGCAGTGGCTGAGCGATTGGCTTCTGCGCTACGGTTCGTGGGTTCGATTCCCGCACGGGTCAAATATTTGTACGACCTACAAATAGTTGTTCCGGGTCTGGGCGTTTGTGCATGTGAAGATTTATGTCTGTAAACGCACGCACGATACAGGAGAAACCCTAGTGTGGGGTAAGTTTAAAAAAAAATACCTACCATACCTTTTACTGCCGCCAAGCAGTTTTGCTGTGTCCCGGTTTAAAGGGTATGGGTGCCGGTGAAATAACAGGCACACTTTTCAACTGTATCTCTAAGGTTGTCAACTTCAAAATTCAATTTTATCCGAATCGAAATAGAATTCTTTTGGCCTTCAAATCCTAACGCCTTACCACTGCATGTTACTATATATACTAATATTATAAAGCTGAAGAGTTTGTTTGTTTGTTTGAACGCGCTAATCTCAGGAACTACTGGTTGGAATTGAATTTTTATTTTTGTGTTGGATAGTCCATTTATCGAGGAAGGTTATATAACATCACGCTACGACCAATAGGAGCGGAGCATAAATGAAAAATGTTGCAAAAACGGGTAAAATATCCCCCCGTGCGAAGCTGGGACGGGCCGCTAGTGAATGATAAAGACGAAATATCGAATAAGATTGAGAAAAGATCAATTCTTTTTTATAATCACATTTATAATTATTTTTTCGAACAACATTCGAACTTATACACATTGTCTGCGAAATAATATTTTTTTTGGAAGGCGTTACCCTTAAATGGTGTGCCGACTTCAATCAGAGCTGCCTTTGCAAAGTGAAGTTGTCGCTCCAGCATTACTACAGCGAATCTATTAAAATGTTATATTACAACGGTGCATACACTTTGTGAGGTGGGGACGGGCCCAGTTTTGTGATACGAACTGTTAACTGGATAATGGTAAGTGTGAAAAATCATTTATCATTACAGAAACTTGAGATTATCGTATTATCGTGAAATCAGGTAGTGATGAGCTAACAATGTATATCTTTTCAGCGTGACTTCGTGTCTTGACCCCTTGATTTAATTTTATCTTGATCAATTTTGTAACTTAGTAAAATTTCCATGTCATCGTTTCATTGTAGACTCGAGATAAAGGGCGCCTGTCTCCCAGCCTCTAAGATTTCATTATTTGAATTGAATTTCTTGGAGTCCCTTTCTTCTAAATTAATTTAAGGATCCAAGATCGTGAAATACTTATCTAATTGTACTGAATCATGAAATATCAGTGTTTAAAAAATGTTTTGAAACTAATGTTAGCCCTTTGTGTGAATATAATGATCTCTTATTCGATTTATCTGCCTACTATAATAATCACTGTCACCTATTCCATATTAAGTGTTAAGTATTTGAAAGAAGGCGAGTTATTAATGAGGTTCTTGTGCTTTTGTAGTACTTAATAGTTGGTGATTTAGATGGGCTTGGTTCGCCAACATGAATTCCCATCTACTCGAAAAATATACGTAATCGAATTTAAGGTAAACGGTCGTTTAACTAGATAATTAATTTAGACGAACACCAGCCTTGAGAGCAACAAAATCTTTGTTTATTGACCAGTGTCGTGAGCTTACAATACTTACTTTAAACATACTTTAATTCTTTTGTTCATCTCCACAAATGTTATAAACATTTTATGACTTCATAATAAAATATTACAGACCTACTAGCTTCATTCATATTCCGTTGAACAGAGATTTGCATTTCTAAATTACTTAAGAGCGGACGATTAGAGTTCTAATCGTCTGTTAAAAGAAACGAGTCTCATTTGCATGTATATTTGAATATAAATCACTCATTTTTTTACTATTTCCAAGCTTAATTGGGAGTTAAAGGAAATTTAGACCACGCTTATTGGGACGCGGGATACGTCGCGCAATCCACCGCGTTTCCCTCCGCGTACATACAACATACACCTCAAACATTACGCGCGGAAAACGCGTCTCCATAAACCCTTGAATACCTACATCGTCATAATGTTTAAATTGTCCGCTTTACGTCCCTAAGCTCATGCTAAGCTCCACGTCTCCTTATGCTAGGCCTTAGAAGGTATTTACAGCTGTTAGTACCTTCTTTCAACGACATCGATGTAAAATAGACGCACTGGTTTGAACAAAAGATCCCCATTGGCTGGAGATCCTTCAAGTCTCGTCAATAACTGCCCGGTTACGTAGAAACGGTCCGCAAGGACAATCTACAAGCAGTCGAATAGAAGAAGAAAGCAAATGATTTTTTTCAACCAAAATTCTTGTTTCGGTGGAGGGAAATGTTGGACTCTTCTAATTCCAACCGGCTGTCGTCCTCAGCACAAAAGAGGGGCTCCAGAATGCCTGGTGTAATGCACCACGATGCTCCGCTTTACTACGCCTTTGACACGTCCCGGGGAAAAACACCCTTATGTTTAAGTAGCTATGATATATTTTTCAGGCAAGGATGGAGCTCCCAGTGTTGGACAAGTTCTGCTTCATCTTCGACCTGAGGACGGGATGCATCGTTATGGGCATTATCAATTCCGTAAGTAAATTGCAAAGCTTTATTGAATATTGCTACGTCATTTACGAGAGAGCCTGCGTTTGTTTCGGCGTTTCTTCTCAAATGTTCAAACTGCCAAGAAAATCGGGAGCCAGCTAGCATAGTTATTTAAATAATCTTGGTTATTTGTAAATCGTGTGAAATCACGATGTGATTCAACCGAGATGCAGTCGTATAGCGAATTATGCCCAGTTCCTATTAATAAAAACGAATTGTTTTGCTTACCAATGGTAGTATTTTTTTATTGTCAAACTGGGCATATATAGACTCGTAAGTTAATTTTACCTGTGATAGCTATTTACATTTAGGAGGGTCTACTACGCGAAGCCGCGAGGTCCTTGCTTCATTATTATTGGTAAAGATACAAGAGTCTCAATTTTAACCAATAACACTCGTAAATTATAGATATCGGCCATTAGTCTACATATTCGTTTCGGATGTTGAAGTCAGGATACCTAGTCCAATCGAGATTCAGTCGTATCGCTATTTAGTCTTACTGGCAACCTAGTCATATCGAAATATAGACGAAAAGATACCGGCCCATTGCTTTCCAGATTTATACAAAAAGTTAAAAGAAGAGAAGCTTAGAAGTTTTTTAAAAGATTTTAATGGTAACGCCCAAATCAGTAAAAGTTACCTCCAGGGTTATTGAGGGGGGAACAGTCGGACGGGTTTGACTAACTTTCTGATAACAATAAATACGCTCAACAAAAACTTACCGATTAAAGATTTACCATAGGCGTAGCCAGGATTGGAATTTGGGGAGGTATTTCAATTAGATACTTGATTTCAGGAGAAGGTTAAGGTACCCCTCCGCCCACGTCCTTGCTCTCCGAAGTTCGTTACATATTACTGGTAGTTTTAACAATTCCGTCAATAATGCAACGGGTGGGATTCGATCTCAGAACCTTTCCAGCGTAAGCCGAGGGCTATAATTGATTACAATCCGATTACTTAAAGAATGGGATTAAAAATGGCGGATCGACTATTTGTCTTTCGCTAACAGAATACGTGCATGAACGAGAGCCATATACCGACATCAATAGTAACGCCCCCATTTTCAATTCCATACCTTATCATTGAGTTGAATATTTTTTTCAACTACACCTATTAGAAAATTATCTAATAATAACAAGCATCTATCATCGGTCCGGGGAGTAATACCTATGACAGTCGTTACGGGAAGTCAGAAACCCGTAAGTCTGTTAACCGGTCTAACCTTAGGATATCGGTATTACCCGGTGACTGGGTTGCGGAAGTCTGATGGCAGCCGCTCCGTGTAAAATACTGGTATTCAGCTGCATCTGGTTAAGTTGGAAGCTGTCCCCAAGATAATTGGGAGAAGGCTAGGAGGAATAAGTGATTTTTTTCTCAATTACACCTACTATATTATTAACAACAAGAATCTATTCTTGCAGATCCTAACATTCATCCTGGCAGTCATCTTGATAACCTTCGCGGTGGACATCAGGGATGCTTCCGAAGCGCAGATGAAGCGCGACGACATCGACTCCGGCATGTCTTCCGTGGTATACACGATCGTGGTCCTCCTAGTTGTCATGCTGTTCATCAAGTTCCTGCTCGACCTGGTCTTTGTGTACGCGGTGTATAAGGTAAGAACCTACCTTTAACCTCTCGTCTGTTGATCGCACAGCCGATGTATTTACGCCATATTGTTTTAAATTAAAACTGATACATAGCTTTAACGATACAATTTCAGGAAAAATGTGGCATTATGAAGAAGTACTGCATCTTCTGGATCATTTTCCTGGTGCTGTTCATCATTGGCTTCCTCAAGACCATGTTCCACATGGATGCAGGACATGTTATCGCCCAGATACTGTTTCTAGGTAAGTGGAACCATGATTATATTCGGAGGGGGGGGGGATTATAGTTGGCTACCATGATCATATTCTACTTTTAGCCAAGAAGATGGGTAGCAACGTTGTCTTCCTATAACAACAAGCTGTGATCAACAATCCGTTTGCTACATCGATAATTCAGCCCTCATCAAGCTGTCTCCCTCCCAGTCCTCCCGCCAGCAACGCCCTAAGCTGAGGTCCGAGTCCTATTAGGGGTCGCCCTTGCTGTTGTTGCTAGTACTCATGATGTTAGTATAGTTAGCTTAGGTTAAGTATTTTACTCGTCCTCATTGGTTGGAGACCCTTCAGGTTTCGCCAACAACTGCCCGGTAACGTAGGGACAGTCCACAAGACCATCTACAAGCGGTCCAATAGAAATAACAACCCGTTTGCCAAGCATGGTATCTAATTATTTATGGCAATAATGTTCAATATCTTAAGACCCAGCTTCATACCTCGGTGTTTTTCTAGTTGGACGCCATTATAGAGCCCGTCTTATAGGAGTTAGAAGATGCTGGGAAGGGAAATTGTGATATGGGCTGGTCCAAAAAAAAGACTATTATTAAAAGGGAACAGTCCGCGTCAAATAACAAGAACCAAGATGGCGTCGACTGCCAACTTGAGGTTACTAGTAGCTACTGAAGAGTTCCACTATCCACCTCCTTACTCCATCATCAGACCCTGAACACCACGTGCAATCTATTGGACTCATCAAAGCGAATCATATGACTTGAACCTCACATAGATCACGCAGTCGACGACATTTTGGTTCTACTTACTTGACGTGTACTGTATCATTTTAGTGAGCAGCGATTAAATTGAATTTTGATAAAACAAAAATAAACATAAAGGGCATATTGATCGCAACACGATAACCTTATTTTTTTATCGTTGAGAAATGCACTCGCATACTGTACTACCACGGGGAGGTAGTGCAGTTATGTGGGACTCAAACCCACTAAAACTCCACGGTGTCCTCCTCTGCCACTTATGGCGGGAACACGGGCACGCGTAAGCACTCATCCGCGAACCCGCCGCGGCTGTCCGTCACCGGACCCTCCTCTGGGGAGTACCCCCCATCAGCGGCGCACCGCAATACTGGCACTCTTCTCCCGCCGCGGCCTCCACCCTTCAGCCGCGATGCCTCCCATACGACATCGCGGCCCGCCTCAGTTGCGGTGTCGCCCAGGCGACACCGCAACCTACTTGGCCGCTACATCGAGGGCTTCCAGGCCCAAGCCCCAACGAGCAGCCCCTCCTCGGGTTCCTCTTCGCTCCACCGTGGGGATCTATGCCACGGCTACTGAGCCCCCCAGCAACGACAATGCGGGAACCCACCGGGGGGGGGCATCACGATAACCTAACCCAACCGAGTCAGCTCCTAACTTTGTGGTGTGACCGGCGGACTAGCCTAGTGGTGTGACCGTCGGACTGCCAAGTCATAGGTCTCGAGTTCGACACCCAAGGCACGCACCTCTGACTTTTCGGATTAATGTGCGTATTGTATAATTATCACTTGCATAAAAACGGTGATGGAAAACATCGTGAGGAAACGAGAAAATGCCTGAGATATTTCTCGACGGCATGTGAAGCCAAGTCAGAGGCCCATGGGCGGCATAAACTCTGACACCAGGTTAGGCACTAACCATACGAAAAGAAGAAGGACAGGATCAATTAATTAGTTCCCCTTTTTTTTAAACCTTACTCAATGTATGTATTAGAGACATGCTTTCGGGCAATGCCTACCTACTGAATCCGTTCACCGTGTTATTCAAACTTTCATTTCGTTTTCAGCTGAAAACTTCTACTACATCGTGGTCATTAGAAGCTACTTGATATCAATCAACGAAGATGGCGTCCTGTAAACAGTTCCTTTTATTATCTTTTATAAAAGCTTATTTTCTTGTCTTTTTACCAAATCAACATACTTAGACCGAGAGTTGTGACTCGAAAAAATTGAAATAGATTTAATATTATAATTATTTTTTTTTGTTTTGATTTATATTTTCGTAAAGTTATGAATTTGTAATTCAGTAAAGTGTAATAGCTTAATTAGGGCTCTGAATAGTGTCCTAGACAAAATTATCTTTCGAGAACTGCCAATGTATGTAATAGCAGTGTTTAGTGAAACGTAATGAACAATGGCGTATCTTACTAAAGCGTAGGGTATCCATTTTTTCAGAACTTTGAAAGTTATATCATATAAATTGTTAATATGTATTTTAGATAGAATTATACATATCAGGAAATCTGGAAATCTTTCCCAATCCGTGCTTATTTTGGTTCTCAAAAGTACATTCACTTACGACTTTTAGTTTATGAAAAAAGAGTTAAAATTAAACAATACTCAGCTTGAAATAAATGGACAAAAAATATGAAAGAAATTATAAAGAACGGATAAAACTATGGATTGTTTAGGAGCAGAGACAACGGACCAAAGTATACAGACCTGTCTGTATTATTCACCATCCTATTTATATTTATCAATATGATTATAGTAGTCGCAAACTAATGGGTCAGATTTGACATCTGTCAAAATATTCTGTGTAGTGTCAACACTGGAAATACTGTAAATGCGCGGCGTTTACTAAAATTTCAGCATAGGGTGCGCGATGTTAAAGTACCTAAATAAAAACACGGCTTTCTTTAAGATCGAAGGTAATTCCTGTACCTACTTATTTATTATGTGGTTTTATGGAAACGTCAAATCCGACCTATTACGTTGTCACAGGTATATGTATACATATTTTTACTACTTCGACATAGTTTTACTAAAGCATTTTTAAAGAAAGAAATCGTTATATTATTTTAATTTCCTGAAAATTTAGCGTGTATGTTAGTTTGTGATGCGTATGTTGAATATGATTATGATAGAGTTATTAGTTGCTGTTTAATATCAAAATGTTATTATAATGTATAGTTGCGTCTGGCACATTTTAAACTGAGTGTTACAAGCTGATAAACATTTGTGCTTTTAATAGGTACAGCTCCTGGTCCAACATTAACAGACTACGAACCGAAAATTGCATTTTTATCTCTTATCGCATATAGTATATATTTGCAGTATATATTTTCAATATAAAAAAATATTATTGCAAAAGCAAAACATTGCCCCGATCCCAAGTAATTTGGGACGAGGGCAGGAAGATTATGATGATAAATATTTATTTATTTGATTGGAGATTTTAAAAAAATCAGGGGCATGTAAGTATAAAAGAAAAATTGAAGATCACTGCTGGTTCTCATTCCTTTTTTATGCTAGTTTTTTTGGTGAACCAAAAGACCCAGTTTTTTTGCAAATTCTTAAGTTGCAGTTAAGTACAAAAATAACTGAACCATGTTAGCATTGAACCGGGAGTTTAGGAAATACGAAACGAAATGAAACAGTTATAGTTTATTCTGGTTGTGATAAGCTATGCTGAGATTGTTTTTATATATACTGCACTTGTATAAAATATATAGGAGAAATGTTGTTTGGTATCATTTTGATATGAAGATTTGTCTTCCATTTAGTAGAGTTAAGTAATCATCATTTGTTGTGAAGTTTGGAATATCATGTGTTAAGGGCTGGTTCGGTTGTCGTCGAGAGGTAGTAAAATTGTTACTTTTTTTTTAAATACCAAAAAATCAAATAAGTCTTATTATCGGGCTTGTCATTCTGAAATAAAAAGTTATTAATTATCGTTTTTAAGTTATGTAAGAAAAAAATAATCATTCAGTTTTAGAAAAACAAAGCAAAGCATTTGCCTAGCGTGTTCTTTAGAATCTCGCCGACAACCGAATCATTGTTTGTGTAATATTACATTTTCTTCTTTATAGTAAACTTAGAGTTTATTAAAGTTAACTACGTCATTTTGAAAACAAATATAAACAATTTATATGACCGGGTATTACGGGTTTTACGTGAATGCAAGATATTATTACCGATGTCAAAATTTATATATAAAATTATATACATAATATTTAAATTTCTACAGTTGTATCATGTTTCTAAAAATCTATCTATTTAATTGCGACTTTTTAATAATATTTTTAATACTTCCAAGATTCTTACTCTATTTAACGTAAATCTACATATCTTTTATACTATTTACGTGATTTGGACATATATTTCGGGTATAGGGTTTGATAAAGAGGAGCTTAACATTTTTATATTGCATGGATTACGCATATCAAATCTATATATATACTGGGTGGTCAAATATACAGGGTGTAAACTTCTTCCAACCTCGTGATGTATTTAGCGCCCTGAGTTAAATGACCGCGCGGCGAGCGATAGCCGCGCACTTCGTTCGGGGCGTTAAAATACCTCACGTTAAGAACACTTGTTTACTTTTTGTAATATTTTTTTATTGAATCCAAAAGTTTCCCGTGCAGAATTAATCTATGTCAGCAGTACATCACGAGGTTTGCAGGAATTACATGATTTCGTTTACACCCTGTATATATACTGGGTGGTCACCCTTCTACAAAAAAAATAATTAATGAAGTCTCCTTTAAAATGTTCTATTTCTAACATTTTTATAGTTCCGTTCCTCCATAACCTATTGAAATGGGCCACTCGGTATTTTGGAGTTTATTTCACATACTATATTTATTAATAAAGTACAATACGTATTATTCAGTATGACTGGTTAAATGCGTGACATAATTATTCCATATTCCACATTCTGCGGAATAAATCTAATTCTCATTCTAGTACTTATTGAACAAAGGATTTGGTCTTGAGTGGAAGCCCATGACAAAAATATCTGTGGCTAGTATACCAAAATCTTTCACAAATACTATGATTAGACTTTCGCAATACTAATTCAAAAGTCTAAGATAATAATTACTTTTATAACACAAAGGATTTAAAATCGTAAAGAATCAATCTTCATCATCCTCATTATAATCTAAACTGACGGGTAAAGCGCGACTGCTGATCGTGAGGTCCTGGGTTCGAACCCCAGGTCGGGTAGTGTTATTGGGTTTTTCCTTGAGGAATTCCTCAGTAGCAGCTCGGTGTTAGAATTTGTGCCCGGTTGATGGTGATAAGCTCGCCCCCTATTTCATGGGACTAAATGAGGGTGTCACTATACACCTCTGCCCAACCCTTCGGGGAATATAGGCGTGATTTTATGTTATAACGGGGAAACGACCTGGAGGTCATATTAATAATAATTGAGGCATGTAATGCTAAAAATTTGACTCAGCACCGACCATTTAAATAGTGTTTTGGATATCATCACTTGAGGCCAAAGTCATTAATTCCCGTTAACACGACCAAAAGGCACCACCGGTGGTGTTAACGGGAATGAATGATGCAGTTAACTACTTGAGCCAATTCAATTAATACCCCTTGACACTACTGGTGGTGTCTTTTGGCGGTGTCAACGGAATGAATCGGCCAAACATTCAACCTATAATTTGTGTAAACTATCAAACAATTTGTATACAAGGTTAGACGGAATTGGGGTACTAAGCCGAAAGGGTGTAACTTTTGTTCTACAACGTTCCCCAAAAGTCATTAGTTTAGGAGAAATAGCTGTTCAAACATTTCTTAAAATTTACGCTTAATTCTATTTATCCTCAGCTATGATCAGCTGTGTGATCAGCTGTGATTTTAGGTCATTTTCTGAATTCGTAATTAAAGTAGGGCTAAAGAATTTTTGAAATAAACTAAAATAAAAATAATTTTGTATGGTTTTTTTATTGAATTTTCAAATGTTAACACTTTTTTTAAAACAATCATCAGTGATGCATTAAGCGGTCCGCGGCTTAGTACCTCCTTTCCGACTAACCTTGTATACATACATATTATTATATACCATTGTTAATTTATATGTATACATGTATATATTTTGTTTAGACATAAAATATACGGGTATAGGTTCTATCTGTCAACTAGCAACGATTGTTAATGTGTATGTCACCTTTAATTACGTGTAATAATAGGTTAGTGGGAGATCTAGCGATTGTACTTATGTATTAAATAGCTGTGATTGTTCTTGTATTCATGTATGCTGTTAAGCCGGCTCCACACTCTCGCCGTGACAGTCAGAGACGTTATCTCTATCCTTTATTTTTAACATCAAATAACCAAGGACAGCATATCTCGGGCTGTCTCGACGAGAGTCTGGAGTGGCTATTATAATAATTGACGGGAACAGAAGAATTGGTTGTAAACACTAACTCTGCACTCAGCAGTGGTGTGATAATTGCATAATATATATATAAATAGATGCAGATATAGATTTATATATATGCGTTGCTGGTTACGTAATTACATACCTATAAAAAATATTGCGGAAACATTAATAGCCATTGGTTACCATAGTTATCGTGTTTTTTTTGTTATAAATATGGATAAATTATCACAAAAAAAATGACAAAGTTTCTAAACTATATTTAATTATTTTCCTGAGACTGACTGCATCTAAAAAATTAAGATTTTAAATCGGATTTCATTGAAGACTCAGAGGCCGCTTAGTTCTGTACAAATTAGATGAATTGGTGTGTATTATACGTGTGTAGTACCAAATAAACTAAATAACGACAATAATACGTCCTTCGCTTTAATTAGCTAATAGATTATTGTGTCCATGTCTGTACCTGTCCACTGTTGGGAAGCAAATAGATTGTTACTACCTTTATTTATATTTTGCTATCAAATTTTATTGATATAAAAATTTGTATGTATAAATTGATATTTATTGAATACTATAATAAATAATTTTATTATGTTATATAAATATATGTATAGTCGGATGATATATTTCATATTCTTAAATATATATTTTACACTTGCATAATATAATATTATGTATATTTTTAAATACAGGGTATAAACGAAATCATGTAATTCCTTCAAACCTCGTGATGTACTACTGACATAGATTAACCCTGCATGGGACGCTTTTGGATTCAATATTTTTTTTTTAGAGTAAGTAATCATATTATGTTCGTAGCGTGAGTAATTTTAGCGCCCTGAGCGAATTCTGCGGCTATCGCTAGCTTCGCGGTCATTTAACTCGGGGCGCTAAAATGCCTCATGTTAAGAACACATGTTTACTTTGAATAAAAAAATAATTTAAAAAACCAAAGGTATCCCGTGCAGGATTAATCTATATCAGCAGTAGGTACATCACGAGGTTTGAAGGAATTATATGATTTCGTTTAGACCCTGTATAGACAGTTTTAAGCGTGCTGCTTTTATTATAATTATGTTTTTCATTATCGAAACCTTTTTCAGAGTAATAACTAACTTGCGAAAGAGTGTAACGGTCGTCTCGCAGGCTAACTTGACTTTGATTGAAAATAATATTACATTCTTTTGAAATCTATTTGCTTCCCCTAATGCTAGGGCCACACTAACGTCTAACGCCAATTAATGCATTATTTTGCACAAATCCCTTGTATCCTTGTCACTTAATGCGTTAATTAATGGCGTTAGGTGATAGTGTGGCTCCGGCATAAAACTTATAAATATGAGAATCCCCTAAACATTTTATTATTATTTTTATGAACATGTCATTATTACAGAATTGAGGAGTATAAAAGGGTTTTCTTATATTTTATACTAAAAATCTTTATGAATATTTACCTACATAATTATAACAATGTACTTCCCCTTTACAGTGTACTCAAAGTATTTGTTAGAAACGTTTTATAATAAATGTATATTTAATGTATATAGTATGGGCCTATTCACATTGGAATTCGGAGACTGGAAATATACTTACAATATATAATTATAATATTTATATAAAATATCCTTATAATATATACAAGGTTAGTCGGAAAGGGACTAAGCCGCAGACCACTTAATGTATCACTGATGATTGTTCTAAAGAAAGTGTTAAAATTTAAAAATTCGATGAATTTTTATTCCTTCAAAAATTATTTTTATTTTAGTTATTTCATAAATTCTTCATCCCTGCTTTAGTTATGAATTCAGAAAATTAAGTTTCTAATCCGTGACTCCAAATATGACCTAAATAGTAAACAGCTGATCATAGCTATGAACAGATAGATTTTAGCTTATTTTTTACGGAATCTTTGAAAAGCTATTTCTCTTAAACTATCGAGTCTTGGGGGAAGTTGTAGAACAAAAGTTGTCCCTTATTATGGGTACTTTAACACTCTTTCGGCTTAGTACCCCCTTTCCGACTAACCTTGTATAATTCTTCTGTAGGTGTGTTTGTCACCTAACTCCTCCTAAACGGCTAGACCGATTTGGATGATATTTTATGTCTATATTTCAATAGGTTCCTGGATGGTTTGAAAACAAAATTGGACCCGGTAGGTGGCGCTGCTTTTCCGGGCAGGACGACGTCTGCCGGGTCCGCTAGTATAATACACACACTAATAATTTGTGTGTAGTATCGATAGTATTAAAACTATTATAGTTGTCATCGTTTAATATAATACCACAAAACCCTTCAATAGATCTTTGTTCAATTATAACATGGTTAATGTATACATTTATGTGAATGTTGGATAAAAATTATATACAAGGTTAGTCGGAAAAGGGGTACTAAGCCGAAAGGGTGTTAAAGTACCCATAATAAGGGATACATTTTGTTCTACAACTTTTCCCAAAACTCGATAGTTTAAGAGAAATAGCTTTTCAAAGATTTCGTAAAAAATATGCCAAAATCTATCTGTCCATAGCTATGATCAGCTGTTTTTTCAATTTAGTTCATATTTGGCGTCACGGATAAGAAAATTAATTTTCTAAATTCATAACTAAAGCAGCTATGTTTTTTTTGAAAAACTAAAATAAAAATCATTTTGCATGCAAATAAAAATTATCGAATTTTGAAATTTTAACACTTGCTTTAAAATAGTCATCAGTGATACTTTAGTTGGCCCGCGGCTTAGTATCCCATTTCCGACTAACCTTATATAAGTATCTACAACTAGACAGGAAATAGAAAAGAAAAAAGGGAGAAGTTGGGCAAAGAAAGAATTTAAGCATATTCAATGGACCAAGTTGAATTAATACATCGTGCAACTAAAGAAAATGTATGTAACGACATCTATCACGCCCCATGCGAACTACGCAGCACGACGAATGTCTAGCAGATTACAGCGACAATAATGACAACTCTCAAATGTGACGTCACAAATCCTGTATCGCGATATCATGATTTGACACGCAGAAAGTAATTATACAACTTCCCAACATCAACCGTTGGGCAGTAGCCCTCCAGGCATAAGACCCGCCTGGTAGGAGGATCCTCCCTTTTCGTTTGAGGAAGACCATACCTCGTTCGTCCCCAGATATGAAAGATTTATTGGAATTCCACTATCCCGAACCCATACCAGCGTGGTGGAATTCTGTGAAAAGGCCCGTGCCAATCAGTGGAATAGTGATGGGCTGATTATGCTACGCTAATTATAAAGAAATACTCTATTTATGTATAATATGAATAGGCCCATATCTTAAATGTTTGCACAACTATCGATCAATTATAAACGCTTTAAATGTTGTAACAATTATTTACAATGTGAATTAAATTTAATTTTATAGAACTTTTGATGTTTGTGACTGTTGTACAACGCTTTGTTAAATGCATTGGGTATTTAATAAAAATAAAAGTTATAGCAAAATGGTACTTTTATTTGTTTTTTTAACCATTTAATTTTTCTGTCAAATAATCAAAATTGTTTTGACAATACGTCTGTCCCTATTAACAAGGTCGGATATGCAATTTTCTTGATTTTGGTTTTATTGAACTATTGACCTAATAAAAGCACTGTCTTGCAGTAGCTTTAACAATAGGTTATTTTTTCTCATAGTTTTTGAAATAGTCATGTTAACAAAGTCGTATATATTTAAAAAATATAAGCAATTTAAACTTTGACGCGCTCTCCTGTAAAATCACTGTTTTGCAGAATCTACATTGTTAATAGGGACAGGCGAATAGGTACCTATAGCCATGAAAACGTAGCACAGAGAAACAAAAGACTATACTATATTTTAAAACTTTGGGTAGGTACCTATTTAAAAATAAAACATAAATTATAGCA
This sequence comes from Amphipyra berbera, assembly GCA_910594945.2. Taxonomy (NCBI): domain Eukaryota; kingdom Metazoa; phylum Arthropoda; class Insecta; order Lepidoptera; family Noctuidae; genus Amphipyra; species Amphipyra berbera. Next base: position 3,447,845 of record OU343133.1, read on the forward strand.
AACGATTATTAATTTATTTCAGTACATCCATTATTCTTTATTCATGTTATATTTTGTCAATAACTCAGTCTTAATTAGAGATGGTTTCTTACTCAAATAAATACTCGATGTCGAGTAAATACTCACAAATACAATTGAGTAAAAAGGAGAATAAGAAGTAACTTATTGTTTTTTAAAATCTTTACCTTTGTCGCCTTTGACCCTAGACGCACCCGAAGTTAAGCGAAGGTGTGAAGGTGGTAGCTAGCCAGGCGGACCATACAGATCCTGCCTCCAAGCATTTATTGCTATTTACTACAAGTGAGTTAGCAGTGGTAGCCTAGTGGTGTGACCGTCGGACTGCCAAGTCAAAGTCTCCATTTCGAATCCAAGGCACGCATCTCTGGTTTTTTCAGATTCATGTGCGTAATGTATAATTATCACTTGCTTAAAAAAGGTAAAGGAAAACATCGTGAGGAAACCGGCATGCCTAAGAGATATTTCTCGACGACATGTGAAGCCAAGTCGGAGACCTATGGGCGGCATAAACTCTGACACCAAGTTAGTCACTAACCACACGAAAAGAAGAAGTTAGATTTTGGCACGTATTTTTCTCTGGCGTTTACATAGTGGAAGGAGGGTAGGGAGGCCTTTGTCCTACAGTGGGATGATCATGGCTGAATAATAATAATAATCTAGATACGCGCTAAGAAATATTTTTTCGATATTCAATCTTTAACGGCCTACGCATAAGACGTCTTTTCTACGCGCAGACAACATGCGTTCACGCAACTAAGACGAATTTGGAAACGCGATACAGTCGCACCCTATATATTACTTCTGCTTTTTTGCAACCTTACGATGCAGATGACGCGCGTTCGTGAAATGGGCGTCCTCTGCGCATAAAGAAGACTGCCGTGTGCATAGGCCTTTAGGTACAAAAAGAGGTTGAAATTTGTCTGGAGAATGAAATCCTCAGCGATTTCAACGTAGAAGTAACTGTAAATACCTTAAAAGCTTATGCTTGTTCCACTTTTGATGTTTTGACTAAATAAGGCTGTCTGTTCATTGGAGCGGAGAGGAGTGGAGCGGCGCGGAGTTAACCAATAGAATTGCATAAAATTCACGTTTCCGCTTTACTCTGTAAATATTGTACATTTCTATTGGTTACCTTGCCTTGTTGGTCTAGTGGTCGCAAGCATGACTGCTGATCGTGAGGTCCTGGGTTCGATCCCCAGGTCGGGTAAAGTGTTATTGGGTTTTTCTATCAGGAATTTCTCAGTAGCAGCCCAGAGTCTGGATTTGTGCCCGGTTAATGGCAATAGGCTCGCCTTCTATGGGATTTAAACATAACTGGCGAAACGAGGGTGTTACTAAAAATATCTCTGCCGAACCCTTCGGGGATTACAAGGCGTGATGTTATGTGTTATGTTCTATTGGTTAGTTCCGTACCGCTTCGCTCCTCTCCGCTCCAGTCAACAGGCAGCCTTAGGCCCGGTTTCCACCGAAGTGGAGAGGAGAGGAGATGTCTCGATCAACCAACAGGATCGCGTTATTTTCCATCTCTCCGTTTAGCTTCAACTCAAAACGAAATCCTATTGGTTGTTTACGAGACATCTCGTCTCCTCTCTGCTTTGGTGGATACTGGGCATTATACAGGTTAAACTGGTTAATAAAGATTTGGCAAAGATAAACTTGTTTTATTAAATCCAAAATATAAATACATCACTTACAACATCAAAGGCACGCTATTTGCACATTAGTCCATTATAAATTACGACTATTATTATAATAATATAGGTCCATCATACTCTTATAAGTAGTACTTAGCAATAATTATATACCATCCTCTCAAAATTGGACAACGCAAATATGTGTAGCTGCCATTATAGGTAGGTACCTACTCTTTTTTACATAAAGCATGTAAGTACCTAGGTACTTACTGGGATTTGAGAAATTCTAAACGCACTATGTCAAATATTCCAAAGGAAGAAAATAAAAATCTGCCTTGTTGATCTAGTGGTGGCAAGCGCGACTGCTGATCGTGAGGTCCTGGGTTCGATCCCCGGTCTGGGCGTTTGTGTATAAGATTTGTGTCTGTAAACGCACCCACGATACAGGAGCACACGATGTAGGGCATCGTTCTAAAAAAAGGCTTTGACTTTTTTTAAATTGCATTGTAAAAAACTATCATTTCGTTTTCTAAATGTTTGTCTGACATGTAGTAATCATTAAGCAATGAACATTCTCACATTATAGTTCCAATTTAGAATATCAGATCACAATGAAGTGCAACAACCTACACCTACACGCTTCAAATACAGGGTGTTAACGAAATCATGTAATTTCTTCAAACGTCGTGATGTACTGCTGACATAGATTAACCCGAAACAGGATACTTTTGGACCCAATAAAAAAAAATTACAAGAAGTAAATATGTGTTCTTAACGTGAGGCATTTTAGCGCCCCGAGTTAACTGACCGCGCAGCGAGCGATAGAATGCCTCACGTTAAGAACACATGTTTTTTTTATTGAATCCAAAATCGTCCCGTACTGGGTTAATCTGTCAGCAGTATACCCTGTATACAAGACCCTACTTAAAATAAGGCAAATCAACAATAATTCAACTTTAATACAAACTACGAAGCTACATAGATGAGTGTAAATCTCAGTATAACCTTAGGGATGATTTCCACCAAACGGCTCGTAACGCATCGGATCGGAAAATATACGAACGGATGCGGTGCCAGCCGATCGCGTCCGGCAGGATGTCGACGCATACAATCGCGAACGTATCCGTTTCTGCGCCTAGTCAAATAGTTTCATTCGTACCGTGTTGACAGCCGAAAGGATCCGACCGGATACGACGACAGGCGAACGGAGCTATACGCGCGTTGCAGTATACTTTCGGCTACGATCGCGTGTCGCAGAAGACGCTCGGTCAAGCTGCTGTGCGCGGCTTGGTAGTATAGACTTTAAATTCTGTATATACGATTTAATATCGTTTAAAGGTTGTAAAATCCGTACCGATCCGATGCGATGCGAGCCGTTTGGTGGAAATCATCATTTACACTCTGACCATTAATTCGATGCAGTAACTTGACAGTTAGAGGGATACCAGTTTTTGACAAAAAAAAGGTAGTGAGGTGAAAAAAAGAATGAATGAAATCGAATGAACTTAATAATGTACTTATATGCATACATTTTATTGAATTTTATAATTTGAGGATCAAAACGCGATATATCATATATATATACAGGGTGTTTGGTGCATCGTGTGCCAAATTGAAATGGTCGACTGGGGGGGGTCATTTGCTATCATTTTAGACCCCTTAACACCTCTCATGCCCTATGGATTTTTTTCATCGACTTTTTATTATTTTATTAAAAAAATACCCAAATTTTACATTCAAATACAAATTTTAAAAAAGTATAAGTCGTAGACTCTGAATTTAAATTTCATTTAGATGTGTATTGTATTAAAGTACTTTTAAATTTAAAATTAGTGAAATTAGCCATCTAGTTTTTTTTTTAATTTACTCGCAAAGTTTCGGACTTCAATTAAAGATGTCCATGTTAGAGCTATTTACATGGCTATAAAAAAAAAACCAAAAGCGACCGGGATCTTCGAACTCCCTCAAAAATTCTCTAGTCTATCCTCTTGCTAGTGATGTGCCACATGCCATAAAAATCTTTTTACAACTTTGTGAATTCGCTAGAATTGTGAATCGAGTCACAAAATACTAAATTCCAAATTCTAAAGAAAAAAAGTCTTTTTGCGTAATTGTTAATTGAGACACATGTAAAATTTGTTTTCTCACTCTCGCAAAGTACAATCTATCTTCTATCTCTTTCTTGCATAGCGTAAACTAGTTTGAACAAACGACGAACTGCCGCCGACGCCGTTAATCCGTCATAATTTTAGTCGAGACATCACTGCCTCTGCTACCTGACAAGTGTGCTTAGTTCACCGTACTCCGCGTTTTTTTCATTTAGTTACTTTGTTTTGTTGGTTTTTGTTACGTTTTAACTTTTGGTGTTATTGTTAAACTTTGTTGACTTTTTGTTGCTGCAATGGCGACGTTTTCTAACGAAGAATATGCTGACATCATGATGGCTTATGGAGCCGCCCATGGTGTCTCTCGTGCAGCGCAACGACTTTACCAGGAACGCTTTCCTGGTAGACGATTACCTGGCCGCAGAGTCTTCCAAGACACATACCGACGCATACGCGAGACTGGCAGTGTCACTTTTCATGAACCAAGGGGCCATATTGTGCAACATAATGTTGAAGTGGACGAGAGAATACTGGCACTTTTTGAGGAAGCACCTACAAGAAGTATTAGAAATGTGGCAGCACATCTTGATATTTCAATATGGAAAGTGTGGAAAGTTCTTCAGCAAAACGAAAAGCATCCATTCCATTACACTCCGGTGCAAGGTACGTAATTTTAAACTAACTTTAAACCCGTACACGCTTTGTTTGACGATGCCTTTGTTTAGCAGGTAATGGGTATAGTATGACGTCACTTCCAGGTAGTGAATCATTTAGCCCATACAGGCGGTCCTTAAAAATCTTATTGTGCAATTATTTACTGCTCAACAGAAATTTAAGAGTTCTTTGTTTGTAGGTCTTGAGGGTGGCGACTTTGAGAGACGAGTGGAATTCTATCGCTTTATGTTACACACGGATGTGGATGATCCTAATTTTTTAAAAGGAATACTGTGGCCGGATGAATCCAAATTTACCAAAGAAGGAATTCTTCACAATCTGCACCACTGGACAAACAAAACGGAAAACCCACGTGTTAAAAGACAGAAATCATTTCAAAGGAGGTTTAGTGTAAACGTTTGGGCAGGAGTGATTGGGAATCAGGTAGTTGGACCGCATTACCTGCCCGATAACCTCAATGGCGATAACTATTTGGAGTTCCTTCAAAATGACCTGCCCGAATTAGTGTCTGAGGTGCCCGTATTTATTGAAAATGTGCCCAAAGTATTCCAGCATGACGGCTGTCCCGCGCATTGGAGTTTGACTGTGAGGGAATATCTCGACGATGTGTTCCCCAATGCGTGGACTGGTCGCGATGGCCCTATTGCATGACCGGCACGTTCCCCAGACCTAACTCCGCTAGACTTTTATGTCTGGGGACGTGCCAAAGAGCTGGTATACGCCACGGAGGTTCCGACTAGAGAGATACTACTTCAACGCATTGAAACGGCGTTCAATAAAATTAAGGAGGAAATGCGACTTCGTACAACAACTGTGGAAATACGAAATAGATGTCGGGCCTGCATTCGCAACAGAGGCCAACAATTTGAGCAGAATATGTGAAAAATAAATAAATATTAACAATGCTTTTTTAAAAATTTCTATTAACCCCCCCCCCCCCTCCCCAAGAGTAATACGAGACAGATTTTAACCTTATAAGAGTGAGATAACAGATTTAATAAGTATTTCAGGTATCATTTAAGCAAGAATATTTTTTTAAATCATAATTTGGAATTGTAGTATTTTGTGACTCGATTCACAATTCTAGCGAATTCACAAATTTGTAAAAAGATTTTTTATGGCATGGCACATCACTAGCAAGAGGATAGACTAGAGAATTTTTGAGGCAGTTCGAAGATCCCGGTCGCTTTTAGTTTTTTTTTTATAGCCATGTAAATAGCTGTAACATGGACAGCTTTAATTGAAGTCTGAAACTTTGCGAGTAAATTAAAAAAAAAACTAGATGGCTAATTTCACTAATTTTAAATTTAAAAGTACTTTAATACAATACACATCTAAATGAAATTTAAATTCAGAGTCTACGACTTATACTTTTTTAAAATTTGTATTTGAATGTAAAATTTGGGTATTTTTTTAATAAAATAATAAAAAGTCGATGAAAAAAATCCATAGGGCATGAGAGGTGTTAAGGGGTCTAAAATGATAGCAAATGACCCCCCCCAGTCGACCATTTCAATTTGGCACACGATGCACCAAACACCCTGTATATATATATGATATATCGTGTTTTGATCCTCAAATTATAAAATTCAATAAAATGTATGCATATAAGTACATTATTAAGTTCATTCGATTTCATTCATTCTTTTTTTCACCTCACTACCTTTTTTTTGTCAAAAACTGGTATCCCTCTAACTGTCAAGTTACTGCATCGAATTAATGGTCAGAGTATAGTCTCATCTTGTTTTAATGTAGAGCCACACTATGCCGAAATTACGCGACCGAAGTTTAGCGTCTATGTTTTTTATATCGGCAAGCCACGACGTAATATCAGCCTGATGTGTCGCGGGTAATTTAAATAGCATTGCAGGCGTAAATTCCGTAGCGTATTTTCAGTACGATGTGACTAACTGAAAAGTAAGTTGTCATGAATTAAATCGAGATTAAGTTATTACTGTAAAGGGGCCATTCAAATATTACGTAAGCACGAAAGGGGGGTGAGGGGGGTCTTTGCTTAGCTTATTTTTGATGACATGAGGGACGGGGGTGTCTAGATGATGATTACGTCAGCAACTTTTATTTATTTACTTATTTTTCTAGACTTAAAAACTGCTGCTCATGAATAACAATAAAGAAACCTGATCAGTTTAAAAGAAAATATATACCAATGTTTACGTAAGCATAGGAGGCCGTAAAAGCTTTGCTTACTTTTGCTGACAAGGGGGAGGGGTGGGTCAAAAATTACTAAAATTCTGCTTACGTAATACTTGAATGGCCCAAAGCTGCGATCTCATGGCCTGTTTTTCTGACAGGCCAGGCCGTGGAAACGTCGCCTCCGATGACGCCTGCGATGGCTTGTCGTCACCCGTCCGATCCGTCGGGAGTCTGTAGGTTCAAAGTTGCTCGACACGGGCCGCGACAGGCATGGCAACGTACAGCGCTGCCTGTCAGTTTACGAGCAGTGGGACCGCAGCTTAAGTCATCTTAACCAACCGCCCGTTCCGTTTTAACGGATCCGTCAGTACTGGATATGTTCTTCATATCTGTGCCGACGGATCAGTTAAAGAAATGGCAGCTGCGTCGCATCTGACAGGCAGGATACGATAAAAATAACGGATCCAGTATTTTTTACTGGATTCGGAATACTGTCGTGTATGTGAACTCGCTCATAAAACTACAGGCGCCATCACCAAAATAAAAACGGATCCGCTAAAATGGATCCTGTAAACAGTTTCTGTGTGAACTAGTTGTAAATCAGCTTTTCATATGCTAAACAAAATGTTTTATATTTGTTATAATTCTTATACTATAAATATAAACTTATAGGAACATTACTTAACAACTTATAATTAAAATAAGTTAATTCTATTGTCGCCACGATGTCTGGGACTCATTAAGTCGTGTTCACACAAAGAAAGTACCTAATAAAGGGTGTCTCAGAATGTTTTTCGTTTTTAGATGTTAAATAAAAAACAAAATATCAATTAAATCTCGTTTTATTTAATGTTAATTTAAAGAGCAATTCTTGAAGTTTATTTATAAAAAACAACCGTTTGCAAATGCGCACCATTCATTTGTTCACACTCATTATCTCAATGACTGCCGTGGGTCGTCCATAACATACTTTCGAACGCGATCGACGTTCATGCTCGTTCTTGATGTCCTTTTACGCCCAGACGATTTGTCCGGCATTGTATTCCCAGTCTCTTCAAACTTGCACACCCAATGCTTAATTAAATTGGCACTTGACACATGTTTTAAGCTTTTTAAATTAAAATGTGTCCTGTAGAGACGACGAACAACAGTGTAGGAATCGTTGTTTTATAAAACGCTCTCACGCAAAACGCGCGCTGTAATCCCGTGAAACGATTCATGTCTACTAAACTTAACAAGCCGGCCAAGCGGACGAGTCCACTCCCCTCCCCCTGCTACCTGCGGTTGGCGCGTATTGCTCAATTCAAAAACGAAAATCATTCTGAGACACCCTTTACCTATTGGCAAGATAGTTGCGACTTGCGACTGTTTCAGATGGGTATTGCACTCTCGCCGTACGCCATCTTCATGATTCTGTAGAGGCTGTTAATCATCGTCATATAATACAGGGAATACACTGAAAAAATAAAAGAAAAATATTAATGGGTGCTGTTTGAATGCCAAGATCCAGGTTTGCTGCTGGGGGGTCTTCACTGACCAATTAAAACCACTAGACTTCAATATAAGGACTTATTTCGATAGATAGGTAGCTGATTACAATGAGAAGACAGCCGATGCGTGTGCGCACGCTAAGGTAACGGCGGAGTGAGTGTCCGAGGGCGAATATTCGAAAAATTTTAACATTATTTTAACAAATCATTCTTCTCCCGGGTTGTTAACGTTATAGTATTGTCAGATTGTTTTTATTCTTGTCTTATTGCTTGACTGCAGCGGTATAGTTTGAGTTTTCATTATCATAATTATAATATTAAACATCTGCATTCTTAACTTTGGGATGATGCTAATGACGTTCTCAATTTTTGTTAATATTTTTCGAAGAATGGCCCCCGAGCTGCAGCCGGTCGGCGGCTGAGCCTAAGGTGGGGGCCGGCGTAGAAGGCTCTGGAAGTCCGTAGAAAGTACAGAAGCGACCCGCTGGCACGTTGTGACGATCAGGAACAGGTGCTAAATTAACGAGGTACAATGTGGTAACAAGCAATTATAACCTAGCGGTTACATCTAATGCGGCAGTACGGGTGTAAGAGCGGCGGTTGCGTGGCGACGCTCGCAATGGCAGACACGACGGCAGACCTTCGTAACTCGTCGGCTCTCTTCAGTTTGAATCAGCCAGTTTTTTTTACAGAATGTATTTCGATGTTTCACATCTATTTGCCAGGCGTCTCGTGTCGGCAACATTTTTTTCCATAAACTTACGAGCTCCAGCAATCAGGAGGAACACGATGAGTGCAATGTTCCCTGGTAATTTCAGGAAGTCATCTAGCCTGAACAGACACGTCACGATGGCCACCAGGAATATGCAGAATATGAACACTGAGTTGAATACCAGCGACCACTGCAGCTTGGATGGGCGTTTCTGGAATGGAAAGATAAATGGTTTAAGCTTTACTTAACGGATAAAAATGACAATGATAAATGATTTTTATTTATGTAAATAAATCTGTTACAGACACTTTAAAAAGTTAATATAATTTATTTTGTAAGACTAGGTGGCGTCGGCATTTCCTGTCTGACTAGCTCCGAGAAGGAAAACCGAAACAAACTAAGAGATCAAGGTCTCTTTTAAAGTCCAGACATTGTGTGCCGAGGAGTTCGGCAGAGGTGTTTTAGTACACCCTCGTTTCATCAGTTGTGTTTAAGTCCCATGTAATAGGGGGCGGGCCTATTGCCACCCAACCAGCAATTCAGTCCTATTATTTCAGCTCATAGCTCTAAAAAGCTCTATAAACGATTTATTAAGGTTTTAGCGGTACCAGAGTGTTGTATAAAAGCGTTCGGCAGTACATTATTGCTCTTAATGATTATAGAGCTAAAAATACATATAAACAAAGGATGTAAACGTTTACTACGCCATTTTATAAGGGTGTTTTTTTTAGAGGTTTGATTTTTAAATTGCCAATACTTTTTCTAGTGACTGTCAATTTGACAGTTGACAGTTGATTTGTGGTCAGTACATTTTGCCATTTCACAATGAATAGACTTAATTCAGAACAACGCTTGCAAATTGTACAAATTTATTTTGAAAATCATGGCTCAGCTCGCCAAACTTACCGTGCGCTGAGTCCATTTTACGATCGACATAATCGTCCATCCGAGCAAGTTATTCGGAAAACCATGGATCGTTTTCGCACCACACACACTCTAGTTGATAATACGCATCCACAAAGACGCCATACTGTGCGCACAGAAGAAGTTATTGCTGCTGTGGAGCGTAGTGTTGAAGAGGACCCGAATGAGTCGATTCGCCATCGTGCACAGCAATCGGAGCTGTGCTCATCCACTTCGTGGAAAATTTTGCGCAAAGATCTGGGCTTATGAGCTTACATGATTCAATTGTGCAAGAGTTTAAACCGCGTGACCATTATGCGCGCCGTACGTTCGGTGAATGGGCCGAAAACAATATTCAGCTTGATCCTCTTTTTCATGCAAAATTTTGTTCAGCGATGAAGCTCATTTTTGGTTGAACGGCTACGTCAATAAGCAGAATTGCCGAATTTGGTGTGAAGAAAACCCAGAAGACTTTGTTGAGATGCCCTTACATCCATTAAAAGTCACTGTTTGGTGCGCTTTATGGGCAGGTGGAATCATTGGCCCATATGTTTTAAAGATGATGCCGGCCATAATGTTACCGTCAATGGAGAGCGCTATAGAGCCATGATTTCCGACTTCCTTGTTCCTCAGTTGAATGGTATTGATGTGGCAGAGCTTTGGTTTCAACAAGATGGTGCAACATGCCACACAGCGCGTGACACCATTAATTTATAGCGGGAAACATTTGATTACCGCATAATTTCGCGTAATGGACCTGTGAACTGGCCTCCACGATCGTGTGATCTCACACCTATGGATTACTTTCTTTGGGGATATGTAAAGTCACTCGTCTACGCAGATAAACCACAAACGTTGGACCACTTGGAAGCCAACATTCGCCGCGTTATTGCTGATATACGGCCTCAGTTGCTCGATAAAGTGGTCGAAAATTGGACTTGCCGATTATGATTCATTCAAGCCCGCCGTGGCGCCCATATGCCCGAAATCATGTTTAAGCACGAATGGCATAAGAATATCTTTTAAACAAAGCTAATACCATGGTGATTAAATTTATTTTTACGTGTTTTATTTCATTTTAAATTTGTATACCTCTAAAAAAAACACCCTTTACAAGCGTTATAGTCAAGTATTATAGAAAGTTCTAATATAACTAGTACATTGTGCCTTTATTTATCTGATTAGCATAATAAGGGTTCCAAACGAACTGCAATAGTAGTTTCGTTATAGCAGTGATGAACACTCAACTACAGGGCGATATTGTGATATTGTGGATATTCAGATCGCTGCTATAGTACGTGTGCGTTAGTAGTCACAAAGACTTTACGATAGAGTGTTTTTGTGATGTAGTCTAATTTCAGATCACCCTAATAGAACGTAAGTGTACTATAATAGTTTTTAGATGCATATTATAAATTTTATCGATAAGCATACGACACTATAATAGAGCAGAATGACTGTATTACAGCTTTTTTGGTGCCTAGCAATGCGCTTGTTAGTATTATAAATGCGTATCTATCACTATAATAACGCAAAAGTGGCACATACATGTAGATAAATGTTTCTATTAAATGACAGTTAAGTCCCAAAAAGGATTATTGGCTCGCTTTTACAACAATACTCAGACATTTTGATACGGAATTAATGCGACGTGCATTCTGCCCTAAAAACAAAAAAAAAATGGATTTAAAGAATTGGAAAAGATATAAACGCAGTGGAACTTATAGAAGAGAAGTGAATAGACATTTTGAAAAAGCAGCTTCGTCATCATCGAACAATCAAAGCAGTAATAGTAGCCAAAATCAAGTTGGAATCACAATTACGGGAAACGGTTCCGTACAAAATAAATACATAATGTATAATAGACATTTTACTAATTCCTAAAGTTATTTACGTAGATGGTATATAAATAAAAATCTTTATTAATTAAATGGTTCTTTATTTTGAACTAAAAAGAAAACCTTTCATTTCTCATTCTTCTATCAGTCTTGATCTCACGTTAAAATCAACCCACATAATTAACTCAGCTTATACAGTATCAGGTACCTACTCGAAAATATGTCAAAAACATAAAATGTTACAATATTCCCTTCACAGGAATATTAAATTTAAAGCTAGTATAAAACAGGACTCTTAGGGCAGATTTTTCAATAGTCACATAACTTTTATCTGAGGAATAAATACATATTTTCTATACATAAGCTGTCAAACCGCCATTTTTATTCCTCAGATAAAAGTTATCTGACTATTGAAAAATCAGCCCTTAGTTTTATTGCTATTAAACTCTAATGTTATCTTGTTACTCTTAATATTGCACTTAATATAAAATGTGTGATTTTCCACAGCCATTCCGCTGCCATAAGCAGCATGAAATCGTCTCGACTAAGAAATTTATCGATATCCATATTGGCGTCCATTAGGTACACTGAAAAAACACAATGTTAACTGCAGTTTATATTTATAAAGGTATTGCTTCTAAAGTTCAGTGAAGCTACTAGATACATACATAGGCACTTCATATAAAGAATTATAAACACTAGGTAGGTAAAACTTGATATAACTACGTAAGTTCTTCCCGAAGAAAAAAAACTGGTTAACATGATTAATTCACACTATTCGTCAGTAAACAGTTTATAATTATGTTTTTTATTTTCATTACCTATGGTCTTCGGAAAAATAGTAAAAAAAAAACACTGTGTATTATATATTCAGTCAATATGCTCACACAGATCCCCAGTTTTAGGTTGAATCCACGGTGACTGACAGTGAAAACATTATCACGGCAAGTACTATAATGGCTCTTAGAATATCGAAATCACTTTATATGATAAATATTTTAGTAAAAGCTCAACAATTCGAGGGGGCACTTTAAATTCATGGTAAACCTATCCCTAGTTTATCAGTAAAGCTGCAGTCGCACATCATTTCCACCGTAGACTAATGTTATAATAACAAAATAAAATCTTACTCACCTCAGATTGCTTGTATCCTTTTGTAAAATTATTTTAATTTTTTTTTGCACTCTGCACTATCACGAATGTAAAATAATGAACGGTGAATGAAAAATGTGAGGTAAAGGAATCTAAACTCTTGTATAGTATGAAAAAGTACTATAAAAGGTCCTACAGTAGCCAGTACATCATTATTTTGAGACCTGCATCACTGTTACATAGATTTTATTGGACTGTTTCGTCATTTGGAACACTGCAATAAAATTGTTTTGTCACTGAACAGAGATATAAATGCGCCACTTCCGAATAAAAGATACGTTCTTTGGGGTTTTATAGGCCCAAGGACAGTTTTTTACAAAACGTTCTATGGTCTTTTATAGTACTAGTTTTTGCTGCTAAGGGCATTAACATTAATAAAATAAGTGATAGACATAATTCTAATACTAGAAATAAAGATAAACTAGATCGACCATTTTTCAGATTATCTAAAGTACAGACATCTTTTATGGGGTACTGTGTTAAATGTTACAACAAAATACCTTGTGATATATTGCAATTAAATGAAAGAAAAGTTAAAACTCATATTAAAAGTACACTTTGCAAACAAGCATATTACAAAATAGAGGATTATATCCAGCATAAGAATCCTTGAAAACATGCTGGTCCAGCTCCATAGGACAATCTAGAGTCTAGACGAAATCAAACTGGTTGCTATTTTAATTGTATAATTTATTTTTTTAAAGCCATTTAATTTTAGATTCTATGAGTAGGTACCTTAACTCACACAATGACCTATTACTTTAAAATGTTTGGGAAAACGTATACTTTTGCAATGTTTGTAAATATGTGAGCACCGTGTATCTATCACATAATTAATTTGTCATCGCTTCATTTATAATTCTTTTTACATATTGTGGTATAGTAATTATATTCTAGGTGCATCGTCTTCACATATAATTGTAATAATTAATGTAGTACCCACCTATACAAAATATTGTAAAACATTTTAAAAGAGTAACGGTAGAGTTTCTTGCCCATTCTTCTCCATACGAACCTACCTTTTGAAAGGGGCGACTTGAATTAATTCATTTTTTTTTTGTAAATTTTAACGTTAAATAGTGCTTTTTATGTGCCTAATTGAAATAAATACTTTGACTATGAACCAGGCAAAAATCTAGACTACGGGCTGTTCCTGAGAAATTCCTAATGGAAAAACCCAATAACACTTTGCCCGACCCAGGAATCGAACCCAGGACTCTTTGCTCAGCAGACGCGCTTGCGACCACTAGATCACGGCAGGCAACTCTGTTCATGTAAAACCATATACTGTCTGTCTGTGAAGTCAGAACAATATAATCAAGATGGCCTCACCAATTGCCTCGTTGGTGTAGTGGTGGCAAGCACGACTGCTGATTGTGGGGTCCTGAGTTCGATCCCCAGGTCGGGCAAAGTTTTATTGGGTTTTTCCGTGTGGAATTCCTCAGTAGCAGCCCGGAGTTTGGATTTGTGCCCGGTTGATGGCAATAGGCTCGCCCCCTATTAAATGGGACTTAAACATAACGGCGAAATGAGGGTGTTACTATACACCTCTGCCTAACCCATCGGGGAATAGAGGCGTGATGTTATGATATGGCCTCACCAGTATAATGCCGGACAGAGCGATGAGGTTGCTAATGGCCGACAGCGTGGAGAACATGACCATGCTCATGGATATGAGGTTATCTTCTGGTTCCCTCTCTCTGTGACGCGGTAGATTCCATGCCCCGGCTGCTATGTTCGCCGCACAGGCTAGCTGGGAAAGATAATCGTTATATTAATAACTTACATTTAAATCTTCTGGTTTTATGTAAGACTCGTTACCTTTTTAACCGACTTCAAAAAGGAGGAGGTTCTATATTCGATAGGTTTTTTATGTATGTACACCGATTACGCTGAGATTTATGATCCGATTTACGTGATTCTTCTTTAGTTTGAAGCGGAATAGTTGCCATTTGGTCCCATAAAAATTTAACATAGTTTGGCCCAACACATTTTAGTTTACGTGGACGATGTCATTATTCTACCTGATGTAATCTAGAAAAATCCTACTGTAGTTTACAGAACAACCTATAAAGTAAAAAAAACGACGTTTAAAAAAATCGACTTCAAAAACTAAAAAGTATAAAATAACTTAATAAAGATTTAATTTAATACACCTCGCAAACCTAATACCTTTACAGTTTCAGAAGTTGGTGCCTTTAATGTTGTTCAGCGTGGATTAGCACCGACTTCTGAAACTGTAAAGGTATTAATTAGGTTTGCATAAGAGGTGTATTAAATTAAATCTTTATTAAGTTATTTTATACTTTTTAGGTTTTGAAGTCGGTTTTTTTAAACGTAGATTTTTTATTTAAATTTAAGCTCACTGGGTATCTTCTAACAGTGTTAGTATTGGGTCGAATAACTTTCTGATTTCAGAGTCTCTCGGCTCGCCCCCTATTACATGGGACTTAAGCATAACGGTAAAATAGGGTGTTACTATACACTTCTGCCCAACCCGGGGAATACAGGCGTGATGTAATGTTACATTTAAACATATTTTGTATACACTGAGTATCTATATCTATGGATACTTGACAGTTAGGGTAGCTACACACATAAGCGGACCGGCATAGTCGGTTCGGCAGTATTTGTCGAACAACAAAGCCGCCCCGAAGTAATTACTGCACTTGTTCGGCTTCATTCGGCTTGTACCGATTGGGTAGTTCATTCGGGTCGACACATCATTTGATTCGGCAGTAGGTACTTGTGGAACGAAAAAGCCGACCCGTAGCAACTACTACATACGTTCGGCTCCAATAATAATAATTCTTAGCTGAACTAAAATTTAATCCGAGCGGGTTGTGATTTCCGAACATTCAACTACATATATTCGGTTTTTCGGAGCGTTGTCGTGTCCAGTGTTTGTCAAAATATAATATGGATGAAGAAGACTTATTTTTACTGGAAAATTCTTACTAAAAAACGATGTTTCAACATCCAAAGTGCAGATCGTGCTTGAATAGCACTTATTAATTCTTCAACATTTAATTTTGAAGATGCCATCACAACAACGCGCGTGGTCCTCTCGAACTAGTTTGAGATCCCCCGCTCCCGCCCGGGTTGTCGCTTGCCGCCAGCGCTCGCACTGCGGCCACTTGTATGAACGAGCTATGGCGTGAGTTACCCGCGCGCTCCCCGCGCCATGTAGTCCGCGCCGCTTCCCGCGCCCGCGTGCCCACTATGGACGCTCAAAAGAAGTTCTTCTGTTTGAGCTCGCCGCACCGCGCCCGCCCCGCGCCCGCGTTTGCAGTCTGGCCAAAGGCTAATATTCGATTTTACCGCTCCGCTGTGCCGATTAATTAGCTACCCTTATATTCACTTCCGTGTGATTAATTAATGTATTTCACACATAAATTATATAGTACAATACTTGAATATGAACGTGATAAGCATATAGTAACTCATTGTTGATCGCTGGTCTAGTGAATCATTAATTGAGTGCAAAAACACTTCTACTTAGTATGTACTTACTATAATACTGTATTCTTGGTACAACAATTGTATTTGCATTGATTTGTTATTACCGAGTTGAGCCGAAAGGCACTTATTCTCCACGTCATTGCGATATTTGTTTTGTTCTGGACCATGCCTGGGAACCTTCTAGTTACGGAGATATTAGAGGTCAAAGTTCCAACATTTTCACAACTTTTTTTTTAAGACTCGTTTTGAAGGTTGCGCTTGTACTTGAAATACCTCCATTACCCGTTTACTACTCATTGCATCTATCAGCACGGTGTTTTGAGTGCGTTACATTGAGCTTTACAGTAAAACGAAATTTTTCACCCAAAAAAAATCGTTTCCCAGCGACAATTTTTGCGTAGGGTTACTTAGTTTGATGTACTGAATGCATGGTTGACGGCTTCGTGAAGGGTCTTTTTACACCTTGTATATATTGTTCTATTAATTAATAGTATAAACGGATTATGCGAATAATTAGTTTATTATTACATTGCGTTTGATCCTAGTCACACCTGATGGTAAGCGCAGACAGAGTCTAGCAAAAAAATAGAGGGACTTCAAAGAAGTATGCTCAGGTGGTTTGGTCATGTTGAGAAAATGAGTGAACGGCGATTAACAAAAGGAATTTATAAGGTAGATGTCAGTGGAAAAGCCTATAGTGGACACCCTAGAAGGACATACATCGATGTTATTGATGATGTTCTTCACAAAGGACAGGTGCGCAGTACTCTCAACCGGCGTGCTTGTATGACAAGATGTATGAATGTGGATGAAGCGAAATGAGTATGTAAGGATCGTAGCATATGGCATTCTATAGTTTCTGCTTACCCCCATTGGGAAAAAAGCGTGAGTTTATGTGTGTATGCATGTATCTATTTAGTAAATAACTGTTTCAGTATCTGTTTGACTGTACTTTCTAAGAAACCAGAGCACTCTATTCGAGGTTAGACACAAATAGCCCTGCATACACACTACAGATATTACTACAGGACATAAATTATGATAGCATGACGTGTACAATGACGTCAGACGCAACGGGGGCGTAAACAAAATAAATTATTATATTTGGGAGCGCCCCGAAAAATGGGGAGAACTGACGCAGAATATAAATCACCTACTTAATGTTAGGTAGGTAGGTATATTGATTTGCCAAAACTGAAAGTAGTTAACACCACTTTTACGACCTTGAGAAAGTTATAAATGTCTGTTTTATTGGGCAGAATAATTAATAGGAGCAGTAAATACCTACCTACCTATTATGATTTTCTATTAATAGCTAGTTCTCATAGAAACTGTTTGCAGGATCCGTTTTTATTTTGGCAATGGCGCCTGTAGTTGTATGAGCGAGTTTATATACACGACAGTATTCCGAATCCAGTAAAAAATACTGGATCCGTTATTTTTATCGTATCCTGTCTGTCAGATGCGACGCAGCTGTCATTTGTTTAACTGATCCGTCGGCACAGATGTGAACAACACATCCAGTACCGACGGATTCGTTGAAACAGATCCGCTGCGTGAACGGGCGGTAACTATACTGCTCAGTTTTTCTATCGTGACTTCTTTTGGCGTAAAATGACAATGATGGAAGTACACTGTCTCAATAAAAACCGGTTTTTTATCGGTAGCTGGTAACACTGGACAATATTGACAAAGGAGGGTAATCGTCAAGATGAATCAACGTACCCAAAGTTATAAAAACTGGTCATTCAACGGAGCAGAGGATTCCATATCAAACAGCTGAAGATGTCTGACCTTTTATATCTGATTAGCTTGTTCTTATTTTCTGATCTTGTGTAAATTGTGTAAATTATATTGTGAACTAGCTTCTGTAACTAACCCAAATATAAGTAGGTACCTACTTTCAGTGGTGGAGAGTCTATGTTGGTTTCTTTTACTTTATTTACCATGCTCCCAATCCTGACATACTGATATTAGTTTTAACTGTAATGTTAGATTGATCCCCAGACGTTTCTGTTGTAAATATGTATTTTACAGGTTAGATACTATTAATACTTACGGTGGATAAAATACACAGTATGAAGCAACCCGTGTGCAAGGACAGGCATCCGCAGCATCTCCTGAACAACGGCAGCGGCATCTCGGAGCTGGAATCATAGAGATTTCTTTTTAAGAACCTGTATTCCTGTATTCTCCGAAAGGTTGGGTAGAGGTGTATAGTAACACACTCATTTCGCTGTTATGTTTAAGTCCCATATAATAGGGGCGAGTCTATTGCCATCAAGCGGACACAAATCAAAACTCCGGGCTGCTACTGAGGAATTCCGCATGGAAAAACCCAATTACACTTTGCCCGACTATGTTTTATTATTTTTTAAGAAATAAATATATCTGCCGAAACCGGCAGTTGAAAAATTTCAACTTGAATCTATTCTTTAAAGTTTCCTATAAGTAGGTACCTACTACTTCATGATTTGAAATCGAAGCTTTAAATAAACGTTCTTCTTTTTTGTCCATATTTTACGCAACAGATTTAGTACCTAACTAGTTGTGGCCGCGACTTTGTCTGCGTAGAAGTCGGATGGGTTTTCATTTTTTTGCGCAGTCTAATTTTTTTTCTAAAATAATAGTAGCCTAAGTTACTCCTTATAACATCAGCTATCTGTCAGTGAAAGTCCCGTCAAAATCGGTCCACCTGTTTCGGAGATTTGCTCAAACAAACATACAGACATACAAAAGTTTAACTTTTTTTTGTTTTATGTACCGTAGGTATATACTTTCATATGCATTTAGTAAAAAGCTGTTGTTTTCACATTACAGAAAGACAATTTTTTTTTGTGTATCTGTATATACACTCTTTTGCAAAAAAAACGGGCACCTAAGCAAAGAATCAATTTTACTGTTACTATTAGTTTGTTTGATACTTTTAGGTAGTTTTATCCTCAGAGTTTTGTAAATTAATTAGCAAGGAATGTTTATCGTCAGTTTTAACATAACATTTTGGTTAAATTAATGAGAAATAATGTTAAAGTTCCAAGCGATAGTAGTGTACCAGCTCGCTAAGTAAAAATGAAACACGTTTTTTGTTTGTTTTTTCTTTAATAAAGTAAAAGCAGATAAAAGTTTAGTATGGAGTGTGACCTCCTCTTGCTGAAATAACAGCTTGCATTCGTCTGGGCATGCTAGCGAGTATATCTCTTATGGTTTCTTGCGAAATACGTTGCTACTCTGCGGTAATCACATTCTTTAGCTCTCTGATGGTCTGCGGAGCCGGCTGCACTGATCTCAATCGTCGCTTCAGAACGTCGCAGACATGCTCTATGGGATTGAGGTCGGGACTTCGAGCTGACCAATCCAAACGACGAATCCCGACTTCTAGCATATATGCTTCCACATCTCCAGACCGATGGGCGCGGGCGTTGTCGTCCATAAAAATTGAGTTTTCTCCAAGAGCGGCCAATGCGGGTTGTGCATGAGGAATAAGAACTTCCGTTATGTATTGGTGTGCAGTCCGTGTGCCGTTTTCGATGAAAACTAACTCCGTACGATCCAACGAATTTATTCCTTTCCAAAACATAACAGAGCCCCCACCATAAGGTGTGATTTCTTCAAAACATGCCTTCGCAAAGCATTCTCGTCGTCTTCGTAGCACTCGCCGACGTCGGTCTTCATCGTATAGAAATATCCTGGCTTCATCGGAGAACAATAACATATCCCAGTCGTCTTGAGTCCAGGACATACAATTTCGAGTGAAACTAAGCCTAGCAACTCGGTGCTCACGGAGTAATTTAGGGCCGCGGGCTGGGCGACGACTGCTTATATTGGCAGCGAGAAGCATCTTCCTGACCGTCCATAGACTAATTTGCACATTTCTTACCTCTTCGAGGTGGTTTTTGAGATTCACATACGAAGATTTCGGATTTCTCAACGTTTGACTCACCAGAAAACGATCATCCCATGGTTCGGTACATGGCTTTCTTCCAGAACCAGACCTTCTCTTGACGGAACTGGTCTCTTGATAGCGCTGCAAGGTCCTTTGGACTGCCGAACGAATCACATTTAGCCTCTGAGCCACGAAGCATTGGCTGCAACCCTCATCAAACAGCGCAATAATTTTGCTGGCTTTTATCACTTTATCTACCATTTTCGAGACCGCTAAACAGCAGTTACAATACTTCAAAATGTCAAGGAAATTAGACAATTCAATAAAAAATTGAGTTAAAGTTATTTAGAGTCGATATTAACTTTCGGGAATTCGCGCCACAAAATGTAGGAAAAAGTTGTTTTCTTTAAAAACCAGCCTCAGTCAAAAATTTGAATTTGGAACGTACTTTTTTAAACATCATGGCACTTTTATAACCGGCCAGTAACATGTTCAAATGATTAAAAGCTTTTAAGTATTGTATTTTTTTCAGGCAGAAAAAAAATCATAACCGCCCGTTTTTTTTGCAAATGAGTGTAGTTGGGTAACACGAGAGCCATAGCGAATGACGTCATGGCCGAATTCTCCCTTTTGATCAGTAACCATGGCGCCAGACAATAACACCATTACTTTGGAGCGCTTTCTGAGTCATGGAACGTTGAGACATTGTTAATTAAAAAAGTCAAACGATATTAGAAGATGAAAAAAGATACTCAATGAAAAGAAAGTTAGTTGGGTGAAGAGTTTTTATTCTCATTTAATATATGATTTGGCAGTCAACGAACAGAAATGGTTGGCTTAGGTCACTATAATTCGGTTACTCATTAAGAGGAAACGCGGGCTGCAAAATATTAATAATTTAAATAGGTTTTTGCGATCTACATATTTCCGTCTCACCCCTCCCGCAAACCTTCCCAATTGAGCGCAAAAGAGACACCTGCATCTCGGACTGATTTCTCCTGTGCAATATTAGCGAAAACGTACTTTCGTATTTCCCTGTTTCCTTCTTCAAATCTGTACCGGCTTTAATATTTTTTTCTGTAATAATTTAAGGAAGACTTTGGTTATATCTGTATGTTTTTCTTTTATTTTTTATATTCGGCAAATTTGTTTGCCAGATGTTTGAAAACGGTGGTAAAACCGGTCGATTTTTGTTAAATTTAAACGTCTCTAGTTCTTTTAATAATTAATTTATTGACAAAAACAAAACATAATAACAACAATAAAGGTGGTACATATATTTATCATATGGTAAAAAATATTTGCTCTAGTGACATTATCCAAGGAGGAAACTGAGGAATACGTTTGTATGGACTAAATTTTAATGCCGACCGGGTTTCCTCTTAAAATTGCGTCCCAACAGCTGTTTACAACGTCACTTGGGGAAACAAAGATATTCTTCACAGTGACGTGAACAGAGTGTTAACCTACTTCATTGTGAGAGTTTCCTTGTGAGTGTGACTTCAATGGTTTGATGAATAACCTGTTACCTATTCGTCATCATTCGTAACAAAATTATTTTACCGTGGGAGTCGAACTGCATCACTACAGCTTCTTTCCTCTAGTATGAGTTTGGAAATTAAAGAAACGGCAGTAGTTTTAGTAAGGGCGCTAAAATGCCTCACGTTAAGAACACATAATTACTTCTTGTAATTTTTTTTATTGAATCCAAATGTATCCCGTGCAGGTTTAATCTGTCAGCAGTACATCACGAGGTTTGAAGTAATTACATGATTTCGTTTACACCCTGTATACACACATTACCAGAAGCTCTCACAGTGTGCTCGAACGCACTGCGTTGAAGGTGCCTCTGTGATTGGTTGCCTTTAATCTCGCAACATAAAGGCGACCAATCCCAGACCCTTATTAAACGCAGTGCGTTTGAGCATACTGTGAGGCCTTCTAGTAATGGTTGTGCTTACGGGTGTATGGGTTTTAGTAACCGAAGGTAAAGCTGTAGCATTTGGATGGCTGACATTATACACTCGAGAGTAATGAATCCGTATCACCAACATAAACAAAACAATATTAAAACGTTAAACAATGATGATAAGGTTTGAGCAGTTAGGACAGGTTAACTCAAAACTGCTATGGTACTTTCCTCTCAAGGTCAATCCAGACGTTGCCCTACATTGCTACACTCGCATAATTTTTATACCACAATGTCTGTACTTTAAGGACTTGTAAACAAAACTGCGATGCGACGTCGCGTCGTAGAAATATACCAGCTCGCACGACGCATCGCAAGAACTTACGAATTGATTCGCGTAATTGATTTTTCTTATATCTTCTTATTAGTAACAGCAGTGCGCAAATCTTTTTATGCAAAAATATTTTACCTAGTATAAAACACGTTCAATACGGTTGACGATCGTCGAGGGATTGGTCATCCGAACCTTGGAAGGAAGACGCCTTGCCGCACGAAATCGCATCGCAGCAATTTGCGTCGCAGTATTCTCCGTTGCGAATTCGCATCGCGCCGATTCGCAGTTTTGTGTACAAGCCCTATAAGAGACCTAGATCCCTGAAATTTTTTCGGCTTTTCTTTTCAGAGCTAGTCAGACAGGAAAAGCCGGCGCCAACTAGTCTTAAAAAAAACATTACATTGACTTGTAAAAGTGTCTGTAACAGATTTATTTACAGAAATAAAAATTGTTTATCATTTAATGTATTCCGAGATATTAAGGTTTATATTGGTGACCCGGATTCATTGCTCCCGAGTGTAATTATCCAGTGTGGGAGCGCCCTTAATCCTAGCACCATAACGTCGCTGGGCAGAAAAAACCTCATAAAGCACATGTTCATTTTTATTTTTTGTTATTCATTTGTTGGGTAGGAAAAGCTTGTAATGCATATTTAGAACGAACGTGCACAGCTTTAAGATGAAATAGATTGA
This sequence comes from Amphipyra berbera, assembly GCA_910594945.2. NCBI lineage: Eukaryota > Metazoa > Arthropoda > Insecta > Lepidoptera > Noctuidae > Amphipyra > Amphipyra berbera. The sequence goes on from OU343133.1 coordinate 3,470,806, forward strand.
TGAATAGATAATAAAACAGAAGAACCTTACATTTACACTTCATACTTTTTTTTAAACACACAGTTATTATCTCCTGTAAAATTACGTTCATTGCAATTACGAGGTGTTCACTGCACAACGACGATAATTATTTTACCATTAGGCGATTCGCACACTGCACCGCATCACGCAGCGTAGCGCGGGACTGCGTGTTCTTAAGTTGTTTGCAAGTTTCTGTGTTTGTATAGAAAACACGCGTAGTGCAACACACAGAAAACGCATTCACGCGCGGTGTTGCTCCGTCGTCACGCACCCCGCAACGTAGCGCGGGCACAAAACAGGTACAGACGTCAATCTACATACAAGTGCGCTCGAGCAACGCACACAGACACTGTTTAATACATGCATTAAACATGATAATTATTCTATTTGCAACATTTTCTTTATAAAATGGCAACATTTTATTTGTAACTAAATTGTTAGTGTGGCAACATTGTCACGGTCTCTCTTCCATCTTCCCTTGAAAAATGTGAGCTTGCTCCGCCATTATATAGTTTGTAATTTGATTTATGCCTCAATAAAGGTGATTAAAAGTAAAAGCGTGTTATTCTTACTTAACATGCTAATGGTCCTTCGAGAATAATTGAAATCAGTGGAGTTCTAGTTCGACTTTCATTTTGCTCATCGGCGTACGTGACCTCCTGCTATAAAGTGTTGCGCTTGCGACGAGAGTTTTCTGGAGAAAGAATTCGCAATCTATACGCGACGAATCCATATTCGAATAAACCTATCTCTGGAGCGCCGGCTTGGCCGACAGAAGTTTGCCTATAATAGTGCGTGTGATAAACCGTGTGCGGGAAGAATCGCGATCTATACGCGACAAAAACTAAATCCTGGAAAAGGAATATTACATCATCGCCAAATTGTGTCTTCATTTTTCTTCCAAGGTACCTACCACCAAAAGTGCAAATAGGTACGTAGGTAGGTATAACACTTCGAAACTTTTTACCGCCATTTTGTGGAGAACCGAGATTTCGAGAACGTGTGACGTCATTTGTGCTGTCACTACTGTCAGTTGGAATTGGAATCATAATAAACACAAGTTTGTTTGGAGTTGCGAGTCCTACGATTACTCTTTGTGTTGGGAGTTTCAAACGTGTTGGAGTTTAGCCATAGAAGAATAAAAGCCTTCAACCATGGCAGAAGAAATTAAACGCCTGCGATCAAAAAGAGGACTACTTAAGGGTATGATATCTCGCATTGAAAAATTTGTGAATGATTCTGACAGCTTAAATTCTGCTGGTCAGGACATGCTCCAGACGAGAATCGACAAACTAATGAGTACCTTTAAATTGTATGAAGAGATCAACTTGGATATTGTTTCACTTGATGAGTCTGACACCGAGGATATCTCCATAACTGAAGAGAAATATTTCACTGCGCTTTCAAAGTTAAAGGAGTGTTTAAGGATTTCTGAAAAGAATGAGCACTCTGACAGTCCGAAGAATTCAAATTCAAAACTTCCTAATATTGAAATTACTTCATTTGATGGTAAAGACTTCACAAAATTCAAGCCATTTATGGATTTATTTATAGCTGTCATAGGTAATAATAAGTTGCTATCTAATGTTCAAAAATTGTTTTACCTAAGAAAGTATTTATTAGATGAAGCCTTATCGGTAATAGTCAATTTACCACTGGTCAATGAATCTTACCCTGAAGCTCTAGCACTCTTAAATAAACGGTTTGATAATAAAGCACGATTAATATCTAATCACATAAACATTCTCTTGGAGTTACCTCAAATGCAAAAAGGTACTGCTGTATCAATTAGAACCTTTATTTCTCAAGTCCAGCAGCAATTATATGCCTTGAAAAATTTAGATCAGCCCACACATAGTTGGGATATGTTACTCATTGCCATTTTGAGTCGCAAACTGGACTCATATACAAATAGGGCTTATCATCTTGATAGGATTACCCCGGAAGCTCTACCAACAATGGAGGAGTTTGTTTCCTTTCTAGAAAAACGTGCTATAGCATTAGAAGACAGTCCTCAAAAAGGGATTTCATTTGAAAGTCCATTTAAAAATAAACATATTAACAAAGTGAGCAATTATACAACAAAAACTACTCAAAAACCTATTTTACAGATTGCATGTGTGTTTTGTAACAAAGCTGGTCATCCAATATTCAAATGTCCAAATTTCAAATTGGCCAGTGTAGGAGAGCGTCTAAAATTTGTGGACTCCAAAGGATTATGCACTTTATGTCTAAAAGCGCACTCAGGTAAGTGCATTTATAGTTTTAAGTGTAGAGAATGTAAACAAAATCATAATTCACTTTTGCATGAGGTATCCTCCAATGAGGAACAAGCCATTGCCTTGCATTCTAAAACCTATTCTTCTAATCATGTTTTACTACCTACTATAAAGGTAAAAATCATTGACAAGTTTGGCAATGATACGTATGTTAAAGCTCTGCTCGATAGCGGAAGTCAAGCATCAATTATTAAAAAATCACTTGTAAAACAATTGAATTTAAATACTATATCAGAAAAATCCAATATTGTTGGTATAGGGAACAATGTCAATAACATTTGTGAGTATACTTCCCTTACTTTACACTCATGTGTTTATGATGTAAAATTTAATGTGAAATGTCATATTGTCGACAACATAACTTCAAAATTACCCCAAAGTTGCATTGATATTTCTAATATGTTAATTCCAGACAATATTAAACTTGCTGATGTCGATTTTAATGTCACATCTGATATTTTGTTGTTATTAGGTGCTGATGTATACTTTGATGCTTTGTTAAATGGTTATATAAAGTTAAATAATGGTGCAGTTTTACAAAATACTCTGTTTGGCTATATTGTTGGCGGTGCTATCTATGAAAATAAGCAAACATGTTGTATTTTAAGTCCTAACAATATTGTGTCAAATTTTGCTGTTAGTGAGGATAATAATAATTTGGAAACCATTATGAACCAATTTTGGTTGGTTGAAAAAATTCCTGAAGAGACAAACAAGGTAAACTCAGATTTTGTAAATGCTGAAAAATCTTTTAATCGTTCTGTTGAACTAAAAAATAACCAATTTTATGTAGACATACCTTTAAAGGTTAATTTAAATGAGTTACAAATTGGTGATTCATTTTCAATTGCACTTCAGAGATTTTTTGCCTTAGAAAATAAATTTAAAAACAATCCTTTGTATTTTCAGCAATATAAAAAGTTTATTGATGAATATTTAGCCCTGGGACATGCCAAGATTATAGACATCAGTACCTATGATATTGACAATGATCCAGTTTATTTTCTTGCACATCATGGTGTTATTAATAGTGATAGCAAGACAACCAAATTGAGAGTTGTGTTTGATGGAAGTATCAAATCGAAAAATAAAATCTCACTAAACGACATTATGTCAAATGGACCTGTAGTACAGAATGAATTGTTTGACATTCTTATTGTGTTTAGAACCTATCAATACACTATTATGTGTGATATAGAAAAAATGTTTCGTCAGGTTTATATAAATCAACATCACACCAGTTTACAAAACATTCTTTGGAGAGATGACCCTAGGAAGCCCATTCTTTGCTTGCAACTTCAGACAGTAACCTATGGTCTCAAAGCTTCTACTTACTTGAGTACTAGATGTCTTGTGGAGCTGGCAGTTAGGTATCAAGATACATATCCCCTTGCTGCTCAGGCTATATTGCAAAGTACGTATGTAGATGATGTGATATCTGGTTGTGATAATTTACCGCAGCTATATGCATTAAAAAAACAGTTAATAGAACTGTTAAAATTAGGAAATTTTCATTTGCACAAATGGTGCTCTAATTTTAATGACATCCTCCAAGATATACCTGCAAGTCGTAGGTCACTTGAACAGATTGATATGAACAAAGAAAATATAGTTAAAACTTTAGGTTTAAAATATAATGTACCTAATGATACATTAATATCTACAAGTTGTTTCAATAATGATAGTCAGGAGCTAAATACTAAAAGGAAAATTTTAAGTTACATAGGAAAAATGTATGACCCATTAGGTCTAATTGGTCCGATTATACTCAAAGCAAAGTTATTCATGCAGGATTTATGGGATCTAAAAGTAAATTGGGATTCTCCATTACCCAGCAAACAAATTAAATATTGGCAAAAATTCTGTAATGACTTAAAAGAAATGGGAACAATAAGTATCAGTAGAGGTCTTGTGAAAGGCAACTTTGTGCATATAGAGCTAGTAGGATTTTCCGATGCATCAAACAAGGCTATTGGTTGCTGCCTGTATCTACGTGTTTTCTATCCAAGTAATGTAACAGTTAACTTACTTTGTTCAAAGTCACGAGTGACACCCCTAAATAAAACAATTACTATACCAAATTTAGAGCTGAATGGTGCACTCCTACTTTCTCAACTTGCAGATAGAGTCTATAAAACTCTACAAACCAGATTTCCTCTTAAAGTTTATTTACACACAGACTCTCAAATTGTTTTGAGTTGGTTAAACTCTGAAAATATTAAAGGAACTTATGTTTCCAAAAGAGTTAACGAAATAAATCAGTTAACAAATAAATTTAATTGGTCTCATATTAAAGGTTCAGAAAATCCAGCAGACCTTCTGTCGCGGGGAACCTCGCCACAAAAATTACAAACAAATCAGTTGTGGTGGTCTGGTCCACAATGTTTATCAGACTACAACTATCAATACAGTATTGTTGACAAAACGAATACTATATCACTAGATAAGATTCCTGTAAGTAATCAAGTAGAAATCTCAGGAAATAGTTGCAACACTTGCAACTCAGATAAATTCAATTCTTCAAGTGTCTTTACGAAGTTTTCAAATTTCAATAAATTGCAAAGAGTCATTGCTTACATTCTGCGATTTCGAGATAACTGTCTAAATTCAAATAACAAAACCTATGGTAATTTAACTCCTACTGAATTATACAGTTCTATGTTAGTGGCTGTAAGATTTGCTCAAAAACAAGAATTTTCAAAAGAAATACAGTCTCTTCTGAGCAGTAAACCTATAAAATCAGGTATAAGCAATTTGCACCCATTTATAGATACAAACGGCATTATTAGAGTAGGAGGACGTTTACAAAACGCAAGCAATATTTCACAGGATAAAAGGCATCCAATGATACTGCCAAAGTCCAATAACATCACCCACATGATTATAAAAAAGGAGCATTTAAGACTCTTACACGCTGGACCTAAATTGGTTTTAAGCTCACTCTCACAACAATTTTGGCTAGTTAACGGTATCCGTGAAGTAAAAAAGGTGTTACATAAGTGCATTAAATGTTTTCGCATTAAAGCAGAAACTGCTAAACAACTGATGGGTTCTTTACCTGCCCAAAGAGTCACTGCAACTAGACCATTTCAGATAACGGGTGTAGATTTCTGTGGCCCATTTGAGATAAAAATTGCTCGAATTAGAAAACCTTTGATAACTAAATCATATATAGCTCTGTTTGTTTGTTTTGCTACAAAGGCAATTCATGTAGAACTAGTCAGCAATCTGACTACTGAAGCATTTTTGGCATGTCTGCAGCGCTTTATAGCAAGGCGTGGTATGCCCACCCAAATTTATTGTGACAATGCTCAAACCTTTAAGGGAGCAGATAATCATTTAAAAGAATTGTACAAGTTACATACTTCTAATAACCACAAAGAGTCTGTAGAAAATTTCTGTGGTACCAATTTAATCAAATTTAAATATATTCCTAGCTATTCTCCGGAATTTGGTGGCCTATGGGAGGCAGGTGTAAAGAGTGTCAAGTACCACTTAAAAAGAATTGTTGGCAATATTTGTTTAACATTTGAAGAACTTTATACGGTCATTACTCAGATTGAAGCCATTTTAAATTCTAGACCGCTACTTCCAATGACTTCTGATGTAACTGACACAAAATATTTGACACCTGGCCACTTCTTAATAGGTGCTCCCATGTCTAGCTACCCTGAAACTGACCTTTCAGAAGTAAATATAAATAGACTTAAGTTTTTTAACATATGTACTAAAATAAAACAAGATTTCTGGAATGTCTGGCATAAAGATTATTTGTCACAACTGCAGACAAGACCAAAATGGAAGTACCCCAATGCTAATTTAAAAGAAGGTGACCTTGTAATTATTAAATATAATAATATACCTCCATTAAATTGGCCCATGGGGCGTATTGTAAAAACTATCCCTGGACCAGATGGAAAAGTAAGGGTAGCGGAGGTTAAAATGTCAAATGGTAAAATTTATATTAGATCTTATGCGAAGTTGTGTCCCCTTCCTTTAAATTAAAATTTTAAATATTAATTAGATTATAAACAATGTCTTAAGAATGTTCCAAAACAAGTGTAAGGGCCCGGCCCAACTATGTTTAATACATGCATTAAACATGATAATTATTCTATTTGCAACATTTTCTTTATAAAATGGCAACATTTTATTTGTAACTAAATTGTTATATGTGTGACAACATTGTCACGGTCTCTCTTCCATCTTCCCTTGAAAAATGTGAGCTTGCTCCGCCATTATATAGTTTGTAATTTGATTTATGCCTCAATAAAGGTGATTAAAAGTAAAAGCGTGTTATTCTTACTTAACAGACACTGCTTACGGACACGATATCTCGGACTGTTTCTCTTCTTCTTTCTTTCTTTTCGTTCTTTTTTAAAAAACGTTGCCCCACACTAGGATTTCTCCTGTATCGTGGGTGCGTTTACAGACACAAATCTTCACATGCACAAACATCCAGACCCGGAACAACTATCTGTAGGCCATACAAATATTTGTTCCGTGCGGGAATCGAACCCACGACCCGCAGCGCAGATGCCAATTGCTTAGCCACTGCACCAAACGTGTCGTCATGTTTGGGACTAGAGTGCGAGTGAGTGCGAGCGCGAGTGCCATGCGCTTGAAAGAGATGGATATATAGATAGAGCGACCGCCGAGCGTAGGTATGAAAAGTGAAGTACATGCATGTGATTGACTTGTGTACCTATCTGTTTTGTGGCGCGGGGCAGTGTGTGTTTTGCCTTATATGGATAGACAATTATAATAGTGCCTGGTAAGCGCTTTGTCCTCATGAGGAAAATATAATAAATAACATTTATCTAGTAATTATAATGAATGATGAGTCATATTGTCAATCTACAGGATATTATGTCAATTTTCTTGGGTAAAGGGACCTTTGCAATAGTACCTACCCGTTCTAATTAATTTGTAGTATGGTTCGCAGTTTCGATTCCCGCTCGGAACACATATTGGAGGTAGCTGTTGCAGGTCTGAGTGTTTGTGCATGTGAGATTTGTGTTGGTAAACGCACTTGCGATACAATTTTTGTTTGAATTTTTTATTTTGTTTTAAAAAAAAACATTGCTCCACACTAAGATTTCTCCTGTATCGTGGGTGCGTTTACAGACACAAATGTTCACACGCACAAACATCCAGACTCGGACCAAATATCTGTAGGCCATGCAAATATTATATCCGTGCGGGAATCGTACCCACGACCCGTATCGCAAAATCTGAACAACAGAGGAGAACATTAAAAAAAAATAACATGCTTCCAAAGGCCTAAAATATCTGAACCGACCTAACCAATTTTTACATAACATAACATCGCGCCTGTATTCCCCGAAGGATAGGGCAGAGGTGTATAGTAACACCCTCATTTCGCGATTATGTTTAAGTCCTATGTAATAGGTGGCGAGCCTATTGCCATCAACCGGGCACAAATCCACACTTCGAGTTGCTACTGAGGAATTCCACACGGAATAACCCAATAACACTTTGCCTGACGTGGGGATCGAACCCAGGACCTCATGATCAGCAGTCGCGCTTGCCACCACTGGATCAACGAGGCAGTTAAACCGATTTTTATGAATTTGATATTTGGAAATGTCCACAATGTGGATCAGTATCATCACCATCATCTTCCTGCCCTGGTCCCAAGTTACTTGGGGTCGGCGCAATATGTTTTTCTCTTCCATTCTTCCCTGTCAGCCGTCTCATTATCATTTACTCCCTTATCTTTCATATCCTCCGTCACACAATACATCCATCTTTTCTTTGGTCTCCCTCTCCCCCTCCATCCATCAACATTCATATTTATCACTCTCTTAGTCACATGTGTTTCATCCCTCCTCATCATATGCCCATACCAAGACAAACGATTTCCTTTCAACTTTTCTGTCACTGGTGCCACTTTCAAACTCCCTCTAATATACTTATTTCTTACTTTATCCATTCGCGTCACTCCACACATCCATCTCAACATTCTAATCTCCGCTACGTGTAATCTTCTTTCATCCACATTCTTTAATGTGGATCAGTATATCGTATTACAGATCAATTACACGCAAAAATCCACAGGTCTGGCACAAGACACTTTCTCTAGACCTAATTGAATGTAATGAAATTAAACAATGGTTTAATCGGCTTCTAAGTATAATAATAACAGTCTGCTAAAATTTCCTCAAAAAAACAAAAAATAACACAAAGGAATATTAAATAAAACATTGAAATTAATTCATCTATTGTTTGTGTATATGTATGTGTTATAAATAATATGTTTTAGCATGTAACCTAGTTATAATAAATAAAATACTTAATCAATTTTCGTAATAAAATATACCTATTATAAAAAACTTAAAAAATTTAAAAATTATTTAATTATTCTACCATAAATATAACAGGAAATTTATTATTTGTGGTCAGCAATGATGGGTTTTAGGAAAAAATAAGATCTCTGGTCGTATAAAATGCGAATAAGGAATTATTGCAGTAAAATATGCAGCAATGGGTATTTTATTGTGGGCTTCCAATGCATTGAATTCAACCCACATAATTAATTTAATTCCATAAGCGTACTAGAACAATAGACTGGCCGGTTCATTCTTCTAATTATCTCTGAAAGTAAGTATACTATTATTGTTTGTGGATAAAAATAAATATGACTCAAACCAAACTACTGTTCATGCGTCAGTTCTATACTATAGTTTACCACTGGGCTCAAATGTACAGACAGAAAAACTTTTTATCAAAAATTAAAACCTTCTTCAATAAAACGAAAAAAATAATAAAAAATACCATATTATAAAATTAACAGTTTCTGAAGTCGGTGCTTTCAATTTGGTTCAGCGTGGATTAGCACCGACTTCTGAAACTGTTAATTTTATTATATGGTTTTTTTTTCGTTTTATTGAAGTAGGTTTTAATTTTTGTTAGAAAGCTTTTTCTTTTTTCTTTTTAGCGGTCTCATGGTTGGACCTACTAATGACGCTGCTCATAACCCAATCACATTATTTGTACTGTTCGTCATTGCGGTATTCCATTGTCTATCTCCAAAGTTCTTCAACAGATCTTTACCAAATTTGAATGGGACCACATTGAAAAAGTTTCAAACAAAAAAAAATATTATTAAAATCGGTTCACAATTTGCAAAGACCTCGCGGAACAAACATACAAATAAAAACGTACTGTCAAATTGAGAACTTCCTCCTTTTTAGGAAGTCGATTAAAAAACGAACTCCATCTAGAGGGAAAGTACCTTAAATATTAATTACAAATTTTACTCCAATGAGACTTTATTTTTTTTTAAATCAAGAAAACTACGTTCGTTGATTTTATAATGTCGCTTCAATGAGACGACAATCAAACTGAAATAAATGCAAGAAAGCACACTGTATTTGATGACACTGATCGTTTTATAAGATCAATAAGAATCAAATAAATATTTAATAAAATAGTGCCTAACATTTTTTTTTGTATAACTAAATCGTAGGCAGGACTCGGTAGAACAAATGGACAACGACGTCCTATGACGTGGGATCTCGTAGACAAGAGTGCAACCTGGTTGACACGACCTTGCGTTAATTACCATTTTGCAATTTATAATTAATACTGAGTACTGTAGTAGGAATTAGGCCAATTTATCCTCAAAAATAACTAATTATAATTACCTAAACATACATAAAATCATGCGATTTTCTTAAATTAATTTTAATTCCAGATTGCCTATTGTACAAGGACGCACTGTGGTTTCCTGATAACTTTGTATTTGAAACTTAAGTTTGCCTGAGTGATATATTTTCGTTGTCATATGATTCATACATTCAATCGTAGGTAAATACCACGACGCGATGATGAGGTGAAATATTATGGTAATAATCATTTCGACGCTCGGCAGTGAAAACCTCGTAATTTTTCTTTTCAAAATCGTTTTATTTGTTCTTAAGATTGATAAACTCGTCATACACGTACTAGTTCAACAAATTTTCAATTCAAATGCTTCCAAGTTATCTATGACCTACGATGACAAACTTGTATATTAACATTTGATTGGTCATGTTTTTGCAAGAGACATTTATTTCTCTTTTAAAAATTTGTATTTTACACATACGTGGTTTTCACTGCCGACCGACGATTTGCAGATTGCAGCACTGAAGCGCTACACAGAGGCCGGGGAGGGAACAGGACGGACCCAGAATTTTTGAATGGTTATATGTCACACAGAATACCACCGTGGTGGGAATAGTCCGGGTATATAGTTTCAAAGGCTACTGTCTCCTGGCCTCTGTGTGTTTAGTGCTTTATTGGTGCGCGTGAGCGGCATGACAATCTAGGTATGAGGCGTATTATACACCAAACATTTAGATTTAAAACGGTCATCTGTTGCAACAGTAAACACTTACAGAGAATGATAATGAAATTGTAAGGTCCAACCAAAATACCTACTTGGACAAATTTGAACACAGTGTTCAGTACGTTTAACTAAACATATCTAACCAATAAAAAAACGAGATCCAATTTTTTTTTTTAACCAAATTTTGTTTTCGACATTAATCTTAATTTAATAAAAAAAAACAACATTTTTCACTTCGCAGTTTAAACACGGCGCGTGAAAGTGGAAGTAGCGCGGCTGTCGATGCATAAAAAATGTATGGGTTTATTCTTAGAGACTACAGGCAATTTAAAACGTTATTATTTATTGGTTAGAAAAAAAAAACACTTAGATCTCGTTTTTTTAACATGGATATGTTTAGTTAAACGTATTGAACACTGTAAAAGATTGTGCAGTTATTTTGGTTGGACCTTATTTATATTCCTAAGAACACGGTATTAAAGAATGACCATCGAGAATACAAAAAAAACTACAAAATGTATTTTACAAAATTTCTACAAAGGTACTTTATCTACACTTCTACAGTCACGATTTTCGTGATGCTTTTTAGATAGCCAGATAAATTACTATTACTTAGTATGATATAAGTGCTTATTTACAGTGCTAAAATACAGCATCCCATATTTATAAATAAGTTCAATTTAATTTTTATGACAAACATGCTTATTCCTTTTAAATATATTATTCCTCCTAGCCTTTTTTTCCCAACTACGTTTTGCGGTCAGCTTCCAGTCTAACTTTACACGGACCGACAGCCAATTATTCCTTTGAAATATTTGTATCAAAGGACATGGAGAAAAAAGTACATTCTATGTACTTATACATAGTAAATAATATTGTAAAATATAAATAGAAAAATAAATTAATACGTAGGTAGTTTTTAGCCTCTCTGAACTTGTCAGTTTTTATTACAAAATAATCAATAATGCAAGATGAATTCAAAGTACCGTTTGTCAACGTCCAACTATGCCGACGCCCGTACAGAAATTGGCCATGTCCTTTGGGTCGTAGAAATTGTAATCAATTTCACCGAAAAAATAATAGATAGAGGCATTACAGGCTTAAGATGGCGCTTCAGTAAAATTATGACCTTGATTTGAAAAGAAAAAGCTAAATAAATAAGAAAATCCCTGAAATTGAGGCAAATCGCGAGGCCAGAGACTATTTCATTAGTACAGTTTGTGCTAAAACAGTCAAATCTATTTACGTCGACGGGCGTGGGACAGATTAACACGAAACTCCAAAACCGCCAACAAACGAAATATTCATATTACATACAATTTGATGTCAAATATTATATCTATGCTGTCAAAGAATCTTGGACTCTATGCTTCTAATCGTAAGGTAAAATATTGTATAGAGTACATCTGCAAGAACTTTTTTATTAGAGAATTCTTTTCTGTTAATGGGTCTTTTAGAAGTCATTCTAGCCATGACTATAGAAATGGAAGCGTGTCTATAATTTTCTGTTAGTATTTCTGTTCAAAACAGCTGGTTGGAAGTGGCATAAGCCAATGTGTGAATGAAAATTTATTTCAAAATTATCTGATTTTCTTCCCATGAATTTAAGATCGGCCGCCAGATTCATCGAAATAATTAAGGTCGAATCCATCACATCTCTACTAGAAAGAGAAACGGTTTTTTGAGATTTTTGTTTTTTTTTTTAATTCGAACATTGTCGTCCATCATCTTCCTGCCCTGGTCCCAAGTTACTTGGGGTCGGCGCAATATGTTTTTCTCTTCCACTCTTCCCTGTCAGCCGTCTCATTATCATTTACTACATCCATCTTTTCTTTGGTCTTCCTCTCCGAACATTGTCATCCATATTTGTCAAAAATATTGTCATTATTTCCTCGTTCCAGCGTTAGTACCTACTGTAACTGCTTTTGCGATTTTCGCTCGCATTATTTTTTATAACACGCTGAACTCACCAGACATTACAATGAAAAAACTAGTCTCGTCACATCGTGTGGTTGCATTTGTTTGAAGTATGAATAATTAAATGAACCGAGACAAAAAGTACGGACTGGATAGCTTAATTTCTTTTGTAGGACGTATTCTATAACCTTGTTATTGTCTTCGGTCATTTACAAAAGAACAGATATTAATTTACCGAATTCTCGCATAATTATCTTTTTTAATAAGCCAGTCTGCAAAATGACGGGCTTAAAATTATTATTAACTTGTTTTTGTCAGGAACTTCCTCTATTTTGTCTACGATACGAGTATAGTATTATTTCCTTATGTTTTTTTAAATAATTGAATGGCTTATATTACCCACTGGGTCACCAAAATCTTATCATATCGTACCTTCGAAAATAAATCTTGTAGTTTTCGAAATGCTATTGTTCAGTCCACATAGGGGGGTCATCAAATTTAAGTTAAGGATTAATTATTACTCCATAATTGGTCTTCGTGCTTGCATTTGTTCTAGAAGAAAATGAGAAAATCTTCTAGATGTAAGAAGGGTCGCGTACCATAGTCATCTCATTAGTAAAATGCTGGAAACTCATACAAACTGCGTTTCTCTGCTTAATCTCCCCTTCCATTTCTCTTCCTGGTGTTAAGTGCCAGATAAATTAAAAATGCGGGAACACAAAGGCATTGCAGCGGGTATTTCACAACAGCACCACCATTCCAAAAGCTCCTTATCATCATATCTCCACGTTCCTTCCAAGAAGGTCAACGGTACCTTGCTACTTTGTGGGTATCACGAGAATGCCTAATGCACGAATTACGAAAAACCTATAATTTATTTAATTAAACATGTTTCACGTTTCTGTTCTCAGTCTTTCAGGTTGCCTAAGCACTGGACTACGTTAAAGCGTATAGTCAGATTCCTGTCAGAGCCGATACCATCCCGAAAACCGCGTGTACTTCCTTGTTAGGTTTGTCTGAGTTTCTGTTTACCTTTAAGGCTCTCGGCCCCAGATTAGATCTTTAAGTCGTTATATAATTTTGTTCGTTTTGTTATAATCAGAGAACTCGACTTCTACTAGTCCTATTTGGATGAATTCATCATTTTCTCCTGTAGTGAAATATAAGCACAGGAATCATCCACGGTCTATTTAGTTAAACAGGAACTAAAAACGAAATACTATCAAAAAGTCAGATCGACGCATTGTTTACAAAACATTATATTATTTAAACTGCGATCATCAATTAGATTGCCAAGACCGTTGTGATTTGTGATTGTAGAGAAATCCGATAAACACAGAAAAGCTTTGTTGTTTACTTCAACTTTTTTGAAACACTCCAACTTTCATTCTTTAATAAATATTTATCCGCAGTGAATATACCTAGGCACGTTTGTTGCACAAAATACATATCGTCACTGGAAAGCCAATACTACTTAAGCGCCATTTTTGGCCAAAATGAGTTATATATATCGTTGGATTGGATTTTTTAAACCCAATCCAACGATATATATAACTCATTTTGGCCAAAAATGTCGCTTAAGTAGTATTGGCTTTCCAGTGACGATATAAAACTAAAAAATACATTAAAATTGTTACTTGTTTTAATTTAATTATTTCTGTGATCATTGTATACGGTTTGGCAAGACAAAGTTAATATTTTGCATAATATAAATCAATTTAAGCCACCCATAAAACTAGATTAGGTTACAGATAACCCTGTATTTATCTACTCTACCTATATGTACCTACATGCATGACTGCATAGGCACGTATTAATATCATTACCTAACACTAGCCATAGTAACTATTTGCTATCAACAAAACACTTACCGTTTCATTTAATATGAAGTTCCCAAAAAACGACGACCGAAAATAACTCGAGAATCGTGTCACCAGACTTAAATCGAGGAAACCATAAATATTTTGTGCAAACGGATCATCACAGCACCCACAGAACATACAAAATTTAGAACACAATTTTCAAACACTGGAAAACACAACTTGCTGTTTCGATATTCAAAAAGTTGTAAATAATACACATTTCAACTCTGCTTCACCAAAATTTACTCAAGTGTTTCACAGTTCCATTCGATTACATTCGTTCGTTTACTGATCTATTTACATACACTTTAATTATAACAAATTGATGCATTGTGAAGTCTATTTTTATTCAAAGACGCTTCCAACTGCCCATTGAATGTGCAATTAGTTTAATCGTTGTTTTAAACGCGCTTTAGTATAGTGAATCATCTTAAACATTGTTGGCCTTGAGTATTTTTTTCGTAAAAAATACATATTTCTACACTCTGCTCTAAACACAGCTGCATACTAAGTTACATAATATTTAATTTATAAAAAACGCGTATAATAAGACGCCATTACACTTTTGTATAGAATAAAATTTAAACTTTATCCGCGAAAATTGAAATAAGAACGTCGTATTTTTTTTAATTATTAGGTTTGGGACGATAAGCACACCGTGCGACGTCTAGTGAGTAACTAGCGATGTGGCGCTTCCTACATCCGTTCGGTAATGGACGGCCCTGGCCTTGCCGCGGCCAGACAATGCTGCAGCGCTTCATTTTATTAACTAATTGTACTGTTGATTGCTTCCGATTTATCAATGGGCTACAGGGTCTATCGATTAGAAGGGCTATCTGATCACCCAGCAGCTTATTTCACAGCGAGGATATCCACTGCATCTTAACTGTATAATAGTAGAAATTATCTTTAATTCCCTTGTGTTATGTAACTATTCATAAGACGCCATGTATATTTCTTCAAGAAGGCCAGAAAATTCCAATCAACAATATACTGAGGTAGGTATTTCTTAAACATATACTAGAAAATGTTTTCACCATCTAAGGGTTGTTGGAACTGAGTCCGATAAATTCTGTAATAGACCATAGCGGCCTTATCGATAGGATATACCGATATATCGATAGGATATATCGGCGAATTGGGTACTCGTACCTTCGCCCAATTTTATATAGGGAATACTTTCTTGGCGGAAGTGTTTCGCTACAATGTAGAACCTATATTATACTAGCAAGCGACTCGCCCCGGCTTCGAACGGGTACAATGTGGATTTTAATGTGGGGCATATAAACCTTCCTCTTGAATCACTCTATCTATTGCTGAAAACTTCATTAAAATCAGTTGCGTAATTTAAAAGATCTAAGCGTACAGGCAGCGCGAGCGACTTTGTTTTATACTATGTAAAGATGACCCGGTGAAGTTCGTAGCATTTTTTTTTACTTTTTATTTGTTTTATTTTTCCTAAACCATCCCAGAATTGTGGCGAAAATAATAAAAATAATATTCAAATCGGTCGAGCTATTTTCGAGTTTTTGCAAGACACGCACGGCATTTGATGTTTATACAGTGGAATCCGTTTATTACGACTTCGCTTATAAAGATCAGCCGGTTATAGCGACTTGAGAACACCCTTTAGTTAGGTTTTCTTATTTGGTATTTACCGACGGTTAGGTATAACAACGTGCGTTTAGTACGACCAAATATCACCGTCCCTTTGTTATCGTTTTAGGCGAACTCCACTGTATAATAATATATAAAAATAACGTAAAATTATAAAAAGGAATAATAATGGTGACGTACCCACAAAAGATAAAAAGTATGTGCTTAAAGGTAAACGTCCACCTGCCCGCAGCGTAGTGCGTATCGGGCGCATCGCATCAAACGGAGAGTAAAGTGTACTGCGTCCACTGCGTTGGCAGCATTTGGAATGGCACGCGAGCATGCGCGGGATGAACAATCTGAGTTTTGGACATTGTCACTCGGTAATCCGACTGACGTCATCGACACGTACGGTATTGCCGATAATCCGAAGCGTGAGTTCCATCCGTGAACGTACTTGTATGACCAGCTATGCCAAGAATACTAAAATCCGGTCTCTTCTTCTTAGCGTGTCGATGCCAATCTAAATTGAGTCGGTCCAGAACTTAGCTATGAGTTTAGCACTATTAGTAGCGTCCATTAGTTCCTGTAACGTTCAGGTATCAGGGCACGTACGGCATGATGTCAGGGGTTCCATCGTTTGTGCAGCTCCAAGCTGGAATCGTCTATAAATCTCCACCTGAGCAGGTTTTCCTTGCTTCGACCAACCTGCGTACGGAGTCTGTTTAGAGACTTCTAGGTTAGCCAAGGCAACTCATATCTAGGTGGGAGATTTTCGGCAGCTGGAACAAATGGGATGGGTAGGGAAGCATTATCACGCCAAAGCTTTAATATTTATTAAGACTGTTCGCTAGTGAGTGGGAGGACAGACTTTAAAAAACTGTAGCGACTTTTTAACCTTTGCGGCACAAGGATGTTGTCGGTCAAAGGGTGTCGAGTGTAGTTGCCCATTTTGGCTCTTTAGACCTTGCCAACGCTCTTCTGGAGGCGCTATTCCCACCAATGGGTACAACACAACAACAGTGGGTACTATCCGATGCGGACACGTAGACGGGTGTCTTAATCCAAAAAACATACCGAAGAGGTTTTATTACATCCTATGTCCTAGTTCAAAGAAATTTTGTCCTCATTCCACATGAGTGTTCGGAGAATGTTTGCAGTCGCGCATACGAATGAAATATCCATTTATTTTCTTATTCTGAAGTAAACGATGTAAGAATACTAATATTATCAGCTGGTTGAATATAGTAAACTTTAAAAGCTTTGTAACCCCGTTGATATGTTCTTCTTCTTCTTCCTGCCCTTATCCCACACTAGGTGGGGTCGCTACAACATGTATTTCATAAATGCATGTTGTTAGAGGTTTTGGCTTATTGTTTTATGACCGGCCGCCTGCCTGATATGAACCCTCCTTGGGAATACTCGTTGCGCCGTCGCGCGGGTGACCCAATGTGCTTGCTGATATTATGCACTGGGTCCCAAAATGACATGCTTGTCAATCTTATTGCCGACAACTAAGCAGACTGTGTTCTTCTTGGTGGAGTATACTTGCAGTTCCTCGACCCACTCATTCAGTTTTGCTAGGGACTTTGATTCTGACACATCGTAAACTAATATAGCACCGTAAACTTCTCTGTAAAAACTTGACGTCAATGTTATGTATCGCTCCTGTCCCGCTGTATCCCAAATACCAAGCTTGACTTTAACACCGTTCACGTCCATGACTTTACATATGTAGGCAATTCCGATTGTAGCTGGGAATGATGAATTGTAGTCTCCCGTTGTGAACGCTAGGATTAACCCAGTTGATAATATCTATAAAAATATTTAGGACAACGTCATAAAGACCCTTTTATTTTGCAAGCGGTTAAATCCAATGCTGCCGTCCGATTTCGAAAAGAACGTTAAGTGACATTTTGTCAAATTTGAGTTTGATTTATTTATATACACTTTATTGTACATAATAAGTACACCGGTAAGAAACAAAAGGAACACAAAGATTTACACAATATGTACAATGGGCGGTCTTATCGCACAAGGCGATCTCCTCCAGACAACCTTAAACATTTCATATACTACGTAAAAGCGTTACTTTTTCTCTATCTGACAGATAGAGAAAAAGTTGTCTGGTTCATATTTTTCTATCCCTTGTCAATTATGAGATACACGTTTTTTATATTGTAGACCAGCGACCTGCACCTGTTTCGCACGGGTGCAATGTATGTATATACTAATGTGGGGCATATGAACCTTCCTCTTGATTTACTCTATTGCTGAAAACTGCATTAAAATTCGTTGCGTAGTTTAAAAGATCTAAGCGTACAGACAGCGGGAGCGACTTTGTTTTATACTATGTAAAGAAGAAGATGATCACATTTCAGTACAGAAAATAATGGCTTAAAAACAAAAACTGAAATTTTAAAAACAATACTAATATTGTTACTTATATAAACTGCCTTGTTGGTCTAGTAGTCGCAAGCGCGACTGCTGAGCATGGGGTCCTGGGTTCGATCCCTAGGTTGGGTAGAGTGTTATTGGGTTTTTCCATTATGAATTTCTCAGTGGCAGCCCGGAGTCTGGATTTGTGCCCGGTTAATGGCAATAGGCTCGCCTCCTATTACGTGGGACTTAAAAATAACTGGCGAAATGAGGGTATACTAAAAAATCACCTCTGCCGAACCCTTCGGGGAAGACAAGACGGATGTTATATTATGTAAGTAACTTATATAAAATTATGCAACGTAAGCTTAAAAATAACCTAAGATCTTGGTATAATAACATCAACTGTATGGCTATATGGCTTCAGAATTTCTAAAAACAACATTACCCACGTTTTTGCACATTACTCAAAATTATGTTTACTCACTTAACGGTCTTTTAGAAATCAGACGGCGGAATGGCTTACGGGACAGAGTGGACATCGGGAGGTCTCTTTTCGAAGTCAGAACATACTACTATAAATAACATAACATAACATCACGCCTGTATTTCCCGAAGTAACACCCTCATTTCGCCGATATGTTTAAGCCCCATGTAATAGGGGGCGAGCATATTGCCATCAACCGGGCACAAATCCAAACTCCGGGCTGCTACTGAGGAATTCCACACAGAAAAACCCAATAACCTTTTGCCCGACCTGGGGATCGAACCCAGGACCTCAAGATCAGCAATCGCGCTTGCCACCACTAGACCAATGAGGCAGTTTACTATAAATAATATACTACAAATACTCCCGCCCGTAATCCTTGTAGGGGTAAGCAAAGGTGTTCTCCTATTACAGGAGTCTGTACACCCACGGTTCGCCTCTTGTATTAAGTCCCATGTAATAGGCGGCGAGCCTATTGCCATTTTTCAGGCACAATAATAGCAAATACCATAAATAAATAAATAATCACTACCCTTGAAAATGGATTTGTAATACCTAGCAGTATTTCGTAATTAAAGTAAGGAAAAATGGAACAAGTAGCTGTTGGCTTTAAATAGCTCTTATCTCTCATAGGTAAATAACAATAGGATTACCTGTATCGTGGGAACCGTGGGAACTGTGAACAGATACACCGACACACAGGCACACACATTCGCAAACACGCAGTATTTTGTAACTTCCTACGTATATCCCCTTATATCGACGCTCGGCAGTGAAAACCTCGTAAATAAAATTTTCTTCAAAAGCGTTTTATTTGTTCTTTAGATTGATAACTCGTCATACATGTACTAGTTCAACAAACTTGCAAGTCAAATACTTCTAAGCTATCTATGACGTACGATGATAAACTTGTATTAACATTTGATCGGCCATTTTTTTTGCAGGAGACCGTTATTTCTATCTCTTTTAAAAATTTGTATTGAAATAAAATTGAACTGCCAAGTCATAAGGTCTCGAGTTCGGACCCAAGGCACGCACTTGTGACTTTTCGGATTCATGTGCGTATTGTATAATTATCACTTGCTTAAAAACGGCGAAGGAAAACATCGTGAGGAAATCGGCATGCCTGAGAGATATTTCTCGACGGCATGTGAAGCTAAGTCAGAGGCCCATGGGCGGCATAAACTCTGACACCAGGTTAGTCACTAACCACACGGAAAGAAAGAAGACTGCCGACCGACGATATGCAAAATCAAATACACGAGGGCACGTATTGCATTTTTTTTGGAAGAGGTCATGTATCTACAGGATGATATAAATTTGAACAAAAATAACAATATTATCTAAAATTGTTTCCGCATATTACCGAAACATTTATGACGGACGTAGAGACAAGCATTATAAAAAACCAGCCAAGTGCAAGTCGGACTCGCGCACTGAGGGTTCCACCACTAGTTTTCCTCCTTTTTATTATTTTTTATTTAACTATATGTAGAGTGTGCACTATAATCATATCAAGTTTCACGCTTGTATGTATTATCGTTTTTAAAATAAAGCAGTAACAAAAAACGTTGAAAAAATGTTTTTTTTAGGTTTCTTGTATGGGGAACCTTTTTGGGTTTTAGACTACTCATTATTTTTATGATAGAGGCGATAGTAACACACGATCTGTGAAAATTTGAACTGGCTGCCTATTATGATTAAAAAGATACAGCTCTGTGACCGACAGACGGACGGACAGACGGCGTAGGCTTAGTAATAGGGTCCTGTTGGCTCCCTTTGAGTACGACACCCTTAAAAAATAAAAATTATAAAGAATAATTTGACCTTCATTACTTTTGCCTTTGAAACGCAGTTCTTCCGTTCAGTACTGCGTTGGGTAATTTCCTCAAAATACTCTCTTGTTAAAATTTGCTATTCTGCACATTGGGAATATACCTAAGTAGAGTATTTCAATTTGTACCCCTGTGACATTTGGTGATAATTAACTATACCCTATTAAGGGAACGAAAAAATAAAATGTAAACATGACTACTCTTAATAGAGATAACATAACATCACGCCTGTATTCCCCGAAGGGTTGGGCAGAGGTGTATAGTAATACCATAATTTCGCCGTTATGTTTCAAGTCCCATGTAATAGGAGGTGAGCCTATTGCCATCGACCGGGCACAAATCCAAACTCCGGACTACTACTGAGGAATTCCATACGGAAAACCCAATAACACTTTGCCCGACCTGGGGATCGAACCCAGAACCTCACGATCAGCAGTCGCGCTTGCCACCACTAGACCAACGAGACAGTCAATTAATAGTCTAACAGAGATATTTTCTGTAAAATATTCCATAACTTTACATTTCTAACAAAAACAAATTGTGTGATATTAATCTATTTTAAACACTTCTTATTTAAGTAAGTTTTGAATTTTTCATCGATTTTACAAAAAATATCTCTATTAAGAGTAGTCAAATGTTGTTTACATTTTTTTTTGTTTTGTGGATAGAGTATAGTTATCACCAAATGTCACAGTGGTACAAATTGAAATACTTTACGCAGGTATATTCCCAATGTGCAAAATAGCAAATTTTACACAAGAGAAAAGAAGGAAGAAGGAAGAAGAAGGTTTTGAGGAAATTACCCAAAGCTCTACTGAAAGAACTGAATAGGGTATTATAGGTAGTATGCCTTATCATATCATTGAACATTGTTTTTTGCCTTCTTTGTGCTATTCTTAGCTCACTATTACTGCATTATGTATATCAATTCTATGTTGTTACATGCATTAACTACCTATAGCGATTGTTGGTTTATAATAATTTATCAGGGATAGAGGAAATAACTTTGTTAGTCATTGGGGTTTTTCTGATTACGACAGCTGTAGGTAACGGCGGTAATTCCCGAAGAAGAGTCTTAATACAATGTGTAACAGAAATGCGTGTTCATATTTAAGGGGGTAGTTTGGACTTTAATACAAGGTTAGTCGGAAAGGGGGTATTAAGCCGCGGGTCACTTAATGTATCACTGATTATTGTTTTGTTTTGTTAAAATTTCAAAATTCGATAAATAAAAAAACCATAAAAAATTATTTTCATTTTAGTTTTTTCAAAAAATCTTCATCCCTGCTTGAGTTACGAATTTAGAAAATGAAGCTTCTAATCCGTGACCCCAAATATGATCTAAAGTGTTAACACAACTGATCATAGCTGAGAACAGATAGAAATTAGTGTATTTTTTATGAAATCTTTGAACAGCTATTTCTCTTAAACTAATGACTTTCGGGGAAAGTTGTAGAACAAAAGTTATCCATTATTATGGGTACTTTAACACCCTTTCGGCTTAGTACCCCTTTCCGACTAACCTTGTATATGACCACGCATACACGTTGTAACAGCACTGTTAACTCGTTTTGTATAAGTAATTACCATTCTTGTACAGTATATTTTTTCTGTTTATTTGGTCGCTTTTGATCTTAGTTTCATTTGATGGTAAGCGCAGACAGGAATCCAAGGAACAGAGATATAGAGAGATTCCCCTATACCCCTCCGGCTCTCACATACACACGAAGGAACATTGTAAACTGCTTGGTGACTTTAATGTGAGGGTGGTAGCTATCCAGGCGGACCGTATAGAGCAGAGGTCCCCAAACTTTTTTGTCTCATAGACCCCTTGCCATGTTTTTCAGTTTCGAGTAGACCTCCTGCTTAGCTAATATTGCATTTTTGCAAATTCATCGACTTCAAATGTGTTTTTGACTGATTTCTAACTGTAGTGAGGTGTAGAGCGAAAAAACAATAAAAAAATACAAGTTAAGTTTTATACATTTATTAAGAGGAAACTCGGGCTGCAAAATAGTAATAATTTAGGTTTTTCGATCTATTTCCGTACCACACCCCTCCCGCAAACCTTCACAATTGAGCGCAAAAGAGACACCTGCATCTCGGACTGATTTCTCCGGTGGAATATTAGCGAAATCGTACTTTCGTATTTCCCTGTTCCCTTCTTCAAATCTGGACCGATTTTAATATTTTTTTCTGTAATAATTTAAATAAGAATTTGGTTGTTTGTATGTTTTTGTATTATTTTTTATATTTGTCAAAGAACAACGGCCATAATTGACCTGACCAAATTTGCATAAGACCCGTAACGAGTTATACGTCAAAAAATAGTCAATTAAAGGAGCATTAATTTACAACTATTCAATTATTTATTAAAAGCCGGAATAAAATATTGATATTTTTAAAAAAACCTTACTTTTTTACGACATTTTTACTAATTTTGAACGCACCTTAATACGTTTCATCGTGTACTGCGTACACGTTTAGTTTTAGCACCAGCATTCAAGCGTTTACGATTTTTAAAATACCAGTTTTTTTATAAACATTATAGATTATATTGATTGTGTCGTTTTTATTCTTACAATGTTGTTATTTAATGATTAATAACAAATAAATCAATTACTGGGCCAAATTATCAAATACATTTAATGCTTCCAATAGATGGAACGAAACGTATGACATATTGACATCCCGGTAGCTATCAAAGCTTCTCCCGCGCAGTAAATTGAATAGGTATGGCCAAACACTAAGTCTGAAATAATTCTTTTCATCAAGAAAAACTGTCAATGTTTATTATTTTCGCACAGAAGTGAGACTGTGGGTGACACAGAACACGTAACTAACAATGATTAGCATGATTGTAGTTGTGGTTGTCTAGTTTCCGACTTGTCAAATTCCAACCTCCATAAGAACAAATAAATATTTTCATCCACTTCTTAAAAAAATATTTTCTTTAAAGCATGGATTATTATAAGTAGGTGAACCAATTAAACCATATCCCATCAAAGGTCGCGATACTTTATAGTCAGGTCATAGCATGTATGGACCTTGGCCGACGTTCTTTGTTTGCCGGATGTTTGAAAACGGTGGTAAAACCGGTCGATTTTTGTAAAATTTAAACGTTTCTAGTTCTTTTAATAATTCAGTACCTCGATGACCGAGCTTAGCTCAGTTTTTTTTGGTAAATCGTGTTTTTTGGAAAGAAAAAAAGGGGAAATAGAAAAAGAAAGGAAAAGGGAAAAATAATATCGTCTGGATTCGAACCGAGATTTTCTGGTTTCGGGACCGCCCTATTTCCCACCTGAGCTATTATAACCTTGAAGATAGTGGCGAAATTTACATTCATATTCTAATGATATATGTAGCAGTTTTTCATTGCCTGAAAACACAGATAAAACTTAGCTAGATCGATTTATCGCCCCCGTAACCCCCTGCATACTAAATTTCATGAAAATCGTTGTAGCCGTTTCCGAGATTCAGATTATATATATATATATATATATATACAAGAATTGCTCGTTTAAAGGTATAAGATTTATTGACAAAAACAAAACATAGGGACATAGTGGTAGTAGATATATATCATATGGTAAAAAATATTTGCTCTAGTGACATTATCCAAGGAGGAAACTGAGGAATACGTTTGTATGGACTAAAAGCCCACCCGATTTCCTCTTAAACCTACGACAGTACCTACAATAGTACTATCGTCATTGGTCTGTTTGTTACGTTTGGAGGTAAAAACTAAACAACAAATCACATGTGTATGTGGGTTATTCCATTTCCTTTGACTTTCCACGTCAAAATTAAAGTCATGACCTGCTTAAATGAGATCCACTATCATGGATCCCCGTTTACAACTCACGGACACCCAATTATTATTTTTACCCACATGGATCCCTTGTAGGTCGTCGTCGACCCCTGGGGGTCGATAAAGACCACTTGGGGTATTACTGGTATAGAGTCTACCACCAAGCGTGCTGGGTTTTGTATCAATCGAGATAACAAACCGAATAGGCAACTGGAGGAATCGACAACTGAGTTATTGAAAAGTTCTGCGTCAGGGGGCAGTACTGACTAATAGTGGTTTTTTTTTCTGCCTAGCTTTTTCCCAACTATGTTGAGGTCAGCTTCCAGTCTAACCAGATGCGGCTGAATACCAGTATTTTACAAGGAGCGACTAGGCTGCCATCAGACTTCCGCAACCCAGTTACTGGGCAATGCCGATATCCTAAGGTTAAACCGGTTGTCAGACTTTCGGACTTCTGACTTCCCATAACGACTGTCTTAAGTATTCGTATGACACACAGGACCGACTGTTTAACGTGCTCTCCGGGGCACGGAAGGGTCTCGATGTGTAACGAATGGTCACCCATCCACAGACTAACCACGGAAAGATCGGCTTAACCTCGCAAATCGTATGACCGTAATTAGCCACGAGCTCCTCGATAGTGGATAAAAACCCAAAAAAATCTCAACCGATCCGCAGCTTCGGTATTGTACACACCAAAATAAACAGTACCTAACCTATCTAAATATAGTTTAATACTACACTTTAAGCATTAAGATAGTAATAAGTGTAAGAAGTGTGTAAGTGATAAAGAGAGTGATAGCCTAGTGGTGTGACCGTCGGACTGCCAAGTCATAGGTCTCGAGTTCGAACCCAAGGCACGCACCTCTGACTTTTCGGATTCACGTGCCTATTGTATATAGGCAATTATCACTTGCTTAAAAACGGCGAAGGAAAACATCGTGAGGAAACCGGCATGCCTGAGAGATATTTTTCGACGGCATGTGAAGCCAATTCAGAGGCCCATGGGCGGCTTAAACTCTGACACCAGGTTAGTCACTAACCACACGAAAAGAAGAAGAAGCATTAAGATAATCCCTTGGGCAATTTCATTAAAATCCGACAAAAACAGGCAATCATAAAAAAAAGAAACTTGTTGTACTTCCTCCTAGTCTTTTTTCAATTATCTTCGGGTCAGCTTCCAGCCTAACTAGATGCGGCTGAATACCAGTTTTTTACACGGAGCGACTGCCATCAGACCTCCGCAACCCAGTAACTGGGCAGTGCCGATATCCTAAGGAATTTGCTGCACAACAAGCCTAAAAAAAAGCTCATCCATTTCATCTTATAACTTGACAAAAGTACATTCTTGAACAAAATTTTTCATTTCATATTTCTATGTTTTCACTTTCTAGGTAGTGTCTAAATTGATAATTATCCATTTTAAACTAAATTACGTGTTTACCAATAATTCAAAATTTTAAAATAAAATTAAATTTTTTTTTTTTTATTTTATAATATATAATTAATAATTTATATAATTTATAATTTATATTATTTATTAAAATAAAATTCATATTATCGTAATACTTATCAAATCGACGCAGGAACACAGTAAGTAATATATAATATATATGTGTATAGTAATGATATCCTCCCATTTTGTCCCAGATAATATGAGTCAGAACAGGACCACATAAATTGAATAAAACTCAATACAAATAGTTTTCAACTTACAGCAAAGATATCTAAATATTAACAATATATTAAATCTAAAAATAACACTCTTTGAGTAGTACTTGTCGTTAGACATTTAAATTATACATTATATTCAGTGGTAGTATGTAACTTACTGATAGGCAGTAAAGTAGTTCTGCTATTTGATAATTGTTTTATAACAATTCTCTAAGAAATACACAATATTGAACATCTCAAAAACAATGTCACATACACAATATTTTTTTTGTAGTGATCTGCCGATCTACTCTATCAGTTTTAGTGAGTATGAGAAATATATTTGTAACCGCTATCGCTTGGAATGAATTTAAAATACAAAAATAATCGGTCAATAAAGAAGTAACTTCAAGATACGATAATATATCATTTAACAAAACTTGTAAGCTAGTTATGCAAACCAAAATGAAGGATATGACACAAGTTTTTATGATTTCGGCAAAGTTTTGATGAAAATTCTTGCTTCTGTTTATAATGACGTAGAAAATTCTGCAGAAAAACAACACGTTCACTGACAAAATAATGAATTTGCACCATGCATAAGCTAGATAGTATTCTTTGAAATATTTAAAGAAAATGGAGACTGGACTTAACACTCCTAGTGGTATTGTGAGGGTCCAAATTAGCACAGACAGAACAACGAAATTACACTTTTGCAACGCAAACACTAACACAACTTTGTCGTATAAACTCTTCGTGTAGACGAACATCCAGGCAATTAAGACGACGTCCGTTTGCGGGTACACTGCGAACGTTAAATCCTTCGTGTATATGTTCCATAAATGATAAGTTATCAAGAATTCGAGCAGTGTGTTCATCAATTTTGCTACTGTCAGCTGCGTGAGGATCATGTGGTCTATTTTTCAAATCCTCGGCATGATTGTGAAAAGCACCAGTTGCATATTGATAATAGCATAATCCCAGATATCCATATATATTTCACTACTAGGTTCTCCGGCACTTCAGAATTGGTATTAGTATTATTCGTTTGGGTTTCGTTCCGACGTTTCGTCACTGTTAGATTGTTCCTAATATTTTCCTTTATATGAATAGGTATTGCATAGGTATTCTTTTTTGCCATAGTAGAATATTTTTTTGTCAACGTATACCATATTTAGCCGTGGACGCTTACACTTTTTACTATGTTTAACTTAATTATATCACGATTACATATATCAGAAATGCACCAATGAAAACTAAACGTAAAATTGTGTTTTGCAGAGTATTTCCCAGAAAGATGGAGTTTAACAGACTTTTTAAAAGCCGTCGTGAATTGTTTGTCTTTTAAAAATAAAATGAAGTCTCCTTTAAGTACATTTTGCTATTTTTTATATTTAAAGCGTTTTCTTGCCATGATCACTGGATTTCTGACACCCGGTATATCAAACGCCCCCATTGATACGAGTGCCGCGTAAACGGCCTCCTCTGATCATGGGCCTCCGAATGACCACTACAATGAACAGTCAAAGAGGAAATTTCCATTACCACCACGCTTGTCAGACCGTTTAGTGATCGCAGATTGTTGTTATTAGCAGATAGGAGGACACTACTGCCCATTCTCTTAACGTACCCAATTCTTTAGTTGTCGTTTAGGAACTCGCGGATGGGGAAGTGTTGGCCTTTTCTTTCTTATTCTAAAAATATTTAAAGGGTCATAAAAAACTTACTTTTACAAATATTCCATAATTTCTTTTTATAATGTGAAAAAACAAACTTTTCAGTTCGTCTAAAAACTGTATGACGTGACCTTTACCTCAGTAATTTTAGTTTTTAAAATGAAGTCTCATATCTTAGATTAATGATTGGTCTTCGCTGCGTTGGAGCGCCAATCATTAATCTAAGTCTTATATAAATTCGTCGTATTTTATAATTTTTATTTCACATCACCTTCGAAGTACTTAATTTACGAAGTGGACTATTTAGAGTGGTATCACTAGGTAGGCTGTTGTTATTAAGAACATTTTTTCTGCTCATGATTATGTATAGCTGTTAAACCAAAATCAAGTTACCTTATATTATTATCTATAACTTGGGTAAATATCATGTCATATAGCTACAGCGGTTTTGAAGATAATGTGGTGATGAGCAGATAATACGCATGGATTTGGTATTCTGGTGAAA
The DNA here is from genome assembly GCA_910594945.2 of Amphipyra berbera. Classification (NCBI taxonomy): domain Eukaryota; kingdom Metazoa; phylum Arthropoda; class Insecta; order Lepidoptera; family Noctuidae; genus Amphipyra; species Amphipyra berbera. The sequence continues at coordinate 3,499,180 of OU343133.1, forward strand.
ATTACCATTGAGTTACAAATCAAAATAATGGAGTAAATTTTCGGTACCCGATCCTATGCATCCAGTATAATTTTAATTCCAGATATTAAAGTCCGTCTTTAAAATAGTGTAATGCGAGTATAAAGAGCTAGACTAAGTGCAGTACGTGAGTCATACAACAATAATAATAATGAATAGTCGTTGATACAACAAGTTTCTTATAAGTAAATACAAACAAAGGAAAATCGTTTAATAATATACATAAGGACCTACTTACCTAAGGTGGTATCTGTTATATTGTTCCATGTTTCCCAGATAGTATGAGTCAGTATAGGGTTAATAGAATTTAAATGAAACACAAAATGCCAATAGTTTTCAACCCTTTTATTTACAAAAAATTTATCACGTGAACGTTATAATTATATTTTTGTCATTTTATAATATCAATCAAAATTACAATATTGTTTTACATAAGTGCTACATACATATGCTCAATTCCTCTAATCCCTGACGGAGTAAGCATACGTATTCTCCTATTACAGGAGTCTGTACGCCCACGTTTCGCCTCTTATATTTAGTCCCATAGGTGGTGAGCCTATTGCCATTACATAAAACAAAATGTTGTTTTTTCTGGTTGCAATCACAATCATTGTATTATCAAAATACATTAAATCTAAAAAACGCACTCTGTGAATAGTACTGGTAGGCTGCTGCTTACCAGTACTACTCACAGAGTGCATTGTCCTGCTTATTTGGTCTTGAACGTTACTGCAGAGGTCTGCAGATCCCTAGTCTCTAGCGTTTTTAGTGAGAATGATAAATATAATTGTAGCCGCTATCACTTGAAATGAATTTAAAATACAAAAAGTGTCGTTCGCTATAGAGCCCATTTCTAGGTACGACAAGATATCATTTATCAAAACTTGTAAACTAGTTATGCAAACCAAAATGAATGAGATGACACAAGTTTTTATGATGTCGGCGAAGTTACGATTACTGTTGCGTCTGTTCATAATGACGTAAAAGATCCTGCAGAAAAAAAACACGTTCACTGATAAAATAATGAATTTCACCCACGCGTAAGTTTGATAGTATTGAAGGAAATAACCATACTTAAGAAACACTGGGCACAATACTCCTATTGGTATAGTGAGGATCCAAATTAGCACAGACAGAAGAACGAAATTCCACTTTTGTAACGCAAACACTAACACAATTTTGTCGTATAAACTCTTCGTGTACACAAACATCCAGCTTATTAAGACGGCATCCGTTTGCAGGTACAATGCGAACGTTAAATCCCTCGTCTTATTGTTAAATAACAAATAAGTCATCACGTATTCAAGCACTGTATTCGCAAATCTTGCTACTGACAGCTGCATGAGGATCTTCTGGTCTATTTTTCTAATCCTCTTCATGATTGTGAAAAGCGCCAGTTGCAGTATCAGGCATAGTGACGATAGCACAATCCCAATGATCCATATATATTTGACTGCTGGGTACTCCGGTTCTTCAGAATTGTTATCAGTATTATTTGTTAGTGTTACGTTCGTCATTGTGTAGATAACAATGTGCAGTTGTGTCGGTGGTCACTGTTAGACTGTTCCTGATAAAATAATACCTTTCCATCATACGAGTTCCTGCCACGATAAGATAAAAGGGCGCAATAGACATGTACTCAAAATCGAGTTCCTTTTTATTAAAGATGACAATTGTTTAAAAGCCTGCTGGTTCAAAACTAATAACAAATATCACTGATATTAATGCAGCTATGTGAAGCAAGGTACCAGGTTCCAACTGAGTATTTTATTATATTTTTAGTTATGTTTTCCTTTATTCATTTTATGCATAAATGTTACATTTTTAAAAATTTCTATATAATAATAAAAACATTAAAAAATACAAAAATAGTAACCCACCGGCATCGGGAACAGCATCCAAGCTACTGGTAGTCAGGGCCTCAGAGAGAGTAACTTCCTAACAATATGCGCCGTGTTCAAAGTACCGCTTCCTGTATCAGACCCTTGATCCAGCCGCCCAACGAGAGTTTCATCAAATGTTATGATGAGACTCTTGGCTATTAAGCCATTGGCCGTAACTACTATCGGCAAAGTCCACCTGAATAATGAAAAAAAATATACCATTGGCCTCGTTTATCAAAGTGTTATTGTTGTTATCATTGTGTGTGCCTATCGTCTTTGACTATACTCCTTCTGACTGTACCATAAATCATTATAAGATGTCTTATTCCCGATCAGCATTAACATAGTATTACTAAGGTTGGTGGTAGCACTGGATCATAGTTTAAGTAGGTACCTTCCGTCCTTTCCCTGTTTATTTATTATTTTCACGACTGAAACTGTACCTAACCTAATGTTATTTAATAACTTAAGGTAACCTAAATATAATAAGTTTCCTTTGATTTAAACAGAAACAGCAAGTCCTAAAGGCAGTTAGACATATTTTTAGTTATCAGTAATAAATCACCAATAAAATGCTACATTTAGTATGCTTGTAAACTGACGTTTATTGGTGGGGCAAAGCTCTATAGAATTTCTGGCATTGTCCTTTGCAATTTTTAATATTTAAAGTGTATTATCTACATGACCACTTGATTTCTGACACCCGGTATATCAAAATCCCCTATTGATACGAGTGCCGCTGAAATTGTTCAACATAATTATCAACCCGGTCGCCGCTGAACATGGGTTTCCGAATGACCACTACAATGAACAGTCAAAGAGGAAATTTCCATTACCACCACGCTTGTCAGACCGTTTAGTGATCGCAGATTGTTGTTATTAGCATATATGAGGACACTACTGCCCATTTTCTTAACGTACCCAATTCTTTAGTTGTCGTTTACGAACTCGCGGATGGGGAAGTGCTGGCCTTTTCTTTCTTATTCTAAAAAGATTTCAAGGGTTTTAATGGTCGTAACAAAGATATTTTAACCAACTTCCAAAAAAGGACAAGGTTCTCAATTCCGTTGTATTTTGTTTTTTATTAAATGTTTGTTACCTCGCAACACCGTCGTTTATAAACCGATTGAGAAAATTCTTTTTTTGTTTGAAAAAATATTTTTTCGAAGTGGTTGCATGGATCTGATGAAGAACTTTGGAGATAGACAATGGAACTCTTCAATGACGAACAGTACACATAATGTGATTTGATTATGATCAGCGTCCTTAGTAGGTCCAACCATGATCTAATTAAGGCCACTAAAAAGAATAAAAATATTTTAACAAAAATAATACAGACTTCAAAAAAACGAAAATATAGGTAGAATTAAATAATTACCAAATTATAAAATTAACAGTTTCAGAAGTCGATGCTAATCCATGCTGAACCAAGTTGAAGGCACCGACTTCTGAAACTGTTAATTTTATAATATGGTAATTATATTATGTTTTTTTCGTTTTTTTGAAGTGGCTTTATTTTTGTTAAAATGTTTTTTATTACAAATATCTCTTAATTTCCTTGTTTTATGTGGGAATACAATTTTTTCAGTTCGCCTAAAAAACTATATGACGTGACCTTTGCCGCAGTAATTATAGTTTTAAAAATAGTCTCATATCTTAGATTAATGATTGGTCTCCGCTGCGTTGGAGCGCCAATCATTAATCTAAGTCTCATATGAAGTCGTCGTGGGTGTTGCCATTTCTCTCAGTTTTCATTTCACACTACTTTCGAAGTACCAAGTGGGCTATTTAGTGTGGTATCACAAGTAGGCTGTTGTTATTAAGAACGATTTTTTCTGCTCATCAGTATAGATGAAAAATCAAAATCAAGTGACCTTACATTATTATCTATAACTTGGGTAAATATTATGTCATATAGCGACAGCGGTTTTGAAGATAATGTGGTGATGAGCAGATAATACGTGTGAAAATTACCATTGATTTTCAAATCAAAATAATGTGGTAAATTCACTGTTTCAATTTTCGGTACCCTGTTCCTTGCACCCAGTATAACATTAATACCAGATATTAAAGTCTGCCTTTAAAATAGTGTAATGCGAGTATAAAGAGCTAAACTAGGTTACAGTGCGTGAGTCATACAACAATAATAATAATGAATATTCGTTAGAAGCACTACATTTACCACGGCTAATAATAATAGTTGTTGATACAACAAGTTTCTGATAAATAAATAAATACAATAGAAAACCGTTTAATAATTATGTAGGTACTTACCTAATGTGATATCTGGTCAGTTATTTCCTCCCACGTTTCCAGGATAGTATGAATCAGTAATAGTGATGGGTAATAGAATGTGAATGAAACACAATGCTAATAGTTTTCAACTCTTTTATTTACAACAAGTTAAGCATCTCAACGTTATTAATGTAGATTTTTTTTTCGTAACTTAATAATATTGATAAATATTACAATATTTTTCTTATGCCTATAATCCCCGAAGGGGTAAGCAGACGTATTCTCCTATTACAGGAGTCTGTACGCCCACGTTTCGCCTCTTGTATTTAGTCCCATATAATAGGCGGTGAGCCTATTGCCATTACAACATATAACAAAATGTTGTTCTTTCTGATTGCAATCACAATCATTGTATTATCTAAATCAGTGATACCCAAAGTGGTCTATATTGATCCCCAGGTGTTGACGACGACCTGCAAGTGGTCCATGTGGGTGACAAAAATAATTGGGGGTCCGTGAAATGTAAATGAGGTTCCACAATAGTGGATCTCGTTTAAGCAGGTCGTGACTTTAATTTTGACTTTACATTAATGGAATAACCCACATGCACAGATGATTTATTGCTTAATTTTTACCTGAAAACCGACGATGATAATACTATTGTAGGTACTGTCGTAGGTTTAATAAATGTATAAAATGTAACGTGTGTTTTTTATTGTTTTTTCGCTCTACACTTCACTACAGGTATAAATCAGTCAAAAACACATTTGAAGTCGATTAATTCGGAAAAATGTAACATAAACTAAGCAGGGGGTCTACCCAAAACTGAAAAACATGGCAAGTGGTATATGAGACAAAAAAGTTTGGGAACCTCTGATTTTAATACATTAAATCTAAAAAAATGCACTCTTTGAGTAGTACTGATAAGCAGCAGGACTCCATAGTCCTGCTTATTTGGTCTTGAACGTTACTGCAGACATCTGCAGATCTTTAGTCTCTAGCGTTTTTAGTGAGAATGATAAATATAATTGTAGCCGCTATCACTTGAAATGAATTTAAAATACAAAAAGTGTCGTTCGCTATAGAGCCCATTTCTAGGTACGACAAGATATCATTTATCAAAACTTGTAAACTAGTTATACAAACCAAAATGAATGAGATGACACAAGTTTTTATGATGTCGGCGAAGTTACGATTACTGTTGCGTCTGTTCATAATGACGTAAAAGATCCTGCAGAAAAACAACACGTTCACTGATAAAATAATGAATTTCACCCACGCGTAAGTTTGATAGTATTCAATAAAGTAACCATACTTGAGAAATATTGGGCACAATACTCCTATTGGTATAGTGAGGATCCAAATTAGCACAGACAGAAGAACGAAATTCCACTTTTGTAACGCAAACACTAACACAACTTTGTCGTATAAACTCTTCGTGTACACAAACATCCAGCATATTAAGACGGCATCCGTTTGCAGGTACAATGCGAACGTTAAATCCCTCGTCTTATTGTTAAATAACAAATAAGTCATCACGTATTCAAGCACTGTATTCGCAAATCTTGCTACTGACAGCTGCATGAGGATCTTCTGGTCTACTTTCCTTATCCTCGGCATGATTGTGAAGAGCACCAGTTGTAGTATCAGGCATAGTGCTGATACCACCATCCCAGAGATCCATATATATTTCACTGCTAGGATTTCCGTTTCATTATTATTCACTTCGGTTTCGTTAGACATTGTGTAGATAATGTACTGTTGAGTCGGCGGCAACGGTGCGAATGAGGATTCTGAACTTGTTTCCCACAAGCTTAGAGCGTTTAATAAGTTATGTGAATCAATTATACATGTGTTCAATGTGTTCAATTATAACTTGTTCTGTATAACAGGATAATGTTAAATACAAGTTGTTTACTATTTGTACACTACTCTAGGAAGGCTACTTCTCATTTCGTGACTCTGGTATTTTAAATCATAATTCGTGAACTGGTGCAATAAGGGTAATCTAATCTAATATCCAGCTGAATGACAATATTAAGGGCTAAATATTTCGTGAATTTGATTTGATAAAAGTTATGGGTTTTGTTATATAAGGTCCAACCAAAATACCTGGACAAACTTTTACACAGTGTTCAGTACGTTTAACTAAACATATCCATGCAAAAAAAACCAGATTAAAGTGTTTCTTTTTAAGCTCTTATTTCGCACGCATTTTTTTTTCTGCTGCTTAGATGAAAAAAAGTGTGAATTTAATTAATAAAATATTGTATTTGTTTCATATAACCGCCCGTTCACACAGGGGAACTGTTTTCACTGATCCGTCGTGTCGGTACTGGATGAGTTGTTCACATCTGTACCGACGGATCAGTCAAACAAATAGCAACTACATCGCATCTGACAGACAGAATACGTCAAAAAAACGGATCCATTATTTTTTAATGGATTCGGAACACTGTCTTGTATGTGAACTCGGTTATACAACTACAGGGGCCATCACCAAAATAAAAACGGATCCTGTAAACAGTTTCTGTGTGAACTAGCTGTAACCTGATGATACTTACAGCTGTTCTCAAATAGGGATTTGGGAGCAGCTGTATTTTCAGGTCTTAGGGGAGACTTTTAGCAAAAATTGCGTATTCCAGTATGTTTTAGAATCGCGAATACACAAAGCCAACGACGATACGAGAACGTCACAATCTGGATTCAGGTACCTGAAAAGTTTGCCATTGATCTTTCATTCAACTAATACCGCAGGTATTTCTGTCTCGTTCGTAATATTAAAATAGTTTTATTTATAACTGTGATATTATTAATTAAATAGGTTCACGAGTTGGGAAGTAGCCCTCCACACTGCAAGAGTGTCCTGCAGTTACTCATTGTAAATTGCATCAATAAAGACGAAACATGACGAGAACCTTGTGAAAGCCGAGAAAGATAAATAAATTATCAAGACTTGGCACACGAGATTGTCGACATGTGGGAGGTTGACTCGGCAGTTGTTGTGCCGATAGTCGTTACGGCCAATGGCTTAATAGTCAAGAGCCTCGGCCAAAATCTGATGAGACTCTCGTTGGGCGGCTGGGTTAAGGGCCTGATACAGAAAGCGATACTTCTGTACACGGCGCGTATTGTTAGGAAGTTCCTCTCTCTGAGGCCCTTACCACCGGTCCGCATAATGTGATGATGTGATTATGTTACGAGCAGCGTCTTTAGTAGGTCCAATCATGTTATAATATGGGCCACTAAAATGAAAAATAATAAAAACATTTTAACAAAAATAAAACCGACTTCGAAAAGCAGAATAAAATAATTATTATAAAATTAACAGTTTCAGGAGTCAGTGCCTTTAATTTGGTTCAGCGTGAATTAGCACCGACTTCTGAAACTGTTAATTTTATAATATGGTAATTATTTTATTCTTTTCTTCGTTTTTTTGAAGTTGGTTTTATTTTTGTTGAAATGTTTTTTTATTTATATTTTTAAATGATTTTTATATTTTTTATATAAATATTTAAAAATGTAAATAGTATGTAAGTAAATGAATAAACGGAATAATAAAGTACAGAAGTGAAACAGCATCGTGCGCCCTAAACGCTGCTGCGCTGCTTCAGAAATACGTACTTCTCCCCTCAGCCCGCCACGCTTAGGGTTACCATTTCAAAATGAGGGAATGCCTGTCTAGAGTGCCTTAAATGCCTGTAGATCTTTCTCTTGCCGGCTCAGAATAGCTCATGCCGTGTCGTGAAAGATTAGGCAGTTAGCAATGTTGGTAGCGGGGCTGACTTCACAGTGTGCTCCGTATATACCTACTTATGTATCGTCACTTATAGAGGCTTTTTGAATGCATCCTTGTCTGTCAAATGCGGCAAATGCCTGCCATATGGTAACCCCCACGCCCCGCTGTTGACCGCGAAAACACATACGATTGGTGAACCACTGATACAATTCGGTAGTTCGACTACTTTAAAAAATTGGAAGAATATAGGTACTTGAATTTTTATTAAATCAAAAAAGGTAGGTATAGAAAGAAAACGATCGTTGAAAGAATATTTTATTCCGTTTATTCATTTATAATACATACTTAATTATGTTTTTAAATATTTCAAAACACAAATAAAAACATTTAAAAATATAAAAAATAGTAGCCCACCGGCATCGGGAACAGGGTCCAAGCTACCGGTCGGTGGTCAGGGCCTCAGAGAGAGGAACTTCCTGACAATACGTGCTGTGTCCAGAAGTACCGCTTTCTGTATCAGGCCCTTGACCCAGCTGCCCAACGAGAGCATCGTCAGATGTTGGTTGAGGCTCTTGGCTATTAAGCCATTGGCCGTAACGACTATCGGCACAACTGTTTTTTTTTTATTTTTTAGCGTGGGGATATCCTCATGGACTATCCCCCGTCTGAGAAAGACGGGGGGGTGTGCCAGACTCTTACTGGCAAAAACCACCACGGTGTCCCTCCTTCTGACCTAAGGCCGGGGTCACGGGATTCATCGGCACAACTGCTGAGTCAACCTCCCACATGTCGACAATCTCGTGTGCCAAGTCTATAATTTTATATTACATATTTCCTTATTTAATTTTTTATAACATTATATTTCCTTTATTCATTAACTTACATACTAATTACATTTTTAAATATTTCTATAAAAATTATAATAAAAACATTTAAAAATATAAAAAATAGTAGCCCACCGGCATCGGGAACAGGGTCCAAGCTACCGGTGGTCAGGGCCTCAGAGAGAGGAATTTCCTGACAATACGTGCCGTGTCCAGAAGTACCGCTTTCTGTATCAGGCCCTTGACCCAGCTGCCCAACGAGAGCCTCATCAGGTGGTGGTCGAGGCTCTTGGCTATTAAGCCATTGGCCGTAACGACTATCGGCACAATGACTGCTGAGTCAACCTCCCTCATGTCGACAACCTCGTGTGCCAAATCTTGATACTTAATTTTTTTATCTTATAACTTCTTTTTCTTTATCTTTTTCTTTATAACATAATTATTATCGTTTATTATTCTATACACATAAGTTATTAAATATTTTTCTCGACCACCGTTAGTCGAGGTCCTTGGCTACTGGACCATGAACTCTGTTTAGGCAGCTCGGGCAAGGGTTTGATGCAGAAAAACACACACAGCTATTATACAAGGTTAGTCGGAAAGAGGGTACAAAGCCGCGGGCCACTTAAAGTATCACTGATGACCAGTGATCGGAATAGGTAGAGCTAATGTGCCTAAAGTTCAAGGAACAGAAACGAAAAGTGGAGACTTCCTTACGACAATTTTTTTTTTCGGAAAGTTTGTTCCGAATTTCGGAACAAACTTTCCCGGAGATCTCTCCCCATTCACGTCTACTCTCTGGATCCTATTACCCAGATAGGAAATAAGAAGATCCAGAGCAGAATTCCTAACTCCGTAGTGATGTAATTTCCTGACCAATGTCTCATGAAAAACGCAATCAAATGCCTTTGACAAGTCACAAAAGACGCCTAAAGCATCATGTGAATCCTCCCAGGCATTAAAAATATTAACTAAAAGCTCGACACCAGCGTCAGTTGTAGAGCGACCTCTTGTGAAACCAAATTTTTTCCTATGTAACAAATTATTTTTATTAAAGTGGGTTTGCAGCCCATCAAGGATTAATTTTTCAAATATTTTACTAAAGGTGGGAAGCACAGAAATAGGTCTAAAGTTAGTGGGGTCAGATGTGCTGCCCGATTTAAATAAAGGTATAATCTTACTACTTTTCATTAAGTCAGGAAATACACCACATCCAACACATTTATTGTAAATTACAGCTAACTCAGGTGCTACTATGTTGATAATAGATTTTGTAACCTCAACGGAGCTACCCCAAAGATCGGCGGTCTTTTTGACATTAAGGGTATTGAAAGTTTTTACAATATCTTTATCACTTACATATCGGAAATGTAATTCATTATTACACATATTAACATTTTCTTTCAATAGAGATTCGGCAACAGTGGGGGATGACTTCAAGGATTTTGTGGTTGAAACTGGAATGATGGATAATTTTTTTTTTAATTTTTTCAAAACAAAATCATACCTGCTCTAGTTATGAACTCAGAAAATTAAGTTTCTAATCCGTGACCCCAAATATGACCTAAATAGTAAACACAGCTGATCATAGCTATGGATATCTATCCATAGCTATAGCTAAATCTATCTAGATTTTAGCATATTTTTACGAAATCTTTGAAAAGCTATTTCTCTTAAACTATCGAGTTTTGGGGAAGTTGTAGAACAAAAGTTATCCCTTATTATAGGTACTTTTACAGCCTTTCAGCTTAGTACCCCCTTTCCGATTAACCTTGTATAATTATTGTCATCATATTTTATTATGATGTTTTTTATATCTTCCCTTTTTTTCTCAGTATGAGTCAATTTAGGGTTAATAGAATTTTAATGAAACACCGCAAATAATTTTCAGCTCTTTACTTAGTACAACGTTAACATTATTATTTTTGTATGACATCATCATCATCATTAGCTTTCTTCTAACTTTTTGCCAACTATGTTGACGTCGGCTTCCAGTCTTACCCGATGATAAATGATGTTCTTTCAGATATTCATTGCAGTCAGTCATTATATTATAAACAATAAATTAAATCTAAAAATGGCACATGAGAGTAATATAGTACTTAATGATGCAGCTTGACACCACAGTTCTGCTTATACATGGTGAAATTAATTTGTGTAAGTCCTTCAAACCTCGTGGTCTACTGGTGACACAGATTGACCCTGCATGGATTTTTTTTCAAATTGAAAGAAAAAAATTATAAAAAAAAACATTTTGTTATGAACGTGAGTAAGATTCGCGCTCCGAGCTAACTGACTGCGCGGAGTGATATCGCGACAGTCATTAATTTATGCGTAGCATCGAAATGTTTTCTGTAAAGTTTTTTTTTTTCTTAAATTTTGTCAGGTGTGGTTTAGATACGATCACTTAACACTATCGCAAACCAAATAGTTTATTTATTTTTAATCAAGCAAAATCTCGTGCAAGTTAATCTACACCAGTAATAGATCATGTGGTTTTAAGGAATTACATGAATTCATTTACACTCTGTATAGTCTAATAAGTTTCAGAACAATGACTGAAACACTAGCTTATTGTACAATGCGACTACAAAAGACCTTAGGACAGTTTTCTGCAGACATCTGCAGATCCCTAGTCTCTACAGTTCTTAGCAAAAATGAGAAATATAATAGTAACCTCTATCACTTGTAATGAATCGATAATATGAAAAGAATCTGAAACTAAAAGGCTCAGGTCTAAGTACACATATGACACATCGAATAAAAAAACATATATCAAAGAATGGAAACTCGTTATGCAAGCCAAAATGAATGAGATGATATAAGTTTTTATGATACCAGCAAAGTTGTTATTTGAATTCTTACTCTTATTTCTTATTTTAATGATGACGTAGAAGATTCTGCAGAAAAATAACACGTTCACTGATAAAATTATGAATTTCACCCATGCGTAAATTTGATAATATACATTGAAATAATCATACTTAATACAGATTATCCCTAGCACTCCTATTGGTATAGTGAGGATCCAAATTAGCACAGACAGAATAACGAAATTCCACTTTTGTAACGCAAACACTAACACAACTTTGTCGTAGAAACTCTTCGTGTAGACAGACATCCAGCATATTAAGACGGCATGCGATTGCAGGAACAATGCGAACGTTAAATCCCTTGTGTAGTAATTAAAATAATAATTATTTATCGCGTAATCAAGCACTGTGTTCATCAATCTTGCTACTGTCATTTGCGTGAGGATCTTCTGGTCTATTTTCCTTATCCTTGGCATAATTTTGAAGAGCACCAGTTGTATTATCAGGCAAAGTGATGAAAGCACTATCCCAAAGATCCAAATATAATTCACTGCTAGGTTCTCCTTCTCCTCAACATTTGTATCAGTATTATCCATTTGGGTTTCGTTAGACATTATGTAGGTATATATGTACTGTTTTGCCGGTGGTTATTGTGAGACTGTGGTTGGGAATTCTTAAAAATAGCCTTTAAGCTGGGAGGAAAATATTAATTAATTACTGTACAATGAGAGGTCAGCTTATACTGGAAATCTATGGTCGTCATATATCTTTTTTGTACTCACACGGAGTACAAAAAAGATGTGGTACGTACCTATTTATAAACTAATATGGCGACGGAGCCACAACACCGCGCGTGAATGCGTTTTCTGTGTGTTGCACTACGCGTGTTTTCTATACAAACACAGATACTTGTAAACAACGTAAGAACACGCACTCCCGCGCTATGCTGCGTGATGCGGTGCAGTGTGCGAATCGCCATAGGGTTACCGCGTGTAATCCAAATCAGACAAAATACAATCTGAGGAAACTGATGCACATCTATACAGGGTGTAAACGAAATCATGTAATTCCTTTAAACCTCGTGATGTACTGCCGACATAGATTAACCCTGCACGGGATACTTTTGGACAAGATTACAAGAAGTAAACATATTGTGTTCTTAACGTAAAGCATTTTAGCGCCACGAGTTAAATGACCACGCGGCAAGCGATAGCCGCGCATTTCGCTCGAGGCGCTAAAATGGTTCACGTTAAGAACAAATGTTTACATTTTGTAATTTTTTTTTATTAAGGCCGAATAAATCCCTTGCAGGATTAATCTATGTCAGCAGTACCTACATCACGAGGTTTAGAGGAATTACATGATTTCGTTTACACCTTGTATAATGTACAAATGTTCATACAAATAGTATTGCAGCTTTTGCAGATTGTCAGTTGCATCGGGTTAGACTGGAAGCCGACCCCAACATAGTTGAGAAAAGGTTAGGAGAAAGATGATGACGATGATGTCATACAAAATTAATAATGTTAACGTTGCACCAAGTAAAGAGCTGAAAATTACTTGCATTGTTTCATTAAAATTCTATTAAGCTTACACCGACTCTTACTGGGAAAAAGGGAAAATATAAAAAATATCATAATAAAATGATGATGATAGTCTATTGAGAAGAACATAGTCTATTTAGTTGTCGGCAATAAGATTAAAAAGCATATCATTTTGGGGCCCAGTGCATAATATCAGCAAGCACATTGAATCACCCGCGCGAACGCTCAACGAGTATTCCCAAGGAGGGTTGATGTCACGCAGGCAGCCCTTCATAAAACACTAAGCCAAAACCTCTAACAACATGGATTTATGAAATACATGTTGTGCCGACCCCACCTAGTGTGGGATAAGGACAGGAAGAAGAAGAAGAATAAAACGATAGTCAAGAAATATATAACTTATGTGTATAAAATAATAAAAGATAATAATTATAATTTAAAATTATACGTGTATTTTTTTAGTTTTTGTTATTTCGGAATATTGACCACGAAGGATTTTTTTTAATTCTCTTGCTGTCTCTGTCACTTTAAGGCGAAATGAAAATGACAGCACGAAATTAATAACAATTTAAAAGTGAGTAGCGTTAGAATATTTGGCCATGTAGCCACCTGCCACTAACTCTCTTGCAAAAGAGGTATCATTACTTATTGTGAAATAAGCCTCCACCCATTCTATGCAACTGCTTGACAATCGATATAATTTTAGGTTATTTAGCATTATTGAACTTTCACTTAAATAATAAAACCTTTTTGAATTTCAGATGGACCCTTCACGCCTGGCGCTAACGTGTTGTCAGTGGCTGCTAGAATTGATGAGTTTTTGTTTAATTAGTAATTTAATTAATATTATTTCCTGTATTTGACATTATATTATATATTTAAAAAAATCATAACTAAACTTCATACTAAACTTTCTATTTCTTTTTGTTTTATCTAATTTAATAATGATCCTCCTCTCCTACTTTGCTGTGCCCAACAGGGTCCACAATTGTGGGTCCAAAGGGTCCAAATTAATAGGTACATAATTTTCTATTACTAGGTACCACCCAAGTAACATTGTGGAATACGCAAATAAATATTGAGTATTGAGTATTATTATAGGTAAATTGACTAATTATTACATAGGTATAATTGAATATTTTCCTTTCCACCTTTTGATGACTCAGTTGTCGATCGATTCTATTTGTTATCTCATTTTATTTACGATTCTCTTAACGAGGGAAAACGAGATAAAAACCGAATCTTTCGACAACTGACTTATCAGAACGTTTGGAATCAGGGGCTGGTCAATCTTATGTGGCAATTCGGCTTCGGTTGATGTTTAGGTGAAGTTCATTTTGAACCAGGCACAAAATAGATAGGTACCAAATAGTATTACGTACACAGGTTGCACTTCTTTGATGTTGACGAAAGCCGCCTACAAAACTGCTTACATCGCGGGCATAGCAGTGATAGCCTAGTGGTGTGACCGTCGGACTGCCAAGTCATAGGTCTCGAGTTCGAACCCAAGGCATGCACCTCTGACTTTTAGGATTTATGTGCGTATTGTATAACTATCACCTGCTTAAAAATGGTGTAGGAAAACATCGTGAGGAAACCAGCATGCCTGAGAGATAATTCTCGACGGCATGTGAAGCCGTGTAGGTACTTGATAAGAGCTCATCTGAAAAACATTGTGTGATGAGATGTTATACGATAAGACCATAGTTTTGTTGACGTTTTGTTATTTAGGTAATTTATCAAAAAAATGAAGGAAATCTTTTAAAATTAAATCGGAAGTGTATTGAAATGCCAAAAAGTTGAAACTGTGTAGGTAAGATTCAATGGGTCACTAAATTTGATCGAAACATAATACTAGTTTTAAGATCGCTAATATTCTGATTTCTACGAACGAACGAAACGCGTTTGAGCAGTCGAGATCAATATTGCCAGTCGTCAACTGATATTTAGGTAACTTCAAAGTGCCCAAAATAATACAAAAATGTATCTAAAAATTACGATCATAAACATTCAAACTGAAATCCGGTCTAAAGTACGTTTTGCAAACTCTTCCGATATCCGTTTGGGAACTCACATCTAAATTCTACTCCAAATGCCCTTGGTTTGGACAAAGTTGATTGATATAGGTGAGTTAGGTAATTATATTGTTATCGCCGGATGTTACGTTATAATTCAGAAATATGAGGATACTAACAATTGTCAGTATCCGCTTCTCCTTAGCTGTACTATTTGATAGACGACTATTTAATTATTACTATTGCAAGTACTAATCGGCATTACAGGCTATTCACTAGAAACAGCTGCAGTTTTACAAAAAAAATCGTATTATACAGAGGAATCATTTGATTTGATTTGAAATGATAAATTTTTTGGTATCCTGTTCATCAAGAAATAGTTATGATAATTAGTAATAATAAGGGGCTCGTGGTTAAAGTCAAGCTTGGTATTTGGGATACAGCGGAACAGGAGCGATACAGAGCATTGACATCAAGTTTTTACAGAGAAGCTCACGGTGCTATATTGTAGCCACCAAGAAGTACAGTCTGCTTAGTTGTCGGCAATAAGATTGACATGCATACCATTTTGGGACCCAGTGCATAATATCAGCAAGCACATTGGGTCACCCGCGCGACGGTGCAACGAGTATTCCCAAGGAGGGTTGATGTCAGGCAGGCGACCGGTTATAAAACAATAAGTCAAAACCTCTAACAACATGGATTTATGAAATACATGTTGTGCCGACCCCACCTAGTGTGGGATAAGGGCAGGAAGAAGAAGAAGGGGCTCGTGGTTAATTATCAACCGCGCGGATCTCACGATTTGCGATGTTAAGCTGCGCTTTCCACGGTCAGTCTGTGAATAGGTGACCGTTCGTTACACATCGAGAGCCTTGCCTCTGAGAGCACGTTAAACAGTCGGTACCCGGTGTCATACGAATACCTACGACTTTCGTTACGGGAAATCAGAAGTCGGAAAGTTTGACAATGCGGTCTAACCTTAGGATATCGGCATTGCCTTGTAACTGGCTTGCGGTGGTTTGATGGCAGTCGCTCCGTGTAAAATACTGGTATGCAGCCGCATCTGGTTAGACAGGAACCTGACCCCAACATTGTTGGGAAAAGGCTAGGCAGAACATAATATCCAGGTGTATATTAGATAACAGCTGATCACGAGATTCTTGGCAAACATTAGACCGCTTTTCCACCCGTCAAAGGTGTGATATCAAGGATTATTTCAACAGGATGGACCGTTGTCAGAATGTCAGATGTATGTCAGAGTTTTGTTCATCTATTGTCTTTTTTTAAATAAAAAATATTAATAACTGGCTGTGCCCGCGACTTCGTCTGCGTAGGAGTCGGATGGGATATTTTTTTTTTCAAACCTTAATTATTTATCTTTTTCTAAAATAAAAGGTATATGTTAAGTCTATGTTACTTCTACATCAGCTATCTGCCAGTGAAAGTCCCGTCAGAATCGTTCCAGCCGTTTCGGAGATTAGCCTAAACAAACAGTCAGACAGACAAAAGTTGTTTTTTTGTTATAATCACCGTATATACTTTTATCCGCCTTAGGTAAAAAGCTATTATATTGACATTACAAACAGACACTTCAATTTTATCTGTTTGTATGGATACTCAAGATTCCATTCATCATTTTTTTTAAAGATTTAGCAATTATCTATTACGTTTGATGTTGACCGTACGTAGACACGATAATTGAGGCGTAGAATTTACAAATGGGCTAAGTGCCCAAAAAACCGAAGTCAATATTTTTTATGTCAAAGGAGCTACATTGGGCTGCCAATCCATTTTTATTAAAATTTTTGATTCATTTTTTTTGGTACTTAGCTCATTTGTAAACTTCACGCCTCAAATATGTATCACGGACTTTGTCAAATTCTGAATGAGAGATTAGACAAAATCCGTGACAATGACCCCGATTCTGTTAAGCACCGACTAAACTTAACTAAAAATATTGCTATCCTTTACTTGCAGATAAAACAAGATGAAGACGGAACATTTTTAGAACTGTCGAACTATTTTACTTGTTAAACAGCACCGTATTTTTAAGCGGCAAATGGTAAGGTTTCGTCAAAATCTTTTTGGTAATAATTCAACCTAAGTTGGCAGGTCTAATATTCTTCCATCTCTTTCTTATTTTTAACCAACTTCCAAAAAAAGGAGGAGGATCTCAATTCAACTGTTTCTTTTTTTTGTATGTTTGTTCCGCGATATCTTTGCTAATTGTGAACCGATTTTAATGATTCTTTTTTGTTTGAAAGAGTATTCTTTCGCAGTTGTCCCATTTAAATTTGATGAAGATCTGATGAAGAACTTCGGAGATAGACAATTTGAAGTCGGTTTTATTTTTGTTAAAAAGGTTTAAGTTTTATCTACAAGTAAAGGATAGCAATAATTTTAGTTATATTTACACTATTTGCGGTGTAGCATGGTGCGGCTGACATTAGACGAACTTCTTCTTCACATGCTGTCGAGAAATATCTGTCCGGTTTTCCTTCACCGATTTTAAGCAAGTGATCATTATACAATACGCACATGAATCCGAAAAGTCAGAGGTGCGTGCGAACTCGAGATCTATGACTTGACAGTCCGACGGTCACACCACTAGGCTATCACTGCTGTTAGACGAACTTTACAATCATGACTTAATATTTCAGTTGCACCCTAAATATAGTCGTAAAATACGGAATCAGTAATAACCGTAGTAAATTAAATAAATTAACCCTTTTTTTCTCGTTGTAAAATCCTCATGGATCTCCCTCGCCCGAGGAAGGCGAAGGGGTCTGCCGGACCCTTACCGGCTAAAAACCAACGGTGTTCCTTCTCCTGACCGTTCGGCCAGGGTCGCGAGATTCGCAAAAGCATGCACCGCAACCCCGGCAGGTCCCGGTCCGCCAGCCCATGGCGGACCTTTCCTCTGTGGGGCCTTGTCCCACGTCCTCCTGAGAAGCGCGCACGGAACACAGCGCGCCGCTTTCTCGGGCCTGTTACTGGTCGGGCGGCGAGTCCCCTAACCCGCCGCCCGCAGGCCGCACACTAGGGTGGCTGGAGGTCGTCGCGTAAAATAAATTAACCCTGCTAAAATGTTATTGTCTACAAATAAAATCAAATACTGACAGCTGTCACCCACACCATGCTACACCGCAAATAGTGTAATTGGTACTCAACAGAGTCGGTGCCATTTTGTGCCTCTTTAGGTACCTAGATACTATTTATTTCGGTGCATCCTTGTGTAGCGAATGTACAGTACGTGTACAATGGATATTAAGTGAATACTTGATTTCGTTTATATTGTTTAGTTGCGTATGCTTTTGTTTCAATTCTGCTTCGCTATGGACAGGATTACTTTTTACGTGAATGGTGATAAGTGTTCCGGTGAGTTAAGTTTGTCTTACTATAAAATATAGCTTAGTATAGCATAGGGCTGCATTTTGCTGGCGACGCCAAAACAGAGTTTTTGACGTTGCTCTAATTTTTCTCATGTCATTAATGTTTTTGAAAATGATCAAAAATTAGAATAATATAGGTACTCTTTTATTAGTTTTTTCTTTTTTTTTTAATACCTAACAAAAATGATGAAAAGTATATTGGCAGAATAAGGATAACACACTATTAATGCCTATTTCTTTGACAATTTTTATCGGATTTGTAAAGTGGTTTTGTCTAGAATGGCCGCTGGTACGTATACGTATCTATACGTATCTAAGTCACCCCCTTTTTTTTTGTTTGGTTGGAAAATCCTCATGGATGTCCCTCGCCCGGGGAAGGTGAGGGGGTCTGCCGGACTCTTACCGGCTAAAAACCAACGGTGTTCCACCTTCTGACCGTTGGCCGGGGTCGCGGGATTCGCCTAAGCATGCACCGCAACCCCGGCAGGTCTTGGTCCACCAATTATTATTGCTGGTGGACCTCTCCAGTGTAGGGCCCCACCCCACGACCTCCTGAGAGGCGCGGGGGGCACCCCACATCACCGGCGCACCAGAACACATGGTACGCCGTTACCACCCCGGGGACCAAACAAGTACATGGGCGCCATACTACCCCGTGCCTGGGCACCCCTGGTCCCCCTGCGACGGATCAGATTAGTGGCCCCGCCGCCTACCACTTTTCGGCCGCAGAGGATAGAAAGGGCGGCCAGGTACACACCGCCACTCCTCTTCCCCTGCGGCCCCACCGCGTCCGCCATCTGACGGTGGCGGCCCCGTCAAGGCCGCGGAAGGTAGGGAGAACGGCGCATCGTAATACCGGCACTCCTCTCCCGCCGCGGCCTTCCGCACTCAGCCGCGATGCGTTCCAATCGACATCGCGACCCTCCTCAGTTGCGATGTCGCCGAAGCGACACCGCAACCTACTTGGCCGCTACATCGAGGGCTACCAGACCCAAGCCCCGACGAGCGGCCCCTCCTTGGGTTCCTCTTCGCTTCACCGTGGCACCGTAGGGGATCAATGCCACAGCTACTAAGCCCCCCCGCAATGACAATGCGGGAACCCAACCGGGGGGGATCTAAGTCACCCCTGTCATATAAAGATCAACTTCGATATAGTTATATAAAAGCTCCGTAAAGCAAAAATAGAGCAACGTGTGCTACACATTTAATTCATAAATATTGTTTAAATTTATTGAAATTTATATGGACAACACACACACATGTAATTTTAAAGAATATAATTATAATTATTAGAACCACCGTTTCGACTTTCCTTTAATTTCTTCGTTTACATCTCTACAAAAAAAAAACATTTTCCTCTTCTCCCAGCCCTTATCCCACACTAGGTGTGGTCGACACAACATGTAATTCGTAAATCCATGTTGTTAGAGGTTTTGGCTTATTATTTTATGACCGGCCGCCTGACATCAACCCTCCTTGGGAATACTCGTTGCCCCGCCGCGCGGGTGACCCAATGTGGTTGCTGATATTATGCACTGGGTCCTTATCCACAATATTTTTTTCATATAAAAACGAATTGTGTGGTATAACGATTTTCCGGTTTTTGATCCAGCCTCTGGATCTAAGGTGACAAACAGGAAAGTAAACCATGTATTTGCTGACTTTACAAGTACACATTTTGGTTATCCACAGTCGGTTCAGAAGTGGATTCCGACACTTCTCTGAATGACTACATTCGGATCCACCTGAACCTTCGGGGCACGAAGTACATGTGCAAGGAAGGTGGGTGCGGAGCCTGTGTGGTGGCCGTCACCGTCAGCGATCCCCATCACAGAACCTTTTCAGTCAATTCTGTAAGTATTCTTTGGTGAAGATCAGAGTACATAGGACCAACGCATGTTTGTTTGTTAACTTATAGGTACCTACCTACTTGTGCAAAATTCTATATGATAATACAAGGTGTAAAAAGACTCTTCACGAAGCCGTCAACCATGCATTCAGTACATCAAACTAAGTAACCCTACGCAAAAATTGTCGCTGGGAAACGACTTTTTTTTGGGTGAAAAATTTCGTTTTACTGTAAAGCTCAATGTAACACACTCAAAACACTGTGCTGATAGATGCAATAGGTAGTAAACGGGTAATGGAGGTATTTCAAGTAGGTACATTTGCAACCCTCAAAACTAGTATTTAAAAAAAAAAAAGTTGTGAAAAAGTTGGAACTTTGACCTCCAATATCTCCGTAACTAGAAGGTTTCCAGGCACAGCCCAGAACAAAAAAAAATCGCAATGACGTGAAGAATAAGTGCCTTTCGGCTTCGTTAAGTGTCTATTTACACCGTTTATAAACAAACCGGCATACATTGCTATGCCACGTTATCATCATCATCTCCCTGCCCTTATCCCACACTAGGTGGGGTCGACACAACAGTACAAACAAACAAACATAGTCATGTGGCGCCATCTATCACGCCACATGCAAATTACGTAGCATGACGAATGTCTAGCAGACTACAGCGACAACAATGACAACTCTCAAATGAAACGTCACAAATCCTACATCACGATATCAAGATTTGACAAGTAGATAGTATATTATACAACTTCCCAACATCAACCGTTGGCCCGCCAGGCATAAGACCCGCCCGGTAGGAGGATCCTACCTTTTCGTTGGAGGAACACCATACTTCGTTCCTCCACGGTCATATTAGAAAGAAGAAAGAAAGAAATAGTGCATTACTGCCGCGGTCTGTAATGACTGCGTTACTGGCAGCACTGATGATGGCCGAAAGCGCAGTGTAGCGCAGCTCCAGGCCGTCACAGCGCGGTCAGCATTGCAGCTCTTGATAGACAAGCTGGAATAAAGTCCGAGACCGAAGGTCGAGGCCTTTATAGCGTGGGCAGCAAGGGCTGCAATGATGACCAAGCTTGAAGGCCGAGAGCGTAGCTTATAAGCTCGAGGCCATCATAGCGTGGCCAGCAGCGCAGTCATTGCGGACCAAGGCTTGTATAGTGCTTTACTCAAACAATGCGAGTAATTTAAATAAAACCAGCTTAGTATAGTAAGAATTTATTTAAAGTAACGATATGTATCTTTCCCGGGCTTTAGTATTATTTTAAATTAGTGTTTGATGATTGTACTGCCTGTACCTATAGTCAAATTCTGAGTAAAAACTTTTTACACCTGACTATTTTTGAAACAAAACTCGACATTAATGGATTTTCAAAGGAAATTGCTGGTGGCTAAAACTCATCAGCAATGAAATTCCATACAACTTTGCTGGCGTCTATTCAAGTAGCGCGGAAAGCTCGACTTTGCTCAAAGAAGGTTGCCAAAATAATGACCACATTACAAGCATTTTTGAGTAAATGTATTTATTGGCACATAATACAACCAATAGGTATACAAAAAAAAAATTGCCAAAAGGGCTATCAGCTCAACATAATGTGGCAGTACTAGATATTACACCTACCGCTGATTTTCAGCTGTAACCCTACAACTATAATCTATTGACGAAAGGTGACGAACAGAATTTTAAATTAGAATCAGTTTGTTAGCAAACAACTGCCTCGTGAGGTCCTGGGTTCGATCCCCAGGTCAAGCAAAGTGTTATTGGGTTTTCCGTGTGGAATTCCTCAGTCCAGAGTTTTGATTTGTGCCCGGTTGATGACAATAGGCTCGCTCCCTATTAAATGGGACTTAAACATAATGGCGAAATGAGGGTGTTACTATACACCTCTGCCCAACCCTTCGGGGAAAACAGGCGTGATGTTATGTAACTTTTTTTATTGGAGTCGGTTCCGATTACTGTCTAATTGTGGAAACTAGATTGTCAGGATGTGTGTATTTACCATTAACAAGTTGTTGATTGAATTGATGTATAATCATTGTATAATAAAATATAATATAATAATATAATATAATCAAGTATAATCATTTCATCATTTGAAAAAAAAACATAACCCAACCATTTATTTCTGTTTTCCGTGTTATACTTGGCGTGCGTCATGTGAACAGTTGCGTAAAAGGAAAATGGATTGCGTCAAAGAATAGATCATCTGTTCTCTTTTTAACCGACTTCCAAAAAAGGAGGAGGTTCTCAATTAGTCTGTTTTTTTTTATTTTTTAATGTTTGTTACCTCACAACTCCGCCGTTTATAAACCGATTTGGATAAAAAAAAAATTATTCGAAAGGATATACTTCCAGATTGGTCCCATTTAAATTTGGTGAAGATTTGATGAAGAACTTCGGAGATAGACAATAGAACTCCTCAATGACGAACAGTACGCATATTGTGATGATGTGATTATGTTACGAGCGGCGTCTTTAGTAGGTCTAACCATATTTTATAATTAAGCCCACTAATACGAAAAAAATAAAAAACATTTTAACAAAAATAAAACCGCCTTCAAAAAAACGATGAAAAGAATAAAATAATTACCATATTATAAAATTAACAGTTTCAGAAGTCGGTGCCTTCAATTTGGTTCAGCGTGGATTAGCACCGACTTCTAAAACTGTTAATTTTATAATATGGTAATTATTTTATTCTTTTCATCGTTTTTTTGAAGTCGGTTTTATTTTTGTTATAGTTGGTGCAGTAATAACATAACATGACGCATGTATTCCCCGAAGGATTGGGCAGAGGTGTATAGTAACACCCTCATTACGCCGTTATTTTTAAGTCCCATGTAATAGGGGCGACTTTATTGTAGTAATGAGTGACTAATGGTGATAACGCACCACCTTACATAATGGACGTTTCAGACGCTCATCGATGCTGGGTGATAGCCTCCAAACGATCATGTGCCAGCATCCAGTAGGTACTGGGGAGGCTGCCTTCCAGCGTCGACAAGCGTCCGTCGTGTCCATCATCGGTGGTGCGCCAGCCCTTTAAAAGATTATAATAATATATGGACGGCCCAAATTGTTACTAGTGTAAAAAAAAGTTATTTATATGTCGCAGACACGGTTGTAGAATTGGGTAGATGTGAGTAAACCGTTACAGTTAAGACCAGTGTCTGCTTATCAGGAAGAAAGTCGGTATTTGGTAAATAAAACCAACACAGACTCTCCACCACTCAGAGTACTTGTATTTGGGTTAGTTGTTAGTTACATGAGCTATGTCACAATATAATTCACACAAGATCGGAATATAAGAAGGACAAGTTAGTAAGATAATAAAGGTCAGACTTATACGGCGGTTCGACATATAATCGTCGCTCCTTCGAATGACAACTGTTTTTATAACGTCGGGTACATTGACTCATCTTGACAACTACCCTCTTTTATTTTCTAAATGACTTATTCTTCGACATATATGTTTTTAATAAAAAACATTGCCCCGAACTAAGAGCACTCTTGTATCGTGGAGTACTTTTACAGATACAAATCTTCACATGCACACTCACACCTGGAACAATCTGTAGGCCACACCAAATACTTGTTCCGTGTGGGCATCAAACCAGCGCCTCGTAAGGCAGCACACAAGCGCTCGGTCACTACGCCAATCGTGTCGTTGTGTATAACCAAATGTGGTGATGATGACTGGATATATAGCTAGGGTATATACCCTTAAGCCTCTCACTTGTCGATTGTTACGATCTCCTGGGAGACCCAGCCTCCCGGTCCAGAACATTTTCGATAAGACAGTTGTCGACAGATTCGGTTTGTTATTACATTGTGCGGTAGACTATTACGAGCTAATTTGTTAAATATCGTGTTCTGAATTCTCAGTGCCTGGTATCCGTGACGTCATGCCAAAACTGGGAGGTGACCACGATAGAAGGGATCGGCGGCCGAGTTCGAGGGTACCATCCCGTGCAGAAGACCCTGGCTGAGTACAACGGCACCCAGTGTGGGTACTGCAGCCCTGGGTTTGTGATGAGCATGTACAGGTCAGTATAATCCTGACAACCGATTGGCATCCAACATCTATTGTAAATAATACAAACTCATCTTAGTGCACTTTGTGTATCATTACAGTAAAAAGACTTTGGATCAATTCGCTAAACCTCTTTCTCAAAATTAGACAGTTTCAGCAGTTCACCAATAGGATAATTATAATATTACAACCTTACAGCCTCCTAGAAGCAAACAATTACGACTTAACTCAGTACGAGATAGAAAATTCATTTGGGAGCAACACATGCAGATGCACAGGCCACAGACCAATTTTGGATGCATTCAAAAGCTTCGCCAAAGATGCTCCGAAACCTCCACCAAAACTTGAAGACATAGAAGATCTAAAAATTTGTAAAGACAAAGAAGATTGTCACAAATGTGATAAAAGCTGGTGCTTGATCAACAAAAGTGATTTAGAACCTCCACGGATAAAGAAGATTAATTTAAAAGATGACCATGTATGGTATAGAGTTAATGAAATTAAAGATATATATAGTGTGTTAGACTCTGAAGGTTATGATTCTTATATGTTAGTTAATGGTAATACGGGAAGAGGTAACTGTAATGAAATAAAAACTGAGAAACTTATGAACTTTGACATGGATTTCTGCATTAATTTGTCCAATGTTTCCAGGTGCTGTTCCCATTTTAGTATTCCCAAGGGTTCTGATAGATATCCAACCAATAAAGGACCTTAAGGGGTATTACTTAGACCAGAACTTGGTAGTCGGTGCTGGCATAACTTTGACTGATCTTATGGAGCTGTTCAAGAATATCTCTAAAACGCACGAGGAGTTTCAATATCTATACAAACTTTATGAACATTTAGACTTAGTTGCTCATATACCCGTTAGAAATGTAAGTTTTTAATAGATTTATAACCATGTATCCAAAGAATTTGACCCATTTTCTATTCAGCTTTTCATATTGGTATGTAGATTACGTTCGCTTTGTGTAGCCTTTTCCCAAATAAGGTGTGGTCAGTTTTCAGTCTAACCAGATGCGGCTGAATACCAGTATATTACGCGGAGCGACTGCCATCGTCTGATGGCAGTATCTGGGTTGCGTAGGTCTCTACGCAACCCAGATACTGGGCAATGCCGATATACTAAGATTAGACTGTTTGTCAGACTTCTTCTTCTTTCGGGCTTCTGACTACCCGTATCGATCGTCACAGGTATTGGTATGACACCCAGGACCGACTGTTTAACGTGCTTTTCGAGACACGGTGAGGTATCGATGTGTAACGATGGTCACCTATCCACGGACTAACCGCGGCAAACTTAGCCTTAACCTTGCAAATCACATGAACTACGCGGTTGCTAATTAGCCACGAGCCTCTCCATAGCAATAGCTTACGTAAGCTCGGAAAAAGAAAATTTTCGGGTAGAAATTTCGTTGCGGGTTCCAAGACTAGAAGTTCAAACATTTCCCCGGGACACGCCAAGCTTCATCGTTTGGGCGTTATTCTGATCGGTCGCCATTGTAGATCTTGGCTTACAGGAGTTGCAGAGAATGGGAAAGGGAGACGGGTTCGCATTAATAAAATTATCAGTATTTAACATTATACTAACAATATTTTATTTCCATTATCTACTCCTGGTGCCCCATCAAGATCTAATAAGCCTATGTAATAGTTATCGTTAACCTAACATGCGTCACTGCAACACTGGCTCCTAATTAAACACTCTGTTTTTCCTTCTAAAACAAACCCATTATCATTTTCAGATTGGTACTGTAGCTGGAAATCTAATGACGAAACATCGCCTGCCCACATTTTCTTCTGACGTTTTCTTGTTATTTGAAACTATTAAAGCAACTTTAACTATAGGTAAGTTTTTTTGATCTACTAATTAAAATATTTCTTATTTTGCAATTCGCATAATTCGTTTATTGCTCATATATAACTAGCCCATTACTGTCCCACTGCTGGGCACGGGCATCTTCTCAGAATGAGAAGGGTTTACGCCTTAGTCCATCACGCTGGCCTGGTGTGGTTTGGCAGACTACACACACCATCGAGAACTTTATGGAGTCCTCTCAGGTGTGCATGTTTCCTCACGATGTTTTTCCTTCACCGTTAACGCAAGTGATAATCAAATTCTGATCCGCATATGAAAAGTCAGAGGTACTGGCCGGGATCGTACTCAGACCCTCCTGCATGGAAGGCAAGCCTTCAAAGGCTAGGCTATCGCTGCCAAAAAAATAATACTTTCCTCTAATTCGTGTCAAATATTTCAGTTCACAAAGATTCATCAGTGGAAGTGACGCCAGAGCAATTCCTATCACTAGACATGACGGGAAAAGTAATAACTCGAGTGAAGATACCGCCGATGTCGCATCGTTACCAGTTCGTATCTTTTAAAGTAAGTAAGAACAGAACGAACTCTTTATGATTGGAGACGTACCCCGTGTAGGGACGGGTTAGAATATAAAACTTGGTGGAACAGCACGCTTGGTGGTAGGATCTATACGGTTGACCTGGCTAGCTACCACCCTCACATTAAAGTCCGGCGCCAAGCAATTTACTGTGTTCCGTCGTATGTGAGAGCCAGATGGGTGTAGGGGAATCCCTCTATATCTCTGTGCTTTGGATTCGTGTGCTCTATATTGACCCTGTCTGCGCTTACCATCAGGTGAGACTAGGGCCAAACGCGACCAAGTCAAGAATAAAAAAAAAACGGTAAATATCGAAATCTATTTTTCCACCTAATGTTTGTAGAAGCCTTATAATTTTGTGCTTGAATTCATGCATCTAAAATGTTCTGTATTTTTTTTTATATGGGTATATTATATTTTTACATAGTTAACTATAATTATTTGGACGGAAGTTATTCAATCGCCTAATGCATGTAACTGCTGATTGCAAATCGGATGATGTTGTGCGTCATGGCGTGAAGTGCATAGTTGTAGATTTATCAATAAACTAGCTATTAGAAATATTATAATTATAATTTGGTCTTGTAGAACAATCGTAAGAATAAACATTGTTTTAAATAAATAAATAGATTTTTTAATTAAAATCTCGATCGACGATATTTAACTCGGAGTACGATACATCTTATCTTATTCAATAATAATATTAAATAAAATAATATCCAAAAAATTACGGGCGAATAGAAGTGTATTGATTTACTATTTCTAGTATCACATTTATTTACAGAATTATCCTAATAGTTATACCTATACAATATAAATCCTAACTACTATAATACAAATATAAAAACTATTTCTAGTTGACAATCATGATTTATCCAAAGCAAATATTGATAAAACATTAATTTGGTTTTAGATCATGCCGCGTGCTCAGAATTCGCACGCCCAAGTAAACGCAGCATTTCTTTACGAGTTTGATGAAAATAACAAAGAGGTAGTAGTGTCAGCTAGAATTGTCATTGGTGGACTTTCAGCAAAATTCGTTCATGCCAATGAAACAGAGAAGTTGCTTCATATGAAGAAGATATTCACTAATGAAGTTCTGCAGCAAGCGCTAAAGATTTTAGAAGGTGAATTAATAGTTGAAGATATTGCTGGTGAGATGAAACCTGAGTATAGAAAGAAATGTGCTCTTGGTTTGTTTTACAAAGTAAGTCAAAGTTTTAACTACGTAGACGAGTACCAAAGTCAGTCTTCTTCTTTTCGTGTGGTTAGTGACTAACCTGACATCAGGGTTTATATCGCCTATGGGTCTCTGACTTGGCTTCACATGCCGTCGAGAAATATCTCTCAGGCATGTAGGTTTCCTCACGATGTTTTCCTTCACCGTTTTTAAGCAAGTGATAATTATACAAAACGCACATGAATCCGAAAAGTCAGAGATGCGTGCCTTGGGTTTGATCTCGAGACCTATGACATGGCAGTCCGACGGTCACACCACTAGGCTATCATTGCTGCTAGTCAGTAATATAATGCTAATATTATTTAACTTTTCTTTTAGGGTTTGCTCGTACTGATTCCTCATCAGCGCCTAAAGCCTTGGTATCGTTCAGGAGCGAGAGACTTTAGGAAAACAAGACCATTATCGAAAGGTTCAGAAGTGTATGACACGAATCCTATAATATGGCCAGTTAACGAACCAATGCCTAAGATTGATGCGTTGATACAATGTGCAGGGGAAGCCTTTTATTGCAATGATTTGCCCACTCAACCTAAGGAGGTTTTCTGTGCCTTTGTGACTTCGGATATCTGTTCTGGAGAGATAGAGAACATTGATGCTTCACCGGCTTTGGTAAGTTGCACTGGAGAGGTATGCATACATGAAAAATATTGAGGTTTTTTTCCCATATATAATTCGTGGCTAAAGCAGTCAAAATATTTTATTCACTTTTCCTATTAACCTATTGTATATTCCGCAGAGAATACCCGGAGTCATAGCATTCTTCTCAGCTAAAGACATTCCTGGCAAAAACTCGTTTCTTTCCCAAAAGGTTCCATCCCAATTAGTACCCGAAGAGGTCTTCGTGGAAAAGACTATTAAGTACTACGACCAACCCATTGGAGTCATTGTTGCTGAAACCGAAAGACTAGCAAACAGGGCAGCTTTACTGGTCAAAGTGAACTATAAAGTGGATAAAAGGAAGCCTATCCTGAGAATAAAAAATGTCAGAGAGAGAGATCCGAGTCGTATAAGCCTATTAATAGTCTTTCCTGCAAGAGATCGAGGCCTCAACGTGCAAAGAGTACTCAAAGGTTCTGACGATATCTATGCGCAGTACCACTACACCATGGAGACTCTGACCACAGTTACGAGGCCTAGCGAGGATGGAATTGATGTGCTAGCCAGCACACAGTGGTTGGATTCTTTTCATATCGGTCTTTCTGAAGTACTGAATTTGGAACAAAACAGGTGAGAATATCATGTCACAAATTTTTCAGGCGACAACAATATAAAATGTTTAAAATTTTGTACGGCTTACTCACGTGCATTTAATCGGAGTTGCCCAACTAGTTTCGGACTCAGCCGAAGCCCTTAATTATGAGCTGTGCACGCGGCGATGTCGTGGATCGACAGACAGTCAGTTCTTGGACAACCCAGATAAAACACTAGTGAGTAAAGCTGTTCAAAATCTTAAAAATGAATTTCACCCAGGATATAAAAATACCTGGTGTGCTGGTACCTACGCTTATGTATGGAAGTAAATGTTGGTCGTAGCAGAAGAGGCATGAAAGTAGAATAAATGCCGTGGAAATGCGTTCCTTGCGAAGTATGTGCGGTGTAACTTTGAATGATAGACTGATGAATGATGAGATTAGACAAAATTGCGGTTTAAAAGATGATGTAGTGACAAAAACTGAAAGGAGTATGCTTAGGTGATTTGGTCATGTTGAAAGAATGAGTGAACGGTGATTAACAAATGGAATTTACTATAAGGCGGATGTCAATGGAAACGCCGGTAAAGGACGTCCTAGAAGGACATACATCGATGTTATTGGTGATGTTCTTCACAAATAACAGGCGCGTCGTACTCTCAACCCGTCGTGCGTGCATGACAAGATGTATGAATGTGGATGTAGCGAAAGGAGTATGTAAGAGTCGTAGGATATGGTGTTCTGTGATTTCTGCCTACCCCCATGGGAAAAAGGCGTCAGTTTTTTGTATGTATATAAAAATAATTTAAATAGTAGTAGATGATTGCTTCATATCACCATATGATTTACTTTGACTACCTCAGAATAAATGTGACGGTGCCTCGATGTGGCGGCGCATATGGGATAAAGATATCACGTACGAACCACATAGGAGCAGCATGCGCACTGGTCACTTACCTCCTGGACCGACCCTGCCGATTCGTGATGAGCATTCAGGCTAACTTAAGAGTGATAGGGAAACGTTTTCCATCTACACGAGACTTTGAAGTGAGTGATACCTTAATGTAAAGGCGCAAACATAAATTGCAGTGCGGCGCTCCAACGCAAATGCCATGCCGAAAATTCAGGCGTTCTGATGCCGCAGCTGCACGATTCTTTACTTTTCTTCTTTCTTTAAATAAAAACGTTGCCCCGCAATAGGATTTCTCCTGTATTGTGGGTGCGTTTACAGACATAAATCTTCACATGCACAAACACCCAGACTCGGAACAATTATTTGTAGGCCATACAAATATTTGATCCGTGCGGGAATCGAACCCACGACCCGTAGCACAGAAGTCAATCCACTACACCAAACGTGTCGTCAAATAATCAATGTATAACTGTGACTTCTTCCTTCTGGACGACAATTCACTTTCCTAGTCAGTGATTTTACACACAGCAACTAGAGACTGATCTACAGATAAGCATGCCCTCTGAAATCTGCCAACAAATTCTGAAAGTCTCCCGGCCCCCGGCTTACTATAAAAATCAACCGGAATTTGAAATGCGCGCAACATTGCAGCGGTCGATCACAATGGTGGTGGCGTCGGCGAACTTATTTCGTTTAAGAAATCGCTCACATCTCCCCAACCCAAATTTTTTGCCTTGCTTCCGTAATTTCCATCTGCTGAGTTGACAACAATACCTTCAGACAGATGAAAATGACCAAGCTTCTATCCTATGACTATAAACAGGTTGGAGTCAGTAATTCAGGGCAGATCCAATATCTGGAGTACCACTTGTACGAGGACAATGGGTACGTTGTCAGTGACCCCTTAGCGCCAGTCCTGTTGCCGGCTATTAGGAACTGCTACGACAACAGGCGGTGGCAGTACAAGATATTCAATGTTACTACGGACACGCCTTCTAATACGTATGCTAGAGCACCAGGTATTCGACAACTTCTATTACTAAAATTTTAGAAAACCGTAAACGCGTGTCTTTTAAAAAAACCAAAGAAAGTTCACAATTCGACGTGTGTTTCATTTTTTATAGGTAGTGCTCGATTATACTTTGAGAAAGAGGTACGAGATGGACCTTGCTATTATAATATTTTATCTTCTGTTTTATTTTTGCAATTTTAATATTTCACCTATGTTCCTACCATAAACTTTGCCAGCGATATGCTAACTTAACCATTAACAGTAAGATAAAAAGATCGGTTTAGCAGCAATCGAAATGAAAAAAATGTAACATTAATAAATGCTCAAAAACACTACAACATATTTTCTTGTTAAATACAACAAAACCTTTACTTCCAGGATCATTAGAGTCAATATCGATGACGGAACAGATAATGGAACGGATATCTTATGAATTAAACCTAGACCCAGTTCGAGTGAGAATTAATAATATAGAGCCGACGTACACTGAAGTACAAGAGATAATACAAACTCTACTCCGCGACGGTGAATACGAGAAACGCAAAGAAGAAGTAAGGAACTTTAACAAAGTGAATAGATGGAAGAAACGCGGGCTCAAAGTAGCTTTCATGAATTGGCCTGTGTCTACGGTACTTGACTACCATGTCCTTCTCTCAGTCTACCACGGAGATGCAACAGTTGTCGTTCACCATGGAGGCATAGAAATCGGACAAGGCATTAATACGAAGGTTATACAAGCTGTAGCTTATACCCTCAAAATTCCTACTGAAAAAGTGAAGTGCAAAGCCCCTGATGTTTCAACGAATCCTAATGACTTTACTACGGGGGGCAGCAGGACGACGCAGACGGTCTGCTTTGGTGTCATTAAGTGCTGCCAAATTCTTCTAGATCGCTTATCTGTTGTAAGGGACACCTTGATAGATCCTACATGGGAGATTTTGATTGAAACAGCGTTTACAAGAGGAATTAACCTGCAGACTAGCTATCGAGTTACAGCTAACGATCAAGTGCCGTACAGATCCGGTGGAGTAGCCTTAACCGAGGTAGAACTCGATATATTGACCGGAGAACACGAGATCCTTAGAGTCGATATTGTTGAAGATGTTGGTACGAGTATAAATCCTGAATTGGATATTGGACAGGTAAATACAATAGTAATTTATTTATTGAAAACAAGCAAGTATGATAGCAGTAATAGCCTAGTGGCGTGACCGGCGGATTGCCAAGTCATAGGTCTCGAGTTCGAAACCACCACACGACCTTTCGGATTAATGTGCATATTGTTTAATTATCACTTGCTTAAAAACGGTGAAGGAAAACATCGTGAGGAAACCGGCATCGTGAGAGATATTTCTCGACGGCATGTGAAGCCAAGTCAGAGGCCCATGGGTGGCATAAACTCTGACACCTAGTTAGTCACTAACCACACGAAACGAAGAAGAAGGAAATACGCAGCCAAATTAAGTACTTATGAGATACCTAAAAATGGGTTATAATACTTATAATTGAAAAATGTTAATTGGTAGATTCACACGTTGAAAAAGTCAACTCTTGCCCGGTTTTTATAAACAGACACGGATCGTTTTGCTTACCAATGCCACGTAGTGCCAAATTTAATGCACGAATATTATGATGCTTGTCGATGCCTAAAATTTTTTTAACCGCTTTCTTTATTTGTATTTATTTTCCCGTATAACATGATTATGTGGATTTCTCCGCCATTCTTTCTTTAACCTTTTCACCGCCACGGACTTCAATAGAAGTTCCAGATTTTCGTGCTTCCAGCGCCACAATTTCATTAGAAGCTCTTCATTTTAACTTACTTACTTACTTCCTCTTAGCCTTTTCCCAATTATCTTGGGGTCAGCTTCCAGTCTAACCAAATGCGGCTGAATACCAGTATTTTACACGGAGCGACTGCCATCAGACCTCCGCAACCAAGTAACTGGGCAATGCCGATATCCTAAGGTTAAACTGTGTGTCAGACTTTCGGGCTTCTGACTACCCGTAACGACTGTCATAGGTATTCGTATGACACCCAGGACCGACGGCTTAACGTGCTCTCCGAGGCACGGAGGGGTCTCGATGTGTAACAAATGTTCACCCATCCACAGACTGACCGCGGCAAGCGCAGCTTAACCTTGCAAATCGTACGATCGGCGCGGTTGTTATTTAGCCACGAGCCCCTCAAGCTCTTCATTTTAACTATGTTATAAAAATAAGTTTACTGTATTTAGCAGGTCATCAGCTCATCACTTCTGTTTACTATATATTTTGTTATACATTTACAGCTTGGCGCTGGCGAGGCATTGCGTTCTGTGTACGTTGGCGGTGAAAAGGTTAAAATGGGATTTTATAGTCTAAAAGTGGTTTACCTATCATCGGAATGCAGTTGTCCTTTTAGTAAAAAAAACTTGACTACGCTTATCTTGTATTTTCTTTTATATATAATATTTAAAAAAGCGATAAATGCAATATGTTCTTAAAAATAAACTTGTCCAGATTGAAGGTGCCTTTATGATGGGTGTCGGCTACTGGACGCACGAGGAGCTGATCTTCGACGAGAAGACTGGTGAACTGCTCACAGATCGTACTTGGTATTACAAAGTGCCTCTTGCCAAGGATATACCCATCGATTTCAGGATACAACTCAGAAGAAACTCTTATAACCCAATTGGAACTTTGGGTGCTAGGGGTGAGTGAACTAAAAGCTATCCTGCTCAGTGTCCAATGTTTTCTTCTTCAAAAAACAAGTAGCTGATTTAATGGCATTGTGAGTGATACTAATCACAAAAATAACTTTTGACAGCTTTCATATACAGGGTGTAAACGAAATCATGTAATTCCTTCAAACCTCGTGATGTACTACTGACATAGACTAACCCTGAACGGGATACTTTTGGATTACATAAAAAAATTATTACAAGAAGTAAACATGCGTTCTTAACGTGAGGTATTTTAGCGCCCCTAGTTAAACGACCGCGCGGCGAGCGATAGCCGCGCATTTCGGTCGGGACGCTAAAATGCCTCACGTTAAGAACACATGTTTACTTCTTGTAATTTAGTTTTTATTGAATCCAAAAGTATCCCGTGCAGGGTTAATGTTTGTCAGCAGTACATCACGAGATTTGAAGGAATTTCATGATTTCGTTAAGACCTTGTATATTCACTCATTCGTTCACTCACTACATCATTAATTCACGCATTTTGCTCATCCAAAGTAGACATATTCTAAATAATTATGTGCGAAATCAAAAAGAATACGAAATCAACATAATATTTTATTTCATTTAAATATTCATTCATTCATCCACTTATTAATTAATGTGTATCACAATTATTAATTATGCTTTAAGGTTATCAAAGTAGATATAATAAAAAAGAAAGACATAAAAAAATTTTACTTCATTCATTCAGTTATTATTTAGTTATACATTAATTAATTTATAAATTATGGTGCTACATCTTTGGGGACGGGGTCCATACAATTTTGCCCCTTGTCCTTTCGACAGGATATGATGAATCATGTTTGATTACAAACTTTCTATATTCACCGATTTTAAGAGTCAAGTCTTTATTTTTTATGTATGGAGTTTGACGTTAGACACGGTTTGAACAATAAACTCATGCCTTTTTCGCGTAGGGGTAGGCACAAACTATAGAACGCCTCATGATACGATCATTACCCACTCCTTTCGCTTCATCCAAATTCATACATCTTGTCATACACGCACGCCGGTTGAGAGTACTACGCACCACTGACCTTTGTGAAGAACATCACCAATAACATCGATGTATGTCCTTTCATGTATATTAAATGCCTTTTCTTATAATACGACACATTTCAGCTGTCGCCGAGCCACCTACGTGCTTGGCAATAAGTGTGGCTTTCGCTCTGCGAGACGCCATCGCTTCGTCGCGGGAAAACACTGGTTATCCCAGAAACAAATGGTTTAACGTTGGTAAGGCGTCACTACAGTCTGTCTGCTATTTCTATTAGCATATTAGTATTTTTAGTTTGCCTCGTTGGTCTAGTGGTGGCAAGCGCAACTGCTGGTCGTGAGGTCCTGGGTTCGATTCTCAGGTCGGGCAAAGTGATATTGGATTTTTCTATGTGAAATTCCTCAGTAATTGCCCGGAATTTGGATTTGTGCCCGGTTGATGGCAATAGGCTCGCCCCCTATTACATGGGACTTGAAACATAACGGCGAAATGAGGGTGTTACTATACACCTCTGCCCAACCCTTCGGGGAATATAGGCGTGATTGTGATTATGGGTATTCACCTTCAGAGTGTCATCACAAATATTTAAACAATAGTTTTATTTCCTTTTATTATTTAAATGAGCGTAGTGAAGCAGAAAGCGACCAACCCCGCTTTTAGTGAAAATGAGTTTGAATGCCCACGACACAAGATTTTATTTGCTTTACATATTCCAGAGACACTTATTTTTCAAACTTCATCTAAACTCAAGATATTAAATTCTCAAATGAGACCATGTAGCATTATCAACCATTTTTTGTGTTAAAAATTACCATTTTTTGTTTTGGTTTAGCATAATATCCAAAAAAGTGTTATTAGTGCTAAGCAGAATCCGACCATCAAAGTTGGTTCGTTTCAGCAAATTTCGTTTATAATATACCTAATAGTTTGAATGTTTTATTTGCAGAAGCCGTCTATCGCAATGGTCTAGTTCTGCAAAATTATTTTCAGTGATTAATGATATTTTTGCACGATACGATTATAAGCCACTCATAATGGTCTACTTTTGTCGTAAAAAATGTCACTTATCTATCTGTAATTTCTTATTTGCAGAAAGAGACCATTCCATTATTACTGTTTAATAAATTATTTATAAATTTAACACCATTTAGAGCACCAAGTCCATGTCCAGAAATTAAGGGTAGTCACCCCTCTTATCATGGCTCAGTTGTTTCACGATTTAAAAGAAGATGAGCAAGCTAGTTTAATGTATCATCTTTTATTGTGCAACTAGCCTCCACCCATCGTATGCAACTGATTGACAATAGCTATAATTTTAGGTTATTTAGCATTATTGAACTTTCACTTAAACAATGAAGCCTTTTTGAATTTCAGATGGACCCTTCACGCTTGGCGCTAACGTGTTATCAGCGGCTGCTAGAGTTGATGAGTTTTTGTTTAATTAGTCATTTAATTAATATTATTTCCTGTATTTGACATTATATTATACATAGCGCCCCGTCCCGGCTTCGCACGGGTGGACATTTTCCCCGTTTTAGCAACATTTTTCATTTATGCACCGCTCCTATTGGTCGTAGCGTGATGTTATATAGCTTATAACCTTCCTCGATAAATGGAATATCCAAAACAAAAATAACTTTTCAATTCCAACAAGTAGTTCCTGAGATTAGCGTGTTCAAAAAAACAAACTCTTCAGCTTTATAATATTAGTATAGATTATTATAGGTAAAGGACCATGGGGGATTTTGTATGAACCCCGTCCCCACCCTACAACAGTCATGGTATACGTGTCAATTTGTTCATCGGGACGCAAAAAAGCCTAAAGTTCCGGTATTCGTTCCAAAAGCTATTGGGTTTATTTACAATAAAAAAAAACTTTTCAGCAAAAATGTATTTATTTTTAAACAAAAAATATATGTACATACATATATGTATTTAAGGTTTTTTTTTTACTTTTATCATATTTCTTACTAGTCCTGCCCCACGGCTCCGCCCGTAGCCTACGGCACGAGAATTTTTTTATAATATTACTATAGACTGGGTTTACTAGTAGCCACTGAAGAGTTCCATTATCCACCACCTGGCTCCATCATCAGATCCTCAACACCAAGCCCAATCTATTGGATTCGTCAAGACGAATCATATGACTCGAAACTCGAGGGGTTTACTAGTAGCCACTGAAGAGTTCCACTATCCACCTCCTGGCTCCATCATCACAACCTGATTATCAAGCCTAATCTATTGGCCTCGTCAAGATGAATCATATGACCTGAAACTCGAGGGGATTACTAGTAGCCACTGAAGAGTTCCACTATCCACCTCCTGGCTCCATCATCACAACCTAGTTATCAAGCTTAATCCTATCTAACCTAAACCCCACGTCTTTGAAGGACGTCGCCATAGTAAAAAATGATCTATCCTAATAGACGCTTCAAATGACACTTATTTCAAATCTGTTGGATGGTGGGGACGTTTCTTCTCATTAAAATCTAAACCCCACGTCTTTGAAGGACGTCGCCATAGTAAAAAATGATCTATCCTAATAGACGCTTCAAATGACACTTATTTCAAATCTGTTGGATGGTGGGGACGTTTCTTCTCATTAAAATCTAAACCCCACGTCTTTGAAGGACGTCGCCATAGTAAAAAATGATCTATCCTAATAGACGCTTCAAATGACACTTATTTCAAATCTGTTGGATGGTGGGGACGTTTCTTCTCATTAAAATCTAAACCCCACGTATTTGAAGGATGTCGCCATAGTAAAAAATGATCTATCCTAATAGACGCTTCAAATGACACTTATTTCAAATCTGTTGGATGGTGGGGACGTTTCTTCTCATTAAAATCTAAACCCCACGTATTTGAAAGACGTCGCCATAGTAAAAAATTATCTATCCTAATAGACGCTTCAAATGACACTTATTTCAAATCTGTTGGATGGTGGGGACGTTTCTTCTCATCATCCTTAACTATTATTACTTAATATGTGTTAAGTATTGATCGATTTCCCAAAACTAATCCTACAAGGAGGTGCACAGGTACATCTAGAGGTATTTCATAGGAATGAAATCTGTTTTATCGTTTTATTGTTCCCAGATAGTATAAACCATATAACAGAATTAAACACAATGCTAATGTTTCACTCTTTCATTTACAATAATTTAGGCTCGACCATAGGTACTGTTTTTTCTAATATCCATTGAAGTCACAATCATCTTAGTACTAAAAAAACTACAATAAATTAAACTTAACTAGCATTTTAATGATAGGCGGTAAAGCAGTTCTACTATTTGGCTTACAATAAACTTGACTTAAGGGGCATTCTTCGAAAAAAATTTAACAAAAATTGAGAACGTCATTAGCATCATCCCAAAGTTAAGAATGCAGATGTTACCGCTGCCGTCAAGCAATAAGACAAGAATAAAAACAATCTGACAATAATATAACGTTAACAACCCCGGAGAAGAATGATTTGTTAAAATAATGTTAAAATTTTTCGAAGAATCACCCTTAAACATTAGCTTATTGATCGCAAAAACATTATACCGCTTGAGATCTCAGGAAAGTTTTCAGTAGTGATATGTCCCTAGTTTCTACAATTCTTAGTGAGAATGAGAAATATAATTGAAACCGCTATCACTTGGAATGAATTTAAAATACAAAAACTATTAGTTACTGCAGGGTCCACTTCAAGGTAGGATAAGATATCAGTCAACAAAACTTGTAAACTAGTTATGCAAACCAAAATGAATGAGATGACACAAGTTTTTATGATGTCGGCGAAGTTACGATTACTGTTGCGTCTGTTCATAATGACGTAAAAGATTCTGCAGAAAAACAACACGTTCACTGATAAAATAATGAATTTCACCCACGCGTAAGTTTTATAGTATTCATCAAAATATTTAAACCTAAGGAAGATTGGGCATATCACTCCCAGTGGTATTGTGACGATCCAAATTAGCACAGACAGAAGAACGAAATTCCACTTTTGTAACGCAAACACTAACACAACTTTGTCGTATAAACTCTTTGTGTAGACGAACATCCAGGACACTAAGACGGCGTCCGTTTGCACGTACAATGCGAATGTTAAATCCCTTGTGTAATCGGTAAATAACAAATGATACATCACATATTCAAGCAATGTATTCATCAATCTTGCTACTGTCAGCTGCGTCAGAATCTTATGGTCTATTTTCCTTATCCTCGGCATCATTTTGAAGAGCACCGTTTGCATTATCAGGCATAGTGATGACAGCACTATCCCAGAGATCCATATATATTTCACTACTAGGTTCTCCTCTTCCGCAAAATTTGTATCAGTATTATTCATTTGAGTTTCGTTAGACATTATATAGGTATGTGCTGTTGCGCCGGTGGTCACCGTGAGACTGTGGCTGGGAGTTCTTAACAATAAGCCTTTAAGCTCGGAGCGATCAACAAGTTATGTGAATAAATTATGAATATATATAAAATAAAGGTATCCATTTTCTGTATAAGAGGAAAATACTAATAGGTGAACTAGTAGGTGTTCTAAGATAATTTGAATGAATGTATGTTTTGTGTTTTATTTTATGATAATTCTAATAAATGTATCTCATTGTTCTATAACAATTGCCTTGTTGGTCTAGTCGCAAGCGCGACTGCTGAGTTAGGGTCCTAGGTTTGATCCCCAGGTCGGGCAAAGTGATATATTGGGGTTTTTTCATTAGGAATTTCTCAGTAGCAGCCCGGAGTTTGGATTTGTGCCCGGTTAATGGCAATAGGCTCGGCTCCTATTACATGGGACTTAAACATAACTGGCGAAACGACGGTATTACTAAACACCTCTGCCGAACCCTTCGGGGAATACAGGCGTGATGTTATGTTCTATAACCTAGAAAAATTGTTTAAGGGTCAATGAGTCATGTCTTACGGGTTCCTTCCTATGAATCAAATCTGAAGTGGTACGTGGTAATGATCAAATAAATACTACTTGTGGTGAAACTATTTGTATTTCTGCCTACCTGCCCGTTCACACAGTGGACCCGTTTTTAATGGACCCGTCGATACTGGATGTGTTGTTCATATCTGTACCGACGGATCCGTTAAAACGGTCCGAAGAAAACGGATCCGCTGTGTGAACGGGCAGGTAGGCAGGTACCAACGGATCCGCTAAAACGGATCGGTAGTTTTCCCGGGTATTCCCGGGATCGGGAACCTGGGAAAGAAACCATAGAAGGCACCCATTCTTCTCCATACATCTTTATGTACGGATCCGTTTTTATACTGTTCCGGCATCCAGTTTATGTGTGTAAAAATGTCGGATCAGTATTTTTTACTGGATTCGGAATACTGTTCCATTATTTATACTGTTCCGGCATCCAGTTTTTGATGAAAAAACGGAACATGTAAAAATGTCCAGTATTTTTTACTACAATCGGAATACTGTCGTGTATGTGAACTCACTCATACAATTACAGGCGCTATCACCAAAATAAAAAAGGATCCTGTAAACAGTTTCTGTGGGAACTAGCTGGCCTCGGCACTTTCTAATATATAATTATAACGTTACAAAACAACAATACGGACTAAGGACACTTCGTAAAAACAAACGGATAACATAAAAAATGAACGGAACTAAATTTGAGTGACAAGGAGTTTTTTTGAAATCTAGAAAAAGCCGGTTTCGCATTCGCCTTGAGACAAGGCCGAACATTGGGGTCGTTGTCCTTTGGACATAGCATAATAATGCCGATCATCTGGTCACGAGTGCGCGCGATGTTTGCCGAGTGTGCCCGAAGGTGTAATCCATTTCACGGCTCAATGCACGTTCGGTTTTCTCATATATGTACATACCATACTAAAGTGGAGTGTAAATAATTATTAGAATTGTTAAATATGTTTATAGATATTGTGTATGTTGTAAATATAATAAATAAGTACCTAATTTTTCTAAATATAGAAAAAGAAAGGAAAGAAAGAAAGAAAAGTTGTTTAATCGCGCCAACGTGATGCACAAAAATAAAATAAAAGTATAAAACAAAACCAAAAAGAAACTCTTGGGAAAAATATGCGTCACATCCACGCAAAACGACCACGAGCTGGCGGGTGGGCAACTTTTCACCGAGCCTAGCTACTTCAGCGACTCAAACGATGTGAACGATGTGAACCAAAGTATGAAAAGGCTCGCTCGCCCGCCCGCCAGCTCGCGATGTGACCTGCGCTTAATGCTGTATCTCACGTGCGAAACGGAACCACAGCGCTGGTTTTCAGCGACAGCCGGCGTTGACATGATGACTTCCACCGGTGAGGCAAGTAAAAAATAATTGTTAGTAATTGTATAAAGTAATTGTTAGTAATTGTATAAGTAATTGTTAGTCATGGTAAGTAATAGATAATGATTGTATTCCTCGTTTTTTGTCTATGACGAAGGTGAAATGTCAAACTATGTCAATATGTAAAAAAAAAATTAAAAAAAGAGAAATTATGTAAGGTAGGTTATAAAATGTGCAGGTGTCGTGTTTAAAATGAGTTTTTAAGATATGATTTAATAACAAACTAACAGTGATAATCGCTACATACCTATGTAGGTAATTGGTTGCTTACGATACGTAACGTGCTCAAGGATATTTCTTAATATAATGGCGATCAAAAAAAAAATACGAATAACTAAACGTTACATTACATAAAATAACATCACGCCTGTATTTCCCGAAGGCTTGGGCAGAGGTGTATAGCAACACCCTCATTTCGCCTTTACGTTTAATTCCAATGTAATAGGGGACGAGCCTATTGCCATCAACTGGGCAAAATTCCAAACTCCGGGCTGCTACTGAGGAATTCCACACGGAAAAACCTAGGACTTCACGGAGATATTTTAAGAATATTTTTTCCAATCAATGCACAACTGTTTGTATCATCTCGTATCGGTAATAGACTCCATTTTGAAAGAATAAACTCTTTCACCTAGAGTTACACTTGTACATCGTAACCTGATTAAGGGCCCTCTCCCACGGCGACTTTTTGTAACGATGCAGTAGCGATGCTGTCCCGCGTTCGCATCGATACAGTCGCGATGCGGTCGTTGGCTGTTTGCCCTCGCCCACACCACGATTCTCAGTCGCGATGCAAACGCGATACTGTCGCGCTTTTGTCGCGATGCAAACGCGATACTGTCGCGCTTTTGTCGCGATGCAAACGCGATTCAGTAACGGCACAAAAATGCCACAGTTGCAAGATGGACTCCGTTGAGGCAACATTAGTCACGTTGTCTTTGGTGCTGTAGCGCGTTAGTAGCGCGTTGGCATCGCCTCTGTAGCGCGTTCCAAATGCGACTAGCGCGCGTTAGTAGCGATGCTGTCGCGCGTTTGTGAAACGAGCGACAGCATCGCTACAAAAAGTCACCGTGGGCGAGGGGCCGAGACGAAACCGTGCAAAAAATAAAGTAAATAATCACATGTACACACGACGACAAATTAAGCTATACTCTCCAGTTTATGCTGAGCTCTCATTGTAAGGAATTACCATAGAATGAGAGGTCAGCTTATATTGGAATTATTGCTTGATTTTCGTTGTGTGTACATACCTAACTATTAAACTAATACGGTTACCGCGTCCAATCCGAATAGCGGGGTGTCCTGCGTAAGCGACGAACGCGACGTGACGAACGCAACAAACGCGACCAAGATAACAGCATTCCCTACTAGCGTCCTATGTAGCGAGACGCGACGTAACGCATATTTGTTCCACGTAGTATCGCGTCGCGTCGCACCGCGTCGCGTTTGTCGCTTACCCAGGACACCCCGTAAGACAAAATATAGTCTGAGGAAACTCTGATGCAAATCTGTGTAGTGCACCAACGTTCATACAAATAGTATTGCAGCTTGTACGGATTGCATTTTCTCGGACTAGGGACGCACG
The DNA here is from genome assembly GCA_910594945.2 of Amphipyra berbera. Taxonomy (NCBI): domain Eukaryota; kingdom Metazoa; phylum Arthropoda; class Insecta; order Lepidoptera; family Noctuidae; genus Amphipyra; species Amphipyra berbera. Next base: position 3,541,917 of record OU343133.1, read on the forward strand.
CATTGCATACAATGACGTCAATGTGACGTAGATATTTTGTTCGGTCAATCTTAGATACTGCGTAATCGTTCTTTCCTATTACGACTAAGCTTCAGATGGCAAATAAATCCAAATTTAATGCATATTATACAAATAATAATACAGGGTGTAAACGAAATCATGTAATTCCTTCAAACCTCGTGATGTACTGCTGACATAGATTAACCCTGCACGGGATAACTTTGGATTAAAAAAAAAACATGGAGCTAATACTAGCAAATTGCGCGGCTATCGCTCGCCGTGCGGGCTTTTCACTCGGTGCGCTAAAATGCCTCACGTTAAGAACACATGTTTACTTCTTGTAATTTTTTTTCATTGAATCCAAAAGTGTCCCTCACAGGGTTAATCTATGTCAGCAGTACATCACGAGGTTTGAAGGAATTACATGATTTCGTTTACACCCTGTATATTAGAACCATGTACCGTGTAGGTAGTGTAGGTACATTTAGTACCTACTAATGACCAGTGGCGTGCATTGCACATAGCCAATTAAGCAGTGCCTACCTCATAAGATTTAATTACCTACTCCATCTTTAACTATTACTATAAATAAAATAAGCGTGTATGGCTATGATTTCTTTTGGCCAGAATCGTATTGAAATGGACTTAAGCGTACAATTGAAAGGCGACATCGCTAGTGCCTGCCTACCTAGGCCGAAAACCAATGCACGCCACTGCTAACGACATACCTAAGTCACAAAACAGATAGGTACAGAAGTCAATCACATGTACCTATGTACTTCACTTTTCATACCTACGCTCGGCGGTCGCTCTATCTATATATCTATCTCTCTCAAGCGCATGGCACTCGCGCTTGCACTCACTCGTACTCTGGTTCCAAACAGTCCGAGATATCGTGTCCGTGAGCAGTGTCTATGTGTGCGTTGCTCGAGCGCACTTGTACGTAGATTGACTTCTGTACCTATCTATTTTGTGCCTAAGTTATGCGTCTCGAAAAACTTCAAACTGCCCAAAATTGTTTCGCAATTTGATTCGCGTCCAAGCGGTCGACGAGTCAACATCTCCTGAGGATGCCCCGTGGAGGGGCGAAACACGTGTCGTATCGGTTTGTTTTGCTTGTGTGTTGCATGTTATTAATCGCACCTTCTGCATTTGTATACACGCTTAAATTTTGATCGTTTTAATCCCTTGGACTGGTGGTTTAACTTACAAAATACTATTCATCAAAAGCTTGCACAGCATTGTAACTCTTAAAACAAAGAAAATAGCAAGTGATAACATAATACTCGCAAAATGCATGAAACCAGCAGTAGCGCCACGAGTTAGTTACCTACGTCGGCGTCGGTCGTTGCGTACCTAACTACCTAACTCCGCCCGATCAAGTTAAGGTTATTGACTCGCGCTCAGCTGAGATTCACGTAAACAAATTAAATGATTCCAAATTTTCCTTTATACTTTTACGGGCTTAGGACCGTCATAATTGCTTTGTGCCTAGGTTTCGGGCCATACCTAATACTATTAAAAGAATTATGCTAAAAGCGGTAGGTACATGTAAAAATAAATCCCTACAGGCCTGCTAGTTATGGTGTATTTAATAATGTGGAATCAAAATTATTTACAATGATTTAAAAAAGAAAAAAGTTCTAATTACTTACACGATTTTAAAAAAGTTCTGTTACATACCTAAATCACCTTTGATTTATTTAACACTAAGCGACACGTAATAATTGTTCATAAAAACGTGTACCTAATCAAATGATTAAAAAAGAGTTCTGTTATAAACCTAATAATTAATCACCCCAGAATCATCACTGGCTAATACTTCACGATAGCTTAATAATTGTTCAAAGTGCAAACCATTCCTTTCAAGACATAATTTTGCACGTTTAATTAAATTGTCTTTTAATTTCAATATGAAATGTCTCTCTGTCACTTTATAAAAGATCGAACGCGTTTACTATCGCACTTTTCATTTGTACACGAGTTTGATGCTCGTTTCTGTACAAAAGATGGCTTCACAAATAAAAATCCAGCGGGGTAAGGTCCGGGCTCCTTGCTGGCCAAACAACTGGACCAACCCGTCCAATCCAGTGATCTCCAAACACGGAAATCAGGTGATTACGTACATTATGCTCGCTTCGCTGTAGACACCGAGCCGCCTGCGCATCAAAACCCGCGATTGCGTAAAATTGCACCATGGCAAGGAACTCCAGGTTGGAGTACGCGTAATTACGAGACGTCATTACTTTCGCGCGACAAAGATAATCTTAACAACAACACACCGATGACGTCTTAGATAAACTGAATTATTTACATGACGTGGTCATGTACTCCTGTGCTGCCCTTGGCGCGCGGGGTGCGCGGGGCGCGCGCCTATTGCATTGCCAATCAAATAGGGTGTGGGGGCGGGGTTTGGTCTAGGATTGGCAAATTTTTGTGAGTCCGCGTTGACTGTGCGTACGCGTCATTGTTGCTAGAACCGAATGGTGTCTACTAATGGTTCGCATAATTTATTCACTCATGCGAAAATTAATTCGAGTTTTTAAAAAAAAAGTACTTTATTTTTTTATTTTATCTTTACAAATCGATAGTGTTTCATGCACCGGATCGACCCTCCACGGGATTAAAACGATCAAAATTTAACCGTGTATATTTGCGGGCGAGAGGGCGGTGCTGCATACCTACTGCATTTAGGCTTGATCAACTGTTTTCGCGGAATTAACACTAAATATTTTTATTATATACTAGCTGCCCGGACAGACTTCGTTCTGTCAAAAGTTATTGGCCTGTAGTGGGAAAAGAAAAGTGTTGTTTTTACTATTTTCCACGCAATTTTTAGGTTTTTTCTCTCCATAAGAACCTTCCTTGTGCCTTAAGGAACATATGTATATAAAAAAAAATCCAAATTGGTCGAGCCGTTCTCAAGTTTTGCGCTTACCAACACTTTTGGCGATCCATTTTTATTTATATAGATTTGTTCCCAATTTGTACAAATTATGCGACGATCAATCTTTCTTAGTGTGTCTTTGTAATAATTATATGAATTGGAGCCTGATTCTCGCGTGAATACCCGAGTAAACCCAACGCTGCGAGTGTAGATAGCAGCTCGGCCTTCTTGTTCTCAGTCTGGCCTGTTATCAGGCAGGTTTTGGGCCTGTTTCAATGGGATAAACCACATAAATAAGAATATCTTTGGGATAAACCCATTGAAACGGGCACTACTGACACCGGATTAGAACGAGAATACAAGCAAGAACACGTACGAGTGTGGATAAAGTTCTTATCTCGCGAGAAGTCTCCATGAGCTAGACTTCTCACCAAGAGTCTACATACATACAACCACGCCTTTTTCCCATTGGGGTAGGTAGAGACTATAGATTTCCACCTGCTACGATTCTGACACACCCTTTTCGCTTCATCTACATTCATTAACCTTCTCATGCATGCTCGTCGGTTTAGGGTGCTACAAACCTGGCTCTTTTTGAGAACGTCCGCGATTTGTTCGCGGTACGTTCGTCGAGGTTGGTTGGCCCCTACCAACTGTTCCCTCCACACTCGCCTTGTACACGTCTTTCGTCCATCCTCTAGAAAGGAAGAAATTTATTTATTTAAGTTTCGTAATAGACATAAAAACACATTAAAAGGCAAATAAAGAAAAAGCAACAAAATAAAAAAGTTACATGCCTCCACAAGTCTAAAAAAGGAGCCCATCTCACCATAATGCTGCTACACTGAAGTAGGTATAGCAGCGCTGGTTTTCGGATGGGTCCTGATAGTGAGGCCACGGGCAGCCACGCGCAAATACAAATAAATTAATAAATAAATTACACAAATAAAATTAATTAATTACAATAAATTGATAGGTATTTGTATATAAATGAATAAATAATATTTATAGTGTGCCTACGTGTGCATTCGCCTTGACGTTTGACGTTCCACATAAAGGTGTCAGTGTCTCTCTACATAACCAAACCATCTTAATATACGTTTCTCAATCCTTCTCACTACATCTTCTTTTACTCCACAACATTCTCTTATCAAGAGTCTGGATCACTGGTAACTCCTCTTTGGATCAATTCCGGATAAGTCACTTAATTGGTCGCATTAATTGGTACAAATTCGGAAACACGAATACTGTCGAGGTGAATAACTTAATTTCGTAGTGTTCCTCCTAGCTAGCCATTGGGGTCAGCTTCCAATCTAACCAGACGCGGCTGAATACTAGTTTTTTAGACTTACCGATTGCCATCCGACCTCCGCAATCCAGGAACTGGGCAATTCCGATATCCTAAGGTTAGACCAGTTGTCTGACTTTCAGGCTTCTGAGTACCCGTAACGACTGTCATAGGTATGACACCAGGGACCGACAGTTTTACGTGCACTCCGAGGCACTGAGGTGTCTCAATGTGTAACGAACGATCACCCATCCATGGCAAGCGCAGCTTAACGTCGTAGGTAAATCTTATGATCCGCGCGGTTGTTAATTACGAGCCCCTCGACTTAATGTCATAGTACTGTAATTATTTTTTTACAAGGTCAACACGACAAAAGAGGTTACTAAAGTATTTATAATAGGCGAGTCAGTAGAAATACCCACCCGTTATAATAATATACATAAACTTTGTATGTCAGATGCCAAGGTGGGGATACCACAAACATTATAATAGTTACTGCCTTTAAACCGGTCTCCTAGACCGAAGCGGACATCACAGTGGGAAAAAAGATTTTCCTGTTTAATAGTACTTATGCACATGCTCATTTGATATACACATCGACGGTTAAAAGCAAATAGGGCATAAGCGACATTTTGGTTAAAAATGAGTTATATATGCCATTGGACTTGAAATTTTCTGCTCTTTCGAATGCGCTTACTCCCATGGCTCTACGATGATTTTATAACTGTTTCACTTTTCACAATATCTTAATAAATGACAAAAATACGTCAGTTTTTCTAAAATTTAAAACTTTGATCGGCTCTCCTGAACATTTCATCTTTTGTCGCTTATCGTATTTCCTTTTAACCGTCGACATAGTAATTATACTGAAGCGACGTAAGTGATTATTTTTAATTACGTCAGTTTTAACCGTTGGGTTAAGCTAGAACTGGAATTTAATTACGTTGACGTATGTTCATCTATAAATATCTATACAAGGCTAGTCGGAAAGTGGGTACTAAGCCGCGGGCCACTTAATGTATCATGATGATTGTTTTAAAGTGTTAAAATATCAAAATTCGATAAAAAAAACCATGCAATATTATTAATATTATAGTTTTTTCAAAAATTCTTCATCCTTGCTTTAGTTACGAATTCAGAAAATGAAGTTTCTAATCCGTGACCCCAAATATGACCTAAAATGTTAACACAACTGAAGATAGAATTTAGCGTTTTTTTTATGAAATGTTTGAACGGCTATTTCTTTTAAACTAATGACTTTTGGGGAAAGTTTTAGAAGAAAAATTAGCCCTTATTATATGCATTTTAACAACCTTACGGCTTAGTACCCCCTTTCCGACTAACCTTGTATACAGGGTGGACTTGGCGAGGCATTCCAGTTAGCGCATCAATTTGAATAGCACCAATTCGAATCATCCTGTGGACATCGTAATTTTTTTATCTAGTACCTACTAGCGACCCGCCCCGACTTCGCATGAGTGCAATGTAGATACTAATGTGGGGCATATCGTCGCATAAGTTCGTCATTCGATAGGTAATCGAAAAACGCATCGTTTGACCAATCAAAATCAATGGTTAGATCCAATAGCAACGTGTTATTTCAAAAACAAAACCCACCGCGTTTGTAATATTTTTTCCAGCAAGCTATGTGAACAGCTAAAACAGCGTGTAAGTCAGGTGAGTTCCATACTGGATCGTGTCGCGAAAGTGCTAAGTCGAAAAAACCAAAATTAAATAGAATATTGTAGATTAAAAACAATTATAATGATAATTAGAAAAAAAAACTATTTTTTACTCTCCTGACAAGTTAACTATTTTGAGTTACGCGGTGTTAGAACTTAAGTGACGATATCTACACTACGACTCTTGAATCACTCTTATCTATTGCTGAAAACTGCATTAAAATCCGTTGCGTAGTTTAAAAGATCTAAGCGTACAGACAGCGGGAGCGACTTTGTTTTATACTATGTAAAGAAGCCGTTGACTTCTTTACGGTCGATCTAGTGGTGTTGATATTTTGAATATTAATTTCGTGATTGTTGATACATATGTATACCGTGATGAGAAACGACATAAAGTAATAACACCACTCACACGCAGCGATTATAGCAATTTAGCATGCGCCCGCGATGTTAATAATTTTGTAGGCGGCTTTCGTCAACATTAAAGAAGTGCGACATCTGTACGTAATACTATTAGGTACCTATCTATTTTGTTTCTGGTTCAGACTGAAATCAACCTAAACCATAACCGGAGCCGAATTGCCACATAAGATTGACCAGCCCCCTGACACAAAACAGATACCTAGGTACAGAAGTCAATCACATGTATGTACTTCACTTTTCATACCTACGCTCGGCGGTCGCTCTATCTATATAATATATATCTCTCTCAAGCGCATGGCACTCGCGCTCGCACTCACTCGCACTCTAGACCCAAACAGTCCGAGATATCGTGTCCGTGAGCAGTGTCTATGCGTGCGTTGCTCGAGCGCACTTGTATGTAGATTGACTTCTGTACCTATCTGTTTTGTGCCCCTGATTCCAAACGTTATGGTAAGTCAGTTGTCGGAAGATTCGGTTCTTATCTCGTTTTTCCTCGTTAAGAGAATCGTAAACAAAATGAGAAAACAAATCGAATCAATGAACAACTGAGTCATCAAAAGGTAGGAAAGGAAAACATTAAATTATATGTAATAATTAGTCAATTTACCTATAATAACGTGTAATATAATGTATAATACAGGAAATAATATTAATGAAATGACTAATTAAACAAAAACTCATCAACTCTAGCAGCCGCTGATAACACGTTAGCGCCAAGCGTGAAGGGTCCATCTGAAATTCAAAATGGCTTCATTATTTAAGTGAAAGTTCAATAATGCTAAATAACATAAAATTATATCGATTGTAAAGCAGTTGCCCAGGATGGGTGGAGGCTAGTTTCACAATAAAAGGTGATACCTGCTTTGCAAGCGAGTTAGTGGCAGGTGGCTACATGACCCCTCTGGCCCCGGTGACAAGAAAGACCAAATACTCATTCGCTACTCAATTTTAAGTTGCTGTTAATTTCGTGCTGTCACTTTCATTTCGCCTTAAAGTGACAGTGACAGCACAAGAAATAACGGCAACTTAAAATTGAGTAATGTTTGAGTATTTAATCATTCAACCAGTAAAGTTTCAATAAACTATAGTAATAAATGGTTTGATTAACATTTATTACTATAGTTTATTGAAACTTATGATCGTACTTGGCTAAGGTGAAAAGTTCTCGGCCTAGCAAGGCAGGAGGTTTGCTATATACAGTGTGTCCCTGGATAATGTGCACAAATGAAAATGGGTGAAACTAGACTACAATTTATCGACAAAAAAAATGGAAAAAATATATATAGAAGTTTTCGTTTTTTATTAATAAAAATGAATAACATTTATACATTGCATTATTTTCGTTTAAATAAAAATAATAATAATGGCAAAAACTTGATGTATAGCAAATAAAAAGCAACCCTTAATAACCAGTCATCAAGCTAAAAAACGCATTTGAAGAACTTTAAATATTTTTTTTGTAATTTTTTTGACAACTATTTTTACAAAAATAAACAACTTATGTTTTTTTTTTCTATTTTTTTTTGTCGTTAAATTGTGGCGTAGTTTCACCTATTTTCATTTGTGCACATTATCCAGGGACACACTGTATATAAATATTTTTTAAGACATTGCTACACTTGTCTGGAAAACCTTTGTCAGCTTTTTATTTCGCTCTGTCAAATACTTTTCCTTAAAGTGTTTTCTGGGATGCAAAAGGCATTCTTCTCATCAATTACTTTGAACAGGGTAAAAAAATTAATGAGGCATACTATGAAAGTCTTCTGGGCCAACTGGGTGAAAATATTCGTGAGAAGAGGCCTAGATTGCGAAAGAAAAATAAAATTTTTCATCAGGACAATGCACCTGTCCACAAATGTGCTTTGACAATGGGAAAACTAAGGGATTTGAAGTATGACTTGCTGGAACATCCACCCTATTCGCCAGATTTGGCTCCATCAGACTTCCATCTATTCCCAAATTTGAAAAAGTTTGTGGCTAGGAAACGTTATGTGTCAAATGAAGAGGTTATAGCAGCCGTCCAAGGGTATTTTGCAGACCTTCCAGAATCACACTTCAGGGATGGGATTCATTTGTTGGAGAAACGCTGGACAAGATGCATTGAGCTACAGGGGGATTACGTAGAAAAATAAAAGTGTTTTTAAACTATAAATCAATGTTTTTTACTGCCAGGCCGAGAACTTTTCACCTAAAACATTCATTTTGCTTTAAGACAAAAACACGCATTTTTTTAAAACCATAACACGTTATCTTTTTTTGAGGGGTTCGTGGCTAAATAACAACCGCGCCGATCGTAAGATTTGCGAGGTTAAGCTGCGCTTGCCGCGGTCAGTCCGTGGATGGGTGACCATTAGTTACACATCGAGACCCCTCCGTGCCTCGGAGAGCACGTTAAGCCGTCGGTCCCGGGTGTCATACGAATACCTATGACAGTCAGTTACGGGTAGTCAGAAGCCTGAAAGTCTGACAAACGGTTTAACCTTAGGATATCGGCATTGCCCAGTTACTGGGTTGCGGAGGTCTGATGGCAGTCGCTCCGTGTAAAATACTGGTATTCAGCCGCATCTGGTTAGACTGGAAGCTGACCCTAAGATAATTGGGAAAAGGCTAAGAGGAAGAATAACACGTTATCTTTTTTTCTAAAAATTTGTCCTTATTAATGACATTTTAAATCAAAATTAATATTAATTAAAGATCAGATGTTTGTTTATCTTTTATACATTATTTTAATGGCTGGACTAAGGACATTATTATACTAATAAAAATACTAGACTACTACTATTAAAAATACTGGTCTGTCTAGGCTTTTCCCAAAAATGTTGGGGCCAGCTTCCAGTCTAACCAGTTGCGGCTGAATACCAGTATTGCACACGGAGCGAGTGCCATCAGACCTCCGCAAACCAGTTACTGAGCAATGCCGATATCCTAAGGTTAGATCGGTTGTCAAACTTTCGGGTTTCTGACTTCCCGTAACGACTGTCATAGGTATTCGTATGACACCCGGGACCGACGCGGCGACGACGGTTTAACGTGCTCTCCGCTGCACGGAGGGGTTTTAATGAGTAACGAATGGTCAATCCACAGACTGACCGCGGCAAGAGAAGCTTAACCTCGCAAATCGTATGATCCACGCGGTTGGTTATTAGCCACGAGCCCCTCCTTACTAAAAATACTAATAACATAACATCACGCCTGTATTCCCTGAAGGGTTGGGCAGAGGTGTTCAGTAACACCCTCATTTCGTCTTTATGTTTTAAGTCCCATGTAATAGGGGGCGAGCCTATTGCCATCAACCGGGCACAAATCCAAACTGCGGGCAATTATTGAAGAATTTCACACAGAAAAATCCAATAACACTTTGCTCGACCTGGGGATCGAACCCAGGACCTCACGATCAGCAGTTGCGCTTGCCACCACTAGACCAACGAGGCAGACCAAAAATACTAATATGCTAATAGAAATAGCAGACAGACTGTAGTGACGCCTTACCAACGTTAAACCATTTGTTTCTGGGATAACCAGTGTTTTCCCGCGACGAAGCGATGGCGTCTCGCAGAGCGAAAGCCACACTTATTGCCAAGCACGTAGGCGGCTCGGCGACGGCTGAAATGTGTCGTATAAGTACAAAGTATTATAAGAAATGGCATTTAATACAAGGTGTAAACGAAATCATGTATTTCCTTCAAACCTCGTGATGTACTGCTGACATAGATGAACCCTGCACGGTACACTTTTGGATTAAATAAAAAAAAGATTACGAGAAGTAAACATGTGTTCTTAACGTGAGACAGTTTAGCGCCCCGTGTTAAATGACTGCGCGGCGAGCGATAGCCCCGCAATTCGCTCGAGGCGCTAAAATGTCTCATGTTAAGAACACATGTTTACTTCTTGTCATATTTTGTTGTCAAAAAGGACTCTAATGTGTTCACTGTATTAAAATTAACGATTAAGTGCCCTTGTTGGTAACAAATTATATTATTTCAACGTTAAAATCCATTTTAAAGTTTCGTCCCGATTCACCCCTGCATCCCTATTCTCCCCGTTATATGGTACTTGTTTTTTGAAGAAGAAAACATTGGACACTGAGCAGGATAGCTTTTAGTTCACTCACCCCTAGCACCCAAAGTTCCAATTGGATTATAAGAGTTTCTTCTGAGTTGTATCCTGAAATCGATGGGTATATCCTTGGCAAGAGGCACTTTGTAATACCAAGTACGATCTGTGAGCAGTTCACCAGTCTTCTCGTCGAAGATCAGCTCCTCGTGCGTCCAGTAGCCGACACCCATCATAAAGGCACCTTCAATCTGGACAAGATTTTTTACGTATATGGAAAAAGCGGACCTATTGCATTTATTGTTTTTTTAAATATCTAATCTAATCTATCTATCTATCTATCTATCTATCTAATACCTTTAAACGAGCAATTCTTGTATATATATAATCTGAATCTCGGAAACGGCTCCAGCGATTTTCATGAAATTTAGTATGCAGGGGGTTTCGGGGGTGATAAATCGATCTAGCTTGATTTCATTTTTAAAAAACCTCGTTTTGTCCGTGTTTTTAGGCAATGAAAAACTGCTACAATATCATTAGAATACGAAGGTAAATTTCGCTACCATAAACTAAGTTATAATAGCTCAGGTGGGAAATCGGGCGGTCCCTATATCGGAAAACCCCGGTTCGAGTCCGAATGATTATTTTTTTCCCTTCTTTTTTTTCATTTTCCTTTTTTTTCTTTCCAAAAACCAAGATTTACCAAAAAAAAAAATTCGAGCAAAGCTCGGTCATCCAGGTATTATACATAAAAGGTAATAAAAGATAAGCATAGTCAACTTTTTTTTACTAAAAGGACAACCGCATTCCGATGATAGGTAAACGATTTTTAGACTATAAAATCCCATTTTAAAGAAAAAATGGCGAAGAAATCCACATAAACATGTCAAACGAAAAAAAAATAATAATTTTGAAACTGGTTAATATAAACTTTCGACATCAACAAGCTACATACTCGTGCATTTGTTACTACCTACGTGGTATATTATCGGTAAGCAAAACGATTAGTTTTTGTTTATAGGAATCGAGTAGGAGTTGTTTTTTTCAGGGTGTGAATCTATCAACTAACATTCCTTGAGCCAATGTTAAAAATATTATTTCAATTATACGTATCATAACCCATTTTTCAGGTATCTTGTAAGTACTTAAATTTTGCAGCGTATTTCCTTCTTCTTCTTTTCGTGTGGTTAGTAGTAACCTGGTGTCAGAGTTTATGCCGCCCATGGGCCTCTGACTTGGCTTCACATGCCGCCGAGAAATATCTCTCACGATGCCGGTTTCCTCACGATGTTTTCCTTCACCGTTTTTAAGCAAGTGATAATTAAACAATATGCACATTAATCCGAAAGGTCGTGTGGTGGTTTCGAACTCGAGACCTATGACTTGGCAATCCGACGGTCACACCACTAGGCTATCACTGCTATCATACTTGCTTGTTTTCAATAAATAAATTACTATTGTATTTACCTGTCCTATATCCAATTCAGGATTTATACTCGTACCAACATCTTCAACAATATCGACTCTAAGGATCTCGTGTTCTCCGGTCAATATATCGAGTTCTACCTCAGTTAAGGCTACTCCTCCGGACCTGTACGGCACTTGATCGTTAGCTGTTACTCGATAGCTAGTCTGCAGGTTAATTCCTCTTGTAAACGCTGTTTCAATCAAAATCTCCCATGTAGGATCTATCAAGGTGTCCCTTACAACAGATAAGCGATCTAGAAGAATTTGGCAGCACTTAATGACACCAAAGCAGACCGTCTGCGTCGTCCTGCTGCCCCCCGTAGTAAAGTCATTAGGATTCGTTGAAACATCAGGGGCTTTGCACTTGACTTTTTCAGTAGGAATTTTGAGGGTATAAGCTACAGCTTGTATAACCTTCGTATTAATGCCTTGTCCGATTTCTATGCCTCCATGGTGAACCACAACTGTTGCATCTCCGTGGTAGACTGAGAGAAGGACATGGTAGTCAAGTACCGTAGACACAGGCCAATTCATGAAAGCTACTTTGAGCCCGCGTTTCTTCCATCTATTCACTTTGTTAAAGTTCCTTACTTCTTCTTTGCGTTTTTCGTATTCACCGTCGCGGAGTAGCGTTTGTATCATCTCTTGTACTTCAGTGTACGTCGGCTCTATATTATTAATTCTCACTCGAACTGGGTCTAGGTTTAATTCATAAGATATCCGTTCCATTATTTGTTCCGTCATCGATATTGTCTCTAATGATCCTGGAAGTAAAGGTTTCGTTATATTTAATAAGAAAAATATGTTGTACTTAGTGATCTTACTGTTGATGATTAAGTTAGCATATCGCTGGATACGTTTAGGGTATAAAGTTAAATAATAAAATTGCAAAACAAAAAAAAAACAGAAGATAAAATATTATAATAGCAAGGCCAACCTCGTACCTCATTCTCAAACATAATCGAGCACTACCTATAAAAAAATGAAACATAGACGTCGAATTGAGAACTTTCTTTGTTTTTTTTTAGAAATCGCGCGGTTTTGGTTTTCTAAAACGTTAGTAATAGAAAATTCAAATACCTGGTGATCTAGCAAACGTATTAGAAGGCGTGTCCGTAGTAACATTAAATATCTTGTACTGCCACCGCCTGTTGTCGTAGCAGTTCCTAATAGGGGCCACCATGAGTGGCCCTAAGGGGTCACTGACAACGTACCCATTGTCCTCGTACAAGTGGTACTCCAGATATTGGATCTGCCCTGAATTACTGACTCCAACCTGTTTATAGTCATAGGATTAGAAGCTAGGTCATTTTCATCTGTCTGAAGGTAGGATTGTCAACTCTGCAGATGGAAATTACGGGAGCAAGGCAAAACAAATTGGGCTTGGGAGATGTGAGCGATTTGTTAAATGAAATACGTTCGCCGACGCCACCACCATTGTGATCGACCGCTGCAATGTTGCGCGCATTTCAAATTCCGGTTGATTTGTATATGTCGTAGCCATATCATAGAATACATTACTTCACGATGTGGCCAACCACCACATTTCATGAAATGGCCAGCGAAAACTGGCCATATCGTTTAAACGTCAACGTTTGATGATATGGCCATCCACGTTTGGCCATATCATTAAGGTAGGGTGTCCCTGATTTTCATAATTCCGAATGGTTCAAAATTCCTAATATAACAACTATTAATTTAATAGCAAGACAAATAATCACATGATTGATGATGTTCTAACGTAACCCAAATGATTCACCAACAACAGAGAGAATCTGGCGCTCGCCGGCCGCTGCCGCGGCACGCTCGCTTCGCTCGCTCGCCTTCACGCTTTAATGGTCACAAACTAACCTAACTCAAATGATTCACTAACAATAGAGGGGATTTGGCGCAGGTATATAATTATGTCGTGGCCAGATCATAGAATTGCCATTGATTTTCGTTGCGTGGTCACCCTACTTTCTTTTATTTTTATTACAGAACACTTGTCCGCCGCCATGATGCACAATAACAACAAAACAATTACAGCGCCTCTACCGGTAGATAATGTAACTATTTTACGATATGATCACTAATGTTTGACCATATCATGAAGTAGCTGTGCGCTAGCTATTCATATCATTAAACGCTGATTAATTAATTGATCTGGCCAGACTGTATCATTATCTGGGTAGCGGATATGGGCCATTTCATGAAATGGTTGGCCACATCATGAAGTGAACAATTCTATGATTTGGCCACGACATATAGAAGGCCGGGGGCCGGCTGAATTTCAAAATTTGTTGGCAGATTTCGGAAGAATGCCTGAATTCCAGGAGGGAATGCTTATCTGTAGATCAGACTCTAGTTGTTATGTGTAGAATCACGGACTAGGCAAGTGAATTGTCGTCCAGAAAAGGAAGAAGTCACAGTTATACATTGATTATCTGACGACACGTTTGGTGCAGTGGCTGAGTGATTGACTTCTGCGCCGCACTGCAATTTATGTTTGCGCCTTTACATTAAGGTATCACTCACTTCAAAGTCTCGTGTAGATGGAAAACGTTTCCCTATCACTCTTAAGTTAGCCTGAATGCTCATCACGAATCGGCAGGGTCGGTCCAGGAGGTAAGTGACCAGTGCGCATGCGGCTCCTATGTGGTTCGTACGTGATATCTTTATCCCATATGCGCCGCCACATCGAGGCACCGTCACATTTATTCTGAGGTAATCAAAGTAAATCGTGTGGTGATATGAAGAAATCATCTACTGTTTACATTATTTTTATACAATATCGTGAGTGAAATTCTTTTTTTAAGATTTTGTACAGATTTACTCGCTTGTGTTAAATCTGGTTTGTCCAGGAATTGACTGTCTATCAGTCCACGACATCGCCACGTGAACTGCTCATGATTAAGAGCTTCGGCTTAGTCCGAAACGAATTGGGCAACCCCGATTAAATGCCCGTGAGTAACCTGTACAAAATCTTAAACATTTTATAACATGTTGTCCCTGGAAAAATTTGTAACACGATATTCTCACCTGTTTTGTTCTAAATTCAATACTTCAGAAAGACCGACATGAAAAGAATCCAACCACTGTGTGCTGGCTAGCACATCAATTCCATCCTCGCTAGGCCTCGTAACTGTGGTCAGAGTCTCCATGGTGTAGTGGTACTGCGCATAGATATCGTCAGTACCTTTGAGTACTCTTTGCACGTTGGAGCCTCGATCTCTTGCAGGAAAGACTATAAACAGGCTTATACGACTCGGATCTCTCTCTCTGACATCTTTTATTCTCAAAATAGGCTTCCTCTTATCCACTTTATAGTTCACTTTGACCAGTAAAGCTGCCCTGTTTGCTAGTCTTTCTGTTTCAGCAACAATGACTCCAATGGGTTGGTCGTAGTACTTAATGGTCTTTTCCACGAAGACCTCTTCGGGTACTAATTGGGATGGAACCTTTTGGGAAAGAAACGAGTTTTTGCCAGGAATGTCTTTAGCTGAGAAGAATGCTATGACTCCGGGTATTCTCTGCGGAATATACAATAGGTTAATACGAAAAGTGGACAAAATATTTTGACTTCTTTAGCCTCAAATTGTATATTATTGTATGGGAAAAACCTCAATATTTTTGATGGACATTTACCTCTCAAGTGCAACTTACCAAAGCCGGTGAAGCATCAATGTTCTCTATCTCTCCAGTACAGATATCCGATGTCACAAAAGCACAGAAAACCTCCTTAGGTTGAGTGGGCAAATCATTGCAATAGAAGGCTTCCCCTGCACATTGTATCAACGCATCAATCTTAGGCATTGGTTCATTAACTGGCCATATTATAGGATTCGTGTCATACACTTCTGAACCTTTCGATAATGGTCTTGTTTTCCTAAAGTCTCTCGCTCCTGAACGATACCAAGGCTTTAAGTGCTGATGAGGAATCAGTACGAGCAAACCCTAAAAGCAAAGTTAAATAATATTAGCATTATATTACTGACTAGCAGCAGTGATAGCCTAGTGGTGTGACCGTCAGACTGCCAAGTCATAGATCTCAAGTTCGAACCCAAGGCACGCACTTCTGACTTTTCGAATTTATGTGCGTATTGTATAATTATCACTTGCTTAAAAACGGTGAAGGAAAACATCGTGAGAAAACCTGAGAGATATTTCTCGACGGCATGTGAAGCCGAGTCAGAGGCCCGCCCATGGGCGGCATAAAATCTGACACCAGGTTAATCACTAACCAAACGAAAGGAAGAATACTGACTTTGGTACTCGTCTATATGGTTTAAACTATTACTTACTTTATAAAACAAACCAAGAGCACATTTCTTTCTATACTCAGGTTTCATCTCACCAGCAATATCTTCAACTATTAATTCACCTTCTAAAATCTTTAGAGCTTGCTGCAGAACTTCATTGGTGAATATCTTCTTCATATGAAGCAACTGCTCTGTTTCATTGGCATGAACGAATTTTGCTGAAAGTCCACCAATGACAATTCTAGCTGACACTACTACATCTTTGTTATGTTCATCGAACTCGTAAAGAAACGCTGCGTTTACTTGGGCGTGCGAATTTTGAGCACGCGGCATGATCTAAAACCAAATTAATGTTTTATCAATATTTTAACCCGAATGCCAAGGAAGGGTTATGTTTTTCGCTTAAAAATACAAAATGGCGGATTTTTGGCTCGAAATAATAGGTTAATGAAAAAAAAACCATCAAGTATGGTATCAAAATAAAGGTTATTAAAAGGGGATTACAAATATATATATATATATATATATATATATATAAGTTATATGTTTAAATTTAATTAAGAATAATGAATTGGTTTCAATAGATTTTGATAGCGTAAAAATGGGTCACGTTTCTATCGGACAATTATTGTTCGTAGGAGTGTGCCGCCGGGACACTAAAAAGTCTAAAATAAAATAAATAATTTAAAAAATTATAACCCGACTGCAAAAAAAACAAAAGTAAAGCACTGAAAAGACCGAAACCAGATTGAAAATAGAAAACAAAATTAAAATAAACTATAAACGAAGTAAACTCTACTTCGGTTTAACAGACTACCTATATTATAAGCTGAAAGCCTAAGTTGAATACCCGCATTAAGTTTAGTAGCAGGCGGGACCCAATTGCAAATTAAAAACCTAAAGAAAATTAATGGGTTCCGCTTGCTACTAAACTTAATGCGGGTATTTAACTTAGGCTTTCAGCTCATGATATAGTCTGTTAAGTCGAAATAGAGTTTACTTCGTTTATAGTTTATTTTAATTTTGTTTTCTATTCTCAATCTTGTTTCGGTCTTTTCAGTGCGTTACTTTAAATTTTTTTTTACAGTCGGTTTTTTTCTTTGGATAAATCATGTCAACTAGAAATAGTAAATAAATACACTTCTATTTGCCCGTCATTTTTTGGATTAAGTATCAGACTCCGTTCAAATAATTAAAGTTATATATCCATGTAAAAACAAAATTATTAGGCTTCTACAAACATTGGGTGTAATAATAGATTTCGATATTTTACCGTCTTTTTTTTTATTCTTGGCTTGGTCGCGTTTGGGTCTAGTCTCACCTGATGGTAAGCGCAGACAGGGTCAAGATAGAGCACACGAATCCAAGGAATAGAGATATAGAGAGATTCCCCTACACCCCTCTGGCTCTCACCACACGACGGAACACAGTAAGCTGATTGGCGCCGGACTTTAATGTGAGGGTGGTAGCTAGCCAGGTGGAGCGTATAAATCTACCACCAAGCGTGCTGGGTTTTGTTGAATGCTACAACACCCGACTATTCCCAGCACGTGGTGAGGAAGTTTTATATTCTAAGCCGTCCCCAAACGGGGTACGTCTCCAATCATAATGAGTTGGTTCTCTTCTTACTTACTTTAAACGATACGAACTGGTAACGTTGCGACAGCGGCGGTATGTTCACTCGAGTTATTACTTTTCCCGTCATGTCCAGCGATAGGAATTGCTCTGGAGTCACTTCCACTGATGAATCTTTGTGAACTGAAATATTTGACACAAATTAGAGGGATTTTTTTTTTTTGGCAGCGATAGCCTAGCCTTTGAAGGCTTGCCTTCCATGCAGGAGGGTCTGAGTACGATCCCGGCCCATACCTCTGACTTTTCGAATTCATGCGCGGATCAGAATTTGATTATCACTTGCGTTAACGGTGAAGGAAAAACATCGTGAGGAAACATGCACACCTGAGAGGGCTCAATAGAGTTCTAGATGGTGTGTGTAGTCTGCCAACCCGCACCAGGCCAGCGTGGTGGACTAAGGCGTAAACCCTTCTCATTCTGAGAAGATGCCCGTGCCCAGCAGTGGGACAGTAATGGGCTAGTTATATATGAGCAATAAACGAATTATGCGAATTGCAAAATAAGAAATATTTTAATTAGTAGATCAAAAAAACGTACCTATAGTTAAAGTTGCTTTAATAGTTTCAAATAACAAGAAAACGTCAGAAGAAAATGTGGGCAGGCGATGTTTCGTCATTAGATTTCCAGCTACAGTACCAATCTGAAAATGATAATGGGTTTGTTTTAGAAGGAAAAACAGGGTGTTTAATTAGGAGCCAGTGTTGCAGTGACGCATGTTAGGTTAAAAATAACTACTATATAGGCTTATTAGATCTTGATGAGGCACCAGGAGTAGATAATGGAAATAAAATGTCGTTAGTATAGTGCTGAATACTGATAATTTTATTAATGCGAACCCGTCTGCTTTTCCCAACCACTGCAACTCCTGTAAGCCAGGATCTACAATGGCGACCGATCAGAATAACGCCCAAACGATGAAGCTCGGCGTGTCCCGGGGAAATGATTGAACTTTTAGTCTTGGAACCCGCAACGAAATTTCTACCCGAAAATTTTCTTATTCCGATGTTACGTAAGCTATATCTATAAAGGGGCTCGTGGCTAATTAGTAACCCCGCACAGTTCATATGATTTGCGAGGTTAAGGCTGCGTTTGCCGTGGTCAATCCGTGGATGAGTGACCATTCGTTACACATCGAGACTCCTCCGTGCCTCGGAGAGCACGTTAAACAATCGGCCCTGGGCGTCATATGAATACCTATGACAGTCGTTATAGGTAGTCAGAAGCCCGAAAGTCTGACAAACAGTCTAACCTTAGTATATCGGCATTGCCCAGTATTTGGGTTGCGTAGGTCTGATGGCAGTCGCTCCACGTGATATACTGGTATTCAGCCACATCTGGTTAGACTGGAAACTGATCACACCATATTTGGGAAAAGGCTAGGCAGAGCGAACGTAAGCTATGTACCAATAAGCAAAGCTGAATAGAAAGGGGGTCAAATTCTTTGGATACAAGATTACAAATCTATTAAAAACTTACATTTCTAACGGGTATATGAGCAACTAAGTCTAAATGTTCATAAAGTTTGTATAGATATTGAAACTCCTCGTGCGTTTTAGGGATATTCTTGAACAGCTCCATAAGATCTGTCAATGTTATGCCAGCACCGACTACCAAGTTCTGGTCTAAGTAATATCCTTTGAGGTCCTTTATTGGCTGGATATCTATCAGAACCCTTGGGAACACTAAAATCGGAACAGCACCTGGAAAAATTTGACAAATTACTTTAATGCAGAATTTCATGTCAAAGTTTATAAGTTTCTCAGTTTTTATTTCATTACACTCACCTCTTCCTGTATTACCATTAACCAACATATAAGAATCATAACCTTCAGAATCTAACACAGTATATATATCTTTAATTTCATTAACTCTATACCATACATGGCCATCTTTTAAATTAATCTTCTTTATCCGTGGAGGTTCTAAATCACTTTTGTTGATCAAGCACCAGTTTTTATCACATTTGTGACAATCTTCTTTGTCTTTGCAAATTTTTAGATCTTCTATGTCTTCAAGTTTTGGTGGAGGTTTCGGAGCGTCTTTGGCGAAGCTTTTGAATGCATCTAAAATTGGTCTGTGGCCTGTGCATCTGCATGTGTTGCTCCCAAATGAATTTTCTATCTCGTACTGAGTTAAGTCGTACTTGTTCGCTTCTAGGAGGCTGTAAGATTGTAATATTATAATTATGCCGTTGGACAACTGGTGACACTGCCTAATTTTGAGAAAGAGGAGACGTTTAGCGAATTGATCTAAAATCTTTTTACTGAAATGATACACAACGTGCACAAAACAGGAGTTTGTATTATTTACAATAGATGTTAGATGCCAGTCGGTTGCCAGGATTACACTGACCTGTACATGCTCATCACAAATCCAGGGCTACAGTACCCACACTGGGTGCCGTTGTACTCAGCCAGGGTCTTCTGCACGGGATGGTACCCCCGCACTCGGCCGCCGATCCCTTCTATCGTGGTCACCTCCCAGTCTTGGCATGACGTCACCGATACCAAGCACTGAGAATTCAGAAAACGATATTCAACACATTAGCTCGTAATAGTCTACCAAAGAATGAAATAACAAACCGAATCTGTCGACAACTGTCTCATCGAAAATGTTCTGGACCGGGAGGCTGGGTCTCCCAGAAGATCGTCGAGAGGCTTGAAGGTATATACCTAGTCATCATTACCGCGATGGGTAATACACAACGAAACGATTGGCGTAGTGGCTGAGCGCTTGGCTGCTGCGCTACGAGGAGCTGGTTTCATGCTCGCACGGAACAAGTATTGGTGTGGTCTACAGATTGTTCCAGGTGTGAGTGCGCATGTGACGATTTGTGTCTGTAAACGTATCCTACGATACAGGAATGCCCCGTTCTGATCTTGTGTGAATTATTTATTGTTACTTAGCTCGTGTAACTAACAACTAACCCAAATACAAGTACTCTCAGTGGTGGAGAGTCTGTGTTGGTTTTATTTACCAAATCCCGGCTTTGCTCCTGATAAGCTGACACTGGTATTAACTGTAACGCTATACTTACTTCTACCCAATTCTATAACCGTATCTGCGACATATAAATAACTTTTTTTTACACTAGTAACAATGTGGGCCGTCCATATATTATAATCTTTTAAAGGGCTAATGTACCACCGATGATGGACGTAACGGGCGCTTGTCGTCGCTGGAAGGCAGCCTCCCCAGTACCTACTGGATGCTGGCACACGATCGTTTGGAGGCTATCACCCAGTATCTATCGATGAGCGTCTGGAACGTCCATTATGTAAGGTGGTGCGTTATCAACATTAGTCACTCATTACAACAATAAGCTCGCCCCCTATTACATGGGACTTAACATAACGGCGAATTGAGCGTGTTACTATACACCTCTGCCCAACCCTTCGAGGAATACAGGCGTGATGTTATGTTATTGCTGCACCAACTAAAAGAGAACAGATGATCTATTCTTTGATGCAATCCATTTTCCTTTTACGCAATTGTTCACATGACGCACGCCAAGTATAACACAGAAAACATGAATAAATGGTTGGGTTATGTTTTTTTTCAAATGATGTAATAATAACAATGATTATATTTCAATTCAATCAACAACTTGTTAATGGTAAATACATATATCCTGAAAATCTAGTTTCCACAATGAGACAGTAACGGGAACCAACTCCAATAAAAAAAAGTAACATAACATAACATCATTGGGCAGAGGTGTATATAGGTATAGGTAGTAACACCCTCATTTCGCCGTTATGTTTAAGTCCCATGTAATAGGGGGCGAGCCTATTGCCATCAACCGGACACAAACCCAAACTCCGGACTGAGGAATTCCACACGGAAAAACCCAATAACACTTTGCCCGACCTGGGGATCGAACCCAGGATCTCACGAGGCAGTTGTGTGCTAACAAACTGATTCCGATTTAAAATTCTGTTCAGAAATCACCTTTCGTCAATAGATAATAGTTGTAAGTTGCAGCTGAAAATCAGCGGTAGGTGTAGTATCTAGTACTGCCACATTATGTTGAGCTGATAGCCCTTTTAGCATTATTTTTTTTTATTTGTAGCTATTCATTGTGTTAAGTGCCAATAAATACCTACATTTTCTTTCTTTCTTTTTTCTAATATGACTGTGGAAGAACGAAGTATGGTGTTCCTCCAACAAAAAGGTAGGATCTTCCTACCGGGCTGGTCTTATGCCTGGCGGGCCAACGGTTGATCTTGGGGAGTTGTAAATAATACTATCTGCTTGTCAAATCTTGATATCGTGATGTAGGATTTGTGACGTTTCATTTGAGAGTTGTCATTATTGTCGCTGTAGTCTGCTAGACAATCTTCATGCTGCGTAGTTCGCATGTGGCGTGATAGATGGCGCCACATGACTATGTAGGTATGTTTGTTTGTGCTGTTGTGTCGACCCCACCTAGTGTGGGATAAGGGCAGGGAGATGATGATGATAACGTGGCATAGCAATGTATGCCGGTTTGTTTATAAACGGTGTAAATAGACACTGAACGAAGCCGAAAGGCACTTATTCTCCACGTCATTGCGATTTTTTTTGTTCTGGGCTGTGCCTGGAAACCTTCTAGTTACGGAGATATTGGAGGTCAAAGTTCCAACTTTTTCACAACTTTTTTTTTAAATACTAGTTTTGAGGGTTGCAAATGTACCTACTTGAAATACCTCCATTACCCGTTTACTACTTATTGCATCTATCAGCACAATGTTTTGAGTGCGTTATATTGAGCTTTACAGTAAAACGAAATTTTTCACCCAAAAAATGTCGTTTCCCAGCGACAATTTTTGCGTAGGGTTACTTAGTTTGATGTACTGAATGCATGGTTGGCGGCTTCGTGAAGAGTCTTTTTACACCTTGTATTATCATATAGAATTTTGCACAAGTAGGTAGGTACCTATAAGTTAACAAACAAACAAGCGTTGGTCCTATGTACTCTGATCTTCACCAAAGAATACTTACAGAATTGACTGAAAAGGTTCTGTGATGGGGATCGCTGACGGTGACGGCCACCACACAGGCTCCGCACCCACCTTCCTTGCACATGTACTTCGTGCCCCGAAGGTTCAGGTGGATCCGAATGTAGTCATTCAGAGAAGTGTCGGAATCCACTTCTGAACCGACTGTGGATAACCAAAATTCGTACTTGTAAAGTCAGCAAATACATGGTTTACTTGTCATTGTGGATCCAGAGGCATATCAAAAATCGGAAAATCGTTATGCCACATACTTCGTTTTATATGAAAAAATGTTTGTGGATAAGACAATATCAGCAAGCACATTGGGTCATTGGCACTTTGGCCCCGCGCGACGGGGCAACTAGTATTCCCAAGGAGGGTTGATATCAGGCAGGCGGCCGGTCATAAAATAATAAGCCAAAACCTCTAACAACATGGATTTACGAAGGCTGGGAGAAGAGGAAAATGTTTTTTTTTTGTAGAAATGTAAACGGAGAAATTAAAGGAAAGTCGAAACGGTGGTTCTAATAATTATAATTATATTCTTTAAAATTACATGTGTGTGTGTTGTCCATATAAATTTCAATAAATTTAAACAATATTTATGAATTAAATGTGTAGCACACATTGCTCTATTTTTGCTTTACGGAGCTTTTATATAACTAGGTATATCGAAGTGGATCTTTGTATGACAGGGGTGACTTAGATAGGGGTGACCGCTAAGTAAATTATCATTACCAAGCTTCTTTTTTGTATTTTGTTTTTTTTTTAAATTTATTTAGTTAGCGGTCCCCCGACGTGACGACGCTTGAATCAAAATATTACTAGGTACTTTTAATAAAGTTAAATGGCCAATAAACACATTTTATTTTTTACTTTATAGGGGTTCTTTTTAGAGTCGGGGGTTTTTTAAATTTTTAATTTAATTTTTATTTAATACTTTTTAAATTACTAGTAGACACCATCATCTATCTAACATCTACTCATTGAGACCATTCTTATGAGCCCAAAGATGCTATATCTGCTATAAGTTGCTGAGGGGTTGGGTATCCTGCAGACTACTTGATACTTCAGCATCAGCTCAAGGTTGCCACGTCTTGGAAATACCACCAAAGTAACAGTACACCAAATTTCAAATCAATCGGACCAGTGAAAGTTGGTAAGACCCTTTTGTCAAATAGGAAATTAGCTGATGATCTTCAAACGTCTGAACAGATCTTCATAAATTATAGCTAACAAATACTGATCAAGACAAATCCAAACACGACATATATCTGCTATTATCTTTTCAAGAGTGTACTAGTGTGCTGGATATCCTGGCTGCAGCATCAGCTCATCATGTCGCCACCATTGAATTGCATGTAGAATCAAATACTGATCAAAACGAATCCAAACACGACATATCTGCTATTATTTTTTCAAGAGTGTACTAGTGCACTGGTTATCCTGGCTGCAGCATCAGACCAAGAATTTCATAATCTTGCATAGTTACATAGCATACATGAGTGATTCAAATTTTATTTCACACGTATGTTTGAAAGTAAAGTAATACACATTATGCGTCTAAGAACCCTACCGCAGCTAACAAAACAACTGATAACCATGAAATGGCTGAACTGATTTTAATAAAACATGTCTAAGATCACTCGCTAAAAAACCAGCTTTCAAATAAAAAAAACCGCACTCAAATCGGTTCACCCGTTTAAGAGCTACGGTGCCACAGACAGTCACACACACAGACAGACAGACAGACACACACAGCGGTCAAACTTATAACACCCCTCTTTTTGCGTCGGGGGTTAAAAACTAAAGAGGATTTATTATTTAAATTTTTGGTAATTTTTGCAAACATCAATGACATAAGAAAAATTGGAACAATGTCTGTTTTGTCAACGCCAGCAAAGTGCAGCCCTATGCTATACTAAGCTATAATTTTTATAGCAAGACAAACTTAACTCACCGGAACACTTATCACCATTCACGTAAAACGTAATCCTGTCCATAGCCAAGTAGAATTGAAACAAAAGCATACGCAACTAAACAATATAAACGAAATTAAGTATTCACTTAATATCCATTGTACACGTACTGTACATTCGCTACACAAGGATGCACCGAAATAAATAGTACCTAGGTACCTAAAGAGGCACAAAATGGCATCGACTCTGTTGAGTACCAACTACACCATTTGCGGTGTAGCATGGTGCGGGTGACAGCTGTCAGTACATATTTGATTTTATTCGTAGACAATAACATTTTGGCAGGGTACGTTTATTTAATTTACTACAGTTATATTACTGATTCCGTAATTTACGACTGTGATAGGGTGCAACTGAAATATTAAGTCATGATTGTAAAGTTCATCTAACAGCAGTGATAGCCTAGAGATGTGACCGTCTGACTGTCAAGTCGTAGATCTCGAGTTCGAACTCAAGGCACGCACCTCTGACTTTTCGGATTCATGTGCGTATTGTATAATGATCACTTGCTTAAAATCGGTGAAGGATAACATCGTGAGGAAACCGGATAGATATTTCTTGACAGCATGTGAAGCCAAATCAGAGGCCCATGTGGGGCATAATCTCTGACACCAGGTTAGTCACTAACCACACGAAAAGAAGAAGTTTGTCTAATGTCAGCCGCACCATGCTACACCGCAAATAGTGTAAATATAACTAAAACTATTGCTATCCTTTACTTGTAGATAAAATAAGAAAGAGAAGGAAGAATATTAGACCTGTCAACTTAGGTTGAACTATTTCCAAACAGATTTTGACAACACCTCAGGATTTGCCGCCTAAAAATACAGTGGTGTTTAACAAGTAAACTAGTTTGCCAGCTCTAAAAATGTTCATCTCTTTCTTGGTTTTTCTGCAAGTAAAGGATAGCAATATTTTTAGTTAAGATTAGTCGGTACTCAACAGAATCGGGGCCAGTGTCATAGATTTTGTCTAATCTCTCATTCAAAATTTGACAATGTCCGTGATATATAATTATCTTGTCTACATACAGTCAACGTCAAACTTAATAGATACCTAATTATAATTGCTAAATCTATAAAAAAAATGATGATTGAAAACTTGTGAATCATTAATATTTTTTTATAAAAAAAGAAACATCACTTGAACAAAATTGACAGTCATCAGTCTGACAACGGTCCATCCCGATGACATAATCCTTGATAGTTATACCTTTGACGGGTGGACAAGCGGTCTAACGGTCTACGGGTGATCAGCTGTAATCTAATATACACCTGCATATGATTAGTAATAATTATTCCTTGAAGAACATTACATAATAATTAGCCCATTACTGTCCCACTGCAGGGCACGGGCCTCTTCACAGAATGAGAACCTTTTAGTTTAGGCATAAGACCACCACTCTGAACTGATGCGGGTTGGCAGACTACACACATCATCGAGAACTTTATGGAGCCCTCTCAGGTGTACAGATTTCCTCACGATGTTTTTCCTTCACCGTTAACGCAATTGATAATCAAATTCTGATCCGCACATGAATTCGAAAAGTCAGAGGTATTGGCCGGGATTGAAATCAGCCCTTCCTGCATGGCAGGCAAGCGGTCAATCGCTAGGCTATCACCTAAGCCTTGCTGAGCAGGAGAGTAAATACAAACATTTTTTACAAAAAAATTAAACCGACTTCAAAAAAGAATAAAATACTTACCATATAAAATTAACAGTTTCAGAAGTCGGTGCTGATCCACGCTGAACCAAATTGAAGGCACCGACTTCTGAAACTGTTAATTTTATACGGTAATTATTTTATTCTTTTTTGAAGTCGGTTTAAATTTTTTGTAAAAAATGTTTTTATTTTTTTCATTTTAGTGGCCTTAATTAAAACTTGGTTGGACCTACTATAGACGCTGCTCGTAACATAATCACATCATCACAATATGCGTACTGTTCGTCATTGAGGAGTTCCATTGTCTATCTCCGAAGTTCTTCATCAGATCTTCACCAAATTTTAATGGGACCAACTTCGAAGTATACCCTATCCATTAAAAAACGAATTATCAAAATCGGTTCACAATTGGCGAAAATATCGATGAACACACACAAAAAAAAATACATACAGACGAACATAGTAACCTCCTCCTTTTTGGAAGCTGGTTAAAAATACATACAGACGAACATAGTAACCTCCTCCTTTTTGGAAGTCGGTTAAAAATACATAATTTCCTCTGTAAAATACGAATCTTCTTGTAAAACTGCAGCTGTTTCTAGTGAATAAGCATGTAATGTCGATTAGTACTTACTATGTAAATAATTAAATAGTCGTCTATCAAATAGTACAGCTAAGGAGAAGCGGATACTGACAATTGTTAGTATCCTTCATATTGCTGAATTATAACGTAAGTATAACATCCGTCGATAAAAATATAATTACCAGGGTTTGTAAAAAAAACCTATCCGATCGTAGAAGGTTATATTCAGTTCTAGTATTTATCGATATATGATCCTTTATATTTATGTAATCTTTATAAACTGCCTCGTTGCTCTAGTGGCAGCAAGCGCGACTGCCTGATCGTGAGATCCTGGGTTCGATCCCCATGTCGGGCAGTGTTATTGGGTTTTTTCGTGTGGAATTCTTCAGTAGCAGCCCGAAGTTTGGATTTGTGCCCGGTGGATGGCAATAGGCTTGCCCCCTATTACATGGGACTTAAACATAACGACGAAATGAGGGAGTTACTATACAACTCTGTCCAACCCTTCGGGGAACACAGGCCTGATGTTATGGCCGATTCCAATAACTAACCGAGCGTTATTTAAGACTCTTGTATCTATACTATTCTTTACCAATAATGAAGCCAAGACTCCATAGCTTTGCATAGTAGACACTCCCATACGTGGCAGTCTAAAATGCCCAGTTTAGCAATTAAAAATAAAGTATGTGGGATTAGCTCAGAGGAAATAAAAAGCAACTGATCACCGTGACCGTACAACTCCGTATGTTATAGTTTATTTTTCAAAAACAAAATTTTAATAAAATATTTTTTTTGCTGCCTTGCCTTTACTCAACTATATTGGGATCAGCTTCCAGTCTAACCAGATGCGGCTGAATGTCAATATTTTACACGGATGGACTGCCATCAAACCTCCGCAACCCAGCTACTGGGCAATGCCGATATCCTAAGGTTAGGTTTAATAAAAGAAAATTGTTCCTTCTTAATTTAAAATATCTCAGTTCGCCTTTCATCACTCATTACGTTTCGTTTTCCTACTATTTTTAACCGACTTCCAAAAAAGGAGGAGGTTCTCAATTCGGTTGTATTTTTTTTTGTTTGTCCATCATTTATAAACCGATTTAGAATTTTTTTTATTTGAAAGGATATAGGTACTTCCAGATTGGTCCCATTTAAATTTGGTGAAGATCTGATGAAGAACTTCGGAGATATACAATGAAACTCCTCAATGACGAACAGTACGCATAATGTGATGATGTGATTATGTTACGAGCAGCGTCTTTAGTAGGTCCAACCATGTTTTAATTAAGGCCACTAAAACGAAAAAAATAAAAAACATTTTAACAAAAATAAAACCGACTTCAAAAAACGATGAAAAGAATAAAATAATTACCATATTATAAAATTAACAGTTTCAGAAGTCGGTGCCTTCAATTTGGTTCAGCGTGGATTAGCACCGACTTCTGAAACTGTTAATTTTATAATATGGTATTTATTTTATTCTTTTCATCGTTTTTATTGTAACTTTCGTTTGACTCATTCATATTGATTAGTTAGGTTTATTCACGTGTATTTTTCGGGATTACCTAACTAGTTTCAGACCCAAACGAAGCCGTTAATCATGAGCAGTAATATAGTACGAACGTTTGGCGTATAGTATATCGTAGTTATATCACTAATGTACGCGAATTTTGAATCGAAACTAAATAAAACCGTTTAAAAATATCCTATGAATAAAGGTATAGGTCACACCTACTGAAAGTTGAAAGTTGAAGACCTTTTTCTTACCAGGGTATTTAGACAGAGATAGACTATCAAAGTAAATATTCAACGCCAAATGTTTCGACTTTCGGTAAGTGTTCGTAATGGTCTCCATTTTTACCTAACCCTCATGGTCCTATAAAATTTGGTTTATTTTTAACCGACTTCCAAAAAAAAGAGGAGGTTATCAATTCGACAGATTTTTTTTATGTTTTTATTTATAAACCAATTTGGAAAAATTATTTTTTTTGTATGAAAGAGTATTTTTTCGAGGTGGTTCCATTTAAATTTGGTAAAGATCTGATGAAGAACTTCGGAGATAGACAATGGAACTCCTCAATGACGAACAGTACGCACAATGTGATGTCTTTAGTAGGTCCAACCATGTTTTAATTAAGGCCACTAATTTGAAAAAAAAACGTTTTAACAAAAATAAAACCGACTTCAAATAACCGAAAAAAAGAATAACATAATAAATTATTATAAAATTAAAAGTCGGTTTTATTTTTGTTAAAATGTTTTTTTGTTACAATTTGTATCATACATAGATATGAATAAAGTTTTCAATTTAATTAAATAGTATGTGCGAAACGAGTATTTCTGATTCAAAATTCACTCATATTAATGTTTACGTTAGTAACTCGTGACAGCAATACAGCATTCGTGCTATGTCTATTGAACTTGCGACCTCGTCGTGTGTTCAGTTCACGATTTGGGTCCTGGCCGCGACTTCGAGTGTCTGTGTATTATTTACGAACGATATAAATAAAAAAATGGAGGGGCTCGTGGCTAAATAACAACCGCGCCGATCGTACGATTTGCGAGGTTAAGCTGCGCTTGCCGCGGTCAGTCCGTGGATGGGTGACCATTTGTTACACATCGAGACCCCTCCGTGCCTCGGAGAGCACGTTAAGCCGTCGGTCCCGGGTGTCATACGAATACCTATGACAGTCGTTACGGGTAGTCAGAAGCCCGAAAGTCTGACAAACAGTTTAACCTTAGGATATCGGCATTGCCCAGTTAATGGGTTGCGGAGGTCTGATGGCAGTCGCTCCGTGTAAAATACTGGTATTCAGCCGCATCTGGTTAGTCTGGAAGCTGACCCCAAGATAATTGGGAAAAGGCTAAGAGGAAGTAAGTATAAATAAAAAAATGATCAAATCTTAACGCCCAACACATACGCTCATCATGTTTGGCTCCGTTGCACACTAGCGTGCAATGTGACGCTGGAAGAATTAGTACGCGCCATTTTTTTTCACATTGTCGCTTACAAAATGTTGCGCTACATGTTCAGCAACATATTGAAAATATGTTGCGCGTCACTTACCGCCTAGTGAACAGTTGCTTAATTAATTGCAATAGTACTAGTTGCTTTGTCTATGGCCGCCATTACACTTTTGTAAGTTCATTCCGTAAAATTTATGTAAGTAACTTATGCCACTTTTTTCGTGACAATTTTTTTGACGTTGCATAGTTTACATTTGCAAAGGAGAATGGGCGAAATGTTTAGAAGTTGGTCTACTCCTCCTCTAGCAATGAGTGATGTGTCATAAGAAAGGTCTTTTTAAGCGAAACATTTGGTACCTACACAACTAAAGTCAATTGTTAGTATTTTCGGAGTTAGAATAGAATATACTTTATTGTACACCAAAATTGTAACACAGCTCTTATACAATAACACCTTTAAAATGAAAAATCGTTTATATTCATACTTTCACAATTTCTTCTTTTTTTGTTACTTATACTAAAGTATCACTACATTCTTATCATATTATTTGCAAATAATGTGTGAAGAAAAAGAACTTAAACATAACTGGCGAAACGTGGGTGCGTGGGTGCAGAGGTGTACCTCTGCCTACCCCTTCGGGAAGTTCAATGTTACGTGTGTTACGTGTGGTAGGTATCTTAAGTTATTATTATGACAAAGATCCTTTAGCAAAACGAGTAAAACGTTTAATAAATAGCAATATTTGAGCGTTAACATAATTTTTAAATGGTTACATTTAATGAGCTTTTACTCGATAAATACTTATAATTGACAGTAGCTGTGATACAAAAAAATGTTCTACTTAAAATAACCTTTCTATTGATATATCACTCATTGCTAGAGGAGGGGTAGACCAAAAGGCCCATTCTCCTTTATCGTAAGTAAGGAAAACTTGCAGGTGTGAAGCTGGCCTATCTATTAATGATGAAATTAAAACAATTAAACCTATGGGAACATAATTAAAAACAGCACTCTTTTTAAAGTATTTTAATTTTGATTTAAAAATCACTTAATTAACATATCTTTTTAGACATTTAAGCACATTTTATATGTATTACAAAGGTAATCGTAAATTTCGCGTAAAAAATATAATTTTAAAACAATTTAAGAGTAACCGAACTAAAACGAGTTTCACCTCGCAGCTTAGTTTTAGCAAAGATGTAGGAAATACAACTGGGATACATCTCAGGTGCTAACGAGGTCTTAATCTGTACCGTGACTCCTCATAGATGCACCTCATAAACGTATTACAGCTAGTTTACACAGAAACTGTTTACAGGACCGGCCCGTTGTAGCGGATCCGTTTTTATTTTGGTGATGGCGTTTGTAGTTCTACGAGCGAGTTCACACACACGACAGTATTCCGAATCCAGTAAAAAATACTGGTCCGACATTTTGCCATGTACCGTTTTGTCATCAAAAACTGGATCCGTGCATGAAGATGTATGGAGAAGTATATCCGTTATTTTTATCGTATCCTGCCTGCCAGATGCGAGTGATGCGACAGAACTAACTTTTTTTAACTGACCCGACGGTAAATATGTGAACAACACATCCAGTACCGCTGTGTGAACGGGCTCTTAGACGATTTGTTGTTGTATCGACTTGAGGTTCATGTTACGATCGCGCAGCTGCAGAGACCATATCCATAAAGAGTATCCATAAAACTCAACTTTTATACATTGCATAGTTGAAAATGCAATTTTATTCTTTACCATGATTATAATAAAGCACATTTAGGTATTATTCGAATTATAGGAGATTCCTTATTAAATACAATGCGCATAATTGTTCGCATACCTTATATTTGTAAAAACTTATATAGTATTACCTAGTGAGGTAAATGCAACAATAATAAGAATTTAAAATAATTATAACATTTTCATAATGGCACTTTAAAAAATGAAAAACATAATTGTTTGCTTAGATATTTTTGTGGTTTAATCAAAACTTTGGGTACCTTACTTATTATATTAATTAAAAATATAATAACTATTAATATAACTTAATGTTATTGTACTTAGTTTATTTTTCAATGCTTTGTTTTTAGGTTTAGTAATTAAGGTTTAACAGATACATTGAATGTTTTAGCAACCAAATTTCTGTAAATTTACGTTTACGATAGCTTAAATGCAATAAGAAACATTTTTACGAAAAAATATCACAAATTTCATAAAAATCGGTGGTAAAATTAATTATTTTCGGAGCTATTACGTAAATACCAAAATCTTTTCTTTTCTCACTGGTTAATTCATCTTCTTTTTAAATGGTTTATTAATTCATCCAGTGTGTCTTTTGCAAACCCACTTTTGTGGAACAAAGATTATAAAGAAACACAGTTGAAATAGACTTTAATTAAATTTGTTAGTTCATAAAACATAATGAAAATTATCTATGGTTGAGTGGTTGATATATCGGCAATTAAAATTGAAAAAGGAATTATAGTTTCCTTTAATTTACATATCGGATTGTAAAACGTGTTTTTTAGATACAACCTTCGCTGAACATAGACCTGAATTACATAATTTATTAACGTTAATTACAAAATATTTGTAAAATATCTATTTCACGATACAAAAAACGTAACTGTAACTGAAAACTTAAGAAAAAGGACTCAAAATCTTAAATCTAAGTATAAGAAACTTAAACAACTAAGTGCCGATTTCACCAACGTCGAATAACTTTAATCGAGGAATAAATTTGACGTTTTGACAGCTTTCGTATAGAAATTCTGTCAACACGTCTGTCTTATTCCTTGGATAAACGCTATCCGACATTGGTAAAATCGAGCCTAAGGGCCGGTTTCACCAACGTCGAATAACTTTATCCGAGGAATAAATTTGACGTTTTGACAGCCTTTGTATAGAAATTCTGTCAAAACGTATCACTTATTCCTGAGATAAAAGTTATCCGACATTGGTAGAATCGGCCCCAAACTAAATAACAATGTGTTTACATTAAAACTTTTGTCATGCACATTTAATAAGCTTATACGGTAAAAACGATTGGTTGAAAAATACACTGATGCAAGTCAAACGATTGATTCGAAGCAATTAAACTCACCACGACGACGTTGACAACATTTAGATAGATTTTTATGTTTAAAACTTTTAATTACCAGCACTCATACATATTTTTTTAATAATTACGATGTAGTCATGTAGGCTTTATAAGGCACATTTAGTGTCAAGTTTAAAAAAAAACATGTTTTTTAATGTTAAGGCATAAGTCATTAAATAACTATTATTATACAAGGTGTAATAAAAATGCAAGATTTTTTATTAAATATTTAAATGCAAAAATATAAAAGATTTATTATAAAATTTGCAATGAAATGTTGCTGATAATTAATAGGGTATATCCAATATCATATATTATTGTTAATATAAATGGCTAACTTAAGCTGTGTTGTAGACGGCTGGCTTGTTGGCAGGGTCATCCATCTTCAGATAATAGCTCCTGATTACCAGCAAGAAGTATATGCTCAGGACTGGAAATAATAATAAGTACATTATTGTATTTTTTTCTGAATAACTTTAAACACGTTGAGGAACAGTATAATAAATCAGAAGTAAGTCGTTGTACAAAATAATGTAGGTATTTTGTGAACATAAAAAAATGGTTGTAACATAATTATATTATTAAACGCCGGTGGAGGACGCCTTAGTAGGTCGTACATCGATGTTATTGGTGATGTTCTTTGTAAAGGACAGGCGCGTAGTACTCTCAAACGGCGTGCATGTATGAATGTGGACGAAACAAAAGAAGTATGTAAGGATCGTAGTATGTGGCGTTCTATAGATTCTGCCTACCCCCATAGGAAGAAAGCTTGAGTTTAAGTATGTATGTATTAAAATTGTAAAATGGACAGTTTTGTTAATATAGATTAGTACTCAGAAAAAATGTTTATATGACACTTATATAATTTATTTCAAAATTACGAAATATTTATTGTTCTGGTGCAGACTATAACATTTTTATTTGGAGTTTCCTCTTGTATTTATGAGCTAGTAATCGGGTCAGGGGTAGGCTTGTGCTTTGCCCGAGGTAGTATGTAATTTCGGCTCAAAGTAATATGGGTAGGATGCCTAAAACCGACATAGGATACAGGTGGCTGCATAGTGCCTAGAACGTCACGAGATTTCTCTACAACATTTATCAATAGTTTGCTAAAATTGTTTCTGTAGGGTTTCATAGCAACATAATATATGAATAATTGCTATAATGGCAGCATTGACTGACGCTGTTGTTATGTAGACCTATCAATGTCAAATACTCAATCAAAATGTCAATATCTAATACATTAGCCAGTATTTTATGGTATGTTGTAAAGCTAATTAAATTACAATATACCTAATATAGTATTTTAATTGTGTTCATACAGCGAATCCTGTTGCTGATTGTATAAAACAAAGTTTTAATAGGTCTACATTCGCTGTGGCGCCAACTGGTGTCGATTTTAGAACTACTCAAAAAATGCTGCTATTGATTTTAGTACTACTCAAAAACGCTGCTATTGATTTTAGAACTACTCAAAAAATGCTATAGACAATTATTCAACAAATTCATAAATAATTGCTGTTGTTTTTGTAGGATTTTTTTCTACAACATTTGTGAACGTGTATAATATTGCTATGGAAGTTTTTGTAGGTGCTCAACGTGTTACATTCACGTCGACGTTGTACTATAGTCTGTTGGGAGGTTCATGTTCAGTGGACGATTATAGGTTGATATAATGATGCCACATCATTGCTTATTAAGGAACGTGACGTCATGGGTTCGATACCAAGTCAGGCAGTGTTTTTTTTGTTCTGTAAGAAATTTCTCATTGGTAGCCCGTGGTTTGGAATTGTTTCTACTCGATTAAGGATAGGAGCTCCACAGGCGAACTGTGGGTGTACCACAGTATACCATCGCCTGTTCTTTTAAGGAATACACCCATGATTTTATTCATGTTTATATTAAATAAATACATACGGATAGAGATAAGATCCCGGGCGATCATGCCGCCATTGATATGGGCACCCGCGAAGCCAGCGAAAAACATGATGATGTACAGCACCAGGAAGATCAAAGTGTAGATCAGGTAGGCCTTCACGTGACCACGTTTGTACTGGAACAAAAATAAACCATCAGATGACTGAAGAAAAACCTTACCAATAGTTTTTTAATGAATCTCCGAGCTGTATTTTGGATGTATAATTTTTATAAGCTCTCCTCCAGCAGCCGCCCCCAGAGTACAGGCAAAATGTCTTGGCCGCCCTGAACAACGTGCAGGTAGTTGCACAGTCGATTGTTTAAGAACTAAATGGCTGCCTGGTTTGTTGGTGTGATCGTGAGGTCCTGGGTTCGATCCCCAGGTCGGGAAGTGTTATTGGGTTGTTTTGCAAAATCAAAATCATTTTTTTTATTTCACATAGACCAATACAGGTGCTTATGAAAAGTCGAATTTAGATGCACGGTTCCAATTAGTCGTTTCCTATGGAGAAGAGCCGGCAAGAAACTCCATGGTTACACATTTAAAAATAATATCTTTAACAATTTCAGTGGATACAGTACAATGATTTAGGATAGTGAGAGAACAATGAAGTCCTGACCACAGTTCAATGAGTAATGAAATACTAAAAGACTTGAGTACAAAAAATTAACAATAATAAATAAAAAATAAAAAACAATTGCCGTGTTGAATTCCTTAGTAGCAGCTCGGAGTTTGGATGTGTGCCCGGTTGATAACAATAGGCTAGCCCCCTATTACATGGGACTTAAACATAACGGCGAAATGAGGGTGTTACTATACACCTCTGCCCAACTCTTCGGGGAATACAGGCGTGATATTATGTTAAATGGCTTTTAAAAGTTGATTTAGCCAAACTTCTGGCAGACTACACACACCATCTAGAACTTTTGGAAACCCTGTCAGTAATGCTGTGGTATATTTTGTATAATTACCTGATGTAAGCCGACAAGCAGGACGATGGTAAATGCCAGAAACAGAATGAAGAATACGAGCATGATCGCAATGACTGCGAACATGACGGCTCCCAGAGTCTGCACGTCAGCGTCATCCTTGCCCTGAGCGGTGACCACTCCTGCTGCAGCCAGGCCCAGGATGGACATGAGAATGACAGCAATGTTGCCGATCTGAAAAATAATTTTATTTCGTCAAGTAATTTGTTGAGACTCCTCCGTGCCTCAGAGAGCACGTTAAACAGTCGGTTCCGGGTGACATACGAATACCTACGGCAGTCGTTACGGGAAGTCAGAAGCCCGAGACTCTGACAACCGGTCTAACCTTAAAATATCGGCATTGCCCAGCAACTGGGTTGCGGAGGTCTGATGGCAGTCAAAATACTGGTATTCAGCCGCATCTGGTTAGACTGGAACCTGACCCCAACATAGTTGGGAAAAGGCTAGGCAGAACGAACCATCAAATAATTTGTAATCTAAGTATCATAATATCGTCAATACACTGCTATCGTGTTATAGCCTTACAATAAGCAATAAGTACCCCTTATGACTGGTGTTGTTTGGTAAAAGAATAAGCTTGGTCTTCATCAACATTAATTCTCTGTTTAAAAAACCGATTACCTAAAAAAATGTAGGATTGCGAGTAAACGCTTGTTTAACTTTTTTTTTAAACTTTGCTCCGTTCTTCTGTATCGTGGGTGCGTTTACAGACACAAATCTTCACATACATTAACGCACAGACCCGGCACAACTATCTATCGCGACTCGTAGCGCCGAAAGCCAATCGCTTACCCACTGCGTCAAACGTGTCGTCAAAAAATTAATGTTGTTGAACACCATCCTTAGTCAGCCGTTTAACAGTCATTGTAAAAGGCGCTTAGGGATCAAAACAACAGCTGCATCCCGCTATGATGTAATAAAATGGGTAGATACTACACGAATCATGGTGTTTTAGGTACGCAATATTTCCTGCTCATATTTGATCTCTATTATAGAGGAAGACCATGATGATGACGATGCTGCTGATAAAAAAAATATCAATGCGTCTTACCAGGTTCAGGTACCCAATGATCAGGCATCCTGTCCTCAGCTCAATGCAGAAGCAGCACTTATCGAATTCAAGACCCATTTTTTATCTGTAACAAAAGATATAATATGATTTAAATATTGAATTATAAAATATAGGATGTTCATAGTCTATTAAGAATTTTTCTCTAATTAAATATATATAATAATAAAGTTTTTATACTATAATTAAGTAGGTAGGTACCTAACGTGATGTTTTTTATACGAACTACTCTATGACATGAATTATTTAAATAGACACAATCATATTAAAACGATGCGTGCTAAGCATAAGTACAGTAGGGGAATGAAAAGGATCGTCAGTTTTCAAATTCATTCCTTTCCCACATCGTGAGCACATGTTACCTTTTCAAACTATTGAATGGAACAGACAAATGCATGGAAAATTATGATTAATTATTTGGTAGCAAAGATCAAAATTGCCTTTGGCCACCATATTATTATGACGTAGCAGTGCCATTTTATGTCTTTGATTTAATTTAAAGAGTTTTGTTCTTTAAACCACGATATTAATCAAATCGATGATTAAATAGATTGATATTACTTGTGTCTGTCACCTTGTTACCATATGAAAAATACTTATATTTTCATTTCTATAATGGTGGCAATACGTAGTCGGTAAAATAGTTCGTTCTTGCACTGTGCAAGCAAAAATAGATCTTAAGGTGCATAATCTTTTCATTCCCCTACTGTACATGTTTTCTATGTGGTACTGTAATACGAAACATATTTACTCTAATCGTGTCGCTTTATTCCATAAATACCTAACAATGCTTAAAACCTCAAAGAAAAAAGAAAAATAAATCCAAGAAATTCGATTCCGCTCGTTTACGTTTCAAATACACATTTTCAAGACTGAAATAGCAAACCAACTATAACGCGTGTTGCTAGCCCATCGGTTACAAGTACCATGGCCCCATTAAGAACACTCCCATGGGATGCCCCGATTCCTGAGTGTTGAGGCTGCAGCTATTTATAGTAAACTAGGAATGTAGGCAACACAGCTAGATACACGCCATATCCTAATAAAGTACTCTATAAAACGCGTATACATCGTAAAAATAATGTAATACTTTGTTGCTGAAATTTGTATTTTTTTTAATATCGCACGTCTGTGGAATAAAGTCAGAGAAAAATAGTTAAGGAACATTTTACACTATTGATGTGGCACAGTTAGTTTTTTAGATGTGAAACATCTAATGCGATAGTACGGGTGTGCTAGCGGCTGTTGGGTGGCGACGCTCGCGATGGCAGACACACGACGGCAGACCTTCGTAAGTCATCGGCTCTCTTCGGTTTGATCAGGCCTGTTTTTTTTTACAATATGGTTTTCGATATTTCACATCTGCCAGGCGTCCCGCGACAGTTCTATCTGACGGCACACGAGACACTTTGTGTGTGGAGATAGTTTCTGGAGTAGACACACTAGTTTCAAGGCATAAAACTGTGTCCAACACAAAGCAGCCTAAATTAACAAGCAACAATGACAAATAACGATGTGTGTAGCAAGACTACTTATGTCTTTATTCCCCTAATTTTGCAATATTTGATTGATGATTATGCATTCTGAACATTTAACTGCCAAACACTAAATAACAACAATAGTTACAAAGTACATATTTTTAAAATCGTATTTGAACCATAGGCAGCTAGCAACATCAAATACAAAGGGTTTTCTATCGTCGCTTCTCAAGTAAAATACATTCTGAAAACATTTATATATTTTAATAAAAACAGACCAACATTTATCTCCTTGTCAATGTCAAGAGTTTAGTCCCGTTCTTCGATCCCACATGATGATGTCATTTGACATTGAACAAAGCGAATCTACAATAACGAGCACCACTAATTAAAATTAAGGCTATCTAAACTCACAATTGGGTGTCTAAATTAATCCTAGGACTTTTAACACATCGAGTTCATAATAATATTAATTGAATAAACTGGGGTACGCATTCTCGCCGATCATTTAAGTTATAACAGCTGGTCTTTTACCGCGCAAATCAATTAACTTTTTGACCCCCTAGCAGGGTTAACGCCATTAGATAGAATAAAAAAATAACCCTATTTACGGCTGAATGTGAAATGACGTAATCTTTAGCGTTAGCAGTGGGGTAGCAACAGACTACGACCGCTCCCTGTCATGTGAGTAACAAGGTTTAAGTACCTTTAACGCGTTGATTAAAGTAATGAAATTAGAAATAGTGGCTGCCACGATTCGCTTTACGCACGCGGAGAATATAAAAATAAAGCGTGAGTGAGGAATTTGAATAAAATTTATCTATGCAATAATGTACTATGTGTAAAATGAATCT
Organism: Amphipyra berbera; assembly: GCA_910594945.2. Lineage (NCBI taxonomy): Eukaryota > Metazoa > Arthropoda > Insecta > Lepidoptera > Noctuidae > Amphipyra > Amphipyra berbera. Next base: position 3,581,172 of record OU343133.1, read on the forward strand.
GTTTTAATCAAAAACTACGAATAAGTATAATAATTATGCCCATTACTGTCCCACTGCTGGGCAATAGCTTCTTTACATAATAAGAACGAATAAGAACAATAATGAAGCAAGGACCTCATAGCTTTGCATTACAGGAGACCATTATGGAAGTAGCTTTCACATGTAGATAGGTACAATTATTAGCTTACGATTCTAGTTATATGCTCAGTTTGGTTATAAAAAGGTATGCAAAACGATTCGTTTTTGTTTATAGGAACTGGGAATAAGCGATATTTTGGAAGATGATAAATGGCTCTAATTTCTACATGATCTTAAAAAAACTTTTTAAAATAAAAAACACTAATATGGCTCGCATCGTATTTTTCCATTTAATAAATTGACTGATCATTTGTAATTCTATTGAGGTTGAACAAAATCGTCTCCTCTTGTGTGCAATGACCCATGTTTATAGAAAAACTTGGACTAAATCCAAAATATTATCCGTGAAAATAAAAGCGTCTTTATGCGTCACGTATTTATACAGTCCTTTTGATAAGAACTGTTATTTTTTTAGTAAAGCTAATGCGGTATTCGGCGGCGACAAATTTTATCGGAAGAGAGTAATAATATTAATTTAGCAACAGTGTGTCGATGAAAATTTATAGTTTACAGAGTACTTAGTTTAATTTCATCGCATTTACTGCTAAATATAGGTTAGTAGTTCGAACTCAAGGCACGCACCTCTGTCTTTTCGGATTCATGTGTGTATTGTATAATTATCATTTGCTTAAAAACGGTGAAGGAAAACATCGTGAGGAAATCGGCATGCCTGAGATATATTTTTCGACGGCATGTGAACCCAAAACAGAGGCCCATGGGCGGCATAAACTCTGACAGCAGGTTAATCACTAACCACATGAAAATAACTAAAGTACCTACTAGAAAATATAAGTAAAGACTTAAAAAAAGCTACGCTAAATGCTCCTGTTACACGGGCAGATTTTGACAAGAAAATTAATAGCAAACCCCACAAAGTCATGAGTCATGCCAATAAAAATATGAAAACGAATCAGATGTCCCGAGATTCAAATTTTTGGCACGACACAATTTCGTAACTCGTCAATATTAGCGCTACAAGAAATATTCGCATATTTATAGAAAAAAAGAACTCCCATATCTTTTAACGGTTAGAGTGAAAAGATTAAAGATTTAAGGGTCATCTGAGGACTGAGAGGTCAACAACCCATGACCAAAATGACAGCTGAAACAGGCTTGCGAATTTTGGCTCAACGTTTATCTCGTACATGCAGACATTTCGGACTGGTTTTTTTCATGCAAGCTTGAGTATGGAGCCACAAATAAGTACAGGGTGAGATTCTGAGATGGGAATGTATGATCAAAATTCAAAACCTTAATGATGACAAATATAGAAAAAATGGTCTTGAATGAGCTTGATTCTGGAGAAAATAAAACAAAATCATTAGATTTAAAAAAAATGAAGATGGCGTGGGACGCCCCGGCAGATGTGAAACATCGAACCGAAATTTGTAAAAATAAAATTTTGCCGAATCAAACCGAAGAGATCCGACGAGTTACAAAGGTTGCCACCCAACAGCCGTTCTCACACTCGTACCGCCGCATCAGATGTTTCACATCAAAAATAAATAGGTTGGTACACCAAAAATCCCACACAAAAAATATCAACCTGTACTATTGGACCAGTCGAAAATATTGCTTATTAGAATAAAATCTTGATAACTGCAAAATCAAAGGAAATAACTTATTTATTTTCCTTAATTTTCTTACGTACCATAATTATGACAGTTAATAATAATTAATATTTTGACTGTCGTACGCAATGCCTTTAACCTTTTGACCGCGCCAGTCGGTTTTATACGACAAATGTTTTCGTGCCCGTGTCGCCTCAGTCGTATAAATATGACTGAGGAGACGCGGGCACGAAAACATTTTTATTTGTCGTATAAAGCCGACTGGCGCGGTCAAAGGGATAGTTCCTTAAAATAATAAAATTAAAAAAAATACTGTGTTGAAAGCGTCGATACGCGCTTGTTTCCATATCCATAGATAATTATAACTCTTTCTATCAACGCTGAATTCATTAGAAGGAACAATGGTTTCACAAAGGTAAAATTTCCAAACAAACTTTATTTATTGAATTAGCTGGCTCGCTACAAATATGAGTGTTCTACATTCACAATAAACAGAGGATGTGAATGACGAAAAACATTTGTTTTCTGTTATTATCGGAGGTCGGTCGCTTTGTGTAAAACTCTCTATAGTATCAACAGAGGAAACGATAGATCGCATTGCTAATGAGGGGAACTTTTTCTTTTAAAGATTAAAAAAATCAGGGATCAATGACAATGCCAATATGAACATTATTATTCTTAGACACGTTTTTTCTAAAAATTGAATCAAACTGAACAGTTATACCATACAGAGGTGATAATGGAAGAGGTATAATGTTTAGAAACTCATATTAAAACTAAAACATCAATAGCCCGCGCGCGAGGGCTAGTCACCGTCTGCGGTATATGAGCGGCAGGAGGGGGGTACGCGCAGTAGACAAGACGAAGCAAACTGACCCGTTGTCCTAGGTGAACGACAAACGCGGTAATGCGACGCGACGCGACACGACGCGAAAATATCAAATAGTCGTATGTACTTGTGGCCTGCGTGGTCGCCTTAATCTGTGCAAAACGCGCCGAAGTGCGAACTTGTTTTTTGAGCGACGAGACGCGACGCAGTGTGAAGTGAACTTGAAGACGTGCATTTGCAATCTTCCTTCTTTTTTTATAAAGTTTTTGTAGGGCTAAGTATTTAAAATACGAATTTTCGAATAACTACACAGTATACATGGTTAAAATAATAATGAACTGAGATCGCCGCGTTTGCCGCTCACGAATAACTACAAAATAGGACACACGTCGCGTGAAGTATTGGTCGCATTACGTCGCGTCGCTACGTGTCGCATCTCATCGGTCACATAGGACAAAGGGTGATAGAGCGCATCTATTGTTTCACTCCCCCCTTTCGCAGCTCACATACTGCAGGCGGTGACTAGTCCTCGCGCGCGGACTAATACTAAGCAATTCTCAGCATGACGGCCTGAAAGCTGGCTCCTAAAAGACGCTTCCATAGTGTTGAATTACAAACACTCCTCGCTTGAAGAGGGATCAAATGAGAATCAACTCAGATGAAAGTTGTTTATTAGTACGGGCCTACGTTTAGAAAATCAATTTGTTTGTTTAGATCAATCACAGGCTTCACTGGAGCGTCATGAATCTTGCCGTTGTACCGCGTACTACGTACTATATACTATACTATACAAGGTTAGTCGGAAAGGGGGTACTAAGCCGAAAGGGTGTTAAAGTACCTATAATAAGGGATAACTTTTGTTCTACAACTTTCCCCAAAACTCGATAGTTTAAGAGAAATAGCTTTTCAAAGATTTCGTAAAAAATATGCTAAAATCTATCTGTCCATAGCTATGATCAGCTGTTTTTACAATTTAGGTCATATTTGGGGTCACGGATTACAAAATTAATTTTCTGAATTCATAACTAAAGCAGGTAAGATATTTTTTTCAAAAAACTATAATAAAAATCTTTTTGCATGCAAATAAAAATTATCGAATTTTGAAATTTTAACACTTGCTTTAAAATAGTCATCAGTGATACTTTAGGTGGCCCGCGGCTTAGTACCCCCTTTCCGACTAACCTTGTATAGTACGCGGGCTATATAGTCATAGAGTCATAGGTCTCGAGTTCGAACCCAAGGCACACACCTGACTTTTCGGATTCATGTCCGTATTTTATAATAATCACTTGCTTACAAACGGTGAAGGAAAACATTGTGAGGAAACCGGCATGTCTGAGAGATATTTCTCGACGGCATGTGAAGCCAAGTCAGAGGCCCATGGGCGGCATAAACTCTGACACCAGGTTAGTCACTAACCACACGAAAAGGAAGGAGTACGCGGTGCGGTAATTACCGGCCTGACCACCCCTTTTTGGGAGAGGTATGGCAATGTCCATAAGCGGACAGAAACACGTAGTTGTTACAAAAAAAGAAACCTGCACAGATTCAAAATTCAGTGCGTGTGAAACTACAATTTGGATTGTATAATAAACAGGTCAACGAATTCGACGATGACGTCATAAGGGGAGTGTGTACAATCGTAATAAAGTGGGGCATGTTGGGCAGAATAATTAATTGCTTTTACAGTACAGTAAACCTATGTAACATTAAGGCCGATTCAGATATAAGTGTTATAAATGGGTAGTGCATATGAACTTCCACATCCACTTGATAATCATCGTAAATGCCCGTTAACGTCCACTGCTGAGGATGGGCTTCTTACAGCCGCTAACATCAACAATTATGTGAATTGAACTGAATTGAAGAGAACAGATAAGAATATTTCTCCTTTATTTGTATGTCTTTTATTTGTTATTGTGCGAAGATAAAGAACATACATACCTATATATACATTTGTATATTAAGTCAGTTACAGTCACAGTTATATTAAATCGCCGGGAACAAATATATATACATACATAAACTCACACCTTTTTCCCATGGGGGTAGGCAGAAGCTATAGAACGAAACATGCTACGATCCTTAGTTCCTTACATACTCCTTATCTTATCATGCACGCACGCCAGTTGAGAGTAGAGAGTACTACGCATCTGTCCTTTGTGCAGAACATCAACAATAACATCGATGTATGTCCGTCTAGGACGTCCTCTACCTGCGTTTCCACTGAAATCAGCCTTATAAATTCCTTTTGTTAATCGCCGTTCACTCATTCTCTCAACGTGACCAAACCACCTAAGCATACTCCTTTAAATGTTTGCCTCTACATCTTCTATCTAATCAGTGTACTAATAAGTTAAGTTGATCGATTGTTAAACTAAAGTTAATTCAAATTAATGTGTGAATAATAAATTATTAATGAATCATTAACGATTAAATTATCATTAATTTGTTTAAAAATTGTTAAGTAATCATTATAAATTTGATACTAAGGTTTTGTTAAGTGAGTCGCATGCACAGAAATCTAAATATTAGATTTCTGTCGCGTAATTAGAATATTGAAAACAAATTAAACTTAATTGATTTTCAATTGTAAAACAATTACCGCGATATGTTTAAGTGACCATCACGCAAACTTGATAAAATACTGTCACATCTGCAAATTGTATTAATTTTCAACAGATTTAAGTATTAAATTCGTTTCTAAATATATTTTATCTGACAATGTGCATAGTTGCTGCATGCTGGGGCGATAAAAAGACATTAAAATGTAAATATATATTTTTATTCACCGACCAAATTTTCCTAATACTGTTATTGAAAACGTTATGCTCTTCATCATGCAAGGTAGGCAAGTTGGGGGATCTTGCTCTGATGATATTGCCACGTATCCCCTGCACTGGTCAAGCTACTACTACTGATTAAAACGAATGAAAATGTTTGCCAAAATAGATCACCTAAAATCTGGGCATAAAATGAATATTACCCAAATGACATTGAAAAATTCTATATATAACGCACATTTAGGTGACCTAGATCTTTGTTAATGTGCTATGTATGTGTGCCTGTGTAAATATACACTGAACATATGCGAAGTTTCGTATTGTGACATTATTGTACACATTTGCCGGAACGTTTTGACTCAGCGAATCTTTTGTGACTTTGTTCGCGCGACAAATCACGAGTGTGTATTTCAGATTTTTCAAATATTTTATGTTATTGTTATTATTAACTCTTTAAGAGGGTGGGTAGAAAATGCGTGTTGCTAGGGAGTTCGTTGTGCCGTTTCTTTTTCTTGGAAGCAGTGAAGGGCGATTTAATGGGGGCTGTCTTTTGTAACGTTTACGTCCAAAAGGAACAAATTTTAGTCTATTTTCAGTTTGAGTTCATTGTGTGCTTGTCGCGATTCCCATTCTGTTTGCTAAGCTTTGTTATTATGACAAATATTCCCTCAAGACGTGACCGTGCATTATTAGTGGTCTGGTGAAGGGCTCATGTACCGCTTCCCCTATATAAGGTCCAACCAAAATACCTGGACAAACTTTTACACAGTGTTCAGTAAGTGTAACTGAATATATCTATGCAAAAAAAAACGAGATCCAAGTGTTTTTTTTCTAACCAAATTTTTTTTTTCAACTATAATTTTACTTTAATTTTTTTTTTTACATATTTCACTTCGCTGTGTAGGTAAAACGCGGCACGGAATTAGCACGCACCCCAATGGCGGTCGATGCATAAGAAATGGATGAGTTTATTCTTAGAGAGTACAGGCAATTTAAAACATTATTATTTTTTTGTTAGAACAAAACACTTGGATCTCGTTTTTTTTACATAGATGTGATTAGTTAAACGTATTGAACACTGTGTAAAAGTTTGTCCAGGTATTTTGGTTAGACCTTATATATAAAAGTACTCTGTGGTACCTACGTGGGATATACCAGGGACAATAATAACACGTGGCAATCAGTGGCGTAACTATACCATTAGAGGCCCGTGGCAAATTCATTGGATGGGGCCCCAGTAAAAATCACTGAAGTAGTAACGGCCTCTGTGGCCGGGGGGCCCGTGGCATTTTGCCAGCCCTGCCACCCTGTAATTACGCCACTGGTGGCAATAGTACCATCGTCAACATTTCGACAATTACCAAGATATAGGTAAGCTTGTGGGAGTGTGTGCCTACGTGTCTCAAGCGTGTGTCAACCTATGCAGATGCGTTTGAGGCACGTAGTCACACACTCACACAAGCTTATAATTATCTTGGTAATTGTCGAAATATGGACGACTAGCTGAGCCCGCGGTTTCACTTGCATCCTAGGAGAACTACTTCATGTACCCGGATAAAATGTATCCTATGTGTTAATCTAGGACATAGTCTATCGGCGTGCCAAATTTCATCTAAATCCGTTGAGCCGTTTTTGCGTGGGAGAGTAACAAACATCCATGCAAAAAAACTTTTGCGTTTATAATATTAGTAAGGATGTTACTTTTGCCGCGTGTTATTATCGTCCCCGGTCTAACCTACCTAGAATTATTACCTGCTGATATATGATATGATAAGTACGTAGTTCGTATTACAACAATACAAATAGGTATATTACAGGTTCTTTTTTGCATCAATACAATTCCAGAAAAATTGCTAATTGGGCAATAATTCAAAAATTGTATCACCGTCATTGTGTTCATTGGCTATTTTGCAAAAGTTTGTCGAAAATTCGGTATATTCGGCAAAAATTATAAAATGCAACGTGAATATAATAATACTTGTTTATTTACCAGGATAAGATCGATTACATTTCCTTAAAATCTTTACACAGTATAAAACAAAGTCGCTCCCGCTGTCTGTACGCTTAGATCTTTTAAACTACGCAACGGATTTTAATGCAGTTTTCAGCAATAGATAGTGATTCGAGAGGAAGGTTTATATGCCCCACATTAGTATCTACATTGCACCCGTGCGAAGCCGGGGCGGGTCGCTAGTATATATATAATATAATAACATTACATTACCCGAGAATTAATCCATACTAATATTATAAAGCTGAAGAGTTTGTTTGTTTGAACGCGCTAACCTCAGGAACTACTGGTTGGAATTGACAAATTCTTTTTGTGTTGGATATTCCACTTATCGAGGAAGGTTATAGGCTATATAACATCACGTTAAGGCCAATAGGAACGGAGCATAAATGAAAAATGTCGCAAAAATGGGAAAAATGTCAACCCGTGCGAAGCCGGGACGGGCCGCTAGTTTTCTATAAAAGGAAACAATATAATTTATAATATTTTAACTTGTGGACTCCATACTAGATCGAGCCTCGTGGAGTCCTTGAGAGGTTTTAGCGGTTACTTTTCCTGGGGTTCGTAAAGTTTTAAAGCAGTGTCTATCCATTTGCATGTTCCACATTCAAGGCCTTAAACAATGCCCGCTAGCCGTGAGTACTACGCACCCGGCCTTTTGAATGACATCAGTGAGGTCACCGACTTTATCGGTGTCATTTAGGGCGTCCACAGACCCCTCCCAGTATTTCCACTGACATTCGCACTAATCTTTTGTTAATCGCCGTTCAGCATGAACAACATAATTTTTAGGTGTTGGTACAGTGACCGACATAAATTTTGGCGCGATGACAGATCGTCTTGGATGTATTTCTTGAAAATTGTTAAAAAAAGAGCAGAATCGCGATAAATTAGGTAAAATGGGTGATGGTCTTTGCTCAGCAGTGGGACAATATAGATTGATACTACAATAATACTAAACTGCCTAGTTGGTCTAGTGGTGACAAGCGCGATTAATGATCGTGAGGTCCTGGGTTCGAGCCCTAGGTCGGGCAAAGTGTTATTGGGTTTTTGGTAGCAAAGATCAAAATTGCCTTTTGCCTCCATATGACGTAGTAGAGCCATATAATGTTTTTGGAGTTTTGTTACAACCATGACAATCAAATTGATAATTAAATAAATTGACATTACTTATGTCTGTCACCATGTCACCATAATATCCTGTCAAAAAATACTTGTATTTTATAATTTCTATAATGGTGGCACTGTGCAAGCAAAAATAGATCGTAAGTTGCACAACATTTTCATTTCCCTACTGTAGGTACTTCAAATACTTAATTCAGTCCGTCCTTCAGTAAATCCATTTTACTGTTAGACGAGTAAAACAGGAAAATGCTGATATCTATTCCTAAAACAATATGTTGAAGTTATTATTTATAGGAACAATTACTAATTTACTAGCTCTTATCTGTAAACAATGTAAACCGCTATGAATATTGTTATTGAAACTCGAATAAATAAATGTAATTATCAAAGGATGTGACTAATCTACCTAGTCTGGCCCTAAATACTGTTACAATTAAAAATAAGGAAGATATTAATTACATTTGAATTTGGAATCTGTCATTTTTATACGATTGTTCATTGAGTTTTCTAATTTTGGCGCCAATACATTGTACAATATTTTGCGATATTAAAATGGAGTGGGGTGATAAAGAGAACCGAATCGCTGTGATTGCATTACACAAAGTTGGTATGGAGCCAAATGCAATTTTAAAAACTCTCCACACGCTTGGTATTAGTCAAATGTTTGTGTACCGGGCTATTAATAGGTACAGTCAGCATCAAAAGTTGATGTGACCACATTTAGATTTTCAAAATCGCTGTACACCGTATTATACCTAAATCGCTCAACATAATAAGCGCCAGAAATGAATGATTATCATAAAAGGCCATAAGTAGGTGACCATCACTTTTCAAAAGTCGCTAAACAAAATTATAGTAAAAAAAGCATAACATTCTTTGTCTCTAAAGTCTCTGAACAAATTTTTGACAAAAATAGCATACCATCGTTTATCTCTAAAGTCCCTGAACAAAATGAAATGTTTTTTGGGTTTAATATGTGTGTGTATTTTTTTTCAGTATATGTGTTTGGTATATAAATTAAGTAGACACATGCACATGTAAATCACCACCCTTTTATTTATTATAAACAAAATTAAATTAAATGGTTCCATAAATAAATACAGTTAATAATAATTATTTGTTTTTATTAAAAATCAACAAATTTAAACGTTCATAATCAAAACAAAATCAAGGTTTAATTTTTTATCAATTACAATTACAGTTATGATTAGGCTTAAACATAAAAAAAAGCTTAAAAATTAAAAAAAATAATTGGAAAGTTAAATTCGAAATTTACATCCATTTAAATTTTACCTATTTAGTAACGAGCACTTTTTTAGTTTGCAGTTCAGCTACTTTTGATAGTATAAGTTTACACGCTACGTATCCGAAACAAAATAATGTTTAGTAACTTTTGTTATATATGATGTTAAGTTATTTTTGGACATTGCCGTGATTACACTAGCTAACCAAAACAAGCATTTTATATTGTTCAGTGACTTCTGTAAAACTGAATGTTATGATGTTTTCGGATATTATAACGATCAGCAATTTTTGACAAAATGGTGTTCAGTGACCTTTGACGAGTAGTGTTCAGTTAATTTTGAACTTTAATGATGTTCATTCAATACTGGCGCCCTATCTTGTTGAGCGATTTATGGGTGATATAGTGACAAGTGATTTTGAAAATCTGAATGTGGTCATCGACTTTTGATGCTGACTGTACAATGAGACCTCCTCTGTTTGTGACAGAAATAGATCTGGCCGTCCACGTAGTGTTCGTACGAAAAAGGTGGTCAAAGCAGTAAGGGAAAGAATTCGAAGAAATCCTGTCCGAAAGCAAAAGATTTTATCTCGGGAGATGAAGATACCACCCAGAACCATGTCGCGTATTTTAAAAGATGACTTAGGACTTGCAGCCTATAAGAGACGCACTGGTCATTTTTTAACTGATAATTTAAAAAAGAATAGGGTGGTAAAATCGAAACAACTACTGAAGCGGTACGCAAAGGGAGGTCACAGAAAAAAATTGTTTACGGATGAGAAAATCTTTACAATTGAGCAACATTTTAACAAACAAAATGACCGTATTTATGCTCAAAGCTCTAAGGAAGCTTCCCAATTAGTCGACAGAGTGCAACGTGGGCATTATCCGACTTCAGTGATGGTTTGGTGGGGTGTTAGCTATAAAGGAGTGACTGAGCCATATTTTTGTGAAAAAGGTATCAAAACATCGGCACAAGTGTATCAAGATACCATTCTTGAGAAGGTAGTTAAGCCCCTTAACAACACCATGTTCAATAACCAAGTATGGTCCTTCCAACAAGACTCGGCGCCGGGTCATAAAGCTCGGTCATTAATTCATATTATAATTATTCATATTTTCTTACATGCGCAAACGGTTCCGTGTGTACAAAAACCACAAAACTCCTAATTTACCATAACAAATATTAATACAATGTAATTTTATTCCTCAAGTAATACAAATCACGCCTGTGCATGAAATTATGACTATCCGTCAACATCTAGGTAGGTAGCATATAATTAACGATTCGGGTTGGTTACGGTTAGAAAGCACGTTTGGATTCACATAGTTTTATTACTGATCCCAATAACTGATCTTAATCCAATTCTTTAGATTGATTTAGATTTTTGACAGAAATTCAATAAAATATAACATATCATCACGTCTTGTACTCTCCGAGGGGTTCGGCAGAGGTGTTTAGGTCCCATGTAATAGAGGGCGAGCCTATTGCCATTGGCACAAATTCAGACTCCGAACTGCTACTGAGAAATTCCTGATTGAAAAACCCAATAACACTTTGCCCGACCTGGGGATCGAACCAAGGACCCCATTTTCAGCAGTCACGTTTCCGACCACTAGACCAAAAGGTAGTCAATAGAAGTAAAGTCAAAATCTACATCAACCTAGAAATTTTGAATTTAGATCGGGTATTGGGATCGGCCTTTAGCAGACGACTGCCAAAACGTTGTAATATCAAAATAACATATTTTTACATTTTATTTCTGCCTACCTTACTGCCAAACTAGTCATAATTAAAAGACAAACAGATTTAACCTGCGGATCCCGTGAATTTATCCCGTGTGGGGAGCGGTTAGAATATAAAATTTCCTCACCGCACGCTGGGAATTGACGCGTGTTGTAATTCACCAAAACCCAGCACGCTTGGTGGTAGGATCTATACGGTCCGCCTGGCTAGCTACCACCCTCACATTAAAGTCCAGCGCCAAGCAGTTTACTGTGTTTCGTCGGGTGTATGTGAGAGCCAGAGGGGTACAGGGGAATCCCTCTCTATCTCTGAATTTCTGATGTCACTTTTTATTTCTAATGTTACAGAAATTACAGAACGCCACATGCTACAATCCTTACATACTCCTTTCGCTTCGTCCACATTCATACATCTTATCATACACGCCCGCCGATTACATAATTAATTATGCAGGTAGGTATATTTATCATTTTGAAGTGCAAATACAGCTCATGTGCACTTAGCTACCAGTCTTGGCGCATGCATTCGATGATTCCTTGAACAAACTGCTGTAGGTATTCAGACTATTCAGTTGATTAAGACTGTAATATGATTCCGATAGCGCTTCTTGGAATGCTCTCACAGTGTGAAAGTGCAACCGTCGGATATCGGATTAAATTTAATGCTGTCTCACACATTGCAGATCGATACTACAAGGTTAGTCGGAAAGGGGGTACTAAGCCGCGGGCCACTTAAAGTATCACTGATGACTATTTTAAAGCAAGTGTTAAAATTTCAAAATTCGATTATTTTTATTTGCATGCGAAAAGATTTTTATTTTAGTTTTTAAAAAAAGACATACCTGCTTTAGTTATGAAATCAGAAAATTTCGTTTCTTATCCGTGACCCCAAAAATGACCTAAATAATAAACACAGGTGATCATAGGACAGATAGATTTTTGCATATTTTTTTACGAAATATTTAAAAAGCTATTTCTCTTACACAATCGAGTTTTGGGGAAAGTTTTAGAACACAAGTTATCCCTTATTATAGTAGGTACTTTAACACCCTTTCAGCTTAGTACCCCCTTTCCGACTAACCTTGTATAATATTTTATTCCACGAGAATCTGCTCTTAATAATGGGATCCCTTTCATTCGCATAATTTTATAATTCCTAATCTACTTTTGCATAACTTTTAATGACATAATAATACTTTGACATAATATTTTTTGGCATAACTATCATTTGGCTATATTTTTTCAGTGTAATGTTGTAAGTAGATTATGGTTAAAAAAATGATGTCTTGTATACATTTATGCGGAATAATTGTTATGCGTAACGATCATTAGGATAAGTGAAAGTAAGCCATAATAAATTGTTCTGCCTAGCTTTTTCCCAATTGTATTGGGGTCAGCTCTCAGTGGAACTAGATGCGGTTGAATACCAGTATTTTACACGGAGCGACTGCTATCAGACCTCTGCATCCCAGTTACAGGGCAATGCCGATATCCAAAGGTTAAACGACTGTCAGACTTCGGGCTTCTCACTACCCGTAACGCTGTGATAGGGTATTCTTATGACACCCAGGACCGACTGTTTAACGTGCTCTCCGAGGCACGGAGAAGTCTTGATGTGTAACGAACGGTCATCCATCCACGGATTGACCGCGGCAAGCGCAGGTTAACCTCGCAAATCGTATGATCCGCGCGGTTTTGACGAGCCACTTCAGTTATACGTGTAAGATTAGATAATATTACAGTAACAAATAAAACATTAGGCTTTAATTTATGACAATGTTTATTAGAGAGATTAGATCCTTATTATTGATCCTATCGATTGGTACCATTAAATACAAAATGTTACGTTTTCGCAGTTATGTCAGTTCGATTCCAGGTTCAGGGTAAAGAGTTTTTAATAATCTATTAATGCAGTTATACTTATCTATATCTATACTAATATTATAAAGATGAAGAAATTGTTTGCTTGTTTGTTTGAACGCGCTAATCTCAGGAACTACTAGTTGGAATCGAAAAATATTTTTTGCGTTGGATAGTCCATTTATCGAGGAAGGTTATAGGCTATATAACATCACGCTACGACCAATAGGAGCGGAGGATAAATGAAAAATGTTGCAAAAACGGGAAAAATGTCCATCCGTGCGCAGCCGGGACGGGCCGCTAGTATTATATAAAAATGAATTCCTATTTCCCTTGGTCACGCCATAACTTGAGAACGACTTCACCGATTGAGGTCATATTTACACAATATTTTTTTTGTCGATACCTTGGTTCGTAGTTATGCTGGGATCCGATAGGTGGCGCCGTAGTCAAATTATTTACGCGGGCACAGCCGCGGGAGAACAGCTAGTTTTTAAATACAAAGGAATGTTTTCTTTGTGTAAAATTTGCTATCAACAATATTAATTTTAAGGTATGTACTTTCCCTTCACCTTCCGCCTTTTTTTACATCTTGTATTAATTTCTTCACTGTGTGTTAGTTCATTGATTTCTATGAAGAGCGATATCGTACCGTATCGTAGTGTCTGCACCGTGTGGGACACCCAATCCTGAATTACGTCACCGCTGAAAAAAGACGGAGCCTTACTAGGTAAGTACCTACTACCTACTGAAATTATTTAAATATCTATGACTAACATGTATCTATAACATAAACATAACATCACGCCATGTAGTCCCCGAAGGGTTCGGCAGAGGTGTATAGTAACACCCTCATTTAGCCCATTATGTTTAAGACCCATGAAATAGATGACGAGCCTTATAACATCAACCGGGCACAAATCCACACTCCGATCTGCTACTGACGATTTCGTCACGGAAAAACCCAATAATACTTTGCCTGACCTGGGAATTGAATCCAGAACCTCACGATTAGCAGTTGCGCTTGCCACCACTAGAACAACGAGGCAGTTTAAAATGTTAATGTAATATTTGAAACTAGCGACCCGCCCCGGCTTCGCACGGGTGCAATGGAGATACTAATGTGGGGCATATAAACCTTCCTCTTGAATAACTCTATCTATTGCTGAAAACTGCATTAAAATCCGTTGCGTAGTTTAAAAGATCTAAGCGTACAGACAGCGGGAGCGACTTTGTTTTATACTATGTAAAGATGTATCTATGTTATGACTTAGGTATGTCTGTTCGTTCGACAAAACTATTGTTTCAGCTGTAAAAGTTCACAGCTGTAAGTATATAGGCAGACACATAAAACGAACGATAGTAGAATACTCCCATGATCGCCACCCTTTTCAAACGGAACGTTTTTATTTCGCACATAAAGGTGGCTGACTCCTGTCACTTCAATCAAACGAACAGTTTACGACGTTGAAGCATCGATCGGACACCATGTTTTTCATTGCAAGTTTTAGGCTGCGTTCAGACGACACGCGCCCGCTAAGCACACGCCACGCGCGTCAACACCCGGGTCTAACTCGCTTTGAATTTTTTTGTATATAATTTGAGTCTTATGTCACATCAATAGATCTCAAATTGCATTTATCGAAGCATGGCATGAGGCGGGCGCGAGGTGGGCGCGAAGCGGGCGCTTGGCGGGTGCGGTTGGACTTCGATAAATGCAATTTGAGGTTTATTGATGTGTCATAAGACTCAAATTATATACAAAAAAAATTCAAAGCGAGTTAGATGCGGGTGCTGACGCGCGTGGCGTGCGCTTAGCGGGCGCGTGTCGTCTGAACGCAGCCATACTACAGAGGTTATTGCTCTCCATTGCTCGTTTAGTTCGAACTTGCAGAACTCAAAGTGGAAGTCGGTTGCATATAAGTCAATTTGAGCAAAAAATACTTGCCAGTGGGTTAGGCACTTTACGGGGTGTCCTACGTAAGCGACAAACGCGACGCGGTGCGACGCGACGTGACCCGACCCGTCGTGGAACAAATACGCGTTACGTCGCGTCTCGCTACATAGGCCGCTAGTAGGGAATGCCGTTGTCTTGATCGCGTTTGTCGCGTAGTGTTCATCGCGTAGCGTACGTCGCGTAGAGTTCGTCGCGTAGCGTTCGTCACTTACGCAGGACACACCGTTAGAAGCATATTATTCATGGAAAAACATGTTAAAAACGGTGAAGGAAAACATCATGAGGAAACTGGCATGCCTGAGAGATGTTTCTCGACGGCATGTGAAGCTAAGTCAGGGGCCCTTGGGCAGCATAAACTCTGACACCAGGTAAGTCACTAAAAAACCAAAAAAGAAAACAATAAAAACCGGCGATTTTTTAAAATATTAATCTACGCTTATGTCGTAAAGTTCTAATTAAAACACTCGTGTGATACTATTAAAAGCTCGCCTACTTGTGTTGTAATAACCCCTATTATATAACAGTTTCAATAAACGACTATTAAAGTCTAAATTAACTGTTTCAGACTCCTTATTGCTCCAGTAAGTAAGTATAGTTAACTTTTTTGTTAATGTAGTTATTTTATTCCTGGCTTTACCCACTGATGTCACGATGGTAAGTAACGACTTGACCCATTAACCTTAATAACAAACAATTAACTCTTGTAGGATGACGTACAGTTATTTATATTTTAAGTACGATCCTCGCAGGACGATGAAAAAAACAAGAAAAATATCCTCTCAAGTGACTAATTAAATCTGTTCCTCTTAATGACAGGAAAAAACGCTGTTTGGCCAATTATTTACCTTAACAAATACCAAAAGTACCTGGATGACGACCTTTGCTCGGATTTCCTTTTTTGGTAAATCGACGTTTTCTGAAAATGAAACCTAGCTAGATCGATTTATCGCCCCCGAAACCCCCTGCCTACAAAATTTCGTGAAAATCGTTGGAGCCGTTTCCGAGATTCAGATTATATATATATATAGGTACATATATACGAGAATTGCTCGTTTAAAGGTATTATTATTAATATATTAGATAGATAGATAATCAAAACTGATTGCTGACGCTATTTATGTAGTGGCTCAGTGCTTGAAGTTCTATCATTAAGGTTAAATGTCAACAACAACAAAACAATGGCCAACAGATAAAAATTGTTCCTTATTTGAATGTTTGTGCACATGATATTTGAATACTTTGGAAGCCAACTGATTCGAGTACCTAACATTTTTAATGAAATGAAGTTACGAGTTTAAAATCGTCGCTTAGGTAACAATACCGCTCAAGTTAAATTTGACAAGTTTTCAGGAGAGACAAAACAAACTTTTATCTTTATAATGACACAACAAACGACTTGCGCGGTGCCAGAACTGTTTGAATAACTCGCTATGATTGGATAATTTTATTTTTTTTCTAACATCATTCGATGCGCGCCGAAATTATCTATCCAATGATGTATAAAACGTCAAATGACCAATTTTCGACTTAGGCTGTATTGTTACCTAAGCGACGAAATGTTAAATGAAGTACCAAAAGTTCAAATATAACCCTCAGCTCGATCGAATAATTGTTTTTTCTTGAATCAGCTGGCTACCAAGATATCCATTTGTGTTTTTAAACGCACTCACGATAAAGAACTCCCAGTGCAGAGCAACCTTTATAAAAGCTTTTAATGGTATAGTGTGACGTCATGATGGAGCATGGCGGCGCCATACAACACCGGCTCGCCCTGTGTTCTGTGAAGATTTTACGACTTCCCTGTTCAAAATAAGCTTGACCCATTTAAACTTAATTGCGAGTTTTTTCACGCTAGGCTTGTCATGGGCGTCTCCTTAGTAGGAGATACTTCATGCAAGCCGGTAGTCACTGCACGACTGTGGGCTAGCAGGCTATTTATCGAATAGTATCATGCTAGGAGTCTTTAGTGCTAGAATATAGAACTACCACACCGCACGCTTAGTGGTACCTAAACGGTGTAAATAGACCCTTAACGAAGCCGAAAGTCACTTATTCTCCACGTCATTGCGATATTTTTTTTGTTCTGGACTATGCCTGGGAACCTTCTAGTGACGGAGATATTGGAGGTCAAAGTTCCAACATTTTCACAACTTTTTTTTTAAATACTTGTTTTGAAGGTTGCAAATGTACTTGAAATACCTCCATTACCCGTTTACTACTCAGTGCTATCAGCACAGTGTTTTGAGTGCGTTACATTGAGCTTTACAGAAAAACGAAATTTTTCACCCAAAAAAAAAAAGTCGTTTCCCAGCGACAATTTTTGCGTAGGGTTACTTAGTTTGATGTACTGAATGCATGGTTGACGGCTTCGTGAGGGGTCTTTTTACACCTTGTATACTATTTGCAGTGTAGCATGGTGCGGGTAACATTAGACGAAAGTTACAATCATGACTTAGTATTTCACTTACACCCTAAATATCACAGTCATAAAATACGCAATCAGTAATAAGTTAATAACTGTTGTAAATTAAATGTACCCTGCCTAAATGTTATTGTCTACAAATAAAATAAAATACTGACAGCTGTTACCCGCATCATGCTACACAGGAAATAGTGTAGTGGTAAATAGGATCACAGAGCATTCCCAAGGAGGGTTGCCGTCAGGCAGGCGGCCGGTCATAAAATATAGCCGAAATATTTGTGCAGTACCTATAATATGAGACATACTGCGCCGACCCCAAATAAGTTGGGATAAGGGCAGGAGGATAATGATGATGATGAAATAGGATCACAGAAATTTTAATATTATTGTTTACATTTCTGTGAGTAGGATGTATAATTATACTGCTACCACCCTCACATTTGAAGCCCAGCTCTGTCCCGCATACATTTGTTCGAAACATTTACGGAATAAAAGAATGTCAAAAAAATAATCTATAGGTACTAATATTATAAAGCTGAAGAGTTTGTTTGCTTGTTTGTTTCAACGCGCTAATCTCAGGAACTACTTACTGGTTAGAATTGAAAAATTATATTTGTGTTAGATAGTCAATTTGTCTAGGAAGATTATCGGCTATATAACATCACGCTACGACCAATAGGAGCGGAGGATAAATGAAAAATGTTGCAAAAACGGGAAAAATGTCCACCCGTGCGAAGCCGGGACGGGCCGCTAGTGTGTTTCTATAGCTAGTTGAACGAACTAACGTTGCAAAATCAACGTTTGACATTAGTGGCAGAATAATGGAATCATCTAGCTAGATTGACACTAATTGATTTTAGTTACGCCAATGACATCATGTTATGAATCGGTTAGACGTCGAAAGTAAGAACTAGCGATAGGCGGACATTTGGCTGAATCAACATTTTACGTGGCTAAAATAAAAATAAAAACCTAACGCGATCAGGTTTTTATTTTTATTTTAGCCACGTAAAAAATGTTGATTCAGCCAAATGTCCGCCTATCGCTAGTTCGATCGACTATAAGAAAAGCATAATAAGGTTTTCTGATTACATGTAAATCGATGTCTTTCGAGCACAAGCTAAAAGGGTAGTATTTAAACGAGTGACTGTAAATTAAAGTTTTAAGTGACAAAAATAATTAATTTACGTTATAGTATTACCTACTAAGTGAGCGACTGACTGCGAGTGACGAGAAATCAACAGAACAGCAACTTACAAACACTAATTTGAGTTACTTAAAATACAAAATGAGAAGCTTCATAGTATTTGAGCGACCTAATATTTGCTTGAGTGTCAACGTTACGTCCTGCATTTTTTTCAAAATTTGCCTTTGCAAAAGAGGAAATTTGGCGCTCGGCGGCCACTGCCGCGGCACACTCGGTTCGCTCGCTCGCCTTCGTGCGTTGCGTGGTCGCAGTTGTAACCTAACCTAACAGCGTTACGAATTTGACAAACTATTTATTGTCTAATGATTGTTTGCTATAAAAAGTACGTTATGTAAAACCTCAACTGGAAAAATCGATCGTCTTTATCTTAATATTGAAGTTGCTCTCTGTGTTTCTAGTCGCTCACTTAGTAATTTAGACGCACGGCTAGAATTTTAATATCTGAAATGGATTAATCACAACCCACTTTTTGTAAGCTCGTTCTGGATTTTATTATTAATCAATATTCGTCGTTATTTTAGTTAATTTTTCGCTTACTCAAATTCATACCGCTCAAGTAATTAAAACAGTATCTCATCATCAGTCGCTAAGTTTTTTTTTATTCGATCGTTTTATAATTCCCCAAGCTAAAATAAGGTTTGAGCTACGCGATAACTGATGCATGCGTGCCGTCAGTTAGGATAGGTCAACTCAAACCTGCTATGGCACTTTCCTAAAAAGGCAATTCCAGACGTTGCCCTACACTGTTACACTCGCATAGTTTTTATACCGCAATGTTTGTGAGTTGAATGAGTTTGTTTCGGCTTTTCTTCTCAGAGCTAGTCAGACAAGAAAAACCGACGCCATCTAGTCTTAAAAAAACATTACATTGACTTGTAAAAGTGTCTGTAACAGATTTATTTACAGAAATAAAAATCATTTATCAAATGTACGGAACTTCAAACGTGATCAAATCATAGAAAAAAATGTCTGACTGAGAATTTATTATCTTCATTTGTAAACTAGATAGAACTTAGGTCCAAATAAATTATCGGTCGTCTCTAAAAGTAAAATTAGAGATTCAACTGTATCTACGTAGGTTTATCTAAAAAATATTTGAAGATTTTTCCCATCATAGTACTGAAATCTTAGTCAATGACACTCGGTCACACCAAAGTCAAAAGAAACGAATCCACCTACGCTACATTCGCTTCATTCTGTTAGTATATTTATGGCTGTTGAGCATCGATCTTTTATCCTTCAAACCGGTCCGAAGGGTTAAATTTATAGGTGCCTACATCATCATAACTTGTGTGGCCAGACATATGTTCGCCATGGGATGCGCCGGCCGAGGTAACTTACTGGTTAACCTTCAAAACCATTGTTCCATTGGATGTGTATTAATATGGAAATAGAAGGTCAAACTTCCTCTGGTTATTTATGTTTTTTTTTGTAAATAATTATTTAATAACCCAAGCGATGTTCCGTAAGCTTAAATATTTTAACAATGATCATTTTATTTTGATAATGTACATATATTTTATTACCTGTTGCAATTGTTTTTATACTTAGGAATAGGTACGTCGCGTACCAAATGCTTTATCTAATCTAGACTAGACACACAGAAGTACGTCAAGCCTAGTTCACTTATACATTATTGATAACTGGATGACCTCAACACTACATTTTATTTGTGGAGTAGATGTGTAGGTATGTCAAGTTGGTTTATCCCCGATACAGTATCCTGTCGGATGTGGTCTTCCTAAGAGTAAACAAATACACACACACATGATACGTTTGGTGCAGTGGCTGAGCGATTGGATTCTGCGCTACGAGTCAAAATATTTGTATGGCCTACAAATAGTTTTTCCGGGTTTGGGCGTTTGTGTACGTGAATATGGTGTCTGTAAACGAACTTACGATACAGGAGAAATGTGGCGGGACAACTTTTTTTTATTTCAAAAATATAAAAGTAAGAAAGAAAGAAAGAAATTTATTTGGCACGATAGCAGTCAGACACAGACCAAAAAATCATGAGAGAAAACAAAAAACAACAATAAAAATATATAATAATAATAATATTGAGGGGCTCGTGGCTAAATAACAACCACGCCGATCGTAAGATTTGCGAGGTTAAGCTGCGCTTGCCGCGGTCAGTCCGTGGATGGGTGACCATTTATTACACATCGAGACCCCTCCGTGCCTCGGAGAGCACGTTAAGCCGTCGGTCCCGGGTGTCATACGAATACCTATGACAATCGTTACGGGTAGTCAGAAGCCTGAAAGTCTGACAAACGGTTTAACCTTAGGATATCGGCATTGCCCAGTTACTGGGTTGCGGAGGTCTGATGTCAGTCGCTTCGTGTAAAATACTGGTATTCAGCCGCATCTGGTTAGACTGGAAGCTGACCCCAAGATAATTGGGAAAAGGCTAAGAGGAAAAATATATATTAATAAACAAAAAATAAAGTACCTAGCTGTGTGTCTAGCGGCTGCGCCAAATAGGTTCAGTTCAGCATAAATGTCAGACTACTAGTGCCTGACGCTGGTTTTCAACTGAACCCATTGTGACGTAACTGATGTAAACCAGTTCCAAATAGATAAAATAGCGTGCTTAAATAAATAAAAATAAATACTACCTATTGATCTTTAATTACGGATGTCTCGGTGGTCATGTCCGTTCCCTTAAACCATCATGTGTGTATATGAGTAGTGCATGTGTGTGTGTGAATGTAGTTGTGTACTAATTTATAATTGTGTAATAATTAGGTACTACTCATGATACCTACCGACTGCTAACCAATCACTCGTCGTGTAAATAAGTTATTATAATTCCATCTCACGATATACTCAATAAAATACACACATCCGTGATCTAAATTACTTGTATAACTAGTAACGTGTTATGTAGAATACAATGTTTAACAGGAAAACGGAAAATCAATGCGTGCGTCGAGATATTCCGCGATGCACGTGATGTAAGGATTGAATGTATTATAAGTGCGTTTACAGAATAATGTTCCAAGCCTTGTCAAGACATGTCCAATGTCTGAAATTAATTAATTTGGAGAGTAATAAAAACCGGCCAAGTGCGAGTCGTAAGCGAGCACCTCGGTGCGCGAGTACAAAAAAAAATTCCTCCAACGGTACAGAATCCGAGGATTCTGTACCGTTGGAGGAATTTTATTTTACATTTTCGTTATTATTATTTTTTTGTTGGAACCGCACGCACAACTAAGGTTGTTTGTAGAAGGTTTATGCTGATTTCTAAATAAATGTGCTAGTTAGAGACATAGTTTTATTTTACCTGTAATATTTACATAAACCTCTATCAACTCGTTTTATTCCAGATTTTGCGGTTTGCAAACCTCGGAGATAAGGCGGCCGAATGTTACTTTTTAAAAGTTTTCCCTCATGAGTACACGGCATAAATGAAAAAAAAAAAATATAATGTGCAAATAAAGCCATTTCATATGATATCCCATTTTAATTAGTAACCTCACTTTAAAATTTCAACCCCCAATTTCGGCTCCTATTACAATAAAAATGATAATATTTTTTCGATTCTTTCACTTGTATTATAGATGGGTAAGCATTATTTAAAACTATTCCAAATTTCAAGTCCGTAGCATTAGTAGTTTCAAAAATAAGCAGGTGTGGCAGACAGAGGAAGTCGCACTATAACATAAGGGTTCTATTTTTTACCATTTTAGTACGGAACTCTAAAAAGAAATACATAGGTAATTGTCTACATTTCGAATAAAGTTAATTTGACTTACATACAATCGAATTAACATTGAGCCCAGGGTCGATGCACCTTGGGTAGGTGACATTATTTAATTATTTTAAAATTTCTTTATTCTGCACAGTGCTCCGATCGTATCGTACTTACTGGATAAAAATAAGAATTTCCCAACAGTCGGTATAATTTATTATCTCCACAGTTGATTAAGGATAATAAACTCGTAAATAACCATGATTGCTTGACGACATAGTGAGTAAATAATGTATTGGGGCTAAGCCGGCTGGCGTCTCGGGGATATCGTCATTTACTACATTGGATACAATACTACAGAGATACTGCCTCGTGTTATTAAATTATCTTTTTTAAGGAAAATCAATAAGGCTACATAATACAATGTAATGTAATGCATAATGCAATGTAATTAATAAGTTAATTAGTGTAATAGATTTTCCCCATTGTCATAATATCAGTTCATAATAGGAGTTGCCTCGTTACTCTAGTGGAGGCAAGCGCGATTGCTTATTATGAAGTCCTGGGTTGGAACCCAGGTTGATAGTGTCATTAGGTTTTTCGTGTCGAATTTCTCAGTAGCAGCCCGGAGTTTGGATTTATGCCTGGTTGGCAATAGGCTCGCCTCATATAATGAGAGTGTTACTATACACCTCTGCCCAACTCTTCGGGGAATACAGGCGTGATATTATGTTATGTAATAGGAGTTAAATATGTCTATTATGATAATAAAACGTTCCAGAAACGTGATTAAGTTTTAAAAGTGATTGTTTTAACGAAAAACTAACATAGATATACGCAGGTCAGGCATGGATCCAGCCCTCAAAAAAGGCTGTGGTCACAGCCACCCGAAAATCGGCCAAGTGCGAGTCGGAGTATGAGCTCGCTCATGACCAATATAGTACGTTCTTACAAAGGATATGTTTACAAAATATATGATGCCCTGACCACGATTTTGTAGTGTATATTTCACGTGGGCAAAGCCGTGGGGCGAACACTAGTAAATTAATGAACCTGTAAAATGTTAGTTTGTTCACTTATTAAAATTACAAAAGTAAATGTGTGTTTGTTTGCACATCACAGTGTCATATTTAGACTCTAAACTACTATCGACCTCAATAGACCATGAAAGTGTGACGTCACAAGTCTATTAGGGTTGTGGGCATGCCCATCGTACCCACAACGGTGGATCCGCGCTTGATGCAGGTACAAATTCCTGGTTCTTGTTTTATAGACACAACGAAGGGAAATAGTTTAAAGACGGCGAAACCACCGCGAGGTCTTTTTGCCCGGTTTTTTGCTGTGGCATTTCAAACGCTATGCATACAAAGTGGTATTTTTTTGTTCTGTAGAGCAAAAACAAAAGATACATCGGCAACAAAAGACTGCTAGTTACTGATCGTGCTGATAAATGTATTACTGACTTAACTACGAATCTATCTCGTTGTAAAAACGCTTCCGTGATAAATACCATTACTTAGCTGTAATAGTTGTCGTTGGCGTACCTGTCTGTCAAAGTGGAGTGTTTCAATAATATTTCTTTGTGCTCATTTACGTGATATGGGTCAGTAAGACGCAAAAGAGCCGTCAAAAGGTCTAGGAGACACGTTTCATAGGTAGGTATCAGTCTTTTTTTTTATTGCGGCAAAAGCATAACAATTAAACTTAAAAAAAAAGCATTTGACAAGCTTTCAATGGTAAAATTAACAGACTTCGGCAAAATTTCGTGCTGAGTACGTCTCGTATATTTTTTGATCAAAATAAATAAGTATATGCACATCTGATGGTCACGTTATTGAACTACGGGTATCGTAAGACTCATTGGTCTAGTGGTGGCAAGCGCGACTTCTGATTGTGGGGTCCTGGGTTCGATCCCCAAGTCGGGCAAAGTGTTATTGGGTTTTTCCGTGTGGAATTCCTGCCGGCCTGGAGTTTGGATTTACGCCCGGTTGATAGCAATAGGCTAGCCCACTATTACATGGGACTTAAACATAACGGCGGACTGAGGGTGTTACAATACACCTATGCCCAACCCTTTGGGGATTACAGGCGTGATGTTATGTTATGAGAATCGTAAGCCTGATATTCGTCCGGCTACGTGGCCGTATCCAGATAGCCATAACCTTAAAATTGCCCGCTGACTTTTGTCTAACCTTGACCAAGCACTAAACACAAAACACGCGTCCCGCCGGCGCCGCACAGTGTAACTTTTGCCTGTCGATGTGGAGAAAAAATAATAATTTGCAATATAATATTATGATTGAATTTAGTACTTGGAACTTTTTGAAATAAGATTTGATGAAGTGTTAAGCGTAAATCAGAGAAAAATAAAACATTAAAAAGAATTATCGATACTGATCGGTAACTTTGCGCAGGAATTAGAAAATAGTTTTTCTTATTAATAGAAGATGAAAACAAAAAAAGAAACATTTTGTTTGTTTTACCTAATGATTTTAATAACACATTAAACTTTTGGCACATTTCTGTTGATAAGCCTCCAAATTGTATGTAATATACTGGCTTGTATGTAATATACCTACTTATTGCACTGTTCTTTGTTCTATTGTTTTGTTATCTCTAAGGTAATGTGAATATTATTAAATATTACATCGGTATAATATACTAATTGTATTTACGCAATATTATTACAAATCGTCCGATAGGTCAAATAAAATGCCATAGAAGAGATTCTTGTTTTGTTTAAATCCTCTGTAACGGCTGCATTTAAGATATTTTTTTTTCTAAAATATTGAAAATAATTATGATAGCAATTAAATTTGCATAAATGCAGTACCTATTCAGTAATATACCACAGGTATTTAAAAAAAATAGTTAAATATGATATTTAACAAAAAGCTTTTTGATGATAACTATTATTTTTGTCAGTATAAAACCATTTTAAGCTTCGTTAATATATTTTGATTACAGTAAAGACTTAATGTTTTTGTAATTTTGTCCAGCTAGATTGCTGAATTGTTACACTGTGCACCGCTACCATTAACACGCGTAAACGAGCGTAGAATAGAATAATATTATTCATAAAATTTAAAATAAACACTTTAGTATAATCGAAGATCTGGACTGTAGGTATAATTTAAATATCGAATAAAGTAGAAAAACTTTGTTCAAAAGCAGACCATGGACTGGTTTTATGCGCACGAGGCGAGAATAATACTTGCAGTATCAAAATTCTTATATAGGTAATGTACCAATCAATTTAAATTGTTTTTACTTCTATTTATAATTTACATTCTCGATTTTATTAATACCTAAGACGGGTATTTCGGGGATAATAGGTATATTATCCCCGAAATATCCGTCTAGCTATGCTAAATATAAGCACTAATTAAATAGAAGATGCCGAAACCGACCGAAATGTTGGAAATCTTAAAACAGATAAATACTTAAGTACCTAGGTATAATTACTTTTTTTTTTTTTTTTTGCTTTGCGGTAAAAACTGCGTAACATAAGAAACTAAGGAAAAAAATTGTTTTAAGCATCTAACTAAAATAAGCATATTGTCGCGACGTCATTTTCGCGATATGAAACTTTAATTAACATTAGTAAAATGTTAACCAAGCGTACCTACAACAAATATTCAAAAAAACACAAAATGGCGGATAACTGCCATTTTCGTATGAAAATAAAAATGGCAGACACTTTGAGCACAAAATATTAGAATACGCAAGAAATAAACCAGCTTTTTATATTATAAATACTTAGATGTTTATTGATTTCAGAAAATAATTTATTCTTTGTCTTTCGAAAACGGCGTAAGCGAATTTTTGTTTATTTTAAAAAAAAAATATAATTTAAAATAAAAACACTTGTACTCACGTTTTGATTTTTCGAAGAACAACAATCACTATTTTTGTATTAAATATTTTTTATAGCAATTATTCGAAATAATTGCAAGGTGCGACTGTCTTAGGGCTGGCCTCGAAACTGACTGACGCGACTGACTACGGAGAGCGTGGCCACGATCCCGCAACGAAAAAAAAACAAAAGTGATCACTTGTTGTTATTGTATACAGCCATATATAAATGTGTTATTTTACCGGCGAAAATCAGTAATCAAAGTAGTTGAGTACCGTGTAAACAAGCTGATAACACGATAGTACTAGGTATATGATAATAATGACACAGCGTCGCTGCGCCTGCAAAATCCGCTATGTGTTTTTTTGTTGAAAATCTGTCTTTGATGCTACTTTATAATAGTTCTCAAGCCACGTGCAACTGTAAAATATGTTTTCTAATAATTTATTTTGCTATCTTCTTAACCAAATAAATGATTAAAAAAACAGATTTTACAGGTGCACGTGGCTTGAGAACTATATCGTCGCTTACGTTCTAACACCGCGTAACTCGGAAAATAGTAGTTTTGAGTTACGCACGTCATTCGATAGGGAATCGAAAAAAGCATCGTTTGACCAATCACAATCAATGGTTAGATCCAATAGCAACGCGTTATTTCAAAAACAAAATCCAGCGCGTATGTAATATTTTTTCCATCAAGCTATGTAAACAGCTAAAACAGCGTGTAAGTCAGGTGAGTTCCATACTGGACCGTGTCGCGAAAGTGCTCCGTCGAAAAAACCAAAATAAAATAGAATATTGTAGATTAAAAACAATTATAATGATAAGTAGAAAAAAAACAATTTTTTGTTCTCCTAAAAAGTTAACTATTTTGAGTTACGCGGTGTTAGAACTTAAGCGACGATATTGTAAAATAGCATCAAACAGATTTAAAAAAAAAACAGTGGATTTTGCAGGCGCAGCGACGACATGCAATTTGTTATTTTTATGCAAGAAATTATCGTTTAATTCATTTTTGCCTTCTACCTGCTGAGTATAAGCGCAGAATAGATAACAAAGCTCTACAAAAAAAAAAATTGTTTGTTGCCCTGGATGTCTTTGCGGATTTCTATGTTTTCAAGTCCACAGTTTTCGAATATATTCATGAAAATACTGAATTGGCTCTAGTTTTTATGATTTTGGCTTATTTTATATCTTCTTTACATAGTATAAAACAAAGTCGGTCCCGTTGTTTGTACGCTTAGATCTTTTAAACTACGCGACGGATTTTAATGGAGTTTTCAGCAATAGATAGAGTGATTCAAGAGGAAGGTTTATATGCCGAACATTAGTATCTATATTGTACCCGTGCGAAGCCGGGGCGGGTCGCTAGTTTTTAATAATTCACACTTTAAGTTGGCTTTTTAGAACAGGAATTGTTATGAAGTGTTTGGTATCTTGTTAAAATTTGGTTTCTGTGCATTGATTTGGCGCATCGAGATATCACGTGACCTCCCTCCCCGCCCCCGTGCCCCTCACTCCGTGTAAATGCCCGAAAACTCAGTGAATTGACAAGGTTGGAGAACGCACGTCTACTTTCGGGTAAGTTGCTAATGTAAGGGTAATACTTTGTTTTATTTGTTGAATTTTGATTCTAATATACTTTTTTGTTCTAGAAATATGAGTTATCCCGAAGAAAAAATAAAATTTTAGGAGCAAATATGAGCACACATAAAGTTACACTTTCTCAATAGTCATCTGGATAGATTTCCTGAGAATCTGGGAAATTATAGTGAGGAACAGGGAGAGCGCTTCCACCAGCATCTAAAGGTGATGGAAGAACGGTATCAGGGTAGATGGGACCGTCACATGATGGCAGATTACTGCTGGTCTTTAAATAGAGATTGTCCCCAAAAAAATATAACAAAAAAGCTACTAAAAGGCGTTTTTCTGAAGTTTAACATAAATTGTATGTTTTTTTTTTCTTTTCAACTTTTATGTATGTTAATTAAATATTAAAACAAAACATTTAATAATAATTTTCAATAAAAAGTTAATATTTATGAATATACTTGTTAAGTCTTTCTCATTTTTACTGATTAAAAAGAAATATGAAAATGAAGATTAAAAAAAAACCAGAGCCAATCTTCCAAAACCATCATTAGTTTCGTGAATGGTTGGCATAGAGGTACTCGAAACCACTCTTACATCAAGGGCAACAAAACCACTGTTGACCAGTGTAATAATACAACGGTATAGACCTCTGTTCTGTACTTCTTCTCGCCTGAAACACAGGGTTACCTAGTTCAGGCAAGTAACAGTTGTGAATCTATACTAATATTATAAAGCTGAAGAGTTTGTTTGTTTGTTTGAACGCGCTAATCTCAGGAACTACTGGTTGGAATTGAAAAATTCAATTCTTTTTGTGTTGGATAGTCCATTTATCGAGGAAGGTTATAGGCTATATAACATCACGCTACGACTAATAGGAGCGGAGCATAAATGAAAAATGTTGCAAAAACGGGAAAAATATCCACCCGTGCGAAGCCGGGACGGGCCTCTAGTATGATATAAGTATGACTTTGTATTTATTATTTTACTTGTAACGAATTTTGAATAAAATGTGGTCACAAACCCGACTGCTGAGCATGGGGTCCTGGGTTCGACCCCCGGGTCGGGTACAGTGTTAGTGGGTTTTTGCTTTAGGAATTTCTCAGTAGCAGCCTGGAGTCTGGATTTGTGCCCGGTTAATGGCAATGGGCTCACTGGCGAAACAAGGGTGTACTAAAAACACCTCTGCCGAACCCTTCAGGGAATACAAGGCGTGAAGTTATGTTATTTATGTTATTATTATTAAATATCTTTTTCCATTGCCTCTCCACTAATGAAGGTTGGCCGTCAGCTCTGGATATTCCTCTCTGTTTCTCGCCAGACGAAACAATTCTTCAACGCTGGCGATGCCTGTCCACTCTCTTCTGTTAAGCCACTCTAAACGTTCTCCTGCCCGCCGTATCCACTCTTTA
This sequence comes from Amphipyra berbera, assembly GCA_910594945.2. NCBI lineage: Eukaryota > Metazoa > Arthropoda > Insecta > Lepidoptera > Noctuidae > Amphipyra > Amphipyra berbera. Next base: position 3,610,616 of record OU343133.1, read on the forward strand.
CCAGCTGACTCCACAATATCGTCTGACCAATGGGTTGCTGGTCTGACCACTGATCTTCAACCCAGTCCGCAGTCACCATTCCGCTATCACTTTCGATATTTTTGTATTTTAAATTGTGTGATTATTGGCCGATTTTAGCTGTGATAGCCTAGTGGTGTGCCCGTCGGACTGCCAAGTCATAGGTCTCGAGTTCGAACCCAAGGCACGCACCTCAGACTTTTCGGATTCATGAGCGTATTGTATAATTATCACGTGCTTAAAAACGGTGAAGGAAAACATCGTGAGGAAACCGGCATGCCTGAGAGATATTTCTCAACGGCATGTGAAGCCAAGTCAGAGGCCCATGGGTGGCATAAACTTTGACACCAGGTTAGTCACTAACCACACGAAAAGTAGAGATTGGCCGATTCCTATGATTTACTGAGCGATATTAGTAAAAATTGAGACTCTTGTATCTTTAAATTAAACCAATAATAAAGCAAAATTAAATGCCCATTGTTTTGTATAGCCCCGTTATTATTATTATATTATATTATTATACAATAGTATCTGTCACAGGTAAAATTTGTACCGGTCTAACCTTAGGATATCGGCATTGCCCAGTAACTGGGTTGCGGAGGTCTGATGGCAATCGCTCCGTGTAAAATATTGGTATTCAGTCGCATCTGGTTAAACTGGAAGCTGACCCCAACATAATTGGGAAAAAACCAGGCAGAACAACAGGTAAATTCAGGTTCTCAGTGTATTTCTATGCCGAGTTTAGCAATAAAAATGCCTCCATGATCCACCGTACTCACCCGCCGCAGCCGCAGATCCAGTCATCTTTTCTGACTCCGCAGTCACACCGTTAATTCAGCCCTCATCAAGCCGTCTCCCTCCCAGTCCCCTCGCAAGCAACACCCTAAGCCGAGGTCCGAGTCCCATTAGGGGTCGCCCTTAGTGCTGTTGTTGCTAGATAGTCATGATGTTAGTAGTAGTAATAGTAGTTAGCTTAGTTTAAGTATTTTACTCTCGTCCCCATTGGTTGGAGACCCTTCAGGTGTCGCCAATAACTGCCCGGTTACGTAGAAACGGTCCGCAAGACCATCTACAAGCAGCCGAATAGAAAAAAAATAAAAATATGCCACCATTGTTGGTAAGAAAACGATTCGTTTTTAGCCATGTGGACCGGGCTTTAGTAATATATTGTAAATGTTAATGTTTTACTATTGTATAAGTAAGTAATTAGAATTACAAATTGAATTTACTACACACATGTATTTTGTTATGAAATAAATGACATAATTTCGCCCATCTTAAAGAGGACCGGCAAAAATGTATGGACCCCAGCCTATATGAGCAATAACGTTAAGCGGTTTTTTTATATTCTATAACTTTTAATAATAATAATATAGTTTATTTCAGACCAAGTCCATATTTAAATACATTTTCATTTTACCTTATTTTAAATATTTAAATAACGCACGGTGAGTGGTCATCCAGTGGAACATCATTGGACTGTCCGTTCTGTCGGCCATGATAGCCACTAGGCTGTTAGAGCTACCGCGCACTCGCCGCATCGGGGATGCTATTCGTGTCCGCATAAGCGCGTAAAAATCAGGCACGCTATACTCCGCGAACATCCCTGATGCACTGCAAAAGCGCGGTAGTCCCAACATAACTCGGAAGGCCTTATTATAATGAACTCGCAGAGCATTGTACGAGCTTTTTGTATAGCCGACCCATAGGGCGCACGAAACACTGTGAAAAAAAAGTTATGGCACTTAAAAAATAATGTTTTTTATGCTTTTGATGACTATTATCAGTATTACAATGGGTTTTAAAACATATTAATTACTAGCTGCGTCCTCACGGCTCCGCCCGTAGCTTATGTTACTCAGTGATACAAATGTAGCTTTTCACGGCAAAAGATTTTTTGAAATCGGTTCGGTAGTTTTTAAGTTTATTCGTTACATACAAAAATACAAATCTTTCCTCTTTATAATATTAGTATAGACTAGCTGTGCCTTCGCGGCCGCGCCCGCGTAAGAAGTTTTATTCCAGTAATAAATATAGCATAGGTTATTTAGTGATAATGTAGCTTTCTAACTGCAAAATAATTTTTGAAATCGATCTACTAGTTTTTAAGTTTATTCGTTACATACAAAAATACAAATTTTTCCTCTTTATAATATTAGTACCTATAAATGTACCACTTCTTTGATACGTCCCACTTCACGTAGATCCCCCTCCAACCTCCAGTTTCTGAAAAGATGATCAATTTAATCTATTAGCACATCTCATGTCAACGAATGTGTTTGTCTGCCACACAGAGGTCAGTGAACCGATCAAAACACTAAACAAACATCACTAGACATGAGGTGTGACAGTGACAGCCGATTAATAATTTTTTGCGTTGATCATTCTTTCGGTAACCGGGTGTGAGTAGTTAATTAGATTTTACATATCATCACGCCTTGTATTCCCCGAAGGGTTAGGCAGAGGTGTCTTAGAACACCCTCGTTTCGCCAGTTATGTTTAAGTCCCGTGTAATAGGGGGGGAGGGGGCGAGCCTATTGCCATTAACCGGGCACAAATCCAGACTCCGAGATGCTACTGAGAAATTCCTAATGGACAAACCCAATAACAATTTGCTCGACCTGGGGATCAAACCTAGGACCCCATGCTCAGCAGTCGCGCTTGTGACCACTAGACCAACAAGGCAGTCAATTAGATTTTACTTTTGTTTTAATTATTATTGTTATGTTTGTAATTAAAATGTTAACATTATTTTATTCTTTTAAAATATGACGTGTTCACTGCTTTAACTAAGACAGCTTCTTATTGTAAGTAACTACATCTAAAGAAAATCGTGTTAAAATCATTATAATATACGATTAAAATTCATTCTCAAGTCTATCACCCATATTCTAAGACGTTCCTCCAAAACATATTCGACTCAGAACGGCCTCGAAAACACCTTCAAAATTGTATTCTTAGTCGCAATTTCGAGTGAACTTTGAGGTTCCTCGTCTCAGGGGTCCACAAATGAGTCAAGGTATAGTGGAGTCATTATGTCATAATTTGAATTATCTGCATCGCGCAAATAGCGCCGCGATAAATATTTGTAAGGATTATCGTAAGCATATTCCATAAAGTCTTCAAAATTCATTTTTGTTAAATACGAACTTTGACACTTCCTTCCTTAAAGTAGGTTCCGAGATAAGTTGACAGATGAATCCTTACCTCAACTGAGGAAAAATCTCGAGTGGAGGACGTTTATGTCAACTATAACTACTGATGGTAGTGAGAAAGACTGAGTCGAGGTTGAGTCGAGTCAGTTTTGGAGGAACGTCTTAGAATGTGGGTGACAATAGAATATAGTTTTACAATCCATACAGTTGAGCTATATTAATATACTCTTTGGACTTGAGCAACGCCTACACGGGCGGTGGCATCGCCCGACATCAAAGGTGTGGCCCAACTGTATAGATTTTGCGGCCTGCACCTCCGTATACGCCTAGCCTAAGTCCAAACTACGGTTAACCGCGGACGGATTCTACCCGCATGATTTTGTAATTCAAAGAAATCAATACAAGCGAACGTACCGCTGGTATTAAATTAAGTAATGGCAAAAAAAAATCAACCGCAGCGATAAATCGCCATTTTTTTTTATCGTTGGCAAATCCTCATGGTTGTCCCTAGCCCGGGGAAGGTGAGGGGGTCTGCCGGACTCTTACCGGCTAAAAACCAACGGTGTTCCTTCTCCTGACCGTACGGGCGGGGTCGCGGAATTCGCAAGAGCATGCACTGCAACCAGCGATAAATCGCCCTAGCTGTTATTCTTAGTACGGCCTTAGGCTAAGTCCGATTCTGTTTGACAGTACTAAACATGACTGAACGCAATTATTATTGTCACTCTCTTTTTCTATTGAAACAGAAAGAGACAAACGTCCTTGGTTTAGTTTAGTCCTGTCAAAGTGCGCAACAGAATCGACACCATTATGAATCTCAAAATTCGTGTGTATATTTTTTTTTCTCGTCATTCCATTCTTTCATTATTTTATTACACAAACATATACAACCTAATAACTGAAAAACGACATTAAAGTTTGATATAATTATAGCAACAAATAAAAAATATAAGAAACTAGCGGCCCGTCCCGGCTTCGCACTGGTGGACATTTTTCCCGTTTTTGCAAATTTTTCATTTATGCCCCGCTCTTCCTCGATAAATGGACTATCCAACTCAAAAATATTTTTTCAACTCCAACCAGTAGTTCCTGAGATTAGCGCGTTCAAACAAATAAACAAACTCTTCAGCTTTATAATATTAGTATAGGTATTTTGTAAAACTGCCTCCAACTACCTCGTTGGTCTAGTGGTGGCTAGCGCGACCACTGATCTTTAGTTCCTGGGTTCGATCCCCAAGTCGGGTAAAGTGTTATTGGGTTTTGCCGTGTGGAATTCCTCAGTAGCAGCCCGGAATTTGGATTTGTGCCCGGTTGATGGCAATAGGCTCGCCTTACATGGGACTTAAACATAACTGCGAAATGTGGGTGTTACTATACACCTCTGCCCTACCCTTCGGGGAATACAGGCGTGATGTTATATTTTGCAAAAGTATTATTTTATTTAGACCCACATGAAGTCATATCGTCATTTTGTATATTCCACGATTGTAAATATTTTTAACACAGATAAGTCAATGATACCCGGCTGCAGATAATGGATTGACATTGGTGCATCAACATTTTATTGTATTATTATGCGTAAAGTACAGTCTTTATTAAAGCGACAGTGTAATGTAAATCCTGGCCATAAAAACCCCCAAATCTTCTTCTTCTCCCTGCCCTTATCCCACACTAGGTGGGGTCGGCACAACATGTAATTCGTATATCCATGTTGTTAAAGCTTAGGTTTATTGTTTGACCGTCCACCTGCCTGACATCAACCCTCCTTGGGAATACTCGTTGCGCCGTCGCGCGGTTGGCCTAATGTGCTTGCTAATATTATGTACTGGGTCCCAAAATGATATGCTTATCAGTCTTATTGCCGACAACTAAGCAGACCTTGTTCTTCTTGGTGGAGTATAGTTGAAGTTCCTTGACCCACTCATTCGGTTTTGCTAGGGACTTTGTTTTGCACCGTGAGCGTATCTATAAAATCTTGATGTCAGCACAAAACCCTTAAATATTACATAAAGAAATAATATTAGCGATTGCACATCACTAGTATTCGTGTTGTGTTCTGCCTAGCCTTTTCCTAACTATGTTGGAATCAGCTTCCAGTCTAACCAGATGCGACTGAATACCAGTATTTAACACGGAGCGACTGCTATCAGACTTCGCAACCCAGTTATAGGGCAATACCGGTATCCTAAGGTTAGACCGGTTGTCAGTATTTCGGGCTTCTGACTTCCCTTAACGACTGTCGTAGGTATTCGTATGACACCTGGGACCAGGGTCGGACTGGCAATCGACCCGGGTATTTGCGAGACGGTCGGCCCAAGCGATTAGACGACGTTTTTTTTTTAGACGCATCCCTCTCTCTTTCCATTTCTCCGACTGTGTGGCCGGCCCATCAGGCCACACCAGCCCATCGGGTATCCGGCCCATCAGGCCACACCAGCCCATCGGGTATCCGGCCCATCGGGTATCCGGCGCATCGGGTATCCGGCCCATCGGGTATCCGGCCCATCGGGTATCCGGCGCATCGGGTATCCGGCCCATCGGGTATCCGGCCCATCGGGTATCCGGCCCATTGGGTATCCGGCCCATCGAGTATCCGGCCCATCGGGTATCCGGCCCATCGAGTATCCGGCCCATCGGGTATCCGGCCCATCGGGTATCCGGCCCATCGAGTATCCGGTCCATCGGGTATCCGGCCCATCGGGTATCCGGCCCATCGAGTATCCGGCCCATCGGGTATCCGGCCCATCGGGTATCCGGCCCATCGGGTATCCGGCCCATCGGGCATTTGGCCGATTTGCCCTTATGGCCAGTCCGGGCCTGCCTGGGACCGACACTGTTTAACGTGCTCTTCGAGGCGGTTTACTAATGTTTGCCATAATTTAAAATGCAATAATTTTCTATACCATACTTGTATTTGCCATAACTTCATTAGAAATAACGCTTCAGTTGCCATAATCGTGAAATTACATAATATAATTTTTACTAATTTCATTGGACATAATCGATCAAGATTTATTTGCTATATTTTTCACTTTCAATAATGTCGTTTTCCATAACATTTATTCACCATAATATTCATATATTATGATTATACGATATACATAGATGTTTTTATTCACAAGGAAACCTAAAAATAAACCTAGTGTACTACCATGCATGCTTGCTTTTGCAAAAGAGGAAATCTGGCGTTCTGTGGTCACAGTTCTAATTCTAACCTAACCTTTTTTATTTTTTCGCGTTGGAAAATCCTCATGGATGTCCCTCGCCCGGGGAAGGGGGGCTGCCGGACTCTTACCGGCTAAAAACCAACGGTGTCCCTCCTTCTGACCTAAGGCCGTGGTCACGGGATTCGCAAAAGCATGCACCGTAACCCCGGCAGATCCCGTCCACAGATTGACCGCGGCAAGTGCAGCTTAACCTTGCAAATCGTATGATCCGCGCGGTTGGTAATTAGTCACGAGCCGCTCATCGAGCATTATTATCAAATACAATATTGTACTAAGATTTAATCAACATCATTGATTCAACAATATTATTAACCAAAAGAAAAACAATGTTTTTTCATTATTTAAATATTTACTTTGTAGCTTTGAAGTTATCAGGAATTCCTTGTTTATTCTTCTCTATAACCTTTGCAATGCCCGATAAAATGGACGTTCTTTAGAAAATATCGTCATTATCACCTTGCCTGACAGACGAATGGTGATCGCAGCATGTTAGCACACAGCTGCTCATTCGCATAGCCAGTGTGGGGTGGGTGGGGCGTTCTCCCCGGCCTTTTTTTATCGTTGGAAAATCCTCATGGATGTGGGGCATTCTTCGAAAAATATTAACAAAAATTGAGAACGTCATTAGCATCATCCCAAAGTTAAGAATGCAGATGTTTAATACTATTATTATGATAATGAAAACTGAAACTATACCGCTGTCGTCAAGCAATAAGACAAGAATAAAAACAATCTGACAATACTATAACGTTAACAACCCGGGAGAAGAATGATTTGTTAAAATAATGTTAAAAATTTTAGAAGATTCACCCATGTCCCTAGCCCGGGGAAGGCGGTCTGCCGGACTCTTACCGGCTAAAAACTAACGGTGTCCCTCCTCCTGACCGTTCGGCCGGGGTCGCGGGATTCGCAAAAGCATGCACCGCAACCCCGGCAGGTCCCGGTTCGCCAACCCGTTCTCCCCACCCTGACACAGGCAATAATAAGTAAAAAGTCTAGATTCAGTCAACTCGACACCGTCGCTACTAAAACAGGAAGTCTTTTTTTTCTATTGGACTGCTTGTAGACGGTCTTGCGGACCGTTTCTACGTAACTGGGCAGTTCTTGGCAAGACCTGAAAGGTCTACAACCAATGGGGACGAGTAAAATACTTAACCTAAGCTAACTACTACTACTAACATCATGACTACTAGCAACAATAGCAGTAAGGGCGACCCCTAATGGGAAAATAGGCACACTATGCCTGGCTATACTTATTTGGGCATCAAGAAGGTGGACATGGGTAAAATTGTCCCATTCTGCAGATTTAAAATAAATAAAAAAGGACTTTAATTCTTACTAATTATTTCACAATCTTTAAGTTACCTACCTAACTATTTTAATTAATTTACTACACTTAACTACATAGTTTTTCTTTGATTACTTGCTACAAAAATTAATATAATATTTTTTTCTAGTTTATTTCCTTTACTGCTTTACTTATTAACTAATAGGTAAATTATAATATATTTTAATATAGCTAAGTATTATCTGTGGGTGAAGGCCTCCTCCAAAGATGCCCAATTGTCTCTGTCCTGTGCGGTCTGTTCCCAGTCTGGATCGGCTGTCTTTTTAATATCTTCCTCCCAGCGTGTCAATGTTCTTCCTCTGCTCCTTTTACCTGGAGGACCTTTCCAAAATGTCACTTTTATGGTCCTTCTCCTGTCTGTAAGTCTCGCGACATGTCCTGCCCACCGTCTGCAGATTTAGTAAAAAGATAAATATTTACCGTTTGAGCTGTTTTGTCCTGCTCTGGATGGAATCCTGGCTACACCCTTGCAGCTGCTTATTCTCGACGTAATCCCTGAGCGCACTGCTTCATTAGTCTGGAGGTAGCAAGCGACTGCTGATGTCCTGGGTTCAATCCTCAGGTCGGGCAAAGTGTTATTAGGTGTTTCCGTGTGGGATTCCTCAGTAGCAGCCCGGAGTTTGAATTTGTGCCCGGTTAATGGCAATACGCTCGCCCCCTATTACATGGGACTTAAACATAACCATGAAATGAGGGTGTTACTATACACCTCTGCCCAACCCTTTGGGGAATGCAGGCGTGATGTTATGTTAATGTAATCCCTGAGTTACTGTACACGACACTCGCTGAACGAGACTTGTCTTCTATTCCGTACCGAGTGGTAAAAAGTAGACTAACTGCAAACGGAATACAGACTATCCCTATTTGGTTTTAGTTGCAGCGACTGTTTGGTATATGCAGGTACCATCTTGATCTCCCCAGCGGCCATCCTGTGGCTTGGTACACCGTCTTCATCGCCCGAGCGACCGCCCTGTGGCTTGGTACACCGTCTTCATCGCCCGAGCGACAGCTCTGTGACTTGGTACACCGTCTTAATCGCTCGAGCGATTATCCTGTGGCTTCGTACGCCGTCTTTATCGCCCGAGCGGCCGCCCTGTGGCTTGGTACACCATCTTCATCGCCCGAGCGACCACCCTGTGGCTTGGTACACCGTCTTGATCGCCCGAGCGATCGTCCTGTGGCTTGGTACACCGTCTTCATCGCCCGAGCGACCGCCCTGTGGCTCGGTACACGAAGAGGTCCATGTGCAGTCAGCCTTAAATAGTACTTCATGATAAACAACAATCATCTTCAATGTCATTATATCCTAGATTGACGTCAGGCAAAAAACATAGATCTAAAGGATACAGCTAGTTAATTAGTGCTCACATAAATTGTTTATTGAAGAACAGGTTAAACATGTTTCCATTTTCCTCATAAAGTAATGAACGTCTAGTCTTATCATATTCAACCAAATATCCTTAAATAAATATATTATAGGCTATTTATCCTCGTCTACTACGGATATCAGAAATATGTGGGTCACTATTGATTCACATAAAATTGAATTTCACTTATCCTAATGTTCTGCATAAATGTATAGACAATTTTTTTAACCATAATAACTTAAACTACAAAATTACACTGAAAAAATATAGCCAAATGATAGTTATGCCTATCTAAACAGTATTCCATAAAATATTATGTCAAAGTATTATTATGCCATTATAAGTTATGCCTAACTCGTTATGCCAAAGTACATTAGGAATTCAAAAAAATATGCGAATCAGAGGGATCCCGAAATATGTATTATACTTCTATAAAGTACTAGCTGTTCACCTGCGGCTGTGCCCGCGTAAATAATTTAATTACAGCGCCACCTATCGGATCCCAGCATGGCTAAGAACTACAGTCTCGATAAAACAAATATATTGTGTAAATATGACCTCAATAGGTAAAGTGGTTCTCAAGTAATGGCGTGACCAAGGGAAATAGGGATTCATTTTTATACAACATGTAACGTAATTAACGCACACCCTCAAACACCCCAATTAGAATATTCTGTTAAAATCATAATACATACACTGAAATTTTAGTTTAAGATGTATATGCATTGTTATTTACTAAATTAACGTTCTTGAAATAAGGTTTATTTTTCTTTATTTTGTATTGAATGACAGAATTTGAATTAGGTAATACAAATAAAAATGCACTTTTAAAATTCTTTTTGCCTTGATTTACGGTCCATTTCAGTTCGTTTTGACTGTACAGGGGTAATGTGAGTTGTGACTAATTTCCGTAGTTTTAATTATTTTTGAGATAAAAAAATACCTATATTAAAAATGATAGAAATCAATTCAGTAAACGATTCTGAACAAACTACTTTCAGGATGTGCGTTAATTATGTTACATATTGTATATGGACGAAGATTAGTATCGTACTACATAATTATTAAACATTTATTCGTCTGCATATAGCAATGAAATCAAATATTCTTCAATCAAATCAATCGAACATACAATAACTCGGATGGCTGATCAGTGAATACACATCGTGACCCCTCTGTGTCTGGGAAGGATCGATAATCAGTCTGCCCTGATTGTTATACAAATTGAAACATAATTATGAAGTAACATGACGTCATCACGTTACGTGAACGCTCCAAGAGGAGCGATCGTTCTTAGAATATCTATCTTATATATCTATCTATACTAATATTATAAAGCTGAAGAGTTTGTTTGTTTGTTTGAACGTGCTAATCTCAGGAACTACTGGTTGGAATTTAAAAATTATTGTTGTGTTGGATAGTCCATTTATCGAGGAAGGTTATAGGCTATATAACATCACGCTACGTCCAATAGGAGAGGAGCTTAAATGAAAAATGTTGCAAAAACGGGAAAAATGTCCACCCGTGCGAAGCCGGGACGGGCTGCTAGTCTATAGGTATATACAGTGGTGGCCATATAATTAGAAACAACCATCACTGCACATATTGTTATGATAAAAACTCGGTATAATTTGTTATCAGTCTATCATTGATTACTTTTAACTACGGCATTTTGTAGGCCCATCAATAGTGTTTATACATGAGAACAAATTGAGGGAAACAACAAACTCGTAATAACACTAACAATCACTTTATAAACAGGGTGGCATTTGAAACGAACTGAGAGCGACAAATAATTAGAAACGACAACTATATTGTTAGAAATTCAAAGTTGAAAATAATTTTGTTCTTGAATATTGGCGAATGCTTATTTCTGCGTCATTATTAATCATCTCCAGGTTTTTAAAAGTTATTTTAATGAATGAATTTACTCAAAAAATAAATAAAGGAAACTTGTGATTCATTCATACGCTTAAAAACTTATGAATCTGTAAAATGTAACTATTATTTAAATAAAAAACGTTGCTGTTCATTTAGAATGTTCCAATACTAAAGTTTGTGATACAATCTATCACTGCAAATTACTCTGCAGGGCCAACGATGTTGCATGAAAGCCTGGATTTCAGGAAACGATAGCATGTAAGGATTGCAAGATTGTTCAATTAACAAAAGCAAACCCTTTTCAGGGCCATCATCATATTGAAATATTCAAACTACTGAAACATGTGTCTTTAGTATAAGAGGGATTTACTTCATCCATTGTTTTCTTTTACTAAAATCCATCTAGAACGTCTCACATTTTTTTTAGAGACTTACGTATTTTTCGATGAATGACGTGCCACCAAAGTGTAAGAAAATATAATGGATATATAAAAGAGTATAGCGTGAACATTTATAAGTATTATGAATACGTATGTAAGCCTATGTCGTTATCATTTATACTAGAACTAACTGCACCAAAAAATGTAAGATATGTTATAATATAGGGTGTGATCATATAATTTGAAACGATTAGTATTGCAAGTCATACAGAGAAAAATAAGTAAGCCTCTGTTCTGCCTACCCCATGGGAAAAAAGCGTGAGTTTATGTATGTGTGTGTAAATATTTAAGTTATTTCTCGTACATTTTTTTTCTTCTTCCCGACCGAAGTAATTATCTTCCTCAGGATCACTTATTTTAGCAGCGTACAGGAAGACTCCTGTTCTAAGAACTTTTTGGTTATTATATTTTTCCTGATTCTGTTCTCACAGTAAAGTGTAATTGTGTTTGGGTTTTTCCGATAAGGAAATTCTTTAGTTATACAACCTGATTTCGGATTTGTTCCATCACTATTATCGACCAACCATGAGCGCACGAGCACATCTTGGTTACATATTTGTACGCTGCAAACTGCCCTTTTTATTTTACTTAACAATTCTTTCCATCCAATGGTTGTCTGGAAGAAATTGCTTTAAGCGATAAGACCGCCATTTGTACTGTTCCTAATTGTGTGTATTCCTTCTGTTTTATTTCTTTTAGTGTACAATAAAGTATATCTATCTATCTTGTAAAAGGCCAGACGGATGTGATTATGTTGAAAATCAAATCATAAAAAAACAATGATAGTCTAGTGAGGGTCTGAGTCCGATGCCGGGTCGCAATTCTGACTTTTCGAAATCACGTGCGGATGAGAACTTAATTATCACATGCGTTAACGGTGAAGGAAAACATCATGAGGAAACCTGCACAGCTGAGAGGGCTCGAAAATGCTCTCAATGGTGAGTACTCCGCCAATCCTCACCAGTCCAGCGTGGTGGACTAATGTCTAAATCCTTCTCATTATAAGAGATCTCACTATAGAGAAAAAAGCTCCCTGATCCGCCGTGCTCGCCCACCGCAGCCGCAGAGCCGGCCGTCTTTTCCGACTCCGCAGTCACACCGTTAATTCAGTCCTCATCAAGCTGTCTCCCTCCCAGTCCTCTCGCAAGCAACGCCCTAAACCGAGGTCCGAGTCCCATTAGGGGTCGCCCTTAGTGCTGTTGTTGCTAGTAGTCATGATGTTAGTAGTAGTAGTTAGCTTAGGTTAAGTATTTTACTCTCGTCCCCACTGGTTGGAGACCCTTCAGGTCTCACCAATAACTGCCCGGTTACGTAGAAACGGTCCGCAAGACCATCTACAAGCAGTCGAATAGAAAAAAAAGGGAATAACGAATTTCATTTGTCATTAATATCAATATAACTCAGTCTATAAAATCGAGATTTAACAATTTTAAACCGACCTAGACAGAAACCGACCCGTTTAACTTTGACGTTTATTTAAATCGAGAATTAAGCTAAAGGCCGATATTAATAACCGATCTTGATCTTGACATTGACATTTTGACATTACTTTTATTGAACTTCTGTCAAAAACCTCGCATCAGTCCAGAGATTTTGGATTGAGATCGATTATTAATATCGGCCGTAAGTCGATGACATGCAAGTCGTTAAATTAAGATTAAGCCTAGGTCGAGTTTAAATCGAGGTTTCATTAAAGCTGCAAGTCGCCCTTAGACCTAGTAGCCTTTACGGCTACTTTATTAGAATCTTTCATTACTCTATTTAAAGAATGTGCGTTATTATATAATTGAGATCACTCACATGGCCATTGGCCAGATGTTACTTCTCGTTCATACCTTGTATTTAAACACGTCATGATCTCTTATACAAGGTTAGTCGGAAAGGGGATAGTAAGCCGAAAGGATGTTAAAGTACCTATAATAATAGATAACTTTTGTTCTACAACTTTCCCCAAAAGTCATAAGTTTAAGAGAAATAGTTGTTCAAAAATTACAGAAAAAATACGCCATATTCTATCTATCCTCAGCTATGATCAGCTGTGTTTACATTTTAGGTCATATTTGGGGTCACGGATTAGAAGCTTCATTTTCTGAATTCTTGACTAAAGCAGGGATGAATAATTGTTGAAAAAACTAAAAAAAAATCATTTTGCATGAAAAAAAATATTGCGTATTTTGAAATATTTACATTTTCTTTAAAACAGTATTTAGTGGTTTGCGGCTTAGTACGCCGTTCACACAGCGGATCTGTTTCGACGGATCCGTCAGTATTAGATGTGTTGTTCACATCTGTGCCGACGGATCAGTTAAACAAATGGCAGCTGCGTCGCATCTGGCAGACAGGATACGATACAAATAACGGATCCAGTATTTTTTACTGGATTCGGAATACTGTCGTGTATGTGAACTCGCTCATACAACTACAGGCGCCATCACCAAAAAACCGGCCAAGTGCGAGTCGAACTCGCGCACGAAGGGTTCCGTACCATTATCTATAAAAACGGCATAAAAAAACACGTTTGTTGTGTGGGAGCCCCCTTAAATATTTATTTTATTCTGTTTTTTAGTATTTGTTGTTATAGCGGCAATAGAAATACATCATCTGTGAAAATTTCAGCTGTCTGACTAGCACGGTTCATGAGATACAGCCTGGTGACAGATGGACGGACGGACGGACGGACAGCGGAGTCTTAGTAATAGGGTCCCGTTTTACCCTTTGGTTACGGAACCCTAATTAAAAACGGATCCTGTAAACAGTTTCTGTGTGAACTAGCTGTAACCTTGTATAATTCAAAACATTTGCCGATATCGGCGGAAGGAGACCTGAAGAGACGCACAAAAAATAATTGGCCTAAATACAAGATTAGTCATAGGGGCCCAGGCTTGTGGCTTATTAACGAACATGCGGATCATACGATTTGCGAGGTTAAGCAACGCTTGCCGCGGTCAGTCCATGAATGAATGTGTGACCATTCCTTATACATCGAGACCCCTCCGTGCCTCGGAGAGCACATTTAACAGTAGGTTTCGGATGTCATACGAATACGTCGACAGTTGTTATGGGAAGTCAGAAGCCCGAAAGTCTGACAACCGCTTAACCAGTCTAATCTTAGGATATCGGCATTGCCTTGTATCGGGTTGCGGAGGTCTGATAGCAGTCGCTCCGTATAAAATACTGGTATTCAGCTGCATCTGGTTAGACTGGATTGGGAAAAGGCTAGGCAGAACACACAAGATCAGTCATAGCTTTTATTCATTTTGAATTATAGGTACTTGGTACTTATGAATAGTCAGGACAAATTGAGTACCTAATTTCTCCATAGAAGAACCGGAAGAAAACCTTATGGGACACGTAGTGTATGATGGATAACTTCCTATTGCAAATGCGATGCGATAGATCTCTTGAATAGTAATAATGTGATAGACGTCTAACTGTAGACCAAGTAGCAAGGTCAATTAAATATCTATCTACTATATAATAGTTACTAGGTCCATAATGATTATAAGAGTAGAGGAAGACCAAAGAAACGATGGATGGATAGTGTGAAAGATGATATGGCTAGAAAGTGGGTGACTACTGAGATGACGGCTAATAGAGATGTATGGAAGAAGAAGACATACTGCGCCGACCTCAAATAAGTTGGGATAAGGGCAGGAGGATGATGACATAATATTTACTAGTCATACATTTACTAAGTCAGTATGACATAAGTTTACTAAGTTAACTGGTCCAGCTCCATAGGACAATCTAGAGTCTAGACAAAATCAAACTGGTTGCTATTTTAATTGTATAATTTATTTTTTTAAAGCCGTTTATTTTAGATTCTATGAGTAAGTACCTAAACTCATACACTGACCTATTACTTTTATTTTTTTGGGAAAACGTATACTTTTGCAATGTTTGTAAATATGTGAGCACCATGTACCTATCACATAATTAATATGTCATTGTTTCATTTTTTTTTTTTTTACCTTTTGTGGTATAGTAATTTTATTCTAGGTGCATCGTTTTCACATATAATTGTATAATTAATGTACCTATACAAAATATTGTAAGACATTTTAAAAGAGTAACGGTGGAGTTTCTTGCCCATTCTTCTCCATACGAAACTACCTTTTGGAAGGGGCAACTAGAATCAATTCTATTTTCTTTGTAACTTTAACGTTCAAAAGTGCCTTTTATGTGCCTAATTGAAATAAATACTTTGACTTTGACTTTGACTTTAAGCATGAGTCCGTTGTATTAAATCATATCTAATATTGGATACCATCCAAACATCTGATGACATCGATTTGATGTTTATAGTGCAACCGTTTTCACCACATCCAAACAATCTGTCAATCTAAACAACCACGAACAAATGTCGATTTCAGATTCACCGAACCAACCGAACAACGATATTCATCTATAATCGAAACATCTAAAGGCAACCGATAGATATTCGCCTCCTCTCTTTTCAACTTACGTAGTCCCGGCCGTGAGAAAGAGATGAAGCGAGTATTGCATCCGTTTGGGCTACGAATGTTTGGTTGGCGTCATATTATTATCCATAGATCTGAAAACCGATATTGACATCGATGAAAAATCTAAATATTAGATGGACCACCGTTGCCGTTAAAATCAAATATAACCCATCTCTATTCTAATAGTAGTATCTACCACTGCAACTATATTACTACTACTACTACCATTACTACTACACTACTATCACTACTACTACACTACTACTATTACTACTACCTACTATAGTCCGACCGGATAACTCAGTCCTCGCCCGCGACGTTACAGGGACGCGGGGGATGACGACTAAAAAATGATTTCCAACAAACGGCTCGCATCGCATCGGATCGGAAAGGATACGGACGGGTGCGAGCCATTTGTTGGAAATCATCTTTTAGTCGTCATCCCCCGCGTCCCTGTAATGTCGCGGGCGAGGACTGAGTTATCCGGTCGGACTATAGTAGGTATAGTCTATTACATATTATAGCTAGTGGATAACCCCTCCTTGAGTAGAGACCGCAGCATAGGTACGCCTCGGACGCTCCCAAACCAGGTGAACAGGTGACTTGAAGGTAGCTGGGTGGAAAGGTTGCAAAAGGTCGAGAAATGAGTGTTATAGCAAAGCCCATGTCTAGTAGTGAACTGTTACAACAAGTGATAAGAGAAAAAAACACCATCTCATTTTATTTTCTTTCTACGATTTGACCAGACACATCCACAAATATTAATGCCTGGTCGACGTTGGCGGGGGCTCCATGCCCCCTGACATTTATCAGTGAAGCGGCAACATGATAACCTATATATGTATAAATTCGCTTCAGACTTAACAACAAGATGATTTTTATATTTTAAAGGCTAAAAGTTCGGCATCGTTGCCAAAATGAACCAGAGGTTTGGAAACCCGGTGACCTTGGTGTTTCGGAGATGCGATGTTGCCAAACTTACACATAAAGTTGTACCCGAAAATAACACACCGGTTCGATTGGTATGCGTAGTACATTCATCGCCGAAATTTATAAGCGTAAATGTATAAACATAATGAATAATAATTAGTCTTATGTCTAAGCTCGAATTAATTCAAGTTCTTAGAAGGTTAAGGGACTTTTAATATGTTTTTCCAAGCTGAGGTGAGCAGTTTTATTTTCTTAAGACTTTATGGTGACGTACACTTGCGGAACGAAAAGGTTCGTCAGTTTTCAAATTCATTTCTTTCCCACATCGCGGGCACATGTTACTTTTTCAAACTGTTGAGCGGAACAGACCAATGCATGGAAAACTATGTTTCATTGTTTGCTATTAAAGATCATTATTGCCTTTTGCCTCCATATGACGTAGTAGAGCCATGTGCTGCGTCCAGACCTGCCGAATGCGCCGCGAATGCGCCGCTTGCGAACTGCGCGCGTGCTGCTCGCGTGCAGTTACAGCGTACGTTTAGTGCGCCGCTCTAGTGCAACTCCGGCAAGGCTCGTGCGCACATAGCTTCTTTCGCGTTTGAAATATGAGCCTCAATGTGAATTTGCTTCCGAAGATGTCGGACCATACGACTGCCGTTAGCATAATTGCTGCAGCATCGGCTATTTTATTACTGTCAAAAACTAAAAGGAAAAACAGAAGACGTTGGTGGCAGGTTCCACGAGCGGCACGCGCGCCACCTGCGCCGCTCGCGTACGGCGCGTAGCATGCGCGCGAGCGGCGCGCGGTCGGCGCGCGAGCTTCGTACGAACATAAAATGCACGCGTGCAGCTCGCGAGCGGCGCATTGGCGGCGCGTTCGTCAGGTCTGGACGCACCATAATGTCTTTGATTTGTTTTAAGGATTTTTTTTTTGTAAAAACCATGACATCAATCAAATCTATGATTAAATAGATTGCCATTACTTGTCTGTCACCATGTTACCATAATATCTTGTCAAAAAATACTAGTATTTTCTTTTCTATAATGTTGGCAATACGTAGTCGGTAAAATAGTTCATTTCTTGCACTGTGCAAGCAAAAATAGACCTTAAGGTGTATAACATTTTCATTCCGCGACTTTACATTGAAAATATTCTATTCCTTACTAGTATTTGAAAATAGAATATTTTAAGTTAGGAACTTGTTCGAAAGACGGACAGGCCTAAAGGATGATTTCCACCAAACGGCTCGCATCGCATCGGTTCGGATCGGATTTTACAATCTTTAAACGATATTAAATCTTGTACACAGTATTTAAAGTCTATATTACCAAGCCGCGCACAGCAGCTTGACCACGGGCGTCTTCCGCGACACGCGATCGTAGCCGAAAGTGTGCTGCGACGCACGTACGGCTCCGTATGGCATCGTTCGCCTGTCGTTGTATCCGGTCGGATCCTTTCGGCTGACAACACGCTAGGAATTAAACTATTTGACTAGGCGCAGAAACGGATACGTTCGCAAGTGACGGTACGGAGCCGATCGTATGCGTCGACATCCTGCCGGACGCGATCGGCTGTCGCCGCATCCGTTCGTATCCTTTCTGATCCGATGCGATGCGAGCCATTTGGTGAAATTCATCCCTAATTACTATTTAAAAAATATATCTCATTAACATATTAGTATCACAAATTGACAAAGACTTATTAGTCGCATCTGGGTTGCCTGGGAGCTACCACAATATATTTATGTAGCCTAGCCTAGGATGATGATATTATGTATACAAAAACTACTTAATTTTAATTGAGCAAACCCACCAAAAACGAAAACAAAATAAACTTAATTAAATTAATTACATAAATGTAGGTAGAATAATTAAATCCTTAATAAAAACTAGTCAATGGCAATCACGTTTAAATACTACCATACGCGAAACTGCATGACGTTACGATTTATCGTTTCGAATAAGACTGAACGATATCGAGCAGTGTATGTGAAAAGACATAACATAACATCACGCCTGTATACCTCGAAGAGTTGGCCAGTGGTGGTAACACCCTCATTTCACCGTTATGTTTAAGTCCCATGTAATAAGGGGCGAACCTAAAGCCATGAACCGAGCACAAATCCAAACTCCGAGCTGCTACTAAGGAATTGCACACGGAAAAACCCAATATCACTGCCCGACCTGGGGATCAAACCCAGGACCTCACGATGAGCAGTCGCGCTTGCCACCACTAGACCAATGAGGCAGTCCAGTATGAAAAAACTAACTGATATTTATCTGATCAAGCAAAAATATCTGTCAGTTTATTCACACACACACACACACACACGACTCGAAGTTTTAGAAACGATAGATTGTAACATCATGCACACACTAACACAGACCGCTCATTATATCTTGGCATGCTGCAGAATATAGAACCAAATTTATACAACTATATGTCGCAGACGCACACCGTTTATAGAATTTGATAGAATTGAGTATAGCATTACAGTTTAGACCAGTGTCTGCTTATCAGAAGGTAAAGCGGGTATTTGGTAAATAAAACCAACATAGACTCTCCATCACTGATAGTAGGTACTTGTATTAGGGTTAGTTGTTAGTTACAGAAACTAATTCACAGTATAATAACTAACACAGTTTACAAAAGATCAGAAAATAAGGAGGACAAGCTAGTCAAATATAAAGACCGTTACGTTTTTTTTTTGGTGGTCTTGCTGACCGTTTCTACTTAACCGGGCAGTTATTGGTGAGACCTGAAAGGTCTCCAACCAATGGGGACGAGAGTAAAATGCTTAACCTAAGCTAACTACTACTATTACTACTACTAACATCATGACTAGCTAGCAACAACAGCACTAAGGGCGACCTCTAATGGGACTTGGACCTCGGCTTAGGGCGTTGCTTGCGAGAGGAACGGGAGGGAGACAGCTTGATGAGGGCTGAATTAACGGTGTGACTACGGAGTCAGAAAAGACGACCGGCTCCGCGGCTGCGGCGGGTGAGCACGGTGGATCAGGGGCCCCCGCTCCGTCGAATGACAACTGTTTTTATAACGTCGGGTACGCTGATTTATATCGACGACTACCTTCCCCTATTTTCCAAATGATTTATTCTCCGACATATATTTGCGGTCAGTCCGTGGATGGGTGACCATTTGTCCCCTTGACCCCTCCGTGCCTCGGAGAGCACGTTAAGCCGTCGGTCCCGGGTGTCATACGAATACCTATGACAATCGTTACGGGTAGTCAGAAGCCTGAAAGTCTGACAAACGGTTTAACCTTAGGATATCGGCATTGCCCAGTTACTGGGTTGCGGAGGTCTGATGGCAGTCGCTCCGTGTAAAATACTGGTATTCAGCCGCATCTGGTTAGACTGGAAGCTGACCCCAAGATAATTGGGAAAAGGCTAAGAGGATATATTTGTACTGAATTTGGCGTATCATCATTTGCCTTTACAATTAGCACCGCCAAGAGCTGCCAAGATACGCCGGGCACTCCGCAGACGGTGTTGATATTTACTTATTGATACCGCATCAATGACCTTTACGAACAAAAAAAGACGTATTATCTTTAAACGGAGAAGCCATAAGACACCTGATTGGTTTACCTTTATTAAAATTGTTATACACAATAGAATTCGCCCACAGTTTAGCGTGGGGATTGATAGCTTCGCTAAAAAGTTGTCTATGTTTATTTGGAATCGCTAACAGACAGTTTTTTATTCAATAACATAACTACGCTTGGCTTTTATGTGTTTTTATTTTTTTATTCAGATTTCACGCTGTAGTAGGTGCGTTTAAACACGCTAATCTTAACTACACAAAAACATAGTCTCGGAACAAACTCTGTCGGTCATACAAACATTTGTTTCGAGTGAGAAAGGAAGGAAAAACAAACGCTATGCATTCTTTTTTTCTAAATATTTCCGTGTTTTTCTATTGACTAATGTAATTCGGGATTCACCTCGGGATTTGCAACAGGGTTTTTTATGCAAGCATATGACTAATTTCTTTCTCCAAGACATACCAAACAACTTTCCTTTTAACTTTTCTCCGGCCCAAAGTCCACTGCTGGATCCCAGCCTAAAGTGTCTGCTGGACCCCGGCCCAATGTAGGTATACTGGTAGACCCCGGCCCAATGTAGGTATACTGGTAGACCCCGGCCCAATGTAGGTATACTGGTAGACCCCGGCCTAAAGTGGATACACAGTTAGACCCCGGCCCAAAGACCACTGCACGACCCCGGTCCAAAGTAGGTACACTGCTAGACCCCGGCCTAAAGTAGGTACACTGCGAGACCCCGGCCGAAAATTCACTGCTGGACCTCAGCCCAAATTCTGCTATAAGAAGAAACAATTGTCTCATCTGTCTAGTGGTCGCTTATACGTTCTTCGAGGAACACAGGTGCGCGTGACGAGTATTGCATTTTTATATTTTTTGTGTACTTTGATTTTACCAAACAGAACCGCATCAAACGTCATGCAAACTTCTTCAAAAACAAGTCATCACAAATATTGTATGCTAAAGTCACCTGTTGACGTCACAGCCTGGTAGATACTACGGTTTTGTGGTTTTCTAATTCTTTTAAGACCTCCAAAATGCGTCGACTGAGAAAACCCTTTTAATTTATAATTACAAGGTATAAACCGTGATATGATGAATAATTCAGTGAGCAATGCATTAATTAAGTAAATGATAATTACAGTTATTGTTGGCGATTTTGTTGCGCACTTTGATAGGACTAGAGGAGCTCGATTTGCGAGGTTAAGCTGCGCTTGCCGCGGTCAGTCCGTGGATGGGTGACCATTTGTTACACATCGAGACCCCTCCGTGCCTCGGAGAGCACGTTAAGCTGTCGGTCCCGGGTGTCATACGAATACCTATGACAGTCGTTACGGGTAGTCAGAAGCCTGAAAGTCTGACAAACGGTTTAACCTTAGGATATCGGCATTGCCCAGTTACTGGGTTGCGGAGGTCTGATGGCAGTCGCTCCGTGTAAAATACTGGTATTCAGCCGCATCTGGTTAGACTGGAAGCTGACCCCAAGATAATTGGGAAAAGGCTAAGAGGAAGAAGAAGACTTTGATAGGACTAAACTAAACTAAGGGGGTTTGTCTCTTCCTCAGTACAGATTACTACTGAGTTACCTAAAACTACTCGTTTACAAAAAAACTGTTGTGTAATGTGCAAATGCATCTATAATAAAATCCCAACACGTATTAAAGAACTACCGTCAAATAGGTTTTTAGCAGCATTAAGCAATTGGTTATTAAATAACATATTTATTTATTTATATACTCTTTATTATACATACACCAGGTTAACACAACAGGAAAAACTATTTAAATACAAAAATGCACAATGGGCGGTCTTATCGCACAAGGCGATCTCTTCCAGACAACGTTTGGATGGACTGGAAGAATGGAAAGAGAAAAACGAGCAATCTAGGTGTACAAGTACATTACGTACATTCTACTCTATCAAAGATTTTTTAAATTATTCTGAGTAGTAGGTCAGATGTGTTCCATTGCAAGCATAACCTCGTTGCCTGAATGTATCTTGTGTTTTTGCATTATTGAAAACTGTTTAAGCATATTTATTAACCGACTTCCAATAAGGAGGAGGTTTTTTTTGACTTTTTTTGGTGTATGTTCATCGATATTTTCGCCAATTGTGAACCGATTTTGATGATTCTTTTTTTAATGGATAGGGTATACTTCGAAGTTGGTTTTATTTAAATTTGGTGAAGATCTGATGAAGAACTTCGGAGATAGACAATGGAACTCCTCAATGACGAATAGTACGCATATTGTGATGATGTGATTATGTTACGAGCAGCGTCTTTAGTAGGTCCAACCAAGTTTTAATTAAGGCCACTAAAATGAAAAAAATAAAAACTTTTTTACAAAAAATTTAAACCGACTTCAAAAAAGAATAAAATAATTACCATATAAAATTAACAGTTTCAGAAGTCGGTGCCTTCAATTTGGTTCAGCGTGGATCAGCACCGACTTCTGAAACTGTTAATTTTATATGGTAATTATTTTATTCTTTTTTGAAGTCGGTTTAAATTTTTTGTAAAAAAGTTTTCTTATTAACTAATCTAATAGTTTTTAAGTAAAATTTGCATGCTATTTATAATTAAATGGGCTTGATCTGTATTGTATTTTCATATAACACAATTCTATGAACCCTATTTTATTGCAAATGAATGATTTGTTTTGATTTCTGTTTCAATCGAAAAAGAAAGTGACAGTTGCGTTTAGTCTTGTTTAGTAGTGTCAAAATGTCTAACAGAATCGACAATATTGTATTGTAAACTCGTAACTACTATTCTGCCTCGTTGGTCTAGTGGTGGCAAGTGCGATTGCTTATCGTGAGGTCCTGAGTTCGATCGCCAGGTCGGGCAAAGTGTTATTGAGTTTTTCCGTGTGGCATTCCTTAGTAGCAGCCCGGTGTTTAGATTTGTGCCCAGTTGATGGCAATAAGCTCGCCCCCTATTATATGGGACTTAAAACTAACGGCGACATGACGGCGCTACTATACACCTCTGCCCAACCCTTCGGGAAATGCAGGCGTAATGTTATGTTATGTAACTACTATTGTTTAAGCATTTTGAAGGACGTTTTTAGCCAGGCGAGACCAATAATCGCTTTGCAGGCGACGTTGTCCTCTATTCTTCTTCCTCAGGCTAGTGAGCAATAAAGACTACAACGACTAAGCACTGAACTCTTGCCTTCCATGCAGGAGGGTCGGAGTTCCTCTGACTTTATGAATGTACTAGCTTTTGCCCGCAGCTTCGCTTGCCTGGTTTTTAATCACCCCCTTAGGGGTTGAATTTCGAGAAATCCCTTCTTAGTGGATGTTTACGTCACAAAATGAACCTACTGTCAAAATTTCAAGTTTCTAACCCCAGCCGTTTAGGCTGTGCGTTGATAGATCAGTCAGTCAGTCAGCTTCTCCTTTTATATTTATAGATGATTATCACTTGCGTTAACGGTGAAGGAAAACATCGCTAGGAAACCTGTAAACCAGGATGGACCTCATAAAAGAAAAGCCTCCATGGAGTGTGTAGTCCGCCAACCCGTACCAGGCCAGCGCTGCAGCGTGGTGGACTAAGGCCCTTTTCATTCTGAGAAGAGGCCCGTTCCCAGCAGTGGGACAGTGCTAATTATGCTTATGCTTTAAATACCTATACCTGTCTTTACTTTAAATAGTCAAGACTAGTATGTACCAGTCTTGACTATTTAATCATAAAAACAGGTTTCTAATAAACTGAGTTTCGTACCGCTTTGTTGCCATAGGAATGACGTTGCGAACATGGAATGTGAATCCATGAGTAAGAAAGAATTGACTTTGACTTGTCTGTTTATATCGTCTGTTACTCAAGGGGGTTAATAAATCTATTAATAAATGAAAAAAGCACACTTCAAATACATTGGATCTTACGTCACTGGATTTATATATAGCTTTGCGGTGTGTTTATAAAAGTGAAGTTTGTTAGGCATACACACCCATATTCTAAGACGTTTCTCCAAAACTTACTCGACTCGACTCCACCTCGACTCACTAACATCGGTAGTTATAGTTGACATAAAAGTCCTCGACTCGAGATTTTTCCTCAGTCGAGGTAAGGAACCATCTGTCAAACTCAAGGTACCTTGGAACCAACCTTAAGGAAGTAAGTGTCAAAGTTCGTATGTAATAAAAATGAATTTTGAAGACTTTATCGAATATTCTTACGATAATCCTTACAATTATTTATCGCTGCGTTATTTGCGCGATGCAGATAATTCAAATTATGACGTAATGACTCCGTCGAGGAACCTCAAAGTTCACCCGAAATTGCGACTA
The DNA here is from genome assembly GCA_910594945.2 of Amphipyra berbera. Classification (NCBI taxonomy): domain Eukaryota; kingdom Metazoa; phylum Arthropoda; class Insecta; order Lepidoptera; family Noctuidae; genus Amphipyra; species Amphipyra berbera. Next base: position 3,635,304 of record OU343133.1, read on the forward strand.
AGAATACAATTTGGAAGGTGTCTTTGAGGCCATTCTAAGTCGAGTATGAGTCGAGTAAGTTTTGGAGGAACGTGATATGGTATACGATATAATGGTTGTTAATTAGATCTGAGGGGCTAGTGGCTAATCAACAACCACGCCGATCATAAAGCGAGATTAACCTGCGCTTGCCGCAGTCAGTTCGTGGATGACTGTTCTTTACACATCAAAACCCCACCGTGCCTCGGAGAGCACGTTAAACCGTCGGTACCGAGTCTCATAAGAAAACCTATGACAGTCGTTACGGATAGTTAGAAACCCGAAAGTCTGACAACCGGTCTAACCTTAGGATATCAGCATTGCCTGGTAACTGGGTAGTGGAGTTCTGATGGCAGTCGTTCCGCGTAAAATACTGGTATTTAGCCGCATAATAATTGGAATAAAGCTAGAAGGAAGGAAGTGTATAATCGACATGCCCGATTAGTGACGGACTCGACCGGAGCTCTTTTTCATGAGCTCCTTACGTGGCGATGTCACGAGCCGGACTACATCTAGTATCTGCTCAGTCTGATGTCCATGCAGATCAAATTAAGATAGACAAGGTACATATCCTTTCAATGGGAAAATTCCTTAATTGCTATAATTCAACTACATTTTTATCAAGTGTCGACGGTCTTTCACGTATCTAAGTACACCATTTCTTCTATGAAATTCCATATTAGGTCATTTTGTGATACATTAAACCTTTGAGTTATAGGGAGCAGTGGACATTGAATATTTTAAAGTCTCTTAGATCTCATCTCAAAATCATTCACTGCGTGCAACGCAACACCCACGCCCCACATCTGGTTATTATTTGCGCAGTTCTAAAATGCCCCTTTGAAATAATTCTACCCCATGACACAGGTAATAAATTAATAGAGCAAAAAACTTAACACAGAAAGGAAGACCTTTTTCTTTTATATTTTTTGCTCAAACCCCATGGGTAAGTTGCCTGTTGTAGGGCTTGAGACAGAAAAAAACTGTATGCGCAGTACACGTGAATAAGAAAGAGACAACAAGTCGTTATTATTTGAGAAGTTGTTTTTTTTCTTATATCCAAAAGTTGTACCATAGTAGTTGTGATAAACCTTAGATTAATGATTGGTCTCCGCTGCGCTTCAACTAGATATCGCCGGCGTGCTAGTAAAATGCGGCAACTAATACTATGCCGAAGTCGGCGTACTCGAGTCAGTCTCGTTGCAACCAATGTGTGACGTTGACGTACCGCGTGTTCTATAAAACTGATCATAATCCAAAGTAATATGTTTATGCAGTGAAACTGTGTAAAAACAATATTACAATAAGTAATATAAAATAACGCCTATATTCCCCGAAGGGATGAGCAGAAGTGTATAGTAACACCCTAATTTCGTCGTTATGTTTACGTCTCATGTAATAGAAGGCGAGCCAATTGCCATCGACCGGGCACAAATCCAAATTCCGGGCTGCTACTGAGGAATTCCACACGGAAAAATACAATAACACTTTGCCCGACCTGGAGATCGAACCCAAGACCTCACGATCAGCAGTCACCCTTACCACCAGTAGACCAACGAGGCAGTACAAGAAATAAGATCGTTGCAAATGTCGAAATGTCACATTCAAAGAGCTATGTTCTTAGGTAGAGCCGTATCTAGTTAGAGTGCAGAGAAGACTAATCATTAATGTCAGTAGTAGAGCTTCTTGTGAATGAGTTCGTTCGGAAAAGTATTACTGGTGTACCCATTTTTACCGCCAAGCATCAATGCTGTGTCCCAGTTTGAAGGGTACGGGTGCCAGTGAAATGACAGGCACATGAGGTTATTCAACTTTGTTTCTAGCTAGTATTGGCAACGCATCAGCAATCCTGTTCGAGTTGTTTGTGTATATAGGTATAGGTATAGCTAGCGGTAACCACTTACCATCAGTTGGGCCTTCGGCTTGTTAGCTAACCGAGTTGCAATCGATCCCGTACCACGTCGCTATCCGTATCCCCCTCTAAAGCTAAAAAGCTAGAGTACATATAGTACGACAAAACTAAGATGTCGCATCTCCCTGATCCACCGTGCTCACCCGCCGCAGCCGCAGAGCCAGTCGTCCTTTCTGACTCCGCAGTCACACCGTTAATTCAGCCCTCATCAAGCTGTCTCCCTCCCAGTCCTCTCACAAGCAACGCCCTAAGCCGAGGTCCGAGTCCCATTAGGGGTGGGCCTTAGTGCTGTTATTGCTAGCTAGTCTTGATGTTAGTAGTAGTAGTTAGCTTAGGTTAAGTATTTTAGTCTCGTCCCCATTGGTTGGAGACTCTTAAGGTCTCGCCAATAACTGCCCGGTTACGTAGAAATGGTCCGGAAGACCATCTACAAGCAGCCGAATAGAAAAATAAAGATTTTGCATCGGCAAACATTTTAAAACCGATCACACCTGAGCTGAGTGCGACTTCAAAACCTTGAATGTCCATTAGTAATCTAGTAAAAAATGATCTTTACGCTGCCGCAATAAGTTTGAATGGCGCGATAATGAGCGCCTGCTATTGGTTGTTCGATCAAGTTTGCCAATGCGACTTCTAAGTTGTATCGTACTATACGTACGGACCTGCCACCCAAAACGTGTTTGAACATACAGACAGAAACAAAAGTGTTCAAAAGCTATAGCTTCATCTACTTATATAACCTATAGGTACATAATTACGATGGATGGCGTTCCGCTTCAGCCGTCGAGCACACAAGGTCGGTACGCCTGCCATGGAACTGATGATGTCATTTTATTGTGCTAACTATTTTTGGTGCCCCGCCGCTGAATGTTAAGTATTATGTATAAAAACTCGGACTATTAAACTGTTTAATTAAAGACTTTTTGGTATCTGTGGTCTGTGTTTAGTGTTTTGAGTGTATTATAATATTTTATTTTTTCGTTTATTCATTTACTTACATAAGTACTATTTACATTATTAAATCTATACAAATAAAAATGAATCGCCAAATGTGTTGCTAAGTGCAAAACTTGAGAAAGGCTCGACCAATTCGGCTACTTTTTTTTATATATTCCTTAAGGCATAAGGAAGGTTCTTATGGATAGAAAAAACATAAAAATTGCGTGGAAAATAGTAAAAACAAAACTTCTTTTCCCACTACAGGCCAATAACGTTTGACAGAACGAAGTCTGTCCGGGCAGCTAGTATTTCTATAAAAATTATAAAAAAAACATTTTAAAATATAAAAAATAGTAGCCCACCGGTATCGGGAACAGGGTCCAAGCTACCGGTGGTCAGGGCCTCAGAGAGAGGAACTTCCTAATAATACGTGCCGTGTCCAGAAGTACCGCTTTCTGTCTCAGACCCTTGACCCAGCCGCCCAACAAGAGCCGCATCAACTGTTTTTATTTCATTTTTATTTACTATTGCTTATTTGTTTACTATTGTTGATTCTTGAAATTTTAGTTGGTAAATATATTTTTTTTAAATCCTTGTCTTCTCGACAGTCCGGCTTACCACAGATTATTATTTTATTTTTATAATTAAAAGCTTTTATAATAAGCTTCGCTTCGTATTTTGTTTGTTTGATTCAAATAAAACCATTTAACTTGAAAGTTTTTTTAAAGGATTATTGTTTTGTATCTAACATCGTACGGAATGGTTTTAAAAATAATGTTATTCTCTTTTTTATTAGGATTATAGAAATTCTTGGACAGCCAGCACGTAAACTGTCTGATTTCTTAGGCAAGAATAAAAAAAATAGAAATTACACGGACTAATATTTAATTAAAGATTAAAATAAATTATTAATAGATTCCTATAAAAACGGATTCATAGATTCGATGTACCTACACTACCTTTTTTTTTTTTTTCGTTGGAAAATCCTCATGGATGTCCCTCGCCCGGTGAAGGCGAGGGGGTCTGCCGGACTCTTACCGGCTAAAAACCAACGGTGCTCCTTCTCCTGACAGTTCGGCCAGGGTCGCGGGATTCGCAAAGCATGCACCGCAACCCCGGCAGGTCCCGGTCCGCCAACCCTCGGCGGACCTTCCTCCTGAGAAGCGCGCACGGAACACAGCGCGCCGCCTTCTCGGGCCTGTTACTGGTCGGGCGGCGGGTCCCCTAACCCACCGCCCGCAGGCCACACACTATGCTGGCTGGAGATCGTCGCGTACGCGCGCCCTCCGGCGCCCGGTGCGTCTGGCGCGGGAAGGGAGGAGAGCACACCACTCCCTCTCCCTCTCCGCTTCCTCCTTAGTCGCCATCACCCCCTCGCAAAAGGAGGCGATGGCTTCCCACGCACTCTCGCTTCCGACCATGGACACAACCACGGCCGGAAGCGAGAGGTCACCGCCGACCACCGCGACTAGTTCGCGGCGCTGCGATCCCCAAGCTGGACACGCCTGCAGCGTGTGCAGTGCCGTGTCCTCGGGGCAGTCGCAGTGGTGACATCCGGGCGTCTGCTCCCGGCCTATACGACACAGGTACTACCTACCTACACTACCTACCGATTTATAATCAGTGGAACTACCAAACAGAATGTTCCTAGTCAACTGCACAAAATAAGGTTGCTTTAAGTTGTGTAATTTTTTTTTGATTAAGGACTAATCACACTTATCAGCAGCCATTCGCAATTCACTCATAGAAAATGGATGTTTTGTATAAACATATACAAACGCATGCTTTTGCCTCTTCGCACCGATTCAACATTCCGCACGCTTAGACGGTTCCCTCACAGTGACGCAAGTCGGAACGACACGCGTTTGATCGATTTTAGGATTACGGCGCACTGCCTTGCGTCTGTGAAGTACGAAGTGTCATAGAAGCACGCGCACTGCGAATTATTCATCGCATACTGATTTACTTGTATTGTTTTTATTTTATTCGTTGTGGTGGACAAAACGCAACGCAGTGGGCGCTAGGTCTTAGTATCGCACCATAAAGGTATAGGTAGAGCTGATGGAGTCCACACTACTCACAACAACTGAAAATCAAAATACATACAGGCCTTGAGTACATAACCAGAGTTTGGCAGAGGTGTTTTAGTACAGTCACGTGTAATAAGATGTATACACATAGCGCACTTAAAAAGCGAATTTATTTTAGAGAATACAAGGTTAGTCGGAAAGGGGGTACTAAGCCGAAAGGGTGTTAAAGTACCCATAACAATGGATAACTTTTGTTCTACAACTTTCCCCAAAATTCAATAGTTTAAGAGAAATAGCTGTTCAAAGATTTCATAAAAAATACGCTAAATCCTATCTATCCTCAGCTATGATCAGCTGTTTTTACATTTTAGGTCATATTTGGGGTCACGGATTAGAAACCCCATTTTCTGAAATCATAACTTTAGCAGGGATGAAGAATTTTCGAAAAAACTAAAATAAAAAATATTTTTCATGGAAAAAAAATTAATCGAATTTAGAAATTTTAACACTTGCTTTAAAATAGTCATCAGTGATACTTTAGGTGGCCCGCGGATTAGTACCCCCTTTCCGACTAACCTTGTATAATGTAATTAAGAAATATTCGAAACTGTAATTCGTATGTGATTGTAGAAACTATGTGTAGAATATTTCATAATTCTAACAGACATTTTAGAAGGAAATCGGATATTAATTTCGCTATGTGTATACATATTATTACACGTGACTGTACACCCTCGTTTCGCCAGTTATGTTTAAGTCCCATGTAATAGGGGCCTATCGCCATTAATCCAGACTCCGGGCTGCTACTAAGAAATTCCTAATTGAAAAACCCAATAATACTTTGGCCGAACTGGTGATCGAACCCAGGACTCTATGTTCAGCAGTCGCGCTTGCGACCACTAGACCAACAAGGCAGTTGGCCTTGAATATTTACTTTAAAATTCTGTCTCTTTTTAAATATTGTTTAGAACGAGATAGATTTCCAAACTACATATTCTATCTTTTTCCAAGTAAGCTATTTAGAACGTTACCGTCATGTATCGCATTGAATTGATTGGAGCAGTGATAGCCTAGTGGTATGACCGTTGGACTGCCAAGTCGTAAGTCTCGAGTTCGAACCCAAGGCGCGCACCTCTGAATTTTCAGATTCATGTGCGTATTGTATTTATATCACTTGCTTAAAAACGGTGAAGGAAAATATCGTGAGGAAACCGGCATGTCTGAGAGATATTTCTCGACGGCATGTGAAGCCAAATCAGAGGCCCATGGGCGGCATAAACTCTGATACCAGGTTAGTCACTAACCACACGAAACGAAGAAGCACGGAGTCGCACACAGCCGTCGTACGGCTGTCGGATAGACGCACGTCTCTATATCCACGTGGTTGTTATCGCTCCGACTTACATCACCTCGAGGGGAAGCACCTAACGCATGAATTTGTAGCTGAAAGTACACGATCACAGATAATGCGAATAATTGTGTCTAATGGTGGCACTTCACTGACTGAATGAGTGGGTCGAGGAACTTCAGTATACTCCATCTAGAACAACATAGTCTGCTTAGTTGTCAGCAATAAGGTTGACAAGCATATCATTTTGGTATACAATACACATACAATACAATATTCATCATTCCCAGCTACAATCGGAGTTGACTACAAATGTAAAGTCATGGACGTGAATGGTGTTAAAGTCAAGCTTGGTATTTGGGATACAGCGGGACAGGAGCGATACATAACATTGACATCAAGTTTTTACAGTGAAGCTCAGGTTTCTATATTAGTTTACGATGTGTCAGAACCAAAGTCCCTAGCAAAACTGAATGAGTGGGTCGAGGAACGTCAAGTATACTCCACCTAGAACAACATAGTCTGCTTAGTTGTCGGCAATAAGATTGACAAGCTATTATTTTGAGACCCGGTGCATAATATTAGCAAGCACATTGGGTCAACCGCGCGACGGCGGCGCAACGAGTATTCCCAAGGAGGGTTGATGTCAGGGAGGCGGCCGGTCATAAAACAAAGCCAAAACCTTTAACAACATGGATTTACGAATTAAATGTGGTGCCAACCCCACCTAGTGTGGGATAAGGGCAGGGAGAAGAAGAGGTGGCACTTCACATCGCTATTCGTGTTCGCGTAGGTATTCGTCTTATTTGACCAAATACGACGATTTCAAGTTACTCTATTCGCAGCTATTGACAGCCTTGTTGGTTTAGTAGTCGCAAGTGCGACTGCTGAGCACGGGGTCCTGGGTTTGATCCCCAGGTCGGGCAAAGTGTTATTGGGTTTTTCCATTAGGAATTTCTCAGTAGCAGCCCGAAGTCTGGATTTGTGCCCGGTTTATGGATATAGGCTCGCCCCCTATTACATGGGACATAAACATAACTGGCGAAACGAGGGTGTACTAGAAACACCTCTGCCGAACCCTTCGGGGAATATAAGGCGTGACGTTATGTTATGTATGTCCATGTGTAGATGGTGTGTTTGCGATATTTGGACTTCATACGAGTATTTGTTCAAACACGGCGAATACGCTACGCGAATACGAATAGCCATGTGGAGTGCCACCATAACAGCACAAAACAGATAGGTACAGACGTCAATCTACATACAAGTGCGCTCGAGCAACGCACACAGACACGATATCTCGGACTGCTTGAGACTAGAGTGCGAGTGAGTGCGAGCGCGAGTGCCATGCGCTTGAGAGAGATAGATATATAGATAGAGCGACCGCCGAGCGTAGGTATGAAAAGTGAAGTACATACATGTGATTGACTTCTGTACCTATCTGTTTTGTGATAACACCCACCATCCAGTAGTATTTTAGCGAATAGAAGCAATTTTTTTTTTTAGAAGCACCTTGCCCCATACTAGCATGTCTCCTGTATCGTGGGTGCGTTTACAGACACAAATCTTCACATACACAAACGCCCAGACCCGGAACAATTATTTGTAGGCCATACAAATATTTGATCCGTGCGGTAATCGATCCCACAACCCGTAGCGCAGAAGCCTATCGCTCAGCCGCTGCACCAAACGTGCCGTCAAAATTAATTACTGTGAGTGTTTTGTAACTCGTCCCATTAAAATAATGTTGTAAGATCACATGTGACCTAAATTAGATTATTACATGGTTACATCCTGAGTGAGCTTTCGATAATATTAAAGTTAATTAATTACATGACATATATAACATCACGCCTGTATTCCTCAAAGGGTTGGGCAAAGGTGTATAGTAATACCCTCATTTCGCCGTTATGTTTAACTCTCACGTAATGGGGGGCGAGCCTATTGCCATCAACCAGGCACAAACCAAACTGGGCTGCCAATGAGGAATTCCACAAGGAAATTCCCAATAACACATCCCGACCTGGGGATAGAATCCAGGACCTCACGATCAGCAGTCGCGCTTTCCACCACTAGACGAACGAGGCAGTTTAGTAATTATGATTTATTAAAATTACAGGACTATGAATATTCTTTTTATTTCTGGGGCAGGTTTACTTACATACTAGGTATAATAGTCATCTTTAAATCCTAATAAAAACGTTTTTGTATTTGTTAATACGAATAATTACAGGTAGGTATAATGACCTACTGTGAAAGATAGTGCCAAGCCATACTTGGCCATTGAGGTACTACTACTGCTACTAGTAATATATACTGGCCTGCAAAAATAAGTATCACACTTTTAAAATTGCAATAACTTTTTAAGTACACAAGATATATTTTCGAAGCAAAAAGGACTCGAAAAAGAGTTTAACTTTGTTACTATAGTTTCAAAGAAAGCTGATAAAATTTGCTATAAACCGTTTTTTATTTTAAATCTCTAACTTCTATAGTTTAGAAAAAATTTAAATTTTAAAAGTGTGATACTTATTTTTGCAGGCCAGTGTAGTTCAATGTACTTGGTTTATATTTTAAAACCAAGCACGACTGACACGTTTGGCGCAGCGGCTAAGCGATTGGCTGTCTGCGCTACGCGTCGCGAGTTCGATTGCCACACGAAATACATATTTGTATGGCCTGTTCTGGGTCTGAGTGTTTGTGCATGTGAAGATTTGTGTCTATAAACACACCCACGGTACAGGAGAAATCCTAGAGAGGGGCAAAGTGTAAAAAAAAGACAGCACCCAAACATGTTCTGATAAGTGGATGTTTTGAAGATGTAACGTTGCTCTTATGCCGTGTCAGTACTAGCTATACAAGAATAGCTCATGCTGTGGTGAGAAGATTATCCAGTCAGCAAGGTTGGTAGCGGGGCTGACTGCCCAGGGTGCGCCGGACGTATACTTACGCCCATATTCTAAGACGTTCCTCCAAAACTTACTCGACTCGACTCCACCTCGTCTCAGCCTTTTTCACTACCATCGGTAGTTATAGTTGACATAATCGTCCTCGACTCGAGATTTTTTCTCAGTTGAGGTGAAGAATCATCTGTCAAACTCAAGGTACCTCGGAACCTACCTTAAGGAAGTGTCAAAGTACGTATGTAACAAAAATGAATTTCGAAGACTTTATCGAATATGCTTACGATAATCCTTACAACTATTTATCGCGGCGTTATTTGCGCGATGTAGATAAACAAAATTATGACGTAATGACTCCACTCTACCTCGACTCATTTGAGGACCCCTCAGTCGAGGAACCTCAAATTTCACTCGGAATTGCGACTAAGAATACAATTTTGAAGGTGTTTTCGAGGCTGTCCTAAGTCGAGTATGAGTCGAGTAAGTTTTGGAGGAACGTCTTAGAATATGGGTGTTAGTCGCCGGCACGTAACTTGGCAAGAGTATAGAAGAAAATTCCTCTGGCATCCATTTTTCTTCTAAACAGACATTTTTAAAAATAAATTATGGCAATAACCATAGAACGTAAACTCATCGATATGTGCATCCTGCCCGTCCTAACCTACGGTGCTCAAACTTGGTCACTTACAGAAGAACAAAAGTCCAAAGTCAAGGTTTGCCTACGAGCAATGGAGCGTAGTAGACACACAGATACTTTATTGTTTGTTTATTTTTTATTTTGTTTTGTCTCTTATGAATTTTTTTGTCTATGTGTCTGACTGCGTTCGTGCCAAATAAATTTCTTTCTTTCTTTCTAGTATACTCGGTGTTAAATTAACCGATCGTGTTAGAAACACCACACTGCGCTCCAAAACGCAAGTAGCAAATGTTGGAGAAAAAACAGCCAGGCTAAGTGGGAGTGGGCCGGTCATGTGCATGTCGCTCGAATGCACCCGGAGAGGTGGGCGAAGATCGTCACTGAAGACGCCTGAAGGAGGACGTCGTCGTCGAGGTCGGCCGCGGCGTAGGTGGCGTGACGATCTAAACGTGTTTATGGGGTTAGCATGATTAGAAACGGCACAAAATAGAGAGGTTTGGTAGGCAAAAGGGGAGGCCTTTGCTCAGCAGTGGGACATTCCACAACCTATTTAAAAAAAAATTGGTTGTCTGTAAAGTCGGTTTACGGACGATAGTTTAACGTGACAACGTCATAACAAAACATCGTGCTTCTCTATCGCTTGTTCCGCGCTCTCGCTCGCACGCTCGCCTCAGACGGAACGTGACAATGAGTCACGCTTTTTCGTGCATGCTGCTGGCGTTCATCGTTTTATTAGACATTGTCACGTCAAAAAAAAGGAACCATAGAATAATGACAAGCAATAAATGTGACCATTTTTTGTTGCACTAAGTGTACATGCGCGAACTTACTCCCACTACGCCACAACCTGGCCAAGTTTCATGCCGGTGACGATACGTTTCTTCACTCGAGGAGTCTCTTTTAATGCATCCATGTAGATGTTCTACTAATTGGACGAAATGCAGAAATTGGGAAAAATTTGTGGGTAGTCCGACGAACGCATTTTTTTTATTCAACTGCTTGTAGATCGTCTTGCGGGCCGTTTGTACGTAACCGGGCAGTTATTGGCGAGAGCTAAAGGTTCTCCAACCAATAGGGAAGAGTAAAATACTTAACCTAAGCTAACTACTACTACTAACATCATGACTACTAGCAACAACATTACTAAGGGCGACCCCTAATGGGACTCGGACCTCGGCTTAGGGTTTTGCTGGCGGGAGGACTGGGAGGGAGACAGCTTGATGAGGGCTGAATTATCGGTGTAACTGCGGAGTCAGAAAAGACGACCGGCTCCGCGGCGGCGGGTCAGCACAGTGGATCAAGGACGGCGGCGGTGGGGCGTCGCGACGGGCCTAGCCGGCGACGCATATTTTTTATCACACCACATCCTTTATAGTATTTCTGAGTTAGCTTCCTGTGTGAACAAACGCGACTGATACTGAGTGTGTCACAGTTATTACTATGGACATTGCTAATCGTCCATAGGCGCAATTTTATTGTACACGTTTTATTTCCGTCGTCCGGCGGAATTAAATTGTAGGTGTCTTATTTCCGTCGTCCGGCGGATTTTATAGGGGAAATTCAAAATTTGCGCATGTGTACCCGAATTTTGTTGAGAGCACTGAAGCTGCCGTACGATGGATTTCTTCGATTCAGTATAACGCCGCTGCAGTCAACCAATCAACCATGGTCAAGTCAGATTTATTGAGTGGCATGGTTACAAGATAAACTACTCGAAGTAGAATATTGGCGCAGCCGCTAGACACACAGCTACTTTTTTTTTTTTGTCTCCTATGATTTTTTTTTGTCTGTGTGTCTGACTGCTTTCGTGCCAAATAAATTTCTTTCTTTCTTTCTAGAACTTGCCTGCCTTGAGCGGACTCGGCAATCAGCTCGAGACGGGACGCTCCAAGTTCCAAGCTCCTCGTTCTCATTGCATACTTTTACTTTTTTTAATGCGTATCAAAAACGTAATTATACAATATGTAACATAATTAACGCACATCCTGAAAGTAGTTTGTTCAGAATCGTTTACTGAATCGATTTCTATCATTTTTAGTTTAGGTAATTTTTTATCCCAAAAATAATTATAGCTACGGAAATTAGACACATTACCCCTGTGCCGTCAAAACAAACTGAAATGGACCGTAAATCAAGGCAAAAAAACTTTTAAGAACGTTAATTTAGTAAATAACAATGCATATACATGTTAAACTAAAATTTCAGTGTATGTATTATGATTATTAATATTCTAATTGGGTTGTTTGAGGGTGTGCGTTAATTACGTTACATGTTGTATATTGTAATGCTTGTTGTAACGTCGACTCGTAGGAGGTCGGGTGGCGTGGCGGCAGAACTGACGTCACTGATATACCAAATCCGGTGGCTTTATCATTGTATTCTTAATATAGAAATTCCACCACACATACTTGTACAAACCAGCGAATTTATTTTCGGTGGATACTTGTGAGTTATTTATTTAATTCTTGACTTGGTCGCGTTTGGCCCCAGTGTTCCCAACCGTACGATAATTATCGTACATGTACGATAATATCATAGCTACGTACGATGTACTATACTATCGTATGCAGAAAGTACGATAATTTCAGTACAGTGATAGACAACCTTTTTTTTTAGATTTTCCTGTTACTCTTCGACTGTACATATAGTGGACATAGTGTCCCAAATATGACAAAAATTGAATGGGATCTTCTAAAAAAAAAGCTCGTCCAACTATCGCTTGGATGATTTTGGGGAATTGACAACACTTTTTCAAGCCATTACCCTGATGGTACGATAATTTTTGTCATTTTTGATCCATGTACGATAATTTTACGGCCCTGGTACGACAGCTTCCTGGCTTCAGGTTGGGAACACTGTTTGGCCCTAGTCTCACCTAATGGTAAGCGCAGACAGGGTCTAAGATGGAACACACGAATCCAAGGAACAGAGATATAGAGGGATTTCCCTATACCCCTCTGGCTCTCACAATACACACAACGGAACACAGTAAACTGCTTGGCTGACTTTAATGTGAGGGTGGTAGCTAGCCAGGCGGACCGAGATCCTACTACCAAGCGCACTGGGTTTTGTTGAACCTTAGAACACGCTTCTATTCCCAGCGTGCGGTGAGGAAGTTTTATATTTTAACCCGTCCCCACACGAGGTAAAGTGAATGAGTTTCAATACAAAGTCCGTCATACGGCGGTAATATAACTTCAATGGACGTTTCACCATATTGCTCAATATATTTTATCGCTCTCTTTCTTTCAAACGTAACTGCAATATGCTGACGCATCAAGTTAGGGCGCATTCCCACTATGTCGTGACGATTAATTTATCTTTGGACGACTGTCATCTCTAGCTGTTCCCACTATAACGACTATTTGTCGTCATTTTTTTTATCGTTTAGCGACTGTCGTATCTCGCTGTTCCCATTGGATCGCGACGACATTTTATAGTTTCACGGCAGTCGCTTTGTCGTTTGCACATCAGTAGCAAGCTACAAGACAAGACGATATTTTTATCGTGGCCACGACAGATAGTCGTAACACGACACATGATTTTCCGTCACGATGTCGTGACGTTTTCTTATCGTTTTAAGACTGTCGTGCTAGCCGTTCCCATAGACTTGACAATCTATCGTCACTGCAAAAACAAGTCGTGAACGACAGTTATTCGTGTCGTCTTATATGTGAACACCTCCATTTAAATATATAAGCCACGACACCTAAAACTACACGACTATCTGTCGTCACGACAAAGTGGGAACGCGGCGTTACAATCACTCCGCTTATCACTCGTACTGATAAGGGAATTCTTAATAATAAGCACGTCAACAGGCAAGTAAGAATTCTGCCACACGTAAACACTTTTACTTTTCATTGAATTCCACTTGAGTGATAATTTGTCATACAACAATAAGTAGCTTCCCTGAAATGTTATCGTTATTGTAACTGTTACTTTATCTATGGTTTAAAATACACTTAATTACGTTTCATTGGTATAGTATCAGCATAGATATTATTAGCTTTTAGTAAGTTTTAGTCATCCTTCTAGTATTGTAGATAAAAGTAACATAACATCACGCCTGTATTTCCCGAAGGGTTGGGCAGAGGTGTATAGTAACACCCTCATTTCGCCTCGTTGGTCTAGTGGTGGCAAGCGCGACTGCTGATCGTGAGGTGCTGGGTTCTATCCCCAGGTCGGGGAAAGTTTTATTGGGTTTTTTCCGTGTGGAATTCCTCAGTAGCAGCCCGGGGTTTGGATTTGTGCTCGGTTGATGGCAATAGGCTCGCGCCCTATTACATTGGATTTCGGATCCTATTACATGAACATAACGACGAAATGAAGGTGTTATTACCTATACACCTCTGCCCAACCCTTGGAGAATACAGGCGAACCATCGTCTCGATAAAACAATTACATTGTATAAGTATGACCTCATTCGGTAAAGTCGTTCTCAAGTTATGGCGTGACCAAGGGAAATAGGAATTCATTTTTATATACATAACTAGCTTTTGCCCGCAGCTTCGCTTGCGTGATTTTTTTTCACCCCCTTAGGGGTTGAATTTCGAGAAATCCCTTCTTAGTGGATGTTTACGTCACAAAATGAACCTACTGTCAAAATTTCAAGTTTCTAACTCCAGCCGTTTAGGCTGTGCGTTGATAGATCAGTCAGTCAGTCAGCTTCTGCTTTTATAAGTATAGGATTGTTGAAAATAAAGGAGGAAGTGAAAGGCTCGTAGCTAAATAGCTACGGCGTAGGGCGATTGATCTACGAGACTTTAAGTAATGTTTTTTATTCTTTCATAATCCTTATGTAAATAAAATTATATAAAGTAATTATTACTGTATTACATTTAGATAAAACGAAGGTGCAAAGTAATATGCTATAGAACCCATAGAATAGACCAAGCACGGGTGATGTTACGTTAGTTGGAAATACTCGTTTTGCATATACTATTTCATTAAATTGTAAACTTTATTCATATCTATCTTTATACCTATATTGGTATAATTTGACTGTACGTGTGTATGTCACTGAACTCCTCCTAAACGGCTGGACCGATTTGAATGATTTTTTTTGTATGCGTTTGGGTGGCGCCCTGGATGGTTTAGATTCACAATTGGACCCGGTAGGTGGCGGTGCTGTCGGTATATCACCAAATTTTTAGGGCAGGACGACGCGGCGACGTCTGCCAGGTCCGCTAGTGTATGATAAAAATTCTGCATGTTAGCAACAAAATTGATAAAAATGTTATAGGACAGTTGTATTTTCGATTCAAAATTCGCTAACATTAGCGATACGTGTACGATACTATACGTCAAACGTTCGTGCCGTGCTAGGTCTAGTATATCCTTGCGTATCAAAATGGAGAAGCGAGGGACAGAGTCAAGATTGTGCAGTAAGATTTATTTAAGTAATTAGCTGCCCGGACAGACTTCGTTCAGTCAAAAGTTATTGGCCTGTAGTGGGAAAAGAAAAGTGTTGTTTTTATTATTTTCCATGCAATTTTTATGTTTTTTCTCTCCATAAGAACCTTCCTTGTGCCTTAAGGGATATATTAAAAACTACGTTTAAAAAAACCGACTTCAAAAACTAAAAAGTATAAAATAACTTAATATAAAATTAAGTGTCGCCGCACACGAGCCACTCGCCACAGCCACAAACGCCGCCACTAGAAGCTAGAAGCGGCTACAAAGGTAGCTGAAGCGCGCGACAGCCACTTGTGGCCGGTGGTCGACACTTGCGGTCGGTGGCTGCTTGTTGTTGTACTTTTTTTTAACCCTTGCGTGCAGTATCATAATGGACTCTGACGAAGAAGGTTTAATTGCGCTACTTTTGATAAAAAGACGTCGTCGTAGAAGACGAAACCGTAGTTATTGGATACATCCAATTTTAACGAATGTAAACAAATGCAACGAACATTTCGATAATCTTCTAAACCATCCTAAAAAGTTTTACAAACATTTTCGTTTAAGCATAGGTACGTTTTGGGAACTACATGCTCTATTATATGCTGGATTAAAGCACCACGATACCAACATGCGGAAAAGCATCGCACCTGCGGAAAGACTAGCTATCACATTAAGGTAAGTGGAAATAATGACTAGCATAAAACTCCACAGAACACTATGATAAAATAATCTATACTTTATTTATAATAGAAAAAACAATGCACATTGATTATAATAATCAATGTGCATTGTTTTTTCTACTAGAGAATAGCTAGTTAACAAATAAAACACGTAGGTATTTGTATTTAGTTATTATGTCTTTATTATAATTTGGTATCACTCGTCATCATCACGGAACATGTTTTCGATAACAGAACTGTTGTCCACAGACTGGTCAGAATAATATGAATGAGTTGGAGAAGGCTGAATTATAGGTGAAGACGGGATAGATGTAGAAGCGTTTTGTGTAGAGTATGACATGTCAAGCATAGACTTGTCGGAATAATGTGAATGAAGTGGAGAAGGCTGAACAGATGTAGAAGCTTTTTGTGTCGAGTGTATGTTGGCATTTCCTGAAGAATAACCATAATATTGTGCCGAATAGGTTTCATAATTTTGATTATGCGTGTACTTTCTAATTAACTGTAATATTTCTGATTGAAAATCAAGTTTACAATTTTCGTCAATTTTTTTTACATGTGGAAGCAGCGACATCAGAAATTGCTTATCGGGGTCATTTTGGTCGCTTATTTGATCATGTTTACGTTTTAAATTTTCCGAAAGTGTTCTGAGAATTTCATTTTCTGATTTTTCGGCCCTTTTTATATTAATGTTTCTGTTTATTTTCGGGCGAGATGTTTCCACATCATCAGTTGCATTAGTAACATCGGTAGGCGGTCTCACTTCTTTTAAGGAATTCAAGAACGATAAATGATTGAAATAAATGTACTGTTTACTGCTAGTTGCTGCCGAACCACTCGCAACGTTCTTGTTTTTTGCATTTTCTCTATTAAAACTGTCACGAAGACTCTTCCACTTCCTCTGTAATTTAGTTACTGTAACAACAAAAAATATAATTTTAATTTATTTAATTTATTTTTTAAAAAATATAATTTGTTTCAGGTATCTAGGAACTGGATGCTCGTTTGAGGATTTTGAACTCTCTTACCACCGTGGGGCCTCTACAGCAAGGAAAATAGTACAAGAAACATGTCAACTAATTTGGAACTATTTAAAAGCCGTTTGTATTCCAGAACCGACCCAAGACATGTGGAAAGAAATTGCCAGCGGATTTCTTCAAAATACTAATTTTCCTAATTGTTTAGGCGCCATAGATGGGAAACATATAAGAATTATTCATCCATTCGATACCGGCTCCTTGTACTTTAACTATAAAAAAATTTTTTCAATAGTACTTCTAGCAAGTTGCGACTCGAATTTACTTTTTACGTTCGTGGATGTTGGGGCATACGGTAAAGCATCCGATTCTACAATATTTAGAGAAAGTGAACTGTGTAACAAAATACACAGAAAGACATTAAATATCCCCTCACCACGACAGGTCGGTAATCGACAACCATTGAACTACACATTTGTTGGTGATGAAGCATTTGGCCTCAGTGAAAATATGATGAGGCCATATGCTGGAAAATATTTGGACTTAGACAAAAAAGTTTTCAATTATAGGTTAAGCCGTGCCAGACGTTGCATTGAGTGTACCTTCGGCGTACTAGCAAACAAATGGAGAATATTACATCGCCCATTAAACACTTCTGTTCATTTCTCAGAAGACATTGTGAAAGCTTGTTGCATTTTGCACAACTTTATTCGCAAAAGGGATGGCTTCAATTTTCGGCATACTTTGAAAATAGTGGGACTCGAAAATATACAAAATACAGGCTGGCCAGTAACACGAGCGTCTACGGCAAGAGATACGTTAAAAGATTATTTTATGAATGAAGGAGCAATACCGTGGCAAGAAAATAGAATATAATTATATGGTTTTATATTATTTTATTAAACTTACCTTCAATGTTCTTTTCTTTGGCAGTTTTATTCGAAAAATCTCCCACAAACAATTCGCAGATTTCTTCCCAGGCCTTCACTTTTTCTCCTCTATTACTATAACTATCACTTTTTGAATCCCAAATCGCAGGACGGGATTGTATCTCTGATATAAATAATTCTATATCCATATTTATCTACCTATATGAACTACAGACTACGTGCGTGCGTTACCGTCGACTTACACAGGTTAACTGAGGCAAGGGAGAGAGGGGCGCGGAATCGCGCGAGTGGCGTGTGGCGGCTTTTTGTGTCGGCGTTTAGTGGCCGGTGCGAGCCACAAGATGCAAGCTGCGACGATTTGAAGCGTGTGGCCGCCACCGGCGCCAACCGTGTGCGGCGAGTCCATATAAAATGTATGAAAAATACAGGAAATATGCCAGTGGCGGCGTTTTGTGGTTGTGGTCGGTGGCCCGTGTGCGGGGACCCTAACAGTTTCAGAAGTCGGTGCTAATCCAGCTGAACCAAATTGAAGGCACCAACTTCTGAAACTGTTAATTTTATATTAAGTTATTTTATACTTTTTAGTTTATGAAGTCGGTTTTTTTAACCGTAGTTTTTTTTATTTTTTACTTTTTAGTGTACTTAATAGGTTGTTCTGTAAACTACATCATGTAGAATAATTACAACGTCAACGTAAACTAAAACTTTCATAAAAAAATTAAAAAAATTAAAATGTAAACTACTGGGCCAAACTATGTAACATTTTTATGGGACCAAATAGCAACTATTCCGCATCAAACTAAAGAAGAATTACGTAAATCGGATCATAAATCTCAGCGTAATCGGTGTACATACATAAAAAAACCTATCGAATAGAGAACCTCCTCCTTTTTGAAGTAGGTTAAAAAAAATAGCCGAATTGGTCGAGCCGTTCTCAAGTTTTGCGCTTAGCAACACATTTGGCGATCCATTTTTATTTATATAGATTAAGCTGTGATGTAAACTATGTTAGACTGTAACAATAGTTGGTAAAAATAAATAAATAAATTAATTAAAATAAATAATAAAATCTTCTTCTTTTCGCGTGGTCAGTGACTAACCTGGTGTCAGAGTTTATCCGACCATGGACCTCTGACTTGGCTTCACATGCCGTTGAGAAATATCTCTCAGGCATGCCGGTTTCCTCACGATGTTTTCCTTCACCGTTTTATAGCAAGTGATGACTATACAATACGCACATAAATCACGAAAAGTCAGAAGTGCGTGCCTTGGGTTCGAACTCGAGACCTATGACTTGGCAGTCCGACGGTCACAACACTAGGCTATCACTGCTATTTAAAATAAAAATGCCTAATAGTCTTGTTGGGGCTCAACCGCGCGGATCATACGATTTGCGAGGTTAAACTGCGCTTGCCGCGGTCAGTCCGTGGATGGATGACTGTTCGTTACAGAGACCCCTCCGTGCCACGGAAAGCACGTTAAACAGTCGGTCCCGGGTGCCATACGAATACCTATGACAGTCGTTACCGGTTTAATCTTAGGATATCCTTCGCCGGAATGCCCTTATTATTTCCGTACTTTATAATGTGCTCTTTAATCCTTCTTCCCCGTTTTATCTAAAAGAACGCTTCGAGTTCCTCTGTGACTCTCATTATAGGTTCTTGAGATTATCAGAAAATCTTAAATTAAAAATACAACAGCACTCCACCACTTTTTATGACAAGTCCTTTACGATTCAAGCTGCTCGTCTGTGGAATGCTTTGCCACTTAATGCGAGACGTGCTCAATCTCTGCCAGTTTTTAAAAAGTCAGTAAAGGAATTCTCACAAACAGTAAAGGAATTGCAACAAGTAATTCTACTTGTCGCTCTATTCTGCTGTTTATTTTATTCCTCTCCTCCGTTCTTATACATATATTTATTAGTTTATTATTTATGGTTTCTTTTCATATATATGTAATTATTTTGCCATGTATTTTATATGATTAAATTTAAGTAATATTATGTACACCTAGATTGCTCGTTTTTCTGTTTCCATTCTTCCAGTCCATCCAAAGGTTGTCTGGAAGAGATCGCCTTGCGCGATAAGACCGCCCATTGTGCATTTTTGTATTTAAATAGTTTTTCCTGGTGTGTTAACCTAGTGTATGTACTATAAAGAGTATATAAAAAATAAAAAAAAATATCGGCATTGCCTTTAATTACTGGGTTGCGGAGGTCTGATCGCAGTCGCTTCGTGTAAAATACAGGTATTAAGCCGCATCCGGTTAGACTGGAAGCTGACCGCAATATAGTTGGGAAAAAGGCAGGCGGAACAATAGTCTTGTTTTCTATTGATTTGTAAACCTGTGGAAATATGGGTCAAACACAAAAATGTGAAAAAAAGTGTTCAGGTGACATAAATTTTACATGTACATTATTTTAACGTGTATTAGTATTTTTATCATTTAAGGTTATCTTTTGGGCCAACTTGTTTTCCATATCTTTCACATTTTACGTGTAAAGTATTAGTTTAGTGCTATCATTAATGTGCAAATGTCCCCTTCTGCAGACTATTTGGATACCAGGTATCTCAGTTTGAGAGTCATTTAAAAATATGTCAAGGGCAATTAGTATTATCCTATAATTAAATAAACATTTAAAAACTAAACATCTTTTCATATTAGTGTACATTAAAAAATCAGCGATCCTTAATTACGAATTAGAACAAATAAACATGTTGTTCCGATATTTGTAGTCTTCTTCTGTAGACACTTAAAATGTTCACATATTACAAATTATTGAACGCGCCCAATTTTTTTGTTTTATTGTGCTGGCAATACTAAATTCTTCGTCAGTCATTTGATGGTTATTTTGATAAATGGCGTTTGTGGTGGTGAAAAATATAAATTTAACAAGTTACACATGATTTTGGTCATGTTCCTGTGCTGCGTATAATATTGGTAAGTAGGCACTATAAAAATAAATAAGTTTTAAGCTTCTACGCGTATTAGGGGTCTGGTTGCAAAATTCAACGTGATTTTATTCTAATCTCAAAATGTAACACGCCATCTTTATTTTTTTTACTTTATATCTTTTATGTAGATATCTTTCCTGTAGATGCCAGTGTCTACAGGAAAGTAATTATACCACGTGAAATAAATTTTATCATGTCAGCGTTTCCTTGTCAATATAAAAGATATGTGTTTTGACTAAAATTTGGTGTAAGATGCACGCTTAAAGCTATATTGCATGTAATGCATAATTACAATGTGATTGTATCATTGATCTCCACAAAATGGATGTCTACCGCGTGGATATTTTTTGTTTTTATTTATTTTTTCAAGGATACCTTAATTTTATAACATTATTAATTTATGGGATGGGAAATTACATTATTTTGAGCATTTTAAATAAGGTTTTCCTAATTAAGGAAGGATGTCCACAGAAGTGAACAAATTTTGATTATTTTTTATTTTCTAAAGTACACGTATTTTTGATCATTTTTAGTTTATTATGGGAAGTGAACATTGTTTTAAACATTTTACATTAGATTTTCCAAATGAATCACAATAATGTGATTAGTTAAATGAGGTATATGTCTTCATCTGTAGACAAAAAGGTCTTTTCTAAAATAAAAATGTAGTTTTCTGTAAAAATATGTAAGACTGATCTATGTCGACATTAATAAGGGTAAATAAATAGTAATACTCAATTATAGACAGATTTTCAAAAGGATTAGAGATGTTTTATTTTTTGCAAATTATGAAATGTACATTTTGTGTTCAAATCAAATCAAATATCGTTTATTTGTCAATGTAGGTATATTACAATAGATGGTAAGTAAGAAATTAGTTCGCTACATTGTATCCATACAGATATACAAATTAGTTTGGTTTTTGTAATTCTAATCTAGGTACTTAACGCTAGTGAATTTATAATTATAATATCTATTAACACCAATTATGTCTATCCTTGTAATTATATTAAACATATCATTATAGAAACATAAATATAATTGTAACAGTTTTATTATTCTACATCTATATATATATTATTCCATATTTATATATTTATTCTATCTCTATCAGTCATAAATTCAGTCATAGTATAGTAAAACTTATTTATTAAAAAATGTTTTAATTTCTTTTGACCCGTATAGTAATTTATAGTTTTTATTGAGGTTAATTACAATACCAGCGAGGTACACGGGGAAGGACAACACGTTGTCAGTGACCTGCGGTCAGCTCTAATGATAAATGACTCTTTATCATTTATCAACGCGTAAATAAGTACTCAAAGCTCATTACCCTACTAAAAAAAAAGAACAATAATTTTTATTCATAAATCAACTAGCAACCCATTTTAATTCGTGCTTGCATGTATAAAATTAACTAGGTACCTAGTTGTTGCATACTTACTTACATAAGAAACTTTATAGAATCATCATTTTGATGGTAAAAATTTACTTTTTTTTTGCAACCCTCTGCGTTCGTGTTTTTTGTGTGTTTCGTTTTGATGTTTCATAGTGAAAACGATCCTAAATGAAGTTACAATTTATTTTATGGATGAAAACTTTCTAATTTAAATTTTGTACAAAAAATATTGAGTAGATTATAATAATTGATTTATTTGAGTGCTATTTAAAATGTACAAGAATGTAGTACTTATTATTTTAAAGAAATCATAGAAAAGATAAGACATGTAAAAATAAAAACAAAATAGGAGGAGCTTTCGAATTTTGTGGAAGAGGAAATTTCTGTCCTTGTCGCGCGAAACGGATATTGTACGGAGTAATGTCAAGTTATTATGAAGTTTTGAAGGTATGACGTCGTCATTCACCCTGACGGCCCGCAACGGCGCTATCCTGCGGAGACCGCAGCGGGCGATGGCCGTCAGGGTGATAAGGGGGTACCGTACGATCTCCTTCGAGGCGGCGAGTCTTTTGGCCGGATCCGTGCCCTGGGATCTGGAGGCGAGAGCCCTCGCGCTGAGATATCGTCAGCGCGAGGAGGCGCCTGAGCGGAGCGAGCTCCGCCAGATCCTGGTGGCCGAGTGGAGGGAACGACTTGCGCAACCCAGCGCGGGGCACGCCGCGATAGCGGCGGTAAGACCCGTGATGGAGGAGTGGCTGGAGAGGAGTCACGGCGCCCTCAGCTTCCGGCTGACGCAGGTACTCTCGGGACACGGCTGTTTCGGGAAGTACCTGTGTCGTATAGGCCGGGAGCAGACGCCCGGTTGTCACCACTGCGACTGCCCCGAGGACACGGCGCTGCACACTTTGCAGGCGTGTCCAGCATGGGGATCGCAGCGCCGCGAGCTTGTCGCGGCGATCGGCGGTGACCTCTCGCTTCCGGCCGTGGTTGTGTCCATGGTCGGGAGCGAGACTGCGTGGGAAGCCATCGCCTCCTTTTGCGAGGAGGTGATGGCGACCAAGGAGGTAGCGGAGAGGGAGAGGGAGGCCGCTTCTTCTCTCCCTTCTCGCGCTAGACGCACCGGGCGCCGGAGGGCGCGTGACGATCTCCGGCCACCCTAGTGAGTGGCCTGCGGGCGGCGGGTTGGGGAACCCGTCGCCCGACCAGTAACGGGCCCAGGGAGGATGGCGCGTCGTGTCCTGCGCGCGCCTCTCGGAAGGATGTGGGGCAGGGGAGCAACTGCCCCACCACAGGAGAGGTCCACCAGAAGAAGCTGGTGGACCGAGACCTGCCGAGGTCGCGGTGCATGCAACAGCGAATCCCGTGGCCCCGGCCTTAGGTCAGAAGGAGGGACACCGTGGTGGTTTTAGCCAGTAAGAGTCTGGCAAAACCTCCCGTCTTTCCCAGACGGAGGATAGTCCATGAGGATTTCCCCACGCTAAAAAAAAAAAAAAAGATGTCATTGTGGTAGTAGTTTTGACTCTGTCAAGTCAACTATTTTGAATCGTTTATAACTGGGGCATTTTATTAAATACTAGCTGTTTTCTCACAGCTCCGCCCGCGTAAGCAGTTTTATTCCAGTAATAAATATAGCCTATAGTACTTAGTGATAATGTAGCTTTCTAACAGCAAAAGAATTTTTGAAATCGGTTTAGTACCTAGTTTTTAAGTTTATTCGTTACATACAAAAATACAAATCTTTCCTCTTTATAATATTAGTATAGATTTAGATTTCATTGCTTTTTTCACTGTTTCTTATCATTTATGAAATAGTTTCAAGATTTCTAACATTAACACAACATTACGCCTATATTCCCTTAAAAGTTGGGCAGAGATGAGTAACTCCCTCATTTGGCCGCTGTATTTAACTCCCATGTAACAGGTGGCGAGCCCATTGCCATTAACCGGACACAAACCCAAACTCGGCCTGAGGATCGAACCCAGGATCTCACGATCAGCAGTCGCGCTTGTCACCACTAAATCAACGAAGCAAGATTTCTAATACAAAATAAATCACGTCGGTGTCACCATTTTAGGGACTAGGGTACATACAACGCTTAGTTTGTGTTGATAGTCCCTATTTTGAGTAGGTACTGCTTCGTCTGGTAGGTATCTCGAGGTAATTGAAAGTCGGA
Organism: Amphipyra berbera; assembly: GCA_910594945.2. Lineage (NCBI taxonomy): Eukaryota > Metazoa > Arthropoda > Insecta > Lepidoptera > Noctuidae > Amphipyra > Amphipyra berbera. The sequence continues at coordinate 3,659,565 of OU343133.1, forward strand.
GGTCAGATAACCGAATATATAAGGTCCAACCAAAATACCTGGACAAACTTTTACACAGTGTTCAATACGTTTAACTAATCGCATCTATGTAAAAAAAACGAGATCCAAGTGTTTTTTTTCTAACCAAGAAATAATAACTTTTTAAATTGCCTGTACTCTCTAAGAATAAACTCATCCATTTCTTATGCATCGACCGCCATCGGGGCGCGCGCTAATTCCGGGCCGTGTTTTACCTAAACAGCGAAAAGGAAAATGTAAAAAAAAAGTTAAATTAAAGTGGAAAAAACATTTTGGTTAGAAAAAAAAGCACTTGGATTTCGTTTTTTTTTGCATAGATATGTTCAGTTACACTTACTGAACACTGTGTAAAAGTTTGTCCAGGTATTTTGGTTGGACCTTATATTTCACGCGAACCCAACGGGAACCGTTCGCTCGGAGCAGTGCGCAGTAACTGTCCGTTCAATGCATACATCACGCTCACATACGTTTTTGCTACCCTTGCACTCTGCCATACATAGGTACTTACATGTGTCTCTACAGTCAAATATCCTATTCGGAAATATTCATCTACTTTTGCTGTTAACTGTACGAGTCGAAAGTAGAACAAAAGATGTTTATTATAATAACTATAATCACCCCTAAACCTTGTTCACGTACCACGGTTTGTTCAGAGTCACTTAACGCGAAAGTGAATGGTTTGGGTAAACGTGTCAATCAAATCATTGCCACCCACATGGTGGACTGTGGTATGGGTAACCATGGCAATGGCGACCCAATCGATAAACACGCCTAGTTCGATCACACCCTTATTCTATGAACTACTATGGTAGAACATGTTGCCAATGAAGGAAGTGACAATTATTTTGTAATATTGGCAATAGCGAATAGCGGTTGAATGCTTGCCTCCCCTTCCATGCAGGAGGGTCTGAGTTTGATCCCGGCGTTTACTTCTGACTTTTCGAACTCATGTGTGGATTAGAATTTGATTATCGCTTGCATTAACGGTGGAGGAAACATCGTGAGGAAGCCTGCACATCTGAGAGGGCTCCATAAAGATCTCGATGGTGTGTGTCGTCTGGCAACCCGCACCAGGCCAGCGTGGTGGACTAAGGCCTAAACCCTTCTCATTCTGAGAAGAGGCCCGTGCCCAACAGTGATAGGCTGACTATGTTAATCTTGTCCTACTCCTAGCACAGACATAATAATTTAAGACCCGTATAAATAAACAGCTTTCATTTGAGGCAATAGGCTCGCCCCCTTTTACATGGGACTTAAACATGACTGCCGGAAAAAGGGTAAATACATCTCTGCCGGACCCTTCGGAGAATACAAGGCGTGATGTTATATTTTTGAGAGGTGTTCCTGTTGGAAGTAAAATCAACAACACGCTTGGTGCAGTGGCTGAGTGATCGGCTTCTGCGGTACGGGTCGAGGGTTCGATTCCCGCACGGAACAAATATGTGTATGGCCTACAGATAGTTGTTCCGGGTCAGGATGTTTGTGCATGTGAAGATTTGTGTCTGTAAACGCACCCACGATACAGGAGAAATCCTAGTGGGGGCAACGATGTAAAAAAAAGAGAAAAAAACACAATTCCATAAATTTGTAATTTTTTTTTGTGTTAAATAATTATGTCTCATGTCGTGTTTAAACTACATTTAAGAGGGATCTCTCAAATGAAAGCTGTTTATTAATACAAGGCTAAGAAATAGTTCTGTGTCTAACATGATGCCGACGTCTAATGCATATATTACTATACTCTTTGGTCTAATGTCTTTATGAGTGGCTAAATTAGTCAATTGTGTTGGTAATTAAATGCAAGATTACTGCCTGGGCGGCCATTTTATTTACATACTTGGTTTTATAACTACCTAGCAGATTTTTCGGCATCAAACCATTAAAAATAATAATTATCAAAACTGGTTGGTGATGTTTAGATTTTAAAATATTGCAAATAGATTAATTATTGCCCCTTTCCTGTTTCTAACTGACTGTTGGCTAAAAAGAACAATCTCGCATCTTGGCAATAATAAATAGTATCTTCTACGTTAGCATAATATAACATCACGCCTGTATTCACCGAAGGGTTGGGCAGAGGTGTATAGTAACACCCTCATTTCGCCGTTATGTTTAAGTTCCATGTAATAGAGAACGAGCCTATTGCCACTAACCGGGCACAAATTGAAACTACAGGCTGCTACCGAGGAATTCTACACGGAAAAACCCAATAACACCTTGCCTGACGTGGGGATCAAACCCAGGACCTCGCCGATCAGCAGTCGCGCTTGCCCCCACTCGACCAACGAGGCAGTTACAGTATACGTTAGCATCCTTAGGATATCCGCATTGCCCAGTAACTGGGTTGCGGAGGTCTGATGGCAGTCGCTACGTGTAAAATACTGTTATTCAGCCGCATCTGGTTAGACTGGAAGCTGACCTCAATATTGTTGGGAAAACACTAGGTAGAACGTCTTTATAGGTTAACATAGGAGACCCTTTATGCTTTAGAACAGTGTTGGATCCAGGGGTCACAAGGGACATGACTAGGTTCTAAGCTGGAGCCCACGGCCATGATCCGTAAAACATACATAACACCACGCCTTATATGCACAAAGGGTTCGGCAGAGATGATTTTAGTACACCCTCGTTTTGCCAGTTATGTTTAAGTCCCATGTTTAAGTCCAACTGGGCACAAATCCAGACTCCAGGCTGCTACTGAGAAATTCCTTATGGAAAAACCCAATAACACTTTGCCCGGCCTGGGGATCGAACCCAGGACCCCATGCTCAACAGTCGCGCTTGTGATATCTAGACCAACAAGGCAGTCAAACGTTTATAAAAATATGAGAAGATTGAAAGTAACAGGTGGTCAAAGTGGGCCTGACCACCCCTTAACCTTGAGGCCATTTGTCCATAGCACACGACAGAACACGACAAAATATTGTGACTAATCCGACCCATAAACAAGGTTAGTCGGAAAGGGGGTACTAAGCCTATACACATTACAATCAAGGAGGCAATCTAGGGTCCTCCCCACCTCATCGCCCTAGATTGCCCCTGCGGCAGGTGTGTGAGTGGCCGGCTTTAGACTGGAAGCTGACCTCAACATAGTTGGGAAAAGGCTCAACGAACGGTCACCCATCCAAGGACTGACCGCGGTAAGCGGAGCTTAACCTTGCAAATCATTTAATTCGCGTGGCTAATTAAGCCACAAGCCCCTGCGCTTCCGGCGTATCTATTTGTACGTTTTTCTTGATATCGTTTTAATGCATTTTATTTAATGTCACCATTTTAAAAGATGAGGTTAACTCCATGGGCACTGTCTGACCTTCTAGGTAAGCTACAAAAAGGAGTACTATATTTTTTCCAGCATCCCAGAACTGGCTTCTACTATTGATTATAATTTCAGACTAAACGGCGCCAGGTGGGACACAGATGATTTTTTGTAATGTAGAGGAGACAACTTGTTGAAATTTTAAATTGCTCCAGTTTTATGCCTATCAGCGATTTTTTTATAGTTAACGTTGAATGAATAATTATTACTTGTTACAATTTATTAGAACACACGGAATTATCTTATTTTTGTATACGGGGATTTCCTTTTATCGTTACGCAGTAGAGGAAACTCATTGCACTACGAGTCCTCACCAAGGGAAATCCCTTCCTGGTGAGTAATGCAACAAATGTTTATTACTCGATTGCGGCGAAGCCAAAACAGAAGCGTTATATGTTTGACCGAGTATCACTGGGTGTATTAAAAAATTAAAATGGCAGATTTTTGGTGCCAAGATGCATGTTTTCAAAAAATGAAACGAACTATGTTAAGTGGGATAACATTGAATAAGTATTTGAAAATCATCTTTTGGTTTCTCTTACCATTTTTCATTTCGAATGACCATTTAAGATCTATAACGATTTAAAGTTGGTTAACAACCATTGTCACTTAAACTTTCAATACTTATAATTAAGCTGTGACAATTATTTTATATAATCGCATAATAGGTTTTATTAACGTGAAAAATATTACCGACTACAAGGTTAGTTGGAAAGGGGGTAATAAGCCGCGGGCCACTTAATGTATCACTGATGACTGTTTTATAGAAAGTGTTAAAATTTAAAAATTCGATAATTATTTTTTTCATGCAAAATGATTTTTATTTTAGTTTTTTCAAAAATTCTTCGTCCCTGCTTTAGTTACGACTATTAAAGTCGCTATTTCCGCATTAGAATTTATTATTTGTGCTGTACTGGTTTTTTTTTCTTTTCAGCTATTAACTAAAGTTCATTTTTCACACAGTCGGGTTTTTTCATTTTTAAATTAACTTTTTTTATTTTACACTTTCTAATTAGGATTACAAGGTTTCGCTTCCGGCCGTGGTTCTGTCCATGGTCGGTAGCGAGACTGCGTGGGAAGCCATCGCCTCCTTTTGCGAGGGGGTGATGGCGACCAAGGAGGTAGCGGAGAGGGAGAGGGAGGCCGCTTCTTCTCTCCCTTCTCGCGCTAGACGCACCGGGCGCCGGAGGGAGCGTCACGATATCCGGCCACCCTAGTGAGTGGCCTGCGGGTGGCGGGTTGGGGAACCCGTCGCCCGACCAGTAACGGGCCCAGGGAGGATGGCGCGTCGTGTCCTGCGCGCGCCTCTCGGAAGGATGTGGGGCAGGGGAGCAACTGCCCCACCACAGGAGAGGTCCACCAGAAGAAGCTGGCGGACCGAGACCTGCCGGGGTCGCGGTGCATGCAACAGCGAATCCCGTGACCCCGGCCTTAGGTCAGATTAGCCAGTAAGAGTCTGGCACACACCCCGTCTTCCTCGGACGGGGGATAGTCCATGAGGATTTTCCCACGATAAAAAAAAAAAAAAAAAAACGATTACAAGGTTAGTCGGAAAGGGGGTACTAAGCCGAAAGGCTGTTAAAGTATCCATAATAATGGATAACTTTATTCTACAACTTTCTCCAAAATTCAATAGTTCAAGAGAAATAGCTGTTCAAAGATTTCATAAAAAATACGCTAAATTCTATCTTTTTTTTTATTTATTTAATCAAAATCTGTATAACAATAACAGATAAAAAGTCTGCCAAACTGCAAAACAGTTTGTCGGCAGTTGTTCTCGTTTCACAATATAACAAATTTCAAATTTCGATTTTTTTTTCTATCATCAACTATGATCAGAGGTGTTTACATTTTACGTCATATTTGGGGTCACGGATTAGAAACACCATTTTTTGTATTCATAACTAAAGCAGGGTTGAAGAATTTTTGAAAAAACTAAAATAAAAGTATTTTTTCATGAAAAAAAATAAACGAATTTTTACATTTTAACACTTTCTTTAAAACAATCATCAGTGATACATTAAGTGGCCTGCGTCTTAGTACCTCCTTTCCGACTAACCTTGTATATAAATATGAGCTCGAAAGGTAATTATCCGTGATAGCTACTAGCGTATGGGGGTCTACTATGCAAAGCTATAGGGTAGTTGCTTAATTGATAAAGAAAGAGTGTTAATTTTAACCAGAATCACTCGATAAATGATAGGATCCGGTCAATAGATAACCGTCGACCCACCCCACGATGGTGCTTTTTTTTATCAATCTCACGAATCGACACTAACATAACGTCACGCTTGTATTCTCCGAAGGGCTAGGCAGAGGTGTATAGTAACCTCATTTAGCCATTATGTTTAAGTCCCATGTAACAGGTGGCGAGCCTATCACCCATATTCTAAGACGTTCCTCCAAAACTTACTCGACTCGACCCCACCTCGACTCACTACCATCGGTAGTTATAGTTGACATAAACGTCCTCGACTCGAGATTTTTCCTCAGTCGAGGTAAGGAATCATCTGTCAATTTCAAGGTACCTCGGAACCTACCTTAAGGTAGGTTCCGAGGTACCTTGAAATTGATTCCTTAAGGAAGGAAGTGTCAAAGTTCGTATGTAATAAAAATAAATTTTGAAGACTATCGAATATGCTTACGATAATCGTTTTAATTATTTATCGCGGCGTTATTTGCGCGATGCAGATTAACTCCGTCGAGGAACCTCAAAGTTCACTCGAAATTGCGACTAAGAAATAATTTTTTCAATGATTATTATTATTTTATCACCGCCTTATTTTTTATTTTACTTTTTTAATAAATTGTGAATGTGAGTACCATGTAGGGTAGCTTTATACACGAATTTTGTAAACGTTTGGCGGTTCTTGAGTATATAATTTTTTTGTGACCCACACAAATGTCCAACTGATTGATTGCGTCGTTCAGCGGTCGGGTTGTTAGCTCCCTAGAATAAGGTTTGAACTCCGCGATGACTGATGCAGATGTGCTGTCAGTTAGAACAGGTCAACTCGAACCTCCTATGGCACTTTCCTCAAAAGGCCATTCCCGACGTTGCCCTACATCGTTTCACTCGCATAGTTTGTATACTACAATGTCTGGACTTTAAAAGAGACTTTGACCTCTGAGTTTGTTTCGGCTTTTCTTCTCAGAGCTAGTCAGATAGGAAATGCCGGCGCCATCTAGTCTTAAAAAAAACATTACATTGACTTGTAAAAGTGTCTGGAACAAATTTATTTACAGAAATAAAAATCATTTATCATTTAAATTCATATCATATAATATCATTTGCCTAATGGAATCGCGCCTTTAGTCTGTACCGACTGTACTTTACTGTACCAAAATATTAATTTTAGGTACTTACCGAGCTGGGGGTTGAAAGTGGACGAGGTATGCCTGTCCTTTGTATGAAAATTCAGTCTCACCCCCTGGGGGTCGAGTGTGAACTATGTTTAAGGGTTGAGAGGAAACATATAAAGTAATATTTTTTAGGGGTCGAGGGGACGAGAGTGGACTAAACGTTGCCATCAACCGGACACAAATCCAATCTCAGGGCTGCTACTTAAGAATTCCTAATGGAAAAACCCAATAGCACTGTCCGACCTGGGGGTCGAAATCAGGACCTCACGATCAGCAGTCGCGCTTGCCACCGTTAGACCAACGATGCAGCGTAACTCGGATCAAATTAACTCGTAGCTGTCGGCGTACGTAAGTCCTGACTACTAACATTTACTGTTCAATCTAGCGATCCTATTAGATCGCTACAATGCATGATCGTAACAATATTGCTATCATTACGTAATACATTAGGCATACGAAGTGTTGCATTCTATTGTCTTGACATAGTACCTTGTCCCTTCTACGATGTCAATGCGCAGCGTGTGGCCTATTCTTCGCTGATACAGAATGTACTTACATTGTTGTTGTTTAAGTTATTGTGGAGTTTTTTGCTGGCCATGAGAAACGACAAGTTGGAACCCAGCACCTATATTCGACATTTCCTAAGCGCCTGTATTAGTTTATGAAATAAAAAAAACAATTTTACATTATTATATGTATTTATGAAAACAATAAAGTGATAGACTACCTAGTGGTTAATACTTGTCTTCCATGCAAGAGGGTCGGAGTACAAACCCGGCCCGCACCTCTGACTTTTCGAATTACTTAATATTGTGGATTAGAATTTGATTATCACTTGCGTTAACGGTGAAGGAACACACCGTAAAGCAACCTGGGAAGGCTCAAAAAAGTTCTCGATGTGGTGATGTGTAGTCTGCCAACCCGCATGAGGCCAGCTTAGTGGACTAACACCCATATTCTAAGACGTTCCTCCAAAACTTACTCGACTCGACTCCACCTCGACTCGATATAAGCGTCCTCGATTCGAGATTTTTCCTCAGTCGAGGTAAGGAATCATCTGTCAAACTCAAACTCAACCTTGGAACCTACTTTAAAGAAGGAAGTGTCAAAGTTCGTATGTAATAAAAATGAATTTTGAAGATTTTATCGACTATGCTTACGATAATCCTTACAATTATTTATCGCGGCGTTATTTGCGCGATGCAGATAATTCAAATTATGACGCAATGACTCCGTCGAGGAACCTCAAAGTTCACTCGAAATTGCGACTAAGAATACAATTTTGAAGGTGTTTTCGAGGCTGTCCTGAGTCGAGTATGAGTCGAGTAAATTTTGGAGGAACGTCTTAGAATATGGGTAAGGCCCAAATCCTACATTCTTCAGCAGTGGGACAGTAATAGGCTTATTAGGCCGTGCAAAAATTAATGAAACCTCTCTCTAGCATCCTTCTTACTTTACCTGACAAATACATTTCCCGATGCTCCGATTTTTAATAGCTAGGTACCTTGTATTAAGTACTATTTTAACAGTTACAGATACATATATCTATCTATATGTATACATAATATAGAATTACTTGTCCTGACTGACTAACTGATTCATCAATGCAAAGCCTAAACTGCTGGAGCTACAAACTTGAAATTTGGACAATAAGTTCCTTTTGTGACGTAGGCATCCACTAAGCAAGGATTTTTGGAAACTCTACCCCTAATGGGGGATGGAAATTTGTATGAAAATTCACGCGGACGAAGTCGCGCAAAGTGTTAGTACCTACCTATATAAGACTATAACAACTTTTCCTCTCAGAGGAAAACACACCCTTTCCCGATCTCCCAAACAAAACATCTGTCGTTGTATATTCTTTGGCTACCCGCCATAGAACCCCCGTCAACTAGGGGAAGCAGTATACCAACTGACACAGTAACTACCGAACATCTTTGTAGGCCGTATAAGAGAGGTACGTGGCTATGTGATATTATTCAGTGTAGTGCTATATAAAATATATACCTACATATCTTTTATTTACACGTTGCAGTGTTGTGAATTTCTGTGCTAGACCACAGTGTAGATTTTGTATGGAGTTTTAAATTTAAGTATTTATTAAATTGTGTACGTGGTTAGTTTTTAGTATGTGACGTTTTAATACTTAATTCTACGTCATCATTACTATCGAAGTACATGTCTATACTGAGTTTAATGAGCAAACAGAAACCGCTGATGGCCGACAGATGGCAGTATAGCCGTATCATTTAAAAGGCTTAAGTATGATGACGGTTAGAACTGTCCAGGAGTTAAACAGTAATCGGCTGGTTATGTAATGTACATTGTACACCCACACTGCTCTGGTGCCGGTATTATTCTCAAGTCATAGGGAAAGCCTACCGTCATTGCTTGCGCAAAATCTAAACTCCGGTCTCCTACTTAGATTGCCTAACAAAAAAGCCCAATTACACTACTCGACCCCGGACTCGTACCTAAGACTCTCCTCTCGGTATCTTCGCCTTCAGTTACTGCCAATGAAATGAAATTTCGTCGAAGTAATTGGTTTTAAATGAAATTAATTAATAAAAAATTGCGCCTGAAAGCTTACTCATAGCAACAATTTGCGGAAATAGTTGTACTGGTTGGTTTCGCTAAGGCGTTTTTAATTATATTTATGATTTCATATGTTGGTTTCAGGATAAAATGGGGCTCCCTCAGCTGACGACGTGTTGCTTTGTCTTCGACCTCAAGACTGGCTGCATTATAATGGGCAGCATCAATGCGGTAAGTTTGTCTTGGAACTTTGTACGACCCAGTTTTGTCCCACTGCTGGGTAAAATCACCCTGCCTTTCTTACACTTCCTACGGTATTTTCTTAGATTATTGACCAATATTTTAAGTAAGAATCTTGCTCATCCAAGATCTTCTTCATCATCTTGTTATCCACTGTGTATTAGGAGTCGTATAGGATTACTCGGGGACACAGGAAGCGTATACCGTGTTCTACCAACTGTCAAATCCACGTGCACCCATTTAACCTTTCTTCTCTCGCTATATGAGAATAGTTCATACCGTGATGAAAAGAATAGCCAATCAGCACGGTTGGTCACAAGGCTACTTAGGTATCGCCACTCGTGGAGATTCTTTTCATGCTCCCATGCATTTAACCCTGACATTGATAGGTACAGCTCTGAGCGATGGATTCAAACAGACAGCCAGGATACGTATAATTTACCAAAAAAAAACCAGACTGCAAGAAAAATTATTGCTTAAACCAGCACCGTATCAAGACATAGAATCCCGCTGAGTGTGTAAGCACATTTCTAATTTCAACAGCAGGCCTACTATAGACGTTTGACAAGACATGTGTCACAGACTATGTCGAAATGTTCTGACTAAGCTTTTCCCAACTATGTTGAGGTCAGCTTCCAGTCTAACCAGCTGCGGCCGAATACCAGTATTTTACACGGAGCGACTGCCATCAGACCTCCGCAACCCAGTTAAAGGGTAATGCCGATATCCTAAGGATGCTAACGTATAAAGATACTATTTAATATTGGCAAGATACGAGATTGTTCTTTTTACTTAACAGCGGTCAATAAAAAACAGGATACGGGCAATAATTAATCTATTTGCAATTTTTTTTAAATCTGTTCTTCGCCAACCAGTTTTGATATTATTTGTAACTAGCTTTTGCCCGCAGCTTCGCTTGCGTGAAGTTTGAAATTCTCGTTAAGCCCATTTTAAAGTGACAATTTAAAATCCAAAACGTCCGTCTTTTATCACCCCCAGCGGTTTAGGCTGTGCGTTGCTAGATTTGTCAGCCAGTCGGTCAATTTCTCCCCATGCTTCTTACTTCAAAAGTACCAGATTTCTCATACAAACTTTCAACACTTATTTCACCCCCTTAGAGGTTGAATTTCCAAATATGTGTACATTTATTCCTAACCTAAACTTTCGGAGAGAGATGCATTCTGGGATAGTACCTATAAGAGGTATTGTGAATGAGTGTAGAATAAATGGGAAGATTGTTATGCTTGGTGATTTCAATGGTTGGGTAGGTGTGAAGAGGAAAGTATATGAAAGTACACTAGGTGCGTTTGGGGATAAAAGGGTGAATGAGAATGGAATGAGTTTGTTAGAAATATACGTGGAGAAGAATCTTTCTATAATGAACACTATGTTTAATCATAGAGAGATTCACATGTATACGTGGGAAAGGCAAGATAGTAGAAGCATGATTAACTTTGTGGTTGTTGATGAAAGACTGAAGAGTAAGGTCACAGATACAAGAGTGTATCGGGCTGCCAATGTGGGGACCGACCATTATCTTGTCATGTGCCGGATACATGGTCTGTTTAAACGTTGGTGCCATCGGGTTCGGGTTCCTGTGACTGCACTTGAGAGAATAAAAGTAGAAAGGTTGCAAGAATTAAAAGTGAAAGAGGAATATAAGAGAAAAGTAAAAGAGAAGACGAATGAGATTTTAGAAGGAATGACTGATTATAGTTTAGAAGAAGCATGGAATGTTGTAAAAAACAGCATGGTGCAAGTGGCCACAAAAGTATGCGGTGTGGCGAAGAGGAAAAATAACAGGAGAACGAATGATTGTTGTATAGATGATGAAGTTAAAGGGGTCGTACGGAAGAAGAAAGAAGCTTGGCTTAATTTATTAGCCTTTAAAGCTAGAATAAGGATGAATCAGCCAACGAGTATGATTGACGATTTGAAAAGAGTGAAGAAAAGATACACCGAAATAAAGGCGGAAGTAAAAGAGATCGTAAAAATGAGAAGAATGAAATGGAAGATAAGTATAATAGGAAGTTCTCCGACAACTTCAGGGTCAATGTTAAGCTGTTCTGGCAACAAGTAAGATTGGCTCGTGGAGTTTCGGGGACATCAAATATGAATATTGTTAGAGGAGGAGATGGATGCTTGTTAAGTGAAGAATGCAAGGTGTTGGAACTCTGGAAGGTATATTTTGAAAGTTTATTTAGTTGGCAGGATAGTGTGCAAAGAGTGGGTAACTGGGCGGAAGCGAGTGAGTCAGACATTGACTTGGATGAAGATGAGGAAAATCTGATTGAAATGGATGAAATCGTGAAAGCGCTGAAATGTATGAAAGTTGGAAAAGCTGCTGGGTGTGACAGAGTGTCTGTCGAAATGCTTAAGACTGCTGTACCGGATCTTTAATATGTGTTGGAGATTCGGCCAAGTGCCGGGCGACTGGTGCAAAGCTGTAATCGTACCACTATATAAGGGAAAAGGTTCACAGCAGGAGTGTAAAAACTACCGCGGCATTAGTCTTTTGAGTGTGGTCGGCAAACTATATACGAAAGTTTTGATTAACAGAGTGATAAGAATAACAGATGAGAAATTATGGGATGTTCAGGCAGGGTTCAGAGAGGGGATGGGCTGTATGGATCAGATCTTCTCCTTGAGGTGCATAGCCGAAAAACATCTGGCAAAGCACAAGAAAGTGTACTGCGCTTTCATTGATTTGGAGAAGGCCTATGATAGTGTGGAGGGAAGAATTGTGGTCGACCTATCTTTGTACGGGGTGGACTGGCGCTTGATACGGGCACTGAAATCGCTGTACAGGGATTCCAGTGCTTGTATTAGGATAAATGGGGCGTTCACAGACTGGTTTGGCATCTCCAGAGGTGTTAGACAGGGTTGTGTAGCGTCTACATGGCTGTTCAACCTATACATGGATAGTTGTTTGACAGATTTAAAAGGGAGTGAGTGTGGATTGAAAATGAATGAGTTGCCTGTCAAATGTCTTCTCTACGCAGATGATCAAGTTTTGCTTGCATCGTCGGCGGAAGAGTTGCAAGACATGGTAACTATGATGAATGGAGCATATAATATGAAAGGGATGAAAGTTAATGTAAGCAAGACGAAAGTAATGATTTTTGAAAGAGATGCAGATGTATCTGAGTGTAAAGTAAAGATAGGAGATGAAAGTATTGAACAGGTGAATGAGTTTGTTTATTTGGGAAGTATGTTTACAAGAGATGGTAAGATTGACGAAGATGTGGAAAGAAGAGCAAATGCGGGAAATAAAGTAAATGGTGCTATGCATGCGGTTGTGGCTAGCCAGTCGATGTCCAAAAAGGCACGACTGGCTGTCCATAATGGTGTGCTGGTACCTACGCTTATGTATGGAAGTGAATGTTGGTCGTGGCAGAAGAGGCATGAAAGTAGAATAAATGCCGTGGAAATGCGTTCCTTGCGAAGTATGTGCGGTGTAACTTTGAATGATAGATTGAGAAATGAAGAGATTAGACAAAGTTGTGGTTTAAAAGATGATGTAGTGACAAAAATTGAAAGGAGTATGCTTAGGTGGTTTGGTCATGTTGAGAGAATGAGTGAACGGCGATTAACAAAGGGAATTTATAAGGCGGATGTCAATGGGAACGCCGGTAGAGGAAGTCTTAGAAGGACATACATCAATGTTATTGGTGATGTTCTTCACAAAGGTGAGATGCGTAGTACTCTCAACCGGCGTGCGTGTATGACAAGATGTATGAATGTGGATGAAGCGAAAGGGGTATGTAAGGGTCGTAGCATGTGGCGTTCTATAGTTTCTGCCTACCCCCATGGGAAAAAGGCGTAAGTTTATGTATGTATGTTTATTCCTAACCAGAAACCTTAATATTTAATTTCATCTTTCTTACTTCAAAAACGACGGACTTACATACAAACTTCAACCCCCCATTTCACCCTCTTAGGGGTGGAATCTCCAAAAACCCTCAAACACCTATACGTTTATTTCTTTCCAAAAGCCTAAATATTTAATTCCATGTTTCTCACTTCAAAAATACCAGATTTCTCATACAAACTTTCAACACTTATTTCACCCCTTTAAGGGTTGAATTTCCAAAAATGCTCAAACATGTGTTCGTTTATTTCTAACCAAAAACCTTAATGTTTAATTTCAAGCTTCTTACTTTAAAAATGACGGACTTACATACAAACATAAAAACCCTATTTCACCCCCTTAGGGGTTGAATTTCGAGAAATCCCTTCTTAGTGAATGTTTACGTCACAAAATGAACCTACTGTCAAAATTTCAAGTTTCTAACCCCAGCCATTTAGGCTGTGCGTTGATAGATCAGTCAGTCAGTCAGCTTCTCCTTTTATAAGTATAGAAGATGGTTTGATGCGGAAAAATCTGCTATTTATCAGATAAGATAATTTTTATTTGTCCAAACATGAGTACCAAATAATTGTCAGCACGCAAGATGTTAAAAGTAACAATACAGATCATCATGTTTGCCTTGATCAATGGCATACAAATATTAATACAATAATAATATTCAAAAAATTATTATTATAATTACATTAAATTATCTAGAATGTCAAAAACCTTCAGCCAAAAACTCATTAAAATTATAATAGGCTAAAGCCTATAAAATTCTTTACTTTATCTACTTTTGAACGCTACATCATTTAAATGCTTTCAAAAAAAAAACTAAGTATGTAAATAAAATGAATGAAACTGGCCGAACTGGGCAATGCCGATATCCTAAGGTTAGACCAGTTGTCAGACTTTCGGGCTTCTGACTTCCCGTAACGAATGTCGTAGATATTCGTATGACACCGAGGTCTGACTGTTTAACGTGCTCTCAGAGGCACGGAGGGGTCTCGATGTGCCAATACCACGGAAATATTTAGAGCCTCTGATCGCAAATAGGTCAGTGTGGCATTTCAAACTTCTTATTTCTGGTTGCAGGTCCTATCCTTCACTTTGCTAACACTAATGATAGTGTTAGCAGCGGAGGTGGGAGCTATTGATGCTGCTGTATTGTATGCTGGTGACGTAGAAATGCAGGCGGGGATCACAGGGTTATATGCCATGAGCATCATACTAGTGTTCATGTTCCTCATCAAGTTCTTGTTTGATGTCGTTTTCGTGTATGGAGTGTCTACGGTGAGCTATTATTACAGACATTATACACATCATCATCATCTTCCTGCCCTTATCCCAACTTATTTGGGGTCGGCGCAGTACCTATGTCTTCTTCTTCCATACGTCTCTATTAGCTGTCATTTCGGTAGTCACCCCCTTTCTAGTCATATCATCTTTCACACTATCCATCCATCGCTTATTTGGTCTTTCTCTACTCTTATAACCACCCACATTCATACTCAATACTTTCCTCACGACATGTTCCTCGTTCCTCCGCATCACATGCCCATACCATGACAACCGGTTTCCACACAACTTCTCAGTCACCGGCGCCACTTTCAGGCTTCCTCTTATATACTCATTTCTAATTTTATCCATTCGCGTAATACCACACATCCCTCTTAGCATTCTCATCTCAGCTGCATGCAATTGCCTTTCATTTATCCTTTTTTTACACGCAACCAGAAATGTCTACCTACCTATTATATGTGTCTGTTATAGCTGTTATAGAATAGCTACCTCGTTGGTCTAGTGGTGACAAGCGCGACTGCATAGCATCCCCAGGTCGGGCAAAATGTTATTGGGTTTTTCCGTGTGAAATTCTTCAGTAGCAGCCCGGAATTTGGATTTGCCTCCGGTTGATAGCAATAGGCTCGCCCCCTATTACATGGGACTTAAACATAATGGAGAAATGAGGGTGTTACTATACACCTCTGCGCAACCCTTCGGGGAATAAAGGCATGATGTTATGTTATTAGGGTTTTTTTTAGCTGCGGACCCTTTCTGTCTCGCCAATAACTGTTAGGTTACGTAAAAACGGTTCTCAAGGACCATCTACAAAAAGTCCAATATAAAAATAAACCTTTTTGTTTTACTTTTGACTTATTCATTTAAAATACATGTTTCACATCCAAGACTCTTCTGGTTACTTTTTTATGTTATTTTTGTCTGCTAACATAATTATTGTGAGTACTTAGTGACTTTACTTGTAACCCTGAAGACTTTACATGTAAAAGAGACAGATATACCTGTTATATCAGACATTTTGTAATGATATTTATAAAAAAAATGAAATTTCCAGGAGCGACCCTTGATCATCAAAGCGTACATGATCATGTGGATAGTGTTCTTCCTTCTCTCCATGTTCATCTTCTTCCTCAATTCTCCAAATATCAGCGTCGGGACCATTTGTACCGAAGTCGTTTATATTGGTAAGTAAATCTATTCTTGTATACCTTGTACTAAGGATACTTTTTTTTAAACATAGACTGAATCACAATCAGTTTATAAGGTAGGGAAAATTGCAAAAATATCGGGCGTTTCTCAATGGCAGTTCGGACTTACTATCTTAGGTCCGTATTACAGAACATTCCTTAAGTCCAGTTTGATCTTTAATCAGTTGATCACTGTTTAAGTATAGAATCATTACTTGAGGAACGGTCTTATTCCAGAACAGCAATCAATCTATACTCAGATGAAAGAGACTCAAATCGAGCCAATCGATTGGTTGATTACAGATCAAATCACTGCTTGGGGTCGAATCTACGAACTGAGTAACGATCTAGAATAAAGCCAAACTCAGCTGAACTATGATCAATGAATCTATGCTTGAGGAACGTTCTAAAATTAAAAGTCAACTCGAAACTAGTTTTAAACAGAGATTAATGCTCGAGTTTCGTTCTGTAATATGGACCTTAGACTCAGAGAGCATGCTTGTGCCGCTCTTTTTAACCGGTGACTATGCGCTATTTCTAATGTTGGCAATAGGTACCTACTATAAAATGTGTAACCGTACTTACTGTCACCTATAAATTCAGCTTGGCTATACAGCATAGGATAAGCTGGAGACCCTTCAGGTTTCGCCAAGTACTGCCCGATTACGTAGACAGGGTCCGCAAGAACAATCTACAAGTTGCACATAAGAAAAAAAGAAAACGTGCTGGTTTTTTTTAGATTCCAAAGTCTCTAGACAGGCTCGAGGATACAATTGTTCCCAGTAAATGATAGGGCGGCTCTTAAACAAATGGGACTCCCAGCTATCATCATAAAATATTGGTTTAACAGTAGTCTTTTCAGACTTGATTTTTTCTCATATCGATAGTACGCCTCTACCGCACTCTTTGAAAGTTACAGGCATGTTAGTAAGCTGGTAAAAACAATACAAAGTATGGATCAGAATTTTAATCGTTGAATCTCAATCTTCACCGAATTTTGGATAACTGAAAACGCTGTACCTAACAAAAACTAATAACTGAGGGCTTTTCTGCAAATTGTTGCTAAGAGTAAATATTAGGGCGCTACTCTAATGCATGTAAAATCTTTACCTTTAAATATCCCGTGCAGTTTTAATCTATGTCAGCAGTACATCACGAGGTTTTAAGGAATTACTTACATGATTTCGTTTACACCCTGTATTTTTTAATATTAATTACCAAATTTTATACATTTCAGCGCACAACATATACACAATCTTGCTATGCAACAGTTTCTATAAGCAACTCAACAGCAGAGAAGAAGTCTAAACTATCTAATTATAATACCTGCCTAAAGTCTTTATGTAGTTTACGCCTGAAATGTGCCAAATTATGTCAAATTATTACATAAGTTCGTGAAAACACGTTTGCATGCGACTGAAAACCACATTCTTACTTGTTTAATTTTTATCTTCAAAAAATAAGAGTACGAAAAAAAAACCGGTAGTCCATTTTGCTTCACGGTACTCATGTTTTACGATTTTTTTTCGGATGCACTTATAACAAAATTTAAATTACATTTAATTGTAAATAAAGATTTATTTATTAATAACAAATAGTTTTATATAAAATGCTAGTCATTATATTTGTTAATGTTGTTAATGTATGTCTATAATACCGTTAAAAAGTCTATATATTCATCACATAATAATAATATATATTATATTTAAGTAAGAAAAATATATTAAATGCTAGACTAGTGCTACATTTTTCTCGGAGCAATCAAATGTACTTATTAAACGAGAATTAACGAAACAGGTTAAATGCTAGTACGTAGTACTATGTGAAATGCATGTCATAGTTTTAATCTTAGGGGTCGCAATACCCCCCATATTACAAAAAACAAACGAAAATTTCAAAAATAGGTACCGGTTTTATTAATTTGCAACCGGTATTTCCATTTAAAAAATGGTAATTTAGGTCCGGCATACCGGTATTTCCCCGGTTTGCGACCTCTAGTACAATATAACTCTAGGTAAAGTCAACTGATTTTTTACATAATAAAGTTCGATCATTGCTATTAATGTTACAGAAAGGCAACACGGAATGTTTGTATGAAATCAAACTTTAGGTAAGACCTCAAACACACCATGTTGAAAACAGAAATTCAAAATGCCAAGATAGCCTGAACGGAAACGGTTATTATAATTATGTAGCGTTCACCACACCAAAAGCGGCGCGCGAGTGCTTCGTGTAGTCAGCGGGCCCGCGTGAATTGTATTCAAGGGATCACTATGAAGCAAAACTATGTCACGCCAAATGCGAAAGCGGGCCCGCCAAGCAACGGCACGACTCGCTCGCACCCCGTGAAATACATGGCTGCTAATAGGAATTTAAATAAAAAAAACGTTTAAAACAAAGTTATTAAAGAAATGTTATTAATTGTTGTTTTTGTTTTTTATCAGTCTCTCTGTTTTTCACTGCTGGACCTCTTTCAAGAAGGCATTTGACTAAACCCTGGTTTACTTATACTAAAATTACGATTTTGTTATATTGAACTTACTAAAACCTTTCTTTGAAATGAAAGGTTGTTTCCTAAGAATGACATCACGCTTGTCATCTCGGAGAGCTATTCAGAGGAATACAGACATGATATTTGTTATAATAGCTCTTATAAAACACATAAAATCTTAGAATAAAGTTAATTAATTCTTATAAGTACTTTGGTAAGTAAAAATTATATAAAAAAACAGTTCCATATATGTGATGGAAATATACAGTGATATACACGATAAAGCCGCAGCGCAGCTGTCGTGGGTAAATCCCGAGAAATCTACAATTTAAACTAATATACAAAGTTAGAAAGATGGTCCTAATTGATGACTGTTAACAACATTATTCCTTATTATGGGTACTTCAATAGCTTTTCACAAAAGTACCCCCTAACTGACTAACAGTGTATTATTTATTATGTAAAATAGAAGGCAGACAACCAACATTCTGTGGTCGATTTCTTGTCTAAGAAAATAGAGTCGAGCTGAGCACAGAACGCACAGAAATCAAAACAAGGTTAAAAAAAAATTTGGCATCAATTTTTGGCTTCAAGTAGAAAGGAAATGTTTCAAAATGAGTCAGGTCAAAGCATTTAGATAAATCCGTGCAATTCGGGTACAATACAAATAATTAGTTTATATGTTTTACTGAAGTGGTTCAAAAATTATATTAACCAATTATTTTAGTTGACTTCATTGAGATATAATGTACTAACGTACGTTGACTTTCAATATGAAGTCTTTCTGATTTAGAAGTCAAACGTCATTGCTCAAGATGACATCATGTTACTGCCATGACGGTTTTTTGTTGTGTGTTGCAAAAGTGTAAATTCTTGTTTTGAACCAGCAAACAAAGCCATATTCAAAAAAATTGACAATTATAGTACATTACTGCCGCGGTCTGTAATGACTGCGTTGCTAGCAGCACTGATGATGGCCGAAAGTGCAGTGTAGCGCAGCTCCAGGCCATCACAGCGCGGTCAGCATTGCAGCTCTTGATGGACAAGCTGGAATAAAGGCCGAGACCGAAGGTCGAGGCCTTTATAGCGTGGACAGCAAGGGCTGCAATGATGACCAAGCTTGAAGGCCGAGAGCGTAGCTAACTTAAGCTCGAGGCCATCATAGCGTGGCCAGCAGCGCAGTCATTGCGGACCAATGCTTGTTTAGTGCTTTACTCAAACAATGCGAGTAATTTAAATAAAAGCAGCTTAGTATAGTAAGAATTTATTGAAAGTAACGATTTGTTTGTTCCCCGGGCTTTAGCTTTTTTTTTAGTGAGTCTTTAATGATTGTGCTGCCTGTACCTATACAGCCAAATTCTGAATAAAAACTTTTTGCACCTGACTATTTTTGAAACAAAACTCGACAATAATGGATTTTCAAAGGAAATTGCTGGTGGCTAAAACTCACCAGCAATGAAATTCCATACAACTTTGCTGGCGCCTATTCAAGTGTTGCGGAAACGTCGACTTTGCTCAAAGAAGGTTGTCAAAATAATGACGACATTACAAGCATTTTTGAGTAAAAACTGTTTTACCCCTCATTTACATCTAGGTATAAAATAACTACCTATTGTACATGTACCAGAATTTAGTTTCGAAAAAAATATTACAAATACGCATACTTTAAGTAGCAAAAATGTATGAACATCTTTAAAACACATGTTTGTAATTTTTTTTTCTTAAAACAACGATGCCCCACCCTAGGATTTCTCCTGTATCGTGGGTGCGTTTACAGACACAAATCTTCACATGCACAAACGCCCAACCCGGAACAACTATCTGTAGGCCATACAAATATTTGTTCCGTGTGGGAATCGAACCCACGACCAGTAGCGCAGAAGCCAATTGCTCAGCCACTGCACCAAACGTGTCACACGATTTTACGTAAGATCATTAAGTATTAAGAGCAAGTAATTTCTTTTAAAAAGATCTTTTCACAAACTTTGCTTACAACAGGTTTTAAGGTGTAAAGGAGGGGTTTTACTATATGTGTTTGACTATTTTTGAGTACCTACAGTCTAAGCGCCCATATGTACTAGTGGTTAACCGCTAGCCGCCGCGGTTGAATTTTCTTTGCTATTTAGTGCAGTTTAGTACGTACAAAAAACAAGGGCCAGTCGCGCGGTTTAATAACCGCCCTGGCTGTTAGCCGCTAGTGCATTCGTCACTATAGACCTGGCCAGAACTCATTTTAAAACATCTTTTTCGATTGGAAATTCTATAAGTGAACTTCCTTTCAGTTTCTGTCGGTTATCGGACCCACAAAGTCTGCCGTCTGCAGTCACTTATGATCTAAATACAAACAACTTATTCTAAATGCTGTTGGTATCAGTATTTTCGTCGAAACAATCGGCAAGGATATCCTCATCCTCTTGGTGCTGGTGCTGGTGAAATCTGAAGTCTTTGCCCCTTTGCATAAGGTCGTAAACCGTGTGCACAACCACTAAGAAGTGTATGTGTACCACTGAAAATTCAAAAAAGTTGAAAAGTCAATTAAAATGTTGGAGTCAACTGAAGCAATTGGGTTGTATTTTAGTCTCTCGTGGTCCATTGCTGGGAAAAGGCCACTCCTACTGAATAACATTGAAGGTTAATATGGATGATTTAAGAAAATTGGGTTGGCAAAAACATCCAGGTATGGTCGTTTCTGTTGATTTCACGCAAAAAATAAGACACTTCTCTATTCCCATGTATATATCGTAGATTAAAACTAAGACATTCCACGGTGTACCTGGCAAACAGGTAGCATCCTGAGTTTAGGACCCATCATCGGCAAATACGTATGGGATGCAAAACCCTAGATCTCTCGAACGGTGCTGTCCATCATTGGGTTATGGAAGCTGTAAGCTGGCTATCCTACCATAGACAGTCGCCAAAGTTTTGGTCACTGTTCTCCCTAGCCTTTTCCCAACTATGTACAGGACAGCTTCTAGTCTAATCAGATGCGGCTGAATTTATTTTACACGGAGCGACTACTAACAAACCTCCGCAACCCAGTTACTGGGCAAAGCCGATATCCTAAGGTTGGCCAGGTTGTCAGAGTTTCGGGCTTCTGACTTCCCTTAACGACTGTCATAGGTATTCGTATGACATCCGGGACCGACTGTTTAACGTGCTCTCCGGACGGAGAGGTTTCGTTGTGTAACGAACGGTCACCCATCCACTGATGGACCGCGGCAAGCGCAGCTTAACCTCACAAATCGTATGATCTGCGTGGTTGGTCATTAGTCACGAGCGCCTAAAGTTTTGGTCGCTATAATAATGCAAGTAACATTGAAGTTTCAGCACATTAGATGATGCGCGGTTTCTCCTAAAAATATATATGCTGACATATTACTCACAAGATGCTATGAACAGGATGATTGCCATAATCCAGCAGTTATGTAGCAATACCAGGAGGGCGCTGAGTTGACATAATATAGTGACGATGATGCCGAACGAGAAATAGCAGAGTACGAAAGTCGGGTAGTTCTGGAAACAAAAAAAATTGCAACTTACACAAATATCAACATTTTTCGTATATCTAATCTTAGTTCATTGTATGCCTTGTATACACAGGGTAAAATCACGACACACGGTGTCATAGGCAAACAGCCCTAAATTATAACTACTAGTTTAATACCCCAATCGCGGTCGAAAAAAAGGGTTTTTATTTAGGTGATCTTATGAAAATTTCAAATTTTCGACCTTGTGTGACCTATTTTTAGTCCAAGATCGCGGTTCAAGCGCGCGGAGGTCACTCAAGGTGGAAAGTTTTAAATTTTCATAAGAACACTTAAATGTACCTAACACATCCAAAAATCAGAATTGACGGACCTTTTGCAATGTAAAACTAGCCGGCGACTGGGCCTTAGAATACTTGTAACCTCCGTTAATTTTTCACTTCGCGGAAAATACACTCATAATGATATCATTCGCATAATTTATTATTTTATTATTATGTAATTATCCTTAAACAGTAAACACCAAGAGTGCACACAGGATATAATTATTAAAACCGCAAGTACACACATACCTACTAAATAAATTGTGGTATTTATTGCACTTGAATCATATGTAACGGTCTTATCGTGCACAAAGTTATCGTCAGAGGTGTGCAGTCTTCTTTTTCACTGCAGCCCATCCTCTTGACATAGTCCTGTCGTAGAACTATCGTGAGTGGCGACTCACGGGAAGACGGTGCTAATCATTGGTGTCGATCTGTTGCGCACTTTGACAGGACTAAACTAAGGGTGTTTGTCTCTTTCTGGCTCAATAGAAAAAGAAAGTGACAGTTGTGTTTAGTCTAGTTTAGTACTGTCAAAATGTGCTGCAGAATCGAGACCATTGTCGAAACTAAAATGATGCGCTTCTCCATCGTATTTATCCTTGGATGTAATAGAAACATATGCACACAAGGCGCTGGAGGGGCGCGCCAATTCAGTTAAGTCGAGCCCTACCATATTTACCTAGCGTCACACGGTCGGTAGGCATGACTGATAAGGTACCGAAATCTATATTTACATAAAATTGACCAAATGTCAGTACCTTAATTAATCCTACAACCAGCATGACAGAGAATATCATCCATAGTATAGCGACGATGATAGCGATGGTCAGTAGTATGTGGACCGAGGGTATATTCAGGTCGAGACCAAACGCTTTAGCAAAGTGGAGCTTCTCGGCCGAAACCTGCTCTTCCTCCTGCTTGGCAACGATGACATAGCACGCCACTGACGCTGCCAGCATGAATGTGGATAATATCTGGAATGTGCAAAGGAAATCATGTCACATTATTACGTAAACAATTACAATCCGGTTACATTAATAATGGGATTGAAAATGGCGGCGCTACTGTTGGTGTTGTTATTTGCCTCTCGCTCACGCACGTTCTTTGTCAGAGAAAGGCAACTATTGGATCTGTTATTTCTAATGTTTTTTTTGCAATCGTTTGGTACAACTGCAGACACATGGGACTTTCAATAATCGCTAAAACAAACGGTTGATTGATATTGCTATAAAAGAGCCACCACGCTCTGCAAAAGTTCGTTCACACCGATAATTCAGTCCTCATCAAGCTGTCTCCCTCCCAGTTCTCCCGTCAGCAATGCCCTAAGCCGAGGTCCAAGTCCCATTAGGGGTCGCCCTTAGTGATGTTGTTGCTAGTAGTCATGATGTTAGTAGTTGTTTGCATAGGTTAAGTATTTTACTCGTCCCTATTGGTTGGAGACCCTTCAGGTCTCGCCAATAACTGCCCGGTTACTTAGAAATGGTCCGCAAGACCATTTACAAGCAGTGGAACAGGAAAAAAAAGTTTGTTGTATATGTCAATTACATACATTATAATAATTTACGGCTCGACACGGGCTTGTTTCGAGTAGCGGTATCAATTTCCGCAAGTAATAATTAATAATACCGATATTTCCATACCGGTTTTAATACCGGTATTTCTCTAATGGACACGTAATTAATTTTACCTGTAATAGCTGCTTACATATGGAGGGTCTACTATGCAAATATAGTAGGTAGTCTCTGCTTATTAGTAGTAAAGTTAGAAGAATCTTCATTTTAACCAATAGCGGAGAAATCGTAAGGCCCATATTACACTGTCATAGGGATATGATCATAGATGTATGAGTCATTTTTATATGAAGAACCTATGACGGTGTAATAACTACATATGATTCATATAACTATGATCCTATTTGACAGTAAGCGTACAAATATGATCATATATCCTTCGAATCTCAAAAATGGCGGCGTCAAAATGCAAGAATTTCGAGTGGAATATCGAAACAACTAAAATATTAATTAATATTATTAATATTACATTTTTTATCTTCCAATCTAAGTTCTTCAAGTAAGGTGTTATGGAGCCCTCTCTTTGATCGCCTTGCTACCCATGATCTAACCCAAATACGTCTTTTATTTTTTGTTTTTTTCTTAACCGTTGTTATCTTCATTTTTAATGCAATTAATAAAATTGCACTCATAGCAATGGAAAACACGGCTAATTCGTTATCATTATCGTTATCGTTCGTTATAAGTGTAATATGTAGATATGAAGAACAGCATCATTTAACTATGATCAAAGAATTTGACAGATATGACATCATATTTATATGATGAATAATGATAGTGTAATCTGGGCCTATAATGAAAACGATCAGGAGGCCTACCACCATCTTTTACAAAACAATCTTATATCCAGAGCGTTTTGTTTCAAGCTTATAATCAGTTATTTCAAGCTTATAAGCTTACATCAGCCTATCATAGTCCACTGCTGGATATAAGTCACTCCAAAATTATGCCACAATGAGTTTAAACATGCATACAATTATATTAGCTAATGTTGCTTATTTCTTAGTATTCTTTGTTTTTGATTACATGATAATTATGTTATTATTTGTCAAAGTAATTAACTACCCATGTACCAAAATCTCTTGATACACAATTCATTCGCAAGTTTACGTAAATAAATACATTTTATACTTACTTTATATGACACAAAAATGGTTTTTAAAATATAAATTAGCAAAACAATAATACTTCCGTCGAATCCAAGGAACTTTTTTAAGATTGCTAAATTTGACGTAAAAACAATACTGCTAGATGTCAAAAGTCACGTCGTGGTACGAATTGAATGAACTTTTAGAGGTGACGTCACTAAAACCGCTAAGAAAACAATATTCAAAAATCAAAATCAAAAATTTTTATTTCACATAAACCAATACAGGTGCTTATGAAACGTCGAATTTAGGTGCACGGTTCCAATTAGTTGTTTCCTATGGAGAAGAGCCGGCAAGAAACACCATGGTTACTCTTTTAAAAATAATACCTTTAACAATTTCAGTGGATACAGTACAATGATTTAGGATAGTGAGAGAACAATGAGGTCCTGACCACAGACCAATGAGTAATATAGTACTAAAAGACTTGAGTACAAAAACTAACAAACAAAAATAAAATTTAAAAAAAAGTAATATGAATAATATTGTAGTAATTTACAAATTTATAGATGCAGGTCCACAAAGTTCTCACATTTACAAAAGTGAAAAGGAAGCTAAACTATATAAAACAATTGACATAATTAAATGTCATCAAAACTTAGCTAAAAAATCATTGTAAAATAAGATAAAGATATCTTGAGAGTAATGATAGCAATAAAAAAAATAAAAAATATATAATATATATATTGTTTCAAGATTATAATAAGCTTACTTTAAGGACGTCATGGTACGAAAAGTCAAAGTAAGATTATAATAATACTGTTATGTGAGCTGGTGGTAGCCCCCTGTACTCCATTTAAGATAAAGCAATACCTAGAGAAATTATATTACTCGATATAATAATTATGTTGTTTTGATTCTAGTATCCTTAATTAAAAATATTGTGTATTAAGAATAACAATAGTCAAGAATTAGGCACGATGTACCAAGTAGATACATAAGTAAATTTATAAATATACTTTTATCTAATTAGAGCCCTCAAATATTGCAACACCTGGAAAAGGTTGCTAAGCTGTACCTACTCTATATAATAAGACCTGTATTATTTTACCTTAGTGTGCAAATTGAGTTTGAAATTAGACCCATTTTAGCAAAAAAACATAGATAATGAAATAAGCAAAATGTTTCAAGATCAGCTGAAATTAGGTACTTGAAGATATTCTGCCTAGCCTTTTCCCAACTATGTTGGAGTCAGATTCTAGTCTAACCAGATGCGGCTGAATACCAGCATTTTACACGGAACGACTGTCATTATCATCATCATTTTTAATATTTTTTTATCAATTATTCAAATTTATCAATTTGCATTTTAATTATTATTTAATACTCTGGCAAAATAGGTTTTGTATTATAATTATTATTTTAATAATATCGCTTTACAATACTTCATTCCAAACTGTAAAGTATGAGCATCATGCAGCTATTAATGATACACTATAATCATATCATATTACTGCCTATTGTCTGGTAGTATGAGTCTGTCATGCTCACTTAAATGTCTTGCTGATGGTGGCGTTGTTTGTCCGGCCGTTGGGTTCCCTATAATATCGTTGAGCTGACCGATGCGGATGTGCACGTCATGCTCGTGAACGGGTGCCGTCTGTCGGGACTGGTCAGCCCTTAACTGCTATGGCAATCCTAGAAGGCATATTTTTCTATTTGTTACTCTTATGTGAGTTTATTTGTTACATTGACCTGCATTATTCTCATTCTATTTCTCACATCACTGTAATGGAATTGTCATGAACTACTATTTTGAAAAGAGTATTCATGGAGTTTCTTGCCGGCTCTTCTCCATAGAACCTACCTTTTGGAACCGTGCACCTAGTTTTGACGTTTTAAAAGTGCCTGAAATCTGGTCTATTTGAAATAAAAAACTTTGACTTTGACATCAGACATCCGCAACCCAGTTACAGGGTAATCCCGATATCCTAAGGTTAGACCGGTTTTCAGACTTTCGGGCTTCTGACTTCCCGTAACGACTGTTATAGGTATTCGTGTGACACCCGGGACCGACTGTTTAACATATTTAAATTACTTGAAGATAATTATGGTTCAAAAGTTATTAGTGCCTTGGTCTCTTGAGTATTATGTTCTGTGGCCTTGGTGGGCCACTTTTGTCTATCTACAAGGTAGGTAGGTAGGTAGGAAGGGTAGGTAGGTAGTTAGGAAGGGTAGGTAGGTAGGTTCGCCGTAGATACTTAGTGCTACCCGTGCGAAGCCGGGCCGGGTAAAGCTAGTTCTTGTTGTAAATAGAATACACAGTTAGTCAGAAAGGGGGTACTAAGCCGAAAGGGTGTTAAAGTACCCATAATAATGGATAACTTTTGTTCTACAACTTTCCCCAAAAGTCAATAGTTTAAGAGAAATAGCTGTTCAAAGATTTCATAAAATATACGCGAAATTCTATCTATCCTCAACTATGATCAGCTGTGTTTACATTTCAGGTCATATTTGAGGTCACAGATTAGAAGCTTCATTTTCTGAATTCGTAACTTAAGCAGGGATGAAGAATTTTTGAAAAAACTAAAATAAAAATGATTTTTCAAGGATATATTTTTTTCAAATTTAGAAATTTTTACAATTTCTTTAAAACGTCCATCAGTGATACTTTAAGTGGCCCGCGGCTTAGTACCCCCTTTCCGACTAACCTTGTATAATTTAAAACTGTTAAGGTATTCTATTATGTTTACAACAAAATGCAGAAACTGAGTTTTATGTAAGTAGCTTTGTACCTAATAATTTGTCATAGGTCTCTAGTATAGAATAGAATAGAATATACTTTATTGTACACCAAAATTGTAACACAGCTCTTATACAATAACAAACATTAAAGGGTACAATGGCGGTCTTATCGCTGATAACGATATCTACCAGACAACCTTTGGATGAACAGGAAGTCAATGAATAAGATAGAGGGCGTAGTCCATGGTGTACTGCTGCAAAATATATACTACACACCATACATAGACATAATACTTACATATATATATATATAAATATTGTAATATATATATATATGATATATAATTATGTGATAGAGAAAACAAGGTAGATTGTTGATGAGGTACTGATTTATGAGGAATTAGAAACGTGTTGAGAGAAGAAATGATCTAGTATGTTAGTCATTGTTCTAATATTATTTATTATTTAACTATTATGTGTTTCTCTTTGGCTTAGAATATACCTAGTATTATTTTATGTTTATGATGTGGTGAAGCTCTCACTTTTTATTAGAAGGAAATAAGCTACAATAACCTACTTATTGCCTCGTTGGTCCAGTGGTGGTAAGCGCGACTGCTGATCGTGAGTTCATCGGTTCGATCCTCAGGATAAGCAATGTTATTGGGTTTTTCCACAGAATGCATAAAATATCTGTTCTGTGGGTCTTTCCGTGTGGACTTCCTCAATAACATGGTAGCAGCCCGGAGTTTGGATTTTTGCCCGGTTGATGGCAATACGCCGCCTATTACTTGAGACTTAAACATAACGGAAATGAAAGAGGTACTATACACTTCTGCCCAACGCTTCAGGGAATACAGGCGTGATGTTATGTTATCTTAGCCACGTGTGACGTCAAACTTTAACGGACTCATGCTGATACAGTTATAAATAATTTATAAATAGCAATTATGATTTATGTATAATTAGCGACACGCTCCAGATTCACACGGGTGCAATGTAGATACTAATGTGGGGCATATAAACCTTCCTCTTGAATCACTCTATCTATTGCTGAAAACTGCATTAAAATCCGTTGCGTAGTTTAACACTAGAAAGAGGCATTCGTGTCCTACCTAGAAAGACCAAGATCGTCATATTGACGTTAGGATATCCTTTGACGTTGATGTCAAATTATTGTTAGGTGTATTATAGAAAACACAATTATTATTTATAAGCTTTTAATTATTTTAACCAGAGACACATTTTGTACAAATTATGTTTTTTTTTTATATGTTTTATACATTTTACACAAACTGGTTTTTTGCATGCGTCACAAAAGTAAGACGTTTTATTTCTTTTGCATTTTATATTTATTTGACAAGTTCGTCTTTTATTCGACCCCGTGTCTTCTACTTCCATGCTTACATTTTCAGGATCAGTCATTAGACGAGCTGGGCCTGGGCGATTTTTTATATGTTCGGCTCGTAACTCAGAAACGAGCTGGAGTATAAAGCTGTGCCGAGAAATATTATTTTGAGTAATTTTTCTGTAAATAACCCACGTGTTGATAACAGCTATATCTAAAATATTATAAAATATGTGCATGGGCCATCTACGAGTACCAGCTCTCACGGAATATTTCCGTGCCATTTGGTCCAAAATATCGACACCAAATTTTGTTGCATTATAAAATTCCACAGTTTCGGGAATTTTCTTTTCCCCTGCACCAATTTGAACAGTCGGGTGTAGAGTGCTGAGAATCATAACATTTTTATTAGGTTTTCCCTGATAAATAGTTAGGGTAGTATCGGTATCTGTCTTCAATATGCATTAGTAATGCGATAAAAGCATCAAGCTCCTCTAAAGACATACACCAAGTCTCATCGTTGGTCCGTCGACGAGCTTCCGTTTCTGTGTACGACTTTATGAGTCGAAGAGTTGTGTCATCAAGGAATAGACGCCAAGCAGTAATCACCTTACCATTTTCAACGAATCGTTTTGCGTAGGGGGTTGGGCCTGGAATTTCCCGAAGCACGTTTTGACAACAACGCCGTCCGGTCTGGCTTCTACTCTGGGTATGTGTTATACACTTCCATTCGGTGCCATCACTTGTGATCAAAGTATCACCTGTAGCAGGTAGTTCCGATTGTCGATTGGAAGAATTCCCACCGCGTCGACCTCGCCCTCCTCTACGCCTGCTTCTCAACTACTGCTTCTCGACTAGGACCCACGTCACTTGTGGAAGGTGATTCTATTTGGATATCTTCACTTGAATCTGAGCTGTCCGACAATAATCGGTTTCTGATCACAGGTACGTAGTGCTGATGCAGTTGATATCGCAGATACGGACGTATCTGCGATATCAACTGCATCAGCACTGTCTTCTCCACCCGATTCAGACTCTGAGCTACACAACTTCCGAAGATTTTGCAGTTGTCTCTGTATTTCAAACTCAGACAGATTTCTACGAGCACTCATATCGATTTTATTCAAAACGGATACAAAAGGCGACGAATACAAAATTATCCTCCTTACACACCACTAAGATATTCAACACTAGTCGATCAATAAGCTAGCACAACAATATATTGAGCGATTTTACCTTAGTGTGCAAATAAATATTTTGAGTTTTTTTTTGAGCGATAATGTAAACAAAATATTTCTAAGTACTCTCAAGTAGGTATCAAAGTTAACCGAGCCCTTTGTATTGGGTCATTTTGACGATAGTGGTCTTTGTGGGTATTACTAATTGTAATTCCAGAACTAATTAAGATAACAACGTTATATATCAATAGGGTGTTTAAAACCACAAAATATTAAAAGTCACAGAGTGTCATGTTGCAACAAGCCGTAACAATAAAAATATTATCATTTTATTTCACAAAATCGTCAATTTGACGACTTTGGTCTTTCTAGTGTTAAAAGATCTAAGCGTACAGACAGCGGAAGCGACTTTGTTTTATACTATGTAACACAGATTTTGAGACAAGTCTATTGTCATAAAAAACAAAGGTAAACCTATTGTTAATAGCTTAGATAAATAATTACCTACTAAAATTCATTGTATTTTCCGGTTATTGGCAACACCGGTATGGGGAAGTCCCGAATAGTGTATCAATCGTAGCATATAAGCTGTAAACATGAAACTTGAGCCAATTTAAAAATAACATATTTATTGCAAGACAAACAAAAGACGGCTTTAAAAACACGCGAACAAAGTTGAAATCAGTAAGACAAAAAAAAAAACAAATTGTAAGTATTGCAGCTGCATTGGAAATTGAACTTTGTCCAATAGAATTAAGGTTACTAATCCCAAAACATATTAATTCCATGAAGGTGTAGGTAAAAATAGCGAGCACGCTACGTACACCTAACTGCAGTCGAAAAATTTTACCTTGAAAAACGCTAACGAGCATTTCGAAAGAGACAATTCCAAAGTGAATATTTAAGGAAGGTTTCATTATACATATGTTTCGACTTCCAGTAGATGCTCGTAGTGTGGTCTCCATTTTTAGGGTTCCGTACCCAAAGGGTAAAACGGGACCCTATTACTAAGACTCCGCTGTTCGTCCGTCCGTCTGTCACTAGGCTGTATCTCATGAACCGTGATAGTCAGACAGTTGAAATTTTCACAGATGATGTATTTCTGTTGCCGCTATAATAACAAATAAAAAACAGAATAAAATAAATATTTAAGGGGGCTCCCATACAACACACGTGATTTTTTTTTGCTTGTTTTTGCTCGATATTTATAACAGCAACTTCACTTTAAAAATAAATAATTAAATTAAAATAACACAAATATTTAAGGAGGGCTCCCAAACAACAGACATTATTTTTTACCGTTTTTATAGATAATGGTACGGAACCCTTCGTGCGCGAGTCCGACTCCCACTTGGCCGGTTTTTTATTATTCTTAATTTAAAGAAGAAAGAAAGAAAAGTTATTCATTCGCGCCAACATGACGCACAAAATAAAATAAAAGTAAAACAATAGAAGTTTGGGGAACAATATGAGTCACATCCGCGCAAAACGGCCATCGCTCAGCATAATGCTGTGTCTCACGTGCGAGACAGAGCCACAGCGCTGGTTTTCAGCGACAGCCGGCGTTGACATGATGACGTCCACCGGTGCAGCAAGTAAAAAGATATAAATAAACTCAATATATGAAAATAGATAAAATACGCATTAAATAGAATCATGTGAAAGTGTATGATATATAATATTTAAATAGGTATAGCAACATTTCGTGGCGTCAACATCGTCGCTGTTGTCATTAAAGTGGCTGTTGTGTTCTCTAATATACAAGAAAAAGATGGCGTAATCTGATGTCTCCTTCTATTCGTCGATCGTCGAGAACTTGAGATAAGTACAATGTTACCTATAGCTATGAGGTAAATATTGCGGGCACAGCTTATTTTTAATAAGTACTTACTCCTCCTGGAATTTATAAAGCGGATGTCAGTGGAAGTGCCGGTAGAGGAAGCTCTAGAAGGACATACATCGATGTTATTCACAAAGGACAGGTGCGTAGTACTCTCAACCGGCGTGGTATGACCAGATGTATGAATGTGGATGAAGCGAAAGGAGTATGTAAATTAATGTCATTAAAAAAGCACATATATAAATGCTGTGTTTATACCTGCCTACCCAAGTGTTGTGACGGGAAAAAAATTGTCAAACTAACGTTTGCATATTCTATAGGCTTCATACTTTCGATTGGTATGGAATTTGTCTATTAACCAAACCACTGAAATGTTTAAAAAAAAAACAAAAAAAAACATATTCTGGACTGAAATTTTTTAGTCAACCCATTTGCAATATATTTATTGACATATTTAATTTGATATAAAATACTTTTCACCCATTAACCAGCTCGGTGAAGGTCGTTCTTTAAGGGATCCTACCTATACTATAGGTAAGTGATGAAAAGATAACATTGTTCTACTTACAAAACTGCCGGCTCCCAACAGCACACATCCAAAGTTCGCCGGCACGCAATAACAACATTTTTCAGCCCCGCACATTTCTAATAATTACCTATTTCTTTTTTTCGCGAATACACGTCCTACGTTATCCTTATACTATTTAGTATTGAGTACGATTTACTATGGCATGAGGAATAATGTAGTGCCTTAGACCCCCGCTCCCCCCTCTCCTACTCCCCTACTCCGCTGTCCAAGTTAAAATATTATAAACATAAGCGTTCGTGAAACTAAATCTATTATGATTAGTGTGTCAAAAATTGTACAGGGATGTATTTAGGGCTTTAGTGGTGGGCCTTAGGCTAAATGTCGAAGTTGGTTAAAATATTATCATCAATAGCTGTTTCAAAATATATTTTTTTATAATATAATTTAACATCACGCCTGTATTCCCCGAAGGGTTGGGCAGAGGTGTATACAGACTGTAAATGAAATCATGTAATTCCTTCAAATCTCGTGATGTACTGTTGACGTAGATTAACCCTGAAAGGGATAATTTTGGGTTCAATAAAAATAAAAATACAAAAAGTAAACATGTGTTCTTAACGTTACGCATCTTAGCACTCCTAGCGAAATGCACTGCTATCGCTCGCCCCGCGTTCATTTAACTCAGGGCGCTAAAATGCTTCACGTTAAGAACAAATTTTTATTTCTAGTAATATTTTTTTTCATTGAATCCAAAGTTATCCCTTTCAGGGTTAATCTATGTTAGCAGTACATCACGAGGTTTGAAGGAATTCTGCCGGGGTCGCGGTGCATGCAACAGCGAATCCCGTGACCCCCGCCTTAGGTCAGAAGGAGGGACACCGTGGTGGTTTTAGCCAGTAAGAGTCTGGCACACCCCCCCCTCGTCTTCCCCGGACGGGGGATAGTCCATGAGGATTTCCCCACGTGAAAAAAAAAAAAAAAAAAGGTTTGAAGGAATTAACACCCTCATATCGCCGTTATGTTTAAGTCCCATGTAATAGGGGGGCGAGCCTTTACCATTAACTGGGCACAAATCCAAACTCCGGACTGTTACTTAGGAATTCTACACGGAAAAACTCAATAACACTTTGCCCGATCTGAGTCTGTTTGGGCAGGTTAAGAGTATTTGGGGGTTCAGTATAATATTTTTCATAAGTGCTTCTTGCCGATCGACCGATCCGACTTTTATCAATAGGTATTAGTAGTTTCATCGAAATGTATCGCAAATACTTCTTATCTGCTTTATTTACTGTTTAAATGTTGTTACACCGACAAAGATGGCGGCAGTCATTCGACCGCTAGGATCTAAGTCAAGTTTAAATTATATGTATAAGGCCTAGCGCGCACTGCCTTACGTTTTTTTAACTTATAATCTGTGAAGTATGAAGTGTCATAGAAGAGCGCGCACTGCGAATTATTAACCGCATACTGATTAAGAGCTCAGCCTCATTAGTGCGTGGCGTCGTTTTCCATATATTTTAAATGATATGCCACATTAAAGCGCTGCGTCGTCGCACGCGTCGTTTCAACGGATCGGCGGACGAGAGACGAAGCGGGGTAGGGTGATGCGCTGCGCTGTCGGAGCTCCGGTGCGACGATGGACAGTATTCCACTGCTAGAGGTGCGTGCATCGTCTTCTTGCGCTGCGACGTTATGCGTCGTCGCTACGTAGGTGTGGCATACAATGCGTTGATCCGTTGCGACGACGCAACGCAACGCACTAATGAGTCATCGCCCTTACTTGTATTTATTTTATTCGTTGCGGTGAAAAAAACGCACCGCAAGCCACCGCACCGGCAATATGCGCTCGCACTAAGAGGGCAGATTAGTAAATGTTTTGTATTATTTACTTTTATTTGTCACCCACATCATGTTTCTTACGCCTTTTTTATAGTTTGAAAACCCTCAGGGATGTCCCTTGGCCGGAGAAGGTGAAAGCCTCTGCCGGACTCTTACCGGCTAAAAACCAACGATGTTCCTCCTCCTGACTGTTCGGCCAGGGTCGCAGGATTCGCAAGAGCTTGCACCGCAACCCCGGCAGGTCCTGGTCCGCCATCCCCTGGCAGACCTCTCCTCTGTGGGGCCTCGCCCCACATTCTCCTGAGAAGCGCGCACGGAACACTGCGCGCCGCCTTCTCGGGCCTGTTAAGTCTGTGGATAAGTGACCATTCGTTACACATCGAGACCCCTCCGTGCCTCGGGGAGTACGTTAAACAGTCAATCCCGGGTGCCATACGAATACCTATGACAGTCGTTAGGGAACGTTCCCATACTACGTGACCCGTTCAAGGGGGGAGGGGGGTCTTCAAAATACCATGCTTGGTCACAAGGACGGGGAGAGGGTCTTAGGTTTTCGTCACGTAGTCAATATCCTCTAGGGAAATCTCGAATTTTTTCGAGCTATATTCAAATATGGCGCGCAGAGTTTAGCGTTTTTTGAATTTACAGGTGGCAACACTGTCGCACATATGAGTCAAATATTTTTTTTTTACTTTCTGTTTGCAAAAAATGGTTTAAAACTATATTTATACAGGGTGTTTGGTGCATCGTGTGCCAAATTGAAATGGTCGACTGGGGGGGTCATCTGCTATCCTTTCAGACCCCTAAACACTATTCATGCCCTGTCGATTTTTTTTCATCGACTTTTTATTATTTTATTAAAAAAATACCCAAATTTTACATTCAAATACAAATTTAAAAAAAAGTATAAGTCGTAGACTCTGAATTTTAATTTTGTTTAGATGTGTATTGTATGACAGTATTTTTCATATCAAAATTAACAAAAAATAAACATTAGCCATCTAGTTTTTTTTAATTTACTCGCAAAGTTTCGGACTTCAATTAAAGATGTCCATGTTAGAGCTATTTACATGGCTATAAAAAAAATACCAAAAGCGACCGGGATCTTCGAACTCCCTCAAAAATTCTCTAGTCTATCCTCTTGCTAGTGATGTGCCACATGCCATAAAAATCTTTTTACAACTTTGTGAATTCGCTAGAATTGTGAATCGAGTCACAAAATACTAAATTCCAAATTCTAAAGAAAAAAGTCTTTTTGCGTAATTGTTAATTGAGACACATGTAAAATTTGTTTTCTCACTCTCGCAAAGTACAATCTATCTTCTATCTCTTTCTTGCATAGCGTAAACTAGTTTGAACAAACGACGAACTGCCGCCGACGCCGTTAATCCGTCATAATTTTAGTCGAGACATCACTGCCTCTGCTACCTGACAAGTGTGCTTAGTTCACCGTACTCCGCGTTTTTTTCATTTTGTTACTTTGTTTTGTTGGTTTTTGTTACGTTTTAACTTTTGGTGTTATTGTTAAACTTTGTTGACTTTTTGTTGCTGCAATGGCGACGTTTTCTAACGAAGAATATGCTGACATCATGATGGCTTATGGAGCCGCCCATGGTGTCGCTCGTGCAGCGCAACGACTTTACCAGGAACGCTTTCCTGGTAGACGATTACCTGGCCGCAGAGTCTTCCAAGACATACCGACGCATACGCGAGACTGGCAGTGTCACTTTTCATGAACCAAGGGGCCATATTGTGCGACATAATGTTGAAGTGGACGAGAGTATACTGGCACTTTTTGAGGAAGACCCTACAAGATTTATTAGAAATGTGGCAGCACATCTTGATATTTCAATATGGAAAGTGTGGAAAGTTCTTCAGCAAAACGAAAAGCATCCATTCCATTACACTCCGGTGCAAGGTACGTAATTTTAAACTAACTTTAAACCCGTACACGCTTTGTTTGACGATGCCTTTGTTTAGCAGGTAATGGGTATAGTATGACGTCACTTCCAGGTAGTGAATCATTTAGCCCATACAGGCGGTCCTTAAAAATCTTATTGTCTAATTATTTACTGCTCAACAGAAATTTAAGAGTTCTTTGTTTGTAGGTCTTGAGGGTGGCGACTTTGTGAGACGAGTGGAATTCTATCGCTTTATGTTACACACGGATGTGGATGATCCTAATTTTTTAAAAAGGACGGATGAATCCAAATTTACCAAAGAAGGAATTCTCAATCTTCACAATCTGCACCACTGGACAAACAAAACGGAAAACCCACGTGTTAAAAGACAGAAATCATTTCAAAGGAGGTTTAGTGTAAACGTTTGGGCAGGAGTGATTGGGAATCAGGTAGTTGGACCGCATTACCTGCCCGATAACCTCAATGGCGATAACTATTTGGAGTTCCTTCAAAATGACCTGCCCGAATTAGTGTCTGAGGTGCCCGTATTTAATGAAAATGTGCCCAAAGTATTCCAGCATGACGGCTGTCCCGCGCATTGGAGTTATAGGAGGGGACGTGCCAAAGAGCTGGTATACGCCACGGAGGTTCCGACTAGAGAGGTACTACTTAAACGCATTGAAACGGCGTTCAATAAAATTAAGGAGGAAATGCGACTTCGTACAACAACTGTGGAAATACGAAATAGATGTCGGGCCTGCATTCGCAATAGAGGCCAGCAATTTGAGCAGAATATGTGAAAAATAAATAAATATTAACAATGCTTTTTTTTAATTTCTATTAACCCCCCACCCCCCCCCCCCCCAAGAGTGATACGAGACAGATTTTAACCTTACAAGAGTGAGATAACAGATTTAATAAGTATTTCAGGTATCATTTAAGCAAGAATATTTTTTTAAATCATAATTTGGAATTGTAGTATTTTGTGACTCGATTCACAATTCTAGCGAATTCACAAAGTTGTAAAAAGATTTTTATGGCATGTGGCACATCACTAGCAAGAGGATAGACTAGAGAATTTTTGAGGCAGTTCGAAGATCCCGGTCGCTTTTTTTTTTTTTTTATAGCCATGTAAATAGCTGTAACATGGACAGCTTTAATTGAAGTCTGAAACTTTTCGAGTAAATTAAAAAAAAACTAGATGGCTAATTTCACTAATTTTGTATTTAAAAGTACTTTAATACAATACACATCTAAATGAAATTAAAATTCAGAGTCTACGACTTATACTTTTTTTTAAATTTGTATTTGAATGTAAAATTTGGGTATTTTTTTAATAAAATAATAAAAAGTCGATGAAAAAAAATCCATAGGGCATGAGAAGTGTTTAGGGGTCTAAAATGATAGCAAATGACCCCCCCGGTCGACCATTTCAATTTGGCACACGATGCACCAAACACCTTGTATATTAC
The DNA here is from genome assembly GCA_910594945.2 of Amphipyra berbera. NCBI lineage: Eukaryota > Metazoa > Arthropoda > Insecta > Lepidoptera > Noctuidae > Amphipyra > Amphipyra berbera. The sequence continues at coordinate 3,697,183 of OU343133.1, forward strand.
TACGTGAAAACTAGAGGGGGAGGAGGGAGTATTGGCATATACTACGGATGGTCACCGAGGGGTGAGGGGGGTAAAAATAGTAAAAAATGGGTCACGTAGTATGGGTACGTTCCGTTACGGGAAGTCAGAAGTCAGAAAGTCTGACTACCGGTCTAACCTTAGAATATCGGCATTTCCCAATAACTGGGTTGCGGAGGTCTGGGACTGAAACATAACGGCGAAATTAGGGTGTTACTAACTTACTATACACCTCTGCCCGACCCTTCAGCGAATACAGGCGTGATGTAATGTATATTTTTTGTTTTTTTTTAATAGAAATATATAAAAGTATATATACCTATGCATTAAAATGAATAAAGATGATAATATGACATTTTCTTTTCTTGTTGTAGTTCAAATACCACGGCTAACGCAATTCGTCCCTGTGCTCTAAGTGGTGTCAGCCTTTGAATCTTATCGGCAGCTTGGAATAAACAGAGATTGTTGATAAACAAAAGTGTTAAGAAAGTCCTTAGAATTCGAATACTGGCTTGAAAAAACAATCGTCACTTGAAATAACTTTTTAGAGTTTTTGAATTATTATTATTTTTGCTCTATGACCTAGAATATTGAAAAAAGAACCGAATTTACTCAATGTAGGCTCAGAAAAATGCATTCATGGATTATACTTTATGTGACTGATAGGGTCAAAAATAAGGATCAATATTTTAATACGGATTTTCTTAAATCAAAGGAAGACTGAAATCTAATATTAACCTTCTTCTTCCTCCTGCCCTTATCCCACACAAGGTGGGGTCAGCACAACATGTATTTCGTAAATCCATGCTGTTAGAGGTTTTGGCGTATTGTTTTATGACCGGCCGCCTGCCTGACATCAACCCTCCTTGGGAATACTCGTTGCGACGATATATTTTTTATGTTTTTTTTATTACTATCATTACTCTCAAGATATCTTTATCTTATTTTACAATGATTTTTTAGCTAAGTTTTGATGACATTTAATTATGTCAATTGTTTTATATAGTTTAGCTTCCTTTTCACTTTTGTAAATGTGAGAACTTTGTGGACCTGCATCTATAAATTTGTAAATTACTACAATATTATTCATATTACTTTTTTTTAAATTTTATTTTTGTTTGTTAGTTTTTGTACTCAAGTCTTTTAGTACTATATTACTCATTGGTCTGTGGTCAGGACCTCATTGTTCTCTCACTATCCTAAATCATTGTACTGTATCCACTGAAATTGTTAAAGGTATTATTTTTAAAAGAGTAACCATGGAGTTTCTTGCCGGCTCTTCTCCATAGGAAACAACTAATTGGAACCGTGCACCTAAATTCGACGTTTCATAAGCACCTGTATTGGTTTATGTGAAATAAAATTTTTTTGATTTGATTTTTTTTGATTTGATTTGACGTCGCGCGGGTGACCCAATGTGCTTGCTGATATTATGCACTGGGTCCCTTTATATGCTTGTCAATCTTATTGCCGACAACTAAGCATATTATGTCCTTCTTGATGGAATATATTTGAAGTTCCTCGACCCACTCATTCAGTTTTGCTAGGGACTTTGGTTCTGACACATCGTAAACTAAAATAGCACTGTGAGCGTCTCTGTAAAAATTTCTAAAATTAACTTAGTTTGGTAAATAAATATAAATTGTAATAATACCATAAAGCCCTTTTGAAGAATCTAGATACGCGGTAGCGTGTCAAGCCAAGTTCAAAGGAAAAGGAACTGGCGACGCAGCAGCCGTGTGTTTTACACGAACCATTTGAAGCCACTTTTGACCCCTTAATAACTCAAAATCTATTTAACGTAAAGACATAAAATTTGGTTTGTTTATTAAAACCCCTTAGATTAACAAGAACGCTAAATTTCATAAATACAGCTCAAACGGTGATTGAGATATTAACCTCTAAAAATCGGCATTTTTAACACTGACTCACAAAAACCTAACCCACTTCCAGATGACCTAGAAAGTTGAAATTTGGTGTCCAGCTGGGTAATTGTGTGTATACAAAGAAAAAAGTCGGAAAACAGTGAATTTTTACGATTTGAATTTTTTTTCAAGCAATCGATTTTTATTACTTAGCGTCTTTCGAAATTACAACAGCAACAAACTTTTTCTTTCGCAGGAGAACAGGTTCCATGATTCCATGATGAAAGGTCGCTTTTATCGTTTTGTATACCAGATTATTTGATTCAAGTGGGAAATAAAAATATACCTAACAGGCAAATGATAAAAAATACAGGGGGGACTTTGTATTTCTAACGTTCAAGTAAATGTAAAAAATAGCACAATAAGAAAACTATACAGCGTAAACCCTCTTATCATGGCTCAGTTGTTGATTTAGAAGAAGATGAGCAAGCTAGTTTACAGATTAGTTTGGTTTTTTTATACAGTAGAATTCAGTAGCTAAAACTCAAGAACCATTAGACCCAACTAACAATAACGTAACTGAAACAGATTATATCGTCACCGGAAAGCCAATACTACTTAAGCGCCATTTTGGCTAAAATGAGTTGTATATTAAATCTTTGAATTGGATTTTCTTTCTGCATCGATTAGTGGGGTTTTCGTATTTTATTCTATTATATTACGAAATAGCAACTAATCGACGCATATAAAAAATCCAATCAAAAGATATAATATATAACTCATTTTAGCCAAAATGGCGCTTAAGTAGTATTGGCTTTCCGGTGACGATATAATACCACTGAACGTTATTACACTAAAATTAGGACTGTGTAAAAGTTGTTTTTGATTTGAGTTTGTTTAAGAAAGAATTTTGCAGCATAAAACCATTATTTTGGCTTTCGTTTTATTTATTTTTCGGCCTTACCTTAAAAAGCAGAATAAGACCATCAGGATAGACGCGTTCTGCAAAAATGCTTTTTTAAAATTGTTTGATAAAGCAGAAAGCGACTAAAAGTTTAACTCGGTAATTTACTAGCAAAACAAAGTATTTTAGTAGTTTTAAATAGCTTATTTTGTAGCCCTTGTTAATTTTGTAACCCTTGTAACAAAGGCCACAATATAAGCTATTTAAAACTACTTTGAGATAAATATGGTTTTTTAATAAAAAAATATTATATAAAAAATAGCAGCGAAAATAACTTAAAACGGCCGTATCACAAAACTCCTTTTTCGTCAATGGTACCTTTCTGTTTAACTACGCTCAATTATAAAATGGCGGTAACAGAAGTGATGCTATACGTAACAGAAATGACGATAATCTAAATATGTAGTTCTGGTTTAAGAACAAGAAATTGTAAATTATAGACGATATTTAAAAAATAAACATAGTCACTAACCGGATTCAAAAATAATTATCGTTGAATCTAACAAGATAAACATAAAAAAAATCTTAAAGATATGGTCACAGAAGTGTAGTCTTAATCGTCACCTTCTAACAACAATAAGGTAAATTATTTGAGTTCAATTACTAATCAGGTACATACCGTATACAATTTTTTTTTAATCAGACTAATCTCTACTTTTATGCTTTTTAAATATATTTTCATCAGAGGAGTCAGATGCCATTGATATATTTTGGCAATTTTGTTTTTTGTGAATTCCGAACTTTTACTGAATACTCGATCAATATATCGTTTCTTCTTAGTTTCTTCGTCAGCACTCTCATCAAACGAAGATCCATGATAAACGGATTTATAGACGAAGTTGCGGCTACGTTTGGATAGAACCGAAACCGTAACCGAGTCATCTTCATGGTCAGAATCTATACAGCGCGTAGGAGATTCATTTCTAGCAGGGGAAAAAAATCTCGAAGGGCCAGGCTTCCCGAATGTTTCTATCTATACTAATATTATAAAGAGGAAAGATTTGTATTTTTGTATGTAACGAATAAGCTTAAAAACTACTGGACCGATTTCAAAAATTCTTTTGCCGTTGGAAAGCTACATTATCACTGAGTAACATAGGCTACGGGCGGAGCCGTGAGGATACAGCTAGTATCAGATATAGAGACATTCCATGAATTACGTGGGGACGAAGAAGGAAGGAAAAGGCTTGGCTTTCGTCAGAAAAGATTTGAGTGCACTTTGTATTAATGACACCTATTTCGTAGTGTAGGCTTGATGGGAACCACATTCGATGCAACTTAGTTTTCGAGCATGCAAAAGATCCGGGCTGTCTTTATTCCAAGTCACTTGATGAATACTAAGCGTACCTTTGAAAGTCGGTGTCAAACTTCTTAACAGCAAATTTTCTATGGTCACAACATTCTCTTCACCTACAGGTATAATTTGTACACCTTTACAACTCCCTTCAAACACAGAATTAGTTGTTGGAAGTTTGAAGATTATCAATACCAAGCTTCTTTTTTGTTTTGTATTGTTTTTTTTTTTATTTATTTACTTGGCGGTCCCCCGACGTGACGACGCTTGGATCAAAATATGGCCAACAAACACATTATACTTTTTTACTTTTTAGAGGTTCTTTTTTGTGTCGAGGTTTTTTTAAATTTTTAATATTTATTGTGTTTGATTGGTTTTAGCCGATTAAACGTAAGGTCGGTTTCCATCGAAAGAGCTAGAAATGAGACCTTAAAGTAATTTTATTTAATGCCAACTTTTTTGCTGTAGAATAGAATGAGTCATTTAAAAAATCTTATAATATTATTTTTCGTTCTGGCGTTTATTTCAAATACTACCTTTAATTTAAATCACAATGTTTATCGGAGAGATTTTATCCTTATTATTGACCTTATCAATTGGAGCCATAAATTCCCGCTCCACAGTCTTGTTCCACCTAGTGTTTTCCCACCTATGTTAGGGTCAGCTTGGGTTTTGACGACACGTTTGGTGCAGTGGCTGAGCGATTGACTTCTGCGCTACGGGTCGTGGGATCGATTCCCGCACAGATCAAATATTTGTATGGCCTACAAATAGTTGTTCCGGGTCTGGGCGTTTGTGTATGTGAAGATGTGTGTCTATAAACGCACCCACGATAAAGGAGAAATCAAAGTGAGGGGCATCGTTTTAAAAAAAAGCTTCCAGTCTAACCAGATGCGGCTGAATACCAGTATTTTACACGGGGCGACTGCCATCAGACCTCCGCAACCCAGTTACTGGGCAACGCCGATATCCTAAGGTTAGACTGGTTGTCACACTTCGGACTTCTGACTTCCCGTAACGACTGTCGTTAGTATTCGTATGACACCCGGGACCGACTGTTTAACGTGCTCTTCGAGGCACGGAGGAGTTTCAATGTCTAACGAACGGTCACCCATCCATAGACTGACCTCAAGAAGCGCAGCTTAACCTCACAAATCGTATGATCCGCGCGGTTGGTAATCAGCCACGAGCCCCTTCGGTAATTAGTCCCATTCAGCAGTCCTGTCGATCGATCGATTACCGACTTTATGAAAATATAATAATGCATTTTATTTTAAACTAGCGACCCGCCCCGGCTTCGCACGGGTGCAATGTAGATACTAATGTGGGGCATATAAACCTTCCTCTTGAATCACTCTATCTATTGCTGAAAACTACATTAAAATTCGTTGCGTAGTTTAAAAGATCTAAGCGTACAGACAGCGGGAGTGACTTTGTTTAATACCTACTATGTAGAGACAAAGAAGATGCATTTAAAATAAAATAATAAGGCTTTTTTGAGAATTTACTCTTTTTAACAGTTAAGGTAGGTACCTACTTTCCCTCAAGGTGCCACAATTTTTTTTCACCCTGTACCTATAGTTGTCTTGTTGGTCGAGTGGTCGCAAGCGCGACTGCTGAGCATAGGGTCCCGGTTCGATCCCCAGGTCGGGCAGTGTTATTGGGTTTTTTCCATTAGGAATTTCTTACATGGGACTTAAACATAACTGGCGAAACGAAGGTGTACTAAAACACCTCTGCCGAACCCTTCGGGGAGTATAAGGCGTGATGTTATATTAGTTAAAGTGCATATAAAGGACAGTCGTCAAATATTTTTAGTATTAATCACTTCGATTATATTGTTGACCGAAGATTAATAATCATCTCGTATCGTTATTTACTTAAACGTGGTTTACGCAGCTGATCTGATAACACCAGTGTAGTGCTGAAATAGCATACAAATACAGACAGATTATAAAGCTATTACCTAATAATAACTGCTTCGTTGGTCCTGAGGTCTTGGGTTCGATCCCCAGGTCGGGCAAAGTGTTATTGAGTTTTTCCGTGTTGAATTCCTCAGTTACTTGTTATTGTTCTTTGCTTCGCTCTTAACTTTATGATAAACTGTATTTTTATACTAAAATACTGTAAATGTATACTCAAACCGCCGTAAATTTACAAATCCGATCTGGCAACACTGCTCTAAATCGTAGCGGTGCGATTACACTCACCTAAATTGTAAACAATTTAGGAACCTTCGATCGGGACCTTCTAATCGCACTAAATCGGAATCTAAGTGTTCTAACTTCATCTACACCTTTCAATTTCCTAATTAGATTTCCTACAAATTGAATCAAATCAAATCAAAATCAAAAAAAAATATTTCACATAAACCAATACAGGTGCTTATGAAACGTCGAATTTAGGTGCACGGTTCCAATTAGTTGTTTCCTATGGAGAAGAGCCGGCAAGAAACTCCATGGTTACTCTTTTAAAAATAATACCTTTAACAATTTCAGTGGATACAGTACAATGATTTAGGATAGTGAGAGAACAATGAGGTCCTGACCATAGACCAATGAGTAATATAGTACTAAAAGACTTGAGTACAAAAACTAACAAACAAAATAAAATTTAAAAAAAAAAAATATGAATAATATTGTAGTAATTTACAAATTTATAGATGCAGGTCCACAAAGTTCTCACATTTACAAAAGTGAAAAGGAAGCTAAACTATATAAAACAATTGACATAATTAAATGTCATCAAAACTTAGCTAAAAAATCATTGTAAAATAAGATAAAGATATCTTGAGAGTAATGATAGCAATAAAAAAAAATATATATAATCTTAATTGAGGATAGTTAGTAGACGTACACATAGTGTAATAAGCACTTTAAACAATTGTATCCAACGATAAGATAAAACAATATTTCTGTATCATCCATTGTACAGTAGGCGAATGAAAAGGTTATGTACCTTATGGTCTGTTTTTGCTTGCAAAGTACAAAAAACGAACTATGTTACCGACCACGTATTGCCAATATTATAGCAATAAAATACAAGTACTTTTTGACAGGATATTAAATTATTTAAAATGGTCAATGTCAATTTATTTAATCATCGATTTGACTGAAGTTGTGGTTTTTACAACAAAACTCCCTAAATCAAATCAAAGACATTACATGGCCCTACTCCGTCATATGGAGGCAAAAGGCAATTTTAATCTTTACTACCAAATAATTAAACACAATTTTTCATACATTAGTCTGTTCCGTTCAACTGTTTGAAAAGGTAAAATGTGCCTGTGATGTGGGAAACGAATGAATTTGAATACTGACGAAACTTTTTATTCCCCTACTGTACTTACCACTGCTTACTTCACTGCCTTGTTGGTCTAGTGGTCGCAAGCGCGACTGCTAAGCATGGAGTCCTGATGGGTTCAATCCCCCGATCGGGCAAAATGTTTTTGGGTTTTTCCATTAAGAATTTCTCAGTAGCAGCCCGGCGTCGGGATTTGTGCCCGGTTAAAAGCAATCGGCTCGCCCCCTATTACATGGGACTTGAACATAACTGGCGAAAGGAGCCCGTACTAAAAATCACCACTGCCGAACCCTTTGGGAAATACAAGGCGTAATGTTATTTTCAGGTATGTGTTTTATGTACTTACCATACTTGGTGAACAAACCGCGGGTCCAAATTAAATAAAACACACACAATACTGTATAACTATGCATATAATATTACTGTAGTTTCCAATGTTCCCATACATTTTTGTTGCTCATTAGCCTAGCGGAATGTGTGTAACGAAACCATACCGCGATTCAGCGAGAAGGCACAACGCCATCTATCGAGATACAAGTCAACAAACAATTACAATAATGTTAGAACTTAAATTATCGTACATACCGCCGACCAAGGACATAATGCAATATGTCCTTCATTTAGTACCGCCCACCATGCAAGAATTCTTATTTGGAGATGCCAAATCAAAGTAACTTAAATCTACTTGTACAGGGATATTGTTGGTGGTAACGGGTTGCTTTAGATACATACTATACTATCAGTTTACAAACATACAATTCAGAAAGAACTATAAACAAATCAAATTATAATCTAATTTAAAAGCTAACACAATTAGTTAAGTTGTTACTGGCAATAAACACAATTTAGAAGTAGGTCTTTTTATCATGGATGTCTGTGTGCGTAATGTAACGACCCGGGTAATTCCGTCAGGTCCAGAATGCTTTTGCTCAATTTTTCCTAACAACCACTTCCCAGGTGGCAGGTCATCTTCTTTCACCAACACTACATCTCCAACCGATGGTTCTGGGTTTTGATATGCCCACTTATGTCGTTGTAAGAATTGGTGAAGATAGTCCTGTGACCAACGTCGCCAGAAATCCTGCATCATTCTTTGGTGAAATTGCCATCGCCGTAGTGTAGAGATGTTAGCTGTCTCATATTTTGAATCTGGTACTACGACAAGTGGTTCCCCCACCAAGAAATGACCAGGGGTCAACACAACTAGTTCCTTTTGATCCTCTACGTGTGACAGTGGTCTCGAATTTAAAATTTTAAACATGCCTCAATTTGGGTTAACACTGTGGCCATCTCTTCATATGTCAACGTAGAGTTCCCTATGACTCGTTTAAGGTGAAATTTCATGGACTTTATTCCAGCCTCCCAAAGTCCGCCAAAATTTGGCGCGCGAGGAGGAATAAAGTTCCATTGAGTCCCATTGTTCGCGAGGTACTCTGTCAGTTCCGGATTGAAAGTTGATCTTTCTTCATTAAACAGGCATAGTAACTCCCGCGCAGCTCCCACAAAGTTTGTACCGTTGTCGCTGTACAACTCAGCACATCTACCTCGTCTTGCGACAAACCTCCTAAAGGCAGCCAAGAAACCTTGGGTGGTTAATTCACTGACCGCCTCGAGATGCACCGCCCTTGTCGACATGCATACAAACAATGCCACATACTCCTTGTACGACTTATTGCCCCTACCCTTCGAGACTCTTATATTAATGGGGCCGGCGTAATCTACGCCACTTATGAGAAAGGGCTTGTTTGGAGTCACACGCACTGAAGGCATTTGTCCCATGAGCTGAGACGTAGCTTTGCTTGAGTACCGAATGCAAGTGACACAGCTTCGGTAACACTTTTTAACCAAAGTCTTAACACCCACAATCCAGTACCTAGACCGCAAATACGTGATCATAAGTTGCGGACCGCCGTGCGTGGTTTGTTGATGCGCCTCTCCAATCAAAAGACCGGTTAAAAATGATTCCTTTGGTATAAGAATCGGATGTTTCTCATTAAATGTTAAGGAAGACATTTCCAACCTCCCTCCGACTCTTATTATACCTTCTGAATCCAAAAATACATTTAATGACTTCAGCTTTTTCTTATCTAGACTTCCTTTACTCCGCAGTTCCTCTAACTCTTCCGAAAATCCTTCTTCTTGACATCTTTTAACACAAACTTCTAGAGCATCCTCAATTTCTTGCTTGACCACATATTTTGTGCTCGGCCTGCTGTTTGAATTTCTTCTCAGCTTCAACCATCGTCGACAGTAAGCAATCACGCGAACAATCCTGGATAAAGAAGAGATTTTTTTCCAAAAGGTAACGTCCAAGAAAACCGTATGAACTCTAACTTGTTCTTGGTGAGTTACGAGGTGCTTTGGCATTTTAAAGATAATCAAGTTTTCTTTTAGAAAATCCGGACCTTCAAACCATATAGAAGTTGCTGAAAGCTCTGCAGGAGAAATACCTCGCGATGCACAGTCTGCTGGGTTTTCCTTGGTTGGTACGTGGGACCAATGGTGTGTGTCTAGAGTCGTTAAAATTTCTGAAACCCGATTTGCCACGAATGTCTTCCAGCGACTCGGGTGATTATTAAGCCAGGCCAGAACTACCTCGCTGTCGGTGAAGGCATGCAGCTGGTCTGTCGGTATTCCCATAACCTCAGCTACTTCCACGATAAGCTTAGCCAAAAGTGCCGCTCCACAAAGTTCAAGCCTAGGAATAGACACCTGCTTTATAGGAGCAACCTTTGTTTTGGAAGTCACTAGCGAAACGTGAACCTTTCCCATCTCGTTCACTACTCTGAGGTATACGACGGCAGCATATGCCATTTTTGAGGCATCCGAAAACCCGTATAATTCGCGTTTTTCGTTATTACACGTGTGTAACCAACGTGGGATTTTAATCTGAACTAAAGAAGCCAAGTTTTGACGGTAAGCAACCCATTCCTTTAATAAATTGCTTGGAACTTCTTGGTCCCACCCAATTCCAGCTAACCACAATTTTTGTATTAATATTTTTGCTACAATAATACTGGGTGCTAACCATCCGAGAGGGTCAAATAAACGCGAAATATCGGAAATAATCTTTCTTTTTGTTGCAGGTTCAACTAGCGGTGCCAGATCGACGGAGTACTGGAAAAAGTCACCACTTGGATTCCACGTAAGTCCTAGAATTTTAGTGATGTCATCTACCTTTAATCTTAAACCCTCATCCTTACCCTCTTTTTCATTCCATATTTTAGCTCATAACTCCCTGCAATTGCTTTTCCATTTCTGCAATTGAAATCCCCCTTTGCCTAGCACTTTAGTTAACTTTGTATAAATATTAAAACAATCGTTAATATTTTCAGCTCTTGTCATCACGTCATCCATATAAAAATCATTCAGAATGATTTTTGCTATTCCTGGACTATCCAGACACTCATCAACCGCTAACTGTTGTAACGACCGTACAGCCAAATATGGTGCCGATGCAGTGCCGAATGTAACAGTGAGTAATTCATACTCCTCGAGCTCCTTTTCAGGACTATCTCTCCAAAGAATTCTTTGGAATGGAGTATCTTCCCTGTGTACCAGCACTTACCGATACATTTTGATGATATCCGCTACCAAACAAATCTTATACGATCTCCAACGCATCATAGTATGGCGGAGTTCGGCTTGCAAAGATGGACCAACCATCAAGTCATCATTATGTGACCTCCCATTAGTTCCTTTACAAGAAGCATCAAACACGACTCGCACCTTTGTCGTGTCCTTATCCTCCCGGACTACTGCGTGGTGAGGTAAGTAAATAGCTGATTTATTATACCTTTCTTTCTTTGTAACCTTGATCATGTGTTTCAGATCTAAATACTCTTCTAAAACTTGAGTGTAGTCTTTTTTCAACTTAACGTTTTTCCCTAACTTACATTCTAAACCTTTAAATCTTTTTTCAGCTATTTTTCTTGACTCACCATACTTGCAGTCCGGGTCAGTATTCCGAAACGGCAGTCTTACGACGAACCGACCGTCTTCACTCCGTTCCGTAGTATCCGTAAAACGCTTTTTGCATTTAATCTCATCTTCTGTGAGCAGTTTCTTAGTTCCAGGTGTTTCAGCTTCCAGTTCCCAGAACTTTTTCAGCATATTATCAGCATCGAGACTGGTATGCATCGCAGTGACGTGAGAGGGTATATTGGACAAATTATCTACATCGCAGACACCTGATAATATCCACCCCAACGCAGTATCTTGAGCCAAAAGGGTTCCGCTTGAATTTTTCCTTATGCCTTCCTGAATGATTTGGCTATAGATCTCAGCACCCAATAAAATGTCAATCTTGTTAGGCCTGTAATATTCTGGATCAGCCAATTCACTTTCAGTCAAATCTACCCATTCTACCTTAGTTACTTTCGTAACTGGGAGAAGGGATGTGACTGACTTTAGGACACAGGCGTTAACCCTTATTTTGAAAGTAGGATATATCCTAGATCTTACATTTATCATGACAGTAGATCTTGAAGTTACACTTTTGTCCCCTCCTACACCTAGACCGTGTTTTTAGATAATATTTTATTCAGTCCCAAATACTGAACCATGGATTCCGTTATAAAAGAACCCTGTGACCCCTGGTCTAGCAATGCTCTAACAATACGATAGGTCCCATCCTTCGACTCAGCCTTCACCAAGGCTGTTGTTAACAACACTGTATTCCGACAATTCCCCGTCGAAAGGCATGAGACTAATGGCTTGCTTGACTCATCCGCTTGCGCGGCGATTTTATGGTCACTATCCTCCTTCATCGAAGCTTTAGCAGACGATGAGGTTTCCTCGTGAACACTGGTCCCACTTCCGCTTATAGACCCAGAAACACCCGTTGGGTGAAGCAATGAATGGTGGCGGCGTTTGCACACCTGGCACCTGAGAGTGGTTTTGCAGAATTTTGCTAAGTGAGTATTATTTAAACAAACGAAACATAAATTATTTTCCTGTACGAATTTATGACGGTTGTCGTTAGATTCCTTACAAAACTTTTGGCAAGACGATATTCTGTGATCGGCCGTACAATATGCACATGAGACATTCCTTTTCTCTTTATTAACAATATGAAAAGATTGCGTACTTTTCGGACATTTTTCTGTTTTAGTGTCTAAATTTTCAAGGGCCCGGAAGCGACCAGTTAAATAATCCGAAAACTGTTCGAACGTGGGTAATTCGTCATTAGAATCTGACGACATTTTAAGTTCCCAAGCTTTCCGGGTCTCTTTGTCCAATTTTGCATATATGACCAAAATGTCCCAAGACGAAATATCAACACCTAAGTTTTTAATCGACTCCAAACATTCAGATGTGGTATTTATTAAATTTTTAATTTCATATGCAGATTCGTGAGTTAGACTTTTCTGATTAAGCAACCGTTTCAATATACCATTCGCCAAAAACTTTTTATTATTGTATATACTTTCTAACTTTTTCCGTGCAATTTGGTAATTATCTGATGTGACCTTAATATTACGTAACAATTGTTCTGCTTCACCGGCTAAGTGTCCCTTAAGGTAATAAAACCTTTGTGAGTCCTCTAAAGATTTGTTTTCATGAACAAGCCCTAGAAACAAATCTCTGAAGGTTTCCCACTCAGTGTACTTCCCTGAAAATGATGGAATTTTTATCTCAGGCAATTTAACCCTGCTAACTACCTTTCCCCCGTGACAACAAGCACTAGTATTAGCCGATGAATCAGATGACTTATTTTTAGCTAACATTTCCTTTAAGTCACTTTAAAATTGCACGTATAATTCCTCAACATCATCATAAACACAATTTTTGTGGTAGTCGGAACTATATAATTCAGCCCTTTTAACATTACTAAATATATCTGTATGAGTTTTTGTAAATAATAACCATTGTTGTTCTAATGTCTCCAATCTCGTTTCAATATATGAAATCGTTAAACGTTCCTTAGAGGATTTCTTAAAATTGGTTCTAGTTTTTAACATTTTAGCTCTAATGTCCTCTTGCAGATCGCTGAACGCCTCCATTTTAAATTAATTGACACACAAATAAATTATTTTAATAACAACTCGGAAACAAAATAAAGTTTAAGAACAATGTTTGTTTTATTTCAAATATTCTAAGTCTCAGTTAATTGGTTAAAATTTTACAAGTGTTTGCATTTATGTCACCTCTGACAAAAATCGGGCATGGATTCCCCGTCCCAACCACTTATTACTTAAATAAATTACAAGTCCTAAATTGCTTCAAATTTACACAAGTTTTTCTACGCCTTGAGTTAAAGTTCAAATTCGCTTAAATTTCTTGAATGTTTACACGTTAAATTCTTCTAGCTCATAATAATTATGACTTTAAATGTACTCACCAGTGGCGAAGGCTCCATACAACTCGATTCCTATCGGCTTCCCTTTCGAAACATGGCAAATACTAGTATCTATTATTTTCAATTATCATTTAAACAAATAATTAGGTATTTACGAAGTTACATTGCAGGTATAACATTTGCTTATGAAAGTAACAATCAAAGAAATAAATAAACGCCTACATTTTTTTTCGGAGCAAAATGTTGTAATGACGCAAAAGAAAAGCCGGTCAGGCGCGGCAGGAATCCAGTACATTTAATTCATAGTTTCACTTGTACCGATCGTGACCTTGAGGCAACATAACACCGCTAGATATACGGACGATGGCAAGCCGCGATCCATCGAGTTATTACGATAAGAACAGAAATAGGAAATGCGTACGCCAGAACGAGATGGAAATAATGCTACTGAAGTTCGTAATTTGTTCAGACAGTAATATTTGGATGACAGATTCACAACAGATTTTTTCGCGCTTGTTTATATTATTGTTTTCACTTGTTCATTTGCATTTGATTTGATATTATTCGTATCATAATTTAGAATCTTATAGCATTATTCATGTATTATTGTTGAAATTTATTTATTTGTGTAAACTAGTGATAGTTTTGCGAAGTGATAGTGCAGTAAAAACAAGGTTAGTGGCGTTGTATTATTTGGTGATCGTCTATTTAAATAGGTATTTAGGTAAGTAAGGATTACTAAGATAGTTTTTTTAGTTTGTAGTTTTATTAGAAAGTAGTTATTTAAGTAGTGATTTTGTTATTATTGAGTAAATTCGATACCATGGCGGCATTAGTGAACGTAGAATGCTGTCTGACATTATTTGTTGACTGAGGAAACATCCTTTTCAAAGTTGAGTTTTGAACATGTAATTCAGTTCTAAGGCCGTGCTCGCCTTGACATGATTATAAATTACAAACGACGCGATGGTTTTTTCAAACATTTTAACAGTTCTTTGTAAGTACCTACGACAAATACCCTTGGCTTACGGGAAGTTGTAAATTAAATAAAATGTTTTGTTTTCCTTGCATATTATTCTCAGATTCTAGTAGCTTATGGAGCCACACGGGATTTAAAGATATTAATAATCTTTCAATTTCGTCAAAAAAAATTGTTCGGAGCGAAAAACATATCCGAAGTTGTTTATCTTTGCATGATTTCGGAAATCGTAGGATAGAAATATTTTTTGCTAATACGTATGAAGTTCATAATAGAAAAAAAGTAGATCGGAATAGAAGTTTAATGAAACGGTTCATCGACACAGTAATTTTGCTAGGTAAAAAATAATTAGCTTTTCGCGTCCACCACGAAAATCCGGCATCCGATAACCGCGGTAACTATATCGAAACGTTGTTATATTTAAGCAAGTATGATACCG
Organism: Amphipyra berbera; assembly: GCA_910594945.2. Lineage (NCBI taxonomy): Eukaryota > Metazoa > Arthropoda > Insecta > Lepidoptera > Noctuidae > Amphipyra > Amphipyra berbera. The sequence goes on from OU343133.1 coordinate 3,712,346, forward strand.
TAATCGATTCGCATTTGGAACAATGTTCCTCAACACAGAATCCCACATTCTCTGGCCTTTCAAGTGATATACAAAATGATTTAATACAAAGTAGGTATCGCATTCGTTTTAAATTAAAGTTGGAAATAAATAAGGCTCAGTTTGTATCGGTCATGATTGACGAAACGCCCGATGTTAGTCATAGGGAGCAACTAACGGTAATATTTAGGTATTTATCTGAAACTGGAATCGAAGAACGTTTTCTTGGTTTCTATGACGTTAGCGTCAGTCGGACTGCTGATGTTCTTCTCATATCCATCCCCAAACGGCTTTTCTCAAAGCCACTTTTATTATACTTGCAAGACACTGTTTCTATGTATCAGTGCTTACATGTATAGTGAAAGTGAGCTAAAGCCAATTCATCTGTACAAGATTTCGAAGTCAGCCACAGGGCCACAGCTATACGAGTAGTTACCTACTGGAATTCACGCATCACACTTGAGCAAGGTAAGCATTTTTTGGTTCGGCTTCCCTTTTAAGAAAATTCACCCTTCGCCATTGGTACTCACAGTTTTATCTTCGCACTCACTGACACTCACTTAACTTTTTCGCAAGTGGCGCCCTCTGCTGGCCACGTACTCCAACTTCTGCCGATCACCTCCCGCATTCCGATCCTCCGGATGATGCTGCCTGGCTGCTCAAAGCTCCACACCTGGCTCCGCTCCTTCCAGCTCCACCCGGTTCCTCCTCCAACTTCTTGGCACCTTGGTGCCAGCTGTAGGGGATGCTCTGGACAGCGATCCACTGCCCAGTAATATCGACGCGACGGGTGATAGTCTACCACCGAAGACTATCAAAACACTCTCGGCCAATCCGGCTTCGAAGGACCATGAACAAACCGCGGGTCCAAATTAAATAAAACACACACAATACTGTATAACTATGCATATAATATTACTGTAGTTTCCAATGTTCCCATACATTTTTGTTGCTCATTAGCCTAGCGGAATGTGTGTAACGAAACCATACTGCGATTCAGCGAGAAGGCACAACGCCATCTATCGAGATACAAGTCAACAAACAATTACAATAATGTTAGAACTTAAATTATCGTACACTTGGGAAAATAAATAATTTGATTGATTGATTTGAACTTATCTCGCTTTCATTTCTCTGTCATCGGCTGTTCGTTGCAGTCGATTTGCTCTTTGTTCGATAGGTAGGTTAGTTTTTGTGCGATAGGTTGACGATTTCTAATAGATATTTTTTAGTCGTTTTTATCTTCGATATCGATAGCGTTAGATAGTAAGTAGAACGTTTATTCAGAAGTTGAAGTACTTAAATAAATCAAAATTATTTGTATTAATGACTAACTGCCCGGACAGACTTCGTTCTGTCAAAAGTTATTGGCCTGTAGTGGGAAAAGAAAAGTGTTGTTTTCACTATTTTCCACGCAATTTTTATGTTTTTTCTGTCCGTAATTACCTTCCTTGTGCCTTAAGGAAAATATTTAAAAAAAACTGCCGAATTGAACGAGCCATTCTCAAGTTTTGCGCTTAACAACACATTTGGCGATTCATTTTTATTTATATAGATAGATTAAATATTAGAGGACGTTTTAGAAGGCCATACATCAATGTTATTGGTGATGTTCTTCACAAAGGTCAGGTGCGTATGCGTAGTACTCTCAACCGGCGTGCGTGCATGACAAGATGAATGAATGTGGATGAAGCGAAAAGAGTATGTAAGGGTCGTAGCATGTGGCGTTCTATAGTTTCTGCCTACCCCCATGGGAAAATGGCGTGAGTTTATGTATGTAGGAACGGAACGCGATGAGTGAGTTACGATGCATGAATGGGTGAAAGAGATAAAGGTAATGATGGTAAGTGTGTGAGTGAAAGAGCGAATGAATGTTAAAGGTTGTATGATTGTGAAGAGGTGAATGGTTTTAAAAAGTAAGACGGAGATTAGATTACCCATATATCATTAATCTGTGAGATTACCTATGGAATCTATGGGAAGACGTTACGATTGCAGAAGATTTGTAAGATTTATTAAAATATAAAAGTAATAAAGTTTTGCTAAAGAATCAGCAGTTTTATTCCACTCCCGAATAGAAAGATCCTACATTTATGTATGTATGTAATGATTAAAGTTTAGTAAACAGTCCGCCAACCCACTACAGCATGGTGGATTAAGGCCTTCTCATTCTGAAAAGAGGCGTATGCGCAGCAGTGTGACATTTATAGGCAGATTATTACTCGACTATTTAGCATAATAATGCTAAACAGTCGAGTGTGGAGCAAGGAGGGGCTCGTGGCTAATACACAACCGCGCGGATCATGATTTACAACGTTAAGCTGCGCTTGCCGCGGTCAGTCCTTGGATGGGTGACCGTTCGTTAGACATTGAGACTCCTCCGTCCCTCGAACAGCACGTTACACCATTGGACCCGGGTGTCATACGAATACCTATGACAGTCGTTACGGTAGTAAAAAGCCCGAAAGTCTGACAAACCGGTGTAAGTTTAGGATATCGGCATTGCCCAGTAACTGGGATGCGGAGGTCTGATAGCAGTCGCCCCGTGTAAAATACTGGTATTCAGTCGCATCTGGTTAGACTGGAAGTTGACCATAATAGTTGGGAAAATGCTAGATAGAACTAGGTCTGCGGGTTGCGGTGCATGCTTTTGCGAATCCCGTGACCCCGGCCGAATGGTTAGGAGGAGGAACACCGTTGGTTTTTAGCCGGTAAGAGTCCGGCAGACCCCCTCGCCTTCCCCGGGCGAGGGACATCCATGAGGATTTTCCAACGATAAAAAAAAGGTAGAACTAGGTACCTAGGTAACTACATTGTATTGTTTATATGCTGTATACATACAAAGATACTTGTGGAAGCTGAATGCTTAGATAGATCAAAGTAGATAATGGGGCAATAATATGCATAATTTGTTAGCGTTTGTCGGAAAAAGTTTATAGGCCCACAGATTATTTCATGCTCTTAGAGATTCTAACATTACATAACATCACGCCTTGTATTCCACGAAGGGTTCAGCAGAGGTGTTTTAATACACCCTCGTTTCGCCAGTTATGTTTAGGTCCCATGTAATAGGGAGCGAGCCTATTGCCATTAACGGGACACAAATCCAGACTCCGGTCTGCTACTGAGAAATTCCTAATGGGGAACCTAATAACACTTTGCTCGACCTGGGAATCGAACCCAGGATCCCATGCTCAGCAGTCGCTCTTGGGATCACTAGACCAATAAGGCAGTCAATTATAATATTATATCGGCCCGTACCGGCTTCGCACGGGTGGACATTTTTCCCGTTTTTGCAACATTTTTCATTTATGCTCCGCTCCTATTGGTTGTAGCGTGATGTTATATAGCCTTAACCTTCCTTAATAAATGGACTATCCAACACAAAAAGAACTTTTGAATTCCAACTAGTAGTTCCTGAGATTAGCGCATTCAAACAAACTCTTCAGCTTTATAATATTAGGCCGGGGCCGCACTAGTAAGGCGACAGCGACGCGACGGCGATTTCGTGAAAACAAACTCATATAAACATATGTCAGTGGCCGCACTGCAGAAACGACAAGCGAAATTTATTTGTTCATATCGTAAAGAAATTTGAAATGTTCTACAAGTAATGAGGGTGTCTGCATTAAATAAAATTATTCAGCGATCCGCGACGACACTTGAATTTCGTACGACAAGCAGCGGTGCTACGGCGATTTGTCACGATTTGCAACAAAATATGCGGTGATATACCTGAGCGGCCGCACTGCCTCGCGGCGTTCGTGCGAAAAGGCGCGACGTATTCGAGCGAAGAGGTGCGGCCACCCATTAAGCGACGTAGCAGCGTTTCGCTGGCTTCTCGCTTTTGCAATGCGGCCACCTATTATTTCGCGTCGCCGCCGCGTCGTTGTCGCCGTACCAGTGCGGCCCCGGCCTTAGTATAGATTATGTACTTATAGCATCACTTACGTGACTTCTAACTACACATACGCAACGATTGCTTGAGGTCACTTTGTGCACGTCACGTGGGCGTGGCTGAACGTTATTTGATACCTATTTAAAAAAATATATAACATTCTTAGTCCTTGGTCAATGTGACCACACGATATACAGGTTGTAAACGAAATCATGTAATTCCTTCAAACCTCGTGATGTACTGCTGACATTATAACCAAGCACGGGATACATTCGGATTCAATAAAAAAATACAAGAAGTAAAGACGTGAGACATTTTAGCGCCCCGAGCGAATAGTGCGGTATCGCTCGCCGCGCGGTCATTTAAATCGGGCGTTAGATGCCTCACGTTAAGAACAGATGTTGTCTTCTTTTAATTTTTTTTATTGATTCGAAAAGTATTCCATTTAGTGTTAATCTATGTCAGCAGTACTTACCATCACAAGGTTTGAAGGAATTACATAATTTCGATTACAGCCTGTATTGTGACTCCTCTAGCAACAACATCTCACCAAGCCACGAGATATATAATTATGTCACTGTCACTTTGCCCCAAAGCGACAGAGACAGCACGATATTAACGACAATTTAAAATTGAGTACCGTTTGAGTATTTGGCCATAAGTTCCCTACTCCCCCTTGAATTCTTTATAAACGACTGTTATACATGTGTGTGTGCGGTACGCGATAAATGTAGAAAGGGAAGTCTCTGTACAGTGTGTAATCTGTGATAACATCTTACGACCGGTACCCGGTATATATCCATGTACACAGTACAGTATGCGCCGGCGCGCCTCGCGATCAAGTCTTGTGTGAAATCGCGTGATTATAATTTATATTACCATTTTTTTTTTGTCGTGTGTTTGTGTTTGTGACGTCTGTGTAGATGGAATGCTAGTATGGATAAAATAAACTTCACTATTAACGGAGAACATTATTCTTTAAGTAAGTTTTTTTTAAACAAGATTTAAATAAGGAATACGATATAAATAGCCTGTGTTGTTTTTGTTTCTTTATTTTTATTTCGTTCTTATTTTGAATATGTTTGATAAAGTAGAATAAACCACAATAGATCAAGGGAAGACGTAGATTAGCGATATAGAGGTCGTCAGTTCATATCCGGATGAGATTTAAACTCAGGATAGCAGCTGTTTAGAGTAGGTATCAATAATGTGTCGCAATAATAATTATAGTTATAGCCACCGTATTATGATCATATACCTAGCGATATGATCACATACCGAAAAATGTTTATAAGAAAATGTTTTATAAGCATCTCCTAAGAATATGATCATAACAATAGTCGATGGTCCCTACGTAACCTATTATCGAAACTACAAAATCACAGTTCTTATTTTATTTGCTTAAAATGTGTGAAATTATGTTATCTTAAAAAAGTTAAAATATATTATTTCGTGTTTTTCAAAACGTAAACTTGAAAATATTCAAAGAACAAACTTCAAAAAGCTCTCCTCAAAAGTAATCATTTTAGACTTTCGGTAGTTTACGTAGGGACCGTCGTAGTAGCAGATCACTTCGTCAATTAATCTAGGCATAAACATGACGCTTATATTCCCCGAAGGGTTGGCCAGAGGTGTATAGCAGTGGCGAAGGCTCCATACAACTCGATTCCTATCGGCTTCCCTTTCGAAATATGGGAAATACTAGTATGATCTGTTATTTTCAATTATCATTTAAACAAATAATTATTTACGAAGTTACATTGCAGGTATAACATTTGCTTATGAAGGTAGCAATCAAAGAAATAAGTTATAATATATTTTGAGTTTGGTCCGGCTTCCCTTTTAAGAAAATTCACCCTTCGCCACTGGTGTATAGTAACACCCTTATTTTACCGTTATGTTTAAGTCCCATGTAATAGGGGGCGAGCCTATTGCCATCAATCGGGCACAAATCCAAACTCCGGGCTGCTACTGAGGAATTCCAGACGGAAAAACCCGATAAAACGTCAACCCAGACATTAGATAGGTAATTTTAGTTTAGAGTGCACTAAAAGAGAGTACCTACGCATCGTCACAGTCCCCGAGTGACGATACGTACTAAATACCAAATGATCTACCTAGCTTTTTCCCAAGTGTATTGGGGTCAGTTTCTAGTCTAAACAGATGCGGCCGAATACCAGTATTTTACAAGGAACGACTGCCATCAGACCTCCGCAACCCAGCTACTGGACAATGCCAATATACTAAGGTTAGACCAGTTATCAGACTTTCGGGGCTTCCGACTTCCCGTAACGACTGTCATAGGTATTCGTATGACACCCGGGGTCGACTATTTAACGTGCTCTCCGAGGCACGGAGGTGTCTCGATGTGTAACAAACGGTCACCCATCCACGGCCTGACCCCGGCAAGCGCAGCTTAACGCGCAAATCGTATGATCCGCTCGGTTGGTAATTAGCCCCGAGCCCCTGTTTACTAAATACCAAATAATACGTGTAAAAAACAAGAGAGTACGTCCAGCGCCTGCGCACCCTAGGCAGTCAACCCCTCTACCAACCTTGCCGTGTAATCTTTTGATCATCGTATGAGCCATATATTATATACCTACTAGCGGCCCGTCCCAGCTTCGCACGGGTGGACATTTTTCCCGTTTTTGCAACATTTTTCATTTATGCTCCGCTCCTATTGATCGTAGCGTGATGTTATATAGCATATAACCTTCCTCGATAAATGGACTATCCAACACAAAAATAATTTTTCAATTCCAACCATTCCTGAGATTAGCGCGTTCAAACAAACAAACAAACTACCTATTCAGCTTTATAATATTAGTATAGATATATTCTCGTATAGCTCGTATGACACTAAAAAGACTTACTTCATGTTATTATTCAATAGAGAACGTATGCAACCCACTGAAAAAGCAAGTAATAGCCCGTTCACACAGCGGATCCGTTTTAACGGATCCGTCGGTACTGGATGTGTTGTCCATACCTGTACCGACGGATCAGTTAAACAAATGACAGCTGCGTCGCATCTGGCAGACAGGATACGATAAAAATAACGGATCCAGTACTTTTAGTGGATTCGGAATACTATCGTGTATGTGTTATCGGTAGCTGGTAACACTGAACAATGTTGACATAGGAGGGTAACCGTCAAGATTAATCAACGTACCCGAAGTTATGAAAACACTGGTCATTCGACGGAGCAGAGGATTCCATGTCGAACCGCCGAAGAAGTCTGACCTTTTATATCTGGTTTGCTTATCCTCATTTTCTAATCTTGTGTAAATTATTATGTTGTGTTATATTGTGAACTAGCTTAGCTTCTGTAACTAATCACTAACCCAATTAAAAGTACTCTCAGTGATGGAGAGTCTATGTTGGTTTCATTTACTTTATTTACCATGCTCCCAATCCTGACATACTGATATTAGCTATAACTGTAATGATAGAATCACCCCTACAAGATTCTGTTGTATGTATTTTATATATGATTGTGAACTCGCTCATACAACTACACGCACCATCACCAAAATAAAAACGGATCCGCTAAAAACGGGTCCTGTAAACAGTTTCTGTGTGAAATAGCTGTTAGTTTCATTCATAGTTGTAAGTGGTTTAGTTTTTTTCTAGAAACAATTTTAATTACCTATGTCAATGTGCATGAAAAACATCAAAATTGATTTTAATTATAGTAGATCGTGCACGTCGTAAAACTGTAATATTACGTGTAAAAACGTTTGGCGATTCTTGAGTTTTTTTTGTGACCCACACAAATGTCCAGCAGATTAATAACGTCGTGCAGCGGTCGGGTTGTTGAGCTCCCTAAAATAAGGTTTGAGCTCCGTGGTGACTGATGCAGATGTGCTGTCAGTTAGGACAGGTCAACTCAAACCTCCCCCCCGGTTGGGTTCCCGCATTGTCGTTGCGGGGGGGCTTAGTAGCCGTGGCATTGAACCCCACGGTGAAGCGAAGAGGAACTCAAGGAGGGGCCGTTCGTCGGGGCTTGGGTCTGGTAGCCCTCGATGTAGCGGCCAAGTAGGTTGCGGAGTCGCTTCGGCGACATCGCAACTGAGGAGGGCCGCGATGTCGTTTGGAACGCATCGCGGCTGAGTGCGGGAGGTCGCGGCGGGAGAGGAGTGCCGGTATTACGGTGCGCCGTTCTCCCTACCTTCCGCGGCCTTGACGGGGCCGCCACCGTCAGATGGCGGACGCAGTGGGGCCGCAGGGGAAGAGGAGTGGCGGTGTGTACCTGGCCGCCCTTTCTATTCTCTGCGGCCGAAAAGTGATAGGCGGCGGGGCCACTAATCTGACCCGTCGCATGGGGACCAGGGGTGCCCAGACACGGGATAGTCTGGCACCCATGTACTTGTTTGGTCCCCGGGGTGGTCACGGCGTACCATGTGTTCTGGTGCGCCGGTGATGTGGGGTGCCCCCCGCGCCTCTCATGAGGTCGTGGGGTGGGGGGGCCCTACAGTGGAGAGGTCCACCAGCAATTGGTGGACCAAGACCTGCCGGGGTTGCGGTGCATGCAATAGCGACCCGCGACCCCGGCCTTAGGTAAGAAGGAAGGTCAACTCAAACCTGCTATGGCACTTTCCTCAAAAGGCCATTCCAGACGTTGCCCTACATCGTTTCACTTGCGTAGTTTTTATACTACAATGTGTGGACTTTAAAAGATACCTTGGTCTTTGAGTTTGTTTTGGCTTTCCTTCTTAGAGCTAGTCAGATAGGAAAGGCCGGCGCCATCTAGTCTTAAAAAAAACATTACATTGACTTGTAAAAGTGTCTGTAACAGATTTATTTATAGAAGTAAAAATAATTTATCATTTATAATTAACTACTCAGTCCCACCTTTAGCAAATTGAAAAAATGCTTCACAGAATTTTTCATTGTTATTAATAATTGTTATAAAAAAAGAACATCCGGTATTTATTGCACCAATTAATAATGTTGCTGATAAAGACCAAGTTATATTAAATCCAAAAGTATCCCGTGCAGGGTTAATCTATGTCAGCAGTACATCACGAGGTTTGAAGGAATTATTTGATTTCGTTTACACCCTGTATTTATTTTTGACAGTTTTTGATCAGCTTTAGCATGCTTCAGCACGCGTACGCATTCTATAGAATGCTCTCGTAGCTGAAAGTACATGTGATTCAGATAAGTGTGTAGAAAACCATCCAAATTTTTGCGAATTGATGCTGGGTAATGTAATTAGTCCCTAAACCAACTCTTCGAAGCTGTTATTATTATTTTCCTGTGTTGTCCCACTGTTGGGCAAAGGCCTCCCTCCATTCCTTCCATTTGTCGCGATTCTGTGCAGTTTCATGCCAACTATCAAGGAAGGCATCCAACTCGAAGCTGTAGTTCTGCCTAGCCTTTTCCCAACTTGTACTCAAATGCAACGATCTGTTTAACGATTTGGTTGGTAATATTAAGACATAACTACAAAGTATTTAAGGGCAAGTGATTGTGCGTTGAGTCTCTTGCTCAACTCCGAGAGCAACTTTCATTTACTTGTTATTAAGGGCAGGACATTTTTTAGACAAGTTACATAACTTTCTGTAGTCAGACAGTCAGAAAATAGAAGCTGAGAACATGTTAGAAAAAAATAACACATAGCATCACACTTGTATTCCTCGAAGGGTTGGGCAGAGGTGTATATTAACACCCTCATTTCGCCGTTATGTTTTAGTCCCATGTAATAGGGGGTAATATATAATAACGTAATAACCCTACCACAAATCTTAAGGTGAAAACGATCGGTCGGCCCGCGAAATACAATTTATTCGTCTTTTTTAAAAGTATTTTACATAACATATAAAAACTACTACCAAATATTATATTCACTTTAATTTTCCATTAAGTACATCATTTTTTTTGCGTTACGATTTTTCGGTGTGGAATTCCTCAGTAGCAGCCCCGACCATGGATTTGTGACTGGTTAGTGGCAATAACCCCTAGTACATGGGGCTTAAAAATGACGGCGAAATCAGGGTGTTACTATACACCTCTGCCCAACTCTTCGGGGAATACAGGCGTGATGTTATGATATGTTATAATATAAATATTTCACTTCATGTATTTATAACTAAGTAGGTATCGTGACGTAAACATTATAATTACGCAAAAACTTAACTAATTAAGAACGTGAGAAAACAAAGATTAATTAATCTATTTGCGTCAGTAGTGGTTGTTAGCGTACAGTATTAATTACTATCGACCTGCCCCAGCTTCACACGGGTGCAATGCAGATACTAATGTGGGGCATATAAACCTTCCTCTTGAATCACTCTATCTAGTGCTGAAAACTGCATTAAAATCCGTTGCGTAGTTTAAAAGATCTAAGCGTACAGACAGCGGGAGCGACTTTGTTTTATACTATGTAAAGATAAAAATATCCCACCCCATCAACCATTACATATAAATAATGTACCACTCCAAAAGAAAAACTGCGAGAAGTATCTTGGCTTGGATAGCGCCCTGTTGGCTAGTGGAAGGCACAGATCAACACATCAGGACAAAATTTTCATCTCTTATTGGATCACTTCGATGCATCGTCCGATGCATGCCGCGTCGGGTCCGCTACTCCATATATAACTCCCTTGTAAAACCACACCTGTTATACCTAATCGAAATCTGGGGTAATGCCACCAAGACTAGTCTAGCCGATCTTCAAATAATGCAAAATAAAATTATAAAGACACTCTTTCATTATCAATTTTTAACAACCACTCACAAAGTATATGAACAAACAAAACTAATGAACATAAAACAATTATATATTTATCAAACTTGCATACTTGTCCGGAAAATATTAAATAAATCTCTCCATACTAACTTATCCTTTATAATGGTCAAACAACAAACACAACGAAGTTCAGGCCGAGCGAGTTTTTTAGTTCTACCCAAGACAAGAACGAAGCTCGGCAAATCAATGTTTACATATGCGGGCGCAGATATTTATAACAAACTACCGTCGACCATTAAAAATGTAAGCTCCTATAATGTATTCAAAGTACAACTTGCTCGACATGTAGTCGAAAAATATAGTTAATCTCCAATAGCAGCCAAGTATAACTACTAAATACATTATAGAAATACCTACTTACATAAATAAAAACAAACGACGAAAATTCCTAGTAATAAGCACTATTGTAATTGTATTTCTCATGTAAGTGACTGTAGTCTTTTATGAGAATAAATTTCTTTAAACCTAAAGATGATGACAGTGATAGTCTAGCTGTTGAACGCTTTCCTTCCATGCAGGAGGGTCTGAGTTTGACGCCAGCCCTAACCTCCGACTTTTCGAATTCATGTGCGGATCATAATTTCATTATCACTTGCGTTAACGGTGAAGGAAAACATCGTGAGAAAACCTGCACACCTGAGAGGGCTCCATTAAGTTCTCGATGTGTAGTCCGCCAACCCACACCAAGCCAGAATGGTGGACTAAGGCCTAAACCCTTCTCATTCTGAGAAGAGGCCCGTGCCCAGCAGTTGGACAGTAATGGACTGATTATTAAATATAATATGTTAGTGATTTTGCCGTTCTCTGTGCAGATTTTGGGGAGATTCCTATGGGACCGACGATTTGGACCCATGAAACTAAATTTTGCCTCATTGGTCTAGTGGTGGCTAGCGCGACTGCTGATCGTGAGGTCCTGGGTTCTATTCCCAAGTCAGGCAAAGTGCTTCTAGGTTTTTCCGTGTGGAATTCCTCAGTAGCAACCCGGAGTTTGGATTTGTGCCCGGTTGATGGCAATAGGCGCGCCCCCTATTACATGGGACTTAAACATAACGGCGAAATGAGGGTGTCACTATACACCTCTGCCTAACCCTTCAGGGAATAGAGTCGTGATGTTATGTTATGAAACTAAATTCTTTGATGTATGTTTCAGCGGGAAAGGAAGTAAGTCCCCAGACATCACTGAACGACTTCCTCCGGTACTACCTCCAGCTTCATGGCACGAAGGCGATGTGCCATGAGGGGGGCTGCGGCGCATGCGTGGTGTCTGTGTCCCAAGTCCACCCCGTGACGAAGGAGAAACATGTCTTCGCTGTTAACTCTGTAAGTACAGTAGAGGAACGAAATTGTTATACACCTTAAGGTCTATTTTTGCTTGCACAGTGTAAGAAACAACCTATTTTACCGACTACGTATTGCCAACATTATAAAAATGAAAATACAGGTGTATTTTTTGACAGGATATTAAAAAATATAATGGTGACATGATGACAACTGCTAGTAATCTCAATTAATTTAATCATCGAATTGATTGATGTAATGGTTTTTACAACAAAACTCCATAATTCAAATCAAAAACATTATATGGCACTACTACGTCATATGGAGGCAAAAGACAATTTTGATCTTTGCTACCAAATAATTAAACATACTTTTCGATGCGGTCTGTTCCGTTCAACAGTTTGAAAAGAATAATTTGATTAAGATGTGCCCGCGATGTGGAAAGGAATGAATTTGAAAATTGACGAATCTACATGTCGCAGACACACACCGTTTATAGAATTTGATAGAATTGAGTATAGCATTACAGTTTAGACCAGTGTCTGCTTATCAGAAGGTAAAGCGGGTATTTCGTAAATAAAACAAACATAGACTCTCCACCACCGAGAGTACTTGTATTTGGGTTAGTCGTTAGTTACGGAAGCTAATTCACAATATATCACAACATAACAATTTACACAAGTTCAGGAAATAAGGATAAGCTAGTCAGATATAAAAGGTCAGACTTCTTCGGCTGTTCGATATGGAATGCCCCGCTCCGTCGAATGACAACTGTTTTTATAACGTCGAGTACGTTGATTCATCTTGACGACTACCCTCCTTTATTTTCTAAATTATTTATTCTCCGATATACATATTTATTTTCCTACTGTACCTACATTAGTAGTGGTGTCTAAAGCGGTTACCGCCGCTTCTATACTCATAAAACACCAAGAGGGTTACTGATGCGTTGCCAACCTTAGAGAGAAAGTTGGAAAATCTTAAACATAACATCTCGCCTGTATTCCCCGAAGGGTAAGTACAGTGGCGTCGACTGCGTGATCTATGTGAGGTTCGGGTCATATGATTCGTTTTGATGACTCCAATAGATTGCACTTGGTGTTCAGGGTTTGATCATGGAGCTAGGAGATGGATAGTGGAACTCTTCAGTGGCTACTGGTAAACCCCTCAAGTTTGGTTCTAGTTATTTGACGCGCACGTCACGTCGTTATGTTTAAGTCCCATTTAATAAGGGGCGAGCCTATTGCAATCAGCCGGGCACAATTCCAAACTCCGGGCTGCTACTGAGAAATTCCACACGGAAAAACCCAATAACACTCAGCCGCACCTGGGGATCGAACCCAGAACCTCATGATCAGCATTCGAAAATCTCAGTTGCCTGTAATTTCACCGTAACCCATACTCTTCAAAACCGGAACACAGCAATATTGATTGGCGGCAGAAGTAGATATTATTTTTTATTTATACTTCTATGCACTATTGTGGTACATAAGGCGGACTTAATGCCATAAGGCATTCTCTACCAGTCAACCTTAGGGTTAAAAAGAAAAGCATCAAAATACGTAGGTACAGGAAAAAGATGAGTTGACAATTTTGGACTGAATATATTAGGAATGAATATATTATGATAGTAGTTCCATGCACAAACTCATTAAAAAGGAGCTCTACTAACACCCATATTCTAAGACGTTCCTCCAAAACTTACTCGACTCGACTCTACCTTTTTCACTACCATCGGCAGTTATAGCTGACATAAACGTCCTCGACTCGAGATTTTTCCTCAGACGAGGTAAGGAATCATCTGTCAAACCCAAGGTACCTCGGAACCTACCTTAAGGAAGGAAGTGTCAAAGTTCGTATGTAACAAAAATGAATTTTGAAAACTTTATCGAATATACTTACGATAATCCTTTCAACTATTTATCGCGGCGTTATTTGCGCGATGCAGATAATTCAAATTATGACGTAATGACTCCACTCTACCTCGACTCATTTGAGGACCCCTCAGTCGAGGAACCTCAAAGTTCACTCGAAATTGCGACTAAGAATACAATTTTGAAGGTGTTTTCGAGGCCGTCCTGAGTCGAGTAAGTTTTGGAGGAACGTCTTAGAATATGGGTGTTAGGCCTTAGTCCAACGCTGGCCTGGTGCGGGTTGGCAGACTACACACACCATCGAGAACTTTATGGAGCCCCCTTAGGTGTGCAGGTTTCACAAAAAATTCTACAGCATTATTTTACATTATAACGCGCTGTTGAATATGATGATGTACATACATACATACATACATAAACTCACGCCTTTTTCCCATGGGGGTAGGCAGAAACTATAGAACGCCACATGCTACGACTCTTACATACCCCTTTCGCTTCATCCACATTCATACATCTTGTCATACACGCACGCCGGTTGAGAGTACTACGCACCTGACCTTTGTGAAGAAAATCACCAATAACATCGATGTATGTCCTTCTAGGACGTCCTCTACCGGCGTTCCCATGATGTATGATGATGTAATGTTCCATAAATAGGATTAAGTAATTATTGTAAGATTCCATACAACATAATAATTAACACTCCGTTTAAATGATAAAAATAATTAGTCGTAGCAAATTGCAGACCGTTATATAACATCACGCCTGTATTCCCAGAAGGGTTAGGCAGAGGTGTATAGTAACATCCTCATTTCGCCATTTTATTTAAGTCCCATGTAATAGAGGACGAGTCTATTGCCACCAACCGGGCACAATTCCAAACTCCGGGCCGCTACTGAAGAATTCCACACGGAAATATCCAATAACACTTTGCCCGACCTGGGGATCGAACCCAGGACCTCATGATCAGCAGTCGCGCTTGCCACCACTAGACTAACGAGGCATGCAGTTACTGAATTGTGACTGAAGTGATAATAAACCTGGGGAGCTAATATCGTCACATTTATGGCCGATTCATAATACAGGGTGTTTGGTGCATCGTGTGCCAAATTGAAATGGTCGACTGGGGGGGTCATCTGCTATCCTTTCAGACCCCTAAACACTATTCATGCCCTGTCGATTTTTTTTCATCGACTTTTTATTATTTTATTAAAAGAATACCCAAATTTTACATTCAAATACAAATTTAAAAAAAAGTATAAGTGGTAGACTCTGAATTTTAATTTTATTTAGATGTGTATTGTATGACAGTATTTTTGATATCAAAATTAGTGACATTAGCCATCTAGTTTTTTTTAAATTTACTCACAAAGTTTCGGACTTCAATTAAAGATGTCCATGTTAGAGCTATTTACATGGCTATAAAAAAAACTAGAAGCGACTGGGATCTTCGAACTGCCTCAAAAATTCTCTAGTCAATCCTCTTGCTAGTGATGTGCCACATGCCATAAAAATCTTTTTACAACTTTGTGAATTCGCTAGAATTGTGAATCGAGTCACAAAATACTACAATTCCAAATTATGATTTAAAAAAATATTCTTGCTTAAATGATACCTGAAATACTTATTAAATCTGTTATCTCACTCTTATAAGGTTAAAATCTGTCTCGTATCACTCTTGGGGAGGGGGGGGGGGGTTAATAGACATTTAAAACAAAAGCATTGTTAATATTTATTTATTTTTCACATATTCTGCTCAAATTGCTGGCCTCTATTGCGAATGCAGGCCCGACATCTATTTCGTATTTCCACAGTTGTTATACGAAGTCGCATTTCCTCCTTAATTTTATTGAACGCCGTTTCAATGCGTTTAAGTAGTACCTCTCTAGTCGGAACCTCCGTGGCGTATACCAGCTCTTTGGCACGTCCCCTCCTATAACTCCAATGCGCGGGACAGCCGTCATGCTGGAATACTTTGGGCACATTTTCATTAAATACGGGCACCTCAGACACTAATTCGGGCAGGTCATTTTGAAGGAGCTCCAAATAGTTATCGCCATTGAGGTTATCGGGCAGGTAATGCGGTCCAACTACCTGATTCCCAATCACTCCTGCCCAAACGTTTACACTAAACCTCCTTTGAAATGATTTCTGTCTTTTAACACGTGGGTTTTCCGTTTTGTTTGTCCAGTGGTGCAGATTGTGAAGATTGAGAATTCCTTCTTTGGTAAATTTGGATTCATCCGTCCTTTTTAAAAAATTAGGATCATCCACATCCGTGTGTAACATAAAGCGACAGAATTCCACTCGTCTCTCAAAGTCGCCACCCTCAAGACCTACAAACAAAGAACTCTTAAATTTCTGTTGAGCAGTAAATAATTGCACAATAAGATTTTTAAGGACCGCCTGTATGGGCTAAATGATTCACTACCTGCAAGTGACGTCATACTATACCCATTACCTGCTAAACAAAGGCATCGTCAAACAAAGCGTGTACGGGTTTAAAGTTAGTTTAAAATTACGTACCTTGCACCGGAGTGTAATGGAATGGATGCTTTTCGTTTTGCTGAAGAACTTTCCACACTTTCCATATTGAAATATCAAGAAGTGCTGCCACATTTCTAATACTTCTTGTAGGGTCTTCCTCAAAAAGTGCCAGTATTCTCTCGTCCACTTCAACATTATGTCACACAATATGGCCCCTTGGTTCATGAAAAGTGTCACTGCCAGTCTCGCGTATGCGTCGGTATGTGTCTTGGAAGACTCTGCGGCCAGGTAATCGTCTACCAGGAAAGCGTTCCTGGTAAAGTCGTTGCGCTGCACGAGCGACACCATGGGCGGCTCCATAAGCCATCATGATGTCAGCATATTCTTCGTTAGAAAACGTCGCCATTGCAGCAACAAAAAGTCAACAAAGTATAACAATAACACCATAAGTTAAAACGTAACAAAAACCAACAAAACAAAGTATCAAAATGAAAAAAAAACGCGGAGTACGGTGAACTAAGCACACGCGTCAGGTAGCAGAGGCAGTGATGTCTCGACTAAAATTATGACGGATTAACGGCGTCGGCGGCAGTTCGTCGTTTGTTCAAACTAGTTTACGCTATGCAAGAAAGAGATAGAAGATAGATTTTGCTTTGCGAGAGTGAGAAAACTAATTTTACATGTGTCTCAATTAACAATTACGCAAAAAGACTTTTTTTCTTTAGAATTTGGAATTTAGTATTTTGTGACTCGATTCACAATTCTAGCGAATTCACAAAGATGTAAAAAGATTTTTATGGCATGTGGCACATCACTAGCAAGAGGATAGACTACAGAATTTTTGAGGGAAAGCGAAGATCCCGGTCGCTTTTGGTTTTTTTTTTATAGCCATGTAAGTAGCTCTAACATGGACATCTTTAATTGAAGTCCGAAACTTTGTGAGTAAATTAAAAAAAAACTAGATGGCTAATGTCACTAATTTTGATATCAAAAATACTGTCATACAATACACATCTAAATAAAATTAAAATTCAGAGTCTACCACTTATACTTTTTTTTAAATTTGTATTTGAATGTAAAATTTGGGTATTCTTTTAATAAAATAATAAAAAGTCGATGAAAAAAAATCGACAGGGCATGAATAGTGTTTAGGGGTCTGAAAGGATAGCAGATGACCCCCCCAGTCGACCATTTCAATTTGGCACACGATGCACCAAACACCCTGTATAATTAACGGAGCGTTATTGGTTAGTTAGTTAGTTATTTTTTAGTTAAAAAAAAAACATTGCCCCACACTAGGATTTCTCCTGTATCGTGGGTGCGTTTACAAACACAAATCTTCAGACGCACAAACATCCAGACCCGGAACAACTATGTGTAGGCCATACAAATATTTGTTCCGTGTGGGAATCGAACCCACGACCCGTAGCGCAGAAGCCGATCGTTCAGCCACTACACCAAACGTGTCGTTAAATATGAGATTCTTGCATCTATACCAATAATAAAATAAAGATCTCATGACTTTGCATAGTAGACCCTCACATATGGAAGTAGCTATAATAGGTAAAATTAGCTTACGAGTCTATTTATATGCCCAGTTTGGTAATAAACAATGCTACCATTGGTAAGCAAAAGGATTCGTTTTTATTTATAGGAACCGGGAATTAGTGAAATGCAGGGTGTAAACGAAATCATATAATTCCTTCAAACCTCGTGATGTACTGCTGACATAGATTAATCCTGCACGGGATACTTTGGGATTAAACAAAAAAAAACTAGAAGAAGTAAACATGTGTTCTGAACGTGAGGCATTTTAGCGCCCCGTGTGAAATGACCGCGCGGCAAGCGGTAGCCGCGCAATACTCTTGGGGCGCTAAAATGCCTCACGTTCAGAACACATGTTTACTTCTTGTGGTTTTTTTTTGGTGAATCCAAAAGTATCCCGTGCAGGGTTAATCTATGTCAGCAGTACATCACGAGGTTTGAAGGAATTACATGATTTCGTTTACACCCTGTATATTTCGTTCCATATCCGGGTGTCATAAGAATACCTATGACAGTCGTTACGGGAAGTCAGGAGTCCGAAAGTCCGGCAACATGTGTAACCTTGGGATATCGGCATTGCCCAGTTATTGGGTTGCGGAGGTCTGATGGCAGTCGCTCCGTGTAAAATACTGGTATTCAGCCGCATCTGGTAATACTGGAAGCTGACCCCAACATAGTTGGGAAAAGGCTAGGCAGAAGAAGTTTTCGTTTAATATTTGTAATCATAACTGCAAGTGGACTGCAGGCGGCAGTTGTCACGCAGTTGAAATGACTGCACCTTTGCCTTCAAGCTATATTGGCAGTTGCATAGTTTGCAGTTGCGACTGGATGTGAAGTGCAGGACTTGCAGTTATTATAATGAACACATAACATCACGCCTTACATTCCCCGAAGGGTTCGGCAGAGGTGTTTTTATAGTACACCCTCGTTTTGCCAATTATGTGTAATAGGGGGCGAGCCGATTGTCATTAACCGGGCAAAAATCTAGACTCCAGGCTGCTACTGAGAAATTCCTAATGGAAAAACCCAATAACTCTTTGCCAGACCTGGGAATCAAACCCAGGACCCCATGCTCAGCAGTCGCGCTTGCGACCACTAAACCAACAAGGCAGGCAATTATAATGAATATGAAATGAAATTATGATTCAGCAAATACACTGGCCTGCAAAAATAAGTATCACACTTTTAAAATTTCAATTTTTTCTAAACTATAGAAGTTAGAGATTTAAAATAAAAAACGTTTTATAGCAATTTTTATCAGCTTTCTTTGAAACTATAGTAACAAAGTTAAACTCTTTTTTGAGTCCTTTTTGTTTCGAAAATATATCTTGTGTACTTAAAAAGTTATTGCAATTTTAAAAGTGTGATACTTATTTTTGCAGGCCAGTATATATTATGTCGTTATTAATTAATCCTGTTGTTTGTGATTAGCAGACGCGTCTAGCAAAATTTGAGTTAAACCAAGTAAAAAATAAACTTCTTCTTTTCGTGTGGTTAGTGACTAACCTGGTTTCAGAGTTTATGCCACCCATGGGCCTCTGACTTGGCTTCACATGCCGCCGAGAAATATTTCTCAGGCATGCCGGTTTCCTCACGATGTTTTCCTTTACCGTTTTTAAGCAAGTGAAAATTATACAATACGTACATGAATCCGAATAGTTAGAGGTGCGTGCCTTGGGTTCGAACTCGAGACCTATGACTTGGCAGTCCGATGGTCACACCACTAGGTTATCACTGCTAGCATAGACAGCATAGATAGATAACCTGAGAATGACTGATAACAGAAATTGTTTTCTTTTTTTATTGTATTATAAAAAACGTTAATGGACTAGAAATAGCACATTTACCTGATCTATTAATTTTCTCTAACACGAGAAGGAAGAGGGGTTAAATAATATTTATTTCTGTAAATAAATCTGTTATAGACACTTTTACAAGTCAATGTAATGTTTTTTAAGACTAGATAGCGCCTGTATTTCCTATCTGACTAGCTCTCAGAAGAAAAGCCGACACAAACTCAGAGTTCAAGGTCTCTTTTAAAGTCCAGACATTGTGGTATAACAACTATGCCGTTGTAACAACGTAGGGCAACGTCTGGAATGGCCTTTTGAGGAAAGTGCCATAGCAGGTTTGAGTTGACCTGTCCTAACTGAAGGCACGCATGCATCAGCCATCGTGTAGGTCAAACCTTTAACCAGAACTCATAATAATAATTATGTGGTTTGGTAAACCACCATGGGCATGTGATAAGGGATGAAACACGTGTGACTAAGAGAGGTGAATATGAATGTTGATGGTTGGAGGGGGAGAGGGAGACCAAAGAAAAGATGGATAAATTGTGTGAGGGAGGATATGAAGGAAAAGGAAGTAAATGATGAGGTGATGACTGACAGGGATGAATGGAAGAGGAACATATTGCGCCGACCACAAGCAACTTTGGATCAGGGCAGGAAGATGATGATGGTAAACCACCACGTAGGCACAGTAAATGCTACCGCAGTATAGAAACTACGTACAAACGTTCGAAATGGCTGAGTGTGACGTGTACAGATGCGCGCATCGAAGAGACTGCTACACGGTGGTCGCAGTGCTCAGCACGACGACCTGTTATTTGAACCGACGACTTGTTGAAATGGCTGAGTGTGACGTGTACAGATGCGCGCATCGAAGAGACTGCTACACGGTGGTCGCAGTGCTCAGCACGACGACCTGTTATTTGAACCGACGACTTGTTGAAATGGCTGAGTGTGACGTGTACAGATGCGCGCATCGAAGAGACTGCTACACGGTGGTCGCAGTGCTCAGCACGACGACCTGTTATTTGAACCGACGACTTGTTGAAATGGCTGAGTGTGACGTGTACAGATGCGCGCATCGAAGAGACTGCTACACGGTGGTCGCAGTGCTCAGCACGACGACCTGTTATTTGAACCGACGACTTGTTGAAATGGCTGAGTGTGACGTGTACAGATGCGCGCATCGAAGAGACTGCTACACGGTGGTCGCAGTGCTCAGCACGACGACCTGTTATTTGAACCGACGACTTGTTGATACTGCTTTAGTTTAATATTTACCGTGAAATAGGCCACCCGAGGTTTTAAACGATTGTAGCAGTAATCATTGCCAATGTCCAAAAGATATACAACTGAATCATAAGATATGCCATCTTTACATAGTATACAACAAAGTCGCTCCCGCTGTCTGTACGCTTAGATCTTTTGAACTACGCAACGGATTTTAATGCAGTTTTCAGCAATAGATAGAGTGATTCAAGAGGAAGGTTTATATGCCCCACATTAGTATCTACATTGTACCCGAGCGAAGCCGGGGCGGGTCGCTAGTAAAAATAAATCTAAAGCGCCAAAATCATTAGCTAGTTAAATTGCGCAAGACATTGCAGCAAGTGCTCGCTTAGTTCGTGAAACTTGCAGAAGACGACTTGCTGCGGATGTTTACCGTTGTAATTGCTGAAGTCAACTTCCTCAATTTAACTTGCTAGTGAATTTGATGCTTAAGAATCTATTCTGGTTCTGCCTAGCCCTTTCCCAATTATGTTGGGATCAGCTTCCAGTCTAACCAGATGCGGCTGAATACCAGTAATTTACACGGAACGACTGCCATCAGTCCTCCGCAACCCAGTTACTGGGTAATGCCGATATCCTAAGGTTAGACCGGTTGTCAGACTTTCGGGCTTCTGATTACCCGTAACGACTGTCATAGGTATTCGTATGACACTCGGGACCGACTGTTTATCGTGCTCTTCTAGGCATAGAGGGGTCTCGATGAGTAACGAAACGGTCACCCATCCACAGACTGACCGCGGAAAGCGCAGCTTAACCTTGCAAATCTTATGATCCGCGCGGTTGTATCTATCGACCGATAAAAACTAAAGACCAAGATGGCGTCGACTGCGTGATCTAAGTGAGGTTCGGGTCATAAGATTCAATTTGATGAGTCAAATAGATTGCACTTGGTGTTTAAGGTCTGATGATGGAGCTAGGAGGTGGATAGTGGAAGTCTTCAGTTGGTACTAGTAAACCCCTCAAGTTCTTGGTTATAGATATTTGACGCGCACTGTAACACCCTCATTTCGCCCGTTATGTTTAAGTTCTATTTAATAAGGGGAGAGCCTATTGCCATCAGCCGGGCACAAATACAAACTCCGGGCTGCTACTGAAAAATTCCACCGGAAAAACGCAATAACACTTAGCCGCACCTGGGCATCGAACCTAGAACCTCATGATCAGCCGTCGAAAATCTCATATGCCTGTAATTTCAATTTTTTAGTTATTTGACGCGCACTGTAACCAATAGTCGCACCAACTATAATAAGCTAAGATTATTTTCTCAGTTCTCAGCAAAATATAGAGAAACCGGCTATGCAGATGATTCATGACCGCTCGTAACTTGAATAAAAACACGTTAGGTTATTTTATTCTCATTTGGCACCGCGATTCATCGGTCAGTGTCGCCAAGAGGTGATTCAACTATGCCGGTTCATGGACACGCATTGTTTGGTGATAAATACACTGGCCTGCAAAAATAAGTATCACACTTTTAAAATTGCAATAACTTTTTAAGTACACAAGATATATTTTCGAAACAAAAAGGACTCAAAAAAGAGTTTAACTTTGTTACTATAGTTTCAAAGAAAGCTGATAAAAATAGCTATAAAACGTTTTTTATTTTAAATCTCTAACTTCTATAGTTTACATAAAAAAATAAATTTTAAAAGTGTGATACTTATTTTTGCAAGCCAGTATATTTATACAACATTACAGGTAACGTAATTAACGCACACCCTCAAACACCCCAATTAGAATATTACCTATATTATTACCATAATACATACACTGAAATTTTAGTTTAACATGTATAATTATGCATTGTTATTTACTAAATTAACTTTCTTGAAATAAGGTTTATGTTTCTTAATTTTGTATTGAATGGCGGAATATGTATTAATACAAATAAAAATGCACTTTTAAAAGTCTTTTTGCCTTGATTTACGGTCCATTTCAGTTTGTTTTGACTGTACAGGGGTAATGTGACTAATTTCCGTAGTTTTAATTATTTTTGGGATAAAAAATTACCTATATAAAAAATGATAGAAATCGATTCAGTAAACGATTCTGAACAAACTACTTTCAGGATGTGCGTTAATTATGTTACATACCTATTGTATACATTAGATATATTTGGTGGTAAATATATTTTATTATTAAAAATACCTAAAAATATTATAAGTAAAGAACCTGTATTTTGAGATTTAGTATCACTTACACAACAAAAATGCAAATGTTAAATAATTTGGTAAATTAATATAACATCACGCCTTATATTCCCCGAAGGGTAGGCAGAGGTATATAGTAATACCCTCATTTCGCCGCTATGTTTAAGTTTCATGTAATAGGGGGCGAGCCTATTGCCATTAACCAGGCACAAATTCAGACTCCGGGCTGCTACTGAGAAATTCTTAATGGAAAAACCCAATAACACTTTGCCCGACCTGAGGATCGAACCCAGGGCCTCACGATCAGCAGTCGCGCTTGCCACCACTAGACCAACGAAGCAGTTTACATAATTATTTCAATTCTATTTTTAAAACGAATAATATATTAACGGTTAGAGCTTGTTCCCACTGTGTAAAATGTCGGGACGATAAAATATCGTTCCAACGAGCGTGTATGGCAAACTCACAAAATTTATAATGTGAATAGCACTATAATAATATGTTCAGCCCAGGGCTGGATTATCCATAAGATAGTGTAGACAACTGCCTAGGGGCCGAGCATCGGTTTAGAGGCCGCAGACACCGAAAAGTAAATTGAAAATGTTTCATCAAGTGAAAAATAATTTAAAGATTTGTATCCTCAATGACCAGCCCAGGGCTGGATTATCCATAAGGCAGTGAAAGCAACTGCCTAGGGGCCCAGCAACGGGGGCCCCGCGCACCGAAAAATAAATTAAAAATGTTTCATCGAGTGAAAATTAATTTGAAAATTTGTATCCTCAATGACAATATTATTGCCTTGTTTTTTAAAGCATAGGCCTAGAGGCTCCGACATGGTTAATCCGGCCGTGGTTCAGCCGCAAGGTCAGATGATATTTTGTCGGCCCGACATCCGACACAGTGGGAACGGGCTCTAATACTTATTTTTTCCGGATAACTCATTAAATTTAACGACACGTTTGGTGCAATGGCTGAGCGATTGGCTTCTGCGCTACGGGTCGTGGGTTCGATTCCCGCACGGATCAAATATTTGTATGGCCTACAAATAACTGATCCTGGTCTGGGCGTTTGTGCATGTGAAGATTTGTGTCTGTAAACGCACCCACGATATAGCGCTCATTCGCATGAATGAAATGAGCTCATGCGAAGGAGCGATAGGAGAAATCCTAGTGTGGGGCAACGTTTTTTTAAAAACACAAAAAAAAAAGAATGCCTATATATTTTTTTATAACTGCCTTGTTGGTCTAGTGGTGGCAAGCGCGACTGCTGATTGTGAGGTCCTGGGTTCGATTCCCAGGTCGGGCAAAGTGTTATTGGGTTTTCTGTGTGGAATTTCTCAGTAGCAGCCCGGAGTTTGGATTTGTACCCGGTTGATGGCAATAGGCTCGCCCCCTATTACATGGGACTTAAACATAACGGCGAAATGCGGGTTTTACTATACACCTCTGCCCAACCCTTCGGGGAATACAGGCCTGCTGTTATGTTATGTATAATTTTTTCTATGTGGTTTTTTCGTCATCCAAACGTCCAAAGCTGGACAAAGGCCCATGACGTCCTGTGTGGTTAGTTAAACTGCAATAGGCGACCTTCCATAAACAATATACCTACATTACGTACATAATGATTCGCCAACTCAGATGTACTCCTACAAATGTGCGACATTTGCTAACAATGGACGAGATTGGAATGTTTTTTAAAACAAACACCTTGAATGTGGTACTAGCTAGACCAGTCTTTCTCAAAGTGTGCGATAACGCCCCCTTCCGTAAGGGGGCGTTATCGCACCCTTACTTACCGCCCCCCTCTAGGCCTCCAGCGTCCGTACGCTGGAGGCCTAGAAGGGGGCGGTAAGCTGCCTAGAAATGTCTTTAAATCTATACTAATATTATAAAGCTGAAGAGTTTGTTTGTTTGAACGCGCTAATCACAGGAACTAATAGTTGGAATTGAAAAAATATTTTTGTGTTGGATAGTCCATTTATCGAGGAAGGTTATAGGCTATATAACATCATGCTGCGACCAATAGGAGTGGAGCATAAATGAAAAATGTTGCAAAAACGGGAAAAATGTCCACCCTCACGAAGCCGGGACGGGCCGCTAGTTTAATTACACTGGCCTGCAAAACTAAGTATCACACTTTTAAAATTGCAATAACTAAAAGTGTAGTAGGTACCTACTTAGTTTTGCAGGCCAGTGTATATTAATGAATGTCATTGTGGTTTTTAAGATGTGGTAAAATAAAAATAAAAATTGGGGCCGTAGAAAAATAATTGATTTTCAAAGTGGGCTGTAGATGAAATAAGTTTGAGAACCTCTGAGCTAGACTATTGTAACAGTCTAGGCTTCTTTTTAGTTTTTTTTTGTAGGCTATTATGCTGTTACTTTTGGCTAATCTGCATGCATATTGCTTCGTTGGTCTACTGGTTGCAAGCGCGACTGCTGATCGTGAGGTCCTAGGTTCAATCCCCAGGTCGGGCAAAGTGTTATTGGGTTTTAGTAAAAGTATCTTTGTGATGGCTCCACAAATACATAATAGATTACCTCAGGAAATTAGAACTTAAAACTTACCTCTCTTCAAAAAGAAACTAAAACATTTTTTTATAAATAAGTGTTACTATACCTACTATGACTGAATTTATGACTGATAGAGATAGAATAAATACATAAATATGGAATAATAAATATATAGATAAATGATTTTTATTTCTGTAAATAAATCTGTTACAGACACTTTTACAAGTCAATGTTATGTTTTTTTTTAAGACTAGATGGCGCCGGCATTTCGTATCTGACTAGCTTTGAAAAGAAAAGCCGAAACAAACTCAGAGGTCAAAGTCTCTTTTAAAATCCAGACATTGTAGTACACGAACTATGCGAGTGAAACGATGTAGGGCAACGTCGGGAATGGCCTTTTGAGGAAAGTGCCATAGGAGGTTCGAGTTGACCTGTCCTAACTGACGGTACATCTGCATCAGTCATCGCGGAGCTCAAACCTTCTAGGGAGTTTAACAACCCGAATAGATGTAGAATCTATATAAATAAAAATGAATCGCCAAATGTGTTGCTAAGCGCAAAACTTGAGAACGGCTCGACCAATTCGGCTATTTTTTTAAAAATATATTCCTTAAGTCACAAGGAAGGTTTTTATAGAGAGAAAAAACATAAAAATTACGTGGAAAATAGTAAAAACAACACTTTTCTTTTCCCGGTACAGGTCAAACATTTTTGACAGAACGAAGTCTGTCCGGGCAGCTAGTAATAAATAAAGCTGTTATAATTATATTTAAGTTTCTATAATGATATGTTTAATATAATCACAAGGATAGACATAATTGGTGTTATTGTCTGTGATATAATTATAAATTCACTAGTGTTAATTACCTAGAATAGAAATACAAAAACCAAACCAATTTGTATATCTGTATGGATACAATGTGGCGAACTAATTTCTTACTTACCATCACTATTGTAATATAAGTACCTACATTGACAAATAAACGATATTTGTATTTATTTGTATTTTCCGTGTGGAATTCCTCAGTAGCAGCCTGGAGTTGCCCGATTGATGGCAATAGGCTCGCCCGCTATTACATGGGACTTAAACATAACGGCGAAATGAGGGTGTTACTATATACCTCTGCCCAACCCTTCGAGGAATACAGGCGTGATGTTATGTTATGCATGCATATTTAATGAGCATAGCCCTTCATCTTTGGACAGTTGTAGATGTTAATTAGTGCCTATCTTATTTACGGTTGAGAACTCATTAGTAAAAACAAAGGGAAATCAGGTTTTCAAGGTTCGTAAACCAAGTATGTTTTTAAACAAACATGATTTATAGTTTTCCCCTTGAGTTTTTAGACACAGTTTTTTGTTCTTTTGTCGAATAAATGCTGGTTGTTTTCCTCCTATATCAGTCTCAAGAATACATCATACCGCCTTCAAAATTATCGTCATTTACGAATATTTTATTTAAACATACTTTGGTGTCTTCAAATAATTACAAACCTAACTACATTGTTAAGTACTTACTTACTAGATGCGTTGTTTAGAAGAACAACATGGTATAACGAGTTGTGGTGCCGGAACCACAGTGCCATAGAACTTGACAACTGTCTAGCGGTAATTTCAACGTCGTCGCCTAACTATTATATCTATAAAACCATGGTTAGACCTGCTGTCTTGTCTGGATCGGAATGTTGGGCCACAAAAGGGATAGATGAAAGGCAATTGCATGCAGCTGAGATGATAATGCTAACAGGGATGTGTGATATTACGCGAATGGATAGAATTAGGAATGAGTATGTAAGAGGAAGCCTGAAAGTGGCGCCGGTGACTGAGAAGTTGTGTGGAAACCCGGTTGTCATGTCGGACGAACGAGGAATATGTCGTGAGGAAAGTTTTTTGAATATGAATGTGGATGGTTATAATAGTGGAAGACCAAAAAAACGATGGATGGATAGTGTGAAAGATGTTAATAGCTGGAAAGGGGGTGACTACTGAGATGACGGCTAATAGAGATGTATGGAAGAAGAAGACATACTGCGCTGACCACAAATGAGTTGGGATAAGGGCAGGAGGATGATGATACCTAACTACATAATTATTACATACTACCTAGCTGTTACTCGCGGCGTCACTCGCATTCTAGAGGAACCTCTTCATGTACTCAGATAAAAAGTATCCTATGTGTTAATCCAGGACATGGTCTATCTATGTGCCAAATTTTATCCAAATCTGTCCAGCCGTTTATGAGCGATTGAGTAACAAACATACATCCATCAATTTTCACAAACTTTCACATTTATAATATTACTAGGACTAGGATTGAATATCTTATCACTACAACAGTGATATCCTAGTGGTGTGACCGTCGGACAGCCAAGTTAAACACGTAGGTCTCGAGTTCGAACCCAAGGCACCTCTGACTTTTCGGATTCATGTGCGTATTCTATAATAATCACTTGCTTAAAAACGGTGAAGGAAAACATCGTGAGGTAACCTGCCTGAGAGATATTTCTCGACGGCATGTGAAGCCAAGTCAGAGGCCCATGGATGGTATAAATTCTGCCACCAGGTTAGTCACTAACCACATGAAAAGAAGAAGACGGAAAATCCTTAAAGACATTAAACTAGGCACTATGTGAGATGTTTAAGATGAATAAATTCATAAGATAATGAACATTTTGCATTTCGATGTCAATATGTATTCTATACTAATATTATAAAGCTGAAGAGTTTGTTTGTTTGTTTGATTGAACGCGCTAATCCCAGGAAGTACTAGTTGGAATTGAAAAAATATTTTTGTGTTGGATAGTCCATTTATCAAGGAAGGTTAAAGGCTATATAACATCACGCTACGACCAGTAGGAGCCGAGCATAAATGAAAAAAATTGCAAAAACGGGAAAAATTTACACCCGTGCGAAGCCGGGACGGGCCGCTAGTGTATAATGTATGACACAGCATGTTTGTAATTATTGTTATGGACATGACATAAATTGGTAAAAATGTATTTCTCATCACAAGTTTTTACAATAGCTACTTGTCTTATTTCCATTCATTGTAGTTTTCAAGGATAATTAATAGAATACACGGTTTTTATGAATGTAAACCACAGAACAATAATTTAGGTACCTAATAGTGGGTGTATATGGGTTGAAAATGAAGATGAATAAATATTTATCTTTCTTTTTATAAAAACGTTGCCCCACACCCCAGTGTGCCGAGTGTGTAGAGAAATCCTAATTTCTTCTGTATCGTGGGTGCGTTTACAGACACAAATTTTCACACGCACAAACGCCCAGACGCCCAGATCCCTACAGGAATACGATTTTTTATTTCCATACAAAATATTTTTTGTTAATCAGGTATTTAAATAGATTTAGTTTAGAACTCAGAAAATGGATCTACTAATTAATTCTATATAGGTATTCGATAGCTTTTAGCGTACTTTTAAATTAATATTTGATCAGCTGTTTTTCTAAAGCTAACTTATAGTTGCACTTTACCGATAACTCAAAACATCATCAAAAGTAATAAGTTAATAGAATTCCCAACATCTTCTTCAAAGCCTTTTATTTCTTCTTTCCAGTGCCTAGTCCACATTCTCTCATGCCACGAGTGGGACATAACTACAGTAGAGGGCATCGGCAACCGCAGAGATGGCTACCATTCCATCCAAGATCGTCTCGCCATGTTCAACGGCACACAGTGTGGGTACTGCACACCTGGATGGGTCATGAATATGTACAGGTACTTGAAGATTCCCATCATCACAATTCTATCATCTATATCATAACTGTGTGATTACCGACAAAGAATTGGCAACCACCCCCCCACCCATGGGTGTCGTAAAATGCGAGGGATTACGTCAAGAGAATGGGCACTTAGTCCTCCTGTGTATATATATCTGCCTATCATTTTCCCAACTATGTTGGGGTCAGCTTCCAGTCTAACCAGATGCGACTGATGCGTATTTTACACGGAGCGGCTGCCATAAGACCTCCGCAACCCAGTTACTGGGCAATGCCGTTATTCTAAAGTTAGCCTTGTCAGTCTAGGCTTCTGACTTCCCGTAACGACTGTCATAGGTATTCGTATGACACTCAAGACTGACTGTGAGGCACGGAAGGTTCTTGATGTATAACGAACGATCTTCCTGTGTGATAACAACAAAACGTTTTTTGCAGCCTCGACAAAGCCACCAAGAATCTGACGACGCAGCAAGTAGAGGACTCGTTCGGTGGCAACATGTGTCGCTGCACCGGCTACAGACCCATTTTGGATGCCTTCAAGAGCTTTGCCACAGATATTGATCCTGGACTGCAGGACAAGATACAGGTAAGAGGTTCACGCATTTGGGCTGGCTGCTATCTACGTCCTAGACGACAGAAATTATAATATTAGACTGAATCGTTCGAAAGAGTGTGGACAACTAACATTAAACCTCCTTGTTAACGTCCCTAGGTATCGAAAGAAGAGCTACTGCATCCTGCTCAGATTTTCGTTCCCTTTTGTAAGATATGGTTCCGCGATTGGAAGCAAGCAACAGCCTAGAAATCACCAAAACGTACCAAACCACTGCCACATCTAGGTATGACCAGAAAAAAAAGGAAAATGAAATCAGATCTATCGAGAGATGGAGGGGCTCGTGGCTAATTAACAACTACGCCGATCATACGATTTGCGGGGTTAAGCTGCGCTTGCCGCGGTCAGTCTGTGGGTGGGTGACCGGTCGTTACACATCGAAACCCCTCCGTGCCTCGGAGAGCACGTTAAATCATCGGTCCCGGGTGTCATAAGAATACCTATGACAGATGTCAGAAGCCTGAAAAACTGACAACTGGTCTAACCTTAGGATATCGGCATTGAACAGTAACTGGGTTGTAAATATCTGATGGCAGCCATCCGTGTAAAATACTGGTATTTAGCCGAATCTGTGAGTTAGACTGGAAGCTGACCCCAACATAGTTGGAAAAGGCTAGGAGGATATATTAAATTATGTCAATCGAACCTCCTCACAATCTTTCCATCTACTTCTACAACGATAGCAAAGTGGTACTAACTAAAATATCTACGAACTTTTTTCCAGGACCTAGAAGACCTTCACATAACGAAATGCATCAAGAAATGCAGTCGTAAGTGCAGCACGTCGGAAGATGAGTGGTGCCTCATAGAAGATACCCAAGGTTCGCTGATGGAACTCGCCACGGTTACTGGAAAGTGGTACAAAGCATATACTGTGCAAGATATATTTAAGGTATTTTATATTGTAATGATGGTATGTTGCATAGAAAAAATAAGTAGGTAGCTGTAAAGACTTTTTCGTCGCTGTGCAATAAAAACCTCGTAATTGCAATGTACGTAATTTTACAGGAGAAGATAATAACTCTCTATTAAAAAAAAAGTATGAAGTGTAAATGTAAGGTTCTTCTGTTTTATTATCTATTCATCAATCTATTTCATCTTATAGCTGTGCACGTTCGTTCTAAATATGCATTACGAGGTTTTCCCAACAAATATGAATAACAAAAAATGTAAATGAATTTGTGCTTTACGAGGTTTTCACTGCATAACGATGATTTACACCTATAGCACCAGAAAAAAGCAAGTATTGTGTTCAGTAGTCGAAGCAATCAGATAACGGCTTGCGACATCGCGCGACGTCACCAAACATCTGTTACTGCGACATTTTCGTGCTATGATTAGTTGCCAGTCATGTCACGCGATGTCGCCGGCAAATGGTGACACCTGTCTCGGGACATTTTGTCCCTAATGAATTCGTTCTGCTTAGCCTTTTCCCAACTATGTTGGGGTCAGCTACAAGTCTAACCAGATACGGCTACATTGTACCTACTGGGATCGAACTATCATCACCAACAGGTCTATTGTTGCCAATAAGCCTGACATAGTGGTGATAGATCGATCAGAGCGTCTCACAATGATTGTTGATATCACTGTCCCACATGACGAGAACTTTGTGATAGCCGAGATGGATAAAGAAATTAAGTAACAAGACTTGGCACACGAAGTTGTCGACATGTGGGAGGTTGACTCAGCAGTTGTTGTGCCGACAGTCGTTACGGCCAATAGCTTAATAGCTAAGAGCCTCGACCAACATCTGATGAGGCTCTCGTTGGGCGGCTGGGCCAAGGGCCTGATACAGAAAGCGGTACTTCTCGACACGGCACGTATTGTCAGGAAGTTCCTCTCTCTGAGGCCCTGACCACCGGTAGCTTGGACCCTGTTCCCGATGCCGGTGCGCTACTTTTTTATATTTTTAAATGTTTTTTTATAATTTTTATATAAATATTTAAAAATGTAATCAATATGTATGTAAAATGAATAAAAGGATAATAATAATTTTTAATCATGTTTATCTCTTCAGGTATTGACGCGTGAAGGTACAGATAATTACAGGCTGGTTGCAGGCAATACTGGCAAAGGTAGGTTAAATAAATATATTTAATAGGTATCGTTTATTTGTAAAAACGTTAAATCACCAACTGCATTCATTCACTTGTTACTACTGAGTACATTATTATTGTAGTTAATTAGGGACTATTAGCTAAGTAAAAATAATCTTATTCCACTTTTACAAAGCATTCAATTATTCTAGTTTCTTCTTACACAATCATCATCCATTCAAATCTTACCCAACCCAGGATGCTGTATTAGAATTCTGCCTCATTAATGCGTTGCGTTGCGTCGTCACAGCGTCAACGGTGCGTCGTTTTCCATACATTTTAAATGACATGCGATATTAAAGGGACGAAGCGGGGGGAGGGTGATGCGCTGCGTTGTCGGAGCTCCGGTGCGACGACGGATAGTATTCCACTGCTAGAGGTGCGTGCGTCGTCCTCTTACGCTGCGACGTCGTGCGTCGTCGCAACGCAGGTGTGGCATACAATGCGTTGATCCGTTGCGGCGACGCAACGCAATGCACTAATGAGGCATCGCCCTTATTCCAAGAAGATTGGTAAATCCGTGAGATTATGAGAGAGAAGTCCAAATATCTTGTAAACGAAACTCCTTTATTACTGTAAATGTTATCATTTTAACACAGCACCCTTCTCATTCCAGGAGTATACCCAATAAACCTAGAACCAAAGACCCTCATCGACATCTCCTCTATAGAAAATCTAAAGCTGACTCAATCTGATGAGAACCTGATCCTGGGCGCCGGCATGACCCTTACTGACGTCATGAAGACCTTCCAGCAGTGGAGCAGGAAGAATGGGGACTTTAGCTACTTGAGTGCACTGTATAAGCACCTGGATTTAGTC
This sequence comes from Amphipyra berbera, assembly GCA_910594945.2. Classification (NCBI taxonomy): domain Eukaryota; kingdom Metazoa; phylum Arthropoda; class Insecta; order Lepidoptera; family Noctuidae; genus Amphipyra; species Amphipyra berbera. Next base: position 3,745,221 of record OU343133.1, read on the forward strand.
GCGCATGTCCCTGTCAGAAATGTAAGTCCTCAGACACAGGCCTGGTTGTCTTCGACGACAACCACCGATAGCCTTTCCCGGGTATATCAGGAAGCTATCCGATTCTTCTTCTATCTTTTTGGACTACACTTTTCTTTTTAGGGGACAAATGGACTGCGACATAATGTCATGTGACAAATGGCCAGCGATGGCGGTGACACTACCAAACATCTGTTACCGCGACATTTTCGTTCATTGCTAGAAGTGTCAAGCAATGTCCAACGTCACGCGATGTGATGACACGAGTCGGAGGACATATTTGTCCCCAAATAAATACGGCAATAATCAAAATAACCATAAGCAGTCATAGCCTAGTGGTGTGACCGTCGGACTGCCAAGTCATAGGTCTCGAGTTCGAACCCAAGGCACGCACCTCTGACTTCAGATTCTTGTGCGTATTGTATAATTATCACTTGCTTAAAAACGGTGAAGGAAAACATCGTGAGGAAACCGGCGGCATGCCTGAGAGATATTTCTCGACGGCATGTGAAACCAAGGTAGAGGCAAGGGCGGCATAAACTCTGACACCAAGTTAGTCAATAACCACACGAAAAGAAGAAGATCAATATAACAAGGAACTCAAAGGTTTCGTTTTTGTGATTTCAGATCGGAACAATCGGAGGAAACTTAGCGTTGAAGAATCAACATCATGAGTTTCCGTCTGACGTGTTCTTGCTTTTGGAGACAGTAGGAGCCACAGTAACTGTAGGTATGTATTATTATAATTGTAACTGTTAATCAAAAGTGTCAAAAATGGTTGTGACACACATATCTTACCCCAAACGCATAACAGCTCCGTTCCATCGTGAGTAAAGAGGCGCCAACCAAACACATAATATAATATCACGCCTGTATATCTGAAGGGTTGAGCAGAGGTGTATAGTAACACCCTCATTTCACCGTTATGTTTATAGGGGGCGAGACTATTGCCATCAACCGGGCACAAATCCAAACTCTGAGCTGAAATTGGCACAAATTCTATACGGAAAATCCAAAAACGCATCCAATATGCCCGACCTGGGGATTAAACCCAGGACCTCACGATCAGCAGTCGCGCTTGCCACCACTAGATCAATGATGCAGTAACGCCTACCAAAATTTTTTCGTATAGAATTCCTCAGTAGCAGCCCGGAGTATGGATTTGTGCCCGGTTGATGGCATTAGGCTCGCCACCTATTACATGGGACTTAAACATAACGGTGAATGAGGGTGTTACTATACACCTCTGCTCAACCCTTCGGGGAATATAAGCGTGATGTTATGTTATGTTGTAACCAAGTCCTTTTTTTATTGGTTACCCAGTTATCCGTCGGTTGATCGTTCGTCAATGCTTCGTTAGTTCCGAGCAATCTGCAATGTCGCATTCAGTGAAATATCTAAGATAAGTTTTACCATTTTTGTAAATTATTTTTCAGTGAAAAGTGATTTGAGTAAACTCGAAATGAAAATGCACGACTTTTTAAATATGGACCTCAAGGACAAACTAATATTTGATGTGAAGCTGCCGCCTTTGTCGAGAAACAATCTAATTAGAACTTTTAAGGTAATTATAACTTATTCTTTTCATGTGGTTAATGACTAACCTGGTGTCAGAGTGTATGCCTCTCATGGACCTCTGACTTGGCTTCACATGCCGTCGAGAAATATCACTCAGGCATGCCATTTTCCTCACGATGTTTTCCTTCGCCGTTTTTTAAAGCAAGTGATAATTATACAATACGCACGTGAATCCGAAAAGTCAGAGGTGCGTGCGTTGCTTTCGCAGTCCGACGGACACGCCACTAGGCTATCACTGCTAATACTAATTAAAATACACCATTATCATAGTTTTTTATTTCAAAGTTATTTTTGTTTTGTAGAACGAATTTTCTTTTACCACTTCAACTTTTTTTTTCTTTTTCATAATCTTCTGCCTACTTTTCTCCCATGTTGAGATTAGCTTCCAGTCTAACCAGATGCGGCTGAATATCAGTATTTTACACGGAGTGACTGTCATCAGACCGCATGGGCAATTCCGATATCCTAATACCCATATTCTAAGACGTTCCTCTAAAACTTACTCGACTCGACTCCACCTTGACTCAGCCTTTCGGTAGTTATATAGTTGACGTCCTCGACTCGAGATTTTTCTTCAGTCGAGGTAAGGAAACATGTGTCAAACTCAAGGTACCTCGGAACCTACCTTAAGGAAGGAAGTGTCAAAGTTCGTATGTAACAAAAATTGATTTTGAAGACTTTATCGAATATGCTTACGATAATCCTTACAACTATTTATCGCGGCGTTATTTGCGCAATGCAGATAATTCAAATTATGACGTAATGACTTCTCGAGGAACCTCGAAGTTCACTTGAAATTGCGACTAAGAATACAATTTTGAAGGTGTTTTCGAGGCCGCCCTGAGTCGAGTATGAGTCGAGTAAGTTTTGGAGGAACGTCTTAGAATATGGGTGTAAGGTTAGACCAGTTGTAAGACTTTTGGGCTCCTCTGACTTCCCGTAATGACTGTCAGAGGCATTCGTATGACACCCGGGACCGACCGTTTAACGTGCTCTCCGAGGCACAGACCCCTCTCGATGGGTGGCGAACGGTCACCCATCCACGAACTGCAAGCGGCAAATTAACAGTTAACAAGCTACAAGCCCATTTTTAAAATAATAATTATGTATATTATAATAATTTTCTTTTTAAATACCTATTTCAAATAAGGAAGTTGATAACTAGAAAAATACAACTAATTTTAAAACTAATATAAGTCGATACATTCTCTAATGAAAAACAATTCTCATAAACGAGTAGGTGTATAGCGTATCATATAACATTTCTATTCCCAGGGCTCAGTTCTCATGCCTGGCTGTGATAACGCTTAATGCGATGTTTATGTACTAACTGTTACATGGTTATTGTTAATTTCTATAATTACATGAGGTGTAACGAATAACACGATAAGGACCTGTATATTATTCTAGGTCTACTTTACGTGCTACTTCATCTACCTGTACTGCCCTACCAATCCAATACACTGTAACTTTTGAAAACCACTTTTCAGATTTTTGACGATTATTCCAGCATGTTCAAACCTTAATTTGAACGTAGTAGTGTTTTCTAACTTGCCTTATCTTGCAAAATATACATTGAAATGAAAAAAAAATTGGTCAGGGGTACTAAACAGACTTAAAGAAACGGATTGGGCGTTGTTAAAGTAAAATACTGTAAGTCGAGTTACAGTCTTTTGGATTGGCACGACAGTGTACATAAAGGGTGTAAACGAAATCATGTAATTCCTTCAAACCTCGTGACGAACTTGACACAGGTTAACTCTGCACGGGATACTTTAGGACTCAATAAAAAAATGAATAACAAGAAGTAAACATATTTATGTTCTTAACGTGAGGCATTTTAGCGCCCCAAGCGAATTGCGCGGTATCGCTCGCCGCGCGGTCATTTAACTCGGAGCGCTAATACCTATGTCTCACGTTAAAAACACATGTTTACTTCTTGTAATTATTATTTTTATTGAATCTAAAAATATCCCGTGCAGGGTTAATCTGTGTCGGCAGTATATCACGAGGTTTGAAGGATATACATGTTTTCGTTTCCACCCTGTATAATTAGTTGTCCTGCACACTATCCCCATATTTTTTAATTTGCCTTTATTTTATTGCTAGATAAATATCGCATAAGTATAATACATATTTAACAAAATACCTTACCAAAAAAAATACAAAAGTAGTTAAACTTACATTATGTTTATTATAATACAAGCGACCCACCCCGGCTTCGCACGGGTGCAATGTACATACTAATGTGGGGCATATAAACCTTCCTCTTGAATCACTCTATCTATTGCTGAAAACTACATTAAAATCCGTTGCGAAGTTTAAAAGATCTAAGCGTACAGACAGCGGGAGCGACTTTGTTTTATACTATGTAAAGATAATTCAGCTTACCACTTTTCAGATAATGCCCCGCGCGCAAAACGCACACGCCATAGTCAACGCGGGCTTTCTTTTTAAACTAGACACGGCAAAGGCAATCAAGTCCGCCAACATAGTCTATGGAAACATCAGTCCAACATTCACGAAAGCGGTACAAACAGAGAAGCAGCTCGTTGGAGAGAATTTGTTCAACAATGATGTGTTGTTGAAAGCTCTGAAGAAGTTGCAGGAGGAGATAGTGCCGGTGGATGTTCCACCTGAACCATCTCCAAGTTGCAGGAAGACTTTGGCGTTGGGACTGTTCTATAAAGTAAGTTGTGTGTGTGGCGACAACCTCAACGGCACTTGCGAACCACGCAACACGACGACTGTCTTGCAGACTACAGCGACAATAATGACAACTCTCAAAAAAATTACGTCACAGAATCCTGCATCATGGTATTAAGATTTGACACGCACATAGTATTATACAAGGTTATTCGGAAAGGGGGTACTAAGCCACGGGCCACTTAATGTATCACTGATGATTTTATTAAAGAAAGAGTTAAAATTTCCAAATTCGATAATATAAAAATGCATCCCAAATGATTTTTAAATTAGTTTTTTCAAAAATTCTTTATCCCTGCTTTAGTTACGAATTCAGAAAATGGAGCTTGACCCCAATTATGACCTAAAATGGAAACACAGCTGATCATAGCTGAGGATAGATAGAATTAAGCGTATTTTTTATGAAATCTTTGAACTGCTATTTCTCTTAAACTAATTACTTTTGGGGAAAGGTGTAGAACAAAAGTTATCCATTATT